>CM062530.1:58131200-60570238 GCA_031439595.1 Pterocarpus santalinus
TCAACATTGAATGTTCCCATTTTGAGAGGAGCATTGTATAACTTTCCAAATTGGAAATAGAGACTGGGCTATTGTCACGTTGGATTTATTGGGCCTAACCCGTTCAGTTACAAGTTTAGGGCTCCAAAAGTGTTTTTATTGGTATGGGAATGAGATTGTACAATAGTTTTATTTATTTGACAATTTTTTCATGTTATTAAAAATACTTTTCAAGTAATTAAAAATGTTTTTGAGAGAAATATTTTTAGAGTTATTTTTCATTCTAAGAGAAATATTTTTGAGAAAGAATTTTATTATTATTTTCATGTTAACACCTAAAAATAATTTTTGTTTTTCATATATAAACAAAAATTATTTTTTTAAACTACATATTCAAATTAAACAAAAATTAATTTTTTTAAAAATAATTTTTCTAAAAAAAATTCAATTTAATTCTTTTAAAATAATTACCTCAAAAGTTAAACCAAACATATATGCAAACTCCCTACTATTTGAATTTGTTGGACAAGTTGTTGGATTTGTTGTAAATTCTAATAAAGATAATACATTTAGATTAGATGAATACCAAAATCAATTAAGAATTTAATTTTGATATATTATTAATATAATTTTTTATACATATATTTGATTACATGTTGTCACATTAGTATAAATATTTGATTTCATCCACTATTTTAAAAATCTTAAAATAGATATATAAAAAAGTCTTAAAATAAAAATATATGACTGAATAATAATATAATTTTTTTATTAATAATACATCAAAGTTAATGTCATTAATTAAAATAAAATGTCTTTGTTTCAAAATATAAATAAATAAAATCTTGAATTAAAATATAAATAAATTAGATATACCAATTTAAAAAAGAATTCACTTATTTAAAATGTTTGAATTTTATCTCAGAAAAGAACTCCCTAGTTGAAAAATAAGAAAATAAAAAATTATTTATTTTTAGATTAATAACTCCTATTACATATAAATTCTACCAAAATAATCCGAGATGAATAATCCCTTAATTATTCACTTTACAATCGCCTCCATCTCAGAGATAGAACTCCGTCCATCACTAACTAATTTTTATCTTGAAAAAAATAAAAATAAAAATAAAAAAGAACATCTTAGGACGCTATTCATATTTGTTTCAAATAGGATCGGGAGTAGCACAAGCAGAAACAAGCGTGGCTCCGTCCAGGAGGGTGTTTGGAGTTTCGTTATTGTGTGTGATTCTGAACCCCCAACTGAAGATTCTGGTCCTCTTTCTCTGTTTGAGCTTGAATTGAATGCACATCATTCTATTCAACCCACTCCTTTATTCCCTTCCCAATAATATAGTGATAATAAAGGCCATAGAAGAAGAAGAAGAATGTCGTATACGGGATTTGGGAAGGGTTCAGGACCCACCGTACCTCCCAAATCCCAACCCTCTTTCGGCTTCAACAACCCTTTTCCTTGCCCTCCCTCTTCCTCTTCTCTTCCAACCCCTCCAAGACCCAGGTACGTCTAATCTATTCTTCTACATCTTTTTTTCTTTTTAATTATTATTATCTGTGTGCAATAGGAAATTTGAATCAATAAGCATTTAACACTTTAGCTTATGGGTCTTCCATTGTTGTGTGAGTTACCTCTTACATTGTAACTATATGTCGATCTGTGCAAAATATGATTTTTAGAGATAGGTAGTCTTTGTTAAAGAAGGAAGAGAGATGGCTAGCAATGGGGTTGTTTTTGCTTGCTTTTTGAAAAGGTTCACACGTTTTTTAGCTGTTTGTTGCATACATGGTTTCTTGTTAAGTAGGAGTAAGGTGGAGAATATGGCGTGCAAGTTCACAATGTTTCAAAGGTGAAAAATTGGGGATCACATCACAGCACAAGTTGTGTGATTTATGTATGTTGGATCAATTTGGGGCTGGTTTAACACTTAGGATTCAAGCTGGATGGATAATATGGAGATATGCTTTAGGACTTATTTGTGATCACAAAGTGCCTAACGAACAAGAAGGAAAATTCTTAGGTACAATGATAACATCTTTGATGCTTTATGGTAGTGAATGTTGGGTATTAAATTACAAGAGCCAAAAAACATTGTAACTTATTCTATTGACATGAATGAGTGTACATGCAAGCAAAGATAAGATTAGGAATGGATATATTTGGGAGAAAGTTAGTGTAGGCCTTATTAAGGATAAGACGATTGAAACTCATCTAAGGTGGTTTGTTCATGTGAGGAGATGACCAACATGGCCCGATGAGAAAAGTGGTTCAAATGGAAGATAGTTCAATTAAAAGGGGTAGAGGGAGATTGAAGAAAACCTTGGGAGAAACAATTAAAAAGGCACTTACTCTAAATGAATTTGATTTTTAATAGAGCTCAATAGCATCCATGTAGCCTACTCTACCTAGGGGGGTAAAGCTGGGCTGTTGCTGCATACGTCATTTTGTGCATGTTCCCATTAGTCTCTATGTGTCAATTTTGGTGAGTGAGTTTAATCCTGAAAATATTGCTAGGGAGAAAATGAGTAATATTGTGCTCTTTACACTAAAAAAACTGTTGCATCTGTTGTGGCAAAATATATGGTGCCTCTTTCAGTCACCATCTTATTTCTTGTAAAGAACCATGGTTTGTCCTTTGTTCAGAAAAAAAGGTTCTTTGGTGGATATAGTTTTCTTTAAGATGTTTCACTGCATGATGCATTGTTCATAGTTTATATTTTCTTTCAGATCTATTGAATCTTCTAGTTGGAGTAATGCTCAGAAACCTTTCTATAGAGATTTTTATGCCCATACTCCTGAAAGGTCCACTCCAGTCACAACATCTATCGCTTCACATTCTTCCACAACTGGTGTTACAGCCAGAGTTTCTAGATTTCCAGACCCAGAAAGAACCAGATCTCCCCCTATATCATATGCAGATGTTGACGTTTTGAGGAACTCTGGTCAAACTGTCCAAAGAAATAGGTAAGATAATTTTATCCGTAACACTAGTAATTATCTTTGAATTTGTTATGTATTATGTATCAGGGTCTTAGCATTAATATTTTAATTTTGATGTGAGTGTCAGAGTGTTATTTGCATAAGGCAGAAACATGTCAATCCAGCTTTAAATACTAAATTTTTATTTTATGTGTTGGCTTTTAAATAGTTATATCAGAGTGCATTGAACTTTATCATGAAACCAAAGTTTTCCATGAAAAACTCATTATCAGTGTCAATTTGTTGAATTCAAGGTTTATATTATATCAATAAGGATAACTGAAAAGGATAAATAGGGTGGACTGTCTAACCGTTTTGGTATTTTTCTTATGTTAGAAAAATCAGATGATAGTTTATTATATGTAAATTTAGATTGTACGTGCTAATAGTGTATGTGTTGCATCATTCTACATGACTTCAAAGAAAAGTATGAAGTTTCATCTCTCATGTTGTAGTTTTTGTGTTTGTGAGTCAGTTTTTTTTATGCCTATTTTCTATATATGTTGGCATAACCCTAAAGGGGTGATAGATTCATTTTGATATTTGGCCTTTGATAGCCGATTAGTTTTGACATTCTTCTGCTCACATGCTTTAAGCTCTTTATATTTACCATGACTTGTCATGCCTAGCGGCTTTATCTCTTTTGTGCCACTCATTTATTTGAAGCCTCACTTTGTGCTTTGCTGCTGATTGCTGTAGCCACTCAAGTTCGCTAGTTGATGATCACGGTCATTTACTTCGTTTAAAATCACAACCACAATTACCATCTTGGGTACCTGCAAATCATCAGTCTGTTCAGAATTTTCAAGGTCCTTCGGCTTCTGCTCAGCAGTAAGTTTTAGGTTCTACTTTCCCTCTCTTTCTCTGGCCCCTTCATTATTTCTCTATTGGTGTCTCCTTGTTCATAGAGCATTAGAAACTGAAATATCTTCTATTGTAATTTGTTTTTCTTAATGTATGTTAGATTATGAAATGTCGCATTTTGTTCTATACAATTATTCTAGTGCTTCACGGTCGTGTCTTATGCATCACATATCATGGTTCTACTGATAGTGGTTGGTTGAAGTCTTTTTCTACTCTTGTTGGGATATAACAATGCTTTCATGCCTATGTCAGTTTACATTTGGATGCTTCAGTATGGGCAATGGTAGGCTCTAGAATTTGGGACTCATCTAATCTAGTAATTTCGAAACATTCATTGCACATACTTTGCACCATCCAGTTTTTGGTCTAGTTTTTGACTTAAGGTCATGACAAATCATGCATAGGCACAAATTTTTTATTTTTATTTATTTATTTAGTTTATTGTTATTATTTATTATTATTAGTAGCAGCATATTGACCAGTAATGTGTGCTTGCCAATTTGCATTTATTATTATTATTATTATTATTATTATTATTATTAGGATTTAGGGTTTATTTTTTGTTATGATAATATATAAATCTTGAAGACAATTGAACTTGGAGAGTAAGAAATATTTACAATTCTATCCTTTTTATGCTATCTCCAAATATTTAAATGATTAATAAGATGTAGTTACATAGCATTAAAAAAAATGTAGTTACAATTTTGTCTTGTTGATATTTATCTATAAATCATTAAATGAATAATTAAATAATGGTAATATTTTTATGGTGCTTTATCTGACACCGAAGGGATAGACTTGTGTCATTACATGGTTTACCCGCATAGCATTTAGTTGTCAATTTGGTTTCTTTATGAGATTGTCTCATCCTCTTTTGTACTCTTTTCTTCTCTTCTAATAGAATTTCTAAAAAAGATAATGGTATTTTTGGAAGTACAAAACTTGAACACCAAATTGGGGACTCCTTTATAATTATACCTTTATATTATTATTTTTATTATTATGTGATTATGTGATTGGAAGCGCTGCCTTTTTCTTGCAGATTTGCTTGGATTGATTATTATTATTATTATTATTATTTTCTTTTCTAAGTTCCTATGGTATTGATTGATTCATGTAGCTGATCCATCCTAGTGGAATCATTATCCCCTGCCATCTCAACATTCTAAATGGTATTTGTCTTAGATCAAGCTATTCTTGTTATACAGGCAAGCTTTAGCTGCCAGACCATTGAATGGCCAGGCCAGTCTGTCAGCTAGTTATGTTAACTTTTCGAACCATCAACACCAGTTGTCAGTCCCTCCATATACTAGGTCTCAGAATCCGCAGCATAATTTTACAGAAGAACTTAACAGTCAAGTCTCAAAGAGAACTAGATCCCCTCCTTCATCTGCCATTGGACAGGAAATTGCTCATAAAGACTTTAGAAGGTAATGTCATGGATTTTTTCCTGCCTGTCCTTCATGGTGCGATCATTATTTGTTATTCGTTTGGGGAAGGTTGTCTTTCAAAATTGGATGCAGCTTAGTTTATATAGTTAGTAGTGTATTTGATTTTCATTCTATCTAGCTGAATGAAATCTTTAGAAGATTTACCCACCTGTAGTTTGTGGAAACATTTGACTAAATATGGACATCCGCTCCCAAAGATATTAACCATAGAATTAATTACTGGAAAATTGACATAATTATTAACTGCTTTACTGGGTGTTTGGTACTTCAGTTACGTTTTGGATTACTTTCTATTTGTAGATGTCTTAATCTCTAAAATATTTTTTTTCCAAAATGGTGCTTTGTGCTGGATGTGAAAGTCAGAAGAGGTTTTATGATTTAAAAGCTCTTTAGAAGGCTAATCAAAGGTGACCAATATCTTTGGAAGAGGATTCTGCTTGTCATCTGAGGAGTTGAGATATTGTAGAAGAATCTTATCTCTTCTCTCTTTCCTCTGCCTATATATTTTGTAATTTGCTTATGATGAATAATAAGTGTGAAAACATTCTACCTTTTTTGTTTTCTATAGTATATTTCATTTATAAAGAATGAAACAGAATATGCATTTGTTGAGCCTGTTTTATGTTTCTTCTTCCAGGCCTTCTATATCTCCTCCTAGAATGGCAAGTACAGCAAATGCTCTAAGGGCTGGCCCTCATTCTCAAATTCATCAAAAATCTTTACCATCCAGTGTTTCTGAAGCAACTGAGAGAGGGCTCATTAGCTCCGCTGCTCCTAAAAGAATAAGGTCACCTCCTTTATCATTTACAGTGAATGAAACTGTTGAAGGCAACTCCATTTCCTCAGAAGACAACTCTGAGCGGTATGATATTGTGTGCAAGGCATCGTTTTTTGTCCACCATGTGTTTATTTTATCTTTAATTGTTTTAAGGATCTTTATTCTTATTGTGCTGTTCAGCGAAATGTTAGCCAAGGCAAAGCGCTTAGCTCGCTTCAAGGTAGACTTAAACAAATCCGAACAGAATAATGCAGATGCTGCTGACCAGAAGGCTTCTGCAAATAGACATGAACAGTCTGTGGTGGAGCAGAAATATTCGCGAGGCCATATAATGGATCCAGCTGGCAACTTCACCGATGGTCATGCTGTTTCTGATCATGAAGGCTTTGAAACATCCAACGTAATTATTGGCATATGTCCAGATATGTGTCCTGGTATGTATCTCAGAATTTATGTCTGCAAGTGAACCTGCGGCAATTGTTATATTTTCATCTGATCTCAAATTCCAAATCTGCTATGAATATTTTTCAAGAAGCATTTGGAATTCCTATTTGTTTTAGCAGTTGAAACATCCAGTTTGAGAGAAGTCCAGTTTTCACCTCATTTTGAAGTTTCTTTTTAAGATTAATGCTACGCAGCCTGAAAAGCTTAGCCAAAATTTTGGACATAATTCACCTAGATTCAAGGGTGGTTGTTGGATGGGATAAAGTGATAGAGACTACTCATCTAGCCCCAAGAGTGAAAATCATGCCAACTTATTCTGGGAAAAATTGTGGCAAACAGTTTTAACTGTCTATCATTTTCCTTTTGATTGGAAAGGAATGCTAGAATTTTAATGATTCCTTTTCAGTTATGGACTTTATTTGTGATAGAATTACCTTTTTGGCTTCCCTTTGGTGCTCTGCTTATGGTGTGTCATTATTTGATATACAAAGGGATTGGTACGCATTGTTGCATGGTTTATCTTCTTAGGATTTAGCTTCGTTATTTTGGTTTCTTTGCCTCATCCTCTTTTGTACTTTTTCCTTTTCTTCTAATAAAATTTCTTGTTCTATATATATATATATATATATATATTCCTAGTATTTCCAAGCAGGGAATTCTTCTACTTATGGGTAGTATAAGCATATAGCTTCAGTTTGATTTTTATTTGATTTACATTTCAGAGTCTGAGAGGGGAGAGCGGGAAAGGAAAGGGGATCTTGACCAGTATGAACGCTTGGATGGGGATAGAAATGTAACCAGCAGTTTTCTTGCAGTTAAGAAGGTGATTGTCATATTACTAATACTAAAGCTTATTTTTTTATAAATATTATTGTGAGTATTCATTAATAACACAAATCATGATTCATGACAGTATACTAGGACAGCAGAGAGGGAAGCAATCTTGATCCGGCCTATGCCCATCCTGCAGAAGACGATTGATTATCTACTCTCTCTGCTAGAGCAGCCCTATGATGAGAGGTTTCTTGGTGCATATAACTTCTTGTGGGACAGGATGAGAGCAATTCGGATGGACCTGAGAATGCAGCACATCTTCAATCAAGAGGCTATCACTATGCTGGAACAGATGGTGCTTCCTTGTGGCCATATTATTAGTGTCTGTTTGCATGTGTCCATTATAGCGTTTGATTCTAGTCATCCCTTTTATGAATGAGGGACGCATGATAAAGAGCTTGGGTTCAAAATCCACTGGGCACACATTTACTACTTACCAATGGACATATATAACTCCCATTAGCAACCTAAAATTTGGAAATATGTGTGACTCATACTTTGTGTGCGAATAAATTTAAGAAACATGAATGCTTGGGTCAGAGTGATTGTCAGTTATCTCTTGTTAATCAAAATTGTGCTGTCTGAACTACTTTTGTTGTGTCAAAGTACAGGCCCTTGTATTCCTTTGAACTTGGCATATGTTGCTTTTGCCTTTCTTAAATTTTCTACTGCATTATTCATGCCTGTTGTTGTGACATTTCTGCCACAACTTGTTATTGGTTGCTTGAGCAAGCAGCACTTGTCAGAGGCCTTGACTTTCCAGTCTGTTTCATTAATTCGTATGTAGTATCATCAAGATTACTGCTTCCAAAATAAGCATTCACTCTTTTTTTATAATAGTAGTATAATATATATAAAAGCCAGATCATTGCTCTTATTTAAGTGATAATATCAAGGTTTTTCTGATAGTGCTTTAAAGCTATATTGATTTAGACTCAATACGAAATGTATAGATTGTGTCCAGATACATCAGTTTCATATTTATTCATGGGTAGAATAATTTTCTGAAAGTGGTGTTAACTTTCATCAAGAACATGTATCTGCTTGGTGATGTTTGCAAAGCAGTATCTGATGATTATGAAAACTAATGAGGCTGTTGATTTCTGTGGTTTCAGATAAAATTACACATCATTGCAATGCATGAATTATGTGAATACACAAAAGGAGAGGGATTTTCTGAGGGCTTTGATGCTCACCTCAATATTGAACAGATGAACAAAACATCAGTTGAATTGTTCCAGCTGTATGATGATCACAGAAAGAAAGGAACATATGTGCCCACAGAAAAAGAGTTTCGAGGCTATTATGCTCTTCTTAAATTGGATAAGCACCCTGGTTATAAAGTAAGTTGCTTTGTAGTGCTTTGATCTTTAATGTTTCATTTGCTATGGAAAAACCTAAGAAAATAAGCAAGTTATCCTAGGTTGAACCTGCAGAGCTCTCCCTCGATCTTGCTAAGATGACACCAGAGATAAGGCAGACTCCAGAAGTTCTATTTGCCCGCGATGTAGCAAGGTTGTAATTCACATAGGAGTTAGTTACATTTTTGTTGTCCTGTTTGCATTCTGACAATTCCCTTTTGTTTGCCTTTGCAGAGCTTGCAGAACTGGTAATTTTATTGCCTTCTTTCGGCTTGCAAGAAAAGCAACTTATCTTCAAGCATGTCTAATGCATGCTCACTTTGCAAAGGTATGGGATATTACTGTCTTTTATTTTGTGCTCAGTGAAAACACTATAATCGGGCTTGTCCTTACAAATCTTGGGACTGCCATGCATAGACTCGACATGCATTTAATCAATCATTGCAGGCAATGTAAACAAATTCCTCTGAAATGATTATGTTTTATATGAGAATGTTTTTCATGCTAAAAGGCATGATTTTCTTGCTCAGTTCTGTATAAATATCTTAGGATGCTCAATTTTTAGAAGGATAACCCAGTAGTATTAATTTGATTTTATACCCCTTTGAATCTGTTATACATCAGTGGAAAGATATTAAGGGATTCACTTTAGTTATGGCTTTGGTAATTATGTGACTAAGCTACATGTGATCAGAAATCCTAACCTTCTTGTCATTTGTCACTTTCACCAGTTGCGTACCCAGGCACTTGCTTCTCTACATTCTGGTCTACAGAATAATCAAGGTCTCCCTGTTTCTCATGTTGCTAATTGGCTAGCTATGGAGGTATTTTTTTGTGGACAGATGTGGATGAGTGCTTTCTTTTGTTTCCTTTTTTCTGTTTGGGTTGTTTCCAACTTCCTCTTATGTCGACTTTTTGTCATCAAAATTAGGATGAGGGCATAGAAGACCTCTTGGAATACCATGGATTCTTGTTAAAATCATTTGAGGAACCATACATGGTGAAGGAAGGCCCGTTTCTGAATGGTGATAGTGACTATCCCACGAAGTGTTCCAAACTAGTGCTGAAGAAAAGGTCTGGAAGGATAATTGAGGATGTTTCACACTCAAGTCAAGATGAAGTACCACCTGTGGAGACTATGAAAGAGATGAGAAAGGCATCCAAGCATGAGCCACAAATAGTTTCATCTGTTGAAAATGATAGTTCTGTCCAGAAGCTTGATGAGGAAATGCCTGACTCTGAAGCTATTTTGTCCCCAAAGGATAGCAAATCAGGAAAGGCATTTAAGGAAATGCTAATTGATGTTCAAGACAGTGGAAAAGATCATGATATGGCTAGCCCTCGGTCATCAGTGTTCAGCTTCTCCTTTCCTAATAATATGCCTGAACCACAAGTTACTAGAACTGACAGTTTGAAGAGTACTAATTCTGATTTAATTGCGAGAGCCTCTCCAAGGAGAAACTTGCACTCTAATGTGGATGCAAGGCCATTGGAGATTCTACCAAAATCAGCTCCATCAGAAAGTTCGTTAGTTAATAGTTTTTCTGTGCCACGTCCCATGGCTCAGGTTGTACCCAAGGATCAATCTCTTCTTATTCACCGAGAACATGAAGATCAAATGCATGATGTTAGAGAAAATTGTCAAGATAAAGAAATTGCTGAGGCCAAGCTGAAGTTGTTCTTGAGGTTTTCATACCTGCTTTCATTTAACAGCTTTAAAGTTTTAGCATGTTAATTAATCCTGTATATGTCCTATTAATCACTATTTTTAAGTCATTATGTTTTATAATCCATATTATTCTTCCACATCTGCCCTCTCAGGTTATGGAGGAGACGAGCATCAAACTTAAGGATGTTACGTGAACAGAGGCAATTGGCAGCAATTGCTGCACTAGACTCATTGCCGTTGGGACCCCCAATGCGACATTATATAGATGTAAGATTAGTAGGATTTTGTGAATTTCTTACTAAGTTGTGATTTTCTTTTTTCTACTTTGGATGAGTTGAATCACTGAAAATATTTCTTGGGGGTTGGAATATAATGATTTGTTTTATTGTTGCTTCCTTTAAAAATACATACGGTTCTTGCCACTGAATAAGAGGATGAAACCTTTCGTTAATTCATCATTTTAACTTCTAATTGGACTTTTTACCTAATTACTTCTTGCTGACCTCTTCAAATTATCCTTAAAATTATTACTGAATTAGTGAAACCCATTTTCCATACCTAGACGTTGACACAGTATGCATGAACATGACCCATTTAGCAAATTTTACTTGCTGTACTAGGAACATAACCTTGACTTGATTCATTCATGTATTGACTTTGGTGGTTTCCTTTTTCCATGTAGCAACCTGGTAACTTCGACAAGTTTGACATTGATATAGCTATGAGGGAGAGATATGAAAAACAGGAAAAGTCACGGGCAAGACTTAATGTTTCAGAAATAGTTGCTGGTAAACTTGGCAGAAGAAATTCAGATGCTAAATGCTTGTGCTGGAAAATTATCTTATGCTCTCAGATGAACGGTGGCTACGAAATGGGGTCAGCAGGCTGGTGGTTGGCCTTAAAGCTCATGCCTTCTAGTGATGATGATGTGGTTATTTCATCTCCTGGCTTGGCAATATGGAGGAAGTGGTTTTCTAGTCAATCTGGCACTGATCCTACCTGCTGCCTCTCTGTAGTTAGGGATACTGCATTTGGTAGTCCAGATGAGGTAGTACCTGGGTCAAGCGCGGTTTTATTTCTTGTATCTGAGAGCATTTCATGGAAACTTCAGAGAGTTCATCTCCATAATCTGCTGATGTCAATTCCCTCTGGAGCTTGCCTGCCTCTACTGATCTTGTGTGGCTCATCTGACAAAGGGTTCTCTTCTGCTATAATTAATGAACTGGGCCTTCAAGACATTGATAAATTACGGGTTAGTGGCTTTAAGCTTGTTTTCCTCATTGAAAACCAGCAGGTGGAACACTTAGGTGGGTTTTTCAGTGATCAACGATTAAGAGAGGGCCTGCAATGGCTGGCAGGTGAATCACCATTACAGCCCACGCTTCATTGCGTGAAAGTACGAGAACTTGTTCACGCGCATCTTAATTCCTTCTCAGGGGTTCAGGACATCATCAGTAACTCCAGGTTGGGTCCAAATGATTGCATCTCATTGTTCAATGAAGCCTTAGATTGCTCAGTGCAGGAAATTATTGCTGCTGCCAATTCAAATCCTGCTGGCTGGCCATGTCCTGAGATTGGTTTATTTGACAAGTCATGCGATGAAGATAGAGTGGTAAAAAGGCACTTGCCAACTTTGGGATGGAGCTCAAATGCAAAAATTGAACCAGTAATTCGTGCTTTGCAAGACTGTAAGCTCCCTGCTTTTCCCTATGATTTATCCTCGTTGGCCAAAGGTTATAAAGTTAGACATGAGATTGAGAACCAGAGGATACAGCTTGAAAATTGCTTGATCCAGTACCTGACTCATAGTAGTAAGATGATGGGAGTCTCATTGGCAACAAAAGAGGCACGCATCACAACACAAACCTGTGCTAGACTAGAGCTCTGTGGCTCAAGCTATCACATAGTTCCTCATTGGGGCATGATTTTTCGTCGAATTTTCAATTGGCGATTAACTGGTCTGTCCAGTGGGGAAATCTCCATGGCTTACATTTCAGAATGTCATCATGCTGCTCTTCAAAGTTTGGAGCTGGATGCTGGCTTTGAAGCAAGTTTACCTTCACCTTATTTCCCCTCTTTAGATGAAGTAATCAGTGTTAACTTTGACACTCCTCTTTCTGTCAATGGTCAGCCAAAGCCTGATGCACTTCAACATCTTCCACAGAGAGACTCAAATGATGCATATCATGAGGCTGTTAGCCTGGGCAATGCTGGAAGCAATCTTTGTGTTGACAAATTGCCTAGCATGAATACAGCTTCCACGCATCGTTTGAACAATGCTGACAGTGGAGCATTAATAAATGGGAAACCAACCAAAGAAGCTGATCAGTTAAGCAAGCTGTTGGAACAGTGTAACTTGCTGCAGGATGGCATAGATAAGAAGCTCTCTGTATACTTCTGATTGGCTTGACTTTTTTATGCCTTTTTTGTTTTTTGGTATGTATCCTCTACAGAAGGGAAAAAAAGAATGCTAAGCCGATGTTGATTTGTAGGAAATTTTGTACGATAAGTAAATTATGATAAGCTTTTTTGGCAATTCGGTTTACTACCCCTCTTAGCTCACAAACATTGGAGTCAAAAGTCAAGATAAGTGTTAAATATTAAATTTATTGTAAAGTTCAGGTAGATACTCTCGATTCACCAGTAAAATTAATGGTGTAAAGTGTAACTTTTGGCATATGAGAAGTATTGTTTAGACAGTATTAGGATCTTCTAAATAAAATGAGAAAGTGGGGGTTATTTGCATTTGGCTCAATAATTTCTATTATTTGTGTATTTCATCAAAATGATTTAAAGGTGGATAATTTCTCACTTTTTTATTTTACAATTATTTTATTTTAGAAGATCCAAATCTGTTCAAATGACAGGCATCAAGTCACGTTAGCTTTATTATGGAAAATTTTGATCATATGCTTTTCCAATATCAAATTGGTAATGTAGTTGATATGTCAAAGCAATGGAGTGACTAAGTGGAACTATGACGGTTAGCCCATAAGGAATTTCCGAAAATAAATAGTGAATGTAAACAATATTTGGTTTTAGAATCAGTGATAGCAATCACAGCAGTTGCCTACATGCATCAATCGGAGGAACTGACGCAGTTAAGTTAACCAAAGGTGCACTTATTATTTGTACTCCTCTATTATTTACGCTCTTTACGAATCATTAAGATATCTAGTGAAACATGCAATGGAAGGAGAGTTTAAAAAGCATTTGCCTTTAACTGAATTAACTCCTCTCACTTTAACTCTTTTTTTTTAATTTTTTTTTTTATAATAAGGCTTGGTTTCTTTCCAAAGTATGCAAGTATCATTTTCTATACCGAAGTCAAGAATATTAAAAGAATATGAATTTAATTTAAATGTATTAACAGTACAAAATAATTTTATACTATCAGTTAATAAAAATAATAAAAAATATCAACTCATATAAATAATCATTTATTATAATAAAGAATTCACTATAATTTTTTACTTTTTCTTATTTTTATTGATTAATAGTATAACATACCAATTAAAATCAAAGAATATATGGCATCCCTTGTGTTCTCAATATTTGTTTCCATGCTTTCTGTGAGAGGCTAGGAATGCCCACGATATGTCATATTTTGATGTGTAAAAAATGGTATCGACTTACGAAACATGTTTCGTATCCATCCATATATCAGACAAAATCGTACTTTCTGTAAGGAGATTGATTGGTTGGTAATGTGTGTGACCCATCACTCATGAAACAAGTAGTAGCCTTTAGGATTATGAATGTCGAAACTTGGGAGACAAGATGAGTTACTTGTAGGACTATGTAATTTAATGCTGCAGTATGGTCCATAACGTTATGAGTTGGAAGCTGCGGTGAGATCTAGGCGTAAACAAATATAGATAGAGACAGAACATGGGAAGTCTTATATGTTGCCTTGCATTTAATGAATGTCTAAAACATAAAGAAAAATATTCTTTTTTTTTTTTTTTAACACGGAAGGCATAAGTGGTAGTATAGATTTCAGTGAAATTCGACCACAAATAATTTCCACATAAATAATACTGGAGTTTAAAAATTTAAGCGAAAAATGATCATTTATCAAAAAAGAATGGAAAGTAGTAATTTTTAACATTTGATGAAAATGCTTCCATTTTCCAACTACGCAAGCCTTTTCCTGTTTACACTTGCATTTTTTTCGTTAATTTTGTTAAATGAAAATATACTTGGTAACTATACAGAGGATTTTGGGCTAATGTTACTAGACTAAAATATGCTTGGCAATTATTTAGAAAAAAGAGTGAACTTCTACATAATCATAAAGCTGCAGTCTCACCACCTGAAGAGATAAAACTACACATCTCTACCTGTTCTAAGTGAAAGCCTCATGTATTGAACTGTCTTTTTTGTTATTTAGAGAAGCTATTTTTTCCATTTAAACGAGTCCAAATACATGAAACAATAATTCATATCAACTATGTTGTTAAAATGAGTCAATTGTCTATACCCAAAACCATCCGTTCAGTTATTAAGTTGCAGTAAGAACAAGAAAGAAATTTATCTTGAAATGCAATTTTTTCAAAGAAAATCTAGTTATGTTTCGAAAAGATACACTGGATCCAACATTAGCATGAGAGTGAGGATAATGAATTTACATTCTCAATAGCATCTGGCCTTGCCTTCAAAGCTGACCAGTGACCACAATCTATATACAATACAATTGACGGTTGTCCTAAATTACTGTTCATTCCACGTGGCGGAGGTTGGTCAATTCTACCAAATGTTTTTTGATATGTTTTTCTTGCCCAAAAAAATAATGGGTAAATGAGTGGATGGGTAGTTTACAGCTGTGCATTAAGTGGACAACTGATAGTACAAGCAAAGCAATAACTCCTTTTTCTTGCTACAGAGCCATTTTTTTGCCGGTGCAGAACGCACGATGAACCTACGTATAATGACCTAGCTGTAAGTTGTTTGACTTTGATAGGATTGATATTGATAATAATTACAGATTAATAATAATAATAATAATAAATCACAAACTCCTTCTTATGAAATAATTATAAGAAATTTTATTCTATAAAACATTTTTCTGTCGAGATATTTTGGAATTTTCTAAGCTGTTTAAACAATTAGATCTTCCTTTTTTCTGTAAGCTACAATTTGTATGTCCACTAAACCAATCCCCTACCTTATTTTTCCTTTATTCTTTTCTCTCTATTGTTGAATTTTCAAATTTTTTTTAAAACAATGCGAAAGAGAGTGAAGGTTTAGTGTGTGTTTGGTTTAGAGTTTATAAATTGGGGTTTAAGTTAACTTGATTCTATTAGAATTAATTTTGATTAAAAGTGAGTTGATGTCAATGTAATTTATATTTGGAAACTTTTATGTCAAAAGTAATTATAGTAGAATGAATATTATTTGGATGATGTTAATCAAAATCACTTTTGAATATGAAATTACCAAAAGGACATGAGTTGTATACTATAATTTTAATATTATCCTCTTTAATTCATTTTTATTCTTAAGATATTTGAGTAAATTGTGTAACTATTATTGTAAAGAAAATTATATAAATATTATTTTAAGATATTATATAATTACCATAAAGAAAAAATTATAATTGTTATAATAAAATTAGATCAATATTATTATAAATAAATATAATTTTTAAGATTCTTGAATAATTTTTGGTGTGAGTATTAAATTAAAAATTAAAATTTTACAACTAAATGTATAACCATAAAAAAATAATTAAATTAAAATTTCAACTAATAAAATTGTAAAATATATGACAAAATAAAAAATAGATTTGGCGAATACATAAACACAGCCAAACTTTAATATATAAAGACAAATGAGTTTTTAAAAAATTAAAATGCAGATAACAACAAAGTACAGGAGGCAAAATATAAAAATGTAATAAAAATTCAATATACATATACTACTAATTAAGATGCAGATGTTTTGTAATTTGATCTCGAATTGAGTCTCAAACAAGATCCATTTTTGAGGAAGAGACAATAGTTAAAGTTGGGGATAAAACATCAACAACATGGTTATCATCTTCATCTTCAACAATATTTTCATCTTCAAACTGATTGAACTCAAAATTTGTTTCAGAATTTCGTCTAATAAAGTTATGTTTAGCCATGGTTGCACTAACAATTTGAACTTGAGTTTCCATCTTGAACTTTGGCATGTGGCACAAAATTACAAATCTATTCTTCCACAACCCAAAAGTCATTTCTATTGTGCTTTTTAAACTTGAATGATAATAATTAAACACCTCATTATGGTTTGCAAATCCAGCTAAACGCCTGAAATCTGGAAGATGATAGCGTTCACATTTATATGGACCAATATATCCAATTGGTGTTGGATTCTTGGCATCTACTAAATAATATTTTCCTAACAAACAATGTATACTTTGTCATGTAAATTATAAAATTAATGAAAATATATGTCGTTTGTAATTATGAGTAAGAATATACCTGGAGGAGGATATGGGAAGTTCATGTTAGGCGTTGTAAGAGCATTGTCAAACACACGAACATCATGAGTTGTGCCTTTCCATCCAAGCAATACAAAAGTGAAGCATGTGTTCTGATCGCATGCAGCCATTAAATTTTGTGTTGGATATCCCTTTCTTCCAATGAATTTGGGTTGTTCAGAAGGGCTAACCACACATGGGATGCGAGTGCTATCAATTGCTCCTATAGCATTCTTAAAAAATGGCCAATATCGTCGGTCATTTCTTATTTTTGTTTGAACATTTTGAAATGTAGGATCTAATGACTTGATATATTTGAAGGATAGCCTCAAACAAGTAACTAATACTTTATGAAAATGTCTACTTACAATCTCTCCTGGGTGTTGAAACCTTTCTTGTATTACCCTATTACCTACCCCATGACCACCCATGTTTAAGAACATTGCAGCCATCTCTTGAACCCCTATCCGTTTAGTGCTTTTTAAACCATGTTCAACTAATTTGGTGCAAAACTAATAGAAGACATGTTTTTCCATCCGAAACATTTCATAACAATGAACGGGATGGCCTTGCAAAACTTCTTGCACCCATGAATGAGCTGTTTGCTCACTAGTTCTACATGGCTCTTTGCATATATATATTTCACTGCATATGCACAAATTAATGCACTCACTTCTTTGTCTTCCTTCATATCATCTTCTACAATGGAAAGTGTTTTAAATTCATCACTCCATTCTTTCCCATATTCTTTATTCCAATCCTCCATTAATCTTAATTTTAAACCTGTAGAATATATAGTATGAGCTAATTTAATTAGGAAAACAAAAATGTAGAATTAACAAAATTTATTGTAAAAATAGAACCTAACACATATTTCCTTACACAATAGGTTCTATTCACAAGAGTAGTCCATTTAGCATAAAAATTTTATAACAACAAGGAAACTAGTGAAGCAAGGAGAATTTTCCTATTTCTTGATTACTTTTGCAACACATAGTGTGTTAAATCAACATGCATAATGAAGTTTTGATTTCAGTTGATAGATTACAAGGATCAAAAACCATGAAAGGTAAAGATAATTTAATTATCATATAGACTACACAATTCTTAGTAGAAGCTATAAGGATATATTGAGGTGTGAAACTTAAATTGTCCTAAAAATTGTGCATAACCAGGGGCAGAACGTAGGTACCTAAAATCATTAAAGTTGTATAGGATATATTGATATATTATGCTATCATAATTACACAATTCTTGGTAGAAGTTGTACGCGATATATAGCACTGAAACAAAGCAAAAACATAAGACACTAAACTTCTAAAGCAATTAATAGTCATACATTATGCATGATATATTAATAGGCACAATAGAAGTATAGATTATATGCTTAAAAGATCCAAAGACATACATATTAGTAGGTATCTAAAGCAGTTCACAATCATACATTAGCAGTATATAGATATATTAATGTTCTCTCCGAACAAAATAGAAAAACATAACCTAAACTTTAGCTAAATACAATAGTGGTCCAACTAATCTTTCTTAGGATAAGCTTCACGTTTAAGCCAATTCAACAGACTTTCCTCATGTCCTTTCAAAGCTACAAACATTTCCCTTGCATCCTTTTTCATCATTAGTTGACAACATCGAGCATGCCAATCAGGAACACTTGTAATAACTTCCATATTTTGAATTTCAACCATCACTTCACCAATAGATGCACCAGGTACTACAAGTGTGTTCACAATAGCTGCGCGTGACTCAGATGCAGATGCAATTCTAATTACTGCATCTGCAATTTGTTTGGAGGCAAGAGCTTTGACCATTTTTTTCCTTTCAACCATGTCACAAACTCCAACTTTCTTTCTCTTTCCATTGCTCATTTGACTATCATTGTCTTGAGAGGAACTTAAATTTATATTTCTCAATTTACCACTAACTCCCAAACTAGTACCAGCACTTGCTTCTAAACATTCTTCACTATCCCTAGATCCTTCCTCTATATCTATACTGCCACTATCAAAGAAAGGACGATACACATCATCATCTTCACCAATGCCATTAGGTAACACCCTAGATGATGGTGCCCAAGCAAATTTTCCAATAGTCACAACATCTTTGAACAATATGGTTAGTTCATTAGCAAAAAGAAGTCCTTTTTGCCTGAATTTCCGTACAGAGGATTTTCCTGCATGTATATAACTTATCAACACAATATATTATATGAAAATAAATTTAAAACTTATAACTTGACATTAATCTACTGCATACCAATTGCTTTTTCTCCCACCATTCATTTGGTGCATCTACAGTATGTTTTGTATTATTCCATCCCAAACATGTCTCTTTGGAAAATAGCTTGTGCCACACTGCCCATTCTTTCTTAAGATTATCCCACTTGTTCTTTAATTGACCTTTGTTATATTTCCTTCTAGTTATTCCATTAAATTGAGATATAACAACTTTCCAACCTTTTTTGGTAAGGGTGGTTGCATTCCTTTCCCCTTTATAGACTTGATCCAAGCATGCTTGGATAAAATATTTAGTTGTCTCCATATCCCATGAATCCTTTGGCTTTTGAGGCTTATTACCTATTGAAGGACTATCAATAGTGGCTTTTTTCTTGTTATTCATGGTTCTATTACAAAAGAAATATCAGTTTCACTTGGTAGGACATTTAAAATTTTTTCACAAATACAACATATTGCAAGACATATTGATACAAAACAAGAAAAAACTGATCATATCAATACAACAGCTGGGTAGATTTAATCTGGGATTTGCAATTTCTTATCACAAACACAAAATGTGAACACATTCAAAAACATTCAAATAAAGCATGTTACTGTCAGCAGTAACATTTATATACAAAAAACATAATTTGAAGCATTCGATTCACCTAATATAATCATCAAAAAAAAAAAAAAACTGCACCAGACAATTTTTTAATAAAAGAAATACTAGAAACTAGAAGTATTACTACTAGGTGGAGGGAATCATATCATCTAAGTTGATTGCATTGAAATGAAAATCAGACTAGAAGGGTAAGCTAGTCTGTCATCACAACAAACAGAGCAATGTCCATTCAAATCTCGTGAATTTGCAAGACAACAAGTCAATTCATTACAACACTTCCATGGAATAAAACATAAATGTCATACCAATGTCTCTTGTATTGTCCAAAATGCCTATAAAAACTCAATAGCTTTAGCACATTTTTTTATAA
Organism: Pterocarpus santalinus; assembly: GCA_031439595.1. Classification (NCBI taxonomy): domain Eukaryota; kingdom Viridiplantae; phylum Streptophyta; class Magnoliopsida; order Fabales; family Fabaceae; genus Pterocarpus; species Pterocarpus santalinus. The sequence goes on from CM062530.1 coordinate 58,151,271, forward strand.
AAGAAGAGAAATCCATCAAGACAGACCAAGATGATTACAAAGATAATTACGGTACTTCCATAGCAATATATTAATATATTTTTTGTAATCTATATTTTAATGAAGCACAATAGCATATCACCATAAAATATAGTTGTCTTTTACCTATTGAACTTAAAGCTATACAATGTACGATTATATATGTTAAAGGATTTCTTTTATATCTTTAACATTTCTTAAAGTTTTCCTAAAAGTTAGCATAATCATCCACATAAATTTCAAGTCTCATGCGCTACCTTCAGAGGAATTGTGATTAAATTTCAGTAAAAGATATTAAGACAATAATAGTGGCATCTAATAAACTCTCACTCCATGGCCAATAAAAAGGAAAAAAAAAAAAAAACTCTAAAGCATAGAATGAGATAATAGATCAGTCTCTATAAACATGAACTTAGGCCAAGATAAAAAGTAGGCACAAGATGAATCAAATAGAGATAAAAAAGAATACAAGGAAAAAAGAGGGTACTCCAAACCAAAACTATTTTGAGCAAAAACAAACAAGATGCAGTGAAGCAATCCTTCATAAAACAATACAACTTAAGATAAAATAATAGATGCAAACTAAAACCCCTATCAATGCAATTACTCTTGATATCACAAGAGCCAACTTGTTTACCATTTCCAAATTAGGATAAAAGCAAGGGTAGCGGTTTACCACTTCCACGAACGAAAAAAAAAGAAGAAGAAGGAGGAGTAGAGATTGGTACCGCCAATTGGAGAGACCACAGAGAGAAAGCGACTAGGAGGAGAATGTTCAGATCAGGAAACCCACAAATTAGACCTTCCTTTTGCAACAGGGGCATATTCATCTTCAATGATTAGAGGAAAAGGTTAAAGATGGTAGTTGAGAAACTAAATTCGATCTTTATTGTTTCAACGGCCAAAATTGAATGCAAAAGCGATAAATTGTCGCTTTGGTCTCAATTGGGGTTGGGGAACAAAATCCTGTTGATAGAGATCAAATGAGAAAATAGCCAAACAAGTTCATTACCACGTTTGAGGAGAATGAACGTGCATTTATCACTGCAAACGCTAAAACAAACACACCCTTACTATTCTTTCTCATTGTTCTCTTTGAATCCCTTTCCGTCACACCGCCTCATATGATAATATAAATCTCAATGTTCGATTTCTTTTGTTTTCCCAATAATTTCAATTTATATGATGATAAATTGGTGTGCTTTCTTTATACTTATTCTCCAAAATTGAAAATGGAGCCTTACATTTGCCCTCTTGATTCGTTATCAGAGATGTATCAATCCAGCTATCTTTGGTGTTCTTCCCAAACAGCAAGTCATCACCTTTGCTATAAACTTCATCGTAGGGTTAGCTCCAATGATTTTGATTCTTCCTTGTAAGTGGTTTGCTGATGGCAGTCTTGACTGGCAACTGTTTGCCATCTCTCTACCATGTAAAACAATTTTACCATGGTCAAAATTTTCTGAAAAGGCTATATTTGTTAGCTATCAACTGAACACCTAAAATTGCTTCTTTAAGGAAAGAAAAGTAAAAATACAAAGCCAACCACGGGCAAGCTTGCTTGCTGAACCACCCATCCTCTTCTCTGCACTCCTTCTGCCTGACACACTAATGCCAAAAAGTCACTTACCTTTGCTTTTCAATTGTGAATTCGAATAGGAAAAAAAAAAAAAAAAACAGTTGTATTTATGCTGTCTATTAGTTCTTTCACAAGGCTTAAGATTTAGCATTTTAGAGAGTTTGTCACAGGCTCTAGGTTTGGTGAAGCTCCATTTTTTGCATTGTGTAGTCCATTCTATGCCATTCTTTTCCTTCGCAAATGGGTGGGATTACTTGCGCTTCTTGGGGTTTCTATTGAACGTACCAATTCCACTCCATTTGATGAGGCGCCCAGACTCAGGCGATGAGGGTATGGATGAGGAGATGGTGTGTTGCATGTGATTGTGGCACTTCAACATCACCTCTTCGACCGCCACAGTGGAGGCTTCTCTGGCAGAAGGTCAGGAGGACAGCTTTAGCGCCCACACCACACGGTTGAGAACTACGCTATTGGAACCGAATGCTGCCGGAGTCGATGCTCCGGTGACACCAGAGAATAGGAGTTTGCCAGCAGTGACAATGCTTCCCAGTCAGAACATATTCCGGCACAAGACGAGACTCGCCAGTCCCTGCACTAGCTCTTGCCGTTCATGTGCGACAATGCGGTCCCTGGAGTGAATCACAGCCCCGTCAAGCCTCTTGGGAAGTTTACTCGATCACCTTATAAGGTTAATTTTGGCTTTTTCATTTTTTTTTTTTTCCCTTGGATGCTCTAGGTATGTTTGTGTTTTTTCTTCTGGTTTGTGGAGATTGTGAGCTATTTATCTGATCTGTTTTTATGTGAAATGAGTCCCTGATGTTTTTAGTTTGTTATTAATCTTTGAGTTTAGAAATTATGTATTTTGAGTTATGATAAGAAATTATTAATTTCGAGTTTATCTAATAGTATTTATCCTTTTTCTTTACAGGAGGTTAGACTTTGGAGTCATAAATAAATTTATTAACGTCTCTATTTATAATATTTGAGTTTTTCTTAATTCGTGATTTGCTTTATTTTAATTTTTCAAGATCCTTTTTCATGAAAAATGGTTTATTTCCAAATTCTAAATTTGATATTGTTATTTATGATGGAACTATGGTCCTTTTTAATTTGCTTCCCTTGCAGTGTTCTGCTGTAAGTTCATTTGAGTTGAAGGGATGGTTTTCTTTTGCTTTACAAGCATTTGTATATATTTCTAATTGATTATGATGCAAAAGCCATTTTTGTTTTTATTAGTTTATCCAAGCTTATCCAAAATGTCTCATATCCATATTGCTATAATATCCTAATTTTGATTGATTAATCTTTCTTTTAGTTAGTTATTTCTTCATGAACTTGTTAGGTGATTTATTGGTTCTTCTTTCTTTACCTTTTTATTGTTATTGTTTTGGGTTATTTAGTCCCTGTTGATTTATTATTTTGCTCATTTGATTGATTGTTAAGTGATATTTATATATGGGTTTTGTTCTATTCTTTTATGTATCTTTATTTGACTTTTCTTTATATTTGAAACTCTAATTTTCTTGTGTTAACTAGTGGAATCTAGTATGGTATTTTTTAATTAATCTGTATGTTTTTTGATAGTTGGATGGGTGCTCCTTTCTATGGCTTTGAGAAAAGGATATGGACTTGTCTGCTATATGTGGTTGTCTGGTCAGTTTGGTGGATTAGAAATAGAATGCTCTTTGAGAGTTTTAGGCCAGCTTGGGAATGAGCTAGGGCAACTCAAGGTGAGGTTAGGTTATTGGACGAAAGGGTGGCGCCAGGATTTGCCTTTCTTGCCTAGATTTGTAGCTCAAAATTTACAGAAGGTTAGACTTTGGTGCTATCAGAAGCTGCGAAAGCATCAAGATTGATTAAGAGAGGTTGTCATAAGTTCCTTGAGATGCTGATGGTATTTTGTTAATTAGCTGCTTAGATATGTGCTATTGATTGTGACAAAGCTATGCTACTAGTTTTTTTTTTCGTTTTTCTATTTCCATTGATGATGTAGTTGGTCTTTCCCTAGCTACTTGGGAGTCCTGAGCTTTTCAAAATATCAAAAAACAAAAAATAGGTGTCCGGATTGAGAATATCAATAGAGTAAAGATAGAAGATAATGAGACAGAGGATTGCTTATCTTATTTTTCAATACTCATTTATAAATTAATTGATCTTATATATAAAAGGTCATATGTGTCTAAATATGCAGCCTGCCTCATTTTGAAATTTTACTTCTATATACAAGGTCATATCAGTCTAATTTTCATTTTATTAAAAGCTGTAGTTGGCCATATTGGTGGATGATCATGAAAATTGATGCATATAGATTATGGATTATGAGGTTTTTGGAACTGTTCTTAAGGATACATCGGAGGTTCTAACAGTTTTAATTGATAATGAATGATAACAATATCATTATTAAACTTTTAGATGCAGTTTTATATGTATACCTTTGACCATATCAAAATGTGTGAGACCATTGACCATATGAAATATATGAATACTTTTTTATTTCTTTTTGCTCTTTTGATGTTGTCGCAATTTTGGTTTAAGACACTGTGAAGTAATTTTGGATTGGATTAATATACCAAGTACCATGTGAGTGATTATTAGTTGCGTATTTCGGACCACAATAAAGCACCTTTCATGGCATTTCATTTGCTATTTTGAAGGAATTATTATTTTGAATTTGTATTTGTTGTCTTGGTAGCTTTTTTTTCTCCCTTTTTCCTCCCTCTTCTATTGTATTGATAAGGTTTGACTGTGACTGAATGCATAGGTGTCTATAGGCACATTTGGTTTTGTAATTGAAATTCATTTCAGCACTTTAGTAAAGTTTTTGTGTTTGTCTAACAACATATTAACTTAATGACTCCCTTTAAACTAATGATTTTACTCCTTCATGGCTAGTCATGTTGCTACTTTCCTAAAATTCATTTGAAGCTACTGGATATTAGTCTAACGTGTTCCTGCTGTAGTTTATTTTTATGGTACATATTTGATGCAAATAATCTAACTTGAGAATGCCTGGCTCCATTTGTGCCTATGGGAGCATTATTAGACAAATCACAGAATTGCTAATAGGTGCAAACTATTGGAACTCAAAAGAAAGTTGATTTTATCATTTTCATGGTTTCAGAATCATTCTACTATGTAAATTTATGGGTTTTTCTTCCTTTTTTTTTTGTTTTTGTTTTTGTTTTTGTTTTTGTTTTTGTATTCTGTACCATCACTTGCTTGTCACTTGCTTCTCAAGATCAATCCACGCAAGTTATGCATTTCCTTTGCCCATTTTGATCTGTAATTTCCAATGACCTAGTTGTTTTAGTTGGAGCTAACATTATGTAGGTTTTTAGATTTTTAGTAGCTTTTTGCTTGATTACAAGAATTGGGGTATTGTGTGGCATCGATGTGATACCTTTGAATGAAATGAATTAATAGCCTAACCTACATTCTAATTTCCTTAGCAGTTGCATATTTCAATTGTAGGTATTCATTGAAAAGATGTTGATTTAAAACTTTGCCAAATGCCATAATGATTGCACAAGTATTAACGTTAAATTGCTGTAGAACTATCATGCATTGCTGATCTTCAAATTTTTTGAGATCAAAGTCCCTTTAGTTTCAAAGGTGGTATTTATGGACTTTGTAATCAATGTTGTTGCTGGGTTGGTTTGTTTGGTAGATGTCTATTAATGATGAAAGCTGAAATATGTGGAAAGTATAGTTGGATTTGTAAGAAACTTTTCTGCTCTCTAGCACATTGTTAAGATCTTCTTTTAAGCAACCAAGCATGTTGAATATGGTGCTGGTGTTTCTTTTGTGGCTACTCTCTGACTAACTCAACAGGACCGCTAAGTTTAAGATTTTATCGAAAGGTGAAAGTAATCCAGGAAATGTCACTGACTTAGTTTAGAAATTTCTTTTGAAGTGTCTGCCACTCTATTTATTGTCTTTTTGTGGTGTAATTTTGAGTGTTTTATTCATTCTATATGCCTGTACAATGGCGATGAGTTGCCAAATAATACGTGGTAATGTCAACTTCTCAAGTTAAATTAAAATTATTTTTGTCTCACTTTTTTTTTTTTTCCATTTTTTATTAATGTTTCGGGGATCCATTGCGGTACAAGAGTCATGCCCTATATCTCATATTGCCAACCCATGTTCTAGCAACTTTATTTTTTTCACTTTCATTTTTCGTCCTAAAAATATATATATACTTAATCCAATACATGCTGCACAATATGTAGAAAGATTGTGTACAATTTAAGAATGGTACGCCATCAATCTTGCTCCAGTGCTGTTTGAGAAGCTGATGATTTAGTTTGGTTTTAATATTTCTTTATATGATAATAAAGAAAACAATGGAGGTAGAAATAAAATTTTCCTAATTTACTGAATTTTCAGTTATATATTTTAAGGATATGTCTTAAATTGTTTTAAATTTCATTATTAATATATGTTCTCTCTAATTTTATTTTAGTAAAATTGTTCCTAAGGTTGAATAAATGGGTTGGAAATAGAAACAAAATATTTTTAAGTTGTTAGATCTTTGCCTTAAAATTGTAAAATAATAATAATAAAAAAAAAATTATGTTTTCAATAATGAGTTATTATAAATATAAGTTTTTTTAATTCAAAAAATAGCTGAATTACTTCAATAATAATTTTACAATTGCACTTTTATTGATAGTAATATCTGAGCAATAAAATTAATTAGTTTAGTAAATAGTTACAATCATTTTCTAACTTGAGAATAACAAGGTAGAATTAGGAGAGGAGTTGATGATTTTTTATTTAAGAAAAAATTGTTTGCTTTGTTTATGGATTTCCATTAACACCTTTTAAGAATATTACACATAAATAAATTATGCTTATAAATTCACTGATAAAATGCCAGTTGGGATCGCTATTTACAGCTCTATCACTAATAAAATATGCTTATTTTTAAAAATAAGTATTTACAACTCCATTAGTGGGTTGTTTTGGTGTTAAATCTATTAAGAATCTGTTTTAAGTGACTTAAGTTTAAAACTTAATTTTAGAAGCAAACAAGTAGTGAAGTTTTTAATATTTTCAATGCAAATTAAGATAATATATATTTTCTATCTATTTTTATTTGTAATTTTGATTAATTTTCCAATTATATATCTACAAACTAGGGATGTCAGAAAAAAAAAAATATTTAAATAGATATCCATAAGAATTACCCATGATAGGAGTAGGTACATGGATGATTATAATCCCCACGGGGATAGGAACTCCATCCCCATTTACTAAATGAGGTAGAGGTAAGGGATGAGGTATCTGCACCATGAACATTTATGAAATCCTCACTTAGATATGAAACTACCTAAATAACATTTTATGTACACACACACACACACATATACATATTCAAATTTTAGTGGAGATATTTGTTATTTTGATCTTTGTAATTATTTTTTTATGATTATAACTATTATTAAAACTATTGAATTTTCATCATGTATTGTTATTGTGTTGTGTTTGTAGAATTGTAATAAATTACGGATATTATGTATATTTTATTTGAGTTTAAAAATATTTTTTATGAACTTTTTATGAATTTTTCTAATTTTTTACATGAGTATCAATGGAAATTCAAATCCCCGCTGTGAATGAAACCCATGAAACTCATAAATATCCATTATTATCTCTATTAAAAACATGCTTTTTTTTTTTTTAATTGTTTACAACATTTATGAAGCAATATAAGTGAATTTATAATATTAAGTAATCTTCATAATCCCGTGACACTTTTTTTGTTTTTTTGTTTTTATTACACTACTCAAATTCGACCATTTGCATAGTGAGATAAATATTAATTGGATTATCAGATGTCCTTTGTTATCTATAGTTTCTTAATAGATGTTAATTATGTCATTTTTATTTGCTAGATATTAATTCGATCACATTCTATGATTGTGTTTTTAGTCAAAAAAGATGGTATAGTAACTATTTATTGTAGGTTGTTGTAAGTGTTTATTTTTAAATTATGTTGCAACTTGAATTATTTGACCAAATATGTGTGATTAAATGTTTGTAATATTTTGTTAATAGATGTTACTTTGAACAAGCCGTGTGTAGCACGGGTTCCCGACTAGTTCAATACAAATGAGAGTTAGTCACCAGCCAATATCCTTGCATCACTCTCTCCTTCATCTCTAGTTCTTTACAAATCCCCTTCCGATGTATAAATCTTATAAATCTGGATAGTTGAGGTTGCAGTGCCATCCGAAAAGGCGAGTTTCAGTTTTCTCCTGAAGTGCTTCTGCATGGTTAAATGATATGTAACTTGGATTAGCAAAAGACTCGGAACAGAAGAAAAAAAGATAATTGACCAGCTATGTTTTCTACGTTCAGAAAAAAGATCCTTTTGGCTGCCAAGATAATGCATCTCAAACCAGCAACCTTGAGCAGCCTAACAAAATGAACAATAGCAGCAAAAAAGTAAGACGATGCAAAAAGATAGAACATAGAGATGTACCTCTTAGAAGAAATTACATGGTGTTGCTTCCATCACTGTAAATTAAAAAGGGAAAAGAAGTTATTGCACAAATTATGATCAAATGATTAAATATGAAACAATGCTAGTGAGACTGTACAATTCAATTGGTCTTTGGCCCGTTGGTGAGGGGACTACTATAGCTGGACCTCTCATCGAGACCACATGCTGATAGGACTGTAAATCAGAGATACCACTTCTCATGGAACGAGAAATATCTGACCCAGTGGTACCAGATATCTCAGAGGTTCCGTTTCCCCTCTTGGACCTTGCTATTGTACTGGCATTGATGTCACCTGATCCAAGTCGAGATGAACCTGACTACAAAAAAAACCAAAGAATAGATAAATAAGCCAATCAAATGATGGGATAAAATCAAATGATTGAACCACCATGCATACAATTATAAGGAAAATGTATATGACACAAATGGGTAAGATATTGCTGTGTTTCTGCTTAGTAGTTGTAGCTTCTAGTTGCTGGTAACTATAGATCACCATATAGCAGACATGAGTATCCAGAGCTGACTACTATACTAAACTTTATCAATCATCAGTCATTCATAAACCTCGAGCCCAATCCGGATATACTAAGTACATTAAAAACCTTCAACACATAATCAGCTGAATAGGATTAGCCTAAGATAACTTCGACGAGGGGGCACATTAAACAGTATAGGTGATTTCTTATTCTTAACATGACCAATTTTTGGGACGGATGACAATGCAGGAGGGGGGATAAGAATATTATGGGAGATTACAAATTTAAAATCTTTACACAAGCCTAAATGAAGAAAACATAAAAATGTAAATGAGACAAAGGGAATATTCAAGTAATTCATACATTAGACAGGCCTTTGATCTGAACAATGATAATTGTTATATCATCTGTTCGGTTCTCATGTTCCAACCATAGTTTATAAGACTCTCCAGCAATGGCAGCACATGCATCGCGGGGATCTGAATAGCTTGCTGCCTGAACCAATAAAAAATCATAGAATTTATCAAGAGAATCACAGCATAGTCAGGATTTTATAAACAGATTTTCTTATGATCACAATACCAGGTTCTACCAATCAGATTTGGCAGAAGCCCCAGTGATAAAAATTATAAATGTCAACTAGTAAAAGCTAATTTTTCTACCAACAGTTGATAATAATTTGTGAACATATGTTAAACGGGGAGGTAAGCATTCAAATATTATTCTACAGCAATGCAACAGAGAAGTGATCAGCACCAACCAGTGGAAAGTTAAAGTTTCTCTCACTGATCAACCAACTTGCAAAGATTGTGCAAACATTTAGGATGTAAACGAATGATTAGCAATTAGCATTTTGTCATGTGAACTATCTACAGATCAGTCTTAAAAAATGCTCACTAACCTAGCAACTTACAACGTTTGTGCAAAAATTTAGGAAGTAAGAACGATTAGCAATTAGCATCGTTAATTTTGTCTCATGAACTATCTACAGAGCAGGCAACTTACAGAATTATGGCCCCCAATAATTAATAGATATCATTAGCAAATAAGGGAAACATTAGCAATGTAGCCAAGATAAGATCCTACCTAGTACCGAAAGGGGCAGGTAGACTCAATAATGTGACATCATAACATGAATCATAAGATCCTACTTAAAATAGCAAGATTAAATTCAACATATATAAGCAAAATAACCTTAAAATCATAATAGAAAATGCATAACAATATGTTGCATCAATGTCTAAAAGAAGGCCCAAGCCTTCTAAGAAAACAAAGGTCGCAACCAAAGTTAAAAAACATAAAATCAATGTCTTCAAAGAAGGTCCAAGCCCTCTAACAAACTACCCATGACAGTATGCACAGCACCAAACCACTAAGAACCACCCAGTCTCACAATCATACAAGCAGCTAGGGCATGTTTGCCGCACTCCTTAGTAATGCAATGGCTACACTGAAGGAAATCGATGGCTAGACGATGAGTTATTAAAGAAAATCAGGTCTGGGCTAGGGTTTTTAGTCACAAAAATTTTGCTCTAGCCATAGTTGTCAATAGCGCGCGATAGCGGCGGAGTGGCGTGGAGCAGTGGGTGGCCGCGACGGAGCTTGCAGGAGCGTCACGTTTTGTCATTGCAGCGATTGTTGCCGCTATTTTGACCCTTCCCCTCTCTTCTTCCATCAGATCGTGAACTTAGGGTTCATTATCCCCCCCTTTTCTCTTCTCCTCTCTCAATCGGTCTCTCTCTCCCCCCACCCCTCTCACTCTCCGGCCATCCTTTAACCTACAGCGGCGGCGGCACGAGTTTCCAGCGGCGGTTGGTCCTTCCTCCCCTTTGTTCTATCTTGTTTCCTTCTTCTGCCTTCTATTTCGTGCCTTCTGTTTTCTCTTTTCCCTTCCATTCACTGTTTCGTGCCTTCTGTTTTCTTTCTTCTTTTTTTTTTTCTCTCCCTGTTTTAGCAATGGCAACATCATCAACTCCCTGTTTTGTTAGTTTTAGAGAGTAAAGACTTAGATTTAATTAGGATTTGATATTGTCTTTTATATTTTGCTACCTTTATGCTACTTGAGGGTGCTATTTTTTTTGTTTTATTGCCCTTAGGACTTGATATTTATATATTGGATTGATAGTGATTGTGTGTTTTTAGAGTATGGAATAGATTATGAATTTTTATCATTGATGTAAATGAGTTTAATTGTAGATGATTTCTTATTTTTGAACTTCTATATATGTTATACGAATTGTATGATAATTATGTATTTTTTATCAAATAGCGGCCGGAACCCTACCCGCTATTCGGCTATAGCGTTTTTGGGGCCGGCCGCTACACGCCGTTATCCGCGTTTGACAACTATGGCTCTAGCGTGATCTCTACACACAGCAGGATCAAAAGTTCCTACCATTTAAGTGTTCCAATCGAGCATGGAGATTTATGCCAATCCCACAAAAATGCATTCAGAGGTAGAATTGGGATTGCTCATGGAGGGGAAGATCATAAGATCACACAATCCGACGAGATGGGTTGTGATCTTGAGTCTTAACAATTCTGAACATCAGAATGGAAATTCATCTTAAAAAAGAATATTAAAATAAGGTTACATGATTACATTAACTGATATATCCTTCTCTTGTAAGAAGGCATTAAAACAGCCAATGAGCCTTAGCTCAAATAGGTGATGTGATCGATTCCCCCCAAATACCACTCCCCAGCCCCTCCCCTGGGGGCCCCTCGTGGTGTGAGGCCTCCCCTAGGCCCATGGTGCCTAGTTAGACAAAAAGCATTAAAACTAACCACCATGATTTGAGTTATATGCCAGAATATGGCAAAGAGATAAAAACATTATATCATGCAATAATTATCACAAACAAGAAAGCAGAAAAATTAAAAGCACATTCCATAACAGAAAATCTTTCACAATACTGTACAGCCATGAATATATCTACGGAAGAAACAACATAATTTGCATCCACATTTTCAAGTCCAAGATTTTAATTTCATCTTGCAAGCCACTAACAGATAACATACAACTCAATTGAAAGAAGTAGGTGATAGGTCCTACAAGCAAGACAGTAAGTAAAATTCGACCAGTGAAGACATTATCTGAATAATCACATTAAAAGGGAAAGATAAAGAATTAATGAAGAAATAGGCAGCATGCCATACCATATCAACAACAGTTTGGCTTGATAGGAACTCAAAAATGCCATCACTTGCAACAACAAAGAAAAGATGATTAGGTGTAAGCTGAACTGTTGACACCTCAGGAAAAGCAATGACACCAATAGTGTGTGCCAAATTATCCCCTACACTCCTTGTAAAAGCAGTTCCAGGATACATCCCATTTTCGACCCACAGCCTCGGAGGATCACTGCCGTGACTCTCTTCATCACCCCAAGTCTGGATACTTGGATCCTTAAGCCCTTCCACCTGCTCAACACTCAACACCCTTGCCCCACAAAGCTTCACTCTCTCATATTCGTCTCTCCGAAATGGTGTCTGATCCGAGGACAAGTCCTCAGCAATAATCCTATTCCCATCCTTAACAGCCAGCACTGCCCTCGAATCACCAACATTAGCAACATAAAGGGTATCTCCAATAACAAGCACAGTAATTGCAGTAGTACCACTCATTGAATCATCGATCTCACTATCACGCAATTCGCAATTTATTGTCAAGAATGCCGAAGTGTAGGCTTTAACAGGGTCCTCCAACAATGCAGGGTCATTTGACAATGTTTCTACCAAACTATCCCTAACAAAGTTTGAACACTGCCCGCCATATTGACCATGACCATCATAAACACCAAAGAAATGGACACTGGGATTACCTTGAATCTGTGTCCTAATACAGAAACTATCTTGGTTCTCCCTAGGTGAGTCAGGGTAGTACCCGCTCTGAGTGAGAACAGAATACTCCAAAGTGAAGTTATGTGAAGGGACAGTAGCTACCTCCAGTGGTCTCTGAGTGAGTATGTGCTTCCTTTGTGCACGGTAAGGACCAAGTTCTCTGTAGTCCCTGGAGCCACCCTCTGATGTAGGGTAACGGCCACAACACTTTCCATGGACACAACCCATGCTTGAAACAGAAGCTATGCTGCTGAAAGGAAAAACAAAGACCTGAAAAAGCAAAATTAAAAACTAAAGCTCAATAAGGCAATTCTGGGTAGGAACTACAAGGTAGGAGCTTCTGAAAATCCACAATGTAATTCCAAGCTTGATCCTTGAGCTCTTTACACTTAGAAACATGAACAAAACCCTAGGGACAGAATCAGAAATGGTGAGGGGGAGGAAAGGAGAGTTGGGATTTTGAGGCGTGAATTGTGATCAGAGGTTGAGAAAAACAAAAGGGTCGTTTTTGAATTGGCGAGAAGTGAACAAAAAAATGGAATGATTTGAAGGAGGCCACAGAAAAACTCAAAAGGGATTCAAATAAACCTGAACCCTAGAGGATAGAGCAACCCCACAAAGGAAGCAAAAGGCAGGGACATTTTTGGCCTTTGATCAAAGGGAAAGAAGAAAAAGGGGGAGGCTTCAGAACCAGAAGGCGTGCAGTGTGGGGTTGTGGCTGTGGAAAAGGAAAGGAAGAATTGTACTTTTCGTTGGTTGCAGAGAGAGAGAGAGAGAGAGAGGGGGGGGGGCATGGAAGGGATAACCGTGGTAGGAAGCACGAGTCCAAATGGGAAAAAGAGGCTCACAAGAGAGAATGGGCTTTGTTTTGTCCCAAGAGAGAATGACAGGGACACAAAAAACACACACAGAGACAGACACAGTCACAGGGACAAGGATTTGAGATTCTATTCTATGAGTGCATGGCTGTGTTTGTGCCCGAATCCCAAGGAAGCCACTTCCCGAAAACACCTACAACAGACAAACTCGCTTACTTGTCACTGAGAGAGAGCTCAAATTCCTTTTCTTTTTTTTTAAATTACATTAAGTAAAATCCCACATTGTTTATTAACCGAAATTAGATCTAATAGACAGGGTTAGTCTCCATAATATATCAAATCATAATTTAAATTTTATTTAAAAAAATATTTATATTTAATATTTAATTGTATCTCAAAAAAATTACTTCTACTAGATATATGTGAAAAATTTTAAAAAATGCTTTATGATAAAAATTTTATTAGATAAATTCATCTTTGAAAAATAAAAATTTTCAGTATAGTTTAAAAATTAGAAGTATGGATTAAATTCTTAAATTAATCTTTTTGGATCATAAATTAGTTTTTAAGAGATTTTTTTTACTGAATATATCGTTGTCTAAAAAAGATTTGTTTAACTGAATTTCTTAATTTTTTTGTGATTATGCTAAAAATTTTCATTTCTCAATATAAAGTATTTGGTAGAGTTTTTGCCAGAAACCAATTGAAAAGTTTATCTATTCTTTTTGAATTTAATTTAAATATATTAATAATATAAAATAATTTTATATTATCAGTCAATAGAAATAATAAAAAATATTAATTTATTTAAATAATTATTTATTATAATAAAAGATCCACCATAATTTTTTATTTTTTAATATTTTTATTAATTAATAATATAAAATTATTTTATACTATCAGTATATATTAATCAAACTCATTCTTTTTATCAAAGTTGTTTTTTGGCACAAAACGAAATTCATATTAGTAACGTGTTGAAGTTTTAACATATAGTCGACCTTGTATTCCGTCAACTCAACTTAAACTTTTTTTCCAGTTAAAAATTGCCACATAACTTTCGTGCATATTTTCATCAAAATCTATTCGTTCTGCATAACAGTACTTTTTTTTTATTGATAATAATAATTATTCACGCAACTTTGAATAAAAAATTGCCAATTTTGTAATTTTTTCCCCTAAATAACCTTGTGAATATTTGAATTCCTAATCTATAAGTAAAATTCGGTACAATTCACAATTTATTTTGACTACACCCAATCATTATTGAAACATTTTAGCTCGTCGTGTAAAACAGAAAAGGACAAGGTCAATTTTTCCTGTATTTAAGATTAGATAGGAATGCATTTATTATTCCATCATCAAATAACTGTTCATTTTTTAAATTTTATTTTTTTATAAATAATTATTCTTTTAAAAAATTTAGATAATATTAATTTTTTTCAGTTATATTCTTATTAAATAGAAGAGAAAAATAAGTAAAATGAGTAATTAAAGAACAAAGGATTAAATAAAGGTAATTTTGTAAAATATATTTAAATTTTTTAATATTAATATTTTTTGAATTATTTTCTTAATTTATATATGCAGGACAGTTATTTCCAGATAAAAGTAATATTTGAATTTTGAAGCATTTTTAATTTTTGGTCAAGAAGCGTTTTGAAATTTTAATCTTCAGCAAAATTGTTGGGCTTGAACTTAAAATGGCCGTTTCATTTTTCAGTTGAATGAAAGACGGGTATTTGAATTTGCTCGAGTGTGATATGCAAATGCATATGCATTTGAGGTACTGATCTAGCGGAAGGTATGTCCGTCCTCAAAAAAGTGCATCCGGATTTTTTTTGGTGTACAATATAATCGTAATTAAGTTTTACTTAAAGCAGTGTATCAACTAGAGTACATGTTCTTGGTATCTAAAATGAATTTTTGTAATGAGTTTGGCTATTTATAGCTGGAATTTTGTCAACGTCCATATAAATAAGTCTTGTATTACGATATGCGTATGAACATTTTTTTTTCAAAATAAAACTTGTGTCCTATTTGTCTCAGAAAATAGCAATCGAACTTTTTATAGCAGTTTCTTTTTGTGAATTTCAAGTAAACCAAAACCTGTTTATAGATTCGGGACTTGGATCATCTCTTTTTACATTATTTGAAATCTTCGCTTCGGCATAAGCTTGGTCCCTTTAGAAAAAAAAGAAAAAAAATTCCAATACAGTACAAGAAATTTCTTCACTTATTCACCCACTTTGGAGTCAATGTCAAGAGATTATCATTTATAGGAATTTTTCAATATGAGACTGAATTTTGGCTTTATTAAGAGTTTTGGAGAGCTCAACTTTTTTTTTTTTTTTTTCTGATAGTTAAAAGGCTCAACTACTCTAATAGGAGTACAAATATACCAAACAAAGGATCAACAATAAACCAAAAGCTAGGCCAACACATAAAAGACCCCAAAAGCTCCCAAAATAAAGATACCAATTACAATCACCACCCCCACCGCCTTTATTCTTCTTGGGTCGACCCCTTTTCTTAGGAAGAGAGTAATCATGGCAATCTTTAACTTTAGCTAAAGCTTCAATTATGGCCAATTCATTATTAACCTTAAACCTAAAGGACTTACCAATATCCCAAGTAATCTTAGCTTCCACTAGTTTCTCTTTAAAAGTAATCGCATCATCATTAACGTCTCTTTGGTGGGTTGAAAAGGAACCAAGCAAAGGTGTTTGGGGCACCTTCTCACCTGAATGAGGAGATTCCCCAACACTTTGAACTATGGTACCAACAGGATCTAAAATTCCTTGCTTCCCCCCTGCCATTTCCTCTTGGTTTGTAAACCTATCCACATTCCAAAAATTTTCAAACCTAGGTGGGAATTTTGCGCTGATACAAACCGGCCCTTCAAGGCCCAATATTAAAGATCTCGAATAGGAAGAATGGACGATTACACAACCACACCTAGCCCAATTGGAAGCTTGGCTTTCTCAACACACTTTTCCATCGGCTCCACTTTTGTTCCACTCTACTCAGATTGCAGAGAAGGTTCGCGTGCTCCAATGAAGGGGCAAGATTTGTCTAAATTCTTATGTAGCACTGAGAGTATCAAATCTTCTTCCAAGAATACCCTTGCCTTCTTAGCCTCTCCTTCCCACTGTTGTTCCTTGCCTTCCACTCTACAGTCTCGCGGCTCATCGCTGAAAATAACCTCCCTATGACTATCATTAATCGTTTTTTCTATCCATATCCCAAGTTTTCGCCTAATCTTCTGTACATTGGTTGTATGGAAAATCTCTTCAACCACCCTCCACACCGATCTCTGTCTTCTCAAACTCATTTCTACTCTCCTCATCAGAGTAAGCAACTTCAGCTCTGGATTTTTTCCTCTCCCATCTATCATCCTTCAAAAGATTAGGTACACCTTCCAACACTTCTTTATAGCTTCTCCCATCATTTTTATGTATCATGCACTTCTCCGTTCTACTAACCGATTCAAAATTGTTTCCTGCATCTAGTCAATCATGGTCATCCTAGAGCTTGCCATTTTTGTCATATTTAGCAAAAGAGACCTTAAGTCTCTCCCTGCTAATCCTAACACCATTGAGTTTGGTAATTGCAGCCGTAGCCTCCTCTAATCTACTAAAACGAACAAAGCCAAACTTGAAATCATTGTATCATTTTCTCTTATGTGAAACAAAAGCATCATTGACTTCCCCTATTTCTCTGAAAATTTAGATAGTCCCAGGACATCTCCAAAGGCAAGCCATCGATGAATATAGAATAAGCCATGGTGACTAGTCCAGCCACTCCAAATATCAAATACAACTTATTAAAGGTGAAATCCTTTTTTGTTGGTACAAAGTGAAGTTTATTTGAAGATAGTTATTTGTTTTCTCAAATGTATGTCTGCCCTTTGAAAGCTTTGCTAAAACACTCGTGTGTATTTGGTTTTTAGTGACATATTGTATGAGGAAAAAGGCCAAAATAGTTTAAGATATCTTAAAAAAAAAAAAAATCAACTCATCACGTGTCTTGGGGATACTTTGTCTTCGCCTTCAATTTTGAGTTTTGACGCGAGTTGGGAACTTTTGATTTATAAACACTGGGCCAGCATAGCACGATTCTTTTTTATTAACAAAAATTTATATTAAAGGAAAAGTTCTAGATTAGAACGTGTTAACGAGTTCATTAAATACTTATAATATTATTTATAGATAATTTATTAATAAAATGCTATTAAACAATTAAAGTTATAATGAAATATAAGAAGAAAAAAAAAAGTTGACTAAAAATAACTGAACCCTAGTGATCGTCTCTATTTCGTTTAATATACGCATTCTTATATTCTAGCGGAATTTTCAAGGCAAGTGAAAATGTTTACTCAGTAGGTTATTCAAAATTCATGCCGTCTTTACTTAAGTGGGGAAAAAAAATTCCATTGGCCCCCTCTTAGTTTAAGGTCGTCATCACCTTCAAAATCAGCTTGTTCGAATACTCTATTTTGAGTGAAAAATATTTTTTTAATAAAACAAGTATATCATATCTAAATTATTTTTTAAGAAATAATCAAAAATAGAAAATATTTTTTTTGAAATGATAATTATTATTTTTTAAAAATATCTTAATATTATTATATCTAAATATAAATTAAATTTTATTTTTACAATATTTTTTTTTCAAAAAAAAGTTAACATGAAAAGGGGTCTTTCAAAAGAGTTTATCGAAACGACCCCATCTATAGGAACAGCTTGTTGATTTTCCTTTTTCTTGTTTTCCATTTCACAACTTTAGGCAAGGAAGGGAGTTTCCCGCAGCTTGTCCTGTAATATGCTCGGGAAGTTTCATTTTCGGATCAAAACATGAACACAATTAATGTGGTCCCAGATTTGATATAAATCAAAGACCAAATACAGAAAAAATTATTTCCAAGCATTTCTTTGGTCAATATATTTTTCAAGCATAAATACAATAAAGCTTTAGGCATGAGTTTTGGGTTGGGCCAATTGCATGATAGGGCGATTGCTTTGACCTGGTCCACGGAATGCCCCACCCAGATTCTCTTTCCTGTGTTTTCTTCCTCTATCCCGAAAGTTGTGAATGCAAAAGTTATTCATTAATTCGTTATAGAGGTTTGAAGATGTGGAATTGATATGGAAATTCCTTATCCGTCATTGTCATTGATTTGCAAATTCATACGTAACATGTAGCGTTTTCTTCACAGCTGTTTATGGTATGTTATTGACTTGTGAGCATTTAATGACCCAAAAACATGTCAAACGTACATGTTCGTAGGCCTAAGTTTGGGGTCACATGCTCGAATAAAAAAAATATAGAAACTCTTTAATATGTGGCATGCATATTAACAAGAAAATTTGGGTTCAATTCATACGTTTTTTCAAAAAAGCAAAAGAAAGAATCGATAGCTCATTTATAAATTCAAGCCAATTTCATAGCTCATCAATTTGAATTTTCATAATCATTGGGATAATAATGTTCAAACCCTTACAATTATTAGTGTGTTTGGCTGCTTGTTTGAGTAATAAAGAATTAATTTTAAATCACTAAAATTAATTTTAGCCTATTTTGATGATATTTGATTTATTAAGATTAAAATCAATTTTTATCTCTAAAATTGATTTTAAAAGAAGTAAAAAAATTTTATTTTTTGTTATAATTATTTTTAGAAGAATTATTAAATATAAATTATTTTATCTCAAAATTAATTTTAATTAAATTAATTATAATAAAATTAATTTTACAAACAAACATGCATCATATTTATTTCAAGCAACAATGTTCCTTCTCTAGTTTTCGCGGCAATTTAAAGGAAACGCCACTAGCCTTTGACGCGTAAACGGGTCAAAATAGAGTAGCCGAAGAGGTTTTTCTTCCTTACACCAAACCCAAGTGTGTCACCAATGAAAAAAATCAAATTGAGTTAGTTACGTTTATTGGTGGCATATTTTGTTAAAAAATTACTTGTGAAATTTTTTAGATCATTTAGACAAGATTTTATAAAAAATGATTTTTTTTAAAGTAGGTAAGAGTTGCTTTTTAAAAAAAAAAATTACAATTACATTCAAATGTAATATAACTTCTACTTATCAAAATATTAATAAAAACATATTATAAATACTATTTTAAAATCATTTAAAAAATTTATTCAAACGTACCCTTGATTTCAGTATAATTATTCAAGCCCACGCCCAGTTTAATTAGTTGACACGTTGATTTTGGGCAAGGGGGAATGTAATTAATTATGCACAGGCAATAATTCCACCATTTTTCATGTAAAACTAAGCAACCCTTTAATGGATTACATGTGGCACTAAAAGCTGCGTGAGAAGAATGACTTCCTCAAATTGCCAGAGCTGGAAAGTGGAAAAAGCATCAATCATCCATGCCTCTTTTTCTAACATTCGGTCGGCTAGTAGTTTTAGTATCTTATCCTTATGAACTTACTTCTACAACTCATATAAATCCTCCATATTATAATATATATCCTGCATTACACCTATAATATGTAAAAAAAAAAGTCAAATAAAAAATATGAAATATGATGAAGTATAGACTATTGGATGAACTTTAGAAAGAGAAATTTTACTTATACATATAGATGTTTGGACCTCCAACTTTTTAGTCGTGTGATGAAATATTAAAATATTTTAAAAATATTAAAAAGAAAACAAAATTAGATTTTGACCGTAGATAGACACTATGTCGGATGAAATTATGTCCATAGGCATGTTTATATAACAGATCTCCTTTAGAAAATGGTGTGTACCACACAATCACTACAGGTATAAGATCGGGCGTTCAGTGCATGTAAGATTTGCTTCTTGACTGGTATTCTACTGTGATGTTGATAGGAGGTACGCAAAGTCCGTAGCGCATGAAAATGCCATATATTTTCCTTTTGAATCTTTCAAAGAGACGAAAAATGTCATTTAATGAAAGGAAATTATGATTGCATTAAAGGTGTGCTCTTTGAAAGAATGCTAATTCTACAATTTGTTTATGCGAGACTTATCGAAACTCGTCGAATAAAAATAAATTTTGTCGCATTATTCAGACCAAATTCGTGTGTGTGGATTGATCCCGAGACCTGTAGAATGTTTTGGCTATCACCACAGTAATTGGTGTTTAGGTTAATTATAGATGATCCATCAATGAAGGATAGACAACGAGAATTAAACTTAATATGCACACATTAACACAATTTAATTCCTCTAGTTGAAGTAACCCTGCAAATTACAATTTCTGTTAAATTTTCGGTTATTTGTACTGTCCAATGGGAGTCCTTTTTTTTTTTTTTGGGTCTCCAATGTGGGACATTCGATGATCGAACGTTGTACAATAGGCCTCGATATAAGGCCACCAATAGTGGGCAACCCCTTTCGTTCTTTGGTGATTGCGCAATCCAATTTTTAAAGAAAGAAGGGATGAAAAGGTCTTATGCTAATTAGAGCCCAATTAAGCTGCACAGCCCAATTAGAGAATAGTTTCATGGTGGACACTGGGCACCAAGGGCAAGTTTAGTTTCGTTATAGCATGTGAATTGGAAAAAAAATATATTAAAATGCTGGCTGTGGGGTTCGAACCCACGCGCACTTATGTGCAGAAGATCTTAAGTCTTCCCCCTTAACCTCTCGGGCAAACCAGCTGATTAATATTTAGTAGTTGTCTTCTATACTTTTAACTAGTTATAAGTTAGAATTATTTACTAGTCATAAGCAATGTCTACATTGGTGCCGCCTTCATCGTCGCTCAATTGAGCAACTCTCTTTTGGACTTCTTTAACACCACAAGTTTTAAATTATTACATAATTCAAGTTTGGATTATCACTTTAGTTGAGCCTAAGTGAGCACAATAATAGTCCATATATAAACTTAATTTATATCAGATGTCAACAGGCAAAGGTTGAGGTTAAGTACATGAGAAAACTCATGGTAAGTGTTCTGTTTTTTTCCCCCATCAATCATTGAATCATGTTGTATTAGGAAGTTCTTATCCCCATTTGAATTTAAGATTTTCTATTTTTTAATGAAAATATCAACCGCCCAACAATCTAAATTAACTAAGCCTAAGCTGCAGTTGGCCATCGGCCAACATCTTACCGTAACAAGGCCCATGATCAATTTAAAGTCAAATTGGACAAAGCACTTGATAATAGCCAAATAAGCTTAAATAATAAAGGTTGCATTCTAACTAACAGTTATATTTTTTGGCTTAGGGATAAACGTTTGATGCCTCAATTGGTATTAAAGTCAAAGTCACGGGTTACCTTTTTTTCTGTTTTAAAATGACACTCAGCTCATAAACATTCATGGTGATAGAGACCCGAAAAACTTCCCTCGTTCTCCTATATTTTCGTCCTAAAAAGAGATATGTCATTATAATTATCTTCTACCGTTCTGTTGTCCATTTGCCATATGTCTTGAAATTAACTCCCTCTAACATTGATAAGAATATAAGATTTAGAGTTATGTTATTTGAATGCTATAATCTATTACCACAACACTTTTCTCATATAAATAATATTCTTTTTTATTTTGATATATGCCTCCCACAATATTTATTTATATTTATATTAGTATATGATGTCTATACAATGTCTATATGATGAGTTTAAAAAATATATTTCTATGGCTAATATTTATTTTTGCCACATGTTTAGATTAAAATGACCAGCCAATAAGATACAATTGTTAAATGAATTGAGACGCCTACTTGCTTATTATCTTTTCGAAATAGTATATATGTTGTAACGTCTTTTTAGAATATACAATTTGAGATTAAAAAAATTACGATTTTAGATAAAAAAAAAAAATGAAGACATTAGAGTTTTGTTACAGCATAAACTGGAAAAGTGTGCAATGCATGAATATTTTCTTTAAGAAGCGTGAGATGGTCGCTACTCTTTAACTATGCTGTAATAAATATTTTTATTGGCGTAATTTTTATATCTCAAATTGTAATTTTTTTCATCCTAAGTTATAATTTTTTTTTTCAAAAAAAAAGAGAATGTTTCAGCGTGAATTGAATCAAGAGTCAACTGGATAGCATGAAATTGATCTATAATGAAACTATTTGGAAAAAGTAGATGCTTTGAGAAAAGAAAAATTAAAAACAACGAGAACAAGTAAAATGTTATAGTCCATTTTCACTTAGCTAGCTGTGTTTAGAGAATTCTTAAGTGTTACTAGAGTAAGAGTTTTTTTTTTTTTTAACTATTATTTATTCACTATTTGTCAAATGACTATTGTGAAAAAAAGTAATGAATGGTTAAGGAAATAAGAATAGTCTACAAAGTTGATATGTAGAATATCCTTAATTTAATATCATCGTACAGTATCCTAATATCCTTTATCTTGACTTCACTCAAAATCAACACAGCGACACGAATTGTCACCCCATAAATCACTGGATTGTATCTATGCTTCGGCCATGTAGCTTGTATTATTGTCAAACAGGTATACTAATTATGAACCTTTTGGGAAGATCTCCTAGTTTATTAAAAGGCAGCTAGGAATTTGGAACATATTATTATTGCTTCTCTACCTGTCTCCTACTTTGGTCCTCTACTTGCCTTGTATATGGCGTGTCACCAAAATTCAATTATGGCCACGTGCACTTTAAGTTTCTCAATTGTTTTAAAATGCCACCACCACCAGGCTTTGTTACTATAAATAAATCTGCATAATGCATGTGTGCAGCTGTGCCAACTTCCTCATATTACTCCGAATAATATAGTTCTTATGAAATTGAGATGCGAGAGGAAACGGCATCACAGATGAAATGGTATATTGATTGTTTAAAAAAAAGAAAAACTGAAAGTGAGTAATTTAAATAAGAACTATTTTCTAAAATTTCAGATACCTATTTTCCATCTACTTTTCTTTTTTCAGGTTCTATGCCCTTACCTGAAGTTGTAAGGATTTCTTCTTTTTGTTTTCGAATTTACATAACCTTATCAATAATGAGACAGAAGCCCATGCAAAAGAAAATGTGACATTGCAACTAAACTTTATTCTATATAACTGGTAATGCTTCATGCAGTTGCACCCTTGCTCATCGCTGAGCTCCCAAAACATGGTTCAGCAAATTAAACCAAAGAGGATAGTGTAGCATACCAAAGATTAAATGAGAAATAGTAAGTGAACAATAATAACCAAAAGTGTGATATACTGATATTGTTTTATAATTTATCTAGAAACAAAGACTATGAGGCGTGGCTCCCGCAACACAATTAATATATGTATGATCGATTTTATTCAAAGCGTAGGGTTTAGAATCTGAGTTAAAGCACTGTTTGTAAATACTTGGTGAGAGGCTAAAGAATCAAGAAACAAAGCATAAAAGACAAGAAGTCGGTATATCTAAGAAAAGGAAGGAAAAACAAAAACGGAAAGTTCAATATAACCTCAAACAAGAGCACTTTTACAACCCACTACACATCTTCAAAAATCTTAGGCGTGACAAGCCTAAGTGGGGTGCATTATGATGATCCATCCCAGTATTCACTCATTCCCAACCTCCCCCACTACTCTAACCTCACCCTTCCCCTTTTTGATACCATTTCCAAAACCAATCCCCTCCTCTCATATCTTTAACTCAAAGAAAAATTCTTAGATGTTCAGCAAGAAAAAAGTGATGTTATCTTCCATTCATATTTAAACGTTTCACTTATTACATTAAAAATATGATGAAATAGAGCAATAGTAACACTCCACAAACCTCAAGAGTTAGAAAGAAATATAAATAAAATATAACACCACTTTTTTTAATTTCTTGCTCTAACACCTAAGAATTTATCCTTCAAAAAAACTTTCTAAACAAGTCAACCCAACAATATTCATCATCCATAATAACCAATCACCTTCAGCCATGTCACCACCCCCTAAAAATTTTCAACTAAATTAAACTCTAACCTTTTCTTCAAATAACATTATTTTCCCTACTATAATATATAGCTACTATGCACTTTTCCGGCGAATAGCCGTAAACGTTTGAAAGACAACACTACCTGCTGCAGGGAACTGATCCATGGCACAACTTCTGCATTTCAATCCCATACCTTCCACCGCACCCACCACCCTTCTCCACACATCGTTTCCATATTCACCACCAGCGCACGTTGTCGACACCGACATAGTACCTGGTCGGAAAATCTGAACCACCTTCCTCAACACATGAACAATGTCTATGTCTATGTCATTGTTTATGGACCCCACGCATTCGAAGCTCGCGTAGCTGTAACCGTCTTCCGGGGTGACGTGGATGGTGGAGTACCAGTCCTCATGCATGCCGTTCATGGAATAGCCACAAGGGTCGAAAGCAAAGTCGCATATGAGCGCATCCTTGTTGATCTCGTCGATTCCGGTGAGCTCCGTCATCTCTTTTCCGGCGGAGTCGCCAGTTTTTCCGTCACCGGGTCGCCGGAAGAACTTGCGGGCCAGGGTTTGGTCCAGCTCGGTCATGCAGATCTCCATGGTGTATGGTTGTTGTTGTTGGTTGCTGTAAGGTGGCAAGTGATGCGGCAAGTGAGAGCTGGCGGTGAACACGTGCCATGCATGTGAGGAGGACTTGGAGGGCATGATGGAGGCTTTCCTGTGGTGGAGGCTTGGAGGGAGGGTTTCCTCCAAGTAGGACACCTCGTCCTTGAAGCTTGTGTGAGGGAAAGGTTGTGACTTTGGGAAGATGAAGCTCCCCCTTGTGTAGCGGCAAGAGGTGAGTGTGAGGCCTAGGTGGTGGAGTGCGTAATAGATCAAGGGTTGAATGGATTTGAGGAGTTGTGTGGTTCCACATGTCTTGATGATGATCTTGGTTGGGTACACAAATAGGCTTGATTCAGATAGCACATAGGCATCGAAGTAGGAGTTACCAACGGCTGAAACCACCGTGCATTGGACAGCTTGTAGGGTTTGTTGTATGCATTCAAAGTCAAGCTTTCTAAGGCCCAAATGAAAGATGTTTGGATCGTCACCAAGGAAATGGAGCTCCAACCGTTTCTCGAACCCTTCAAAGCCAGACAAAGCCATTGGGAATAAGGGGTTTGTGTAATGTAATAAGAGGGAAATGGGGTTTTTTTTTGGTAGGGTGATTTAAGGGGTGACGAAGGTTTATAGATGAGAGAAAGATTTGGTTGTTAGTGTTGTGAGGCGGAGGTGAGAGAAAGGATTGGGGGGTGGATGGGATTTATAGGTGTGTGTGTGTGTGTGTGTGTGTGTGTGGGAGAGTTAGATAGAGTGAAAGTGTGTAGGAAGCAGCGAGAGTGTTTAGAAGAGAGCATGCGGGTGATGGAACCAAGAATCATGATTGTAGGCATAATGAACTGAATAGGATGATTATATGCAACAATTTTGTTATGTTTTTTCCAGTTCAATCTTCTCTTCCATCAGAGACAGCAACAGCAAACGGAAATTAATGCCCACGCTCATCGATTCCTTTGTTCCTTTGTCACTATACCTATTCTATACACCTCAATGATCTCCACTCACCGTAATCACTCTTCTAGCCTTGTAGCTGTTGCTACCTTCAAATTACTACATTAAGAATAAGAACAGTGCCTTTTCCGTATTTTCTTTTTCCCTAATGAATTTTGAAATACGGGGTTTAAATATGAAAGTCAAACTCTGGTATTTAGAGGTTTAAGGGATGTGGCGGGACCATAATTTCATATTTCAGAAATTATTTTCTCCATATTGGACTCTCTCGTACGTAACGTTAGTTGTGTGTATTGCTACTAAAAATTTAGTTGTGTGTTTTGTTAATAAGGATTTAATTTAAATTAAAATTAATTGAATTTGAAGTTCGAAGGGTATGTGGGGCTAATTTGACTAGAATAATTGGTTGAACTGATGATATGAAATGCTAAACATAATTGTGTTCAAACCATATCATTCACTTCTTTTTGCAATCACAAAGAGAATTAAGATTTGGTCAGTGTTGAGGACCTTGTTCATTCAAAGGAATTTGATTTCATCAGTCAAAATCCAGCATTCAACTTAAACGTATGAATGATAATTCTGATAAAATAGAAACATAATCATAAACCGGAGCCGGATGTCTTATTGTTGTTCTGCAGGACAACAATTATGATCTGAGTAGAGGTAATAAATCATTTTAATTAGAGCTACATTACTAGGTTTAAGACAGGTAAGCAGAGCATTTTGTAACCAAAAAGTAAAATTAGAAATAAAAAGCCAAATCACTTGGGCCTTGTTTGATATGAGAGCACATTCTGACGCAGATAATGGTCGCTGCATAATGGAAAAGTGAAAAACACCTCTACTGATGGAGACATCTTTGTCTATTCCAACGAGAGCAAGTGCTAATTCACATAAAAAGAGAAAAAACTTGACGTGCTCAAAATATCATCCATATTGGTGTTAGAATAGTAATAATTATTTGCAGAAGAAGAAAAACTATGAAGGGGAATAAATATTTTTAAAAAAAGAAGAAATCAGGCGTGGCAGGAAAATAATGAGAATATCCTTGAATTGGGGAGTCCCGTACGTGAAATGAAAAGCAATAAAATCATTTTTATTCTTCATGCAATTTCATGTATCTAGGTGGCATTATCATTATTTTTCCTATTTTATCAATTTGTTTCATGTATTTATCAAAGCATGCATGCACTTGTTAACCATGTCAGCATCCAAATTAAAAAGGATTCTCTTTATCTTCCAAGTGATTAGTCTTAAAAGCTTGGGTTATAAAGCAATTAAATAACGTTAATTTATCATTATGTTACCCTGAAAGCTGAACTTCTTTAAGCAGAAAATTCTTTCAAAATGCTTTTTGAGACTCATGTTATAATACCATCCCCATATGATTCTAGCTAATTATTTTTAGAAAATATATTTTACCGATTAACACAGCTTATCAATAGTGTTCCTTTTGCAATTTTGTTTCTAACCAAACCCCAAGTCAAGTATATAATAACTGTCTTCTAACTTGTTCGGACATAAAGTTGATTTGGATCATAATGTTGAACTAGTTTCATATAGAAGTAACAGTAACTTTGAAGTAAAAGGGGGTAATTAGTGCTTCATGGTCTTTTAGAGGAAGTTTTGGTAGCCAGTCGATGCCGACATCTTAAACTAACTTCTTCATCATATAGGTGGTCTCCTTGACTTTCAATTTACGAGTATTGTGAAGATTATATCAATAATTCAGCATAATCAACATTATAGAAGCTTCTCCTCAACTAGTATAAAGATAGGTAGAATGTGTTGCTATATAAATATAAAAAGGAAATACACAAAAGCTACTAGTACACTACTACTAAATGGTAAAAGGGGACTGAATAAACTAAATTTAAGAGGTAAAGAGGAGTAGAAAAAGGTCTGGGGGGTAATGCAATGATGAAAATTTGTGAGTTCAGAATCAAAATTTTGCAGTTTTAAGAGGTAGAAATGATGCAGAATGTATGGCGTCATCAATAAATCTTATGGTTGTGGCTGGCATCCACCATCATGAACACAATATCCACCTCTTTGTGATGCACGCGCACCACCAAACTCAACACACTATCTCACAAGACCACATCCTTTCGCTCTCTCACACGCAAGGCAAACCAAACACACACACACACATACAAAAAAAAAAAAAAAAGCACTTGCCCTTTTTACAATGTTGCAAGATACAGTCACTCCCTCTTGTATATCCATCAAAAAATAGAAAAACATAAAAATTGTTCAACCACTTCGCTGAATCAAATCTTTCTTGAAAAGTCTCAAATAAAACTACCAACGAAATCCTCCATCACCTTTTTACATAAAAAAGTTTAAAGCAAAATCTCATGCCATCTTAGATTTAATTGTTGGCTATGACTTTGGTAATTTGAAGAGACAAAGAAAAGGATATATATATATATTTTCAAGTTAAAAGTTTGGAGTTGAATTGAAAACCCACCTTAATCCTAAAGTTTGGCCCCACTAAAAGTAGGATCACCTTTCTCAACCCTGTACAAGCCAAGCCTGAATGCCACATCACACTTCACTTTCTTCATTCACCCTTCTCATTCTCCTCATTTCCTAGCTCAATTCATCATAATAATGCAAACCCCAAACCCATGATTGGTCGCACTATGTGCCCCCGAGACAACCACCTTGGATGACCCCACAGGGCTACACATCATCTAGCATGTGTCCCAACTTCGTGGCACACCAGGGTCCCATCTTTGTTTGAAGTGGTAATGAGATTTGAGGGACATGTAGTCCCCACTCAGCCCCTTAGCTGCAAGACAATGGCATCAGTTTGGTAAGGAGGCAAGCGAACTTTAGCCGCCATACTTGCTTTGCATGCGCATATTTTGGCACACATGAGGCGAATTGGCTCACACAAGCACAAATGGGTGGGAATTAGTATGGGAGATTATCCTTAATTAGAGCCAGTTTTCTGCTCATGTATCTTTATAACTTGGGTTTGATTCTCATGTTTCTTTATTGATGGTGATGTGTAAATATGTAAATATTTAACGAGCTTGGAGGCATGTCATGATGTTGAACTAGAGTAACACTTCGTCTCAATCTAAACTTTTTATTATTAAAAGCGAAAAAGAAAGAAAGTATGGGAGATTACTTTAAGTGTGGACTACAAAATGAGCTTCTCAGAGAAGTGTTACTGCACCATTTACAATTTGGCAAATTGCTTGTAGAGGAGCCCACTAGGCTGCAACTCAAAATTTAGGAAGTTTTTGATTGAGTTAATGCATGCCCCTGAAGACTATGAAGAAGCCATGAAAACTGGTTGGATGAATCATTCATTTTTCTCAAAAAAATAAATAAATAAATAAATTTTTGTATCTAGGCATGTCCTTCTCGGGCTTTCATTGGCTAGCTTATGGTTGCAGCTTAATTACGTTTGATACTTTTTTTTCTTTTTCTTCTGTTTTCTTTGCTTCTTTACCAGAAACATGATGTCCAGTGCAAGGTGTTTAGCAGGACTTTAATCCCGTGCACTCAGTGGTAGAGGCTATTGGAGGAAATAAAAAAAATTGATGCAACCGAAAAAAAAAAAGCCTCCTTATGCATTCGTTCCATTTTTAATTATTTCATTGTGCTCCGCCCAGGTGTTAGTTGAGTATAAGACTACAATATAAAAATTGTGATCAAGGTAGAATCTTGATGATTATATGAACATGCTGAAGGAAATTTTAGGATAAATAAATATGCAAATTTAAAAAATAAGACTTGATACTGAACTGGATTAGCTTTCTTATTAAAAAACATTAATATCACAGGAGACCCTTGTAGAGTGACCCTTAGGATAATAGTCCATATCGGATTGAAAAGGAATAATTATTAGTTTTGAAAAAAGGAAAGATGGCAGTGGTAATCTAGAACTACAAAGGATGGTTCCCACAAGAATCATTCTTCATAGGTGTGCTGAGATTTTTTGAAACAAACAAGACATGTTCTAAACTTTTAAGTGGTCAATCTCTTGGAAAGTCCCCCACTACAGAAAAAACAAATGCAAATTCGT
Source organism: Pterocarpus santalinus (assembly GCA_031439595.1). Lineage (NCBI taxonomy): Eukaryota > Viridiplantae > Streptophyta > Magnoliopsida > Fabales > Fabaceae > Pterocarpus > Pterocarpus santalinus. The sequence continues at coordinate 58,181,006 of CM062530.1, forward strand.
AGACCCTTTGGTCACCCAACCAGATTATTTTAGTTCCAGCATGTAATGGTTAATGTAAGACCTCGAGCCCTGCCAATGCCAGAGCAAAATCTATCTCGAAAGATGGAGATTTAGGATTGGCACATACTCAACATGCACATTCAAATACAATATAGTATGTATATATAATCCCATCCTCCCATCCACGCCACATGATTTTCTCTTGTGCTTTAACCAAACCAAACTTTGAATACAAATGCATGTCTTGTTCTATTTTTTCTTGCAAAATTCGAATCTCTCTTGATTGCTCCACGCTGCGTGACCCTTGTGCTCTCTGTTCTCTCTCTTCTGTCCGTCTGCCGTCTTATTCGTCGACTTTCCCGTACAATACAAGTATGCTGTAGAGGGAAATCCTACCCAATCATGTCCTCTTTCAAGCTCGCAGCACAAGCTTACTATCCCTTCACTAAAATTCATGTGCATGATATTATGACTACGAGTTCGAGTTTATCCAAATTTAGACCAATAAAAATATCTTATGTAATGTAATTAGGAAAGTTCTACCATACCACTTATTATTGCATGTTTTTAGTGACAAAAAAAGCCATGAAAGTAAGTGGTTGTTGATTTCAAGTAAAAAATATAAGTGTTATTGATTGTGTTTTTTAAAGGTAAAAAATTACTTTTTTCATTAAAAAAAAATCACTTCTTGTATATTTAGATAATTTTTTTAAAATAATCAGAATCTTAAAAAAATCTATTTTTCAACTTTTTTTTATAAAAGTTGAAAATAATAACTTCTGAAAAAAATTAATTTTTTAATTTTTTTAATTATATATAAAATTTAAGTTTCATAATCACATTTTTTAAAAGATAAAATACACACACACACACACACACACACACACACATATATATATATATATATATATATATATATATATATATATATATATATATATATATATATCAAAAGCCTTCCAAAAATTTGTAGTTGGAATCAAATTCAAAATATTCTTGTGTAAAAAGAATGTTACACGGCCAAAATTATTTGAAGTAGTATAAATTAATTCTTCTACACAAAAGTTAAATAATCTCAAATTATTTTGACAAAAATTCAAAAAAGAAAATTCTATTCTTCTCAGAATCTTAGATCCTACATATTTGACTATTAAAGAGCTCTCATTTGGTATTGCCTTTTTTTTTTTTTTTTTTTGGGGGGGGGGGGGGGGTTAAGAAAAACAATATTCTTTTATTAGAGACCCTGTTGAAACCCACGGAACGAATTGGAAAAATGGGATAAGGGTCAAACCTCCAGCTTCAACACCATAATCCCTGATGGCCAAGGGAGATAGCGCTTAGACAAAGAAGCCACTGTCAATTAGTATTGCATTTTGGTCCTCAAGTATTACAATCTAAGCAAACCCCAGTCTTTCAAAATTCGAGCAATTGAATCCAATTCGCTATAGACTCATAGCATAACGAGGTAAGGTGGCAACAAGAGAATGCAGCGGTACTGGAGTGGAGACATTGGAAGATGACATCTCATTGACGCAACTTTGAGGTATTTTGGTTATATATCTAGCCGTGGTGCTATTGTCATGTCTAATTTTTATCTCCGTTGCAAGTTGCACCATGCAACTTGCCACTCTAACATGTGGGATTTGATGGTGTATTAGCATATTAATTATTTGTAATATATTATAATAATTTTTAATATTTATTTGTATAATTTAAAATTAAATAAAATTTTATCTGCATTATATTGAAATTAAAAAATAATTATTGGGGGATATTTCAAGATTATATAAATAAATTTTAATTATTTTTAAAATAACTTTAATGTATTGTAGTAATTCTTCATTTTATCTATGTGATCTTAAAATTAAATAAAATTTTATTTGTATAATCTTAAAATTAAACAAATATTTATATAGATATTTTAAGATTATATAGATAAATTTTGATTACTTTTAAAATATATTTAATTATAATTTTAAAATCTAACTAAAATTAAAAAATTACTACAATATACTATAAGTGTTTGATACATATAAAATCACATCTATATATCGTATTACACTTTCACAAGGTGTAGGGATGTCAAAAATCCCCACTTCATGGGGATCCCCGTGGGGACTGCCCTATTTGGGGCCCCGTAATCGGGTATTTTTCCCCCGCAGGGATGGGGACGGGGATGGAAGTCCCCCCGTGAGAGATTCGTGGACGGGGGCGGGGATTACTTTCAGCTCATGAGACCCGTATATACGTAAAGACCATATTACCCTTACTAAATATATATTATATTTATACATATTTATATTTTTACATCATTTCACCTCTATTTATTTAATTTAATAATTAAAAATATTATTAACCCTACCCTAGCTCTGGCTCATTTTACTCAAAACTCTCATTCCCAATCTCGAATCATTTAGCCGTTCCCCACTTCCCCTTTTCTTTTTCTTCTTCTTCTTCTTGGTAGTAGCTTGATGGCGTCATCCATTGTAGCCCTCTCGACCAGCGAAGATCGTGCGTCGTCGCCCTCTCACCCAGCCCAGCAAGCCGCCTCCTCAGCCTCACAGCGTAGTTAGTTTTTTCTTCTTCTTCTTCACAGTTGCAGATCGCATTTCTTCTTCTTCTCCGTGACTCCGCAACCACAACGCTGTCGCCTTTCAAATTTCCTCAAATTGTCGTCGTGACGCGTTTCCAACAGTGGATGTCGGACCTCCTCCTTCTAAGTCCAGCTGTCACAACTCCTATTGTTGTTGTTGTTGTTGTTCACCGCTACCGCCTTGAGATCTATTCTCATTGTTCTAGATTTGTTGTTGCTATTTTTTTTTGCTGTAGAAGTGGTGTTGTTGTTGTTGTTGTTGTCTCGGATCGCTGTTGTTCTTTGTTGTTGTTGTTGTTGGTTGAACCATTGTTATTGTAGTTGTTTTATTGTTGTTGTTGTTCTTCTTCTCAAATGATATGTTGTTGTTGTATTGTTCTTAGCCTGAAAGCTATAGCTATTCTTATTCTTCTTCTTTAATTTTTTGTTGTACTTATAATAAAAAAAAACTGCGGGCCCCCGCGGGGACCGACGAGGAAGCGGGGAACGGGGATGGGAGAAAAAAGCCCCCCACAGCGGGGATTGGGGACGGGGACAGGGAGTATTTGGGGCGGGGGGGGCGGAGGCGGGAGGCACTCCCCGCCCGCCATGTGGTGACATCCCTGACAAGGTGCAGTGCCCCTCGTAAGTAAGGGACACGATAGCATTTGCCCTCTGTGTAGTATTATTGTTGGGATCAACAGTTATAGAACAGGTTTTTTTTTTTTTTCTGGAGGGGGGCGGATCTTTCAGGTTTCTTGTAGGAATTGCCCTATTGCCCACATTTTTGCTATTGTTCCAATCGATCGGTAAATTGATTGGTTCCAGCAATTGAAAAAATTAATTTCATCATAAGCTCTTTTAGATTTGGATTTTTGCCTGGATCCAACCCCCATCGAAGAAGGTTTTGTGTTTTTTGCCTTAATAAATCTATATAAGTTAGTTGGATGGCTTGGTTTGTCCAACATCATATTATTAAGGAATATGAAAATGATCAATCCTGTCAAGCAATGGGTCACAGTAAATAGTAGGACCACCAATTTCAGTATTTTCTTTTCCATCACTAAGTGGGTTTTCATGTCATTAACATTTTACAATTGATGCAAAACTATTCAAGGTGTACATAATTACCCTCTCCGATCATCACAGGATCCAAGCAAAAAAAAAAACATATAAACAAAACGAAAAAATAGCAACTTCTCTTGCAAATCTAGCAACATGCTTCCCCCTACACAAGGTCTAGAGCATTAGCTCTTCATAAATGATAATTGACTGAATAAAACCCTAAACCTTAACTAATCATAACTGTGTTAACCAGCTCATGAATACCCCAAGTGCAACTACTAACACTAGTGTCTAGTGGATTGCTGAGGGAATGCTGACATAAACATGGTGTCACTCGAACCATTGGAATTGGAATTGGACTTAAATTGGTTAACACTCAACGATTCACCTTAATTTAAATTAAATGTCCTTTTGCTCCACACACGAGGGAGACTGGGAGAGAGATAGAGAAAGGGAGGAGAAGATGCGTCATATAAAGGTTAATTTTCTTTAGTTCCTATACTTAAGAATGAAATTTTGTCAGTAGATTCAATTTAGGTTGTGTTCTGCTTATACAATATTGTAGTGATTTTCCTTTTTATACGAAGGAAACAAAATAACTACCAAGGAAGCAATACTGGATTAATATTCCTGCAAAAGCAAAACAAAACACTAGACAAGCCCCAATCCAAACAATATAATTCAGTAAGGGCCTGTTTCAATAATGGTAAAGTTTCCAGATTCTTCCAAGATTTTTCGAAGCAACTAATTTGAATAATGAAAAAGCAATATCTATTTGAATGTCTGCTCGGCTTTGTGGCAAGATGAGCCAGAGAACTGCATCAGACTGCAAAGCTAGCTCTAAGAGGAAATGCTCATATTGCATGAGTGGCCAAATACTCTGCACAATTACATCATGTGTCAGTTAACTCAAGTAATTAATAAAATTATTTAACAATTAGTATAAAGTTATGAAATCAAACCCCAAGTTTTCTGCAAAAAAATATGAAAGGAAGAGAATGAATTAGAATCCTCTCATATTTGTTTTGAATTCATGATTGTGTTATGGATTATGTTAAGAGAGATAGATACAAGCACTATCTCTTTTTTATCATGATATAGTCATATTCAAAATAAATATAGGAAGATTCTAATTCAAAAAAGAATTATCCCTTGATAGAACCTATATTGATAAATAGAAAATCTTGCAGTATAGCTAAAGACAGCGTAAAGTGCTAAAAACTTAAATAGTTATATTAACATAAAATTACTTTTTGTAAAATTTTAGCCAGAAAGTTTATTTTAAAATTTTTGCTTTCTGTTTTGAAACGAGGTAGTATAAGAGTGTTGCAATGTGTCTGTCTCAAGCACAGGGCCAAGAGATGCCTTTGAAGCGATTGATAATGTGAGTGAGAGGTTGGGGCAAGTTGGGTTGGGTACATGTCAGCATGGAGGCCATCATGTTCCCTCTGCCCCAAACTATCCGTCCTCTTCATAAAGCTCATATGATTAATTAATACTATTCTTTTCTTACTAATTAATTGAACTTTCTACATCCCCTGACTCCAAGTTATTTCCAACTCCATCAATTTCTAGCTTACCGAAAGGCAAATCTCTCGGACATTGAAAAAGCTTCAGTATCATTGTTAATAATCAAAAGGCCATATCTATTCTTTTTGATTTTCCCAAAGGGCAATTGAACTAATAAAGTGTGATTAGGCTTTCTCATGGGCATGTACTTAAAAGGGTAGCATTATCTATGTCTTGGAACTCTTAATCCCTACATTATTCTACGGTTTTTAGGTGTTTACTATTTAATTGGGTGAGTGATGAAGTGATGTATGAACAGTTGAGTACTTAGACTGAGATCTTAAGTTTGATTCTGATGTAATAAACAAATAATAAAGTAGCTAATAGATTTTATTTTATTTTTTTAAAAAAAGGCCAATTTAAGTTGCTAGGCATGCGCATATTATCAATTAGACATCCTAAATTGAAATCATAACGTGATCGCCTAATTTTTTTTTTTTGCTTTGTTGCTTGATCTATTGGACTCTTTATATATTTATCTATTAAAAAAAACCTCAAGTTGACAGTTGTCTCAACATGTATGGCATGCATTAGAAGCCATGGCCTTTTGTGGTGAAGTTTTTCCCTGCTAAGATTCTCTGTGTCCCAAACATACATAGGATTAAGAAATTAATCTTTTATGCTATATTATAATGAACCGGGCTAATGAATAGTAAATCGATTTTTTTTTCGCTTTTTTGGGCCGGGGGGACAAGAATCTTCTACAGTATCTCATTAAGAATTGTTTAGAGCTGTCTGTAAGGATTGATACTGAGATTAGGGAGGGTGTGAATTCTAATACAGATGTTATATAATCATCATAATGTTGTTACGTTATGAGTAGATTACATATGCATAACGTGAAGTGAATTATACTTGTATCCTGCACTGCAGAGCTCGCAGACTCAGTTTATAACAATGGGTCTCAAGGTATGAAAAAAAAAAATTATTCAGCCAGCCTATGCTTCAAATTACACTCTTGCCCATTATTTGCCAGGATTAGGGGGCTCTCCTTTCTAAGCTACATTTTATTCAAAACAATAAAAAGTTTAGCCTTTACAGTTAACATTGAATAGTACATTTTGGTTTCCACATCTCTGAATATGTTCCTATTCTAGCTACAGTGGCTTCTTACAGCTTCAAACGTTGAGTTTAGCTGAAGACAAAAGATCCCTCAGTCTCTAAATCTGAATAATATGCTTTTTAACAATTCATTTGCTAGTTTCCTAGTTTGACTTTTATTATACCCCCAATTCGGAGGCTCTTACCTTCTCTCCTTTTTGTACTTGGGAAAAAAGAGCACATGTTTATGGATTGAAAAGATGAAAAAATTATTGTTAAAAATTTGAGAAGGAACGATGACCAGAAAGAAAGATAAGGTTGAAAAAAAATATATACGATGATTAAAAAAAATTGTGCATAAAAGCCCTGACACCAGCCAATGGGTGCTGTCTGCAATTTGAGTGGTTTTTTCTTTTGTCAACCAATTTTGAGTGGTTTTTTTTTTACTTCTTGTTGTGAATTTAAGTGGTTCTTCCCCTTTTTGTTTTTGATCGTGAACTTGAGTGGGTTGAACATTAATGGTGCTGATGTTGTTGGCTTTTGTGGGCTCTAGTAACATCCAGTAGGGTCTTAAATGATTCACTATTAAGAGAACAGAACCTGTGGGTATTTGGGTCAAAGGAAACAAATTGTGCTCAGGGCCACAAATTGCATTGTACATGTATTCTTGGGCCGTTTGGAGAGCTGGAAAGGCATGACTGGAAAAAAAAAAAAAAAAAAGGAGAAATGGGAAATGTACCAACACTCGTTTAGCCACATTCATAGGAGGGTGCCGGATGTATAAGGGAGCTCCGTGACACTCCAAAATGCCAATATGCCATGGCGAGTTTTGCATTCCGTTGGATATAAGTTTTGATGATGATTATTCTATAAGTTATTAATATGTTTAAATTTGAATATTATTGGATTATGTTTTTATCAAAAAAAATATATTTTGGATTATAAGCTCCTCATGAATGTTTTTCTTGATATCAAATTTTTTTTTTTTAAGAAAACCTAGTTTAAATGTTTAGAAATTATTTTGATTGTGATTTTATTCAGTAAAAACTAATATTAAGGGAGGAAATCAAGCTTCATATGACTAAAATCTTAGATTATTGAACACACCCGAGAAAACCAACAACTAAACCAGCAACTACTGTGCAAGCAACAACATGAAAATGGCATGTGGGAAAATCTTTTGATCAAACCTCAAGCCAAAATCCTGTCCATCTGCTAGTAGGTTTTAATAATTTATCATCTATATAAAGTTTTAAAGAATAGATAAAGTTTTAAAGAATAGAGAAGAAAACAAGAACTTCCATCAAGAAAATTCAGATATTACTTTTTCTATATCTTCTTTTATCATAGTTCATAAGCTTTGTATCTAAATTTATATATCTTCTTTTGAGAGAATTAGAAACTCATTATAATTTAATTGTAAGAGCATCCCTAACTTATGAGGTTATCCTATCTTGGTTAAAATCAGGGGAGGTTTGTGGTGTCATTGTAAGAAAAAAATTACATACATACTTTAGATAGAGGGAAGTTTGGTAATATCTTTGGTACAAACAAATCACAAAATATTCTAGTTGAAAATTTGGTAAAAGAAGGTTTATTAAGTTCCTTGTAAGCAAAAATTTGAAAAAAAAAAAAAATCTAAAGTAATTAGAGATTGGATTAGATCACATATTATGGCTAAACCAGTATAAAAATTGCTTATGCAATCTTTTTCTATTCCCTTGTCTCTTTTATTTTCTGCATTATTTTATTTACATTAATTTCAAGTTTATTATTCTAAATTTTATAGTTTTAAATTTTTGTTATATAATTTTCTATTAATGAATAATATTAAACCGATTCACTCGCTCTTGATTGCTCCACATTCTATAATTAGAATTTACCTAACGATAAATATTCGATCTAACATTGCCAACAAAATGGTACTATGTTACAAGTGGAATACCTACAGTGTAGTTTTTTTTTTTCCTGGTACAATACAACGTAGTTATTTATCTTGTTTCTTCTGTAATTGTTATTGGTTGAGTTATATTACATTGATGCATAGTACAAGCTGATAGATAGATACAATTAACAGCTTCTTGTTGATATATATATATATATATATATATATATATATATATATATTATTGTGTAATAAGGAACTCATAGCTTCTCCAAATTTTGTAAAGTTATAATTTTATGGATTATTTTTGTATATTTCAGTGTTTTACAAATAATTACTACTTTTCAAAGTAATATATATTTTTATATTTTCGCTCTTTAATTAATAATTTCACTCGAACCCTACCGCTAATGGATGCCCAATATTCAATCTATCTTGTATCATGTACTCATAATTACTTGCTTATTATTATCTATAGAATAAAAAGAAGAATTCACCAAGATATAAAATTGTAAGAGCAAAATTAATAGATCAAAATTTCGTTAGAAATCAGTTGTTAAAATTATGAGACATATATATTGACTTTTCACGAGTAAGTAAATTATATCATTATATTTTAATCAATACCTATCCTTAAGAATTGAGTGAATATAATTCAATCATAAAAATTAGCTCATGGAGGAGAATTGGAAATATGGAGCATAAAGTATACAGGATTGGATATCTACGAGTGACCCAATAATAATCACAGAATATACTTTGATATTATTTTAAAAATTGAGTGAACCTAACATAACTCCAAAAGCTAAATTATGGGGAAGAGTTACCTAAATGTTTATAAAGGCTATATATATCATATTTTTAAACGATGTGAGACTCCAATAACTACCTTATTTTTTGTAAATAATTTTGATTTATTTTTGGTAAGCTTCTGATAAATTTTTTTTTCTAATTGTAGCATTATTTAAAATGTAAATATACTCCACAAAAGTGAGAGAAAATGAATTCCATTTCCACCGGGGCTTTGTTGAATAAATTCATGCCACCTTTTGTAGTGAACAAATCAGGGGCGGAGACTATGACCCATGATGAATTTTATTTGTCATGTTAAGGATTTTAATACTTAGTTTTATTACACCAAGAAAGAGTTTACTTGATTATTACATTACATTAGAATTACTTTTGTAATAATACATGTGATGTGATATGTGATTCCAATAAGCATGCTGCCTCTGTAAAGTTATAAAAGAAGACTTGAAGTAAAAAAATCATATTTCGATAAATGAGGAAAAATGTAACAAATCATAACTGATATTTTTTATTTAAATCACTTATATCTGAAATTTATCAAATTTTCATTAATTTATTTTGGATTTGCTCAGTTGATTATAAAAAATAAAACTCTTCTAATATTATTTTTTTCATTAAAAAACTCAAACTTTAATTTTTTTTAAAATAAAAATAACTACCAAACCGCCTTAACCAACAGATAATATATTTGATAGTCATTCTTGCCTGATTTTGTTTGCATGCTTCAACGGTGTTACTAAATTAGTCCATACGAAGCAACCATAGACAGTTCCGACACCTCCTCTCTTCCTCAAAATTTGGAACCTAGCAAAATCCCTCACTTACATCATAGCCTCATGTCCTCTAAATTCACCACCTCCCTTCATTATCTCTTGTCCCCTCCCTACCCTATATTCTCTCAAGTTCCAAAAACCAAGATTCCCCTGCCCCAACCACAAAAAACCAACACCACCGACAACACCAACACAATCCTAAGACATAGGACAGGATGGCCATTTGGAGTTCCACCTCCTCTCCCACATTCCTAGGCCTCCTGTCCTTTCTTGTCCTCATCTTCCACCACCACTGCCATCTTTTCGCTGTCGAGGCCATTCGCCTCGGCAGCATCCTCCGCCTCCCCTCTTCTAGTTTCCCACTGTTTCGGGAGGCTCCTGCCTTCCGGAATGGCAACAAGTGCAGCTCTAAGGAGGCGGACTGCATCAACGTCGCTATGACCCTCGATGCCAACTACCTCCGTGGCACCATGGCTGCCATCCACTCCATGCTGCAGCACTCCGCCTGCCCGGAGAACCTCCGCTTCCACTTCCTCGCCGCACACGACGCTCCCGAGCTCTCCATCACCATCAAATCCACCTTCCCTTACCTCAACTTCAAGATCTACCTCTTCGACTCCAATAAGGTACGTGGTAAGATCTCAAAGTCCATTCGACAAGCCTTGGATCAACCCTTGAATTATGCACGTATATACCTAGCTGACACGCTCCCAAACGACGTTGGTCGCGTGATATACTTGGATTCCGACCTCATCGTCGTCGATGACATTGCGAAGCTTTGGGGCGTTGACATGGAAGGCAAAGTGGTGGCAGCACCGGAATATTGCCATGCAAATTTTACCGTGTATTTTACGGATGAGTTTTGGAAGGATTCGAATTTGTCCAAAACTTTTAAGGGGAAGAACCCTTGTTATTTTAACACGGGGGTGATGGTGATGGATATAGATAAGTGGAGGAAGGAGGTGTATACGGAGAAGGTGGAGGGGTGGATGGCGGTGCAGAAGCAACAGAAGCGGATCTACCATTTGGGTTCTCTTCCTCCATTTTTGCTGGTTTTGGCTGGGAATATTAAAGCGGTGAATCATAGGTGGAACCAACATGGGTTGGGTGGGGACAACTTTGAAGGGAAATGTAGGAGCCTTCACCCTGGCCCTGTTAGCTTGCTGCATTGGAGTGGGAAGGGGAAGCCATGGTTGAGGTTAGATTCTAGGAAGCCTTGCTCTGTGGACCACCTTTGGGCTCCTTATGACTTATATCCTACGTCCAAACACTTTTTTGAAGAATGAACGAAGAGATTCTTATAGTCTTCGAGAGAGCTCTTCAAGAAATTGAATAGAGAGAGAGAGAGAGGGGGTTGTCTAGAAGATAATAGAAAGTTAATTAAGGTATGATAATTTCTAAAAAAGAGGGGTACGATACAGAAAAATTCTTAGATAGACACAAATCTAACACCTTATATATTTAGGTGCATTCTCAATAGAATTAGTAGAACTCATAAACAAGTGAGTATATCTTGATTTAAGTTGATTGGATCCACTTTTATTGTGAATTCACCTAAATGTAAGATGTTAAAGGTTTGCTTATGCAAAAATCTCTTATATCATGCATGCATTTTGGTGAGATTGTTGTACTGGAGGAGACAAGGGTGAGACCGCTGCAAAGATTGTTTCTGGTTTTCTAGCTCAAACATTGCAAAGAAATTCATAGATGATCGTCGTAGTATGATAATAGTTGTGCTTTGCTATTTATAGTTTTTTACACATCCTTATTATGATGTGTTAAATTATGAATAGCACATAAAATAACTTTCTTCTTGTTCGGAAGAATATTTAAGAATTTCATTGGATGAACAATAAGAGCAACAAGAACCTCTAGCAGCATTGTAATGTGTAGGGAAGGAGAGCAGTTGTAAATAATTATTCTCCTTTCCTTGTCTTAGTATTTTTCCATTTGAATATGGTCATCTGAGTTTGAGGTCATGCAAGTTCTGCTGACTAGTCTAACACTGAGAGAAGGGAAAAGATACATAGATATACACATAAATGTTTTCAGTGCAGACAACTCTCAAAGAAATGTATCAGTGGCTAGCCTGTGTTTGAAATGATATAGAAGAATGATTTCATATCCATTTATTTGATTTGATTATCTATGAGCTTCCTTTGCAAAAGATTTATGTGTAATTAACCTCCCAACTTAGGAAATTGTATATTAGCTGGGTTAGAGCTAACCCAATATTGGTATATGATCATTTCCTTTGTACTACTTCTTATTGTACCTACACGATCAGTTCCATAGCATTTTGTTTCCATTTCCATGATCGATATATGATCAGGCACTCCACATACTTGGTGCATGTTTGGTATTCCTTTAATCTTTAAGAAAATAATCATTTATCAAAAATTATTTAAATAAAATTGAAATCATGAGCTATTTTAATATTAAATAAAGTATTACCTTATTATTTTGCTTAATGGGATTTTGTAGTAAATTCAGAAGATCCAAACCCGTTGAGGATGCAATTTGTATTGTAGGTCCCTCTCAAGCAATACTTGCCACGAGCATTATTTTGATGCATAGCAAACACCATTAACTTTATCAACTGTTTGTTGGTTTTCTCATGTTATTTGGTTCTATGGTTTAATTCAATATTAGTACAACTTTAAATACAACAATTTCTCTTATTTATTAAATTTTATGGTTGTCTATCACCTACTAAATTTTATACACGTGTGTAATATTGAATTAATTATAAGTTGATTTACTCTCAATTTAATAACAGCTGAGTTGTTAGTTTATCTAGAGTTTGATACATAATTATATATATTTTTTTTAATTTTTTGAGTAATATTATTTATATTACCCTTTTGAACATATTTTCAGACATATCTTGAAGTGTCTCTTAAATATTAATTGAATAAAAATTGAGGCCTACTCTTAATTAATATTTAAGAGACACTACATTATATCCCTTGAAATATGTTATAGAAGGCCTTACAAATAATATTTCCTTTTTTTGGGGGAAGAGAAGGGGTGGGGGGGGGGGGGGAAGGGTTGTTATGCATAACTATGGTTTGAAGGATGTAGGTATTTTCGTAGGAGAGTTAGGAGGTATGCTTCTTTGTGATTCAATAGGACTTTATATTATGAGGTTTGAAGTTATATGGCGTGTTCGGTTCCACATTCTTGCATCTCAAATGGGGGCTAGAGGCATCAGATAGGATTTTGCTTGTTCCACCATCATGTTTGGCTTCCCATTTTCCCTTCTCAAAAGGGATTTAGGGCTCCAGAATTGGTTCTCCTCCAAAGCAATCTCTTGTTGCTTCTATGGTGAAACAACTACAGTTACGATCGAAATTAATTCCTCTACAGTAACTTCTTCTTTTTTTTTTTTTTTTTTTTTTTTTTTTTTTTTTTCCTATCCTTCGCGTTTACTCTCCATCTCCTCTATTCTTCCTTCGTTCTTCTTTATTCATTCTTGACATTTTCGGATATCTATCCGAAGCTCGTGCTACCTTCATGTTCTTTACGTATTGAAGCTCTTACATGTTGAAGCTCAGGGTCAAGATCTTGCATCCTGAAGCTATGAGTTGTAACTCCGGTGTAGGTGTAGGTGTTGTAATTGTTTGATGGATATAATGGTTGTAGCTTCAAAATCAAACTCGCAAACACAGGATCAAACACATGTATAATCGTTTTGTTTTTACTATTTGGGCTCTACCCCCTATCCAAAAGAAAAATTTGCTTGGGTTTAGAAACTATTAAAGATTTTAATCATTTTGTTTTGAGGATAAAGATTATATATTAAAAATAGAGTTTAATTTGTATATACTAATAGTGTAAAATAATTTTACACTGTCAGCCAATAAAAATACTAGAAAATGCCAATTCATGCAAATAATTATCTATTATAATTGGGTTCGCCATAATTTATCACTTTCTTATATTTTTATTAGTTGATAATATTTTACATTGTCAGTATATATAAATTAAGTTCTTAAAAATATATGATTTTTTTTAATAAAAAACTTCGTAATTCTTTAAATTAATTAAACTAGTTGAAAGGCGTACATATATATATATATATATATCAAAATTAAAATTTCAGAAAATCATTGAATTAATCTCAAGTGAATTTTATTTCATGTATAACTTTTTTTCTTGACTATTATTATATCAATAATAAAAAGAAGTATAGCTAATATTTTTTATTTTTTATCTACATAACTTGTACGCTTTTCTGTTTCGCTTTTACAGAAGCCGAAGCACTTTTTGTAGAGATCTCGCTTTTCACAATGTTAAAAAATTTCACTTTTTAGTTGTGATCCATCAAAAAATTTATTTATTTATTTATTCGTGTCCTTTTATTAAAAGTGAATGTAATTAACCCTGATAGTCAATTAGCTATCCACCAGAAAAAACAAAATGGGAATCAGTTAGCTTATTTTTGAAAAATATGGTACACAATCTAAAGTATAAATAAATATCAACCGGAAAGTCCAAGTTCTGTATTTTGAGGATCAAATACATATTCTGATATTCAAACCTTAACTTTATATGCATAGATTAAAAACCATGCACCTGCTCCAACAAACTAAAACCTGTAAAAATCGCAACTTTAACAAGTTATCCAGTGACTGACCATACCTAGAGCAATAAAATCAAACCAAATCTTTAATTTCCTTAACAAGATTATTCGGTGTTACATCAAGATCAGAGTCAAAATATATCTTTATCTACCAATAAGTCAAGTTATACTGAACACCACCACTTATTTATCTAAGCCTATTGGTTACTACACTCTGGACAATCCTACAACAAAGTCATGATTTTCATATTATTGAGAATTTGTACAAGACAAAAACCTCATCCTCTAAGGGAAAAAATGTTCTGCTTAACTGAAAACATATACAGCCATGCAACCTACTATTGCCACAATTTTCAAAGCCAGCAGCTTTATTTACATTCACACATCAAACCTGTAGAAAGCCTGGGGCTAGGGGGTATGCATATATACTGAAGGAGGTCTAAAGGTTCACACACAAGTAGGAAATGACAGAGCCGGCTCGCCGCTTTGTCCGCTGGCTAACCTTCCACTTCTCAACCAGGACCTTCTTTATGTTGGCGCAGCTAGAAACCACGGTGGCCACTCCAGCTGAAGTTATACCAGAGCAATAAACCATGTGGCATGACTCCAGCATGGTGCATCTTTTTACAAGATGGGCTAGACCAACATCTGTTATTTGACGGCAGTGCGAGAGCACTATTTCTTTAAGCAATGGACAGTGTTCTCCCAACTCGGCCATCGCCAAATCACCCAAATTCTGAAAATTGTGTGCAAGTTGATCAGTTCAGAACTCGAGATATTCTTGCGTAAAAACTTTTATATGCATGAAACCTTGAGCTCATTCATATAGGCATTACATGAACATTACGTAATTCAGTTCTGTAAACTGTTTCTACGACATTTCTAAAGTAAAGAACCTTCCTCACGTCAGAGAACATCCATGCTTACAATATATGACTTAAGCAAAGGTTTGGCATCATGATGTCATATGCTAATATACATATAGTCCCCAATCATGTGTGTGTGTCATCAACAATATTTTAGTAAAACTATAAAAGAATCAAGAAACTTCGGGGGAAAAAAAAAGGTATGAAAAGTAAAATGCAAGAATTTGGGCCTGTTTGATTAAAATTTTAAAAGAAGTATTTTTTCAAAAGCAGAATCAGAAACAAAAGTAGAAACAGAAAATTATTTTATATTTGGATATAATTATAGACGTACTTTTTATGAGAATCAGAATTGATAAACTATTTGGATGTGATAAAATAAAAGTACTTTTTTCTTATAAAATTACAATACTAGTAGATAGCTCGCGATATTTTTAAGAAATAGTTAATGATAGAATGGTAAAAGTGTGAAAAAATAGTGGGTTCGAAATTTGAGGATCACTTTTCTTTCTCTTCTACTACTTCTAAAAATAACAGAAAAACTGATTATTTTCTACTTCTGCTTTTTTTGACAAGCACAAACAAACAACACTAGAAGTACTCTTTTTCCTTGGAAAAGCATAAACAAACAGGCTCTTTAGCTCCTCTAAAGTGATGGGTTCACTTTAGAGAGAAGAGTGAGGGATGTCAATGAGAAAATCAAGGGTTTCTAACAAATCCATGGTTGTTACTTGTTATGCATGTGTATGTAATATCAACATTGATTTTATCATCAATGGTTGAGACCCCTTACTTTTTCCTCCAAAGTTAGGGCTCAGTCTAGAGGAGCCAAATCTAAAATGAACATAATAAAGGGCTATAATGAACTAGCTTTGGGTATAAAAGCAGAGACATAAATACACACCTGCAGTACACTCACGTCTAAATAACAGAGTTGAGGGCAACCCCTTGCAATGGCTATCACTCCAGCATCTCCAATTTGGTGGCAACCACTAACATTCAGATAATGAAGGGAACAGCCCTCAGCTATAGCAATAAGGGCCTCATCTCCAACCCTAATAGTTTAATAAAGAGTTTAATGTACGCATCATCCACTACAGACAATACTAAAAATGTTGTGAATTCCGAAGTAATCTAGAGCTTGCAAATCAATTTCAAAAGAATCTACAGAAGAAAAGATGTAGAATGCATGAACTGAGGATTTGAATGGAGAGGAGGGGGAAAAAGCATTAAATAAGGTCTTACCTATCACAGAATCGAATGCTAAGATCAGTTAGTGCCTTACAATGCTCGCCAACAGCAACAATCCCCTTGTTCCCAATCTAATACAGGGTAAATAAACAAGAAATATTAGAAGAAAGAGCGAGTAATGTATCAGCCTCTATCATAAAACTTAAATATTCTACTTAAAAGTAGGTTTACTGCTTTACATTGTATGCATAATAATTTCTAGCAGATCTCACATCCAAAAAAAAAAAAAAAAAAAAAAATCCAGCGGAGATCTCATTTTCAAGTAGCTCACTAGTCTCAAATTCTTGTACTGTATTCCACACTTTCACTTAGGAGGTAAAAACAGCAATAAACTCTTTGTACTGTGAATAATATTAACCATATCATAGTCTACAGAAGAGGAATCTAGAGTTAATAATGAATAACACAAGGCAATGCACATTATACTAAAAGCTAAAATAATAAGGTGTAGTATTCTGCCTGAAAAGGTAGGCAACAGCACAGGACTAGCAAAACAGTTGATAGGCAACTTTTGCTGTCTTGGTAATAGGAAAAATTGTGTCATTTACGCCAACTTTTTTAAAAGCTGCAAAATTCCTAAAGAATAAGAACATATATTACTGCTTAGAATACATTGAATCATGCTAGGACTAGATCAGAGATAAAAGGAAAAGAGAAGAAAACGCTAAATGTGTATTGAATTAGGGATTCTTGAAAATGTGTCAAAGAACCCTAGAAATTGGGGAAGAATCTGTTTAGTGTGTGCATACAAGTGAGGAAGAGTGACAGCTCCTCAAATCTCTGAATCATAGTTACTAGGTTCGCAATACTCTTCTGTACAGGTATCGGTATGTGGTATGCGGCTCACTACCTTGTTAAATATGTGGTATGCTAGGGGTTGCTTAGTTGGTACGCTCTGGTACGTTTTAATATATTAATTAATATATTTTTAATTTAATTTGTTAAAAAGATCATAAATTAAAGATTTTTAAAAAATTAATATCACAATAAATCGAGTAAAATTACTAATTTTCTCTTAACTATTAAGTGAATGATCGAATGGTCGAAGATCAAAAACCCATTTAATAGAAAAAGGCCCAACAGAAAAGGCCCATTAAGGTTTTTTTTTTTAATGCTCCCATAGATCTACAGTATTACTTGCCTCTTTCTTTCACTCTTTCAAGGGGTGTAAGGGAATCGGGCCAACCCGATGAACCCGATCAATCTGAACTGAACCAATTAAATTGGTTTGGGTCTTCGGGTTAATCAGATATGATCCAATTGGAACCGACCAGTGTTTGGTTCAATCATCAGAGTTGGGGTTTTGCAACCCGATACCCGACCTGACCCGAACCCCCTATATTCTTTTTTTTTTTTTTCCCTTAGCAAAATAACATATCAGAATGACAATTCTTCGATGTATGTGTTTCTTTTAATTGTGTTAATGACAATATTAGAATAATTTAGCCTTTTGATATTAGAATAGAATCTGAAATTTGCTTATATCAAAATTTTGATACTTTATGATTTTTTATTGTATTTTTTTGGGCAATAGCAGGGAAAAAAAATTTAAACAAGTAATCCAAACCAACCCGAATTTAATTGGTTCAGTTTGGTTCGGATTTTGGTAAAAAAATTTCATGAATCCGAACCACATCAAATCAATTAAAATTGATCGGTTCGGATTCGTTTTTCCCCTAAACCTGATTTGAACTAACCCGTTTACAGCCTTAACTCTTTCACCGTCTGTGCTCTGCTTTTCTGCTACTCTATCAGTACAACCATGGAAACCCAACCATGGCGATTTGGCTAGTGTTCCATGACGTCCCAGTTCGCAAAAGTACTGCAAACCGGTACCTGCAAGGTAAGTAGTGAATTTGGTAACTATGCTCTGAATTCTCTATCAAATGACAAGTCTGAGGACCCACTAGAGTTAGATCCCCTTTTTATTCCTCTAACTGTCTCACTAACAACTTTTCCTGCCTAAAATCAACTGTTTTCCCCTCCCACCCGTTTATTCACAAGTGCTGGTTAAAATTGAGCCTGCCTGGGCCGTCTCCCATACACCTGCCCATAAAATGGGCCTCTAACAAATCATCTATGATACAACGTAATCCTATCCCTTCTTTAGAGCAACCTGCTATCTGTTGGCTCAAAATCCACGACAAAAGGCTGCAGGTATTTTAATCAATTAACAAGGAACCTAGAAAAAAGCACTACAAAGACAAACGATGAAAGCAACAAAAGAAATTTGTCTCCTTCATTCTTTTATTGGGGCAGTGTTTTTTTTTCTAGTCCTCTCGCACAGCTAGTTGGGGTATCTCATGTAGAATTCTCTTTGAGAAAAATGTATTTTAAAAGATGAAAGAACTAATTACTTATTTACTTTTGGAAGATATGAGTTTTAAGTTCAGAAATGTTCTAAAAGTATGCTTGTAAGAATGAGTTTTTTTTTTTAATTTTATTGAGTAAGAAATGTTTATCTAAAACTATGCTTGTAAGACTGAGTTTGTTTGGATCTTCTGACCAAAATGACTCACCATCATTCTTCTAGATTACAATGTGCAGAATGCATTTTGAAAGTGAGCCATTGAAAAGACATCATTTTCAAGCCAAAAATGAAGTTGCAAGTACAGAATGAAGTTTCACACAGAAAACCAAGCAGGCACGCAGACAGAGTACCTCATAACACCGACGAATATGAAGTTTCTTCAAATTCCTGCAGCCAATAGCTATACCACACATGGCTTCATCCCCAATGTTTGAGCAATCTACCAAGTGAAGAGCTTGCAAGAATTTGCATCCTTGTCCAACCTGAAGAAGACCAACATCACCAATTCTTTGGCAGTACAGCAACGCCAACTCAGTGAGGCGTCTGTACAATAGAAAGATGAGATCAGTTTCACTGATGAAAGATCAGTGGAAATATTGAACATTTTCAAACTTGTGTCGTTAAGTATTATGTCCATATCATGAGGCAATGTTATGTCAATACGATGAGCTAATATACATATTCTTTGCAGTTCAGAGAGCAAAGCAGTATTATCAAAGCAGGGCCCACAGAAGAAGTTATTAGAAGCAGGCTTCCATGATCATATTATTCGCATCAAAGCAGGAATGTTAGCTTCACCAATTGGACTCACTGCAATGTCATTAGAAGCAGTCTCTCCCTTTCACATTGAGTTTGGGATAGGTAGACTTTTGTGATGAGTATTCAAACTACTGTTAGTGTACTTTAATATTTTGTCTTTGCAGCTTACACTGGGAATGCTTAATCAGCTTTCAAGAGTGCATGTACAGTAACATTAGTGGATAAGAATAAATGTAGAAACAAACACTGCATGTAAGGAAAAGCTTGACACGACATAATTAATTAAATATCATAACACTTATCAGATATAGAGAGACATAAGTCTCCTCATGTTGCTTCTTTATTGAACAGTTATTGAATTCCTTATGTTACATACACATACAAGCCAGACCATGCATCTTTGCGAAATTTAGCTTATATAAGAACATACTGGCAAGATTTTCCAACGGATTCTAGCCCCAAAGTTCCAATGTTGTGGCATCCATTGACTTCAAGATGCGTAAGTTCCTTGCATCCAGTAGCAATTGCTTCCAAACCCTTGTCACTTAGGAAATAACAATCACTTAAAGTCAAATTCTTTAACTTCTTACATCCATTCCCGATGGCACACAAACCCCTGAAAGAAAGACATTATTCAAAGAAAAAAGATTACCACCTAAGTGAAAAAAAAAAAAAAAAAAAAAAAAAAAAAAAACCTTGATAGAATTATTACTTACTAGTAGAACTCAAATTTAAATAATTGGAGACATGAGGAAAGATTGTGCCTACATGTACAGCCCCTGAAGGCCATATAAATGTAAAAAAAAAAAAAAATACAACAATAACCAAGCCTTATCCCACTAGATGGGATCATCTACATGGACTATAAGAAAATCTAAAATTTAAAAGTAAACAGGAAAAGAATTGTTAGAATAGCCTCTTTTAAATTAATCAACCCTACAAATGGTTGATCGAGTCATAACACGAGAAAATAATATGCAATTTGTAGTAAGTGCAGTGCATCTCATAGTATATCATAAGAAAGAAGATTGAGCATTGTGATTTTGTGTGAACTCAACCATAGCCAGATGAAGTAAAATCCAGAGAAAAGCAATCGTAAGAGAGCAAGCTCACTTATCAGTAAATCTCTGAAAACTATATAGGGCCAATAGCTCCAGAGACAAACAACTAGCGCCTACAGCTTTCAAAGCATCATCTGTAACATTAATACATTGCAGCTTTAAAACTTTCAAATGTGGACATCCTTCAGCCACAGCAAGCACCCCTTGATTGTGGATGAACTCAGAATCCAATGACAAGGTCTCAAGGGATTGGCAGTGTGATCCTACAGCTTCCATTGAGGAGTCAGTTATTTTGGCACAAGCTGCCACGCCAAGAGACTTTAGTGATTTTCCCACACCTATGGCTAATTCAATCAAACCCTTATCAGTCAAACCTTCACAGAAACGCAGATTCAAATCCTCAAGTTGCTTGCAACACTGTCCAACAGCAGCCAGGCCTTGATCTCCAACATAACAACCCTAAAGGAAAATCCCAGTAATTATAACTAAAAATATGCATCGTTTATGCCATTTAACTAGTAGAATAGAAAATATTGATGGAGTAACAAGGCAAAGAATGAATTGATAGGGAAAATCAGTGTTGTTGCCCTAAGTTCTAATGGCTCAGAAGACATGGATTCTGTTCAACTGGCAGTTCAATAAAAAAGTAACCTGCTGGTTAAAGTGCCCCCTGGCCTCAAGATACTACAGAAGCTTAACTTTCATTTCAAAGCACATAGATACTTTTTTGGCCAATCACCAAGGTTTTCTGTTTTTTCAAAAAATTATCTTTCTAGTATCCTTTTAAAAAATATACATGTAAAAAGAAACTGCATTGATTCCACACGGCTAAACAGGCTATCTTCAAAGGAAATGATATATGGCAAAGGAGCAAATCATGGACATCATCAACTGCTTCATAGTGACTAGACGTACACCGCTATGTGGTTACAACCGCAATATGCATATGGCCGCTACGGGAATCAAACTCAAATTAAATAAGAAAGAAGTACAATACCTGCAAGTCCAAGGCCCTCAAAGAACTGCATTTCCAAGCTAGCGATGCTAATCCCTCACTCGTAACATTAGAACACCAGATTAAGCTCAACCTCTCGAGCTTGGGAAAGCCTTCCCCGAGACCAGCCAACCCAGCATCAGACAAACACAGGGAATCAAGATCACCATCCTCAGCCCCATTCCTCTCATTCACATAATGCAGCTTCAGTGACGCAGCCGCAGAATTCTCGCTCCCCCTTCTTCTCCCTTGCTAAAACTCAATGGAAAACAAAATATCACCAAAAAACAAACAAGCTCATGCCATAATCCAAACCATTCAAAATCAAGAGTAAACCTCCAAATTCGTAACCAAAATAACATCAGATACATTCCTCTCCATTATAGTCGCTAAGAATTACAAATTAGTCCTCAAAATTGCCCCTAAAAAGCTACCAATGTCGGTCATATTAGTCCTTCCTTAACCGCTGGGCACACATTAGTATATAAAAGGTACTAACATTTGTAATTCCTAGAGACTATACTGGGGTTTTAATTTCTCAGGATTGAATGTGTTTTATGCTGTTTTAACATGGGAAGAATTTAAAATTTACTCCAAAATCAAAATTTTCTACCATCCTACACTTAATTTCCTTCAAATTCGATTCAATTCGATTGAAATCAATTTCAATTGAAGGGTAGGGAATTGGGAGACTCACGAGGTGAACGGGGAGGGAGATGGAGAGGCGCTCGTCGATGTGGACGTTGGTGACGTTGGAGAATCGTGCGGCGAGGAGGTGCACGAAAAGGTCCGGCGAGCCGGTGGCGCCGATCCGGATGGTGGCTCGGGTGAGCCGCTCGAGCCGGAGCCACCGCCGGCAAACGAGGGAGCAGGCGTCGCGGCTCCGCTTCGAGTCCAATAGCCGGAAGATCTCCACCACCACCTCGTCGGGGAGATACGTGTTGATCCAATCGTGGCCCCTCATCGCATCCCCAGAAAAGGAACACACCTCGGATTCGGATTTGGGTCACTCGCAAAATCGCAACTTGGGAACGGGACTGTGGAAAGACCGCAAAAGGGGGTGGAAGGTGGGTGAAAACAGTGCAGCAGGTCCCGTTGCGTATGGATTGTGTCTTCTTTCTCTTTTTAAATAGTTTATATAACCAATGAGCATTTTTTATTCATATTTAGGGTACCATAAATGTGGACAAATATTAGTCAGTGAACAGTAGTAGTAGCAGATTAATCTTTCTTTAAAACTTGAATACATTCTAGCTTTGGGGTTGCTGTCGTTGTATTATTTTCAAGTTGTTTTTACCTGAAGAAGAGCGGTCAGTAGTGGTAGTAGAACAGTTCAGGTTCAGGTAGGAATACACTCTGGTATTCAAGTCAGAAATAAAATTAAAAGTCATTATTTATTTATTTTTCCTTTTTATAGGGAAAAGTCATTATTTCTTGATTTTGGGGTGAGTTTATTTATAAATGATAAAATCTCCAACTTTTTCTTAACTAAAAAGGACCACTCTCACTATTTTCTTTATGAATCTCACTTTTGGTATCACTATATTTTATAAGATAACAGGAAAGGTTCGAATTTTGTAGGGAATTTGACTAACGTAATTTGACATATTTAAATAAGCTCGACGATTTTCACTTGTCTCCGCTGGTGATACTTAGCAGTTGACCTCGTACTCATTGATATAGCTCATTGCTCAATAATAAAATGACACATGATTTCGTACTGTCTTCGTTTGGTATCTTTTCGTAACTTTCGGCATTTCTCTCTTTTTTTTTTAATTGTTATTCCTGGCAGTGAATGTTTCTCGCAAGTTTCCTAATTGCCGAACTCAGATGTAGTTACTGTTTCTTTTACTCCATTGGTGATTCAAGTTTAAGTTCATTATAGCATGCTGCCGAGAAAGTAAACATGCACATTGAATGCCATGACAATGGCAAAAGTAGTTGGTATCATAAATCCACGAGCTGCAAAAGCAAGCGGCGCCTCCTCAATTATTTATATATCTTGGACCATTGACCTCTCCATGTACTACATTATCAATTAAAAATTTTAGTTTGGTAAGACTAAAATTTATCAAAATAATTTGGCCAACTATATTAAAACTGTATGGTCACATGCCCATTTGTTAACATTATCTAATTTCCACACTATCTTATTTTTTTTGCTTTCCTTTTTTACTTCTTAAACATTCCATTTTATTTGATTTGCCACTACTTTCTTTATTCCATCATCCCTTCACCAATAAACACTTAAATATCATTCCAATTCCTTCCTCACAAGTCCACAACCGAGAAGGTATGTGGTAGAGCGCCAAAAGCAAATTTTGGAGCGAAGATAGCCTCTCCTCCACGCGGACAAAAAAAAAAAAAACCGATAAAATAATACGAAGATGATGACAAAATAAAGTTTTTATATTTTAGATAAGCAGTTCCAAATTTTTTTTATTTTTATTTGGTCTTAATGGCGTAAAAATAAAAAAAAAATTATACAAAAATAAAGTAAAAAAGTTGTATATTACTATATTATAAAAATATTTAATTTTTATAATACTTACGTTAAAAATATTATATTTGGTATTATACAATTGATTAACAATTTAACAAGAAGTAATTAATTAAGAATGTAAAACATTTTAAATCGCAGTGCAACAAAATTAACTGGAAAATAACCCTTCCACTGTGATGCTTTCCCTATGATGATCGGGGTAAAATGGTTCATTATTATCGATGATTCATAATCATGTTGAATAATTGAAATCAAAAGGAGAAAATTCAAAAGAAGGACAAGAAACACTGCATCAGCAGCACCATTTTTCCTTCTTTTCCATTTTCCAACATCAACAGAGAAAGGGGAAAGAGAACAACACAGAAACACAGAGAGAGAGAAGCGATCATCATCATCATCATCATCGTGATGTCGTTCTCGTTCTTCAAGGTTTCGAGGCCTAAGACGCCGCAAGAGGTGGCCAAGTCCATCAAGGAGAGTCTCATGGCTCTCGACACCAAAACTGTTGCTGAAGTTAAAGCCCTCGAGAAGGTTAGCTTCTTCTTCTTCACCACTCGCCCCATGCGAGATTCACTTGCGTAATTCCCCACCCTTTTGATCTAAATTCCTAGTGCTCTACCTGGGACTTCGTTTTTTCAGCTAAATTTTCAGTCTTGAATCGTGGGTGTGTCTTGAAATTCTCAAAATTGGTCTTGCAAATTGTTGCATTACATGGATAGATGAGGTTGGAGTTTAGACATCCATTATGTAGTGTGTTGTGCTAAAAAAAAAATTAAAAAAACAAAAAAGCGCTCATACAGCAGCAAATTATATAGAAAAATAATTAGTTTTTGGGTTTATTTTTTTTTTTTGGGGGGGGGGGTGGGGTTGAGAAATGATTATGACCGAATTGAGCTTAACAGAAGAAATTTGAACTTCTAAGTGATCAGCTTTCTGAAGCACAATTCATGTTTCTCAAATGGAGGAGGGTACTTTGATTTTAACTCATGAAAGCTTCCTAGTGGAAATTGGGTGGTTTTCTCCTTTTGTGTTGTTGATACACAATTCTCTTTGTATAGAAGCTCCTTTCTGTATCCAAATGGAGTATGGTGTCTGTTAAAATCTCTAACTAAAATTTCTGAAACCCCTATAGAGAGTAAAAGAAGCTACACAGAATTAAGCTTGCAATATCAAGGATCTATTGCTGCATTTCAGAGGGGTCATCTCTGGTAATGGTACATATGATGGTTGTAGAATATGAACTTGCCGATGTAACACTATTTTTAGTTATATAGCAGGGAGAAAAGAAACAACTACAGTAATCTGAACTGTAAAAATAGTGCTTCTTATGAGAGTCCGGGATTTAAACATCACTCATGTTAGATTAACCTTTTAGAAGGATTATGTCAGAGCAGCCACTGCATCACGGTTTGTTTTATCTTATGCATGCTTCTAATTGCTATCAGTTTGTTGTGGGCATGCTTCTAATTGCTATCAGTTTGTTTTATCATCTTTGAACATGTTGGTGGCAAGTAAAATGACGAAAGAATATGCTTCAGAGATATTAAACCTTTCTTTTTCTTGCAGTTACTGTGATAGTGGTTACTGGTTATTGATGCTTTTTGTGCTTTATTGTAGGCTTTAGAGGAAGTCGAAAAGAATTTTGTAACAATGAGAACCATGCTTTCTGGAGATGGAGAGTCAGAACCAAATTTGGATCAGGTTTCACAGCTAGTGGAGGAAATCTGCAAGGAGGATGTTTTAACTCTTATAATTCACAAGCTTCCTATACTTGGATGGGAAGTAAGATTCTCATTGATACCAAGCACTACCATGTGCAGTTGACTTAACTGGTTGCTCATCGTTGGTGTGTGATTTCTGATACAGGCAAGAAAGGATTTAGTTCACTGTTGGTCCATATTATTGAAACATAAGGTTGACTCCAATTATTGCTGCGTAGAATACATTGAACAACACCTTGAGTTACTAGACTTTCTTGTTGTATGGTAAGCTTTTCACTGCATCAACTTTTATCATACTCATTTTGAATCGTTGTTTGCTCCCTGCCTTCTCTCCACTTTTGAAGGTGGATCTTTATCTCTCCTAGTTGTATTCAAGTTAGAAAACTGAAACCGATGCTCTATGACAAATTGAAAACATGAGAGTTTCGGTTTTTCTTTACTTCAATGCCTTGGAAAAAAGTTGGTGAAGGATTAAATTTGGAAATTTTTTAACTTTTATAGCCTACCCTACACTTTTAAAATGTGTTTGTAAGTTGGGGTTTTGGAGGGAAGGGGAGGGAAGGGAAAGGCTTGAAGGGTAAAATGGAGCCTCCCCTCCAAAACCCCAACTTACAAACATACCCTTAATGTCTACTACTATACTTAATTAAACATTTGTCTGTCTTTATGTGATCAATGTGTTAACATGGTTGAGCAGCTATGATAACAAAGAAATTGCCTTGAGCTGTGGCATAATGTTGAGGGAGTGCATCAAGTTTCCAACACTTGCAAAGTAAGATATTTTTTAGTTGTCATTATTTCTGCTTTTTCTTATTTTTTCACCCCTCTTCTTTCTCGTCTTTCTGATTTCTTCATGTTCATTGTAGACTCAAAATGACCTTGCAAAGATTTTGATGTGCATTTTTGTAAAAGAAATGCTTTAGTATTTGTGCATTGGTGGGCCAAAAAGAATCACACTAAGTAAGATTGTAAGAGAGTATTTTAGATTTATAAGAAGTAAAATATGGATAAATTTTTTGTATTATAACAATACAGAGAGTGTATATGTGTTGGCATATATGCAATTCTTGTATAAGCTTCTTCTTATTGTTAGCATAATTGGTTGTCGTTGTTGCTTCTGGCTCCAACATCGCTATTGCTTTCTGTTTTAACATTTGATCATTTCTATCCATCATTTGTAATTCACTACTTAGATTGTGGTTTTAAGTAGATTGTAACATTGGAATAATTTCTCCTGTTCAAACTTGAGGATGATGAAATTCATTTATTAAGAAAGTGAGGATTCTAAAATATTTCATATGTAAAATTTAACAGATGATTATCTCTATTGATGTACACATTGAGACTGGTTGTTGTCATGCAGTGTATCCGAAATGCAATAGGCAAGTGAGCTACACTGTTTTAACTTTCTCCCCCCCCCTCCTCCTCCCCTGGGTATTTTCCAGATACATATTGGAATCGGCAAGCTTTGTGTTGTTCTTTAAATTTGTAGAGTTGCCTAACTTCGATGTTGCATCTGATGCATTTTCCACCTTTAAGGTCAGATCTAAATTCCTTTTTTCTTCCCTCCCTTTAATTCCCATCGCTTATCTTACTGATTGTAGAGTTCTGTGTGCCACTTCTTCATACGTCCCTATCGATGCTTTTTGCAGGATCTTCTTACTAAGCATGGAAATGTGGTCTCTGAATTTTTGACCACTCACTATGATGAGGTTTGCTTCCTTCTGGAGATATTTATTTGATTTGAACATATCAAAGCAGCACAAAATGTTGCTTGAGAACATTTTATGTATGTTGGTTGAATATTTACACTCTTGCAGGATAATTTAACCATCTGATTAGTTATTCTTTAGTGAGATAGTTAAATGCACCTAACCTCGTCTTTGAACATGTGCATGGTGCAAACTCATTGATTGGGGTGGTTTAATCTCCCATATCTTACTTCAGCACTTCTAATAAGACTTGTTGTTCCCAGTTCTTTGATCTATACGAGAAACTCTTGACATCTCCTAATTATGTCACAAGGAGGCAATCTTTAAAGGTTTGTTTATTCAACAATTATCGATATCTCTGGCTTCTGATAATCTTTTGATTTGATTTTTAAGAATTATATTTATGTGGATTTTAGCTTCTCTCGGAATTTCTCTTGGAATCTCCCAATTCTCAAGTAATGAGGCGCTACATATTAGAAGTTCGTTACCTGAAAGTCATGATGACATTGTTGAGGGTATAGCTCCTCTTAATCCTGTGGCATAGCATGATATTCCCATTTTTCCCCATGACTAATGAACATGGTCACATGATGCTCAATGAATTTGTTTACTTAATATGCTATTCTTGTTATTTTTTATATGCAATATGCACAGCTGAACCTATTTTGCAAAAGCATGTGTCCTTCCTTGTTTCTGTTAATTGTGATATATCTTGGTTTCCCTGCTTTTTATAATCTTCATATATAGAGAAGAGTAGTTTATCCTATCTGATATGTTTGTTCAACCCTTGTTTATGCATTATATAACTACAAGAACAGGCAATTACATGTTAGTAAGTTCCAATTTATTGTGATATGTGTTATCTTAATTGATTTGTCAAGAAGATTAAGTAAAGCAGGCTTTTCTTTAAATGGTTATGCTGGAAAATTTGGTTTTTGATAGAGTCGAATTGATTGATCCATGTAGCTGACCTCATCTATTAGGACAAGGCTTGGTGGTTGTTGTTCACTACCCCAGCTTGGCATGTCAAGCAGCCAATACTGTCAATATTCAATGCAATGACTTTTGTCAAAAGAAATAGTTAATGCAAAGATGAACATCTCGAGCTATATTATACATAATTTTTCATGTTTATATACACGCAAAAACGAATTCTTTCATTTTACCTTTTCTTTCTATCTGCTGTTAACTCTGTATTTATTTATTTTATTTTGGTTGAGCAGGATTCAAGTAAAAACATTCAATTATCAGCTTTCCACATTTTCAAGGTGATTTTTCCCCTTTGTGCCTTTTAAGTTTATATAGTGAGCTCATCCTCTTATGGTCGTATAAAAATTCAAACCGGGTTATCCTTGGAGAACTGCAAAAATGAGGTTGAAATTTGGTTAGTGGCAGGTTACACTATGAATCATTTAATGCATTTAATTTAGTTGACAAAAGAGAGTTCTATGGAGGCACATCTGCTTATTCTTTAATGATATGCAATATGGACAGCTGAACAACTTTTTCTGCGACGCATCTTTGAACAAGACGATCATGAGTTTGTCCTTTGGGATTATTCTTGTTGTTCTTAGTAGATGTCCTATAGATGTATGTTATAGTCAGGCAAGGCCAATCAGGTGCTTGTTGGGCAGTCATGCTTCAGAAAGTGAAGAGCATATGGATATTCATTGGCCAATTGTTGATAGGGTCTTGAAAGTCTGATAGGTTGCCTGCTATAGAAGTCAACTGTTCAGCTCTGTTTTCTGAGATCACAGCCTGATAAATAATCTCTCATTCAATATTTAGGATAGAATAAAAGGCGCCGTCTGCAATGCGCTGCGCAGTCCAAGGTGCTTAATGCGCCTTTTGACTGTAGCATATCAGATGGTGAAGATTTGTGAAGTGTATTGATATATCAATCATCTATAATACATTGTAGTAATATATTAATTTTAAAAAAATTTAAAAATATGATTAAATATATTTTAGAAATTAATTTTTATACACTGATAATATAAAATTATACTGATAATATGAAATAATTTTACATTATCAGTGTAATATTACACTGATAGACAGTGTAAAATTATATTGACAGAATAAAATTACACTGATAAAATTTTTTAAATTTTCTTAAAATTAGATATTATTATAGTGCATCATAGGTGATTGGTGCATTGATACACTTCATAATCTCCCCATCAGATTGCAAGGTGTACCATGCTCCTTGACCCGCGAAGAGTACTGTAGATGACACCAGAATAAAATAGCCTCTATTTGGTATACACGGGGAAAGCTCCTGAAGGCTATTTTCCGTGCACTTATTTCAAAATATTAATTTCCGGACATCCTCTCTTTTTAATTTCAAAAGTTTTTATGTTTTCTTTTTCTAAATACACCGTACAATATAATGTTTTTCCATGCAGATGATAATCATTATTTGTTTCACATTTTCTCACATGTTTATCCAGGTTTTCGTTGCGAATCCTAATAAGCCACGAGAAGTAAATCTTATACTGGCGAAGAACCAGGAGAAGCTGCTAGAATTGCTTCATAATCTGTCTCCAGGAAAAGGTTATTATACTTTTAGTAATGGATAAATTCGAAACCTACACTTGTATAATAAATATTGTTGTAAATTGCATTCTATGTTCCTGAACAATTCTGTGCAAATTTCGTTTCATTGGATCACTGATCTTAGCTCTGACGCCATTTTCAGGTTCAGAAGATGAGCAATTTGAGGATGAAAAGGAGTTTATCATCAAGGAAATTGAGAGACTATCACTCTAATTTATTGTGCGTCAACCGTGTTTGATTCTGTAACAAGTTTTTTGATGTGTACATCCAAAGCCAATTTGATGCAGTGACTTCATTTTGCTGTTTGTGAGCAACTATTGTGTTTGAAGCTCTATTGAGGTTTTACGTGGACAATACACCAAAAATATGCGCTTTTGTAATTAAAACTGAGTCCAAAGTATCAACGAACAACGTGCTCTGATATTGATACAGTAATTAGGTTCCATCTATTGGCCTGTATTTGCTACTAATGAGTTAACACCCTTTCCATTATGAAAACAAGCATGGTTGAAGTTGATTATGGAACAAGCATTGGGTCGTATGAGATACATGAGGGATCCCTGTCTGTTCCAGTACAATTCAAAGCTGAATACTGTAAGAAAGAAGTCACAAAGACGATAGCTTGTTAGGACTTGTCATGGCAATCAATTCTAATAAAATTTTCTCTCTTTTAGGTTATATCGTCTTGTCACGTATTAGCTCTCTACGTTTGTGTCTCAAATCTCAATCATTCCTTAAAGCATGAGATTGCGGCCTAGTTTCATGAGAATATTCCAGTGCCGACAATATGATCATTTTAATTAGTATCCTGTCTGCATGTTTTTTTCATTGATGAAATAGAACAAAACCAATAGAAATAAGTTGAAAAGGGAAAAGAAGGAATATAACAGGTCAGAAGACTTAAACTTTAATAGAGAATAACCATTGAATCACTTAAATTAATTAAGATTGATTAAAAATCTTGTATTGTTTAATTTAAAAGTTATAATTCTTAATTCTCTTAAAGTTTGTTTGGTTTTATTTGCCTAACGGAAAAGTGTGAATTCTCAAATAATATTCCAATGTAATTTTTAACAAAAGAAAAAACTTTTTACTTTTCCTAAAATCGATTTATTTATCTTCCAAACAGGCACTTATTCATTCCCATTTCACCTCAATTTTGAAAAAAATAAAGAAAAAAATGACTTTGAGAGGAAAATACGAGAAATAATTTGCCTTAAATTCCTTTCCATTCTCATATATATATTTGAAGTTTAAACTCCTAATTAAGACATTTTATTTCTTTTTATCTCGTTTCTTTTCTATTCTCTTTATTACTTATCATTCAAATGTGTAAACATTAATCTGAGAATGATCAAAATAGATAGAAATGCATAACCTACTTAGTAGAATATATATATATATATCAAAAATATAAAAGAAAGCGAGTGCACTATAGAAATGGAAGGTTGCATTCCAAACTAAATTGAATAATTGGATGTGATGTGATGTGGATCTAACGGCACTCATTCATGTTCATCATATAATAATAACACAGACCATATGCCATCGCCATACACATCCGTCCGCCAATTTCTCCCACCGGTGCCTATAACTCAACAGTTCATAAAACCCTTCTCATTCTCAGATAACGCTTTCCGAAAAAAGCAACAAGAGCCTGCGAACGACGTCGTTTCCTTCCCCCGCCATGAACTTCTTCAAGTCTGTCTTCTCCGACGAGCCCGACCCACCGTCGCCTCACGGATCCGACCAACCCGATCCGGATCAAGCCGACACCACCGTCCTCGCCGGCGCCTCCTCCGACAGCGGCGCGTGGAGCTTCGGAGGCCTGATCCAAACCCTGGCGTCCAAATCGGAGTCGGTGCTCGATAACTACCGCCGCGATCTCGAGGAATTCGGCTCCGGCCTGAGGAAGGAGACGGCGGTGATCCGCGAGGCCGCCTCACGCGCCGTCAAGGACCTCCCCGCCTCGCTCGACGCCGGCGCCACGGTGGCGCAGGAGTCGCTCGAGTCCGTCGGCCAGGCCATCGACGACATCGGCAGCTCCGTCTGGAAATCGACGGCGCAGATCATCTCACACGGTAGGGACTCTCTCGTCTCCCCTGATTTCGATTCTTCCGATTCCGATAGCAACAATGTTGTTAGGAAACAATTGAGTAGTAGCGGTAGTGTTGGTCAGGGTTTGGATTTGAAACGGTATAGTAGGTTTGATGCATTGGTGCGTGCTCTTCAGAGTGATGTGAATGCGTATTTGGAGGATCCTGAGGATCTGGGGAATTATGAGGAGTGGAAATTAGGGTTTGAGTTGGGTGAGAAGGGTGAGGAGATTGGAAATTTGATGGAGGAGAATGGGGTTGTTGAGGAGATTTATCGGAAGGCTGTGCCTAGTAGGACTGATCATGAGAGCTTCTGGACTAGGTATTTTTATAGGCTGCATAAGTTGAAGCAGGCTGAGGAGGCAAGGGCGAAGCTCGTGAAGCGCGCGATTTCTGGGGAGGAAGAGGAGGATTTGAGCTGGGATTTTGATGATGAGGATGATGATGGTGGGTATGAGCCAAAAGGTAGCTCCAGTAGGGTTGCAAAGCAGCCGGAGCCAAAAGAGGGGAGCTCTGCTGAGGTTGTGGTGGATGGTGGTGGTGGTGGTGGTGGTGAGAATGTTGGGACTGGGGAGAAGGATTTGAAGATGGAAAATGATGGGAAAGGTGTTGCTCCAGAGTCTAAAACTGATGGTGGTGATAAGTCGGCGGAGGTGGACTATGATGGGAATGCGGCATCTAATGTTGCTGCGACTGTAAGTGATGGTGGGGATGGTAACTTGGATGTCAAATATGAAGAGAAAGAGGCATCAGAAGTGAAGACAGATAATGAAAATGGTGAATCGTGCAAAGATAGTGATATTTCAGTTGTTTCGAGCCAGCCTTCAATGCCTGGAGAAGAAGACATTGGCTGGGATGAAATTGAAGTCATTGATAGCAATGATGAAAATAAAGGGGATGCTGTTGGATCCACAAGTAGGATTGATTTGCGGAAGCGGTTGAGTGTGGCAGACCAAGAGGAGAATCTGAGTTGGGATGGTGAAGATGATGATGAGGATGTCAAATCATGAGCAAATTGTGGTTAGAATCATTATCATTTATAAACACAGATTGCTTATTAATTATATAATTCTTTCCTTGTAACTTAACAATGTAAATAAACTCTATTTTTTATGTCTTATACAAGCTTAAGTGTAAGGTGGACACCAGTTGCAATGAAGTTCAATTTGTAAGTTCACGTGGAATCTTCATCCAGTTTGAGGAAGGTTTTTGCACCATGTTCGGTTGTATCTTTTTACAGCAAGGCATGTTAAAGTTATTTGCAACTACTTTATTATGGAACGACATCATCATGTCATATGGAGTCGCCAACCGACATATCTGTTTCAGCATTGACTCAAAAGAAAATGTCTAGATCGCTTATATGGGAGATATACTTACCAGTATTTGAGTTTGTTTGGTAGTGTCTACAGTAAGCATCAATTTGTAATTGTCTGCATTTACATAACATGGTAGTTGATTTGCAATTCATAGCCTATTCTCTCCCTGAACTTTGTATCCTATAAAATGGCATGGCTGACCAATCGGCATATTTTTCTTCTTCAATCTTGTGAAATAAAGACCACTGCATCCAAATTCCCACTTCAAACTTTCATTGTTGAATTCAATGTAAATTTGAAGAGTCCTTCCTGGAGCATGGATAATCAGCATGCTGTCAGGCATTGCTTATCAAACAGTGCAATGTGTCCTGTTTCATTGCTCTACTGCGTTTTATTGATGAGTCTAAGCCTTGGGCTTTAGCTGGATTGATAAAGCTTTGTTAAAAATGTGTGGGCTGTTTTGTGACTGCTGCTGATGACAAAGGTTGGTTTGTGAAGTTCCACTCTAAAAGGAAGCACCCAAGTAACAAGCCAATCTCGTTTAACTTGTCTTTATCATTGAAATGCATATCCTTAGCATGTATTTAGGCTATCTTATTTTGTGTTAAAAATGAGTTATTATCCATTTTTGTTGAGTAAGCTTCTGAAGACTGTGGTAATGTTCTCCCAACACTGATCATTAACTAAACATACACTAGTTCCTCGCAGTCGTCTTGGGTACAATGCTCTCTTAGATAAAGTAGCCACAACGGGTTAAACCAAGGCTGTGCGACGAACGTTAGCGCAAGTGATCGAACATGTTCCAAGTCGGTAAAGAAACATACAACTATTTTGGGTGCAGTGAGCTGTTCTACTAAGCAGAAGATGATGATAATAGAGGCGCAGTGGGATGAAGGGTCAACTACACACAAGAATGTATGCGCACGGATTCAGGTTCTTTTTATGAACTGTACCAACACCTACCGCATAAAGATCAAGTTATACCTAAAGGCCAACAAAATTGTTAATTTATTGACCTCATCCACTTAAGACTTTCAAATAGATTCGATCTTCTTAAATTCGGTTTTTTTTTTTTTTTTGGGTTCGAAATGCCAATAAAAAGAGGCACCCCCAATATTAGTAGGTAGGGTTATCGGCATTTTGAACCCAAAACAAAAAAATATTGTACTAAAATATATGGAAACCATTTGAAGATTGAAGTAGATCAGATCTATTAAGTAACAATTTTGTTAGGGCTTCAATTCTTAATTTATAGTGCATCTTGTTTCTTCAAATTTTATTTTATAAAAAATATTAAAAGAATTTTTCTTTTGGTTCTTGTCCCTTTTTTTTTGGGTCGTGAAAAAGAGTTATCAAAGACCAAGGATAAGTTGTAACCAAAAAAGATCAAGGACAAGATGTTCAAAGTAGACAAGTGAGCCGGCCCAACTTAACAAACATGAAATGACGTAAACTACTACATAGAGCGTGGAAATTGGATAACACAAAAGGGTCCCGTCTGCAATGCACTTAATGAAGTATGGCGCCTAATGTGCCAAGTGGTGTAGCTGGGCTTGGTTTCTACCTGCATTCAGAAAATGTAATTAAAGGAAGATAAAAGTGTGGCTAAATGGAGATAAGAATGTGGTCAAATAAATTAAGAATGTAGTTAAGCAACTCCTCTTTGCAGTGAGCAATGGAATCCCAAGCACCAACAAGGGCCTCATTGTCAACTTCGATGAGATGCCGAGTGACTGTCCCCATTGTCTCTAGCATATCCCTTGCAAAGGCTCCCAACTTCCTCAAGGTCCCCAACGATGCCACTACTAATGTCGCCATCGCCATCACCATCACCGTCGCTAGGCTCAGTGGCAAGGCCACCTTCGCTGGCAAGCTTGGTGACAATGAGTTCGAACACACTCACAACCTTGCAGCAATGCTGGATGACTGCTCCAAATGGGGGAACAGTGAGATGCCCGGCCCAACTTAACAAACAAGAGATGACGTAAACTACTACACAGAGCATGGAAATCGGATAACACAAAAGGGTCTCATCTGCAATGCACTTAATGAAGTATGGCGCATGATGCACCTAATGGTGTAGCTGGGCTTGGTTTCTACTTGCATTCAGAAAATGTGGTTAAAGGAAGATAAAAGTGTGGCTAAATGGAGATAAGAATGTGGTCAAATGAATTGCGAATGTGGTTAAGCAACTCCTCTTTGCATTGAGCAATGGCATCCCAAGTACCAACAAGGGCCTCATTGTCAACTTCAACGAGATGCCGATTGATTGTCCCCACCGTCTTTGGCATGTCCCTTGCAAAGGCTCCTAGCTTCCTCAAGGTCCCTGATGGCGCCCCTGCCAATGTCGCCATCGCCACCATGTCACCGTCGCCAAGCTCGATGGTAAGGCCACCCTCGCTGGCAAGCTCGGTGACAATGAGTTCGAACACACTCGCAACCTTGCAACAGTGCCGGATGACTGCTCCAAATAGGGAGAACGGTGAGATGCCCTGCAGCAGATAGATTTGGGATCAAACCACAACGGTGCTACACCATGAGTCTCCTTCATTCTTGCGCACAACCTTGTGACGAACCACTTCCGATAGCAGCTACCAATAGCGCGGCAGAGACTGAAACTAGCGATGGTGGCTTGAAGAGAGGCAGTGGACGGCTAAAGAAGTAGCAACAGCGAGCACGAATGGTCGTCCCCCCTTCTCTCTGCAAACTAGATGTGTTGGTATGGTGGTGGCTAAGGAATTGTGACAATCAGATTACGGTGGTAGTTGTGGAGTGGGAGGAAGGAAAGGAGTCACTTAGCCACATTCACACTTTCGTTTAACTGCATTCATAGCTTCATTTAGCAACACTCTAGTCTTCCCTTAGCCATATTTTCTAAATGCAGGTAAAAAATAGTCCAATTGCACCAATAGATGCATCATGCACTATACTTTATGAGGTGTATTGCAAATGAAATCACACACAATAGCACCCAAATTTGGTGCTATGAACGCCAACTATTAATTCTATAACTGGATTACATGTATTTAATTTTTGTACTCCAAAAGATACAGTTCCATGCCATCATGATTCATAATTTCAAATGTTTTACATGAATAAGTGTAGCATCAAACTGCCCAAAACAAAAAAAGTGCACGCGCACATGCACATAAATTTTTGAGAAAAAATAAAAAGAAATGGGAAAAACAATAGCTACCATTAAGGCCACCTCTAGATGGGGCCGTAACTTTGTTTTGCCAACAATCCTTTGAGGCGAGCGATATGGTGCACTTCGTTAGTCAAAATACATCAAATATTTTGTAATTTGATGGTGAAGATTATAAGGTATATTGATATATTAATTATTTATAATATATTATAATAATCCCTTAATTTTAGTCATATTTTAAAAATATGATTGGATATATTTTAAAAATAATCAAAATTTATCTGCTTGATAATGAAATTGTGAATATCCCAAAAGAATTATGTTTAATCTCAGGGTTATATAGATAAATAAAAAAATATTTTATAATATTTTGAAATTGTTTAGAATATACTCACAAAATTTTATTTTATTTTAGGATTATATAAATAAATTTTGGTCAATTTTAA
This sequence comes from Pterocarpus santalinus, assembly GCA_031439595.1. NCBI lineage: Eukaryota > Viridiplantae > Streptophyta > Magnoliopsida > Fabales > Fabaceae > Pterocarpus > Pterocarpus santalinus. The sequence continues at coordinate 58,218,052 of CM062530.1, forward strand.
AATATATTTAACCACACTTTTATTGCCTAAGTAAAATTAAAAATTATTATAATATATCACACATAATTGATATATTGACACACCTTGTAATCTTCATCGCCAAATTACAAGATGCATGATAGACTTTTGTCACTGAGGTGCATAGCAGACACAACCATCTTTTGAACCGATGCTCAATTGAGACATGAGGCAAGTGGTTAATGTATAGCCTGATTACACTACCACATCAGTGTTCGAATCCCAACTGTAGCTCGAATGGCCAATTCCCTGCCCCCTCCCAAAAATAACTAAACATATATCAATTATTTGTAAGAATAGTAAGGTGAGAATAACAAAAGAAAAATTCAAATCAATCTTTCAAATATATAACACCGAATCAAGTTAACTTTTTAAAGATAATAAATATTAATATGATTTATATAATATAAAAGAGTAATAATATATCTTCCTAAAACATCCTTCTAATTTCTAAATAAGGAAAGAATTATGAAGCTTTGCTAAAGATTTTTACAAATCAATATCACAAACTTTAAAAACTTCTCAATTAGTCCGTAAACTTTAATTAATAACTTAATAGATCCTTTTGTCTTAAATTTGTCAACTTACTAATTATAATATTATATAAAAACATTTCATCCAATTGTTTTATAGTAAATTCATACTGTTGATCAATTTATTTTTTTAATTTAAATTTTCAGATCTTTAAGATAGTTAAATCAACAGATAAAAGTCCCTAATTTTTTTGGAAAGTAAAAAATACAATATAATAAAAAATACTAAATATTATTTAATCAATAAATTAAACAAAATTCTGGATTAATACAAAGATAAGATATTTGCACAAGTTATTACAATTAATCATTGAGTTTAATTTTAATGTATTGACAATATAAAAGAATTTTACACAATTAACTAATCATATTCTTCTATTTGCATGATATTCAAGTAGTAACATGAGACTTAATCATATTTACTGATGTGATAAGATATAATTAAATAACAGTATACAAAATTTTTATATTATCAATGTATCAAAATTAAATTCTTAATCATTTATCAAATCTTTATCAAAATAATCATTTGATCATTACTTACGCTTTATAAAATAATTGAGAAAATTTTAAAGTTCATAGTGATAATTTTTTTTAAAAAAAAAAAGAGAAAAAATTTTAAGCCGTGTATATACTCTTATCCTTAATATAAATATTAATTTGATAACTAAATTATTATCTGTTTCGAACATTAAAAAGACTATATTGGTTTTGAATATCCTCTGAGATGTTTTATATATATTTACAAAACGAATTTGAATACTTACATAAGCTGCGGACAATATTATATCTGTAGCCGAAGGAAGAAGTTATTGTTGAGTAATCAACAAATCGAAGAAGTGAAGATACTTGATTAGAATATGTTTCTGTTAGGTAAACTAAAGCATCTATATGTCTCATCATGACTCCCGTTAGTTTATGCAGCTTACTACTTTTCAAAAAATTATTAATATTTTTTAAGAAGTTAAAATATCAAGTTTCTTAAAAGAGTAAAATATACTTATTGCCTTGAGAGAATATATTATTATACTCCCTTCCTTTTTATTTTTAAAGCATACATTTCCTTTCCTTCAATAATTAGAATAAAATTAAAGCTGTCAAAATGGATTAAGCCTGATGGATTAGCTTGAATGACCCGAAAAAATGTTTGGGCCAGACTATAAAAATAAGAGTTAAAATATAAATTATCCCGATCTGACCCAATCCAATTTGACCCGACCAAAATTGGGTTAGCCCACTTTGGGCTGGGTTAGCCCGATAGCCTAAACACATTTTTTAATTTGAATATTCATTAATGAATCAATTGTTTAATTTGTAAAAAAAAAAAAAAAAATACAGTTTTGGCTATGTTTTTGCACTCTAAAGCATATCCTTTGGGCCATTTGACACGTTTTAATTTGAAAAAAAAAATAGAAAAGCCATGACCCAAAAAAAAAAAAAAAAAGATAAACTAGAAAAGCTAAAGGTGACAATGTTATGTTTAAGTTTGTATCTAAGTTTTCGATTACAAAAAACAAACCGGTAAACTAAAGGAGACCGAAACAAGAAAAAACAATAAAGATCAAAAAAAGAAAGAGAGTTTGTATGTTGAAAATGTTGTGCCTCGCCAATCATTAAGAAAGTTGTGTCTTGACGGTGTTATGCCTAATGTTTTTATTTTTTTTCAGTGTATGTTATGTCTAAGTTCACAATTATATATAAAAAAAAAAAAGTTTAGGTGACTCGATATATAGCTCATAGCCGGCAAAGGATTAGGCTAGGCTAGCATTTTATTATCCTGAATATAACTTAACCCAATCATGCTTGACCCAAAAATGGCCAGGCCCGAATGGACTGGGCTGACATATTTTGACAGCTCTAAGTAAAATATAAACTTTTTCCCTTAAAAGATGATATTATTATGTTTCCCTTTCCTCTATTTTTAAAATGCACATTCCCCTCCTCTAAAAATTTAAAATCAGCTACACTTTAATTTATTTTCAAGTTTTCTATTAACTTTTCATTATCCTATGTTTATTATTTTATTTTTTACTAAAATGTCTTTTAATAATATTTATACATATTAATTTTTTTACAAAATAAAAAACACATGTGGCTTTATATATATATATATATATATATAGAGTTTAATTTAAAAATTAAATTATTACTATATTAAAAGAACAAATTATTTATAGAAACAATAATTTGTAATAATTATTTTTTCAAAAATAAAAAGTATATATGCTCTTAGCTATTAATTTTAGAATATTAATGAATATTTTTTATATTAAAATCACAAAAAAAAATTTATTATCTTCTTCATGATTTATCTTTACATACGATATTAACAAATAATTTTTATTTTTATATATATTAATAATTTAGAATTAATAGTTGAGAAAATATGTAATATTTATTTTTGAAAAATAATTATTACAAATTATTTTTATGATTAATAATTTATCCTCTTAAAATCATAATAATTTGAAATTTAAATTATATATTTAATATTTTATATCAATATTATATATTATTATCAGCCATATATATTTTATTTAGTAAAGAAATTAATATATATAACCATCAATAAAGGGTATTTCAATCAAAAATAAAATAATGAGATAATAAAAAAATAAAAAAATAGATTAAAGTATAACTTATTTTAATTTTTTAAGGAAGAATATATGTTTTAAAAATAAAAAAAAGAGAAATATAATAATATTATCTCTTAAGGGAGGAAATTGCAGTATACTCTTTATTTTAATTTTTTAGAAGAAAGGGTTATATTTTACTTTTCTTAAATAGAACTTTTTAAAATACTCAAAATTAATACTTTTGTTAATGTGCGTACAAATATAAAATAATTTATTCATAAATTACTTTTTACTTTTTTTAATTTAAATATTTAAATAAACTATTTATCCAAACATAACTTTTTAGTTAGGTTCACTGATAAACTCTTGACCTTCTATTATAGGTTATAGGCTGTAACTAATAAATTTATAAAATATTATTTTTTTCTTTTTCAAAACCTAGTAATATAATATTTTTAATAAGTCCTCTAGTCCTTCTGCATTCTTATGCTCTTCAACGTAGAATCCATTGTTCATCACAAGTCCAGCAATTCATCCATCTCGCCGAATCCAGTCACCTCGTTGTCGCGCTACCGCCAATATTTTTTCATCGATAAACAGCAACATCTTAAGTACTTCATGCAAAGGTTCTCCATGTCTCATTTTTATTATTAAGCCCAAAAACTTTCCAGATCATGTTGGCTGAAATTCAGTCACAACTTAAAAGGAGAGTTTTCAAAAGGGACAATATAAAAAAAATGTGAGAAAATTTGAGAGAAAGAAGAAAAGGGATATTAGATTTTAATTTTAAGTTAATATTCATTTTAGTCGAAATTATATGCATTCTTCACTTTAATACATAAAATTAAGAAGTTAATAAGTTAATTTTATAGTTGCAAAATATAATTTAAGTTAGTCTTTTTGGTGATTTAAATTAGTCTTTGGGAATAAAATCTTATGAACTTAACTAAATCATAATTTCGTTAATTTTTTAATTTTAGGGATTGAAGTGAAACATACATAGTGTTTCAAGACCAAGATAAATATTTACCTTTTTTAATTTTCTAGCGTATGGAGATTAAGATTCGAGGCAGAGAACCAACTTGTGCTTCTTCCATTGATTTTGCCGAAGGTGGTGAGAGGTGAAGGGAGATAGCAAACAGATGTTGTTACAGAAAAATGATAATATAGATTCAAGTTTATGATAAACTTGATATATAGTAATGTATTAACCAATGATTATTATAATATTTATATATTATATTTATAAATTATAGTTTAATTGGTTAAGATTTTGTCATATGTAAGATTTATGGTGAATCCAAAACTATAATATCATTATTCATTTGTTGCAAGACAATAATTAGTACCAGATGAGCATGTAACTCGTAACAAATGAGAACCACTAACAAGTTTATTGTCAATCTAATGGTGAAATTAACAAAATTCATAATTGGACCTTTTCATACAAGATCTAATATAAAGGAAACCTGATTAATAATATCTTCCTCAAACCCCACAAGGTGGAAACATATTGTAAGGACACAAGACATAAAGTCCAATATAAATAGAATCCTATAATAGGTGAAGGCTATGATGCACCTTATTAATAATAGTGCTTGATACATCTTAAATCTTAGTCAAGGTGTATTGATACACCACTTTAACTGCGAAGCATCATAAAAAACTTTCTGTTCCTATTAGGAGACCTCCGTCCACTGCTCCATCATCCCATCACAACCCAACGGCCTCCATGTCCTTGTTAAAGGCAATTGCAACTGCCTCTACTTGCCGCCGCTCCCCCATTAGTGCCACTGCTACTGCTCCTCTACTGGCACCACTGCCACTACCATTGCCATTGCCATCTCCATCCCAACCTTGGCAAACTCCAACTCCAATTCCACATGATGCTTCCATGAACTGCACTTCCAGGAAGCCAAATTCGTATATGAATCCCTTCATGGGGGGGGGGGGGATTTGAGGTGGGTGCAGAAAAGAGAGGGAGGGTCAACAATAGAAAGAGTGTGATTGGAGCAGCTATCGGAGTTGAGGTTGCAATCATTGGCAATAGTGTTGAGGTTGTAGTTGCTGGCGGAGGCATCGACATAATGGTGAATGGCGGCATCAGTGGTGAATAAGCAGTAAGTGGGGGAGAGGGTTGGGTAGTGGGAGTGTAAAGCTCAACAATATGAAGGGAAATGAATTGAACTTGCTTTATTAATAGTTTTGCATCAAGTACATATAAAGAGATTGAACTAAACTATAAGGACACTTACAACAGATTTACAATAGTTAAGATCAAAAGATTTAATGACAGCTAGCTATTTGAATATCCTAGAGTAACAACCTGGTAACAACTTAATTATCTAAACAAACTTGACTAATTCAACTTGCTTCAGAGTGGATAGGTTTATTACTCCCCCCTCAAGATGAGATTACCGTCAGTAACTCTCATCTTGAACCTGAAATCCTCAAACTTAGGTGTTGGTAGTGCTTTGTAAGGAGATCAACTACTTGATTTTTGGTTGAAACATGATAGACCTGAAGCTTCCCAAATTGCACTTACTCTCTGACAAAGTAACAATCCAATGCTCTATGCTTCATTCAAGAATGAAAGACTGGATTTGAGCACAAATAAGTTGCACCTATATTATCACATAATAAAAGTGGTGCCTAATAGAAGCGAGCTGAATTTCATTCAAAAGATTACATAACCATATAATTTCTTAAGCTGTTGTGGCAACAGCCCTATACTCTGCCTCAGCAGATGATCTGGCCACAATTCTTTGTTTTTTAGAACTCCATGAAATTGGATTTCCACCAAGAAAAATAATGTAGGTAGAAGTGGAGGTTTTATCATCTGCATTACCACCCTAGTTTGCATCCGAATAAGCAATAAGACTGAGATTTGTTGTTTTCTTGAAGCTGAAGACTAAAGTTGATTATGGACTTGAGATATCTAAGGAGCCTTTTGAGATGTTGCAGGTGTGTGCACATTGGTTTGTGCATTAACTGGGAGAGCTTATTGATTACAAAAGATGAATCTGGTCTAGTCATGTTCAAATATTGCAAAGCACCTATGAGTTGTCAATAAAAGGTAGCATCAATAGGGGCTAAACCATCATTCAATTATAATGTTGTAGTAACTGAAAGTGGAGTAGGAGATAGTTTTGCACCAGCCATGTCAAACCTTTCTAGAATATCACAGATAAATTTTTGTTGAGAAAGAAACAATCCTGATGAAGTTGGCACAAGCTAAACACCAAGGAAGTATTGAGGGCTCCCAAATTTTTTAATGAAAACCGTGTTGCTAGAGTCTGAATGAATGAATCATGGAACTTAGAATCATTTCCTGTGAGTAACAAATCATCAACATACACCAGGAAAAATGCCTTAATTTTTCCACTTGCAAATATGAAGAGAGATGAACCAATCTTGCTAGTAAAGAAATCATAAGGTGTAATGAAAGATTTCAAGGCATCATGCCATGCACGAGGAGCTTGATGTAGTCCATAGATTGCTTTATTAAGCTTACATACATAGTTATAGATTGCTTTATTAAGCTTACATACATAGTTAGGGAACTGATTGTGTTTGAAACCAGGGGATTGGGCCATATAGACCTGTTTAAAAAGACTGCCTTGAAGAAAGGCATTGTTAGCATCTAACTAGTCCATTGGCTAGGAATTCCCAAGAGCAAGAGTGAGAATAACCTTCACTATTTGAGGGCAAATAACTGATGCACAAGATTCATGAAAATCTTCTCCATAAGTTTGAGTAAATCCTTTGGCAACTAGATGTACTTTGTATCTGAAAATTGAGCCATATGGATTTCTCTTAATACGAAAATCCATTTACATCCAACAACATCATGATTGGAAGGTGGTCGAACAAATGTTTAAGTGCCATTTTTGAGTAAGGCATTGAACTTTTTAGCCATAGCACATCTCCAATGAGCATGACACATTGCTTCTCTTACACTGGATGGTTCGAGATTCTCAGGTAAAGGGTGTTTGGTGGCTGCATAAAGTCTTTTGGGTTTGAAAATGTTATTTTTGGATCTGGTTACCATGGAATGACTGTGTTTTGTTAGTATGGCTGGATAAAGAAGATGGAATATTAATAGAGGATGAAGGTAAAAGGGAGGAGTGAGATTCATTACCTGATGTCGTTTTTGAAGGCAGTTGCAACTCTATTGCAGGAGCACAAGGAGAGGTCATAGGTTCAATTTGAGTTTAGGATGAAGTCATGGGTGCTGATGGAGTTGGTGAAGGTGATAAAAGTAAAATGAGCTGTAGAGGCTTTGAGGTATTAGGGACTGCTAATGGGGCAGATGGATTAGTGGAAACTAGGGAAGGGTAGGGGAAATGATTATCAAAGAAGGAAACATGTCTAGAGGTATAAGTTTTATTTGTGATGGGATCAGGGTAGTGGCAAGCATATTGGGAGGATGAGTAACCAATGAAAATGCAATGATTGGATTGTAGTAAAGTTTGTGATGAGCATAAGGATGTAACCAAGGAAAACACAAGCAACCAAAGGAATGTAAATGCAAATACTTATGATTGCATTTGAAGAATTGGTGTAAGCATGCGATTAATTAGATATGTGGTTGTTTGACAAGCAAAAGACCAAAAAGTGAAAGGAAGTTTGGCATGATGCAACAAAGCACCCGCAGTTTCAATGATATGACAACGTCTATGCTTAGTTGTGGCATTGTGATCAAGTGTGTGAGGAGGTGTGGTGAAGTGAGATATGCCATTTTGAGTAAGAAAAGAACGAAGCTTGAGAAATTCGCCCCTATTGCCAGTATAAAGATAAAATTGGCAATTGAAAATGCTTCTCAAGAGCAGCTTTAAATTGTGGAAAAAGTAAAGAGACATCAAATTTATTTTTCAAGAGATGCAACCAAATGTACTTAGTGAAGTGATCAACAAAAACTAAATAATAATGAAAACCATCTAGAGACCTAACTGGAGCAAGGCCCCATACATCCGTAAAAACTATTTCAAGAGGCCTAGAGTTAGTTAATGATGAAGTTGAAAACGGAAGCTTGTGACACTTGGAACAGCTATACAAAAAACATGGAGATGTGAAGTTCGACTTTATTTGATGTTGAGATGATAAAAACTGAAAAATGCGATTAGAAGGATGCCCAAGAATGTGATGCCAAGGTGGTGATTTGTTGGAGACAAAAGCTTGTGGTTGTGAGGCTATAGAAGGGAGGTGATACATGCCTTCCTTATGTTGTCCTATAAGCAAAGGTGCCCCTATCTTCAAGTCCTTCACCAGGAAATGGTTAGCAAACAATTCAACAAATTAAGATAGGATTACTTTGGCAAAGTTGAGACACAAAGAGTAATTTGCGGGAAATAGATGGGACACATAAAACTTGAGGTAAATGTAATGTGTGAGAAGGGGTAAAGAACTCGAATTTACTAATATGAGAGATAGGCAATGCTGCACTCCCCAATAATTAACTGATCATGACCGGTGTATGGTGTGGAAAGATGCAGTTGATCAAGCTCATTAGTGATATGGTGGCTTACTCTAGAGTCAAGAATCCATTCAAATGAAGCCGAGGCTGTAGGAAAGTGTGCATGATAAGCAGTTGGTTTCCTTTCATTCTTTGGAGGATAAACATGAATTTTGTAACAATTTTCATAGTATGACCAGGCTTTTCACAGTACTGGCAAATGACATGCTTATTAGAACCGGGTGAGATTGATCTGGCAAAGGAATGAGAACCTGAAGAAGAATGATGATAGCGTGTTTTGGAGTAGGATTGCTCCCCTTTATACACAATATTAGCATTAACAACAGAAGGATCAGTGGTGGAGTCATCCCTCTTGAGGTAACTCTCATAATCAGTGAGAATGTCATATAATTCATCAAAGGAAAGAGGATTTTCACAAGTTCTAAGAGCTGCAGAAACTTTCTTAAACTCATAACCTAGACCATTCAAAGTGTGAATGACAAGATCAATGTCTTCAACTAGGCTGTTTATGACAACAAATTCATCGGCAATCAATTTTATGCCTTGAAGAAATTCAGCTATTGGTTTGGAGCCTTTTACTGATCCAGAGAGACACTCCTTGAGATGCATGATGCAATGTCTGGTTTTGGCAGCAAATGCTTTGTCTGTCTAGGATGTCCCAAGCATCCTTGGAAGTTTTGGCATTGCCATGTAAAGAAATCACCTATTGATCAATAGTGGTGATAATGGTGTGAAGAATAAGTTGGTCTTGATGCCTCCAATAGGCATAATTGTGATGAAATGATGATCGACATACAAAGGAGCCATGAATAAAGTGAAATAAATCATATCTAACAAGAAGTGTAGTCATTTGCACCTCCAAATACCTGTGAGTATAGTGGAGTTTTGGGTGCTTAAGGCAACAACAGAACCAGAATCATTGGTAATAGCAAGAGCATTAGTAGGATTGGGATTAGGGTTAGAATTAAGATTGGAATTGGCAAAAATCATGATGGAAAGCTATAGGGTGACTAATACCATATGAAGGGAAATGAATTGAACTTGCTTTCTTAACAGTTTTGCATCAGTTACATATAGAGAAACTGAACTAAACTATAGGGATAATTACAACAGATTTACAATAGTTAAGATCAAAAGATTCAATGACAACTAGCTATTTGAATATCCTAGAGTAACAACCTGATTACAACTTAATTATCTAAATAGACTTGACTAATTCAACTTACTTCAGAGTGGATAGGTCTATTAGGTAGCACTGGCGACAATGTCAACATTAAGCTCGTGGAAGGTCCTGTCTTCGACAAGTAGAGGGGGTGGGTCAAAGTTCATAAAATGTGGAAATAGAGGTAGAAATTCCAGCAAGTCATGTTGTCGATGGAGAATGCTGTGGATTTTGCACGTTAGAAAAGGGAGGATGCCCTTACTACAGTGTGTCACTGCTTCTTGGAGTCTGGATACTCCAATTGGATATTTATGGCCAAATCATCCAAGTGCATGATGCACCAAACATATAGATGCATGGCAGATGTCACCCCCATAATAATATTTTCCTCAAATGGAGACATCCTGTAGCCATAGAAGACGTAAAGTGCAATATAAATAGAAATCCTATAATAATATCTCCCCTAAGGGTTTGTTTGGCAATAAAAGAAAATGAGGGGAAAGAAATTGAGAGAAAAGAAATAGAATGATTTTTATTTTAATGGAAACGTCATAGTAGCCTATAATAATATCTTCCTCAAACTCCAAGAAGTGGAAGCTGTATAATAATGTCTTCCTCTAACCCCACTAATTGAAACCATCATTATAGTGGGCCTTTCTTTATATAACATTATTCATTCCTCGTGTGAAAAGCTGAATATATTATGAAAGAGAGTAATGATAGGTGAATATATCTTTTATGGAATATTGTCTCTACTCACATTCCATCCATCATTCAATGGGGTGTAAACCCAATTCAGATGGGGTCCATACCTCATTCAATAGTGGATGGAATATGAGTCGATACTGTATCTTATAAAAAATATATTCACTTAACATTACTTTATAGAAGACATTAAGAAGTTGACAAAGAGGAAATTATCATTGGTTGGAAATCTCCACTCAAATTGGTGTGTCAAGAAACCTTATCCATTGGATAAGGTTTCATTGTTTCTTTTTTCCTTTTTTTAAATTTTTGTATCGTAAAATAATTTTACATTGTCAATTAATATAAATAAAAAATAATAATAAATTATGTTAGGTAACTATCTATTATAATAATATCTATTATAATTTGGTATTTTTTTATATTTTTTATTGATTTGACTCTCTTTTACATTTCTATTGACTATTAGTATAAAATTATTTTACAATATCAATATATAGAAATTACTTCTTTTTTATCAAAAAAAAAAAAAAAAATCTTAGCTTCAACGGTGGGCCTATTTCTTTATCATGTTAATGTTTGGCGCCCACAGATAAATTGCAGTGTCACTTATACTTCTGTCTTAATCCATTTTGACGAGAAAATGATTTCTTTAATTTTACTAACATTTGATTGCTTTTAATTTTTGAACAGTCGAAAATTCTGTATACTACTACATAGCTAGTTTTACCGTAGGGTAAAACCGTAAAAGTGCCACATTTTTTAAACCTTAAGAGGATCAAGGGATACCTTGATTTCAATGAGGACAAAGTACGATCACCTCCAGGAAACTGCAATGTTATCCATTAGCATTGGAGTTTATATTATTCGTAGATTAGTTAGAGATATACGTACATTGAACGTCTCAAATGAATAAACTTCTAATGTTAATACGCATTGCTAGACCTTTAGATTTTTTTTCATTCAAAATTTGCGTTTAGTTTTCAGTGACATTTTCATTTAGTTCACCATAGTTGCAGTGGCTATAAATACGGGCTATGGTTATACCACATATATAGCACTGCGTACAAGCACAAGACCTATAGAGGAAGCCAATGTTATCCAAAAACATGGGCTACTTCCGTTCCTTGCTGTTTCGCTTTCTTGCCTTACATTTTCTTCTTAATTCTCTACACAAGAATGCTGCCTTTCAGAGTGATAAATCTACAGAAAGCAGCAACCATTTCCACATTGTTGAAGTCAGCTCTTTACTGCCAGTCTCTACCTGCAGCCCTTCCTCTGCAACAGGTTCGCTCTTTACTCTCATTGTTGAATTTGAAGTGAATGTTCCTTCTTCGTTGATATTTTATGCATTCCTATTTCATCATGAAATTGTATTAGTCCCTATCATTTAGTTATTTCGCAAGTGTAATTTTTTGGAGGTATATATGATTGTTTATTTGGTTTGAATTGTAGTTTCATATCCGAAGAGGAGTCTCTGAAATTGGTCCACGGTTATGGACCCTGCTCTCCAAGGAAGCATGAAAAAGCAAATGCTCCCTCTATGCTTGAAATTCTTGAACTAGACCAAAAAAGAGTGAGCTTCATCGCATCGAGGCAGCGCTATGGCAAGAACAAGATTCAAGTTAGGTGGGATGGTATTGATAATACTGGTTCATACCTTGTTAATGTGGGCCTAGGAACGCCTAAAAGGGAGCTCACACTTATGATGGATACGGGCAGTAGTCTCTTATGGACTCAATGTCGACCCTGTAAGCTGGGAAACTATAAAGGTTGTTACAAGCAACGACATCCAATCTTTGATCCATTGAAGTCTTCCACTTACTCCAACATTGGATGTCCCTCACACACATGCAACCTGTCCAATACCGCAATAGGTAACAGAGTTCAATAGATTATTATTATTATTATTATTAATGAAATCCAAATTTAAGCAACCTGATGAAACGGGCTCATTCTACCCATAGTCTTTCAAAAGAATTATCGCAATTTCTTGTCTCTCCAATTTAACTACAACAGTCGTAAGTTCGCAACTAGTAATTTGATATCAAATAGCTTCTTTACGACTTTCCTCTTTTTATATTTATTGTTCAATTGAATTAAGAAAAATGTTATTTATATATATACTTTATGAGTTGTGTAATATAGACCCTTTAAAACCTCAAACACCCTTGGCATCCACCCACAAATGTGTAGGGCCGAACATTTGCATTTTTCCCCACTAGGGCTGCTATTTGTACAACTTCCTCGATCCCCCCCCCCCCCAAAACAAGTGAAATGTTTTTTTACCATTGGGGTAGGTATACCTTAGACACTCAGAGATAGAAAGAAGAAAAAAAATTATAAAAGAAAATGAAAAGAATGAAATGATTGATGGAAAGAGAAAAAACTGAGAGAGGATATTGAAATGTTAGAGATTTTCATATATACAAATAACATACCTCAAAAAACAAACATCGAGACATAGAGTTGAAAAAGAAAATTATGAGAAAAAGAAAAGAAAATGAAAAAGCAAAAAGGAGAGGTGAGAGAGAGAGAGAGTGTCAAACGTCTTTAAGGGGCAGGGGTTGAAATAATTTTTTTGTTTTTTGTTTCTTCTCTCTCCATATCCCTTTCTCTTTTTATCTCATATGTGTTCTAGTATTTATATCAATTTAATTGGTACAAAAATTATTTTTGATATTTTATTCAATAAATATATACATACTTTATTTTATTTTTATATGATTTAGTTTATGAAGGCACATATTCCTCGCAATACTTGAAGCCGGTATTCTTTAATAAAATATCTTCTGTTATAAACTTCTTCTTTTTCTTTTTGTGCAGAAATAATAAACTTATTTGATTATTATTAGCTTGCTTTTAAAATAATCTCAACGATACCTACCCAAAAAAAAAAAAAAAAAACTCAACGATAACTGGTGATGAGAGAAAGCAAACATATTGCGTATTCTTCTCAATGTGCTTTACTTTTCTCCTCCAATTGAGGATTCTTTTAATAAAATATCTTCTTTTAAGTGTTACATATAACGAAACACTTTCAACAGAGATACACTAATCTTTAACAGGTGTAAAGCTTGTCTTTTTTGTTAATTTAACTTTACACATGTCAAAAATTAGAATGCATATCTAAGTCCTTCAATTAGTCATGGTTCAACTGTTATTATTTTTTACTTATGATATCCACACACATGTTGGTGAAATGAAAACTACGAGGATTTATAAATATGTGGAAATGGATTTTTTTTTTTTAACTTTTCTCCTTAAATTAAGACATAGTTCAACTTATTTTATTTTATTTATATTATCTTATGCTGGTTTTTTTTATCTTATTATATAGAAAATTAAGGTTCCGCTCTGCTATTAATAATAACTCGGAGTTGAAAAGGGAGACTTATTTCCCTAAGAATTCCGTTTAATAGAATTATGGGTTCTTAATTATGTCGAGAATTATGGCAAGATCAGTTCATAGAATTGAAGGAATCGAAAAAAAAAAAAAAATGTAAGAATTCTACTAACGGTGAAAAAAGTAAATGATATAGGTTTAATACGTTTTTATAGGTCTGTGACCAGCTACTAATTAATTACTGGTTCAATTAATTAATTCACTTAGTCTCTAATTAACTCAACATACTCTAGTTGATTCTAAATATAGTGTAACATCTTGTAAGATATGTGGCTACTACTCTTTAGTTTTTAATTCATGTACGTGGCTTCTGACATGGTAAAATGGAATACACACCTGCGGGTCTTTGAAGCTGAATTGAACGGGACAAGCAGCATGAAAGACACCATCACAGCCCTCAACAACAGAGTCAAAGGAACCTTCTTCCCGAAGATCTGCCTTAAACAGATGCAACCTCTCCTTTGCACCATCAAGTTTAAGCAAGTGGCCAACCTTATTGGGATTACCTAATCGGCTAATCAAATAAATCAAACTATATTCATAATACTAAGCCCAAATAACTGAACCAAAATCAAAAGAATATAGGGGAATATATCCAAGTAGAAAGATGGGGAAGGAAAGGGAGACCCTGACTTGGGTCACGAACAGTGGCCCTGACGGTGTAACCACGTTGAAGGAGGAACTTCACTATCCATGAAGCGATGAAACCAGAAGCACCGGTCACGCACACGACCTTTCCTGTCTCCCCGCTCATCTTTCTTGTTTTTCTTTAGCTATTGATTGCTTCAAGTTTTGAATTAACTCTCCTAATTATATAGATGTCTTTGCATTGTATAATGTCATTGTGAAATTGACGTTCCAAATATAATAATCTCACCATATAAATTTATTGATATGCTTATTGCATAAATATGTTAAATGGATTCGAGAATAAATGACTAAGAACGTGTTTGGATTGACTTTTGGAGAGAAAAAAAAGCAATCCTTTTTTTATTTTAAAAAAAAGTGCTTTTATATATCTTTTAGAGTGTTTGGATTGGTTTAAAAAAAACACTTAGAATTAAAAAAAACTATTTTATCTATTTTTTTTTTTAAAATTAGTGATACCCAACTTCTAAAATTACCTTTATCAATAATAACAATTTATATCTTTGATTTTTTATCCTTATCAAACCCTAATTTTTTTATTTTTTTGTAGTTTGACCATAAAAAATATTTTTATTCATTTTTATCCAAATAGACTTATAAATATTTTTAATAATTAAAAGTGCTTCTCATATATTTTATCTAAACATAAAATGTTTTTTTTAAAAATTAAAATTCCATTAAAAAAATTCAATAAATTTTTTTTTTTAAAAGTCTATCCAAACATATTCAAAAATATGCTAAATATGTTCCTGTCAAACTGTGTCCACTGTTGTAGATTTTTTTAATTGTGTCTACTGATGACTTTTATGACCGTATATGTGCATCAACCACTTCATTTGAGTTATTTTATAAGTTATAAAGGAATTAAACACTCACAAATCAATGTCTTATGTTGTTTGTTGTTAGAGTTTATGGGAAATGTTTTTGACATTTCCGATTTCATTTAAATCAGGATTGCAAGCGACACATGAATTGTTCGATTAAATAATTGACATAATTGTCGGGGCAAGTAGTGTTATTTGAACATTAATTATTTTCGTAGACACTTATTTGAGAATCATATATATAAATAAGTTGGAATTTTCAATTACGTTGTTGGTGAATTTGCCACTACAAAAATATAAGAAATTACATGTCAATGATGGAGGATTTCAATCAGATATCTCATTCATGAATTTGGTGAGATGATTTTTTATTTATTATTAATTACGTTATCTAATAACGTAATTAATTACTTTATTACATCCAACACATTATCTAATAACGTAATTGCATTTCCGATTGATTAATATTTGATTCATCAAAGGTTAAAAGAATTTAATTTTTATCCACTAATAATATAAAATTATTTTGTACTTTAAATGCATAAAAATTAATCTTATGTTAAAATAGGTGCCTTTAACGTAAGTTTAGAAAACATTCCGCTTGTTTAGGCGGCACTGTAAAAGTAGTAGAACTAAAGTACATTAATAGAAACAAAATGAGAAAATAAGAACCCAATTTTTTCAACATAAATCGATATATCTACTTCATTAATCTCTTTAATTTATATTATTTTAAAAATAATATATTTATTTTTTAAAGAATCATAGCTTTTTTTTAAAAAAATAAAACAAAGTTCACTAACAGCCAACTGCATCGGGATTCTCTTTTCATTTTGTGTCATTTAATTTAATTAATGGTGTTAAGTCAATTAGCCAAATCTCGTGATTGTTAATTTTCTTTTTAATGTCATTTTGACAAATCTCGTGATAGTTAATTTACTCTTATATATTTGTGTTCTCTTCTCAATTGCCCCGACATTTTGCTGTCATTTTTATCTTTTGCTATTAATTTTCCCACAAATAATCACACTACACGAACCTCACTACTTGTGAGACCGAGGATTCATTCTAGTTTATTTATCTCTTATCAAAATCATCAATTATTCTAACATGTCACTCCACTAATGGTAGAAGATCTATTTAAGTGCTTCACAAGCACTTAATAATTTTCCTAAAATGGAGGGAGTACTTTTTACTTAGATATACATATACCTTTATTCACTCACACTCAAACCCATAAATGTTATTTATCCGTGGTAAAAAGTCATCCACCAACTAAACGAGTCGTAAGTTCGCAACTAGTAATTTGATATCCAATAGCTTCTTTACGACTTTCCTCTTTTTATATTTATTGTTCAATTGAATTAAGAAAAATGTTATCAGTTTTTAGACTATTTTTTCAAGAAATACTTTAAGATACCTTAAAATATTAGTTGAGAGTGGACTCATCTTTAAATATGTAGTGGTACAAATAACATAACCCTTGAATTAATTCTTATCATAACCGTTGCAGGGCCTTCAAAATGTTTTTCTTCAGCATGTGCATATAAAACCAGTTAAATAGACGGATCAATAAGCGTTGGATTTCTCGCTAAAGAAAGGTTAAGTGTTGGATCCAAGACATTCAACGGATTCATATTTGGATGTAATGAGGCTAGCGTTGATAACACCGCTACTGGCATTGATGGATTAATTGGCCTCGGCGGGGACTTCGAATCCTTAACAAACCGCTAAAACATATAAGAGATTCTTTTCATATTGCTTCCCATCAACATCAAGTGAGATTGGTTTTCTCAAATTTGGTAAGGCTAAACAAGTTTCGAAATCCTTGAAATTCACACAGCTAGGAGCTGGTTATGCCATTCAACTCGTTGGAGTAAAAATTGGTAACACCACTATTCCCATAGCTCCTAAGAAGGGTGATGCAAGCATTGATTCTGGTACTACTATTTCAAGGATACCTACCAAGGCTTATATTACCTTACGAAAAGCATACAGAAAAGCCATGTCCCATTATCGCCTAGCGGAACCAATTTCAGGTCTTGACACTTGTTACGATATTGGTGATCACCAAAGGCTCAGACTTCCAAAAATAAGCCTCTTGTTTGCAGATGGACTTGTTTTAGATCTAGCGCCCAGTGGTATAGCTTTACCTATCAGCTCCACCGTTGTTTGTTTGCCATTTGCACCACCTTTGCAAGAGGTGAAGATGTTATACTTTTTGGAAGCACCCAGCAGAAAACGTTAGAGATAGTGTATGATGTAGCAGGAGGAAAACTTGGCTTTGGTCACAATGGTTGCAAGTAATAATTTATGCATCCAAGTCTTGCGTATAAAGTAAAGTGGCCGTTAATGTTTAGCTTAAACAAATATGCAGGATTTGGGTAGTTTGCACCAAAAATATAAGTTCAACTAAATCTTTTGTACTAGCAGGTTTTCCAAGATGTGAAGGTCATACCTTCATGGTGCTTAATGCTTTTAAGCGTGTATACAAGTAACCCACTTTGGGTTTGTTGAATGATATTAGAAATCTTACTAGAAGCATTTAATACTCAGAGTTGTTCTTTCCTCTTATTTGAGCTTCACTTGCATATGTAATCCAATGAGTTTAGCTTGATATTGTAGCTTACTTTGAGCATGTCTTGTTAATATTAATGTTGCTGCAAACAACTGGTGAATGATAGGAAGAGTGTAGGTAGCATTATTGTGTGTTTCATTCTAATTCTTTGTGCTAAACTTATAAATATTTATGGCGTTGTTCCCGTGACAGAAAACGACGTCCATTATCCATAATTCGAGCTTAGCACTTAATGGATGTATGGATAATTTGGAGAATAACTGTTAAGCACAAATTTTGTGACTATATATAACAAATCTCACTTGCACTTGCAGTGGCAATGTCGGGTTAAACAAATACCATATTTTTGCCCCCTACACTCCATCATCGTTAGGGCATACATGTAACAATGGATGGGCTGATTCTAACCTCTAAGATTTTAACAAAATCCTAAAAATTGTCCGGCGGCAAAGAGCGCGGCGCAAAAGGAGAAGGGTGGGAATGACGGCGAAAAGTTTGGGGAGAAAAAATACCTTTAAATAACTATTATATAGAATATTAGATAATCGGCTGATATCTCGCTTTGAATTCTAATATTCTTTTTTTTTTTGAAACTGTGCGTGGTGAACGACAAACACCGCCCTTACAACAAGGCATGTTACGTTTTTTGCCAGTACTTAATCATGAGATGACATCATCATGACACATGGAATCACCAATTGATATATTTGTTTAAATATGGACTCAAATGAAAATATTTAGATCACTTATAAGGGAGTTGCACTTCCACTATTTGAATTTATTTGTTTGTGTTTTTAGTAATTAGCAGCTTCTTGTAATTATTTGCGTTTACATAACATGGCAGGCGTTTTGCAATTCATAGCCTTTTCTTTCCTCAAACCTTGTGTCCTAAACGATATAGACATGGCTGACCAATCAGCATCCTTTTCTTCTTAAAACTTGTTGAATAAAGGCCATAATGGATCATATCCCTGCGTCCAAAATTTCTACTTCAAATTTTCATTGTTGAATTCAGTTTAAGCTTGGAGAGTCATCCCTGTTAGCTGCCGCAAACATGGATTATCAGCATGCTGTGATCAGGCATTGCTTATCAAACACTGCAATGTGTCTTGTTTCGTTGCTCTACTCGTTTCATCGATGAGAGTAAGGCCTGCGATTTTGTTGGATTGATAAAGCTTTGTTCAAAATGTGTGGGCTATTTCATGGCAACTGCTTGTGAAGGTTGGTTTGTGAAGTTCCACTTTGAGCTTAAAGGAAGCACCGAAGCAACAAATCAATCGTTGTTTAACTTATCTTTACTATTGAAATGCATGTCCTGTTGGAATTTTGGGCATTAGGTTTTTTTTTTTTTTTTTTGGCTTGAATGATATTTGCATTTTTGCATTAAGTGGGTTTAGGGGATGGATCGAAGAACTTGACTAAAAGATTAACTTTTAAATCTTCTTCCAATTTAACACATTATAAAATCTTCTTTCTTCGTTAATTCATCCAATGTGAAACTTGTTTATTACTACTTTCTTACACACGTGTGTTTTTCCAACATTTTCCTAGTAAGTATTTAGACTATACTATTTTGTGTTAAAAATAATTTATTATCCAGTGTTTTGTTGAGAAAGGTTCTGAAAACTAAGGAAATGTTCTCCCAACATTGATCATCAACTAAACATGCAATAGTTCCTCGAAGTCCTTTTGGGTACATTGCTCTCTTTGTGGAGTAGCCACATCGGGTTAAACCAAGGTTGTGGGAAAAATGTTAGCGCAAGTAATCGGACATGTTCTGGGTCAGTAAAAAACATACAACTATTTTTGGGGTGCCGTGAGATGTTCTACTAGCAGAATCTATGTGCACTTATTCATGATCTTTTTTTGGACTGGACCAACAACTACCGCATAAAGATCATGTTAAACCTAAAGGCTAAGAAAAGTGTTAATTTATTGATCTCATCTACTTCGACTTTCAAATTGATTCAATATTCCTGAATTCAGTTTTTTTTTTTTGTGGTGTTTTTTGGGGGGGGTGGGGGGTGGGGGGGGGGGTGGGTTTCAAAATGCCAGTAAAAAGAGGCACCGCGATACTAGCAGGTATGGCTACCGTGATTTTGAACACCCCAAAAAATAAATAAATAAATAAACTGTATTCAGGAATATGGAATCATTTGATGGTCGAAGTTGATCAGATCCACTAATTAACAATTTTGTTAGCCTTAGCTTTGAGGAATCGATAAGCCTTCAATTCTTAAACTATAGTTGATCTCATTTCTTGAATTGTTGGCGTTCATAATACCACAGAAAAAAAACCATAAAAAATTACCCCCAAAAATGAAAAGTACACATATAAAGAGAAGATGAATGTTATTTATACCACCTTTTAATGTGGACATTTAGACACCCACTCACAATTTTGAAAAAAAATTATGAAAAGAAAAGAAGTGAAAAAACAAGTGGGGAGAGAAGAGAGATAAAGAAAAGATGTCTAAAGATGTGAAAAGGTAATATAGACAAAAATCATTTCTTCAAAGAGAATAACATCAAGCACAACTCTAGATGGGCCTATGACTGATTTTGCTAACAATCTTTCGAGATGAGTGCCATGATGCACCTAGTTAGTTAAAGTGCATTATGTACTTCTTAAAAATTGTAAAGTATATCAATGCACCAATCATTTATCCTATATTATATTTATCCCCTAATTTTAGTCATTAATTTAGAATGTATTTGTTTCAATATTTTTTAACAAAAAGTAATTTTTAACTACTAAAAAATTATTTTTTATAAAAATTATTTATTTCAACTTTTATTTAAAAATTAAAAATAATTTTTTATACTTTTGAATAGAATTTAAAATAAATAACTTCTATAAAAAATAATTAAAAAAATCACTTTTTTTGTCAAAAAATATTTAACCAAACACACTCTTAGTTCTTAAACTTTAATTAAAAACTCAGCAGATCATTTTGTTTAAATTTGTTGAGACTTGCTCATTATAATATTATATAAAAACATTTCATTCAACCGTTTTATGATAAATTCATACTATTGATCAATTTATTTTTTAAATTTTAATTTTAAGAACTTTTAGATAGTCAAATCAATATTTAAAAATCCCTAATTTTTTTGGAAAATAAAAAATACATTTTAATAAGAATATTACTAAATACTGTTTAATGAATAAATTAAAAAAAATATGAATTAATACAAAGATAATATATTTTCATAAGCAATTACCATTAATCAATATTTATCACATCTTGATCAAAAGAATCATTTTGTCATCAGTTGCAGTGTATAGACTATTTGCGAAAATTTTAAAGTTTATATTGATAATTTACAAAAAGAAAAAGTAAAAATTTTAAGGAGTGTATATATTCTTTTCCTTAATCTGCATATTAATTTAAGGACTAAATTATTATATGATTCAAACATTAAAAAGACTACATTGGTTTTTAATATCTGAGGACCTAGGTGATTTTTACAGAAGCAATTTGAATATTTAATGAAAAATAATATAAACATAAGCTGCACACAATATTATATCCGTAACCGAAGGAAGAACTTATTGTTGAGTAATCAGGTCCTTCACCATTTTAGTAATATCCTTATGACTATATATAGATGCTTTAGCTGACCGAAGAGAAACATATTTTAATCAAATACCTTTACTTCTTGTATTTGTTGATTGGATGTTGTTAAAATGGTCAATAATGATAGTTCTTAAATTTTATTTATTAAATCTTTTATATAATATTTTTATATAATAAAATAATTATTAATAAAAAAAATTTATAAATAAAATTTAAAAATCACCTTAACCTATAACTCATCAAAGATTATGGAAGAACTTACCATAGTCATCATCGTGGTTTCTGACTACACCTTCGTAGAAAACAATGGTAAATTAAGTAATTATATATTGAAGTTTCTCTTCTGACTGGTTCCATCAAATGTCAAACCTGCCGCTTTCCACCGTAAAAGAAACTAGGTTTAAAAAAAAATGGTAATAGTCTCTCTCCTTGCGATCGCATAAAAGGGGGTTATTTTACGCTTAACGTTCTGGTCAAAGGTTCTTTAATGAACACTTGACTTGACCTCCTATAATAGGTTAATATATATGCTGTAAGTAATAACTACATAAAATAGTTTTTTCTTTAGTTTTTCAAATTCTTGTAATATAATATTTTTTTCACCGGTCCTCTAGTCCTTCTATGGGCCCGTTTGGATTGCCGTTTGCATTGACCAGAAAGCCTTTTAGGAGAAGGAAAATGACTTTGTACAGTAAATGGTAGTGTTTATTGTAATTTCTTCCAAAAGGCCTTCTGAAAAAAGGCTTTTTGAAAAAAGTATCTTTGAGGTAACTTTTCATTTTAGAAAAAGGTCTTTTGAAAAATAATTTTACTATTACTCTCACATCAATAACCAAAACTAATTTTACTTTATCCTATCCAAACAAAACTCATTCTCCTAAACTTATTTTTGATATATTCAAACCAAACAAAATTTATTCTTTTAAAAGTAATTTCTCTAAAAGGCCTTCTTTCAAAAGATCTTCTCTCAAAAGTTACACTAAATGACCCTATATTGTTATGCTCTTCAACGTAGAATCCATCTTCATCACGAGTCCAATTGTTCATCCATCTCAACGAATCCGGCCATCTCTTTGTCGTGCTAATGCCAATATTTTTCATTGATAAACATTAATATCTTGAGTGCTTCATGAAAGGTTCTGTGTGTCTCGTTTTATATTATTAAGCCCAAGAACATTCCAAATCACGTTGGTTGAGATTCAGTCACAGCGAAAAAGGAGAGTTTTTGAAAGGGAAAGTAGGAAAAAAAATGTGAGAAAATTTGGGAGAAAGAAAAAAAAAGGGCGATTAGGTTTTAATTTTCAGTAGTACGAATATTGATATTTGAGATAGAGAACCAGCTTGTGCTTCTTCCATTGGTTTTGCCGAAGGTGCATGGTGAGAGGTGAAGGGAGATAACAAACACTTTTTTACGCAATTAAAACAATTTTTTGAAAAAGTTTATGATGCAAAACAATAATTACCTGATAAGCATGTAACTGGTAACAAATAAGAACCACTGATCAAGGTTATTGTCAATCTAATGGTGACATTAACAAAGTTTATAACCGTACCTTGTCGTACAAGATCTAGTATAAACGGAACCCTATAATAATATCTTCCGCGCGCAAACCCCTCAAAGTGGAAACATCTTGTAGCAATATAAGACATAAAGTACAGTACAAACAGCATCCTATAATAATATCTTCCTCAGACTCTAGAAAGTGGAAACATCTAGTAGCGGCATAGTGAAAACATCACTTCAGCGGGCCTTTCATTCTATAACATTATTCATTGTGTGGAAAGCTGAATTTATCATGGAAGACATTAGAAAGTTGAAGGAGAGCTCTGGTTCCAGTGATTTGCTCTGTGCAAGAAGGCGAAATTATCATTGGCTGGAAATCTCCGCTCAGATTGGTGTGTCAAAAAACCTTATCTACTAGATAAGGTTTTCAATTAACACGATTTTGTCCCTTTTTTCTTTTTTGATCAAGTTTTTGTCCTTGGTAATCTTAGTTCCAATGGTGGGCCTGTTTCTTTATCATATTTGTGCTTGGAGTCCACAGATAAATTGGAGTGTTACTCATAATTCTGTTGACGACAAAAAAGAAAAAAGCATTTCCTTCAATTTTATACTAACGTTTAATTGCTTTTAATTTTTGAACCGTTGAAAATTCTGTATACTACTATATAGCCAGTGTTACCGTAGGGTACGAAGTACCCCTTGTTTAAACCTTAAGAGGATCAAGAGATACCTTAATTTCAATGAGGACAAAGTACAATCACCTCCATGAAACTGTGATGCAATCCTTTAACATTGCGTTGATTTAGTTAGAGATTTTATCCAAACAAGTCAAATGGCCTGAAATTGAATCGGTATACACATTTGAATATTTAACAATTGAACAAATTTTAAATTAATGCACATTGCTCCCTGGGTAGGCTTGGAGTTTCTATTGTTAATTGCTTCGCGTAGGTATACGTACAGCGAACGTCTCAAATGAATAAACTTCTAATGTTAACACGCATTGCTAGACCTGTGATTTTTTTACATTCAAAATTTGCATTTAATTTTCAGTGACATTTTCATTTAGTCCACTATAGTTGCAGTGGCTATATAAGTGGGTTATGGTTATACTACATAGCATTGCGTATTAGCGGCAGAAGTATTGAGGAAGCCGATTACCAGAAACATGGGCTACTTCCGTTCCTTTCTGTTTCGCTTTCTTGCCTTAAATTTTTTTCTTAATTCTCTACACAAGAGTGCTGCCTTTCAGAGTGATACATCTGCACAAAGCAGCAACCATTTCCATATTACTGAAGTCAGCTCTTTACTGCCAGCCTCTACCTGCAGCCCTTCTTCTTCGATAGGTTCGCTCTTTTGTTCTTGTTTCCTACTACAAAGCGAATTTCAAGTGAATGCTCCTTCTCCGTTGATATTTTATGTATTCCTATTCCATCATGAAATTGTATTAGGCTCTATCATTTAACTATTTCCCAAGTGTAATTTTTTGGAGCTATATATGATTTGTTTATTTGGTTTGAATTGTAGTCTCATCCGAAGAGGAAGGGGAGTCGCTGAAATTGGTCCACAATTACGGACTCTGCTCTCCAAAAAACCATGGAAAAGCAAATGCTCCCTCTATGCTCGAAATCCTTGAACGAGACCAAAAAAGAGTGAGCTTCATGGCATCGAGGCAGCGCTGTAGCAAGAACAACATTCAAGTTAGGTGGGATGGTATTATGAATAATGGCGAATACATTGTGAATGTGGGCCTAGGAACGCCTAAAAAGGAGCTCACACTTATGATTGATACGGGCAGCAGTGTCATATGGACTCAGTGTCGACCCTGTAAGCTGGGAAACCTCAAAGGTTGTTACAAGCAACGACATCCAATCTTTGATCCATTAAAATCTTCCACTTACTCCAACATTACATGTCCCTCACACATATGCAGCCTGTCCAATACCACGTTAGGTAACTGCGTTTCATACATGATTATTACTATTATTGTTAAATCCAAATTTAAGCAACCTGATGAAACGGGTTCCTTCCACCCATAATCTTCCAAAGAATTATCCCAATTTCCTGTCTGTATTACAACAGATGTAGCAAGTTTGCAACTAGTAACAGAGTCTATTAACCATACATCTAGCTAGCTTCAATATTAGCTTCTTTATGACTTACCTCCTTGCATATCTACTGTTTAATTGAATTAATTCTTATCATAAACGTTGCAGGGTATTCAACATGCGTCTCTTCAACATGCGTGTATTTCGCGAGTTACGTAGACGGAGCAACCGCCAGTGGATTTCTGGCTAAAGAAAGGTTAAGTGTTGGATCGAAGACATTCAATGGAATCATATTTGGGTGTAATGAGGGTAACATTGATAACAGCCTTCCCGGGATTGATGGAATAATTGGCCTCGGTCAGGATTTTTTGTCCTTTGTGGAACAAACTGCTAAAACATATAAGAGAGTCTTTTCATATTGCCTCCCATCAACGACAAGTGAGATTGGTTTTCTGAAATTCGGTAAGGCTAAACCAGTTTCGAAATCCTTGAAATTCACACAGCTAGGAGCAGGTTATGCCATTCAACTCGTCGGAATAAAACTTGGTAAGACCACTATTCCCATAGCTGTTAAGAAGGGTGATGCAAGCATTGATTCTGGTACCACTATTTCAAGGATACCTCCCAAGGCTTACATTAGTTTACGAAAAGCATACAGAAAAGCCATGTCCCACTATCACCTATTAGCGGAAACGTTCGGTGCTTTTGACACTTGTTACCATATTGGTCGTCACCAGAGACTTAGACTTCCAAAAATGAGGTTCTTGTTTGCAGATGGACTTGTTTTAGATCTACCGCTCAGTGGTATAGCGTTACCTCTCAACTCCACCGTTGTTTGTTTGCCATTTGCCGCATATCCGGGAGGTGACGATATGGTACTTTTTGGAAGCACCCAGCAAAAAACGTTGGAGATAGTTTATGATGTAGCAGGAGGAAAACTTGGTTTTGGTTACAGGGGTTGCAAGTAGTAATTTATGCATCCGAGTCTTACTTAAAAATTAAAGTGGCCAACAATGTTTGGCTTAAATAAATATATAGGAGTTTGGATAGCTTGTAAAAAAATAAAGGTCATACTCATACCGGCAGTTTTTCAAGATGTGAAGGTCATGCTCATACCTTCATTGTGCTTAATGCTTTTAAGCATGTATACAAGTATCCCACTTTGTGGCAGTTGAATGATATTAGAAATCTTATTAAAAGCATTTAATACTCTAGTTATTCTTTCCTCTTATTTGAGCTTTACTTGCTTCTCTAATAATCCAAATGAGTTTAGCTTGATATTGTAGCTTACTTTGAACATATCTTGTCAATATTAATTGTATGTTTCATTCCAATATAGCGGTAGAAGATGTATTTTTGGGGAAACTTGTAAATATCTATGGCATTGTTCCCGCAACAGAAAACGATGTCGGTTAGCTATTATTCGAGCTTAGCGCTTGGTAGATATGGATAACTTGGAGAACAACTGTAAGCACATATTTTCGTGGTTGTACAACAAATCTCACTTGCACTATGTGCTCAGCTCTTTAAACTCCATTACAGTTCCAAAAAAATAAAAAACAATCTTTAGACTCCATTATATTTCGGACTTGCTTGCAGATTTACTCTCATATAATGCTATGACCAATCCAGTAATCCTTTCCTTTTGTCAATCTTACTTTAATATTTCTCATTTGACAATTTATCAATTGATTATTAAATAAAATAAAATAAAATAATTAACTCATACAATAGAAATTCTTGGGTGCCCCCACCTAAAAAATAAAAATTCTTACTCTGTTTCATTTATTTAATTTTTTTAGTTAATGTTGTTTTTCATTTTCATTATATTTTTAATAAAACAACTGGGATGTCAAATTTTGAATTTTTTTTCTTACATTGGCAGTCCCTAAGAAATTTTCCTCATGCAATCTAGTAGGGCCGTGGTGCTGCGTGTTACAACACAATTTACGTGTCAACTTTGTGGCTGAGGCTTGGAAATTTCAAACAAGTTTATGCTCTTTAAGTCATCATAACTTGCGCATTATATGACCAAGATTGACACGCTTTGGTTTTTTTTTGGTAGTGCCACTGCACACGAAACGAAGTTGGCACTATATTTTGAATTACAATTCTTAATTAAAAGAAAAATATTATTTGTACGCTTTGTTATAGACACATGATAAGAGGAAGACACAAAATAATAAATATTAAAAAAGAAAAAAGATAAAGGATCCACTACCTTATATTGATCTCTTTAATTGTGTGCCAATAAAAATTAACATTATTTAATTATTTTCTAGCTGCAAGGATTAACTTCTTAGAGTTTGTTTAATTTAACTTTTAGAATAAGATCTTTTAAAAGAAAATCTTTTAAAAAAATATCTTTTGGAAGAATTACTTTTAAAAAAATAAATTTTGTTTGATTTAAATATGTCAAAAGTAAATTTAAGAAAATGAGTTTTGTTTGGATAGGATTAAGTAAAATTACTATTAGTTATTGATGTGAGAGTAATAGTAAGATTTTTTTTCAAAAGGCTTTTTTCTAGAATAAAAAATAATCTCAAGTATACTTCTCCCAAAAGGCCTTTATATATCAAACATATTAGTTATTATGCATTTTCATTCTTATTATAATAAAAGGCCATCTGGGTCTCCTAGAAGTATAACCAAACGAGCACTTAACAAATATTACTATAGGGATCTAAAACAAATTTTTTTTAGTATAAGAATTAAAACCAAAATTCGGGATACATATAGCGACCAAAAAGTAATTTTAACCTTGAATTTAGGTTATGTTTGGTTTAATTTTTTAGAGAATTACTTTTAAAAGAAGATCTTTTAAAAAAATTATTTCTAAAAGAATGATTTTTATTTTGCTTGCATATGTAAAAAATAAATTTAAGAAAATGATTTTTGTTTGGATAAGATAAAGTAAAATTATTTTTTATTGTTAATATAAGAATAATAGTAAAATTCTTTCTCAAAAAGCTTTTTCCTAGAATGAAAGGTAATTTCAACGATATTTCTTCCAAAGGTCTTCTAGATTTCTAAAAGCGAGTTTAAAAAAAGGTTTTTATATATTTAAGTACATTAGTTACTGTATATTTTTATTCTTATACTAATAAAAGGTCTTTTGACCCTCCCAAAAGTATATCCAAACAAACTCTTATTTTTTGTATTTGTAGTAATTAATTAGCGGCTTCTTGTAATTGTTTGCATTGACATAACAGGGTAGGTGATTTTCAATTCACAGCCTTTTCTTTTCCTAAATTTTGTGTCCGAAGGGTATGTTTGGTATACATGAGAGTAAAAAAATGGTAAAAAATTTTATGGATTAGTTCAATGTATAAAATACTGAATCATATACGATATAATCAGATCGGATTATATTGAATTCATATGTAAAAGTTTATAAATAAATATCAAGGATATTATTTAATTTAATTTTAAGAATTTGATATTAGGATAATTTAAGCTATTTTTGCAAAAATAATCTTCAACTATTTTTTGGATTTTTTTTATTATAATCAAAATATACAGTATCTAATATGCTTTAAATTTATCAAATTGACTATAAATATCTAATATTATGTAATATAAATAATCATTTCATATATTTTTTAATAATATTAACATAAAGAAACAAAATTTTAATACAATTTAAATAAAATAAATTATGTTAAAACTACTTTTCAACTAAAATATCTAAATATAAATTAATTTTCACGTATATAATTGATTATATAAAAATACAACTATACAAATAATCAATTATTAAAACAATTTTAATTTTACAACTTTCCTAAACACACACCTAAGCTATCTTTTTTTTTTTCTTGTTAAAAATAATTTATTATCCAGTTTGGTTGAGAAAGCTTCTGAAAAGTAAGGTAATGTTCTCCCAACATTGATCATTAACTAAACATGCAAAAGTTCCTCGCATTGTTTTTGGGTACATTGCTCTCTTTCTAAAGTAGCCACAATGGGTTAAGCCAAGGTTGTGGGAAAAATGTTAGCGCAAGTAATCGGACATGGCCTAGGTTAGTAAAAAACATACAACAATTTTTGGGGTGCAGTGAGATGTTCTACTAGCAGACATTATGTGCACTGATTCACGATCTTTTTATGGACTGGACCAACACCTACCGCATAAAGATCAAGCTAAACCTAAAGGCTAACAAAAAGTGTTAATTTATTGATCTCAGCTACTTTGACTTTCAAATAGATTCAATCTTCCTAAATTCAGTTTTTTTTTCGTTGGTTCAAAATGCCAGTACAGAGAGGTATCGCTATACTAGCAGGTAGGGCTACTGGCATTTTAAACACCAAAAAAAAAAAAAATGAATTCAGAGTAGTACATCATATCAATTAATTAACAATTTTGTTAGTCCTTGGTTTAAGGAATTGATAAGCCTTCAATTCTTATATTATAGTAGATCTCATTTCTTGAAATTTTATCCCTTTCTCTATTAAAGCAATCAACGTGCTATTTTTTTTTCTCCTACAAACAGTTTTCCTGCCCACCGATCCCCTTCTATGTCAAAAGTGTGTGCTGTCTTCTTTTTGGTGGTTCCACACTCCAACTGCATTTTCTCTCTCTTTCTTTTTTTCCCACCCCCTCTCTCATTGATGCGAGTTCCAAGTTTGCATTTGATGCAAGTTCCGAGTTAGCATCAAAGAGAAATTCAGCTGATTTTAAATCAATTTTTTTCTATTGTCATTGCTGGACTTGATGTAAGTTACAAGTTCCGTTTTTATGCGAGTTCTGAGTTTACAGCAAAGAGGAATTCCACTAAGATTTTACATCAAAATTTTTTCTATTGCTATTGCTGGACTTGATGCGAGTTCCGAGTTAGGATCAAAGAGGAATTCAGCTATGATTTTAAATCAATTTTTTTTATTGCCATTGCTAAACTTGATATGAGTTACGAATTCCATTTTGATGCGAGTTTTGAGTTCACATCAAAGAGGAATTCAACTGATTTTAAATCAAATTTTTTTCTATTGCCACTGTTGGACTTGATGCAAGTTACAAGTTCAGCTTTTATGCAAATTTTGAGTTCGCATCAAAGAAGAATTCAACTATTATTTTAAATCAAAATTTGTCTATTGCCATTGCTGGACCTGATGATAGTTCCAAGTTCCATTTTAATGAGAGTTTCAAGCTAACATCAAAGAGGAATTCAGTTATGATTTTAAATCAAATTTTTTTTATTGCCATTACTGGACTTGATGCGAGTTTCAAGTTTCACTTTGATGCAAGTTTTGAGTATGCATCAAAGACGAATTCAACTATGATTTTAAATCAACATTTTTCTATTGTCATTATTGGACTTGATGTGTGTTCCAAGTTTCGCTTTTATACGAGTTTCGAGTTCACATTAAAGAGGGATTCAACTATGATTTTAAATCAAATTTTTTTCTATTACTATTGTTGGACTTGATGCAAGCTCCTCTTTTACGCCAATTTCAAGTTTGCATCAAAGAGAAATTCAGCTATGATTTTAAATCAACTTTTTTCTATTGCTATTGCTGGACTTGATGTGAGTCATGAGTTCACATTAAAGAGGATTAAAGCAATGCAATGACGAACAAACATTGCTTATTACTCATTACTCATTTAACTATTTTGTTATGATATGTAGACAAATTTGCTTAGTTGTGTTTTACCTAAATAAACAATTTTTATAAATTATTGTTTTATGTAATTTTTCTTAGTAAGTCCGAGTCATTCTTCTATAACAAGCTCTATTACTCTCATCTAATATAACCATATTATTAGATATAATTATTATTTAATTTTAGATGCCCAAATATAGTTTTGTTGTAGTATAAATGAATATGAAAAGCACATATTAAAGTCATCCTGTGCATCACATAGGTACTATACTAGTTTTATAAAACATGGTAAAGGAATTTTTCTTTTAGTCACCAAAAAGAGCACTTAAAGATCAAAGAGAACGGGTTACAAAGTAGACAAGTGGGTTGGCGTAACTTAACAATCAGGAGAGGACATATATAACTTCCCATAGCATGCAAATTGGATAACACAACATCACCCAAGTTTGGTAGTTGATGCACTAGTTTAAGTGGTGGTGTTGTCCGCTTCTCATTAATTGCATCCGGATTCGATATTAGACAAGTTTAATTTGTGATATATGACCCCTCCTTTCAACCCCTGACCAAAAAAAAAAAAAAAAACAAGCACCCAAGTTTGGCGTTATGAACGGCAACTATTAAATGACTAATTGGATTGCATGTAGTTAATTTTTGTATTGCAAAAGATACAGTTCCATGCCATCGTGATCCATAATGTCAAACGTTTTACATGAATAAGTGTAGCATCAAACTACCCATCAAAAGTTACCTAAAAATAAATAAAGAAATACACATCAAATAAAAAAACAAGGGGAAAAAAAAGAATAGCATCAAGCCCAACTCTAGACGGCGTGTAACTCATTTTGCTAACAATCGTTTGAGGTGAGTGCTATGATGCACTTCAAAGTGCATCATGTATTTCGTATTCTAGTGATAAAGATTATAAAGTACATCAATCCACCATTCACTTATGCTCCATTGTAGTTATCCCTTAATTTTAGTTAGATTTAAAATATGCGGTTTGATACATTTTATAGATAACCAAAATTTATCTATGTAATCCTGATGAAATTATGGATAATATCTTAGAAAAACTCCATTTAATTTTAGAATAAATCTATTTGATTTCAAGATAATATAGATAAATCGACAAAATATTTTGTGATACTTTGAAATTGTTTAGAACATCATAAAAAAATCTTGTTTAATTTTAGGATTACACAGATAAATTTTGGTCACTTTTAAAATATATTTAATTACATTTTTGAAATGCAAGCAAAATTATAAAATTACTACAATATATCACAGATGATTGATATATCAATATATTTCATAATTTTTATTTTTCAGATTACAAAGTGTATGATATACTTTAATGAGGAGGCGCATAGCAGACGCAACCATCTTTTGAACAGAAAGATCTCTATCTCATGATCTCATCAACATATATTAATTAGCAATGCAATTGATACATGAGGCAAGTGATTAATGCATAGCCTCATTATACTCCACACCGGCGTTCGAATCCCAACCGCACACACGCAGCCGCAGCGGCCAATTTTCAGCCCACTCCTAAAAATAAATAAATATATATATCAATTATTTGTAAGAATATTTAGGTGAGAATAATAAAATGAGAATTCAAATCAATCTTTCAAATATATGACACCGTATCAAGTTAAGATTTTAAAGACGATAAATATTAATATGATTTATATAATATAAAATAAGTGGAAAAGATTTTGAAGATTTCCTAACTTTTACATTTTTACAGATCAATGCCACAAAGTTTAAGACCTTCTTAATTAGTTCTTAAACTTTAATTAAAAACTCAATAGATCGTTTTGTTTTAGATTTGTTGACTTACTAATTATAATATTATATAAAAACATTTCATCTCATTGTTTTATAGTAAATTCATACTATTGATCAATTTATTTTTTAAAATTTAATCTTAAGAACTTTTAGATAGTTAAATCAACTCAAACATTTCCAATCATTTTATAGTAAATGTATACTATTGATCAATTTATTTGTTAAATTTAAATTAATAGTAAAAATCCCTTAATTTTTTAAGAAAATAAACAAGAATACATTATAGCCAAAAAAAATAAATTATTTATACTATTTAATGAATAAATTATAAAAAAAACTAAGTTAATACAAAGATAAGATGTTTTCATGAGTAACTACCATTAATCATTTATCAAATCTTTATCGAAAGAATCTATTTGGTCGTCAGCTATGGTCTATGTACCTATTTAAAAACCTTTAAAGTTCATATTGGTATAATTTGATAACTTGGGAAAAGATAAAAATTTACATGGTTTTTATGGTATCCACAAAAAAATAAAGGGTTTCAAACCTTTTTTAGATAACCCAATAAAATCTAGCTATAGTTTAATTTAATTCACCTAAACAGCCACATGTCAATATTTTTAATTTTACATTAAAACCTATAATATTTTTGTTGGGTTATAATTTTGGCCCAATCCTCATTAGGAATAACCATCACCAACTTGCCGATAGCCACTTCTAATTCTCGAAAATCTCGAGATTCGCAGAAATGGCAACAAAATAGAAATATGTCTTGGCTGTTCGAAATTAAGGTAGCTTTTGGAATATTACTTACTAAGACTATTAGTAATGTAGATTATTATTTAAAAAAATTGTTACATTTCAAATTGTTGATAATATTAAATATAATGTTTAGTATATATAGATAATCTAATTGACAATTCATATTATTCTGTTTAGTATATCAAAAGGAATACTAGGTAATATATGCATTAAACTAATATTATAATAATAATAATAATAATAAATATTTTATTATTATTATTATTGCTATTAATAATTAATAATAATTATTATTAAATAATAATAATTAATATTTAATCATAAATATAATTATAATTGTTATTAATAATTAATCATGATAATATTAACAATAATAATAATAATAACAATAATAATTACAATAATTAATAATCAATAATAATATTTATTTTTAATAATAATAAATAATTATTATTATTTATTGATAATGACAATAACAACAACAATAATAATAATAATAATGGGAGGATTGTCACATCGACAGTAAACCATATTACCACCTTTTAAGGGGATAATTCACATTACCACATAGGTGATAATCCACATCATCTAAAAAATTTGGATTGCTAGCAATATTATGGATCCAGATAATTTAATCAAATATTACCAGTAATCCAGATAGATTATACATGCCAAATGCCACCTAAAGATCAAAAGAGACCGGAATTTACAACCGTGTAGAACCAAAATTGGGTTCCGTGCATCAAAACGTATGTGGTAAGCAAAAATAACAACATGGGTTTTCCGTTGTATGGAGAATTAATGGAGCTATAATAATTAATTGTAGGAAGAGGAATGAAAATAATGTTTGATTTTTGAAATACAGCAGAATGCGACGCATCAATCATATGCCCTGGACATTGCGTATGACAGCATTATTTTAGGTGTTCACAATTTCTAGCAACAGATGGAGCATGGTGTTCAAAATAGGGACTGAGTTATTTTCAAGAATGATGAATGTTATTTTTATTTCTTAGATTTTACACATTTTAGTTGGAATAATTTTTTGGTCAACTGTTTAGAATTGAAGAAAAGATATTTTGTCAGATGTTTGAAATAAGAATGGCATAATAAGGATTGGGGTTAAATTATAACTAAACAAAAGTATTATAGGTTCAAATAAAGTTAAAAATATTGATATATGGGTATTTAGGTGGACTAAATTATACACATGGCCAGATTTTATTGGGCCACCTAAAAGAGGTTTGGAACCTTTTATTTTTAGGTGGGTACTATAAAAATCATCAAAAATTTAAGGGGTGTGTATACTCTTTTTTTTCTAAAATAAATATTAATTTGAGGACTAAATTATCCGTTCCTAACATTAAAAAGACTAGATTGGTTCTGAATATTCTCTGAGACCCTAGGTGATGTTTTATACATTTTTACAGAACCAATTTGAATATTTAATGAAAAATAGTATTAAACATAAGTTGCACATAATATTTTATATCTAATCGAAGGAAGAAGTTATTATTGAGTAATCAACAAATGGAACAAGTAAAAATATTTGATTAGTATATGTTTCTGTTTGGTAAACTCTAGCATCTATAGTCATCATGGTTTTTGACTAGACCTTGTTAAACTAAGTAATTATATATTGAAGTTTCTCTTCTGACTTGTTCAATGAAATCTCAAACTTACCGCTTTCCGTCACCAATGAAAGTAGGCAAGAGTAAATCTTCACTCG
Organism: Pterocarpus santalinus; assembly: GCA_031439595.1. Lineage (NCBI taxonomy): Eukaryota > Viridiplantae > Streptophyta > Magnoliopsida > Fabales > Fabaceae > Pterocarpus > Pterocarpus santalinus. The sequence continues at coordinate 58,253,000 of CM062530.1, forward strand.
GTCTTTGAGAAAGTTATATAATTATTGTGTATACATGGGGCAATGTTTTAGATAATTAAAAAAATGGTATCGAAAATTTGAGCTAATAAAATTTTCCTCGAAAATTATATGACTTATCATATGAAACGCACTAAATGGTTTCCTTGAAGAATAAAAGCTTCTTGAACATTATACACACATCTTCTCACATAAAGAATAGTTATAAAATAAAAATGTGAATATGTGAAAAAAAAGATGAAATTAGTTATAAATTAAACGATTAAAATTATATAAATATAAAATAATGTGCATAATACTATTCATTAGAGGATAAATTTGGCGCAACAATAATGTTACAACTTAGTAACCTGAAAAGTAGAGAAACAATTTATGCTTAACCCTTGAGTTGACCTCCTATTATAGGTTATAATCTGTAAGTAATGAATTCATAAACTATTTTTTTTTTCTTTTTCAAATTAAATTCTTGTAATATAATTTTTTAATCAGTTCTTCAGTCCTTGCGCATTATTATGCTCTTCAATATAGAATCCATCTCGTCGAATCGAGCTATCTCTTTGTTGCGGTGTTGTCGATATTTTTCATTGATCAACAGCAACAACATCTTAAGTGCTTCATGAAAAGGTTCTCTATGCCTTCCCAACCCCACCCCCTTCTCTCTTGTTAAGCCCAAAAACCTTCCAGATCATGTTGGCTTGAGAATCAGTCATAGCAGTATATATAAGGGAGAGTTTTTGAAAAGGAAAATAGGAAAAATGTGAGAAGATTTGGGAGAAAGAAAATGGGAAATTAGGTTTAATTTTCTAGAGTATGGAGATTGAGATTTGAGATAGAGAAACAATTTGAACTTCTGCCATTGGTTTTGCCCGAGGTGGTGAGGGGTGGAACGAGATGGTAAATAGATGTTTATGAAAATAAAATAATTTTTTTAAAAGTTTATGTTGCAAAACAACAATTACCTGTTAAGAATGTAATTGGTAACAAGTGAGAAGCGCTGATCAATTTTACGGTCAATCTAATGGTGAAATTAACGAAGTTCAGGATTGGACCTTGTCCGTACTTCGCACGAGGTCGAACGTAAACGGAACCATATAGTTGTATATTCCTCGAACCCCACTAAATAAAAATATCTTGTCGCAGTATAGTAATGTCTTCCTCAAACTCCACTAAATGGAGGCATCTTGTAGCGATATAATAATGTCTTCCACAAATCCCGCTAAGTGAGAGCATCATTGTAGCAGGCCTTTCTTTTTGGTGAACTCTCCGGAACCCAAGCAATTTGGACGGTTTCGGTACCCCTTTTACGTGGTCCACTAACAACATGCCATGTAATAAAAATAAAGTCAATTCATATGCTTAGATGTCTTAAATTCTTGTTTTGCTTTCTTATCCTTTTCGGCGTTAAATTTCAAAATATGTTCTTGGGATTCAATTGCAAAATTAATTGAAAGAACAAATTATGTAAAAGATCATTAGAATTTTTTTAAATTCAAATTTAAAATCACAATCTGCAAATTAGTTTTTTTTTTTTTTGAATTTCCAACTCAACCGTTTAATTTCTTCCCCAGTCTTTGAACCCTAAAATCATGAATTTCATCTTCTACAGAATAGCTTTGCCTCGCCATGACATAACCCCCTAAACATAAACCCACCATTCACCTCTGCATCATGACCTCTTTACCCGTGCCACAACCACGAACCACCGTCAACCAAAAAACCAACCACCACCATGACCAATTAGATATCAAAACAACCACTCCCAACTTGAACCACTAGGACTTCCATGTAGAACTGCAACCACCGCATTTCTCTATTGCCGTTAGCCCTGTCTTCGTCTTCACCGTCACCTCACCTTCATCTTGCCAGGGAAGTCGCATTACAAACCAGAACCACCATGATGCACCAGTTCAATCCTTCGCGAAACTACAGCCTATTGCCGTTGCATTTTGCCTTACCAATGCCGAAGCTCTGTCGTTGCATCTCTGCCTAGCCCCCCTGCCCCAAGAGTGAAAAGGAATTGAACTCAAAGTTGAGATCAAATTTGTTGGGGAAAGGGGTACCTTGGAGAAAGAATGGTAGTGAAACTTGGCATTGTCATAGTCAACATCTTTCCTGGAGTAGGGTAGAGACTTGGACATGTTGGCTCCCAACATGAATGAGTTCCCACAATTGGATCCAAATTTGAAACAGAAGATAGAAGTGAGCATAAGATAGCATAGGTTGGAATTCGATTGCATAGGATGTTGTGCATATGTAGCATCATTGGATGCAATGTAGATAATCCTGGTTGGGGCCAAATAGAGAGAGAGAGAGAGAGAGATTTGGACGTTTGGGTTTTGATTTTCGGAAAATAAGGTGTTCGGTGGAGATGAATTTAGGGATGTTAGGTTAGAGATTTGGGAATAAACTCAATGGTAATTTAGAAAATTTTGCACTTGAATTTCAGAAATTTCTTTAATTAATTTGTTATAATTTTTATTAGTTTTGCAGTTAAATCTTCTAAGATTAATTTTAAAATTAAATTTTGCGAAGGATCAAATAGCAATAATTGAATTTAAGATAGCTCTACTCATGAATTGTCAATGCTTTTGTCACTTGGCATACTGTAATTTGTTCACGTAAAAAAGTTACCGAAACCCTCTCAAATATGAGGGTACCAGAGCAAGCACCTTTCTTTTTATAACTTATTCTTTGTGTGGAAGGCTCAGTGCATCATGGAAGACACTGGAAAGTTGAACGAGAGCTTTACGTCCAGTGGTTTGCTCCGTGCAATGAGAGGAAATTATCATTGGCTGGAAATCTACGCTCCGATTGGTGTGTCATAAAACCTTATCTATATAAGGTTTTCTGTTCAGCTAACACGTTTTCTTCCCCCTTTTTTTTTCCATCTTGTCGCTTTTTTTTACTTGGTCAACATGTTTTTGTCCTTAGTAATCTTAGTTCCAATAGTGGCCTGTTTCTTTATCATGTTTATGTTTGGAGACCACAGACAAATTGGAGTGTTACTTACACTTCTGTCTTAATCATTTTGACGACGAAAAAAAAATTGCATTTCCTTCAATTTTACTAATATTTAATTGCTTTTAATTTTTGAACAGTTGAAACTTCTGTATGCTACTGTATAGTAGTTTTATCGTAGGGTAGAAGTGCCACTCGTTTAAACCTTTAGAGAATCAAGAGGTACCTTAATTTCAATGAGGACAGCGGACAATCTCCTCCAGGAAGCTGCAATGCAATCCTTTAGCATTGCGTTAATTTAGTTAGAGATTATCCAAACTAGTAAATGGACCGAAATTGAATCCTTGTCCACGTTTGAATGTATAACAATTGAATAAACTTTTAGTGAAGGGAAATTACTCATTGGGTAGGCTTGGAGTTTATATTATTAGTTGATTAGTATAGATATACCTACATTGAAAGTTTCAAATGAATATACTTATAATGTTAATATGCATTGTCAGACTTTTGAGATTTTTCATTCAGAGTTTGCGTTTACTTTTCAGTGACAGTTTCATTTAGTTCACTATAGTTGCAGTGTGTATAAATATGGGTTATGGTTATACTGCATAGCGCTGCATATTAGCAGCAGAACTATAGAGGAAGCCGATTACCAGAAACATGGCCTACTTCCGTTCCTTTCTGTTTCGCTTTCTTGCCTTACATTTTCTTCTTAATTCTTTACACAAGAATGCTGCCTTTCAGAGTGATTCTCCTACAGAAAGCGGCAACCATTTCCACATTGTTGAAGAAAGCTCTTTACTGCCAGTCTCTACCTGCAGCCCTTCTTCTACAATAGGTTCGCTCTTTTGTTCTTGCTTCCTACTACAAAACGAATTTGAAGTGAATGTTCCTTCTCTGTTAATATTTTATGTATTCCTATTTCATCATGAAATTGTATTAGGCTCTATCATCTAATTATTTCCCGAGTGTAATTTTTTGGAGCTGTATATGATTTGTTTATTTGGTTTGAATTGTAGTCTCATCCGAAGAGGAAGGGGAGTCGCTGAAATTGGTCCACAATTACGGACCCTGCTCTCCAAGAAACCATGGAAAAGCAAATGCTCCCTCTATGCTTGAAATCCTTGAGCGAGACCAAAAAAGAGTGAGCTGCATGGCATCGAGGCAGCGCTATGGCAAGAACAACATTCAAGTTAGGTGGGATGGTATTTTGAATAATGGTGAATGCGTTGTGAATGTGGGCCTAGGAACGCCTAAAAGGGTGCTCACGCTCATGATTGATACGGGTAGTAATCTCCTATGGACTCAATGTCGACCCTGTAAGCTGGGAAACCTCAAAGGTTGTTACAAGCAACGACATCCAATCTTCGACCCACTAAAATCTTCCACTTACTCCAACATTACATGCCCCTCACACACATGCAGCTTGACCAATATCACGTTAGGTAACTGCGTTTCATACATTATTATTATTATTATTATTATTTCAAAGAATTATCCCGATTTCATGTCTGTTCAATTTAAGGACAACAGGTGTGCAATGCGTTTCTTCAACATGCGTGTATTTCGCGAGTTACCTAGACGGAGCAACTGCCGGTGGATTTCTGGCTAAAGAAAGGTTAAGTGTTGGATCGAAGACATTCAATGGAATCATATTTGGGTGTAATGAGGGTAACATTGATAACAGCCCTCCCGGAATTGATGGAATAATTGGCCTCGGCCAGGATTTTTTGTCCTTTGTGGAGCAAACTGCTAAAACATATAAGAGAGTCTTTTCATATTGCCTCCCATCAACAACAAGTGAGATTGGTTTTCTCAAATTCGGTAAGGCTAAATCAGTTACGAAATCCTTGAAATTCACACAGCTAGGAGCAGATCATGCCATTCAACTCGTTGGAATAAAACTTGGTAAGACCACTATTCCCGTAGCTGTTAAGAAGGGTGATGCAAGCATTGATTCTGGTACTTCTATTTCAAGGATACCTTCCAAGGCTTACGTTACTTTACGAAAAGCATACAGAAAAGCCATGTCCCATTATCACTTATTAGCGGAAGAGTTGGGTGCTTTTGACACTTGTTACCAAATTGGTCGTCACCAGAGACTTAGACTTCCAAAAATGAGCTTCTTGTTTGCAGATGGACTTGTTTTAGATATACCGCCCAGTGGTATAGCTTTGCCTCTCAACTCCACCATTGTTTGTTTGCCATTCGCCAAATATCCGGGAGGTGACGATAGGGTACTTTTTGGAAGCACCCAGCAGAAAACATTAGAGATAGTGTCTGATGTAGCAGGAGGAAAACTTGGCTTTGGTTACGGTGGTTGCAAGTAGTAATTTATGCATCCAAGTCTTACTTATAAAGTAAAGTGGCCAACAATGTTTAGCTTAAATAAATTTTCAGGGCTTGGATAGGGCTTGGATAATTTGTAGGAGAATATAAGTTTAAATAAATATCCTGTACCAGCAGTTTTTCAAGATATTGGAAATCTTATTAAAAGCATTTAATGCTCTAGTCATTATGTCCTCTTATTTGAACTTCACATGCATATCTAATCCAATGAGTTTAGCTTGATATTGTAGCTTATTTTGAGCATTTCTTGTCGATATTAATCGTATGATTCATTCCAATTCATGGTGCTTGAAGATCTATTTTTGGGTAAACTTGTAATTGTAAATATCTATGGCGTTGTTCCTGCAACAGAAAACGATGTCGGTTAGCTATTATTCGAGCTCAGCGCTTGGTAGATATGGATAACTTGGAGAATAACTGTAAGCACATATTTTTGTGGTTGTATAACAAGTCTCACTTGCACTATGTGCTCAACTCTTTAAACTCCATTTTATTCGGGACTTGCTTGAAAATTAATTTACTCTCATGTAATGCTATGACTAATCCAGTAATCCTCTTCCTTTTCTCAATGTTACTTTAATATTTCACATTTCATAATTTATCAATTGACTATTAAATAAAATAAAATAAACTCATATAATTGAAATTCTTAGGTGCACACACACACACACACACACACACACACACACACATCTTACTCTGTTGCGTTTATTTAATTTTATTAATTATTGTTGCTTTTATTTTCATTATATTTAAATCAAATAGCTGATATGTAGGTTTTTTACTTTTAATATGGTGGATGAGTGTAATATATACAAGAATATGAGTTTATATGTCAAAGTACATGGATATGGGAATGAAAAATTGTTCGTGGTGATTTTTAATTTTTCAAAAACTGCCAGTGGTAGTTTTTTATTTTTTCTGGTAAGCTGTATGGAGATACATGATTTATTTTTTGGTTTTTTTAAAAAAGCTCTTGCATTTTGAAAAATTGCCAATTTAAATTCTCATATCTCTATAATTCATCCTAAAATCCTATATTTTGGTATAAATTATTTTTAAATACCATATAAAAAAAAATACCCAATATATCAAATTATGAATTTTTTTTCTTACTTTGGCGGCACCTAAGAAATTCTCATACAATCTAGTAGAGTTGTAAGTGGTGCTGTGGGTTACAACACAATTTATGCGTAGCAACTTTGAATCCGAGGCTGCAAATTTCAAACAAGTTTACGTTCTTTTAAGTCATCATAACTTGCACATTATATGACCAAGGTTGGTAGGCTTTGTTTTTTTATTTTGGTAGTGCCACTGCACACGAACTGAAGTCGGCACTATATATATTACTATTTTTCAGATTTATTACAGACACACAACGAGTAAAAAAAGGTCATAGATAGTAGGTGTTAAAAAAAAAAGTGTGGTAAATACGCCATTATATATCTTTCTTTCTAATTATGTATCTATAATAAGTCTAAAAAATAAATATAAATAACATTACTGCTATGTTACGTTATCAACCTAAAATACGATGTCCCTAAATTATTACCACGCAATAACTTTTCCAACGAAAAAGAATAACATAAATTCAAAGTTCAGAAATAAAGTAAATAAATTGACTATTTGTTAGTCTTTGACTAAAGTAAATAGTAAGATAAACAATTTAAATTAATTATACCTACTTTTAATATCACATTTCTCAAATGAATGAATAATTTTACTAGCAATTAATAATTTTAATATGTCCAGTGGCAAAGGGCGTGGCGGAGAAGGAGAAGGGTGAGAGTGGGTTATGGAAGTGAAAAGGTTGGGAGGGGGGGGGGGAGAAAAAGGACTTTTAAATAATTATTATTTATATGAAAAAAGTTTGGAAGAGGCAATTTTTGCGTTGTAATACAAGATATATACAAAAAAAAGGTGGGTAAAAGAATAAAAATACTTGGATAATAGATCCTATATAATTATTGCTACTTTTGTTCAGTATTTTTTTATCCAAAATCTTTTCAGTATTTTTTAATAATATACTGATAAATTTTGTATTTTGGCTTATTGTTCAAGACGCTAGTAAGTTTTATATATATTATACAAAACTTACAAGCATGTGCAATGTTTACACTATAAGTTTTTTTGTTTTCACAAAATTTATCAGCTAAACAATGATATACTAGTAATTTTTTTTTTTTTGACAAAACACATTGATAAGGGTTTTTCTTTTTTACTACAAAATTCATCAGCAGAAACAGTGCATGCGTGGATAAGTTTTATGTAATATACACAAAATTTACTAGCGTATGCACTATTTACACTGGTAAGTTTTTTTTATATGAAATTTACTAGCATAAATAGTATACATATTAGTAAGTTTTCTGTAATATATAAAAAACTTATCAGTGTATGTATTGTTCATACTAATAAATTTTTTTAAAAATAAATAAATAAAAATAACAATAATTATATGAGACCCATCATCCAAATATTTTTATCATTTTTTTCACTTTTTACCATACACTATCTATGCATTAAGTATTTGTTCGTCCCCTGTTAGTTCTCTATTTATATAGAAGAATAATGATCAATGGTACGAAAGTAAGTTCGTACATTGTGCACGAAGAGTGTTTTTCATCATAGTATATCTCTACACTGCGATGATGCTGTCTTTTCTGCCGCTGCTTTTTTATTTTCTTTCCAATAATATTATGCCCCCCTTGTATTCGTTCTGCGTTTGTGAATAAATTTTTTGCGCTATATAGCAGCACTCTATATAGAATATTAGATTAAGATTAGATGACCGTATGATGTCTCACTCTGACCTCTAATGTCTTTTTAGTAAACGGTGCGTGGTGGACCACAAACACCGCCTTTACAGCCAGACATGTTAAGTTATTTGCGACTACTTTGTTTTATGTGGGATGACATCATCATGTCATATCGAGTCACCAATCTGGTGGGGATCATCATGGGTGCTTGATTCAGCTTTATGGCAATATGCATGCTTTAGGGTCTATGATTGTTGGTGACCGATTCGTTGCTCCACTCTAATATTGGACTAACCTTACTCCCGTAAAAAATAATCCAAAATGCATTGGGTAAGTAGATCGCAAAATAGGGCCTTATTAATTATTTTTGCGAAGAAAGGCTTCTCCGTTTGTTCTTTTTATCTCGGTTTAAGTTTTGTTATCTTGTAAATTGTTTTATGCAGTCGTGTCTTGAAGAAATTAATTAGTTTCCTATACTAAAACATGCCGAGCAGCTTTTTGTCGCTATTGTTTTAGAGCTTCCAACAGCTCACTATAATTGAGATGAATCAAGTGCCCAGGAAAAACTAAAGAGGAAGTTGAGAATGCATCTCCATGCTGTTGGGGTAATTGCAACTGCAAAGCTTGCTCGCAGGAGGTTCTGATGCTTAGGGTGGATGCTATATAATGAGAAATTGAGAATTTTTAAAACTTGCTTACCTTATTTTTGTTTAACTTATTTTCCTTGTTTTCACATGACCGAGAAGTAAATGCCAGTGTCGAATTACATCGACTAATGTACTTGCTCTATAAAGTTAGAGATTGAAGCCTTCCCGCCACCATTGAAATCCCTCTTCGTTAGGAAATGCCAAAGGCCCTCATGTGTAAATATTATCGTTTGACACATTTTTAATTAATTTTTTCCCCTCAAAGACATGAGACAATAGACAGCCGTCAGATTTAAAAAAAGACACATACAACGGATGTAATCATATTCTGCGTGATGGGAGTAACGTTAGTTCGAAACATTCTCGGACCAAGGAATCGGTCACCATGCTTGTTTGCTGTTGGTGCTGCTGTTTGCTTAGGTGTTAGCATTCTAGGAGTTTATTTATCCATCTCGGAGCGTGCTAGCACGGGGCTTGACAAGTTTTGGACCATGATGGTCCTTAACATAGATTTACAATTAAATCAGAAAATTAAGAAAGTCTAAAATTACTTTTTTCTCCTCTACATGTAATCTCGCAAGCCACCGTTCTACCTATGACGCCTCCATCATCCCCTATGACGCACGGATACGTCACTTTTGCCAAAATACTCGTATTGGGCATGACTGGGGTACATGTATGGCTCAGGTATATTAGGATATGCTTGGGTGTGTATCCTTCATTTTTTTTTTTTTTTTTTTTTTTGTAATTAGGTAGGGCAGAGGTATGGCTCGGGTGCTGCTCAGGTGCAACTTGGATGTGCAGCTAATTCAAACAACGTCATTTTGAATTTGTTTTTTTTAAAAAAATTTGGTCCAAAGACTAGATCTGAAGAAGTAAATCCTCCCCCATTCATTTTTGTTCTAAAAGTCACACCACCACTTCTCTTCTCCTCCTCACCAAGTTCTCAATGTCTCCTTACTAAGCCACCACCACTCTTCTTCACCAGTGACAACATGAGGACCCATCAAGATCAAACCACCACCACTCTTCTTCATAGGCGACAACATGAGGACCCATCAGCAGCGATAGCAGAGGCCCAATAGAGGTGGCCAAGAATCAACAGTAGCAACAGTGATCCAAAGGAATTGTTTGAGTAATAGCATTTGAGTGAATCAAAGGGGTCAAAGACCCAAAAACAAAACAAGCTAATTGCTAATGAGGTCCTACTACAGTCAGAAAAGAAAGAAATATCTATTATTTATTGATTTTTTTATTTTTATTTTTGCTACATTTGGAATATTGGAGTAGCATGAGATTTGCTGGTGATTATTGGTGTTCTTTTGCAGATTTGTTCTTGAGTAATTATATTTTTGGCTTTTGAATAATGTAGGAATTGTGTAATTATTTATGAGATGTGAAATTTTAATTTTTATTATATAAAATTTGTGAAATATATGTACACACATACCCGTACCCTAATTTTTAAAAAATTTTCGTACCATATGCTCGGTATGGATATCGTACCCGTATCCATGCAACATAGATCGTCCCTTTGAGTCATGAATTGTCACCTTCCTTCTCAACACCTAACATCACCACCATAGTATTCTGTATTGCGTACCTGTCAAATTGCATATCAAATTCAGCCAACATCCTAAAATTGATTATAGTGGCTGAGGATGCTTATCCAACTAATAGAAATATTACCAAGTGTTAAATTGATTAATGGTGGGAAAAGAAAAAAAAAAAAAAAAGAGTATCTTAGATATGCAGCATAATAATGATAGAGACTCACTGATCAGGGTCGACAAGGAAAAGCTTCTAGTTCTAGACATTCCAATTCCAAAATTCCAACTTTGCAGCAAAATAAGCAATGACCAACCATGAATTAATCAAAATTTGTATTAGTAATTGAACTCACCAAGCAATGCACAAAGAGCAATGGCGACAACTCAGGGCAGTGGTGCGACGTGCACCCTTTTCCCCTCAACGAAACCAAAACAATGCCCCACAATCTTCTAGCGACAGTGACAAACACCAACAGGCACTCCATCCCACAAACAGAGATCACAATCGTAGCTCCCCTTCTTGCTACATCGAGAGCTTCCTTTACCATGTCAACCAGAGCAACAATGAACTCATGGTGGCGCAAGGAAGAGCCATCTTCACCGATCTGGGTTGCCATGTGAAGAGCAACCATGTTCACAGATCTGTTGTGGTCGTGCAAAGATAAGACATTTTCACAAGTTATTACCATTAATCATTTATCAAATATTTATCAAAGGAAAATTTGGTCATCAGTTACTGTTTATAGACTAGTTAAACAAAATTAAAGTTTATAGTGATAATTTACAAAAGAATAGGTAAAATTTTTATGGAGTGTGCATACTCTTTTCGTTAACATAACTATTAATTTGAGGACAAAATTATTATCTTAAAAAGACTAGATTGGTTCTGAATATCCTCTGAGAACCTAGGTGATGTTTTCACTACAAAAAATGTGTCAATTAGCCACATTTAAAAATGTCAAGTAGCAACATTTCTTAAGTGTGGCTAAACGATCTTCCAATATGTGCTCTTGATGTGGCTATTACATGTGTGGGGGAGACATACCAATCAGCCACAATTTTAACCTTCACTTAACTACACTTGTAGAGTATGGTTAGTGCCTGATATAACCACAAACTTCCAAAAATGTGGTTAATGCCGCTTTTTTCCAAAGAAATTAACTCCCAAATAATTGCTTTTAGGTTGGGTTTAAATTTTATACACCCAAACATTACTTTCAAGTAAGGAAGTGACAATAAATCAATTCTTGTCATTGCTCTATTGAAGATTCTATATAGATATACAGTACAAGGTAATAGAGTGCTCAAAATAAGTATAATGTACCAAAATATTGTGTCTACAAAAGAAGTAGCAAAAATAACTTAAATTATTCTGCAGATCTCTATAGTTTCACTCAATTTTCAATTTAGTTCTTATAATTTAAAAATTTATAATTAGATCCCTATATTATATGAAAATATTCAATCAAGTCGCTAAAGTTACAAAAAAATGGAATATTCCATCTCTATTTCCTTCTACATCCTCCATTCACCCTCTCCAACCACCCACCACCTAAACTAAGCCCCAAACCACCATAGCCACCAAAACCACCAGCCACTAAACCACCAAAACGAAATTGCCAAACCACCACACTCCTTTGCTATTGTTAGTTTATGCTTTAATGGCTTATGTTTCTGTGTTATTGTTGGCTTCTGTATTATTGTTTCTACTTCTATTGTTGTTATTGTCATTGGCTTTTGCTTCTGTTGTTGTTGTTGCATTGTTGTTTCTACTTCTGTTGTTGTCATTGTTGTTGCTTCTGTTGTTGTTGTTGTTGTTGTTGGCTTCTGCTTCAATGGTTGAGTGCGGTGGTAGTGGTGGTGGTTGTGGTGTGGTTTATGGCGGTGGTAGAGATTGTGGTGGTGGTAGCGGTGGTGGTTGTGGTGTTGTTTATAATAGTGGTAGAGAGTGTGGTGGTGGTGGTTGTAGTGGTTTTAATTTATAGTATTTGCCTAAAATACACCATACTAAGTGGGGTGTATTATACTCTATATTATTTTTAATTATAGATTTTCATTCTATATACAATTAAACAGTTTAGATGAATAAGGTGTATGATGTATTTGACTTCATTTGGTATACTATAGCATTACCACAAATTTTTTTTAATGATGTTACCTTTAGAGACTCAATTATAAAATTGTGTTTAATATAAAAATTTTGTTTAATATTGGGATCTAATTACAATTTTTTAAATTATAGAGATTAAATTAAAAAGTGAGTGAAACTATAGAGATATGCAGAATAATTAAACCTTATTATTATCAAATCCAAATTTAACAGGCACTTATATGTCTATCAATCCATTTATTTTAATTTTAGTATAAATTTTTTTATTATTAATAAATTATTTTTATTACACAATTCTACTTTTAATTTTAAAATTAGAATTTTTAAAATTTAAAAATAACATCAGAACTTAGAAGTTATCAAAAGATAGGTAAATAAGCAACAAAGAATATTGGGGATATTTTAGGGGAAAAATTTAGACATAAAAAAACAGTTACCTTTATGAATCCCCTTTATTAATAATAATAGATTAATAGTAATAGATAATAGATTATTATTATTATTATTATTATTATTATTATTAAATCCAAATTTACGCAACCTGATGAAACAGGTTCATTCTACCCATAATCTTTCAAAGAATTATCCTAATTTCTTGTCTGTATTACAACAGATGTAACAAGTTTGCAACTACTAACAGAGTCCATTAACCATATATCTAGCTAGCTTCAATATTAGCTTCTTTATGACTTACCTCCTTGCATGTCTACTGTTTAATTGAATTAATTCTTATCATAAACGTTGCAGGGAATTCAACAAGCTTTTCTTCAACATGCGTGTATTTCGCGAGTTACGTAGGCGGAGCAACAGCCGGTGGATTTCTGGCTAAAGGAAGAATAAATGTTGGAACTAAAGACCTTCAATGAAATCATATTCGGGTTTGATAATTGGCCTCGGCCGGCAATTTTTATCCTTTTGTGGAACAAACTGCTAAAACATGTAAGAGAGTCTTTTCATATTGCCTCTCATCAAAAACAATTTAGATTGGTTTTCTCAAATTCGGTAAGGCTAAACGAGTTTCAAAATCCTTGAAATTCACAAATTAAGCTAGGAGCGGATTCTGCCGTTCAACTCGTTGGAATAAAACTTGGTAACACCACTATTCCCATAGCTGTTGAGAAGGGTGATGCACACATGGAATCTGGTACTTTTATTTCGAGGATACCTCCCAAGGCTTATATTACTTTACGGAAAGCATACAGAAAAGCCATGTCCCATTATCAGTACTAAGGGGAACCGTTGGTTACTTTTGACACTTGTTACCAAATTGGTCGTCACCAGAAGCTTAGACTTCCAAAAATGAGCTTCTTGTTTACAGATGGACTTGTTTTAAATATACCGCCCAGTGGTATAGCTTTACCTTTCACCCCCTCCATTGTTTGTTTGCCATCCGGGAGGCGATGATGTTGTACTCTTTGGAAGCACCCAGCAGAAAACTTTAGAGATAGTGTACGATGTAGCCAGATGAAAACTTGGCTTTTTTTACGGGGGTTGCAAGTAGTAAGTTATGCATCCAAGTCTTACATATAGTGTAAAGCGGCCAACAATGCTTAGCTTAAATAAATATATAGGATTGTAAGTGGTGCTGTGTTTACGGGTGGCAACTTTGAAGCTGAGGCTTGGAAATTTCAAACAAATTTATGCTCCTTAAGTCATCATAACTTCCACATTATATGACCAAGATTGACACGCTTTGTTTTTTCTTTGGCAGTGCCACTACACACGAAATGAAGTTGGCACTATATTTTGAATTACAATTCTTAATTAAAAGAAAAATATTATTTATACTATTTTTAAGACTTGTTATAGACCTATAATAAGAGAAAAAGATAAGATGATAAGTGTTGAACAAAAAGTGGTGAACCCACCATCCTATGTCTTTCTCTCTAATTATATGTTAATCAAAATTAATACTATCTAATTATTTTCTAATTGTATGGACTAACACCTTAATGAAATATTACTATAGGGATCTTAAACAAAAATTTTTTAATATAAGATTAAAACCAAAATTCGGGACACATTTAGCAACCAAAGAATAATTTTAACCTCGAATTTATTTAGTTGTGTTTGTAGTAACTAATTAGCACCTTCTTGTAATTGTTTTGCATTTGGATAACACGGTAGGTATTTTTCAATTCATAGCCTTTTGTCTCCCTAAATTTTGTATCCAAAGAGTGTGTTTAGTATGGAATAAAAATTTTATTAATTAATTTCATATGTAAAATATTGAATCATATACAATATAATTAGATCGGGATAGGTTATATATATATATATATATATATATATATATATATATATATATATATATAACCACAACAAGATTATAATGAATCCATATGTAAAAATTTATAAATAAATATCAAGGATATTGTTTAATTTAATTATAAGAATTTGATATTAGGATATTAAAGAACACGGTGAGAAGACATATGGATTTTTTTATTGTAAGATTTAAATATCATTTTGATCTCTATAATTATACCAAATTTTGATTTTGGTTCATATATTATATATTTTTTTGGGTATAAGTCCTTATAGTTTTTTACCATTTGAGTTTTAGGGATCAAACCAAAATAAATTATACTATAAGGAGTAACGACACATCATGCTGAAAATTAAGAACCACTTCTTTATATAAGATAGTAATTATATGATTAAAACTTAAAAAAGTAAAAATTATATGGACCAATAATTATATTCAGGGGCCAAAAAACCAAATATTTGACACTATAAAGACTTAAATCTGAACAAAAAATTATAGGAATTAAAAATCAAAATCGGTAAAAACTATAAGGGCAAAAAACTTAGTCGAACCTTATTTTAATTATTGAATTTTCTTAAATATTGTAAGAATATATTCTAAATTAAATTTTAGATTTTATAATTTACGTATATTCTCCTGAATTTGATTTTTATAAGTCATTGTTTGGATGCCAAATAAAGGGGACTAAGAGAAAAAGGAAATAATTTTTTCTTCAATTGTTTCATTTTCACCTAAATATTAAAAAATACTATAAAATGATTATTACTTTCAATAATGAGTTATTATATTTTTTCAGTTTGCTTTTAATTAATTATATTTAATATAAAATGGTAACAATAACATAGTAAATTTCTATTTTAAATTATCATAATATGACTCTTATTTTGTAAGTTTCAGACATGTATAAGTAAAACTTAAACTAATCTAATAATATCTTTTTAAAAATTTTTACATATTAACTTTAATTTTTACAATCTCGAACATTGCATAGGCCGAAAATACTATAGTTTAGCATATATCAACAATTTGTGAGAATAGTTATTAACTTCCATATTATAAGCATAGGGGGGAATACACTTAAAGAGTTAGGTGAGGATGATAATTAAAAAAATATATTCAAATCAATCTTTCGAAAACATAACGTCGTATCAAGTTAATTTTTAAACATTAATTTGATTTTTAGGATATAATATAAAATAAAAAGATTATAAAACTTCCTTAAACTTTTGCTTTTTTATATAGATTATTAGAGCAGTTAGATGCCAGCCTGGATAACTGAAGACTGTTGGAGTTAGTTATAGTCTATTAGCCCAGCCCCTGATGCATCTGGACATTCACACTATATCTAATCTCCCTATATATACCTTATTCTCTTTGTAATTCGATCATTAATGAATATTCAATTTCTCATTCACTCTAATACTCTCTCATTCTCACTTTCTCTCTAGATTCACACTTCTCTATCATGGTACCAAGCTATGCAATAGGTTGGAATAGTCTGGAGTGATATGGCTAGTGGCGCTAGAGTTTGGGTACCAATTTGAGTCAAGGATGGTTTCTAGTGTGGCAACCATAGAAGGTAAATTTGCACAAGGTGTTGAAGGTCGAAAGTGTTGTGGTTGTTGAGGGGTAATGTGTATTATATGGATTGGTATACGGAGATATTGGTGGTGGTGTAGGTTAGTGAAATGTGTGATCAAATTGATGGAAACAATTGTAGGATGACTGACATGGTTTGAGACAAATTTGACAAAGAATACTTCTACCATAGGAATGTCCTCCTTGGCCTCTCCTGGTGGTCCAAGAAATAGCTCGTGGTAGCCTACTCAAGCACTGAAGCAGAGTACCGTAGTTTAGCTAATACAGTCTTTGAAATGTTGTGGCTTCAAACTCTTCTCACTAAGCTTGGGATAAAAAACTTAGCACCCATAGTTTATTGTGACAATCTAAGTACTATTATGTTTGCACACAACCTAGTGCTTCACACTCGTACCAAACACACGGAGTTGAACTTATTCTTCGTTCAAGAAAAGGTCCTAGCAATGTAGCTGCAGGTGGTTCACATTCCATATAAAGACCAGCTAACTGATTTACTGACCAAAGCCTTGTCCTGCACTCAATTTCTTCTACTTCGTGACAAGCTGCACATTGCACGTCCTCCCTCTCCTTCATGTGCGAGGGATATCACTTAGTAGAAGAAGTCTACCTCATTAGTTATCACCAGGAGTTCAAATGAGAGTTCAGGAGGGCTTGGATTTAGGGGGCATGTTAGAGCAGTTAGATGCTAGCCTAGATAACTGAAGACCTTTGGAGTTAGTTATAGTTTGTTAGCTTAGCCCCTAATGTATTTGGACATTCATAATGTATCTGATCTCCCTATATATACCTCAGTCTCTATGTAATTCATTCATCAATGAATATTTAGTTCTCATTCACTCTGATATTCACTCACTCTCACTTTCTCTGGAGATTCACACTTCTCTGTCATAAATCAATACCACAAGTTTAAAATCCTCCCAATTAGTCCTTAAACTTTAATTAATAACTCAAACATTTCCAATCATTTTATACTAAATTTATACTATTCATCAATTTATTTTTTAAATTTAAATTAATAGTAACAATCCCTTAATTTTTTAAGAAAAAAAACAAGAATACATTATAGCAAAAAATATTATTATTTAATTAAATAAAAATCAGATGTCTTATATTCGAGTCCTAAGAATAAAAAAGATCTTCGCTGGGAGACTCCTATCCCTTTCAAAGACTCCATTGGGTCGAGTCGAATTAGTCGGATTCCTGGCAATGAAGCCAAGATACCGGTAGTTATATCAAAACTAAAAAAATTAAACAAAAACCTTAGTTTATACAAAGATAAGATATTTTCATGAATAATTACCATTAATCATTTATCAAATCTTTACCGAAATAATCTATTTTTGATCAGTTGCGGTCTATGTACTTATTTAAAAACTTTTAAAGTTCATATTGGTATAATTCGGTAACATGGGAAAATATAAAAGTTCATATTGGTATAATTCGGTAACATGGGAAAAGATAAAAATTTAAGGGTTGTATAGTCTTTTTCTTAAAAATAAATAAATTTGAGGACTAAATTATTATCTATTTCAGACATTAAGAAGACTAGATTCGATTTGAGTATCCTGTGAGAACGTAGGTGATGTTTTATATATTTTTACAGTACCAAATAACCAATTTGGATATTCAACGAAAAAAAATAATATTAAACATAAGTTGCACACAAAACTGTATTAATAACCACGGAAGAAGTTATCGTTAAGTAATAAACCAATGTAAGAAATATAATTATAAAATAAATAAATAAACCAATGTGAGAAGCAAAGACATTTGATTAGAATACGTTTCTGTTAGGTTAACCAAAGCATCTATAGTCATCCTGGTTTCCAATTGCATAAACCTTCCTTAAAAATGGTAAACCAAGTAATTATATCTTGAAGTTTCTCTTCCTGACTTGTTGAATCAAAAGATATCAAACTTACCACTTTCCACCAACAAAGAAACTTGGAATCTTCTGAGAAAGTTATGATTATATATTATATATTATATCTTAACTTAGTCTTCAGTTATGTAAAAAAAATTTAATTTGATAATCATTTTTTTAAAAAGTTAAACAAACTTATTGTTAGAGAGCCCATATAAAGACACATTGCCACCAAAGGAATATAACTGCGGGTACTTTATCATGAAGGTACTACTACGTATTCTCATGTAACTTACATTAAGCTTCATTGTGAACTTTTTTTTTTTTTTTTTTGGGTTTCCCTCTCTTAAATTAAAATTTAGGAGAGAATTGTGAATGAAATCTGTGCAAGTATCGTCTTGCTTATCAAGACTAAAAAATTGATTTCATTTTTCTTAATAGGGATTTTATTTTAAAATATAAAAAAGTATGGATTGACATATACTTAAATTATTACGTGTAAATATTATTTCACCTTGTAGCTATATCTAATTAATGTTATTATTGATTTTTTTATTTAAGTCATTTTTTATTGACTACATATTTAATTAAATTATTTTTAATTAAAAATTAAATATAAAATAATTATACAATTCTTTAAAAAATTTATTATGTGTAAAAAGTATTTTTTAATCCAAACATATTTTTTAAGAAATGATTTTTATGTCTTTAATTATAATTTTGTAAGAAAAAAATATTTTTATATTTATCACATCTAAATAATTTAACAAATTCGAATAAAAATACTACTATAATTTCATCTAAATATGAAATAATTTTTTGCTTTTATTTTACTTCTGCTTTTATTTATAAAAAAAAATTTAAAAAAAATTATTCAAAAGGGGCCAAAATAAAATGCACATACAACTTGAAAGCCGAAAGTGAACCTTTGCTCCATTATTCAAGGTGTGGAAAGCTGCGAGTATAATTAAAGACGTTAGAAAGATGGAGAAGAGCTTTAGGTCCTAGCGGTCTGGTCTGGGCAACGACGGGAAATTATCATCGGCTGGAAATCACTGTAATGGACTAATACCACCGGGCCATTGGCTGGTCCGCAAGTAACCTTGTCTGCTATTATTATTATTATTACTATTATTATTATTTTGACGTGAACCTTGTCTATAAAGATAAGAAAAGGTTCTAAGAGAGACAGACATGATTAATATTTTTTTGTCCTTTATTTTTGGGTCATGAGAGACAGACATGGTTTGGGTCAAATGGTTAATACGTTTTAATCCCCCCTTTTGTTTTTTTGTTTTTGGGTCAAGAGAGACAGGCACAGATTGGGTTCTGTCCTTCGTAATCTCAGTTCCAATAGTGGGCCTTTTGACGACTTCGCTAACATTTAATTGCTTGTAATTTTTGAACTGTTCAAAATTTTGTTTATTGGTTGATTAGTATAGATATACGTACATTAAACGCTCCTCTCCTTCTTTTTTTGTTTTTTTTCTTTTTCATAGAAGTTTAAATTGAGAAGAAAAGTTAGTTCTATTAAGGGCTAGATATATTTATAAATTCATTAAACACTTATAAAGATATTATAGATCATCCACTAATAAAAAAACTTGAGAATAAAGTCAAATTATACCAACATATGAGCGAAGAGCCCATCAGCCAACTCTATTAACATAGATTCAGATGAATAAACTTTTAAGAGGACTTTTGATATGAGACAATTTATTTGGATTAGTGATAATATAACTTTAAATTACTTAGGCCTACGATATTATCTTGTTTAGTTGAACAACATTACTGATAATTTAGATTTTTAATATAATCTTTATTATCTTCAAAGTAATAATGTGGATTACCCCCATATAAGGTGTCTATATTAATTATCACTTATGTGATAATTTTTCTATTATTATTATCAATTATTTAATATTATTAATAATAAATAAGAGCTTTAGGCCTTAGTGGTTTGGTTTGGGCAACGACGGGAAATTAAATTATCATTGGCTGGAAATAACTGTGATGGAATAATATCATCGGGCCATTGGCTCCACAAGTAACCTTATCTAATTATTATTATTATTATTTTGACGCAAACCTTATCTATAAGATAAGGTTCTCAAGAGAGACCGGCATGATTTGGGTCAACATGATTAATACATTTTAGTCCCTTTCTTTTATTTTTATTTTTTTGTTTTTGATTTGAGAGAGACAGACATGGTTTGGGATTTTGTCCTTCGTAACTCAGTTCCAATGGTGGGCCTTTTGACGACCAAAAATATAGAATTTCCTTCAATTTCACTAACATTTAATTGCTTTTAATTTTTGAATAATTCAAAAGTTTGTTTATTAGTTGATTAGTATAAATAAGTCCTTTCTTAAATACACCATATTTTGTCATGCACCTGGGATATACTTGGACCTGCGGATTAATGTAAGATGTTGATTTGAGTTAAGTAAAATTGGACCGTTAATTGTGCTAGTCACAACACAACACAACCTACTCTCTTTTCTCTTTTTATCTCGCTCTCTTTCCCTCTTGCACTCCCCCCTCCAACCAGGAGCTCCATCAAAAACATCAACACCACCTCTCCTTCGACGTCATCCGCCTTTGCACCGCCGCCAGTCATTGCTCCCCCTTCCCTGCCTCACTGACAATTATACACTCATCTCCCCACATAAAAAAAAAGTGATAAAATTAAAATGTAAATGAGTTAAAATATAAAATAAAATTAGTTATAATTAAATGTTTAAAATTATATAAATATAAAATAATGCGTGTATAACATTTTTGCTAGTAAAATAAAATTTCCTTCAAATTTACTGACAATTAATTTGTTTTAATTTTTAAATTAGAACAGCTGAGAAATCTGTATACTACTATATGTAGCTAGTTTTACCGTAAAGCAAAATTATACTTTTTCAACCCTTAAGAGGATCAAAATATACCTTAATTTCAATGAGGACAAAGTTTAAAATCACATCATGGAAACTGCAATGCAATCCTTTAGCATTGCGTCAATTTAGTCAAATGATCGGAAATTGAGTCGGCATCCACATTTGAATGTTTCACAGCTGAATAAATTTTCAGTTATTGCACATTGCTCCTTCGGTACGTAGGGTTGGAGTTTTTATTATTATTAGTTCATTATTATAAATATACATTGAATGTTTCAAATGAATAAACTTCTAATGTTAATACGCATTGCTGGACTTTTGAGTTTTTAATTAAAAAATTGCGTGTACTTTTCAGCGACATTATTTAGCTCACGGTAGTTGCAGTGGTTATATAGTATATATAGGTTAGGTTTATATATTACATAGCACTGTGTAATTAACACCAGAACTATACAGAGGAATCTGATTACCAGAAACATGGGCTACTTCCCTTCCCTTCTACTTCACTTTCTTGCGTTACATTTTATTCTTAATTCTCTACACAAGAGTGCTGCCTTTCCGAGTGATACACCTATAGAAAGCAGCAACCATTTCCACATTGTTGAAGTCAGCTCTTTACTGCCAGCTTCTACCTGCAGCCCTTCTTCTGCAACAGGTTCGCTCTTTTGAATTGTATTATTAGGCTCTATCATTTAACTATTTCGCTAGTGTAATTTTTTGGAGTTGAGATTGTTTGTTTGGGTTGAACTGTAGTCTCAACTGTAGAGGCGTCTTTGAAATTGGTTCACAATTACGGACCCTGCTCAAGAAAGCATGGAAAAGCAAATGCTCGCTCTATGCTTGAAATCCTTGAACGAGACCAAAAAAGAGTGAGCTTCATGGCATCAAGGCAGCGATATGGCAAGAACAACATTCAAGTAAGGTGGGATGGTATTATGAATAATGGTGAATACATTGTGAATGTGGGCCTAGGAACACCTAAAAGGGAGCTCACGCTCTTGATTGATACGGGCAGTAGTCTCATATGGACTCAATGTCGACCCTGTAAGCTGGGAAAGCTCAAGGGTTGTTACAAGCAACGACATCCAATCTTCAACCCATTAAAATCTTCCACTTACTCCAACATTACGTGTCCCTCACATACATGCAGCTTGACCAATACCACGTTAGGTAACTGGGTTTAAAATATTATTATTATTATTATTATTATTATATTGTTATTATTATTATTAAATCCAAATTTAACAGGCACTTATGAGCCTATCAATCCATTTATTTTAATTTTAGTATAAAATTTTTTATTATTAATAAATTAGTTTTATTACACAATTCTATTTTAAATTTTAAAATTAGAATTTTTAAAATTTAAAAATAACATCAGAACTTGGAAGTTATCAAAAGATAGGTAAATAGCCAACAAAGAACATTGGGGGGTAATTTAGAAAAAAAAAATTTGGACACAAAAAAACAGTTACCTTCATGAATCCCCTTTATTAATAGTAATAGATTAATAATAATAGATAATGGATAATAGATTATTATTATTATTATTATTATTATTACTATTATTGTTAAATCCAAATTTAAGCAACCTGATGAAACAGGTTCCTTCTACCCATAATCTTTCAAAGAATTATCCCAATTTCATGTCTGTATTACAACAGATGTAACAAGTTTGCAACTAGTAACAGAGTCTATTAACCATATATCTAGCTAGCTTCAATATTAGCTTCAATATTAGCTTCTTTATGACTTACCTCCTTGCATATCTACTGTTTAATTGAATTAATTCTTATCATAAACGTTGCAGGGTATTCAACATGCGTTTCTTCAACATGCGTGTATTACGCGAGTTACGTAGACGGAGCAACTGCCGGTGGATTTCTGGCTAAAGAAAGGTTAAGTGTTGGATCCAAGACGTTCAATGAAATCATATTTGGGTGCAACGAGGGTAACATTAATAACAGCCTTCCCGGGATTGATGGAATAATTGGCCTCGGCCAGGATTTTTTGTCCTTTGTGGATCAAACTGCTAAAACATATAAGAGAGTCTTTTCATATTGCCTCCCATCAACAACAAGTGAGATTGGTTTTCTGAAATTCGGTAAGGCTAAACCAGTTTCGAAATCCTTGAAATTCACACAGCTAGGAAAAGGTTATGCCATTCAACTCGTCGGAATAAAACTTGGTAAGACCACTATTCCCATAGCTGTTAAGAAGGGTGATGCAAGCATTGATTCTGGTACTCCTATTTCAAGGATACCTCCCAAGGCTTACATTACTTTACGAAAAGCTTACAGAAAAGCCATGTCCCATTATCACTTATTAGTGGAAGAGTTGGGTGGTTTTGACACTTGTTACCAAATTGGTCGTCATCAGAAACTTAGACTTCCAAAAATGAGCTTCTTGTTTGCAGATGGACTTGTTTTAGATCTACCGCCCAGTGGTATAGCTTTGCCTCTCAACTCCACCATCGTTTGTTTGCCATTTGCCGAATATCCGGGAGGTGACGATAGGGTACTTTTTGGAAGCACCCAGCAGAAAACATTAGAGATAGTGTACGATGTAGCTGGAGGAAAACTTGGCTTTGGTTACGGTGGTTGCAAGTAGTAGTCTATGCATCCAAGTCTTACTTATAAAGTAAAGTCGCCAACAATGTTTGGCTTAAATAAATTTTCAGGGCTTGGATAATTTGCAGAAGAATATAAGTTTAAATAAATATCTTGTACCACCAGTTTTTCAAGATATTAGAAATCTTATTAAAAGCATTTAATACTCCAGTTATTTTTTCCTTTTATTTGAACTTCACCTGCATATCTATTCCAATGAGTTTAGCTTAATATTGTAGCTTACTTTGAGCATTTTCTGTGAATATTAATTGTATGTTTCATTCGAATTCGTGGTGGTTGAAGATCTATTTTTGGGTAAACTTGTAAATATCTATGGCATTCTTCCTGCAACAGAAAACGATATCGGTTAGCTATTACTCGAGCTTAGCGCTTGATAGATATGGATAACTTGGAGAATAACTGTAAGCACATATTTTTGTGGTTGTAGAACAAATCTCACTTGCACTATGTGCTCAACTCTTTAAACTCCATTGTGCTTCGGACTTGCTTGCATATTAATTTGCTCTCATATAATGCTATGACTAATCCATTAATCATTTTCCTTTTCTCAATGTTACTTTAATGTTTCCCATTTCATAATTTATCAATTGCTTATTAAATAAAATAAAATTAACTCATATAATAGAAATTCTTAGGTGCCACCACAAAAAAATAAAAATAAAAATCTTTGTCTGTTTCATTTATTTAATTTTATTAATTATTGTTGTTTTTCATTTCCATTATATTTAAATAAAATGACTGATACGTCAAATTATGGAATTTTTTCTTACTTTGGCAGCGCCTAAGAAATTCTCCTCATACAATCTAGTAGGGTTGTAAGTCGGGCTGTGTTACAAGACAATTTACGTGTAGCAACTTTGAAGCTGAGGCTTGGAAATTTCACACAAGTTAATGTTCTTTAAGTCATCATAACTTGCACATTATATGACCAAGAGACACGCTTTGTTCGATGGATCCTCCATCTTATATCTTTCTCTCTAATTGTGTACCTATAATAAATCTATAAAATAAATACAAATAACATTGCTGCCTTGTTACATTGAGTATCAACCTAAAATATGATGTCCCCAAATTATTACCATGCAGTAACTTTTCCAACGAAAAAGAATAACATAAATTCAAAGTTCAGAAATAAAGTAAATAAATTGACTATTTGTTAGTCTTTGACTAAAGTAAATAGCAAGAAAAATATTTTAAATTAATTATATCTACTTTTAGGTTGGGACTAAATACATATTTTATATGACTGAGGATATATTTTTTATTTTTAATTGATAAAAGTATCCCTTACATAAATAGGTCATCCAATATTAGATTTTATGAAAAATAGAAAATATTTTTCTCAATTGAAAATAAAAAATATGTTTCTAATCATATAAAATATGTATTTAAACCTTACCCTAACCCTACTTTTAATATCACATTTCTCAAATAAATGTATAATTTTATTAGCACTTAATAATTTTAAAATGTCCGGTGGCAAAGGGCATGGCGGAAGAGAAGGGTGGGAATGGGTTGTGGAAGTGAAAAGGTTAATTAGGGAGAAAAAGTACTTTTAAATACCTATTATATAGAATATTAGATTAGATGACCGGCTGACATTTCACTCTAACCTATAATATCCCCTTTGTAAACGGCGCGTGCTGGATCACAAATACGACCTTTACAGTGACGCATGTAAAGTTATTTGTGACTACTTTATTATATATAGGATGACATCATCATGTCATGTGGAGTCACCAATCTGATGGATTGGCGGGTGTCATCATGAGCGGTTGATTCATCTTTACAATAATATGCATGCTTCAGAGACTATGATTCTTTGTGGTTGGTGTTGCATTTTTGGCTTAGGTGTTAGCATGCCAATGATGCGGTGGATGGTGTTGAGTTTTTATCTTGTCACTAAATTTTGACCATTAAAATTAAAATTTATGATTAAGATTAAATTTTTTATTATAAAAAAATAATTTAATAATAATTTAAATTTATATTTTAATATTTAACAAAATATAAAATATCCACTATATCTTCTAATGTTATAATTTTTTTATCTATTCTGGTTCACTTATTTCTCGACTATAAGTCATCTTGATAGCCTTGGTCTAACTTTTATACCTCTAATTATAACTCTATTTTTTTTATTATAACCATCTCCAAGCTGTCCCTTCAAATCTTCAGCACTTTTATACTCCACTGTATCCACAACATTGGTATCAATTTCAGCAGTGATTGTCTTAATCACATTCTTTGCGATCTTCTTTGCAGCATTCCATGCAGTGTCCACACTCCCCTTAGTTGCTTTGCCAATGCTTTCCACCACCTCTATTGCTTTCACCCTCCTTTCACTAGTTGCATCAGTCTGAAAATTTGGCACAAACTTTTGATAAGCACTAATTCTTCCTTAAGTATAATCTATCATAGTCATATAAACCATTATTTATTATGTACAATTTAAATGCTTAAAAGATGATAGACGAAACTCAAGGTGGAAGAGGGTGGCAGCACATATTGATGGAGGGAAAAAAGTTAAATGAAAAATAAGTGAGGGTTAAAATTATAATTTTAAATTTTTTAATTATAATATTATAAAAGACATTTGGACCAAAACTCAACACGGTCCGCCACAGCCTTGATCGGTGTTAGCATTCAAAGAGTTTATTTATCTTTCTTGGAGCGTGCTAACATGAGGGGCTTGACAAGTTTTGGGCCATGATGGTCTTTGACAATGATTACAATTAAATCAGACAGTTAAGAAAGTCTAAAATTACCTTTTACTCCTCTACACATGCGTCTCTCAAGCTACCATTCTCCCACATGACGCCTCCATCGTCGCTGAGCTATGAATTGTTACCTTCCTTCTCGACACCAAACATCACCACCATAGTATTCTGTATTGCGCACCAGTCAATTCGCACCTCAAATTCAGCCAACATCCTAGAATGACTGGGGATATTTTTGTCTAACTAATAGAAATATTACCAAGTGGTAAATTGATTAATGGTGGGAAAAAAATGAGTATCTCAGATATGCAGGACAGTAATGATCGAGACTCATTGATCAAGGTCAGCGAGGAAAAGCTTCCAGTTCTTGGCACTCCAATTCCAAAATCCCAACTTTGTAGCAAAACAAACAACGAACAACCATGAATTACTCAACTCACCAAGCAATGCACAGAGTAGCGGTGACGACTTAGGGTAGTGGTGTGATGTGCACCCTTCTCCCCTTCGCGGAACCGAAACAGTGCCCACAATCTTCTAGCGACAGTGACGAACACCGACAGGCACTCCATCCCACAAACAAAGACCACAATCGTAGCTCCCCTTCTTGCTACATAAAGAGCTTCCTTCACCACGTTAACCAGAACAGCAACCAACTCATGGTGGCACGCGGAACAACCATCTTCACCGATCTGGCTTGTAGTGTGCAGAACAACCAACTTCACAGATATGTTGTGGTCATGCATGTTCGCCGCTAAGGGAATCAGTGTTGTCGTTAACCGTTGCGCATGCAGTTTGGAAGAGCTCTATGTGAAGCGGTTGCATAGTTATGTTGATGGGTGTGGTACAGGGAAGTTAACCGTGATGGAAGGTGTGGGGGTAGTGATGGTTGGATGGTGCTAAGGGGAGGGGGCGGTGGCATGGTGGAGGGACGCGGAGTGAGGAGAAGGGGTGTGGGATGCCGCCAGGAGGCGGGGGGCGGCAGTGGGAGGTGACGTAGAGTGGCAGGGTTGAAAGGGTTGGAGGGTAAATTGAAAATTCAAGCTAAACATTATAATTTAATTACCTTTTGAATTAACCATGTAATCTATTATCTATTATCTATTTATACATATAAAAAAAATACAAGAATAAATAGGAATTAATTAGGGGTGTTTAAATTCAATCCAATCCAATCAAAACTGTTAAATTAATATATTCCAAACCGAAAATCGATCAAAACCGTAAAAGTTTGGATTGAATTAAATCTTATTTTTCACAAACTGTTTGGATCGGAGCAGATTTTGGATTTAATTTTCAAAATCGATTCAATCTAATCCAAACCGAATAATACCATCTAGTATAATTTTTTATTTTTTATTTTGTACTTTTACTTATAATAATTTTAATTTATCACATAATTTTCTATATTTGTATGTCATTTTTATTTTATTTACTGATTTATTTTATTAATTCAAGCTATTTTTTATTTATAATATTCTATACTTAAGATTTTCTTTTATAAAAAATTGATTAAACAGATCCAATCTAAACTGTAAAAGATTGGATCGGATTTAAAATCTAAACTAAACCGATCCAATCCAAATCGCTATATATTTTATTGTTTGGATCGGATAAATTTTTTTACTCAAACCAAATCAAACTGTACCACGAATGCCTGTAGAATTAATGACAATCATTAGGAAAACTTCTCCTTGATCAAGGGTAAAAACTTACTAATTTAGGAAATAATTATAAAACTTCCCTAAACTTTTGCTTTTTTATATAAATTATTAAAGCAATTAGATGCTAGCCCGGATAACTGAAGACTGTTGGAGTTAGTTGTAGTCTGTTAGCCTAGCCCCTGATATATCTAGACATTCACACTGTATCTGATCTCCCTATATATACCTTAGTCTCTATGTAATTCATTCATTAATGAATATTCAATTTCTCATTCACTCTAATACTCTCTCATTCTCACTTTCTCTCTAGATTCACACTTTTCTATCATAATATTAGAGCCACTGTAAGGTGAGCTATGTATTAGGTTGGAATAGTCTGGAGTGATATGGTTAGTGGCACCAGAGTCTGGGTACCAATTTGAGTTAAGGATGGTTTCTAGTGCGGCAACCATAGCAGCTAAATTTGCACAAGGTGTTGGAGGTCGAAAGTGTTGTGGTTGTTGAGGGTAACATGTACTATATGGATTGGCATAAGGAGATATTGGTGGTGGTGTAGGTTAATGAAATGTGTGATCAAATCGATGGAAACAATTGTGGCATGAGTGACTTGGTTTGAGACAAATCTGACAAGGAATACCTCTACCATAGGAATGTCCTCCTTGGCCTCTCTTGGTGGTCCAAGAAATAGCTCGTGGTAGCCTGCTCAAGCACTAAAGCGGAGTATCATAGTTTAGCTAATACAGTCTCTGAAGTGTTGTGGCTTCAAACTCTTCTCACTAAACTTGGGATAAAAAACTTAGCACCCACATTTATTGTGACAAACTTGAGATAAAAAACTTAGCACCCACATTTATTGTGACAAACTAAGTACTGTACACAACCTAGTGCTTCACACTCGTACCAAACACACAGAGTTGAACTTATTCTTTGTTCAAGAAAAGGTCCTAGCAAAGCAGCTGTAGGTGGTTCACATTCTATCTGGAGACCAGCTAGTTGATTTACTGACAAAAGCCTTGTTCTCCACTCAATTTCTTCTACTCCATGACAATTTGCACATTGCACAGCCTCCCTCTCCTTCATGTGCAAGGGATATCACTCAGTAGAAGAAGTCTGCCGCATTAGTTGTCACCAGGAGTTCAAATGAGAGTTTAGGAGGGCTTGAATTTAGGGGGCATGTTAGATGCTAGCCTAGATAACTAAAGACCTTTGGAGTTAGTTATAGTTTGTTAGCTTAGCCCCTAATGTATTTGGACATTCATAATGTATCTGATCTCCCTATATATACCTCAATCTCTGTGTAATTCATTCATCAATGAATATTTAGTTTCTCATTCACTCTGATATTTGCTCACTCTCACTTTCTCCAGAGATTCGCACTTCTCTATCGTAAATCAATACCACAAGTTTAAAATCTTCCCAATTAGTCCTTTAACTTTAATTAATAACTCAAGCATTTCCAATCATTTTATACTAAATTTATACTATTGATCAATTTATTTGTTAAATTTAAATTAATAGTAAAAATCCCTTAATTTTTTTAAGAAAATAAATAAAAATACATTATAGCAAAAAATATTATTATTTAATTAAAAAAATTAGCTGTCTTGGATTCGAGCCCTAAGAATAAAAAAAGATCCTCGCTAGGAGACCCCTATCGCCTTCAAGGACCTCTGTCAGGTCGGGTCGAATTAATCAAATTTCTGGTAATTGATCCAAAATACTGATAGTTATATCGAAACCAAAAAAATTAAACAAAAATCTTAGTTTATACAAAGATAAGATGTTTTCAAGAGTAATTACCATTAATTGTTTATCAAATCTTTACCGAAATAATCTAATTTTTGATCAGTTGCGACCTATGTACTTATTTAAAAACTTTTAAAGTTCATATTGGTATAGTTCGGTAACATGGGAAAAGATAAAAATTTAAGGGTTTTATAGTCTTTTTCTTAAAATAAATAAATTTGAGGACTAAATTATTATCTATTTCAGACATTAAGAAAACTAGGTTCGATTTGAGTATCCTGTGAGAATCTAGGAGATGTTTTATATATTTTTGCAGAACCAAATAACCAATTTGGATATTCAATGAAAAAAATAATATTAAAAATAAGTTGCACACAAAATTGTATTAATAACCGACGGAAGAAGTTATCGTTAAGTAATAAACCAATGTAAGAAATATAATTATAAAATAAATAAATAAACCAGTGTGAGAAGTAAAAGACATTTGATTAGAATACGTTTCTGTTAGGTTAACTAAAGCATCTATAGTCATCCTGGTTTCCAACTGCATAGACCTCCTTAAAAATGGTAAACCAAGTAATTATATCTTGAAGCTTCTCTTCCTGACTTGTTCAATCAAAAGATGTCAAACTTACCACTTTCCACCAACAAAGAAACTTGGAAGGAGTTAGTCTTAACTAGGTCTGCTGAGAAAGTTATAATTATATATTATATCTTAACAAAGTCTTCAGTTATGTAAAAAATTTTAATTTTATAATCACTTTTTTTAAAAAGTTAAACAAACTTATTATTAGAGAGCCCATATAAAGACACATTGCCACCAAAGGAATATAACTGCGGGTACTTTATCATCAAGGTACTACTGCGTCTTCTCATGTAACTTACATTAAGTTTCATTGTGACCTTTTTTTTTTTTTTTTTTTTGGGTTTCCCTCTCTTATATTTAAATTTATGAGAGAATTGTGAATGAAATCTGTGCAATACGTCTTGCTTATCAAGGCTAAAAAATTGATTTCATTTTTTTAATAGGGATTTTATTTTAAAATATGAAAATTATGGATTGACATATACTTAAAGTATTACGTGTAAATATTATTGCACTCTTGTAGATATATCTAATTAATGTTATCATTGATTTTTTTTATTTAAGTTAATATTTATTGACTACATATTTAATTAAATTATTTTTAATTAAAAAGTAAATATAAAATAATTATACAATTCTTTGAAAATTTTATTATGTGTAAAAAGTATTTTTTAATCCAAACATATTTTTTAAGAAATGATTTTTATGTCTTTAATTATAATTTTTGTAAGAAAAAAATAATTTTATATTTATCACATCTAAATAAGCTAACAAATTCTAATAAAAATGCTACAATAATTTCATCTAAATATGAAATAATTTTTTTCTTTTATTTTACTTCTGCTTTTACTTATAAAAAATATTTTTAAAAAAAATTTATGGAAAGGGGTCCAAAATAAAATGCACATACAACTTGAAAGCCGAAAGTGAACCTTTGCTCCATTATTCAAGTTGTGGAAAGCTGCATGTATCATTGAAGACGTTAGAAAGATGAAGAAGAGCTTTAGGCCTTAGCGGTTTGGTCCAGGCAACGACGGGAAATTATCATTGGCTGGAAATCACTGTAATGGACTAATACCACTGGGCCATTGGCTGGTGCTCAAGTAAACTTGTCTATTATTATTATTATTATTATTATTATTATTATTACTATTGTTTTGACGGGAACCTTGTCTATAAAGATGAGGTAAGGTTCTCAAGAGCACGGATATGATTAATATGTTTTAGTCCTTCATTTTTTGGTCAAGAGAGATAGACATGATTTGGGTCAATATGATTAATACGTTTTGGTCCCTTTTTTTTTTTTGGGTCAAGAGAGGCAGACATGGATTGGATTTTATCCTCGGTAATCTCAGTTCCATTGGTGGGCCTTTTGACGACTTCACTAACATTTATTGCTTTTAATTTTTGAACAGATCAAAAGTTTGTTTATTGGTTGATTAGTATAGATATACGTACATTAAATGTTCCTCTCCTTCTTTTTTTGTTTTTTTATTTTTCATAAAAGTTTAAATTGAGAAGAAAAGTTATTCCTATTAAGGGCAAGATATATTTATAAATTTATTAAACACTTATAAAGATATTTATAGATCGTTTACTAACAAAAAAACTTGAGAATAAAAGTCAAATTATAGAAATATATTAGCGGAGAGCCCATCAAGTGAGCCAACTCCATTGGCGTAGATTCAGATGAATAAACTTCTAAGAGGATGTTTGGTATGGGACAATCTATCGGGATTAATAACAATGTAACTTTAATTTACTTAAGCCTATGACATTATCTTGTTTAGTTGAGCAACATTATTGATAATTTAGATTTCTAATATAATCTTTATTACCTTCAAAGTAATAATGTGGATTACCCTTATATGAGGTGTTTATATTAATTATCACCTATGTGATAATTCTTTTATAATTATTATTAATTATTCAATATTATTAATAATTAATAAGAGCTTTAGACCTTAGTAGTTTGGTCTGGGCAAGGACGGGAAATTATATTATCATTAGCTGGAAATCACTATGATGTAATGATACCACCAAGCCATTGGCTGGTCCATAAGTAACCTTATCTAATTATTATTATTATTATTATTATTATTATTATTATTATTATTTTGACATGAACCTTATCTATAAGATAAGGTTCTCAAGAGAAATAGACATGATTAATATGTTTTAGTCTTATTTTTGGGTGAAGAAAGACTCACATGATTTGGGTTAACATAGTTAATACATCTTAGTTCCTTATTATTATTTTTTTTTTGTTATTGGGTCGAGAGAGATAGATATGGTTTAGGTTTTTGTCCTTCGTAACTCAGTTCCAATGGTGGGCCTTTTAACGACCAAAAATATAGAATTTCCTTCAATCTCACTAATATTTAATTGCTTTTAACTTTTGAACAATTCAAAAGTTTGTTTATTAGTTGATTAGTATAGATAGGTCCTTTCTTAAATGCACCATATTTTATCATGCACCTATAATGTAATAGACTTGCGGATTAATGTGAGACATTGATTTGAGTTAAGCAAAATTGGATTGTTTAATGTGTCAGTCACAATACAACACAATATACTCTCATTTCTCTCTTTATCTCGCTCTCTTTCTCTCTCGCACTCTCCCCTCCAACTAGGAGCTCCATCGAAAACACCAACACCACCTCTCCTTCGACGTCATCTGCCTTTGCACCACCACCAGCCGTTGCTCCCCCTTCCCCGCCTCGCCGGCAATTATACACTCATCTCCCCACATAAAAAAAGTGATAGAATTAAAATGTAAATGAGTTAAAATATAAAATAAAATTAGTTATAATTAAATGTTTAAAATTTTATAAATATAAAATAATGCGTGTATAACATTTTTACTAGTAAAATAAAATTTCCGTCAAATTTACTAACAATTAATTTCTTTTAATTTTTAAATTAGAACAGCTGAGAAATCTGTATACTACTATATATAGCTAGTTTTACCGTAAAGCAAAATTATAATTTTTCAACCCTTAAGAGGATCAAAATATACCTTAATTTCAATGAGGACAAAGTTTAAAATCACATCAAGGAAACTGCAATGCAATCCTCCTTTAGCATTGCGTCAATTTAGTTAGAGATTATCCAAACTAGTCAAATGGTCGGAAATTGAATCGGCATCCACATTTGAATGTTTCACAGCTGAATAAATTTTCAGTTATTGCATATTGCTCCTTGGGTACGTATGGTTGGAGTTTTTATTATTATTAGTTCATTATTATAAATATACATTGAATGTTCCAAATGAATAAACTTCTAATGTTAATACGCATTGCTAGACTTTTGAGTTTTTAATTAAAAATTTGCCTTTATTTTTCAGCGACATTATTTAGCTCACGTTAGTTGCAGTGGGTGTGTTATATATATAGGTTAGGTTTGTATATTACATAGCACCGTGTAATTAACACCAGAACTATACAGTGGAATCTGATTACCAGAAACATGGGCTACTTCCCTTCCTTTCTACTTCACTTTCTTGCGTTACATTTTATTCTTAATTCTCTACACAAGAGTGCTGCCTTTCAGAGTGATACACCTATAGAAAGCAGCAACCATTTCCACATTGTTGAAGTCAGCTCTTTACTGCCAGCTTCTACCTGCAGCCCTTCTTCTGCAACAGGATTGCTCTTTTGAAGTGAATGTTCCTTCTGCATTGATATTTTGCGTATTCCTTTTTCATCATGAATTGTATTAGGCTCTATCATTTAACTATTTCGCTAGTGTAATTTTTTGGAGTTGAGATTGTTTGTTTGGGTTGAACTGTAGTCTCAACTGTAGAGGCGTCTTTGAAATTGGTTCACAATTACGGACCCTGCTCAAGAAAGCATGGAAAAGCAAATGCTCGCTCTATGCTTGAAATCCTTGAACGAGACCAAACAAGAGTGAGCTTCATGGCATCGAGGCAGCGATATGGCAAGAAAAACATTAAAGTAAGGTGGGATGGTATTTTGAATAATGGTGAATACATTGTGAATGTGGGCCTAGGAACGCCTAAAAGGGAGCTCACGCTCTTGATTGATACGGGCAGTAGTCTCATATGGACTCAATGTCGACCCTGTAAGCTGGGAAACCGCAGGTTGTTACAAGCAACGACATCCAATCTTCGACCCATTAAAATCTTACACCTACTCCAATATTACATGTCCCTCACACACATGCAGCTTGACCAATATCACGTTAGGTAACTGCGTTTCATGCATTATTATTATTATTATTATTAATATTTCAAAGAATTAACCTGATTTCATGTCTGTCCAATTTAATTACAAACAGATGCACAATGCGTTTCTTCAAAATGCGTGTATTTCGCGAGTTACGTGGACGGAGCAACTGCCGGTTGATTTCTGGCTAAAGAAAGGTTAAGTGTTGGATCCAAGCCGTTCAATGAAATCATATTTGGGTGTAACGAGGGTAACATTAATAACAGCCTTCCCGGCATTGATGGAATAATTGGCCTCGGCCAGGATTTTTTGTCCTTTGTGGAACAAACTGCTAAAACATATAAGAGAGTCTTTTCATATTGCCTCCCGTCAACAACAAGTGAGATTGGTTTTCTCAATTTCGGTAAGGCTAAACCAGTTTCGAAATCCTTGAAATTCACACAGCTAGGAGCTGGTTATGCCATTCAACTCGTCGGAATAAAACTTGGTAAGACCACTATTCCCGTAGCTGTTAAGAAGGGCGATGGAAGCATTGATTCTGGTACTACTATTTCAAGGATACCTCCCAAGGCTTATATTACTTTACGAAAAGCATACAGAAAAGCCATGTCCCATAATCCCTTATTAGCGGAAGAGTTTGGTGCTTTTGACACTTGTTACCAAATTGGTCGTCACCAGAAACTTAGACTTCCAAAAATGAGCTTCTTGTTTGCGGATGGACTTGTTTTAGATATACCGCCCAGTGGTATAGCTTTGCCTCTCAACTCCACCATTGTTTGTTTGCCATTTGCCGAATATCCGGGAGGTGATGATAGTGTACTTTTTGGAAGCACCCAGCAGAAAACATTAGAGATAGTGTACGATGTAGCTGGAGGAAAACTTGGCTTTGGTAACGGTGGTTGCAAGTAGTAATCTATGCATCCAAGTCTTACTTATAATGTAAAGTCGCCAACAATGTTTAGCTTAAATAAATTTTCAGGGCTTGGATAATTTGCAGAAGAATATAAGTTTAAATAAATATCTTGTACCACCAGTTTTTCGAGATATTAGAAATCTTATTAAAGCATTTAATACGCTAGTTATTCTTTTTTCTTTTTTGAACTTCACTTGCCGACGTAATCCAATGAGTTTAGGTTGATATTGTAGCTTACTTTGAGCATTTTTTGTCAATATTAATTGTATGTTTCACTCGAACTCGTGGTGGTTGAAGATCTATTCTTGGGCAAACTTGTAAATATCTATGGCATTGTTCCTGCAACGGAAAACGATGTCGGTTAGCTATTATTCGAGCTTAGCGCTTGATAGATATGGAAAACTTGGAGATTAACTGTAAGCACATATTTTTGTGGTTGTATAACAAATCTCACTTGCACTATGTGCTCAACCCTTTAAACTCCATTACATTTCGGGTTTGCTTGCATATTAATTTACTCTGATATAATGCTATGAGTAATGCAGTAATCTTTTTCCTTTTCTCAATGTTACTTTAATATTTCTCATTTCATAATTTATCAATTGATTATTAAATAAAATAAAATTAACTCTTATAATAGAAATTCTTAGGTTTGCCACAAAAAAAAAAATCTTACTCTGTTTCATTTATTTAATTTTATTAATTATTTTTATTTTTCATTTTCGTTATATTTAAACAAAATGGTTGATATGTCAAATTATGAATTTTTTTTTCTACCTTTGGCAGCACCTAAGAAGTTCTCCTCATACAATCTAGTAGAGTTGTAAGTGGTGCTATATATGTGTTACAAGACAATTTACGTGTAGCAACTTTGAAGCTGAGGCTTGGAAATTCAAACAAGTTAATGTTCTTTAAGTCATCATAACTTACACATAACTGGACGAATCAAGATTGACACGCTTTATTTTTTCTTTTGGTAGTGCCACTGCACACGAAATGAAGTTGGCACACGAAATGAAGGTGGACCACGAATACGGCCTTTACAATAAGGCATGTTAAGTTATTTGTGACTACTTTATTATATATAGGATGACGTCATCATGTCATATGGAGTCACCAATCTGATGGATTGGTGGGGGTCACCATGGGTGCACTACTAGAAATAGTCGCAACATCGACTAATTTTGCGACTTTTTTTTTTGGCAAAAAAATCAATTTACGGCAAATTTTACGGTCGATTAGAGTAATATGGGGCTAATTTTTGGAAGAAAAATAGGTCGTAAAATCAGCTGTAAATTAACTTTTTGTGACCAATATATAAAAGCAAAGAAATAATTTTGATAATAAAAATTGGTTGTAAAATCAGTGACAAATTTTGTATTTATAACTGATTTTAAGACTAATTAATAAAAATCAACAAAACAAACAGTTAAAAAAATTACAGTTGTAAAATCGATCACAATTTATATTTTGCGACCAAAAAGTTCAGTCTCAGACTAAAAAATTTTGCGACTATGATTCTTTGTAGTTGGTGTTGCTTTTTTACTTAGGTGTTAGCATTCTAGGAGTTTAAAAAATTTTGCGACTATGTTGCTTTTTTGGACCTTCATGGTCCTTGACAATGAATACAAAAGTTAAGAAGGTCTAAACTTACCTTTTTCTCCTCTACACATACATCTCTCCAGCCACCATTCTTCCGCATGACGCCTCCATCGTCCCTTTGAGCCATGAATTGTCACCTTCCTTCTCGACACCAAACATCACCACCGTAGTATTCTGTATTGCGTACCCTCAATTTGCACCTCAAATTCAGCCAACATCCTAAAATTGATTATAGTGACTGAGGATATTTATGTAACTAATAGAAATATTACCAAGTGTTAAATCCATTAATGGTGGAAAAAAAAAAAGAGTATCTCAGATATGCAGGACAGTAATGATCGAGACTCATTGATCAAGGTCAGCAAGGAAAAGCTTCTAGTTCTAGACAATCCAATTCCAAAATCCCAACTTTGTAGCAAAACAAACAACGAACAACCAAGAATTACTCAACTCACCAAGCAATGCACAGAGCAGCGGTGACGACTTAGGGTAGTGGTGTGACGTGCACCCTTCTCCCCTCCGCGAAACCAAAACAGTGCCCCACAATCTTCTAGTGACAGTGACAAACACCAACAGGCACTCCATCCCACAAACAGAGATCACAATCGTAGCTCCCCTTCTTGCTACATCGAGAGCTTCCTTCACCATGTTAACCAGAACAGCAACAACCTCATGGCGGCGCGAGGAAGAACCATCTTCACCGATCTGGGTTGTAGTGTGAGGAACAACCATCTTAACAGATATGTTGTGGTCATGCATGTTCGATTCTAAGGGAATCAATGTTGTCGTCAACCGTTGCGCAGTTTGGAAGAGCTCTATGTGAAGCGGTTGCATAGTTATGTTGATGGGTGTGGTACAGGGAAGTTAACCGTGATGGAAGGTGTGGGGGTAGTGATGGTTGGATGGTGCTAAGGGGAGGGGGCGGTGGCATGGTGGAGGGATGCGGAGTGAGGAGAAGGGGTGGGGGATGCCGCCAGGAGGCGGGGGGCGGCAGTGGGAGGTGACGTAAAGTGGCAGGGTTGAAAGGTAAATTGAAAATTCAAGCTAAACATTATAATTTAATTACCTTTTGAATTAATCATATAATCTATTATCTATCTATACGTACGTACGTATAAAAAAAAAATAGAGAAATAAACAGAAATTTTCCGTCATTTGTCAATTGTTGGGAGTACTTTTCTTTGATCATGGTAAAAACTTACTAATTTAGAAAATAATTAATCATCAAATATAACCATTAAAAACCTTTTAGAAAATACATTATGAGGATCAGATTTATTTTAGTGGGTTCTTAAAATAGGCGGTGATGACTAGAGGCCCAAGACAGAACTTATTTTACCAATGATATGCTATTCCACTATGATATTAATGTGGTTCATAATAAAATTAAGCATTTTTTATGCGACTTCTAAAATGGAGATTTCTTCCTCTCACATTCCTTTCCCTATTTCTTTTTTTTTTCTCTCTCTTAAAGATCATTTTTGAGTTTTCATTAATACCCATGACGTGGGTATAGCATCACGAAACAGGATTAAGAGGAAAATGGTGGAGCTCAACAATGACCCTCCTCTTGATTCATCGCATGGTTGAAAACTTGAGGAAGATTCGGATTCAGGAATGATGTCGTTGAGCGATTCTCAGCAGCGAAGGAGTGAGGGAGGCGTCGCTGGCTCCTCTATTCTGAATTTCAAACTTGGACCGTGCGTCGCCATTCATCTTCAACCTCACCATTCATCTCCAGTTCGATCAAGTCACTTCTGAGATCCAACTTCTTGGTCTGCTCTCTTTTCGACTCTATTTTTTTTTTTCATATCAAAATACGATTTATTTATTTATTTTATTTTTATTTCTTAAATGCTGGTGACTTTTATAGTTCGAATGTCTTTCACTCATGTTGACCAATCATATTTTATTTATTTTTATTTTTATTTTTATGTTTTTTTCCCCTCTATACTTCATGATACTTATTTGAGAAGATTCATCAAAGCTTCCTAAAGAAGCTTATGTCATTGACTATGAAAAAGATTTTATATTATTGGCTATGAAAGAGGTGTATTTTATGTTAGCTTATTTAATGTTTCTTCAGATAAATCAAAGTAAATATTTTGAATAAAATTAATACTCTTTAATATTAAACCACTTCATTCAAACCAATGCTTTCATTTAAAAAATATAAGCACGGAGTAATTAATTTATTTATAATTTTTTATTTTTAATAACTTTGCATTACTATTTTTTTATTATTTTAATAAAAATTTGGGCATTACACAAGTAATGACTAGAGTTATTCTATGTTATTTTGTCATACATAATATTGAAAACTAATAATTATTTTAATTACTTAGATTTAATCAAAAAAATTAATTACTTAGATATGTATATAAGTATAATTATAATTAATAATTTCAGTTATTTTAATATTAGATGATTTTTAATACCATGGATTTAATGGCTAAAAAAATAATAGAAAGTATTATTCAACAAATTCTTATATTCTATGCTTTGATCTATTCTTTGAGTGGTAGCATAATATTGTGAGCCTTCAAGTGCAAAACATCAAAATCTCTCAATAGTTTCCCAAATAATTTGATACTTAACCAAATAATATTGAAATTATTTGTCATAATAATTTTATGAGAACACGGTTTTCTCTCATAAATTCTCTAATGAGAACACTCTTGTTTCTCACAAACTCCCCAATAAGAGCACTCTTGTTTCTCATTGCAAGCTTACCTTTGAATAGTCAAAGATAATTCAAAGTTTGTGGAAAAACCAGTTGCGGTTGCAACTTGTAATGCACTGTCAAATTTTTTATCTTAAGTGTTAGCCATTGATTATTTTATAATATTTTACTACTCTTGTAATGCCTATATAAGGGAAGCTCATGTACGTTGTTTTGAAAGTGAAGTTCATGAATGAGAATATGAGCTAGATTGAAAACTTTACTTTCTCTGTGTTATGTGTGTTGTGCTCCATGAAGTTTATAAGAGAAGAATAGAGAGTTGCTAGTATTCCTCTTTCTTATTTTATTATGCAATGGTTATGTGAATGAGATAAAAACTATAGTGAATTGTTAGTGTGTGTGAGAAAATGATCCTTGGCAAGATTAGTATGGGTTTGTGATATCAAATTGATATCGGAGCTTACAACAATTGGTATCATGAATTGTATTAGGCTCTATCATTTAACTATTTCCTTAGCATAATTTTTTGGAGTTGTGATTGTTTATTTGTGTTGAACTGTAGTCTCATCCCAAGAGATGTCTCTGAAATTGGTCCACAATTACGGACCTCCCTTTGTGCTTGAAATCCATGAACGAGACCAAAAAAGAGTGAGCTTCATGGCATCGAGGCAGCGCTTTGGCACATTCAAGTTAGGTGGGATGGTATTTTGAATAATGGTGAATACATTGTGAATGTGGGCCTAGGAACGCCTAAAAGGGAGCTCACGCTTATGTTTGATACGGGTAGTAATCTCCTATGGACTCAATGTCGACCCTGTAAGCTGGGAAACCTCAAAGGTTGTTACAAGCAACGACATCCAATCGTCGATTCACTAAAATCTTTCACTTACTCCAACATTACATGCCCCTCACACACATGCAGCTTGACCAATATCATGTTAGGTAACTTCGTTTCATACATGATTATTATTATTACTATTTCACAGAATTATCCCGATTTCATGTCTGCCCAATTTAATTACAGCAGGTGTACAATGCGTTTCTTCAGCATGCATGTATTTCGCAAGTTACGTAGACGGAGCAACCGCCGGTGGATTTCTGGCTAAAGAAAGGTTAAGTGTTGGAACTAAGACATTCAATGAAATCATATTTGGGTGTAATGAGGGTAACATTGATAACAGCCTTCCCGGGATTGATGGAATAATTGGCCTCGGCCGGCAATTTTTATCCTTTTGTGGAACAAACTGCTAAAGCATATAAGAGAGTCTTTTCAGATTGCCTCCCATCAACAACAAGTGAGATTGGTTTTCTCAAATTCGGTAAGGCTAAACAAGTTTCGAAATCCTTGAAATTCACAAAGGTAGGAGCGGATTATGCCATTCAACTCGTTGGAATAAAACATGGTAACACCACTATTCCCATAGCTGTTAAGAAGGGTGATGCACACATGGAATCTAGTACTGTTATTTCAAGGATGCCTCCCAAGGCTTATATTACTTTACGGAAAGCATGCAGAAAAGCCATGTTCCATTATCAGTACTTAGGGGAACCGTTGGAGGGGTGAGAAAACATATGGATTTTTTTATTATAAGATTTAAATATCATTTTAGTCTCTATAGTTATACCAAATTTTAATTTTGGTTCATGTAATTTCTTTTTTTTTTTTTTTGGGTATAAGTCCTTATAGTTTTTTATCGTTTGAATTTTGATCCTTAAGGATCAAACCAAAATAAATTAAACCATAAGGAGTAAGGACACATCATGATGAAAATTACGAACTAATTCTTGATATAAAATAGTAATTATAGGATTAAAACTTAAAAAATTAAAAATTATAAGGATCAATAATTAAATTCAGGGGCCAAAAGACCAAATATTTAACACTATAAAGACTTAAATCTAAACAAAAAATTATAGGAATTAAAAATCAAAATCAGTAAAAACTATAAGGGCACAAAACTTATTTGAACCTTATTTTAGTTATTGAATTTTCTTAAATATTGTCAGAATATATTCCAAATTAAATTTTAGATTTTATAATTTATTTATATTATCCTGAATTTGATTTTTATAAGTCATTGTTTGGATGCCAAATAAAGGGGACTGAGAGAAAAATGAAATAATTTTTTCTTCAATTGTTTTATTTTCACTTAAATATTAAAAAATACTATAAAATGATTATTACTTTCAATAGTGGGTTATTATATTTTTTTCATTTTGCTTTTAATTAATTATGTTTAATATAAAATGATAACAATAATATAATAAATTTCTATTTTAAATTATCATAATATGACTCTTATTTTGTAAATTTTAGACATCTATAAGTAAAACATAAACTAATCTAATAATATATTTTAGAAAATTTATACATATTAACTTTAATTTTTACAATCTGGTACATTGCATAGGTCAAAAATACTAGTTCAACATATATCAATAATTTGTTAGAATAGTTATTGACTTCCATATTATAAGCATAGGGAGGAATACATTTAAAGAGTTAGGCGGGGATGATAATAATAATAATAATAATAATAATAATAATAAATATTCAAATCAATCTTTCGAAAATATAACACCATATCAAGTTACTTCTTAAAGATTAATTTGATTTTTAGAATATAATATAAAATAAAAAGATTAT
This sequence comes from Pterocarpus santalinus, assembly GCA_031439595.1. Classification (NCBI taxonomy): domain Eukaryota; kingdom Viridiplantae; phylum Streptophyta; class Magnoliopsida; order Fabales; family Fabaceae; genus Pterocarpus; species Pterocarpus santalinus. The sequence goes on from CM062530.1 coordinate 58,295,366, forward strand.
AAAACTTCTCTAAACTTTTGCTTTTTTATATAAATTATTAGAGAAGTTAAATGCCACCCTAGAAAATTGGAGACCGTTGGAGTTAGTTATAGTATGTTAGCTTTGCCCTTAATGTATCTGTACATTCACAATGTATTTGATCTCCCTATATATAACTTAGTCTCTATACAATTCATTCATCAATGAATATTTAGTTTCTTATTTAGTCTAATATTTTGTCACTCTCACTTTCTGTCTAGATTCACACTCCTTTATCATGGTATCAGAGCCACTATAAGGTGAGCTATGCATTAGGTTGGAATAGTCTGGAGTGACATGATTAATGGCGCTAGAGTCTGGGTACAAATTTGAATAAAGGATGGTTTCTGGTGTGGTAACCATAGTAGCTAAATTTGCACTAGGTGTTGGAGGTCAAAAGTGTTGTGGTTGTTGAGGATAATGTGTACTATATGGATTGATATAGGAAGATATTGTTGGTGGTGTAGGTTGCTGAAATGTATGATCAAATCGATGGAAACAATTGTAGGATGAGTGACCTGGTTTGAGACAAATCTGAGAAGTAATACCTCTACCATAGGAATGTCCTCCTCGGCCTCTGCCACGACCATTGGACCATCCTTGGCTGCAGCCTCTACCACTACCACCATGATTAACTCGAAAAGCTTATGGTTGAGAGGCATTGTTTACCAGCATCAGATTCAGCTTGTTTCTTTGCAAGATTAGCTTAATGTAGCAGATCGAAGGGAGTAGAACCAGATTGTTTTTCAAGCTTAGACTCCAATGCCATGAGCAACGCTTCCAGCTGAAAGATCAAATATGGATCAATGCGTGACAAAATTGATGCTACGAATGCATTATACTCAGTTGGTAAGCCTTCAAGGATCACTTCTAAGTGCTCATACTCAAAGATAAGGTGTCTAATAGAGATCAACAAATTAACAACTGCTTTGATGCAAAGCAAGTATTCAAAGATAGATCGTTACCTTTTGAGGTGTTCCTAAGTTCTATTTTCAACTGGAATGCCGTAGCTCTGGCTATTGAGACAACATAGGCTAGGATCTTCTCCCAAATTGCCAAGCAGGATGACAACCAATTACATGAGCGAGGACTGCATCCAAAAAGGATCCAAGTAACCATGATATGAGCAACCAATCTTGTTACCACCAGAGCAAAATTTCTTCAAACAAATTTTGATTGAGTTCATCTTCAGGGGAAGCAAACTGCACAGAGATTGTCGAAGTTAAGTGATCAAGAAATTTCTCGAGCTGATGACCATAGATTATAGCTAGAGCTTGTTGCTCCCATAGAAGAAAGTTTGTATTATCAAGTTTGATTGCAAAGGGTGATTAAAGGTCATCAACCCTGGAAGATGAGTATTCAATTACGGATGCAAATGAGATTGGCTCGAATTCAGTGGAGGAGAAAAAGGATCTAAAGCTCCTCCAATGGCAGAACCCTCAAGACCTCCCATTGGGGAGTTTGGGGCTGTAGATACCATGATAGAGAAGTATGAATCTAGAAAGAAAGTGAGAGTGAGAGAATATTAAAGTGAATGAGAAACTAAATATTGAGAGGAAGCATTGTCACACAACAGAATTTGGTTTGGCCATGCTTGCTCAAGCCTCCTTACCGTTATGATTTTGGGATGAAGCATTTGCTTCTGCTGTATTTGTCATAAATAGACTTCCAACCCCGGTTCTTTCCTTCAGATCCTTGTTTCATGTTCTTTTCAAAACTCCACCTAATTACTCCATCTTGAGAGTGTTTGGTTGTGCTTATTTCTCTTTACTTCAACCTTATACCAAGCTCAAACTTGGTTTTCATTACTCTGTCTGCATTTTCCTTGGATATAGCTCTAAAGCACCGTCGATACAAATGTTTAGTATTAAAACTCGTTGTCTATACATCTCCAAATATGTCTTGTTCAATGAAACTTTCTTTCCCTTTGCCAAGTCTACTTCTCCTTCACCCTCACAATCACTCAATTGCATTTCTTCAAACCCCTTGACCATTGCCACTCATTCTACTACTCCTACCACTATGCACCCCTCCTTTTCACCACCCACCCCTCCTTATACACCTTTATCCTCATCCAACTTTCCCTTTAGTCCCCCAGTCATCACTTCCTATGCCTCAACTACCTTCTCTTCAAATTCCCCTACCTTACCTTAATACCCTCCTTCACCTTCACATTCCCCAATCATCCTCACCTCAATACCCTCCTTTACCCCTACATTCCCCATCACTTGCCTCTCCCCCTATTCCATTACCTCCTCGAGCACCCAAGCCTCCCCCTATTCAACAATCCATGCAAACCCGAGCTAAGTCCAATATCTTTAAACCCAAAGCTTGCCACTCTATTCTACTCGCCCTTACCACACCTACCTCTGTCACTGAAGCATTGTTTGAACCCAATTGGTTTTGAGGAAATGAAGGATGAGTATAATGGTCTTCTAAGGAGTAACACTTGGCCTCTTCTCCTGTTGCATCCTGGTCGTGTTTCAATCGGTTGCAAGTGGGTGTTCCGAGTAAAACAGAACCCTAATGGCAGTGTGTCCAAATATAAAGCTCGTCTTATGGCTAAGAGCTTTCACCAACAAGTAGGTTTTGATTACTCAGAAACGTTTTCTCTTGTGGCAAAATCGGCCACAATTCGTGTCATCCTCACCTTAGTTCTCTCTAAGGGCTGGCTGTTTCACCAATTGGATGTGAATAATGCTTTTCTCAATGGCATTCTGCATGAGGATGTTTATATGTCCCAACTAAAAGGCTTTAGTGCTGTTCATTCTTCCTTAGTTTGTCACCTCCACAAAACCTTATATGGCCTATAACAGGCCCCACATGCATGGTTTGAAAGCCTAGTTTATGCACTTTTCAAGCTAGGTTTCATTTTGAGCAAATATGATCCATCTTTATTTGTCTACTCCTCGGCTACTCACTATGTGTGTGTCTTGGTTTATGTTGATGATATTATCATCGCAAACTTAAACCTGCTGTATATGTAACATCTTATCACTCAAGTAGACAAGGAATTTGCTCTTAAAGACTTGAGACCTTTCCACTACTTCCTAGGCATTGAAGTTACTCAACTAGCAAATGGCTTTCTGCACTTGTCTCAGCAAAAATACATTCGGGACTTACTCACTAGGAGCCACATGGATTCCACAAAGGGTATCCCTACACCTATGGTCACCAACTTTAAGCTATCGAAATTTAACGCTCCCATATTTTCTGATCCACAGTTGTATTGTTCCATCATTGGGACACTTCAGTATACTACTATGACATGCCCAGAAATTTCTTATAGTGTCAACAAATGTTGTCCGTTCATGTATAATCCAGCTAAGGAGCATTGCAAGGCAGTCAAGCGAGTGCTTTGCCACCTTGCTGGAACCATATCATATGATTTGGTTCTTTCACCATCTCCTTAACTCGTTCTAAATGGATTCTGTTATGCAAATTTGGAAGTGGATCCCGATAACTGCAAGTCCACGTCTGGCTCATGTGTGTTCCTTAGACCGCATCTGGTCTCCTGGTGGTCCAAGAAATAGCTTCTGGCAACCCACTCAAGCATTAAAGCTAGGTATTGCAGTTTAGCTGATACAGTCTCTAAAATTTTGTGGCTTCAAACTCTTCTCACTGAACATGGGATCAGAAACTTAGCACCCACGATTTATTGTGACAATCTAAGTATTGATATGTTGGCACACAACTTAGTGCTTTAGACTCGCACCAAACACATGGAGTTGGACTTGTTATTTGTTCGAGAAAAGGTCCTAGCAAGGAAGCTGCAGGTGGTTCACACTCCATCTGAAGATGAGCTAACGGATTTACTGACCGGAGCCTTGTCCTCCACTCGATTTCTTCTACTCTGTGACAAGTTGCACATTACACAGCCTCCCTCTCCTTCAGGTGCGAGGAATATCACTCAACAGAAGAAGTTTACCTCATTAGCTATCACCAAGAGTTCAAATGAGAGTTTAGGAGGGCTTGGATTCAGGGGGCATGTTAGAGCAGTTAGATACCAGCCTGGATAACTGAAGATCGTTGGAGTTAGTTACAGCCTGTTAGCTTAGCCCCTAATGTATCTGGACACTCACAATGTATCTGATCTCCCTATATATACCTTGATCTCTATGTAATTCATTAATCAATGAATGTTTAGTTTCTCATTCACTTTGATATTCTCTCACTCTCACTTTCTCTTTAGATCCACACTTCTCTATCATAAATCAATACCACAAATTTAAAATCTTCTCAATTAGTCCTTAAACTTTAATTAATAACTCAAACGTTTCCAATCATTTTATAGTAAATTTATACTAGTGATCAATTTATTTGTTAAATTTAAATTATTAGTAAAAATCCCTTAATTTTTTAAGAAAATAAACAAGAATACATTATAACAAAGAATATTATTATTTATACTATTTAATGAATAAATTAAACAAAAATCAGATATATCGGATTTGTGCTTTAGAAATAAAAAAGATTTAAATTTATGGATTTTAAAGAACACAGGAGGGGTGAGAAAACATATGGATTTTTTTATTGTAAGATTTAAATATCATTATAGTCTCTATAGTTATACCAAATTTTAATTTTGGTTCATGTAATTTTTTGTTTGGGGTATAAGTCCTTATAGTTTTTTATCGTTTGAATTTTGATCCTTAAGTGATCAAACCAAAATAAATTAAACCATAAGGAGTAAGTACACATCATAATGAAAATTAAGAACCAATTCTTGATATAAAATAGTAATTATTGGATTAAAACTTAAAAAAATTAAAAATTATATGCACCAATAATTAAATTCAGGGGCCAAAAGACCAAATATTTAACACTATAAAGACTTAAATCTAAACAAAAAATTATAGGAATTAAAAATCAAAATCACTAAAAACTATAAGGGTAAAAAACTTATTCGAACCTTATTTTAATTATTGAATTTTCTTAAATATTGTCAGAATATATTCTAAATTAAATTTTAGATTTTATAATTTATTTATATTCTCCTGATTTTGATTTTTCTAGGTCATTGTTTGGATGCCAAATAAAGGGGACTGAGAGAAAAATGAAATAATTTTTTCTTCAATTGTTTCATCTTCACTTAAATATTAAAAAATACTATAAAATGATTATTACTTTCAATAGTGGGTTATTATATTTTTTTCATTTTGCTTTTAATTAATTATGTTTAATATAAAATGATAACAATAATATAATAAATTTCTATTTTAAATTATCATAATATGACTCTTATTTTGTAAATTTTAGACATCTATAAGTAAAACATAAACTAATCTAATAATATATTTTAAAACATTTATACATATTAACTTTAATTTTTACAATTTGGTACATTGCATAGATCAAAAATACTAGTTCAACATATATCAATAATTTGTTAGAATAGTTATTGACTTCCATATTATAAGCATAGGGAGGAATACACTTAAAGAGTTAGGTGGGGATAATAATAATAATAATAATAATAATAATAATAAAATATTCAAATCAATCTTTCGAAAATATAACACCATATCAAGTTACTTCTTAAAGATTAATTTGATTTTTAGAATATAATATAAAATAAAAAGATTATAAAACTTCTCTAAACTTTTGCTTTTTTATATAAATTGTTAGAGAAGTTAAATGCCACCCTAGAAAATTGGAGACCGTTGGAGTTAGTTATAGTATGTTAGCTTTGCCCCTAATGTATCTGTACATTCACAATGTATTTGATCTCCCTATATATAACTTAGTTTCTGGACAATTCATTCATCAATGAATATTCAGTTTCTTATTTAGTCTAATATTCTGTCACTCTCACTTTCTCTCTAGATTCACACTCCTCTATCATGGTATCAGAGCCACTATAAGGTGAGCTATGCATTAGGTTGGAATAGTTTGGAGTGACATGATTAATGGCGCCAAAATCTGGGTACAAGATGGTTTCTGGAGTGGCAACCATAGCAGCTAAATTTGCACTAGGTGTTGAAGGTCAAAAGTGTTGTGGTTGTTGAGGGTAATGTGCACTAAATGGATTGGTATAGGAAGATATTGTTGGTGATGTAGGTTGCTAAAATGTATGATCAAATCGATGAAAACAATTGTAGGATAAGTGACCTGGTTTGAGACAAATCTAACAAGTCATACCTCTACCATAGGAATGTCCTCCTCGGGATTCTGCCGCAACCACTAGACCATCCTCGGCCACAGCCTCTACCATTACCACCATGATTAACTCGAAAAGCTTATGGTTGAGAGGCATTGTTTGTTGTAGCACCAGCATCAGATTCAGCTTGTTTCTTTGCAAGATTAGCTTAATGTAGCAGATTGAAGGGAGTGGAACCAGATTGTTTTTCAAGCTTGGACTCCAATGCCATGAGAAACACTTCTAGCTCAAAGATCGAATACGAATCAATGCGTGACAAAATTAAGGCTACGAGTGCATTGTACTCAGTTGGTAAGCCTTCAAGGATCATTTCTAAGTGCTCATACTCAAAGATAGGGTGTCGAATTGAGATCAACAAGTCAACAACTGCTTTGATGCAAAGCAAGTATTCAGAGATAGATCTATTACCTTTTGAGGTGCTCCTAAGTTCTATTTTTAACTGGAATGCCTTAGCTCTGGCCATTGAGACAACATAGGCTAGGATCTTCTTCCAGATTGCCAAGCAAGATGACAACCAATTACACGAGTGAGGACTGCATCCAAAAAGGATCCAAGCAACCATGATATGAGCAACTAATCTTGTTACCACCAGAGCAAAAATTCTTCAAACAAATTTTGATTAAGTTCATCTTCAGGGGAAGCAAACTGCATAGAGATTGCCAAAGTTAAGTGATCAAGAAATTTCTCGAGCTGATGACCATAGATTAAAGCTAGAGCTTGTTGCTCCTATAGAAGAAAGTTTGTATCATCAAGTTTGGTTGCAAAGGGTGATTAAAGGTCATCAACCCTGGAGGATGAGTATTCAATTACGGATTCAAATGAGATTAGCTCGAATTCAGTGGAGGAGAAAAAGGATCTGAAGCTCCTCCAATGGCAACCCTCAAGACCTCCCATTGGGGAGTTTGGGGCTCTAGATACCATGATAGAGAAGTATGGATCTAGAAAGAAAGCGAGAGTGAGAGAATATTAGAGCGAATGAGAAACTGAATATTGAGAGGAAGCATTGTCACATAACAGAATCTGGTTTGGCCATGCTTGCTCAAGCCTCCTTACCCTTATGATTTTGGGATGAAGCATTTGCTTCTGCTGTATTTGTCATAAATAGACTTCCAACCCCGATTCTTTCCTTCAAATCCTTGTTTCATGTTCTTTTCAAAACTCCACCTGATTACTCCATCATGAGAGTGTTTGGTTGTGCTTATTTCTCTTTACTTCAACCTTATACCAAGCTCAAACTTGGTTTTCATTACTCTATTTGCATTTTCCTTGGATATAGCTCTAAGCACCATTGATACAAATGTTTAGTATTAAAACTCGTTGTCTATACATCTCCAAGTATGTCTTGTTCAATGAAACTTTCTTTCCCTTTGCCATGTCTACTTCTCCTTCACCCTCACAATCACTCAATTGCATTTCTTCAACCCCCTTGACCATCCCCCTTGACCATTGCCACTCATTCTGCTACTCTTACCACTATGCACCACTCCTTTTCACCGCCCACCCCTCCTTATACACCTTTATCCTCATCCAACTTTCCCTTTAGTCCCCCTGTCATCACTCCCTAAGCCTCAACTACCTTCTCTTTAGATTCCCCTACCTCACCTCAATACCCTCCTTCACCTTCGCATTCCCCAATCATACTCACCTCAACACCCTCCTTCACCCCTACATTTCCCATCACTTGCCTCTCCCCCTATTCCATTACCTCCTCGAGCACCCAAGCCTCCCCCTATTCAACAATCCATGCAAACCCAAGCTAAGTCTCGTATCTTTAAACCCAAAGCTTGCCAACCTACCTTTGTCACTGAAGCATTGTCTGAACCCAATTGGTTTGAGGAAATGAAGGATGAGTATAATGCTTTTCTAAGGAATAACACTTGGTCTCTTCTCTTGTTGTATCTTGGTCGTGTTCCAATCGGTTACAAGTGGGTGTTCCAAGTAAAATAGAACCCTAATGGCAGTTTGTCCAAATATAAAGCTCGTCTTGTGGCTAAGAGCTTTCATCAACAAGTAGATTTTGATTACTCAGAAACGTTTTCTTCTGTGGCAAAATCGGGCACAATTCGTGTCATCCTCAACTTGGTTCTCTCTAAGGGCTGGCTACTTTACCAATTGGATGTAAATAATGCTTTTCTTAATGGCATTCTGCATGAGGATGTTTATATGTCCCAGCTAGAAGGCTTTAGTGCTGTTGATTCTTCCTTAGTTTGTCACCTCCACAAAATCTTGTATGGCCTAAAACTAGGCTTTTCAGGCCCCGCATGCATGGTTTGAAAGCCTAGTTTATCTACTTTTCAAGCTAGGTTTCTTTTCAGCAAATATGATCCATCTTTATTTGTCTACACCTTGGCTACTCACTATGTGTGTGTCTTGGTTTATGTTGACGATATTATCATCACAAACTTAAACCTACAATATATGTAACATCTTATCACTCAAGTGGACAAGGAATTTACTCTTAAAGACTTGAGACCTTTCCACTACTTCCTAGGCATTGAAGTTACTCAACTAGCAAATGGCTCTCTGCACTTGTCTCAGCAAAAAAACATTCGGGACTTACTCACTAGAAGCCACATGGATTCCACAAAGGGTGTCCCTATACCTATGGTCACCAACTTTAAGCTATCGAAATTTAACACTCCCATATTTTTTGATCCACAGTTGTATCATTCCATCATTGGGGCACTTCAGTATGCTACTATGACATGCCCAGAAATTTCTTATAGTGTCAACAAATGTTGTCCGTTCATGCATAATCTAGCTAAGAAGCATTGGAAAGCAGTCAAGCGAGTGCTCTGCCACCTTGCTGGAACCATATCATATGGTTTGGTTCTTTCACCATCTCCTTAACTCGTTCTAAATGGATTCTGTTATGCAAATTTGGCAGTGGATCCCAATAAATGCAAGTCCATGTCTAGCTCATGTGTGTGTTCCTTGGACTAAATCTAGTCTCTTGGTGGTCCAAGCAATAGCTTCTAGTAACCTGCTCAAGCAGTAAAGCTAGGTATTGCAGTTTAGCTGATATAGTCTCTAAAATGTTGTGGCTTCAAACTCTTCTCATTGAACATGGGATCAGAAACTTAGCACCCACGGTTTATTGTGACAATCTAAGTACTGATATGTTGGCACACAACCTATTGCTTTAGACTCGTACCAAACACATGGAGTTGAACTTGTTTTTTGTTCGAGAAAAGGTCCTAGCAAGGCAGCTGCAAGTGGTTCACATTCCATCTGAAGATGAGCTAACTGATTTACTGACCAGAGCCTTGTCCTCCACTCGATTTCTTCTACTCTGTGACAAGTTGCACATTACATAGCCTCCCTCTCCTTCAGGTACGAGGGATATCACTCAACAAAAGAAGTCTACCTCATTAGCTATCACCAGGAGTTCAAATGAGAGTTTAGGAGGGCTTGGATTCAGGGGGCATGTTAGAACAGTTAGATAGCAACCTGGATAACTAAAGATCATTGGAGTTAGTTATAGTCTGTTAGCTTAGCCCCTAATGTATCTAGACATTCACAATGTATCTGATCTCCCTATATATTCCTCGATCTCTATGTAATTCATTAATCAATGAATGTTTAGTTTCTCATTCACTTTGATATTCTCTCACTCTGACTTTCTCTTTAGATTCACACTTCTCTATCATAAATCAATACCACAAATTTAAAATCTTCCCAATTAGTCCTTAAACTTTAATTAATAACTCAAACATTTCCAATCATTTTATAGTAAGTTTATACTAGTGATCAATTTATTTGTTAAATTTAAATTAATAGTAAAAATCCCTTAATTTTTTAAGAAAATAAACAAGAATACATTATAACAAAGAATGTTATTATTTATACTATTTAATGAATAAATTAAACAAAAATCAGATATATCATATTTGAGCCTTAGAAATAAAAAAGATTATCGTTGGGAGATCCCTTCCCCCTTCAATGACTTCCGTCAGATTGGGCCAAGTTAGTCTATCGAGACCAAAAAAATAAAACAAAAATCTAAGTTTATACAAAGATAAGATATTTTCATGAGTAATTACCGTTAGTCATTTTATCAAATCTTTACCGAAAGAATCTGTTGTTCATCAGTTGCGGTATGTTTACTTATTTAAAAACTTTTAAAGTTCATATTGGCATAATTCGGAAACTTGGGAAAAGATAAAAATTTATCTTAAAATAAATATTAATTTGAGGACTAAATTATTATTTGTTTCAGACATTAGAAAATCTAGATTCGATTTGATTATCCTCTGAGGACCTGGGTGATGTTTTATAAATTTTTACAGAACCAAATAACCAATTTGAATATCCAATGAAAAAAATAATAATATTAAACATAAGTTGCACATAAAATTGTAACCGACGGAACAAGTTATCGTTGAGCAATAAACCAATGTAAGAAGTAAAGACATTTGATTAGATATGTTTCTGTTAGGTAAACTAAAGCATCTATAGTGATCCTGGTTTCCAACTGCATGGACCTTCATTAAAAATGGTAAACTGAGTAATTATATATTGAAGTTTCTCTTCCTGACTTGTTCAATCAAAAGATATCAAACATACCACTTTCCGCCGACAAAGAAACATGGAAGGTGTAAATCTTAACTAGGTCTTCTGAGAAAGTTATAATAATATATTATATAGTGTATATAAGGGGGAAATGTTTTAGATAATTAAAAAAAAAAATGGTATTGAAATAATCAAATTTTCCTCGAGTGACCTGGTCTCGCATAAGGCTTCTTGAACATTATACCTAGTAAATGAGTTATACTCTCTCTCTCTCTCTCTTATGGCAGTTATACTCTCATCTCCCCATATCAAAAAAGTGATAAAATTAAAAGGTAAATGAGTTAAAAAATAAATTAAAATTAGTTATAATTAAGTGTTTAAAATTATATAAATAAATAATGTGTATAACATTTTTACTAGTAAAATAGAATTTCCTTCAAATTTACTAACAATTAATTTCTTTTAATTTTTAAATTAGAACAGCTGAGAAATCTGTATACTACTATATACCTAGTTTTACCGTAAAGCAAAATTACACTTTTTCAAACCTTAAGAGGATCAAAACAACACCTTAATTTCAACGGGACAAAGTTTAAAATCACATCAAGGAAACTGCAATGCAATCCTTTAGCATTGCGTCTTTGTTAGAGATTATCCAAACAAGTCAAATGGTTCGAAATTGAATCAGTATCCACATTTGAATGTTTCATAGTAGAATAAATTTTCAGTTATTGCACATTGCTCCTTGGGTAAGTAGGTTTGGAGTTTTTATTATTATTAGTTCATTATTATAAATGTACATTGAATGTTTCAAATGAATAAGCTTCTAATGTTAGCACGCATTGCTAGACTTTTGAGTTTTTAATTAAAAATTTGCGTTTACTTTTCAGCGGCATTATTTAGCTTACTGTAGTTGCGGTGGGTATATATATACATAGGTTAGGTTTATATATTACATCGCGCTGTGTAATTAACACCAGAACTACAGAGGAATCTGATTACCAGAAACATGGGCTACTTCCCTTCCTTTCTACTTCACTTTCTTGCGTTACATTTTATTCTTAATTCTCTACACACGAGTGGTACCTTTCAGAGTGGTACACCTAAAGAAAGCAGCAACCATTTCCATATTGTTGAAGTCAACTCTTTGCTGCCAGCCTCTACCTGCAGTCCTTCTGCAACAGGTTCGCTCTCTTGTTCTTGTCTCCTACTACAAAACGAATTTGAAGTGAATGTTCCTCCAAACCAAAACCAAGAAATATTAATTATAAAAATAATGTTTTATTCTTTTTTTTTTTCCCATCAAAGTTCCGCATCAAACTCAACATCAAGCATAAGCTATCATATTAAGTGCATGAATCACTACATAAAATTAATCACATCATTTAACAAAATCACAACTCACCTTGAGGAATCACCCACTTGTATTTACACAATTCCCTACTACATCAATCTACTAAGCATAAGAAGCGGTGAAATAAGTTTGCTAAATGTATATTAGTGGTAGTTGGTCTTGCATTGGCAACCTGGTTAATGGTATTGACTATGTAAATCACAAGTTGCAAACATACTATTCATCACTTGTATGATTTTCGCAAAGCTTGTCGTTTCTCGATATATAAATAATAGAATTGTACTCATTAAAGCATTCTTTCCTCCTCCATTGACACTTGATATTTTATGTATTCATATTTCATCATGAAATTATTTAGGCTTTATTGCTAATTTCCCAAGTTGTATTTTTTTAGAGCTGTGGTTGTTTTGAACTGTAGTGTCATCCGAAGATGAGTCTCTGAAATTGGTCCACAATTACGGACCCTGCTCTCCAAGAAAGCATGGAAAAGCAAATGCTCCCAATGCACGTAAAATCCTTGAACGGGACCGAACAAGAGTTAGCTTTCAGATATCTAGACAGCTCTATGGCAGCAACGATGCTCAAGTCAAGTGGGATAGTATCAATACTAATGAATACGTTGTGAATGTGGGAATAGGAACACCTAAAAGGGAGTTCACGCTTGTGATGGATACGGGTAGTAGTCTCTTATGGACTCAATGTCAACCATGCAAGCTTCAAAGGCTCAGCGGTTGTTACAAGCAACAACATCCAATCTTTGATCCATTAAAATCTTCCACTTACACTAACATTACATGTCCCTCAAACACATGCAGTCTGGCCAATACCACATTAGGTAATTAACTGCAATCAATAGATTATGAAGATATTCTTGCAATATAAGTCTGCGATTATATATGTCAATCTCATATATTTAGAAGCATGTATCTAAAATTTTCTCGTGGCTATTTGGCTATATTTAGCTAACATGTGTGGGGGCTTTCTTGATCACTTTTCACTCATGACAACTGTATAAGTTGAGTTCGAATTTGCTGTAATAAGATTAATTTTTGCTTGGAGTCTGCTTGGCCGTAGCCTCAGGCTGATTCTAGTGGGTTTTGAACCATAATTAAAGTTTTACACTAAGATTTATTTATTAATTTATTTTTATTCTTATTTGGGAAATCCAAATTTAAGCTTCCTTCGAATGAGCTCATTAATCCTGCACCCATAAACCATCTAGGAATTTTCCTAATTTTATTTGTCTCCAATTTAATCCCAAATGTTGAAACAAGTTTGCAACTATAATAATCTCTTAACCATCTAGCTAGCTTCAACATTAGCTTCGTTATGACTTATCTCCTTACATATTTAGTTTTTAATTAATTCTTATCACAAACGCTGCAGGGTCTTCAAAATGCGTTTCCTCAACATGCGCGTATCACACAGCTTAGGTAGACGGATCAGAAGCCGATGGATTTCTAGCTAAAGAAAGCGTAAGTGTTGGATCCAATACCTTCAATGACATCATATTTGGATGCAATGAAGTCAGCGTTAATATTTCCATTACCGAGATTGATGGCATAATTGGGCTCGGCCAGGATTTTTTGTCCTTTGTGGAACAAACTGCTAAAATATATGAGAGAGTCTTTTCATACTGTCTCCCATCAAAACCAAGTGAGATTGGCTTTCTCAAGTTTGGTAAGGCTAAACAAGTTTCGAAGTCCTTGATGTTCACACAGCTAGGAGCAGGTTATGCCATTCAACTCGTTGGAATAAAGCTTGGCAATACCACAATTCCCATAGCTGTTAAGAAGGGTGCTGCAAGTATTGATTCTGGTACCGTGATTTCAAGGATACCTTCAAAGGAATATATTACTCTGCGAGAAGCATATAGGAAAGCCATGTCCCATTATCAGTTAGCTGAACCGTTTGAGATTCTTGACACTTGTTACCATATTGATGGTAACACTACACTTACACTTCCGAAAATGAGCTTCTTGTTTGCAGATGGACTTGTTTTAGATATACCACCCAGCGGTGTAGCTTTTCCTATCAACTCCACCCTTGTTTGTTTTCCATTTGCACCACCTCCGGCAGGTGAGGATATTGTACTTTTTGGAAACTTCCAGCAGAAAACGTTAGAGATAGTGTATGACGTAGCAGGAGGAAAACTTGGCTTTGGTTATGGGGGCTGCAATTAGTAATTTATGCATCCAATTCTTATATATAGAATAAATTAATTAGTGGCCCACAATGTTTAGCTTAAACAAATATGCAAGCTTTTGGTAGTTTGCACAAGAATAGGTTCAAATAAATTTCTTGTACCAACCGTTTTTCAAGATGTGAAGGTCATATCTTCATGTGCTTAATGCTTTTGACCATGTGTACAAGTATGCCACTTTGTGATTGTTGAATGTTGTCGCAGATCTTCTTAAAAGCACTTAGCAGCTAAGATGTTTTTGGTTTGCTCATTTTCCATTTTTATTTTCAGTAAAAACAGAAAATACACAGAAATATGTTTGGTTAGATTTTGAAGGAAACATTTCAATGGAAATATTTCCTAAAAGCTGTGAAAATTTGAAAACAATAATTTCACGTTTTAATGTTTTCAATGTTATTTATGGGAAATATTTTGCATTGAAAATGCGGTGACAAGGCGGTAAACATGAAAGATATTATTTCTTTTATTGCACACACTGCTTTGCTCAATTTAATAAAAAAGGAACCAAGTTACACACACTGCTTGATTCAAACACGGGTTCAAGCGCATGACCACTTTATTAGTATTTGAAAATTTTGTTTTGAAAATAAACAAATCAAACATATTTTCACTATTTTTTTTATTTGAAAACAGAATTTTCTTCTACAAATCAAATGAATTTTCTAAAATTTAAAAATTTGAAAATGAAAATTGTTTTCTGCAAACAAAATAAGAAATGAAAATAAGAAATATTTTCGGAAACTAAAACACACCCTAAGTTATTCATTCCTCTTGTTTGAGCTTCAGTTTGCATATCTAATCCAATGAGTTTAGCTTGATATTGCTGCAAAAAATGCTAAACAACATTAAACTTTGTCAAAATATAATTGACAAAATGAATATGTGACATGATTGTTAATTTTTGGATAAATAAGTATTCATATCACTTCATTACATCTATCAACTCAACTACCATTATTTCTATTAAAGATTTTGGCTATATTAGTTTGGGTGTGTAACATACATTAATGGACTGGTCATCACTAGTAGGATTAACACTCCCGGTAACAAACTCAATGTAAGTTTTAAACTTAACATCATTCTCTCCAACAATAGAAGGACATAATAGAGACAAAATAAAAACACTACCAAAAAAAACTATCAAAGACAACACTTTTTAGCTGTTCTTGCAAAAGTGTGGGTAAATAACACTAAACCCAGCACACTTGATGAATTTTTATAGCAATGCCCAACTTTTAAGTGCATGTGCACGCGCTCCTCCCCCCCCCCCCGGGGCACCAAAACGAAAAAACAAAAGCACAAAAATAGAGCATTTTCCCTCTTTCTTGTAGTGCATATTCTGTTCCACCACCGACATCTGCCGTCGCGTTCCATTGCTCTCCATCACAACCTTTTGCCGTCATGCTCCATCATCGCCTTTGGCCGCCACTCCTCATCATTGCCTTTCACTGCCGTGCTCCATCGTTGCCTCGCTCTATCGTTGCCTTCCGCCACAGTCTTCCACCAATATTCCTCAACGTCATCAACCTTTAGCTTCTCATCATTTTCGAGCTCTTTCTTCACTGAAGCTGTGAGTACCTCCATTAAAGCTCGATCTGAGTTTCTTTCTTCAATTTCGCTTCAACTTCTGTATTTTGTGTGAATTCCTTGAACCCTAGGTTCATATTTCTTCAATCTAGCTCACTTTTTCGGATTTTTCTTAAGATTGCTTATTTCGATTGATCACTAATGAAGGAAGAGCATTTTGTCGAAGCTGCTAAATGAAGTACATTTCTATTTTGCAGGTAGAAGCAAAAGTCTAAATCACGTTGTAGCTCTTTGTCAATATCACATTAAACTCAACGATGGCGTCAAAATGTACGTAACTCAACTTCTCTTCCTTCCTTTCACTATTTCATTGCATGCTTTTTATTTATTTACTGGTTTATTCTTTTATTTTGTTGGATATTTTCTATTGAGTGTACATCGAGCTTTGATTTTGCTTGTTTTTATTTGCATTATATTGGTGAGATCCTTGTCAATTATGTGATCCTTTAGGTGTTTTCTGTTTAGTAATAATTCTTTTTCAAAATTTATGTAGTTTATTTATAATCACATTAACAGATTTGTCTTTTTATATGACTTTACAATATAGAACTGTTGTCATGCTATAGTATAGTGGCTTGTAAAATGAAGAGTTGTTCTCTTCGTACCAAGGTAAATGAATTTAACATTAGTTATGATTTGAAGTTCGGTATTTGTAATGAAAGGATTGAAAAAAGTTCTATATAAATTTGATTCTACAGGTGATGTTAGGCTTGTTAGTGTTAGAAGGAACCAATTCAGCTTCATGTTTTCATTTTTATTTTTGTCGGGGTCGGCAGTGATCAACTAGTTTTGAATGAAATCATTCTTTAAATTTATAGATATCCGTTTTTAGTTAGTCATTCATAAAAGGGTTGTGTTTATATTATGGCTTTGGTTTAAATTCAACTTCAAGGATGATTTGTGTAAATACAGGTCAATAATGATAGGAGTAGAACTTATACCATTCATGATTTTACAACTTTAAATAAGATTATAATATTTGTGATACGGCTTACTTTCAGATGAAGATTCATAGGAAGGGAATAACATGCATGAGATTAGTGTTAATAAAAGTTTATCTAATATTTTGAATACTTTGATGAAATGTTCAATGATTTGGGCAAATTGGCTATATTTTGGATATTTCAGGTTTATTTTTATTTTCTCTTAGTTTTAGATTTAGTGTACTTGTTGTTTTTTTTTTAAATGAATTATGCAGGATTTATTTTCAGATATTGGATGTTGTTTGGGTATATTCCATGTGTTTACCTGTTACTTTGGTTAATGCAAAGAAATCTTTTTCTACAATTTTGAGTACAAGCTTAGAGTGGATGTTAAATAAATTTGAACTAGTTTGGGATTAAACAAAAACCAATTTAGAATTGGTTGAATTAGTTTTGAATCAGTTCGGTAAAATATTTCATGTATATTGAATTGTGCGGTGCACCCTATTTGCTAGTTAATCAACTATTTAGGAGCTAATTGAAAAAAACAAAATGAAAGTGACATTAGGCACCTTTTAAAAGTGTGGTTAAATGAAAATTAAAATTGTGGCTAATTGATACGTCTCCCCACACATGTAATAACCACATCAAAAGCACATGATCAATTAGCCACACTTAAAAAGTGTGGTTACTTGCTATTTTTAAATGCAGCTAATCGATACATTTTTTCTAGTGAAAGTGCAGAGTCATTAAAGTTGTGGTTATAAAGTAGAAAAATGAAAGCCAAACTACACAGAAAATTTGTCCACTAGAATCTCACAAAATTAGCTTTACATATTTTGCCTACACAATTTAAGGAGTTCACAGTTATCTATTTGATATTTAACAACAACTATCTTCTTTCTATAGTTGCTAATTCAAACCCACAAAGGGATACTCTTGAGCACAAAAATAAGTTAATAACGGAAGCATATGAGACCTACACTGCACTTAACTATTATTGAGTACATAACAATACATAAATTAAGTAACCTCCACAATGATAACGATTTCTATACTAATGGGCAGGAAATCACAATATATTCTAAAGATGTATTTGATGTAATATGATAAGTTAATACTATACATTATAATTTTATTAATTGTTTGATGTATGTGACGTATTATATAAATTTATTTATTTAGGATATATTTGGCATATTATATTAAGCATAACAGGATAAACTAACACTATATGTTATGTCCCTGTTCATAATTTGATTGGGGGGTTGCAAGTAGTAATTTATGCATCGAAGTCTCATTTACAAAGTAAATTGGCCAACAATGTAATTTAGCTTCAATAAATATATAGGATTTGGATTGTTTAATTTGCACAAGAATATAGATTTAAAATAAATCTCTTGTACCGGCAGTTTTTCAAAATGTGAAGGTCATACCTTCACGGTGCTTAATGCTTTTAAGCGTGTATACAAGCATCCCACTTTGTGGATGTTGAATGATATTAGAAATCTTATTAAAAGTATTTAATATACTCCAGTTATTCTTTCCTGTTATTTGAGCTTCATCACTTGCATGTCTAATCCAATGAGTTTAGCTTGATATTGTAAATATCTATGGCATTGTTCCTGCAACCTAAAAACGACGTCGGTTAGCTATTATTCGAGCTTAGCGCTTGATAGATATAGATAACTTCGAGAATAACTGTAAGCACATATTTTTGTGGTTGTATATAACAAATCTCACTTGCACTTTGCTCAACTCTTTAAACTCCATTATATTTCGGACTTGCTTGCATATTTACTCTCATATAATGCTATGACTAATTCAGTAATCCTTTCCTTTTCTCAATGTTACTTTAATATTTCTCATTTAATAATTCATGAATTGATTATTAAATAAAATAAACTCATATAATAGAAATTCTTAGGCACCCCCACAAAAAAAAAAAAAAAATTTACTCTGTTTCATTTATTTAATTTTATTAATTATTTTTTTTTCATTACATTTTTAATAAAATGGCTGATATGTCAAATTATGAATTTTTTTTTCTTATATTGGCGTCACCTAAGAAATTCTCCTCATACAATCTAGTAGAGTTGTAAGTGGTGCTGTGTCTTACAACACAGTTTACGTGTAGCAACTTTGAAGCTGAGGCGTGGAAATTTCGAACAAGTTTATGTTCTTTAAGTCATCATAACTTGCACATTATATGACCAAGATTGACACGCTTTGTTTTTACTTTGGTAGTGACTCTGCACACGAAATGAAGTTGGAACTATATAAGTCCCCAAAAAATAAAAGTAAAAAGAAAAATATTATTTGTACTATTTAAAAAAAAATGATAGATCCACCACCTTATATCTTTCTCTCTAATTGTGTGTCTATAATAATTCTAAAAAATGAGTACAAATCTACTAAAAAAAGAAAAGAATGTCTTGCACATTGAGTATCAATTAATATACGATGTTCCCAAATTATTACCATGCAATAAATTTTCCAACGAAAAAGAGATTCCTAGTTCAGAATTAAAATAAATAATTGACTATTTATTAGTCTTTGACTAAAGTAATTTTACTACGAAACAGTCGAAACTTACTTTCTACACATTATAGTAATTAAAAATTAAATTATAATTAAATAGCATACTTGTATAAGTCTAGCCACTTTAGTATTGCAGAAACCAAACATATTAGACCTAGGTTCATAGCCCAATTTCCACCCCCCAGTCCCTCTTAGAATTAGAATATAACCCCCTAGATAATCAAAATTAAATAACCTTAAAAAGGTAAGGGCAAGAAAAGTACTTTTTCTGGCATACGAATTAGCTAGAATAACACCCCAACTACCATTATCAAAATTCATTTCAACCATGGAGGAGCCAAATAGCATAATGCCATAATTAATCTGAGTTCTCACTGGGCCTACCATTTTTTTGTACTTTGTTTCTCTCCTCTTTGGCTCACCCTCACACGAACACACACCCACACTACTCAAATAAGTTTACATTGATAATGGAATCCATAATAATTTATAGACGTGGATTTTCTTACTATTTTCTTTTCTCATTATGCCAATTTGCCACCTCTGCCACGTCACATGCATGCTAGATAGGCAGGATAGCTGTCGTTCATGGCATTTTAGTTTCTATTGCCAATGGCTTTCATCCATGTTCCATAATTCAATTCAGTATAATTTTATTCAAACGTTTGATAGTTGGACGCTAAATCTTCTTGTTGTTGGGTGCAATAATTGGACTCAATAAACCATAGTTATTAAAACCATACTATAATTTTATTGGTCCGAATTGCGCTACTAATCGGCCTTGCAACAGAACTGATGTGACCCGGTTTGACTTGGCCGGGTTTTACAAAAACCTATGACCTAGTCCAGTTAGAGTAAACTAATTGGGACATGTATTTTTTTAAAAAAAATCATTTAATTTTTTTTATAAAAATAGAAGACTCTATAAAATTTTGATTTTTTAAAAAAATAATATATGACTTTCACAAGTTATCATTCAATCACTTGGGTATTGAAGTGAGAGTTACGTCAAGGCTTTTAGTCATTTTATAATTAAATATTCGACTCCCAATTTCTCCGTTATTAAGAGTGAATCTAAAATAGTAAAAAGTAAGTTGCATACATGTTTTTCATATGAACTTTCAATGTAAGTGACATGCTTTTTGTTTGATTTAATTGATTGAACTAATGACCCATTGATTGAACCAGTGACTTGATGCTTTATAATTTGGTAGAATTGAGCATCAAGTTGAGTTTTATAACTATGCAAAAAATATTTTTTATACAAAAATTGGTTTCATAATTGTGTACGTATATCTATTTCAATATTCTATTAATGAAAGACCACTAAGAATTATCCCAAAAAAAAAAAAATGAAAGACCACTAAGTTAGGTCTTATCTCTAATCAACTAGATATAAAAGAGTGCAATATACACTTGGACCTTGTCTATGTTCAAGATGATGGGTGGACAATATTAATTTTAAACCAATTTTTAATTAAAATTTAATTTTTATGTATTACTAGTGTAAAATAATTTTATATTATCAATAAATAGAAATTTAGGAAAGTGCCAAATCATAATAAATCTCTCATTATAATAGATAGTTACCTAACATGATTTTACATTTTCTTGCATTCATCTTTTAATTATATTGCATTTTATTTTGTGTCTTGCAACTTTTGATTCCTATATTCGTCCCTGGTATTGACCATTTGAGCTTTCACAAGTATAGTGATCAGTGATTTTGGTACTCATGTTTCTCAGTGCTCACAGAAGTTCATAATGCACAGGAAAGGAAGCAAATGTGTGACTTATGAATAGTTGCCCAACGAGCCCAATGCAACATGGGCGTTTAGATATACAACTATGATTCAAATTTCACCAATATTACAAAAATTGAATGTCACGAAATTTTCATCAAATAAATTTAACTAATAGATTATAGAATTCATTTACTTGCAAGTCTTCCACAGTTGTATTATAGTAATTTTTATGAAATATATAAGGTGATTTTTTTTTTTGAATATATAAAATAATAAGTTAAAATTTAGGAAATTTTTTATATTATTATTTTTTCATAAAAGTATTATATTTTAATAAATATGATATATAGCATATAAATGGAATTAAAAAAAAAAGAAAATTATATAGATTTTAATGAGGAGAGAGATATTTAATAAGGCTTGGAATTGGTAATTCATATGACATGAGTTAGGGATTAAGAAGAGCCCATCTTAATTATTTTTCAATTGCATAAAATTGGAATGTGGAATTATAATTCCGATTCTATATATTACACTAAATATAAAAATTGAAATTGAAAAGCTCAATTCCAATTCTAAACTCTAATTCGCTGGTCAATTCTAGATGCCAAACGGGGCAGTAGTGATATTTAGCGATAATGGTGCTTATGTTTCTCACAGATTTTCATCATGCATAGGAAGGAATCAAATGTGTGACTTAGGAATGGTTGCCCAACAAGGCCAAGGCAACATGGGAGTTAGATATACATCTATGATTTAAATTTCAATTAAATTTCACGAAATTTTCATCGAATAAATTTAACTAATAGATTATAGAATTCATTTACCTGCAAGTCCTCCATCACACTTGGGTAAGCATCCTTAATAAGTTCAATAACAGGTACAGCCGGATCCAGAAAATAAATGTTGTCAGGGTCGAAAGTAAATAGTAAAATAAGAATTTTAAATTAATTATATCTACTTTTAATCTTATATTTACATATAAAAGTTTTAAGTATATATTTCTTATTAAATATTTTAGCTTATTATTTCATTTAGATATTTTGAAAAACATAAAAAAGTTTTAAATTTTCGATGATAATTACTGTTTTATAAGTGTAAGTTGAAATTTTGATATTTAAATATTTAAAAATTATGCAAGATAATGTTTATTTGGTTATAGACCACACATAGTATTATAAGTTAGACGTGCACATATTAAATATGTAGAGAGTTCAATATATTTATATAACTTGAAAAAATGAGTTCAAAATAGGTTTACTTTTTAAATTGTAAATTTATATATTCTAAATTTAAAGTTATGATATTTTATTAAATTGTAAGTAATAAAATATATTATATGATTTTGATTATATACATTAAATTTGAGTGAGAATAAAATAAGTTAAATATTAAATATTTTAAAATAAAATATAACAAAATATTTAATCAAAATTTTATATTTTTTATAAATGGTAATGCAGCAAAATTTTATATGTTTTATGTTGCTTTCTAGTTTTGGTTTTGGTTTTGCAACAAGAAAACAAAGAAACGGAACGCATAGTAAAAATAGGTAAATTGCAATTCCATTAATATAAAGTTCATCATGGAAAAGGGTCTACTCTTTAGAGGTTACGAAAATGGAAAGGAGAATGAGTGGGTTTAGGGAGTACCGGAGATTTATGGTTTATGAAGGTGTAGAGAAGAAATTTGAGAATTTAGACTAATTTGATATAATTTATAAATTTTAAGGACTAATTTAAATCTATTGATCACCAATACCACCTCAAAGGCCACATAGGACCCCAGCTTGTCATATTAAGTGACACATCAATGACTTCATGGTGGCAAACTAATGAAAATGAAGTAAGGGAGTAACATCATCCACGTTTTGCAACTTTAGAGATTAAAAAAATTAATTTTTTTAATTTTATGAATTAAATAAAGCACACATACAACTTAAAAAATGAAAGTGAACCTTTACTCCATAATTCAAGGTGTGGAAAGCTACATATATCATGAAAGATATTAGAAAGATGAAGAAGAGCTTTAGCCTTAAGGTCTTGTGGTTTGGCTTGGGCAAGGAGGGTATCATTAGCTGAAATCTCCACTCAAAATGGTGCATCAAGTAACTCTTTGTTGGGTCATGGGAATGGGGGAAACTAGATTGTAGATTGACTCTCCTAAGAGTCAAACATGACTCCATGCAATGATCGTGATGCGATAATATTAGAGATGGCAAAATAGGTTAACTAGCCTCGCCTTGCCTTGCCTTGACTTGCTTAAAACCCACCTAAAATGGGGTAGCTTGGTTGCCTTAGTAAAATGGATTGAATATGCTAGCCTACGCTCGTTTGTGGGCAAATTAGTGAGTTTGAGGTTGACCCGCCAAATAAATAAATAAATATATTTATTTTAATATTTTTAATAAGTTAAATCACATAAAAGTTTTTAAAATTAGAAAAATATTTAGTGAAAATTTCACC
The DNA here is from genome assembly GCA_031439595.1 of Pterocarpus santalinus. Classification (NCBI taxonomy): domain Eukaryota; kingdom Viridiplantae; phylum Streptophyta; class Magnoliopsida; order Fabales; family Fabaceae; genus Pterocarpus; species Pterocarpus santalinus. The sequence goes on from CM062530.1 coordinate 58,318,874, forward strand.
TAAATACAATAGAATAGTATCTGTATAAACTTAAAAAAAAAATTCAACTACATAATTTACATCCAAATTCAAATATAAACATAATAAACTAATTAAGATGTACAAATAAGAAATTCACAAATAATAATTAATTACAAATATGCTTACAAATTAACCATAAAAGCTAATAAGAAGTCCACATATTTACAAAGAATAATCAATAATAACATAGTTCACAATAGAATATAAAGTTTCCTCCAATCCACAAGCCAAGCCTACCCTGATCTGTCTCAATTTGCAGGTTAGGTGGGTTGAAATTTTTTTACAAGTTAAACATATTAACTCAACACACTATTATTTGGCAAGTCGGGCAACCAACTCGGAGGCTTAAACCTATTTGGCTATCTCTAGAAAATATCAATAGGCCATTGGTTCATCCACAAGTAACCTTATCTACTAGATAAGATTCTCAATAGAGACAGACATGATTAATGCACTCTAGTCCTTTATTTTTGGGTCAAGAGAGATAGACATGGTTTGGGTCAACATGATTAATCCGTTTTTATCCTTCGTAATCTCAGTTTTAATGATGGGCCTTTTTTAATCTTAGCTCCAATAGGTTAACCAGCCTTGCTTCGCCTCACCTCAACTTGCTAAAAGCCTGCCTAAAATGGGGCAAGGTGGCCGCCTTAATAAAATGGGTTGAACATGCTAGCCCACGTCCGTTTGTGGGCAAATTAGTGAGTTTGAGGTTGACCTACCAAATAAATAAATAAATAAATTTATTTTAATACCTTTAATAAGTTAAATCACATAAAAAATTTTTAAAATTAGAAAAATATTTAGTGAAAATTTCACCTAAATACAATAGAATAGTATCCATATTAACTTAAAAAAAAAATTCAACTACATAATTTACATCCAAATTCAAATACAAGCAAAATAAACAAATTAAGATGTACAAATAAGAAGTCCACAAATAATAATTAATTGCAAGTTTGCTTACAAATTAACCATAAAACTAATAAGAAATCCACATATTTACAAAGAATAATCAATAATAACATAGTTCACAATAGAATATAAAGTTTCCTCCAATCCATGAGCCAAGCCTGCCCCAATCTGCCTCAATCTGTGAGTTAGGTGGGTTGAAATTTTTTTGCAAGTTAAAAACATTAACTCAACACACTATTGTTTGGCAAGTCGAGCAACAAACTTGGAGGCTTGAACTTATTTTGCTATCTCTAGAAAATATCACCAGGCCATTGGTTCATCTACAAGTAACCTTATCTACTAGATAAGATTCTCAATAGAGACAAACATGATTAACATGCTTTAGTCCTTTATTTTTGGGTCAAGAGAGATGGACATGGTTTGGGTCAACATGATTAATACGATTTAGTCTTTCATAATCTTAGTTCCAATGGTGGGCCTTTTTTAATCTTGTCTATATTTAGAGCCCACAGACAAATTGGACTATCATTTCTATCTTAATGCATTTTGACGACAACAAAAAATTAGAATTTCCTCCAATTTCGTTAACATTTAACTGCTTTTAATTTTTTAACAGTACTTCAAAAGTTTGTTTATCAGTTGGTTGATTAGTATGGACATAAGTAAATTGAACTTTTCTTTTTATTATTATTATTATTATTTACAAAAGTTTAAGTAAAAAAAAAAACTTATCCTGTTAAATATATCTGTAGACTCATTCAACATTTAAAAAGGTATTTATAAATCATCTATTAATAAAAAAAATTTGAAAATCAAAATCAAGTCATATGTGGAAAATCCATCAAATCAGCCAACTCAGTTGGCGTAGATTGAAATGAACAAACCTCTTAACGTTAATATGCATTCCAGACTTTCGAGTTTTTTTATTCAAAATTTGCGTTTACTTTTCAGTGACATATAGTTGCAGTGACCAGCGGGTATACAAATGGTCATGGTTATACCACATAGCACTGCGTATTTGCACAAGAACCATAGAGGAAGCCGATTACCAGAAACATGGGCTACTTTCCTTCCTGTCTGTTTCGCTTTGTTACCTTACATTTTCTTCTTAGTTCTCTACACACGAGTGCTGCCTTTCAGAGTGATACTCCTAAAGAAAGCAGCAACCGCTTCCTTATTGTTGAAGTCAACTCTTTGCTGCCCGCCTCTACTTGCAGCCCTTCTGCAAGAGGTTCCCTCTCTTGTTCTTGTTTCCTACTATAAAACGAATTTGAAGTGAATATTCCTCCAAATCAAAACCAACATATGCTAGTTACAAAATTGTTATTTTTAAGCATCTAAATTTGACCTCAAACTATACACCAAACACAACTAATCATATCAAGTGCATGAATTACCACTACAAAAAAACCGGCGAAATACTACACTGTATTAACCACACTTTGCCAAGTGTGCCAAGTTGTTACTTATGCATATAGCTCATATTCATCGTATGTTACTTTTTACGGGAAGAATTTTTTACTCTCATTGAATTCTCTCTCTCGCATGGAACCCTTTCTCACAAATCTATTTCAGAATGTAGTCTCAGAATCAGAAAACCCTTTCTCATTACATACTTCTGAGTTCTAAACACATTTTGTTCCTCCATTGAAGCAGTTGTGAGTTCTCTTCTTCTTCATTCCTCCATTGAAGCTATGAGTTCCTTTCTTCTTTTGATATTTTCAATTTCTATTCGATTTTCTTTTTCCAGTTTTCCTATCTTGTGTGAATTTTCTTTTAGTTCCTTTATTTTTTTCCTTTTTTTTTCTAGTTACTCCATTGGAGCTCTTCGTTCCTTCATTGATGCTCTCAATTTCTTGAATCAATCAATCTCACTTCTCTGTTTTCTCTCTAGATTGCTTATTGATATAGATTTGAAATTTGTCGAAGTCGATCTCGACATCGCTTCTTGAAGTCGATCTCGACATCCTCGATCTCAACATTCATTTCTTCGTTTGAATCTCAGGCTCTAGTCAAGAGTAAGTGTTCATTTTTTTGTTTGAATCTGAATTGATTGCTGATCTGTTTGAATTTGCATTTGAAATATTTGAATTTCTATTTGCGCTTATTTCTCAATTTTAAAGATGTTTGTCTCTGCCAAAATCAAGAGCGCTTCAGGATTCTAGAATTATGCATGTTCACTGATGAAGTTAAAGAGGAATGTAGAAAGAAAGAAGTTAATTGCAAAAGGCATTGTTACTCGGGGTTCATGGGACATTAGAGTATAGACTACTGTGTAGCATTCTAACTGCTCAATATTTGAACTCTAGGAAATGGCTATATATGTGTCTTTAAGTATAATGTGGAATTGATATATCTATGTTTAAGCAGTTCATTTTGGCCACACTACATTCAAGTATTTTTATGCAAATTAAGTAATCAAATTTCTTTTTTATGTAATGAAACCTGAAGCTATGTAGTCTTGTCGAGTAGTTATGGTGTGAATTTTCCACGGCATTGCAGTGAGAGATAATTTTGCATAAACTTGGTGTCAAATTTAGTGTAGTAGGACATAATAATAATGATAATTAATGACACATAGTTTATTATAATAATTAATGAAGTTTTCATAATCTATTCAGCTATGCACCTATAACTTAGGTGCACCATGTTTATGGAAGAAAATTCATCTTTCAGTAATGGTCTCCATTCTCTATACCTTGGATTGATTGTTTAGTTATGCAGGTGCCACCCTGTTCCTTTTTATCAGACTTTCACTTCTTGAATTAAGACTTACACTTCTTGTTCAAAGATTATGGAAGCCTCACTAGGTATTTCTGAACCCTTGCTGATTATTGATGTTGACAATTCTATGTGCCATGTTGACATTATATATACCTTTCTTTCCAATTTTTAATTTGTTGCAGATTATTTTCCGAATGAGGAGCTATATTTTCCATTAATTTAGTTATCTGTCATTTCACTTTATTCTTGATGACATGTATTGTCAGGGACATGAATATAAGGATCAATATCTTATTTTAGTGTACCAATGCATTTTCACTTCATTTGATCATTTCTAATAGTTAGTAGTAGGTACTTGTTCCATTTTAACACAGTATGTGGTTCTTAGAAGTTAAACTATAACATCCCATAACAATATTAGTATAATATTATTTATCCACATAGGAATCTTTGAATCACCAGAGCACTATGTACAATAACAAATAAATAGGGACATAGCTTAACAACTTGACAGTAAGATATTTAAAATCACTCCCAAGAGGCTGGATTTCTATGCTTTGCCTACTTGCTGCTTGTCTTGAACAACTAGGATAAACTTTATGAGCAGACCAATTGGCCAAGATCATGACAGGCTAAAACACGCTCCACCAATGCCTTTAACACTTGCCATGACCCTTTCTTTAGGCAAAAGAGAATGGCACCACCTTAACGTCTACATGTGTTGTGTGGAGCAGCACAAACTTTTTCTAAATCAAATCAATTTTTCTATAGAACTTACATGAAAACAAATATATAAATCCAAAAAAATTAGGTATGACATACATGTGTCAAATGTTATGATGTCTCTATATGGATATGGACCTCTTTACCTTCTACCTAGATCATAGATTGCTCCAGATTATGCGCATTACTGGTTGCTTTTTATGTCTGCAGGAGATTTCCTTGACCCTCCTAAGCTAGCATGAATGTCTACTATAGTACTTCAGTTGCCTATGCAAATTTTCCCTATTCAGCTATGCACCTATAACTTAGGTAACTGTTAAGGACTCTTATTCAAAAAGCCATAATTCAAGTCTAGGTGGAATAGTAGTGGAACCCCAAGGAACAGCCTAGAAAATAAGCAAATATAAATAAGGACTTAAATTGCATTATAGCAATATGATAGTTAGCATTTCTTAGCATTTAACTTTCAAATTCAAACCTATATTTACAATATTAACTTGCTTTTATATATCAGTACTAAATTTAGTGTATCTTTTCATCAATAACTACATCTTACAAGCAATTTCAGCAAGTAGCTTGGAGATTCCATTAGTATTAGAGTTCTTGCAACGACAAAAATTGAAAAGCTAACAAGGTATTTTCTCCCCCACATCACTATAGCAATGCTCTGTTTTTACTAATTCTTCTAGGTGTAGCATTGCAACGGTTGTAATTGTTTTTTATTTTTAATTTATTTAAACTTAATATGATAGTGGGTATATATTGATGTAATTTTGGGGATAAACCTTAATTTTGCGGATAAACTTAATAAGACAGTGGGTATATATTGATGTAATTCTTGAATTGTCCAAAACTGGACATTCAAGAAAACATGTCATATTGCAAAAAAAAGGAAAAAGAAAAGCTCATAATTGGTTGGTTGGGTCACTTTTCCAACAAACAAGAGAAAGAAATAATGATTCTTTGCTCATTTGTAGAAGATTTCCTCTGAAGCGTGATAATGAAGTTCATGATGCTTTACTAGTTAGTGTCCTAGCCTTATCAAGCAGTAAGTAGTCCATGGTCAAGGTCTATCGCTTTCTAAACCAAATGAATGGATGATTTTCGATTTTTGATACCTTGTGTTTTAATGGCCAAAAAATAAATTTGTATTTGAACTGAGGCCTGTTGGTATTGGAGTAGATAGACTGGTATCTATGATTATAGAGACAACCAGGTGTTTCTTTGCATTTGGTTTGACGATTTCAGGCACATGCATTTCATCTCATTATCAATATGTAATTACTTTTTTCTTCTTGTCCCATCTGATTCCTGCAGCCAATATGGTCTGAAAGGGAAATATCTATTGAATTCTTGAGCAGCACTTCCAGCAGCAAATCCATGCACATTCCATGTTATCCTCAAAGAGTCTCTCCAAGAGTCCTCAAACGCCAAAAATCTTCAAAAGATTGGACAACACCGATCTATTTAAAACCAACCACTGAAACTGAGTCTTCTTTAGATGAGAATTTGGTTTGTTCTTCTTCAGATTCTGAGGCAGAAATTGAGGTAATTGATGCTATCAGGAAGGGAAAAAGAATTTCCAGGATGACTGAATTTTTTTTTTTTTTTTTACAATCCTTATTATTTATTCAACTCTACTAGCAGTCTAGCTTAAATGTAATGATTCCTAGATAACATGTGAAACAATTAGATAACATGTGAAACAATTAGACCAGAATGGCCAAAAGCAAAAACAGTTAAATGTGTCCACTAACAGAATTGAAATTGAAATTGCAAAATCATTCAGAACAGAAAATACTATTATGAATTGGTTTTCTTGTCCCTATCTATCTGATAGACAATTAATTTATCCAAGTAAAGCTTCTTTGCTACACAATTAGGAGCTGATTTTGCTGCTCTTCCAATATGTTACAAGTCTTGGTCCAAAGTTCCTAACAATTATAAGGAGGAGATTTATAATAGCAGGTTAAAGGTAATTCGAATTCAAATTAGAATTAGGATTTTCTCTAATGTTTTCTATTTTAAACTCCATCAAATTTGAATCAATGTTTTGCTAATATTTTCTTGTGCATTGTTAGGAAAAGTTCATTATAGATGATGATGAAGTGAAGAAGATCATTATGAAACGGATAGGGGAAAAGTGGAAGGAGAACCGATCTGTTGTTTTTCATAAATACTATGATTCAAAACTTAGAAGAGAAGAGAACTATGCTAATTATTCTCCGGATATAAATAGAGATCATTGGACTCAATTTATTGAGTATCGTTTGGATCTAGCCACTGTGGTAAGTAAATTGAGTTATATGATTTATACAATACAATGATTTCATATTGATCACATCATTTTACATTGCAGAAAATATGCAAACGAAATGCACAAAGTTGAGAGAAACAATTAGTTGTGCACTCCAGAGGATCTAAGACCTTATCAAGGAAGTGATTTGAGATGGTGATAGTTTAATTAGTCAACATTTATTTTTTTTTCAATTTTTGTTTCAAATTATGTTAGTTATAATGAGTATTTGAAAAATGTGCCGGAACATGAGAGTGGACATCCTGTTAGTAGGGGAAAAGGTTTTGTTGCCACACATACTAAAGTAGATGGATCATGTGCAAATAATGCCACAAAATCTGTTTGTGTAAGTATTTCTTGTAGAACTTATAAATTGACATAAGAGATCATTTATAGTGTAATTTTTACCTTTATGTGTAGTTTTTATTTCTTCCATGCTTTATTTGGGTTGGTTTTGCTCAATGAGTTTGTTTCTTTTCTTGGGGGATCAGCATTGTTCTTCTTTACAAAATCATATGGATACTTCGTAATATAGTGGTCAATTCTGAACATTGTTAAGATATGCATGGAGTAGTTTGAGAGAAAGGATTAGGTCTTAGGAACTTTTCAAATAGAGTTTTCTGTTAAATCATCTAGGTCTTCGCCAAACTAGAAAAGCTAAAATCATGAGGAAGTAGAGGTAGAAGATCTAACAGAAAATTGAAAAATAATAAAACCATGAGCACGCTAATTTAGTGGTTTTGATAGAGTCTGGCTATGGATTCATTGCTTTTACTAAGTGTTTTAGTTATCAATGACCCTTTTCCCCTCCTAGGTTCATTTGGAAAGAATCCTAGCTTCTATTTTATTTGTTCAGGCATTGTTTTTTGTATTATTGAATCTCAATTTTAAATTTTACTTTTCCAGTAATTGGTTTCCTCTGTTCAGTTATGTGCTGATAATGGAGATGTCTAAGCAATGGAAGTTCTTGTGCAAAACATAATGGAAATGTTTAGTAGATATTTTTATTTTCAAACTCTTTTTATGTATAGAACTGGTATAGAATAGTTCTACAAATATAGAGTTAGTAGTTGTTATGCTCCTAGCAAATAATATAGTGGGATTGATTCTTTTAAATAGACATGATGTTGGTTGAAATACATATAATTTGGATTTTCCTTAATGAAATAGACATGATGTTACAAAAATTTAAATAGTGTTCCAAGTTTGCAAAGAAAGTTGCTTAATTATTATAGATTGTAGATTTAAATTGGAAATGAAACAAATGGCATATATATATATAACCTGTGGGCTTTTCCTTGTATTAGAAATTAGAAATTAGGAGCTAATTTTTTTTTTAAAAAAAATAAAGTGACATTAGCCACACCTTTGAATGGTAGCTAAATGAGAATGAGATATGTGGCTAAATAACAACATTAACCACCCTTAATAAGTGCAGTTAAATGAAAGTTAAAAATGTGGCTAAATGGTATATCTCCCCACGCATGTAATATCCACATCAAAAGTATATGTTGGAAGATCAATTAGCCACACTTAAAAAGTGTGGTTACTCATTCTTTTTAAGTGTGGTTAATCGACACTTTTTATGTATTACTACATAAAATCAGATCACATTATTTAATAGAATCACGAGTCTGATTATTAGGTTCATGAATCACCACAACTCCAGTCTGTTAAGCATAAGACGTTGTGAAACGAGTTTGTTATATTAATAAATAATAAATAATATGTTACTAGTAATTGGTCTTGCGTTTGGCAATCTGGTTAGAAGTAACTGTATTAAGTATATAAATCACAACTTGCAAACGTACTATTCACCACTTGTATTATTTTCACAAATATTTTGGTTCTTATATAAACAATAGAATTGTACATTTGTATTATATAAATAAAGTATTAAACAAACCATATGCATTTTTTTCTTTCTCCGTTGATATTTTATGTATTCCTATTTCATCATGACATTATATTAGGCTCTGCTCTATTCTATAATTATTTCCTAAGTGTAGTTTTTTGGAGCTGTGATTGTTTATTTGGTTTGAGCTGTAGTCTCATCCGAAGAGGAGTCTCTGAAATTGGTGCACAATTACGGACCCTGCTCTCCTAGGAAGCATGGAAAAGCAAATGCACCCAATGCACTTGAAGTCCTTGAACAAGACCAAAAAAGAGTGAGCTTCATGGCATCGAGGCAGCTCTATGGCGAGAACAACATTCCAGTCAGAGGGGATAGTATTTTAAATACTGGTGAATACGTTGTGAATGTGGGCATGGGAAGTGGGAACGCCTAAAAGAGAGTTCACACTTGTGTTGGATACGGGTAGTAGTCTCTTATGGACTCAATGTCGACCCTGTAAGTTGAGAAACCTCAGTGGTTGTTACAAGCAACGACATCAAGTCTTTGATCCATCAAACTCTTCCACTTACTCCAATATTACATATCCCTCACACACATGCAGCCGGACCAATACCACGTTAGGTAACTGCATTCAATATTATTATTATGAAATCCATATTTAAGCTACCTGAAATGAGCTTATTCCACCCATAATCTACCAAATAATTTTCCCAATTTCTTATCAGTCCAAGTTCAATTACAACATTTGTGACAAGTTTGCAACTGGTAATAGATTCTGTTAACCGCCTAGCTTGTTTCAATGTTAGCTTCTATATGACTTACCGCCTTACAAGCCTATTGTTTAATTCTGAAATCATATCGTAAACATTGCAAGGTTTGCAAGATGTATTTCCTCAACATGCGTGTATGAGGCCGCTTATGTAGACGGATCAGGCATCGCTGGATTTCTGGCTAAAGAAAGAGTAAGTGTTGGATCCAATACCTTCAGTGACATCATATTTGGGTGCAATGAAGTCAGCATTAATCTTACCATTGCCAACATTGATGGCATAAATGGGCTCGGCCAGAGGTTTTTATCCTTTGTGGAACAAACTGCCAAAACATACGAGAGAGTCTTTTCATACTGTCTCCCATCAAAACCAAGCGAGATTGGCTTTCTCAAATTTGGCAAGGCTAAACAAGTTTCGAAGTCCTTGATGTTCACACAGCTAGGAGCAGGTTATGCCATTCAACTCGTTGGAATAAAACTTGATAACACCACTATTCCCATAGCGGTTAAGAAGGGTGCTGCATTCATTGATTCTGGTACCGTGATTTCAAGGATACCTTCCAAGGATTATATTACTTTGCGAGAAGCATATAGAAAAGCCATCATTTGGTGTTCTTGACACCTGTTACCATATTGGTGGTCACAATACACTTACAATTCCAAAAATGAGCTTCTTGTTTGCAGATGGACCTGTTTTGGATATACCGTCTAGCGGTGTAGCTTTTCCTATCAACTCTACCCTTGTTTGTTTTCCATTGGCAGCACCTCCGAGAGGTGTAGATATTGTATTTTTGGGAAACTCCCAGCAGAAAACGCTAGAGATAGTGTATGATGTAGCTGGAGGAAAACTTGGCTTTGGATATGGGGGTTGCAATTAGTAATTTATGCATGCAAGTCTTACATATAGAATAAAGTGGCAAACAAAGTTTACCTAGACAAATATACAAGGATTGTGTTGTTTGCACAAGGATATGTGAAGGTCATATCTCCATGTGATTAATGCTTTCAAGCATTTATACAAGCACACCGCTTTGTGGTTGTTGAATGTTATCACAGATCTTCTTAGAAGCATTTAATATCTAAGTTGTTCTTTTCTCTTGTTTTTGAGCTTCAGTTTGCACATCTAATCCAATGAGTTGAGCTTGATATTGTTGCGAAAAATGCTAGGTATACATTACTGAGACGACCATCACTAGTGGAATTAACAACTCTATGGTAACAAACTCAATGTAAGTATTAAACTTACTATCATTCTCTCCAACGGCAGGAGGACATAATAGAGACAAATTCAAAAGCGCAGAGTTATTAAAGTTGTGGTTATAAAGTAAAAATTTAAAAACCGTATAACATAAAGAAAATTCTGTTAGAATCTCACAAAATTGGCTTTATATATTTTGCTTACACAATTTTAGTAGATCACAGGCATCTATTTGACATTTTACAACAACCATCTTCTTTCTATAATTGCTAATTCAAACTCAAAAAGGGATATGATTGAGCCCAAAAATAAGTTATTAACGACAGCATAAGAGACCTATACTTAACTACAAGAAATACTTTGGTGGTCTTAGAGTATCACTTAGCTGTGCTTACAGTCAATAATATTATAGTATTAGGGGTGGGACCCACAAGTTAGTAGTGGATCCCATTTAAAATATTGTGATATTATTGACTGTGAGCACAACCATATAATATTCTAGAACCACCCAAGTATTTCTCACTTAACTACTACCTCTCTGGAAATATCTGTCCAATTTTATATTCGCACATGAATTAAGGAAATAATAAAAAAAAATCTTAATATTAGAAAAATTTAGATATATTTTACAAAATTATCCTTATTTGGTTCTCTTTCTTAATTATCCCTTTTCATTTACTCTCTCTTTAGTCTATTTAATAGGGATATAATTGAAAAAAAAATTAATATTGTCCAAATTTTCTAAGTAGATAATTATTTATGGATAGATAAAATTTCAAAAATAGACAATTATATTTCAAGACAGAAGTAGTATTATTGAGGGCATAATCTCCACAATGATAAAGGTTTCTATACTAATGGGCAAAAAAAGCACAATATATTTTAAAGATGTATTTAGCATGGTACAATAAGTTAATACTATAACTTTATCAGTTATTCGATGTATTTATGTATCGTATAATTTTTTTATGCATTAAAATGATGGATAACTTAATCAAATTTAAGGAGATATAATTAGGCTTTCACACGTTAAATTTTATATTTATTAAAAATTTAATTATTATATAAATAAAAATAAAAATAATTAGTATACATAAATGTTTGAAAGGAACAAAGCATGGCAGCATAACATGTACCGAACCCCTCAGCAGGTGGAATGGATAGCGGCGTCAAATTTAGCAGCCTACCATAATGATTTAAACGAGAAGCAATCTCGGGAAAATATGCTGGAATTGATGGAGACAAAGTGGAAGAAACCAACACCAAGTTCTGTGAAGACCATTCTGGACTTTGCGGCTTTTTCCATGGCAGACTCTTATGGCATTGGAATAATAATCAGAGATGACATTGAAGGTTTTCTAGCAGCCCGATCGTAGCAAGTTTCTGGCATGGTAGACCCATATACTGGTGAATTAATGGCAGCCAAAATAGGTTTGTTATTTGCCTTGGAGCTTGGCTTGAAACGTATTGAATTAGAAGTAGACGCCAAGAATGCTTGGAAGAGTATTTCTGAAGGTGAACCTGACAGATCCTATGCTGGTAACATATCAGAGATATCCATTTCTGTAGCACTTGGTTTAGGAGTTTTAGATGTAAATTTGTACCAAGGTAGTGTAATAGAGTGGTAGTTGCTCTAGCAAATTTTGCGAAAAAACATTCTGCAGGAGTCTTGGTTAGAACAGCCACCTAGCTTCATTATGGTTGTACTATTGTTTGATTCTGGTTAATCAATAAAGTTACTTTCCAGCTCAAAAAAAAAAAAAAAAAGTTTATACATAGATGTTGTAAAACAAATAACATTTAATAGAAAATAAATATTCAAAATGATATAAAGAATATAAAAATCAAATAAATATAATTGATTGTTGAAAATGAAATATAAATGATAAATAATATTATGTAATAAATAATATTAATATAAATTACAATTATATATAATTAAAAATTACATTTAAAATAACTTTAAATAATAAATAAATATTTTAATTATAATTTTTAATTTATATTTAAATAATTAATCAGAGCTATTGATTAATATATTCCCTTATTCTTTTTATATTTTGATGAAACGTGCAAGTAAGAAATATTAAAATGTACAAGAGAAAGACAATATTATAATTTTTTCGCTTTTTTATTTTATGAAAAAAATAAATTTTCAAAAATATTAAAATGAATAATAAATAAAATTCAATCTAAATCAAAGTTTTATTTAATAAAATTAATAAATATTTATAATAATAACATTTAATTTTGAGTTCATAATTAAATAATAAATATAATATTATTATTTTAGTACAATTTTATTTTTTAAATATTTTAGTTACAATTGCAAATATTGTAATCACATGAGAATAATATTATATTGTATAATATATAATATATTATTTTATATAATATCATACCAAATACTATATAATATTAAAACTTTAACAAATCTTACACTGTTTCATATTACCCGGCCTTATTCTATAATCATGTGTATTAAAAAATCTGAAAAGCGATTTCTATGTATGTCTCAAATAATAAAGTAATGACAGACACATAGAGAAGAGAAAATCATATTTTAATATTACATTGGTTTCCTCGAGTTTAATATAATTAATCAAGTAATGAACTAAGCCCTTCTATCATTGCAATCTCACCTAAAGATCTTGGGTTACAATATACAAGTCTAATCTTTGACTTGATAGAGAAAAAATATATAACAAGGTATATAAACTTCGAAAGAAATAATGTTTTAATTATTTTTCTGATGCATAATAATTACGTCAAATAATATACTAAAAGATATAACCCAATAATAATCATGCAATCAATTTGAAGAAAATGGTAAAATAATTCGCGACAGGTGAATGCAACATTTACAAAATTTTGGATTAGTACAAAATGTCCAATTACCAAATAATTATAAAAGATACTGATGATGAACATTAAAATCATGCCCTTAAGATTGTACTAATAATCGAACTCCCATGAACATTAAAATTATGGTCTTAAGATAGTATTGACAGGATATTGATTACCGAAAATTCTACGAATATTAATTTTAATGTTTTTAATAAATCATTAAGAATTACATTAGTAAAAATAAATCGAAGAGTAAGCACGTTATCAACATATTCCACAACCTAACACAAAACATCATTATTAGAAAAATGACAGTAAGTCACAATTGGTCAATGAACACAAGTTCAAAATTATAAAAAGTGCTACATAATTTTTCAATATCACAAAAGCCATTAATGGGGAAAATTGATGAAATATGAATGATCAATTAAGAAAAGTGCCTCATAGTCCGACTCCTTATGCTAGACTCTCAATGCCCAAACTATTTTTTTTTTCTAATAATTGAATTAGAGCTCGACATTCATCAAGAATGAAGCAGCATTACATCATAATATCTCAATGATAAAAAAAAAAAAAACTCCTACAAGTATCCAAAACTCCATTATAAAGAGTAGAACATAATAAAATAAAGTCTACACAAATAACATACCCTAGCATCAAACAAAAAGCATGCATCTTAACTAGGTTTTATTTTCACAGCCTGTTCTTTGCATCTCGTATTGCCTCAATTTTTGCGAGCCTCAGATTCATTACCTGCATGATTATTTTCATAACTTATGTTGGGAATTGGACTTTTCACATGGTCACAGTCCAAAGGGCTGGATTCCAAACACTCCAAATTCATAATCAAGACCAGCTCATCTAAGTCCAAATCCCTGCAAACTTCAACAACAAATTCAGCTTCCACATATGTTTTACTCCTCGACAAATGCTGCATGAGAACAATGTCCTTACTGACGGTCATGTTAGACATAAAGTCATCCTAGAAAGCCACCCTACAATTATTGGCATTCCCATGCAACGATGGCCAAGTAACATCATGGGTCGATTCACCTTCCACCATTGACCATGCAGCACCACCAGTCACCGCCTTATTCCAGTCGACTGCAGTTGACCATATAATTCGATTTCCCATTAGAAAAACTCACGTCTCCATTGTAAATTCCAAATCCAAACTGCACCATCCCATATACCACATTCAGCAATAGAAGTTCTCTGCTGGATAATGGGGAATATAGTCTTGGAAACTGATCCTGAAGCCTTTGTTGTCCACACCAAGTGTCCTCCCAAAACCATGTTTGCTCCCCATTACCGACCACCTGTCTAACGCCTGCCAAAACTAATTTTTCAATGCAATCATCAGTCTTCCAAACACCAAAAATTGTTCCCTATAGGCCTCCATAATGCTGCTGTGTCTAATCAAACAACAATGTATTCACTTGCAGGTTGTGACATGATGCTACAACATATTTCCACAATGGAGACTCTTCAATAGAGAATCGCCACCACCACTTGAATAATAATGCCGCATTCTTGACAAATTGATTGGGCCAAGGCAAAAAGACCATGGGTAAGTATCCGATTGATGTGATTTTTTATTTAATAAATTAAAATTATTGACTTGTTGAAATGTCCAAAAGGGACAACCAATGGAAGTAGGCCCCTTCTTTTTATTCTAACTAGCCTGCAACATTGATAAGGACCACGACAATGGGGTATTTGCAGCTTCCTTCTACTTGTGCTCTCAGATCCATTATCCACACCATGGTTGGTGTTGGTGCAAGAGTGGATGATGGACTACTTCCATCCTTTGGTTACATCCTGACGCGCCACCGTCGAGCTTCAATGTCATCTACCCCCACTTCGGCATCACCAACGTTATCAACAACACCACCACCATGAGCTTCGACAAGTCCAACACCAGCACCAGATTTGTTTTTTGTCACTATGACTTCTCGTGGAGAAGCTTCTTCCATCTCGATGACGATAAACCCACAAAGTTGCTCTTCTTGCAGGACCGTTAGCAGTGTTGAAGGGGAATGGTCCGAAGGTCGAAGGTCCGAGGTCTGAGGTCCCGAGGTCGGATGGCTAATTTCATCTTTCCACAAGCCATGACGAGGGGGGCACCAATTATTTCTCGGAACATCAGTGTCAAAACTTTGTTTGGATCATTTTAAATGATGTCATATACAACTATGATTTAAGAGAAATGTTGAGTATACTCATTTTTTCTGGGACACTATACCGACTCACCATTTATACACTATTGAATGGGGTATGGATTTCACTTAGATTGGATCCACACCTCATCTAATAGTGGATGAATAATGAGTCGGTACGGTATTCCAAAAAAAATGAGTACACCTATCATTATTCATGATTTAAATTTCACCAATATTACAAAAATTGTATGTCACCAAATTTTCATCAAATAAATTTAACTAATAGATTATAGAATTCATTTACCTGCAAGTACTCCATCATAGTTGAGTAAGCATCCTTTGGTTCAATAACAGCTAGGGATAAATCCAAGAAATAAATGTTGCAGGGTTGGAAGTAAAGTATAATTATTAGCAATTAATAATTATATATAAAAGTTTTAAGTATATATTTCTCGTTGAATATTTCAGCTTATTATTTTATTTAGATATTTTGAAAAATATTTAAAAGTTTTAAATTTTCGATAATAATTACTACTAGAGTAAACCCTCAAAGTGGTCTTTATTGATTGTTACATCATTTTATTTGTTCCTAACAAAAATAAACTAATAAATTGGTCCCTAATATCGGATAAATTAGTTCCTAATAAAAGTAAACTAACAAATTAATTCTAACATTTTAAAATGCTAGACAATTTAGTTCATTAGTCAAGTCTCTTTGTTAAACACTATGACATGACCCATTAAATAGTTAACATGATACCATTATCTCTCATATTGTCATTCTAGTCATTCTTATTTATTAAAACAATGTTATTTTTGGTAGCTTCCTAAACTAATATAACGAATTTTATGTTCTAATATGATATGTAAATAAGAGAAGTGTTGCCAAAATGACGTCATTTTAATAAATTGAAGTGATTAGGATGATAAGGTAAGAGACAATAGTGCCACATCAACTACTTGATAGGTCACATCGTAGTATTTAACAGAAGACTTGATGGATCGATTTTTACATCGGATAAATTAGTCCCTAACAAAAATAAACTAACAAATTAGTCTTTAACCTTTTATAACATCGGATAAATTAGTTTTTTAACAAAAATAAGCTGATATATTAATTCCAAACCTTTTAAAATGCCAAATAATTTAGCCCCTACGTCTAGTTTTTTTATTAAACACTATGACGTGACCTATTAAGTAGTTGACATAGCATCGTTATCTTCCATATTGTCATTTTGGTCACTTTCATTTATTAAAATGATATTATTTTGGGCAGATTTCTAAGTTATTATGTTGAATTTTATATTCTAATTTGATATGCAAATAAGAAAAGTTTTACTAAAGTAACTTTATTTTAATAAATGGAAATGATTAGGATAATAGGGTGAGGGATATTAGTGCCACTTCAGCTACTTGATGAGATCACATCATAGTAATTAATGGAAGACTTGATGAAAGGACTAAATTAACTGAGATTTTAAAAAGTTAAAGACCAATTTATCAGTTTATTTTTGTTCGACACTAATTTACTCAATATGAAAATTGATAGGACCACTTTAGGGTTTACTCTTACTACTATATAGACAAAAGTTGAATATTTCAAAATTGTGTAAGATAATGTTTATTTGATTATAGATCAAACATAGTATTATAAGTTAGATTTGTACATATTAAACATGCAGAGAGTTCAATATATTTATATAACTTAAAAAAAAAAAGAGAGTTCGAAGTGCTAGTTATACTCTTTAAATTATAAATTTATATATTCTAAATTTAAAGTGATGATATTTTATTAACTAGTAAGTAATAAAATATATTATATGATTTTGACCATATACATTGAATTTAAGTAAAATAAGTTAAAGATTAAATATTTTAAAACAAAAATATAATAAAAATACTTAATCAAAAGTTTATTTCTTTTATAAATGGTAATGCAATAAAGTTTTACCGGTTTTATTTTTCTTTCTAGCTTTGATTTTAGTTTTGCAGCAAGAAAACAAAGAAACAGCACACATAGAACTAATAGGTAAATTGCAATTCCGTTAATATAAAGTTCATCATGGGAAGGATCCACACTTTAGAGACTACGAAAATGGAAGGAGAATGATTGGGTTTACGAGATTTGGAGATTTAGTGTCTATAAAGTTGAAGAGGAGAAATTTGAAAATTTAGATTGATATGACATATTTTAGAAATTCTAAGGATTAATTTAAACCCATTGATCATCAAGGCTACCTTAGAGGCCGTATGGAGCACTAGCTTGTCATGTTATGTGATACAAGCAATTTCGTGGCTGCAAACTAACTAAAAAAGAGACTAAAGACTAACATGATCCACCGGTTACAATTTCAGTGACTAAAAATTAATTTTTTTGACTACATGAATTAAAGAGCCTATTTAGTTGTGCTTCTCAACCAAAATAAGTACTTATTTTGACCAAAAAAAAATTATAACTTTTCCAATTTACTTTGTGTATTTGATTGTTATTATCAAAATAAGCAGATTTTTGCTTCTTTTGATAAGCAGCTCTCTAGCTGTTGTAATGAAAAAGAGAGAATATATTATTGAAATACAAAATATGTGTCAATTTTCAAAAAAATATCCTTCAATTTTTTGAAAATGACCAAATCTATCCTCTATTTCTTCTCTCTCAACTCATACCAAACCTTCCTCGGTTCTTCTTAAACATTTAAAAAAAAAAATGAAGAAGAAGAAAATAGAAAGCTTATTTAGCCGCTGCCATACTTAGATAGCTCATATAAAGACACGTTGCCACCAAAGGACTATAACTGCGGGTATTTTATCATCAAGGTACTATTACGTATTCTCATGTAACTTACATTAAGTTTCATTGTGACTTTTTTTTTCTTCCCCTTTCTTATCTTAAAATTTATGAGAGAATTGTCAATGAAATATGTGCAAGTATCGTCTTGCTCATCGAGACTAAAAAAATTGATCTCATTTTCTTTAATAGGGATCAAAAAATTGATCTCATTTTCTTTAATAGGGATTTCATTTTAAAATATTAAAAATTATGGATTGACATATACTTAAATTATTACGTGTAAATATTATTGCACTCTTGTAGATAAATCTAATTAATGTTAGTATTGATTTTTTTTATTTAAGTTAATTTTTATTAACTACATATTTAATTAAGTTATTTTTAATTAAAAAGTAAAGAATATAAAATAATTATTTGATTATTTAAAAAATTTATTATGTGTAAAAAGCATTTTTTTTAACCCAAGCATATTTTTTAAGAAGTGATTTTTTATGTCTTTAATTGTAATTTTGTAAGAAAAAAAGAATTTTTATATTTATCACATCTAAATAACCTAATAGACTCTAATAAAAATACTATTATAATTTCATTTAAATAACTTTCTACTTTTATTTTGCTCCTGCTTTTATTTATGAAAAAATATTTTTTTGAAAGTTTTTATTCAAAGGGGGCCAAAATAAAATGCACATACAACTTGAAAGCCGAGAGTGAACCTTTGCTCCATTATGCAAGGTGTGGAAACCTGCATGTATCACTAAAGACATTAGAAAGATGAAGAAGTGCTTTAGGCCTTAGTGGTTTGGTCTGGGCAAGGACAAGGAAATTATCAGAGGCTAGAAATCACAGCGATGGAATAATACCACCGGGCCATTGGCTGGCCCGCAAGTAACCTTATCTATTAGATAAGGTTCTAAAGAGAGACAGACATCATTAATATGTTTTAGTCCTTTATTTTTGGGTCAAGAGAGACAGATATAGTTTGGGTCAACAAGGTTAGTACATTTTTGTCCCTTTCTTTTTTAGCTTTTGGGTCAAGAGAGACAGATAGAGGCTTTTTGTCCTTCGGAATCTCAGTTCCAATGGTGGGCCTTTTGACAACCAAAAAACTAGAATTTCCTTCAATTTCACTAACATTTAATTGCTTTTAATTTTTGAACCGTTCAAAAGTTTGTTATTATTAGTTGCTTAATTAGTATAGAATAGTATAGATATACATACCTTAAATGTTCCTCTTCTTTTTCCCTTTTTTTTTTTAATAAAAGTTTAAATTGAGGGAAAAACTCATGTCTACCGAGGGTCAGATACATCGATAAACTCATTAAACACTTATAAAATTACTTATAGATTATCCACTAATAAAAAACTTGAAAATTAAAGTCAAATTATATCAATATATGAGCGGAGAGCCCATCAAGTGAGCCAACTCCATTGGTGTAGATTCAAATGAATAAACTTTTAAGATGGCATTTGGTATGGGGTAATTTATCTGGATTGCTGGTAATATAACTTTAAATTACTTAGGTCCATGACATTGCCTTATTCAATTGAATAACATTATTGGCAATTCAAATTTTCAAGATAATCCATATTACCTTCAAAGTGATAATGTGGATTGCCCTCATGAGAGTTGTCTATGTGGATTATCACCCATGTGGTAATCCTCCCATTATTACCATTATTATTATTAATAATTATTATTGTATAATAATTAATATTATTAATAATTAATAAAAGCTTTAGGCCTTAATTGTTTGGTCTTGGCAAGGCTGGGAAATTATCATTGGCTGGAAATCACTGTGATGGAATAATACCACCGAGCCATTGGCTGGTCCGCAAGTAACCTTATCTATTAGATAAGGTCTCAAGAGAGACAGACATGATTAACATGTTTTAGTCCTATATTTTTGGGTCAAGTGAGAGAGACATGGTTTGGGTCAACATGTTAAAACATTTTTAGTCCCTTTCTTTGTTTTTGGGTCAAGAGAGACAGAGGTTTTTTGTCCTTTAGAATCTCAATTTTGATGACAAAAAAATATAATTTTCTTCAATTTCACTACCATTTAATTGCTTTTAATTTTTGAACAATTCAAAAGTTTGTTTATTAGTTTATTAGTATAGATAGGTCCTTTCTTAAATGCACAGTACTTTGTCATGCACCTAAGATGTACCTGTACCTGCAAATTAATGTGAGGCATTGATTTGAGTTACGTAAAATTAGACGGTTTAATTTGCACAGTCACAACACAACATCCTTTCTTTCTCTCTCTATCTTTCTCTTGTGCTCTCCCCCCTAACCAAAAGCTCCACTGAAAATTCCAACATCATCTACCGTTGCACCACTGCTAGTTGTTGCTTCCCCTTACCCTGCTAAAACCACTCCTTTCTCCATCTTCCTCATATCTCTTCGTCTCAATCAATCAATAAGAAACATATTCTTCCTCCTTGATTTGATCATCAAGCTCAACAACAAGCTTTTTAAAAGCATTTGAGGAATCCCTAACCTTTAGGAACAAACACATTCATTTCCCAAAATCCACAAGACAAAGGCAATAACATATCACCAAGTTAGCTTATCTATTAGATAAGGTTCTCAAGAAAGATAGACATGGTTTGGGTTAACAAGGTTAATACATTTTTGTCCCTTTCTTTTTTTTTTTTTTTTCTGTTTTTGGATCAAGAGAAACAGACATGGTTTTTTTGTCCTTTGGAATCTCAGTTCCAATGGTGGGCCTTTTGACAACCAAAAAAATATAATTTCCTTCAATTTCACTAATATTTAATTGCTTTTAATTTTTGAACAATTTAAAAGTTTGTTTATTAGTTTCGACCAAAAAAAAAAGTTTGTTTATTAGTTGATTAGTATAGATAGGTCCTTTTTTAAATGCACCATACTTTGTCATGTACCTAAGATGTACCTAAACCTGCGAATTAATGTGAGCCGTCGATTTGAGTTAAGTAAAATCGGACTGTTTAATGTGCACAGTGACAACACAACACAACACCCTCTCTTTCTTTCTCTCGTGCTCTCCCCCCAAACCTGAAGCTCCATCAAAAACTCCACCACCACTTCTCCTCTGACATCATCTACCTTTGCACCACTGCCAGCTACTGCTCCCCCCGCCTCGCTAACAACCACTCCCTTCTCCCTCTCCCTTATGTCTCTTTATCGCAATTAATCAATAAGAAATAGATTCTTCTTCCTGGATTCGATCATCAAGCTCAATAACAAGCTTTTTCAAAGCATTTGAGGAATCCTTGACCTTTAGGAACAAACATGTTCATTTCCCAAAATCCACAAGACAAAGGCAATAACATAAAATCAAAGCAAAAGACCAAAATTTTCAGTTTCACTAAAATCAACCAAATCACAAAATATAAGCTAGCTCAAATTACATAAACAAATCTCAGAAACTTTGAAAAAAATTGATAAAATTTTTGGGGACCTAGATCACAAATCAACATCAAAATTCATTAAAACAAATCAAAATTGTTCCTTTCAAACAAATCTAGAATGATAAAAAATAACTGCAAAAAAAGCGGTTAGGGATTTCTACTGATGAAGATGAAGTCGATGACGGCAACCACTATGCCGCTAAGGATAATCTGGATGCAAAGAAACATATTGACGCCATCGACGCCATACACCATGAGGCTGTGAACCTTGACGGAGGAGATGAAGTGATCCAGAGATGCAGTGCCTAATCTCGACTCTGACGGTTAATGGGGTGACGCCACTCTCGTGCGACAAGGAACTTATCATGGTGAGCATGACGTGGTTGTCGAAGATGCTGTGGCCGCCCTCGTCAGAGCTTCTCAAAATTTCTAGTGTCGATGGCTCACCTCTAGTTACAAGAAAAAAAAAAAAAAAGATAGCAATATATGAGCGAAGAGCCCATTAAGTGAACCAACTCCATTTGTGTAGATTCAAATGAATAAACTTTTAAGAGGGTTGTTTGGTATAGAGTAATCTATTTGGATTATTGGTAATATAATTTTAAATTACTTAGGACCAAGATATTGCCTTATTTAGTTGATCAACATTACTAGTAATTCGGATGCGTAAGGTAATCCATATTACCTTCGAAGTAATAATGTTCATTGCTCCTATAGGAGGTGTCTATGTAGATTATCACCCATGTAATAATACTTCCATTATTCTCATTAATTATTATTATTATTATTATCATATAAATATATATATTATTTAGTAATTTTTTACATACCAAATAAGGTAATGTGAATTATCAACTAAATTACTTGTGCATACCAAATACTGCATTATAACATTATCAATAATTTAAAATATGACAATCTTTTTTAATAGTAATCTAAATTACCAGTAATCTTATTAGGTAATGTGCGAAATGCTACCTAATATTAACATGCATGCTAGACTTTCGAGTTCTTTTATTCAAAATTTGCGTTTACTTTTCAGTGACATAGTTGCAGTGGGCATATATATATATATATATATGGGTTATGGTTATACTGCATAGCACATGTATTAGCCCCAGAACTATAGAGGTAGTCGATTACCAGAAACATGGGCAACTTCCCTTTCTTTCTGCTTTGCTTTCTTGCCTTACATTTTCTTCTCAATTCTGTGCACAAGAGTGCTGCCTTTCAGAGCGATACACCTACAGAAAGCAGCAACCATTTCCACATTGTTGAAGTCAGCTCTTTACTGCCGGCCTCTACCTGCAGCCCTTCTTCTGCAACAGGTTCGCTTTCTTGTTAGTACAAGACGAATTTGAATGAAGTGAATGTTCCTCCAAATCGAAACCAACATATACTAATTACAATTTTTTATTTTTTATTTTATTTCATCCAAATTTGACCCGAAGCATAAGTTACAATATTAAGTGCATCAAACACTACGTAAAATCACATCATTCGATTTTACACTTCACAAGTCACCACGTTAATTAGGTTCATGAATCATCGCATACATCCACACAATTCACCACTACTTCAATCTAAGCGTAAGAAGTGGTCAATCGAGTTTGTTATACTGGTAGTAATATATATATATATATATATATATATATATATATATATATATTTCATCATGAAATTATGATTTTCTATTATGTAATTATTTTCCAATTAAGTGTAATATTTTGGAGCTGTGATTGTCTATTTGGTTTGAGCTGTAGTCTCATCTGAAGAGGAGTTTCTGAAATTGGTCCACTATTACGGACCGTGCTCTCTCAAGAATCTGAAGTATGGAAAAGCAAATGCTCCCTCTATGCGTGAAATCCTTGAACGAGATCAACAAAGAGTGAGCTTCATGGTATCGAGGCAGCTCCATGGCAAGAACAAAGTTCAAGTCCGATTGGACAGTATCCTGAATTTTGGTGAGTACGTTGTGAATGTGGGGCTAGGAACACCTAAAAGGAAGTTCACACTTTTGATTGATACGGGCAGTAGTCTCATATGGACTCAGTGTCAACCCTGTAAGCTGGAAAACCACAAAGGTTGTTACAAGCAACGACATCCAATCTTTGATCCATCAACATCTTCCACTTACACCAACATTACATGTCCTTCACAGATATGCAGTATGGCCAATACCACGTTAGGTAATTGCGTTTATTATTATTATTATTATTATTTGTGAAATCCAAAATTAGGCTGCCTAAAATGAACTCATTCCACTCATAATCTATCAAAGAATTTTCCCAATTTCACGTATCTCCATATTAATTACAACATTTGTAACAAGTTTGCAACTAGTAAACAAATCTGATAGCGATCTAGCTATCTTCAACGTTAGGTTGTTTTTGACTTAACTCCTTAATACCTACCGTTTAATGCTAAAATATTGTTTTAATCCATACTATATAGATATCATGGGAAAGGATTAAGTGAGAAGAATGCTTAATTATGATAGTGAAGGGAGTAAATCTTGACCATTAGATCTTATATGAATAGTCAAGATTAAAATATAAAAGCATATGACTTTTACAAGTGATCATGTGATCTATAAATAACTTTTAATTTTGAATATTTATGTATATTTATATTGCCTAGATTCACTCCTCTTATTCTCATAATAAATCACTTCTCTCACTTAATATACTGATATTAAGTGTAGATAAAAATTGAGATACAACACATAAAAAGAAAAAGAAAAAAGAATTGACATATATACCTTTAAAAATGAGATAGTTATACTATATACATTTGGATTTATCCCTTTTTTTATATATATTAGTTGCGATGAGATTTGAATCCCTAATTTTATGAATACTATCTAAGTCTCTTTTCAATAGATCACTAATAGTAATTTTATATTTGGATTTATCTAATCATTGTTCTAAGGACATTGGCTAAGGAATCAGAAAAGAAAAAATTTCATTAATACAAAAAGATTTTTAAATTTTTAATGCATTAAAAACTTTAAAACTTTTCTTTTTGTTTGTTTTTTAACTAATGCTCTTTAGGTATTGATCAGCAAAATCCTATATATTTTGGTAAGAAAAATTTTATATTTAGTGCCAAATTTTGTGTTCGGATAACATCATCCTTGTTTAATTCTTATCCATAAAATGTTGCAGCTACACTGTGCGATTCCTCAACATGCGTGTATAACACAGCTTATGGAGACGGAGCAAGAATCGTTGGATTTCTGGCCACAGAAAGTGTAAGTGTTGGATCCAAGACATTCGATGACATCATATTTGGGTGTACTGAGGTCAACAATGGAATCAACGTTCCCGTAAATATTGATGGCATACTTGGGCTCGGACAGGATTTTCTTTCTTTTGTGGAACAAACTGCTGAAGTATATAAGAGGGTCTTCTCATACTGTCTTCCATCAAAATCAAGTGAGATTGGTTTTCTTAAATTTGGCAAGGCTAAAGAAGTTTCGGAATCCTTGAAATTCACACGGCTAGGAGTAGCCAATACCATTGAACTCGTTGGAATAAAACTTGGAAAGACCACTATTCCCATAGCTGTTGTGAAGGGTGCTGCATTCATTGATTCCGGTACTACTATTTCAAGGATACCTCCCGAGGCTTATAGTACTTTACGAGAAGCATACAGAAAAGCCATGTCCCATTATCAGTTAGCGAAACCGTTTGAAATTCTTGACACTTGTTACCATATTGGTGGTTACCAGAATCTTAAACTTCCAAAAATGAGCTTTTTGTTTGCAGATGGACTTGTTTTAGATATACCGCCCAGTGGCGTAGCCTTACCAATCAACTCCAACCTCGTTTGTTTGCCATTTGCAAGACCTCCAGGAGATATAGATATTGTTCTTTTTGGAAACATCCAGCAGAAAACATTAGAAATAGTGTATGATGTAGCTGGAGGAAAACTTGGCTTTGGTTACCATGGTTGCAAATAGCAATTTAAGCATTCATAGCTTAGTAACTTCTAAATGGTAAGTACTGCATGTTAAATAAAGTGGCCAATAAAGTTTGGCTTAAATATCAGGGTTTGGGTAACTCTGCACAAGGATATAAGTCCAAATCTCTTGTATCTGCCCTTACCAAAATCTAAGATTCAGGTTGTAATAATAGTTTTTTAATATATGAAAATAAAGAATAAATTACAAATTTCCATTGAGGTTGCACGATATAAAGGTCATCATGGTGCCTAATACTTTTAAGAGTGTATATTACTTGTATTGTGGTTGCTGAATGAGATTAGGAAATCAGAAGCATTTAATACCTAAGTTTTTGCAACACAAAACTTGACCGCAACAAGTGACATGCTTCACATTAAGGGCAAAGGCTCCAATGCGCCTTACTTATTAGGTGTACTACACACTTTGAAAAGTTGATATTGTGTTAGAATATCATATACCAATTATTGCTAGATCATTCTAAGTTCTTCTCTAAGTTCTCTGTCCCCCACCTGCGAAAATGTCTACTCCCCCGCTGTCCCAGCCGTGAACAACCCCTTCTAATCCTCAAATTCTTCCATTTCCTTCCATGGCCTTCTCAAACCCAGAAAACCAAACAGGACATAGTCATGTTTCAAGGTCCATGCTTAGGAAAAATGACTATTGCTTTAAGTAAAGCAAAATTCAATCATTAAGTTTTCATCACCTGTGTTGCCTTGGAATATTTGGACAAGCAATATGAAAAATATCTTGAACTTTCCAATGCAAAGGACAAACAAGTATCAATCAATTAGTTTGAGGAGGCATATGATAGCAAACCACGGTGGAGTTTCTCCCATTCAATTATAAAAAATTTTCAGGCACATGACCAACATAAATTTTTCCAGCAAACCCATAAACTAAAATTCACAAAAAAAAATTCTATTGAAAGAAGAAAACCCCAAATGAAAAACCAATATTTTTTATTCTCAATAAAGCAAAAAAAAGAACTTAACTTGAATGTTAACCAGAACCCAGAAACCATGACAAGGAATGAATCAAGTGAAGGGTTGAACTAGCTATGGGACCACGACACTAGACACTTGTTGCTCAAAGAGATTTATGGTGAAACACCAGTTGCAGCGAGCCAAATCGACACCACGAAGCATGGTGCCGTGCGTGTTCCGCCAACGATAATCAACACTCTACTTCTTCATCCAAGTGGCGAGCCACCACACCGTGTCTACGGGCTTCGCTGCAGCCACAACCTCCATGCCTTGAACCAGAAAGGATGTGCGAAAGGAAAGGGGATGATGACAAACCTTGCTGAGATCGCCGCCGGAGGGAGCCGGGCGGTGGCCGGGCAGGTGTTAGTGGCGCAGTGGCGGTGGTGCAGTGGTTCCGATGAGGATGGCGCACCATAGAGGAAAGGGAGAGAGATAGAGAGAACAAATGTAGTGCACCATATTATTAGTAGTATAAATAGTGCATATAACCTCAACCCTCAGGTTTTCAAGTTGCGTGGTGCACTTTGTTAAATAATAGCACCAGATCAAGTAATAGTGGACTCCGATACCGCTAAGCAAAATCATAATCATAAGATCAACCCTATACACTTATAGCGCCGTGTGCAATGTGCTTTTAAGTTTAAAGTGTTTAGTGTACTTTATGATTGTAATGTTTCAAATGATTGAAATTTATGAAATATATTGTTGTATTAATTATATATAATATATTATAATAATATATTAATTTAAAAATTTTAAAAATATAATTAAATAATTTTTAAAAATTAATTTTTATATATTAATTATGTAAAATTATATTGATAAAATTTTTATAATTTTTAAAAATTAATTTTTATATACTTATAATATAAAATTATATTAATAATATAAAATAATTTTATATTATTAATATAATATTATATTGATAATATAAAATTATATTAATAGAATAAAATTATATTAATAAAATTATAAAATTATTTTATATTATTAATATAATTTTATATTATTAATATATAATAATTAATTTTTAAAATATATTTAATTATATTTTTAAATTTTCTTAAAATTATATATTACTATAATATATTATATAAATAACTAGTGTATTGATATACTTTACAATTACACCACCAAATTACAAAATACACCGTACTCTTCGACCGATAAGAAACACTGTAGATGGCACCTACACTTATAAACCACTTTGTGCCGCAAAATCTTCAACAAAATGATAAGATCAACACTATACACTCACAAACCACTTTGTACGGCAAAATCTTCAACAAAGCACCCGATGTTCCAACTCGCTTTTAGCAAGACACTGATCATCCTCAACATACAACATCAAGAGACTCTTAGATGCTTCCAGAAAAAGAAAAATTTACTCCATATTATTTATGGTTTAACATATCATTTTCTGTGGGCCATCATTATTTTTCACTTTTCTTACAATTTTAATGTAATAGCTAATGTATCAAATAATAAATGATCCTGTGCAAAATTTTTTCCTGCTAAAAGTATCTAAGAATTTCTTAGGATGCTAGTCTGATAATCTCGTATCATATATATAATATATAATATATAAAATTAAACGGCAACTCACCTCAGAATAAAAGCAATTTAAAAAAAGAAGAAAAAAACACTAAAACAACATTTCCCATAAGAGAATTTTATACCATACATAAAATACAATTGTCAACCTACAAATTTTTCATGTCACCCAAGTAAACTCAACTGCAAAGGAATACTAGAGAAGCATAGTGTATCATCACAATGCTTCCTAGGGCATTATAAAGAAGTAACAAAGTTGTTTCAATGATTTTAATTTAAAAACTCAATTCACGCAAGATGACTGGCTAATTGTTTGCCTCCCTCAGCATCCTCAAGATGGAAAGGAACAAGTTCAGAATGTCGAGATAAAGAGTGACCGAGGCCCCAATGTACTCATCATAGGTAAATCGCTTGATCAGGTTGTCAGTGTCGTAGACAATATAACCAGAGAAGATCATAGCACCAATTCCACCATAGATAGCATGAGCTGTTGGTCCAAGAGGAAAGAACATCTGCACGAAAGAACAACAAGTCTTAAGTAACACTCAAGCTGACAAGCACCAAGTACACAAATATTTAGCTAACTCATCTTGAAAATTTGAAAAACACAAAGAAAAATGACTAGTTATTATGATATAATGAAGAAAAAAGGAGGGACTCTAAGTCTAACCTGCATCATGCCAATGAGGAACAGAGTAAAGAGACAAGTGAACAAAATTGGGCCAAGGTAGCTAAAATCCTTGCCCTTCTTGGAAGCCCAGAAGGCATAGCCAGTGAGAGAGGAAACCACAGCAGAGGTCAAAATCAATGCCTCAAGCACAATTTTTCCTGCAATCATTTCCATCAAAGACATAATAATGAGATCAATCATCAAAACAGAACAGAAACAACTTGCACAAAAACGAAAAATCACTGATTCTGAATTCTACATCTAACAGCAAAGTGAGGTGTAAAAAGGGTAAAAGAAGAATGGCACCAACCATCTGTGTTAGCACAGGTGACTCCAACTGTCAAGCTAATCGACACGGTGAAAAGCCCCAGCAGAATGTAGTTATGGGGATGCCTCTGCTGGTACTTGAGTAAAGGGATCAAAACTGCAACAACACAGTTCAAATTCCTTTGCATCAAATTGCCACATAATAATAAACCCAAACAAAAGCCAGAAACAAGACTCAACAAAGTCACTTCATCATTCATGAAATTATTCACAACAACGAATACACACAATAAACAATAAATAAAAGAATTGTCATCTAACCCAATTCATATCATAGCACAATTATATTTACCCAAAAACCCTCCAAAAAAAAAAGTTATTTTAAAATAAAATAGCATTCTAAAAAACAGAAAACTGATTCAATTTTTTTTTCTCAGAAACATATTCAAACAAGCTACACAAATTTAAAATTATTCTTTTTAAAAAATTAGTATTTTTCTTACTAAAAAACACAAACAAACGCATCCAGTAAAACCAGAGAAACAAAAGATAAAAGATTGGGAATAACTGGAAGAAAATTAACGAGATTTTTCTCGGGATCCAAACAGGACAAAATCGATCAGAAAATTCAACAAATTAATGGAAAATCAGAGAGAGGGGAAATCATCAATTCACGTACATATGAATGGAAGGAAGAGGAGGAAGAGGAGGAGGCCGGAATTCCCTCTGAGGAGATCGTTGATTGGGGAATAGAAGACGGTGACGACGGAGACGAGGGTGGTGAGCACGATCTGCGCGGAGAGGATTCCGTAGACCTTGCGAACGAAGCCCCATCGGAGCTGGTTCTCGACGGGGCTGAGGCCAGGGTACAGGGCCTCCCCCGATTCGAGGTCGTAATCGTGGCCCTTGGGTTGGCTCGTGCTCAAACTGGTGTACCCCTGCTGGATCATCTTCGTCGTCGTTCGTTCGGGAATCTTCTCGCTCCTTTCTCTTTTTTTCTCGGGAAAATAGAAAGGAAAATGGGAGCGAGGTGGTGTTTGATCCGAATGTTTTGTATTTGTGTATAGGGGATGGTTTGTCGACGAAAGGTGAATGCGTGTTTGCTGTGATCACTGGCGTTTACCTTGAGGATGGTGACAGGCACCGTGGGAGACGTTGGATTAGGAAGATCTATAAAGTGGGTCCCAATATGGAAATATACATCCTTTGTACATCGAGTCAACGGTAATAAACTTCATAGAAATACGTTCATTAACTCAAATCAATAAGATTTTGTTTTTACTTTTGAGTTTAATTGGTATCTTGTTGACAGTGTAAAAGCAGTTTCTGTTGTCGGCCAAATAGAAATAGGGAAAGTGAAAAATCGTGGTGGGTCGCCCGTTATAATGGGTAGTTATTTGTGTGAGTTGGCGGCTTTCTACTTATTTACATTGGTTGGCGATGTAAAGCTATTTCTGTTTGTCAGTGTATTTAAATTAAATTCTTTACTTTTTTTCTTAATATTCTTTTGATTTCCCAACTTGCCCAGTACGCGGGTTTGACTTGGTTGATAGAAACTATTAAGAAAAACAAACGTAGAAGAGTATAAACCAAGATTTTACTTGCTCAGAAACTTTTTTGGTAGAAACTTTTTTTCTTATTTTATTTTTAAGTTGTGCGTGTTCTCCACTTTTAGAAGAGTATAAACCAAGATATTCCTTGCTTATACAAATCCCTTTGTTAATTTCTGTATAAAAATTTTAAAAAATAATGAGCCATTGAGTTTTATAACAATATCTTTATTTTAAAATTTATGATGCAGTGAAGTTCGATTTAATTGGACTATAAGACCTAGGAGGAGGTGCAATAATAAATTGATATGAAAAAAAAAAAAGATGCAATAATAAATGAGTTACATTGTAAGGTTAAAAATTAAGTTTCAAATTCTAAAAAGATCAATTAACAGGTATGGCTCTTTCACCTATATATCATAATGATCTGAGTTTGATTTTTAAGCTCCCTTTTTGTGAAGAATGATTTATAAGTTTCTCTATAAATATTTGATAAAAGTGAAGACATATCCTAAACTTGAATTGAGACAAATTTTTTCCTTAACCTGAATTTCTAAGAACCAAAAGAAAAAAAATATAATAAAAAGACCATTGTTAAAAAGATTATTGTTCCAATTTTATCAGATGTCCCCGAAAGGTGAAGTGTTTAATTTTACCATTGTTAAAAAGATTATTTAGCTATAAGTGGGAAGTGTCCAAAGACTTAATCTCATTGTAATAAATGTCAGATGCCCTGGTCACAGACCAAAAGGAATAATTGGAAAGTAACCATCAAATTAAACAAAATTCAACCTTGCTCATTAATTAGAAAAGAGCCCTGAAGGAAAGAAAATCAGGCAAGAACCTGTTCTCAATTAGGAGAAGTATCTTTCCGGCCACTATGATCCAGTCTATCGTATACAATTACCCTGACCTCACAAACCACGATGAGTTCGATACAAGTTAACGCATAGTTCGTTGATAAGTAAAAGCCACTCATTCTTGACTTCTCACTTCTCTTGTCAAACGCTCACAGCATTAGTTCTCTGAAATTTTGCAATCAAATTTCACGCATATCTCATTTAGTTCATTCATGCATGCTTGCCGGGGTGTGTGTATGTACAGGTATTCCTATCTTGTATTGTGGCCATTAAGTTTATGGTATAATGAAATTGTCCCTCATTTCAGATAATTGGCACGGTGCTGCTGTTCTGCTGCAAGTTCAAATTTTGATAATACAATTTTGTGACTATGATAAAATAGGAGGGGAAAGAATATTTATTTGTTAACTGAACATGTATGGATCAAGCCTTGACCTTTTCGAATATAGAAACAATCTAACATTTCATCAAAACAGACAGTTAACTGATACAAACTTGATCTTACAAATTTGAGCATTATGATATAAATAAGTTAATTGCTTTCGACATAAAAAGATACAAACAAAAGAACCTACAATCAGCACACTCTTGATAATTGCAACAGATCTTTGTCTCAAGCAAATGAGGGCGTATTAACAAACCATGTCAATCAAAAGTTAGAAATGGTACTGAACCATGGGCTTACGCTTTTTTGGTTGATTTACAAAAATTAAAAGACCGGGAGGATCAGGAACCTTCCAACAATCAGCACACTGAGTGCGTGCGTGTAATTTCGTTATCTAAAAATTAATGAAATGTTAACCACTGTGAGTTTAGTAATAATTACTGTGATGAAGTTAATTGTATCACATGTAAGGACACATTGGACAGTCATGTCTGCAAGAAGGATAAAGTATTTGCAAAATCATTTTTGTCTGAAGAAAACGAAGGGATGTCAAAACAAATTGTGAAATGGAAAGCTAGCCGTGGTACTCAGACATGGGCTTATAGAATAAGTCAGAAAGAAGAAAAATCAAAAAGGCGGGAGGATCAGAAGCGCAAAGCAAAGACGGACAAGATAAATAAATGACAGGGATAAACTTCCAATACGAGGCAGCTAACCCCTTTAATTAAAGGATATCACAAGTTCAGAAATCCTAAATGAAAATAGCGTTGTCCATAATCACGAAATTGAGAGGTATTTTTATCTGGAAGCACACATGTTGAAACTTCAAGATGTACAAAGGGAAGTTTCAAGATGACTATAGTTTCAGACTAACAAAAGAAATTCAAAAGAAAATCGTCATCATTTTATTGGTCATAGTGATACATGTCAGATGTAAGATACAAATAACAGAATAGTTATATCAATTTCTTTCCAAGATCTTCTCCATACACAAATCAGCAAAATGAAAATTTTCCTTGCTAAATTTACCGACCAAAGAATGAATTATGCTATTTTCAAGTCTATATCCTATTCTAAACATTGAATCTAAAACAACCAAAACATCATCTAACCTATCATCTTGTGAGAGACTGTGAATCAGGCTCTCAAAAGTCTGCTGCTGGGGTTTTAGGTTCCAACTCAACATGTTTAGCAACCATTCCACTCCTTGTGCTGAATTTCCTTCTTTACATAACCCCATAATAATATGATCATGTGTAATGGCCATTGGCTTCAAATGCCTATCGTGCATATCTTTCCACAACCTTATTGCCTCTTGGGCTTCTCCAACTTTACAAAGTCCTTTTATAAGAGGACTAAAAGAAAAAACTGATGGCTCTAAACCCTGTGCTAGAAGTTCGTTAAATAGTTTTGTAGCCTCAACCAGATTCCCATCCTCACAAAGTCCTTTAATTAGAGAATTGTATGTGATCAAGTCACAAGCAACCCCCTTTTGAGCCATTTCTCCAAACAAGTTCATTGCTTCATGTGTCTTTCCATGCAAACAAAAACCCAAAATTATTGTGCTATAGCTCATTGTGTTCCCTACATAACCTCTACAACACATATCCTCAAAGAACTTCCTCGCCTCGACAAGATTACCAACCTTACAATACCCATGTATCTTTACATTATAGGTGTATTCATTAGGAAGAAACCCTTTTTGAATCATCTCAAACCACAGCTTCCTGGCCTCACCAAGCCATCCCTTCTCACAAAGGCCCTTGATCACTGTTGTGTACATAACCCTGTCAGGGAAATACCCTCTATCCTTGAGATCATTAAAAACCCGAAAGCCCTCAGAATTGTTCCCTTTCAAGAGTCCATTAATGACTTCCTGGTAAGTAAAGACATCCAGTTTACACTTCTTTGCAATCATAATATGAAGGAGCTCAGACACTCTAGCATACTCTATCTTCTTACAGAACCCTTTTATAAGTGTGTTGAAAACGGTATTGTCAGGACACAAGCCATTATCCAGAACCTGCCTAAGAAGTTCATACCCTTTCGAAACCTTATCCTCGGTGCAGAACGCCTTTATCAGATATCCAATAGTCTCAACATCAATGTTGGCCACAACACCAGATTCCATCATCTGCTCATATAATGTCCAAACCAAATCAGTCCTCCCAACCTTCAGACAACCCAGAAGGGATTCTTTCCAAGTTTTCATTGAGGGACAAAACCCAACCTTTTTCAATTCAACAAACACATCAAATGCATCCTCAACCATTCCACCACTACTAAGACAACTTATGTAGCCCTCCAAAGAATTAGGCTCAGGAGTGAAACCAGGGCAATCAAGCAATGCTTTTGCAGCTTTGGAGGCCCCAGAATCCACAAGCACATCGAATAGTGCACTGCACGAAAATTGGTCCGGAGAGAAACCACAACGAGAGCAAAGCCAGTGAAAGAAACGAAGTGAGAGGAACGCGTTGTTCTGGTGGTTCAGGTAAAGGAGGAAGAAAGAAGGGTCTTTGAAATCAAATGATGGGTAGTGGGAAAGAAGGGTGTTCTCCCAACAGGGCTTTGTTCGAGTGACCCTGCAAATTTCCATGGCAAAATCGATAAACTTTTGATCTCTAGCATCTGGGTTGTTGCTAACATGATCCCCATCTTTGGTCTCAGTGGTGAGGCTTCGGAATTGGGTGGCACAAATGGGGTTTTGAAGAGTGCGGGGAGTACTATGGCAGAGGAGAGTTATGAAAGAATGCGAATGTGTTGTTCTCACCATTTTTGCATATGGAAGAAGCTAAAATAATGACTATAAGAAGGAGAAGAAGATTATGATGAAAGGTGGGAAAATAAAAGGTGTCAAATGGAAGTTGTTAACTTACAGAAGTGAAGAATGGGATATTGAGGCTCAGCCAAGTTGAAGAAATGGCTGAATAATCCTAAGCTTGAAGATGACAACTGCAAGAAATGCATCATGTTTAGGCTTGGCCTTGTCAGGACACTGAAACCTGAAACTGAAGAGAAGTAGTTTGCTGGAGCTTGTTACGTATGGGCCTGCAGGTTGAATGGACTTGCCCCGTGCGGGCCAAACAAATTTTCCAGTGAAAAAAAAAATCTATGACAACAAAAAAGAAGAAAAAGAAAAAGAAAATCAGACCAAAAAAACAAAGAAATATATGTAAACAATTTACTCTTAATGTGAAGATATGAGCTTAATAAGGTGTTCATAGTCTGGTTTGGTTCGGTTTTGGAAGAAAATCCAACCGAACCAAACCATTCGGTTCTTACATAATATCATCCAATCAGTTTTAGATATGCTAGGCAACCGAACCGAATTTAATTGGTTTGGTTCAGTTTGGTTTTTTGGTTCCTAAAGAAATACATTCAAAACAAAAATGGCACATGAACAGAGAGAGGCATTCACTGAAAAAGTATGCGAATCAAGGCCAAATAACATATGTGCATGCACTGAAAAATGTCCATGTTTTCAACTTGCATCGTTCTACTCTTCAACATAACAACAAACACAACATTCATCATCGTCAAGGCCAAAGAAACAATCAAAATAAACAAAAAGCAAATCACCCAGCCCCATCAGATACTAATCTCAAACTTGGCTTCACTACAACCCATAGAAAACTAGATCACGAAAATAATAATGATAATAATAATAATAGTAATAATAAAAGCAAATTACAAGCCACAAAACTAAGACAAATCAAAAACTCATACTCTAATTTTTCCTCACACAAGAAGAAAACCCCAAAAATATTATTTGTAAAATAGAAAACCCTAAAATCAGCAAAAAAAAAAAAAATTGCTTTCGATCTGCTTACATAGAGAGACAGTGGTCGATTGAGGGAGAGAGAGAGCTAGATTGACAGGCTGTTGGGGTGAGATTGAGACACGGATGGACTGCCGCCGCAAATGGAGCGGCGAGGGGCGAACGGAAAAAGCATATTGCGGTCGCAAGGCCTGAAAGGGAGGGTGCCACCGCGTTGTTGCCACCGCCGTGAAAGGGAGCCGCTGCGTCGCCGATCAGAA
Organism: Pterocarpus santalinus; assembly: GCA_031439595.1. NCBI lineage: Eukaryota > Viridiplantae > Streptophyta > Magnoliopsida > Fabales > Fabaceae > Pterocarpus > Pterocarpus santalinus. The sequence continues at coordinate 58,354,836 of CM062530.1, forward strand.
AGGGAGTCGCCGTGTCGCTGATGAGAAAGGGAGCTGTGCCACGTCGCTGTTGAGAGGGGAGGCGCCGATGTGGCGATGGGCTGTGAGTGAGGGCAGGGCAGAGCTGCGGATGTGAGAGAGGGGCGAGAGAGGGAGTGTGTGCAGTGTGCGGCGTAAGAGGGAGAAGAAGATTGTGTAACAGCGAGGAGTGAGGTGTGAGGAGTACGCAAAACCAGTTTGATCGGTTTTTTTCTGTTTTCGATTTTCTCGGTGGGTTTCTTCCATTTTGTTTGGTCGGTTGGATTTTAAACACCCCTTCTTAATATGTTTACGTTGAAAAAAAAAATTGGAAGTAAATTTTAATTTTTAGCATTTAATTTACATATATTAATAATATTAAATAATTTTATATTATTAATTAATACAAATAATAAAAAATATTAATTTATATAAATAATTATTTATTATAATAAAAGATCCATATAATTTTTTATTTTCTCATATTTCTATTAATTGATCGTCAGTGCCTACTAATTAAACTCTTATAAATATTTTAAAATTAATTAGAGTTGATGTATTGAAAAAAAATAATTGGAGGTCTATATTAAAAAAATAAATAAATAATTGAAGGTGGGGGGCGGGCGAGTGGGTGTAGATGGGGCACGGGTTTTGAAGGAGTGGATGTTGGATGCCCGACAACAGTTGGAATCGGATCCTTTCGGCTTGCTCTATTATAATCCCACTTCCTCCAAAGACTGCCAAGTGCCGAACGCAAAACGGAGAGTAGAAGAAAAAGTAAACGGCGACGCAATCAGCGTTTTGCCATCCAACCCTTTTCCTTTTCTGATTTGCTCTTCTTCGCCACCCCACCTTCTTTTCGCAGCCCCACTCCCTCTCTCTCTCTCTCTCTCTCCCCAAATTTCAAGCTTCTCTTTCTTGCGAACAATCCACCAATGCTACAAGGTAATTTCATTTCTGAAAACCCTAGCTTTTGGCCCATTACCTGCTGCGTTGACTTCCTTGTGATGCTTTTGCTCTGAACTTCGATTTTTTACAGAATGCTTGTTTATCTTGATTACTCTAATCTCTCTATTTTTTTTATTGCTTCGTTGGATTGCCTTCATTTCATTTTTTAATTAGATTTAATTGTTTTGTTGTAATTTCCCTCCTAGATTATCGTATTTTCTGATCAAATTGTGTAGTTACTAAGATCACAGCAGAAACATGCTGAAGAATTAAGATAGGGATGATTAAATTTTTAAGTAAGATCATAGTTGTGAGGAAGTTTGTGTCTTATACCAGTATAAATCTTTCAGCTGTTACAGGAATAGGTGCCTTCTCGTTAGCACACTGGACGTGCTTCTGCTTGCATTGAAAGAGGAGAAAATATAAGAAGATATCAGTTTCTTTGAAGAGATTTAAACACCTAAGTTTTTGCCTTAAGTTGAATTTTTGCCTAAGGTTATTCACAAGTTTTCTCTATTGTCCATATATAATTAGATTAAATGGATAGGAACTTGTGACCATGATTGTGAAGGAGAACCCTGTAGGTACTGAACTGGCAATGAATAATGTCAATGTGGAGGAGGAAATAGATTTTTCATGTGAACCATACATAGGGTTGGAATTTGATTCGGCAGATGATGCACTTAAGCTTTACACATCATATGGAAATCGGACGGGATTTAAAGTTCGGATCGGTCAGCTATATCGATCAAGAACTGATGGGTCAGTCTCTTCTCGAAGATTTGTGTGCTCGAAGGAGGGATATCAGCTCAGTTCAAGAACAGGTTGTCCAGCATTCATAAGAGTACAAGTAAATGCTTCCGGAAAGTGGGTTGTTGATCATTTCCATAAGGATCACAATCACAATCTTGAAACTGAAAGTGAAAATTGCACGCCAACATTGCAGCAGAAGGGTGCTACAGCTATCAATTCTTTTACCGAAGTGCCCCGCAGGCCGAGGAAGAAATTGCTTGAACAAGCCAATGATGAATCCTCTTGTCCCTTAGGCATTATTAATTTCAAGCGACTGAGAAAGGAAGAACTTGAAGGACAGTTCAGGACTGAACCATATGTTGGTCAAGAGTTTAGTTCACCCAATGAAGCCTACCAATTTTATCATACATATGCAGCATATGTGGGTTTTGGAATTCGAATTGGTCAATTATTTCGTTCTAAGAATGATGGATTGATCACATCCCGCCGATTTGTGTGCTCGAAAGAGGGGTTCCAGCACCCTTCAAGGGTTGGTTGTGGGGCATATTTGAGGATTAAGAGACAGCCATCAGGAAAGTGGGTGGTGGACCGACTCCACAAAGATCATAATCATGATTTGGACTCTGAAAAGGAGAGTAGGCCAAAAAGTATTTCTGCCTCTGATATTTTGACTCAGAAGGTAGATGCTGGATTGGTAAATGGTGAAATATTTCGCATAGATAACTACCCTCTACCTAGGGGAGCTAGACAAAATCACATTAAAAGTGATTGGTACAGCATGCTTTTAGAGTATTTTCAATCAAGACAAGCAGAAGATACAGGATTCTTTTATGCTGTGGAAGTTGATAATGGTAACTGCATGAGCATATTTTGGGCTGATGGCAGATCTAGATATTCATGTAGTCAATTTGGTGATGTCCTTGTTATTGACACATCATACCGAAAGAGTGTCTATTTGGTACCATTCGCTACTTTTGTTGGAGTTAACCATCACAAGCAACCTGTGCTGCTTGGAAGTGCTCTAATTGCTGATGAATCTGAAGAGTCTTTCACTTGGTTGTTTCAGACATGGCTGAGGGCAACATCAGGCCGGCAGCCTCTGTCAATAATAGCTGATCAAGACATTGCAATCCAGAGGGCAATTACAAAAGTCTTTCCAAGAACCCATCATCGCTTTTCATTGTGGCAAATCAAGGCAAAGGAACAAGAGAATGTGGGTGTGATGGGTGATGGATTTACAAAAGATTATGAAAAGTGCATTTACCAGAGTCGGACAGTCGAAGAATTTGACACCACATGGAATGCCCTACTCAACAAGTATGGATTGAAGGACAATTCTTGGCTGAAAGAAATGTATGAGAAGCGTGCATCATGGGTTCCATTATATTTAAGGGGCACATTTTTTGCTGGCATACCCATGAATGAAAGCGTTGATTCATTCTTTGGTTCACTTTTAAATGGCCAAACATCTCTCATGGAGTTTATTCCAAGGTATGAAAGAGGTCTTGAGCGACGCCGTGAGGAAGAAAGAAATGAGGATTTTAATACTTCTAATTTCCAACCCTTTTTGCAAACAAAAGAACCAGTAGAAGAACAATGTAGAAGGCTTTACACTCTTACCATATTCAAAGTATTTCAAAAAGAGCTTTTGCAGTGCTATAGTTATCTTGGGTTTAAAGCTTTTGAAGAAGGGAGCCTCAGCAGATACTTGGTGCATAGATGTGGAAATGATATGGAGAAGCATGTAGTTACATTTAATGCATCCAACCTCAGCATTAGTTGTAGCTGTCAGATGTTTGAATATGAAGGTGTTCTTTGTAGACATGCTTTGAGGGTTTTCCAGATACTGGAATTAAGAGAAGTTCCTTCTCGCTACATCTTACACCGGTGGACGAGAAATGCTGATGATGGTGTTTTTCCTGATATAGAGTCATGGAGTAGTTCGCAGGAACTCAGGAATTTGATGCTATGGAGTCTAAGAGAAACTGCATCTAAGTACATAGATGCCGGTGCAACATCTGTTGAAAAGTATAAACTTGCATATGAGATTTTGCGAGAGGGTGGGAGAAAGCTTTGTTGGCACAGGTGAATACTTGTATGTTCTGCAAGGTTGTACATAGTTGTACGATTAATTTTTTCTAGCTTGAAGCCTTGAACTGTTTATTTATGATGGCAGTTTAGCTCTTCTAATCAAATACCAACATTTTTCATCCATCTTAGTATTTCTACAATTTTAAGTAATGAATGGTTCAGTTTGCTGGTTCTATTAATCATTGACCCCTTCACTGGACACTGCTGACTTCTTAGATGGATCAACTATTGTCCGTTCATGATAAGGAGTGACATTGGTTTCACTTAATTGATATTAATTAAGGTGCACCTACCAATTCTGTTGTTCACCGCAATAAACTTCAGAAGGGGTTTCCCTTGAGCAACATCTGCTGTTTGTGGTGGCAAAACTGTTTGAAGTAATCATCATTTTATTTGAAGGTGGATCTCTTATCCTCTAACTCTTAATCATGTTATCTTTGCTAAATGAATTTCTTCCTTTATCCAGAAAGGGGAAAGAAAAAAAATATATTTAAAGTAGAGAAAAAGCAGAAAGCCAAAATCTATGTTGAGTGGGTAAGATGATTGTTAAGTACCATCTACCCAGCATGTCCTATTCTTGAGCGGCTTTTTTTTTCGTTGGGGTATGATCCCATGCTTGAGCTTTAAAGCAGGTTTCCGGCTAAAACTTGAAATAGCATTTTTTGGATTTAGCTTTCAGAAAGATATGAACTATGGTTTGGGTAAAATTTTGTTTCTTGTAACTTATGTCCAAATCATGATTTATGGTATTTCAGAAGTTAAAGTAAACATGTTAAAAAGTCATGCCCATTTATCATCCAAAACTAAATCTAGCTGAGTGTTGGTAATACGAGACCAACCATGTAATCGACTACGCTTTAATATATAGTAAGAGGAACATTTGCACGACACAGGTATCCCCGGAATTTCCGATTTCCAGCGTTGGTGTATCTAACAATGTCATCCAAAACTAACTCTTAGCGATACAGAGTGACTACTGGGGCAACGCTGCACTGCACTGATCACAAGTCCTCTCTTTTGTTCATAAAAGATTATATAATTCATTACAAGAAGTGAAAATTATAATATACAATAGTAGTTCTCAAGCCTAACGTCTATTTTGATACAGTAGCTGGTTGTTTATTAGAGGATCCGAGAGCACCCTAATGGTAACAGAATATGGATCTTAGTAAAAACATACGTTTAGTGTAAAGCAAGGTTAAAAGGTTAAGGCAAAATTGTTTTTCTTTTTCTTAATTCAATTTTTCTGATTTGATATGGCAAATAACCCTTACTTCCTTAAAACATGCAAAAAGGTGTAGTTAGGCATGAAAAGGAACTTAGAACCGAATAGAGCATCCGGTTTAGAACTACTTGGGAGCCTCATTTCCTTCTTTGCGTTCCACAGAAAATCTCTAGTGGGATAGTAGAAGTCCTGAGCAATTGTTATATTATTCGGTCATCGTATCAAGTGTTATGTTATGTGTATTCACTTTGTGTAGGATATTGTGTCAACTCATATCCTATTTAATGATAAATGGAATGTAAATTGATATGATATCCTACACAAAATGAGTACAAAAAATATGTCTTGTATCAATTGATGCATGCAAGAGGAGAAGGCAAGTCCCTCTCAGTCTTTTAAGAGCTAGATTGATGCAGACATAAAGCGGCAACCGGATGATGGACATCAAAGAAAATTCCACGCACCCCTAAGATTCACTTCCTTTCTATTTTGTCTTTTTCTCGCCCTCTGTTTCGTAGGCAGCAAATGGAATGGCCATGGGTAATAGCCAGTCAACAAACCACAACTAATGTGAATCTGCAGTTAAAACCATGCTTATATGTGAAGCTCGACGGTAAATTGTGCCAACGCAGATTAAGTAGAACGAATTATAGATTAGAATTATTTAGAATCATTCACCGCATCAAATCCAGTATAAAAATTACCCAAAAATTACCCAAGTTCCGCGTAGCTACTTCAATGGTTTGTTTAATCCACATTGTTTTGGTTGGCATGCTTTACCCCATAATTTTTTATGGTTCTATCCAACTTATCATCATTGTACTGCTTTGGCGCTGTACTGTTCCAATGGGACAAATGTCTCCATGTTTTTGGCCATAAAAAATTTTCAAGGATTGGGAACTTGGGGCTACAGTATGCGTACTTAGCAGGCAAGAAATCTTACTTCTGTCTACACTGCTGAGCTAGACAGCAAAGTTTTTGTCTTTTTGTTTTTGCTTTATGGGCAATGGAATGGGGTCTTGCAAATGGCATAGGTGATAGGACTACAAGAATTGTGAAAGTTGTCCGTTAGTTAGTTTATGCATTTATTTTTTTATTTTCTCTTAGTAAAGTCTGCGTTTTACTTTGTGATAGCAAAAGGACTAAAGGATAAGTCACTAGTTTCCACTCTCTCACGGGTGTCCTCGTCAGAAATTGTACGTTTACTTCTTATCTTCTAAAAGAAAAAGTCTCTCACGCAATGGAAGTTTCGGCTAAGGACATCAATAAATGCAGTTATCAAGTTGGAGGTTTTCAACATAATCAAGGTGAAGGATGGAGGATGAAAATGATGGCCACTAAAGAGTAGAGATAAACTCCAATCAAGTGTTCAAAATGAGAGTTTGGACTTTGTGATTTGTACAGTGAGCCAGTGAGTTTAAATAGACACCTATATCCACTTAGCATGATCTTATTGGAACAGTACTTGGGTGTATAACACCATTTATGATGAGCTATTACATACTTACCGAGTATCTTTTACTCACAATATGTTATTTCAGTATAATTAATAGTGAAACTTATCACTAACTTACATATTTGATTTTTTATTTTTTATTTTTTTACATTAAAAAACATGATTGAAATAATAAATAAGTCTAAGGCTAAAATGTCAACTATGAGTAGAGTAAATATAATCTTACATTATGCTCCAACATCATATACTAATTTCTACACCATACACCCATAATTTAATCCGGTCACAGAACTTGTTTGGAGAAAATCTGAACCCGGTTCACCCGCTGATCTATCAGCCTCTTGTGTATGGCATAATTAGGCTAGCAGGCCACAAATCTGCGTCCAGAGTCGTGCCAGAGAACCCGGTTCCTCAGCATTTTGCTTTATTCCATTCTCGGCTTTTTAAGGCCAAGGATAGCATATTGCTTTGCTATATCGGCACACGGTTTGGCATATAAACATATAGAGATGTGTAAGTTTTCCATTTTTTATCCTTCACTAACAGAATGTGTCACTTTCTTTTTTCAAAAGTAGTTCGTTACTTGTCTTCTCAACTTGATGAAAGTCCTGATTCCTCTTGCATAATTGCAATGAAATTGAAGATGAGTCATTAAATCTATGCTTCTAACCACAATCCAAGAAAGCATATACTTCTTTTCATGGATCGTCTTCCCATATACTAACAAATAGTAGCTGTAAATCTTCTCCATTATTAGTTAAATACATACCCAAACATCTCTATATAACCATGTAGAATGCAAAAGTTTTCCCTTTTTTATCCTCCACTAACGGTATCTGTCTTTTTTTTTTTTTTTCTCAAAAGTAGTTCGTTACTTAGCTTTTCAACTTGATGAAAGTCCTGATTCTTCTTTCATAAATGCAATGGAAATAAGATGAGTCATTAAATATATGCTTCTCACCATAATGCAAGAAAGTATATACTTCTTTTCATGGCATAATCTTCCCATATACTAACAGATAGTGGCTGTAAATTTTCTCTTTCATTGATAGATAGTTGGATACATACCCAACAAAACAACACATAACTGAGCTTTACCAAATATTAACAACACTATACACAGCTTTGACTCTCGGTTCTGCACATATACATATTACACATCTGATGTCAACATACATGAGCAGAAATTAAATTCGTGAGGATTTAAAATACTTTACAGCATTGATTCTTACTTACACTTGCCTTGACATAGCACATCAACCTTAATGCTTCATTGGTGAAACTAGAGTTTCAACATAGACCTCTGCATCAAACCAACCCTTCCCACTCTCAATCCTAGGATACTTAAATGAATGATCTCTTGGGTCAAACAGAATCAAGTCAAACTCAAACATTAAAAGGACCTCACCCTTCTCTGAAATGTAATATGGCCCTGAATAAGAAAAATCTTCAGGATTAGGCAAATAAGGAATAGTCACCAATTTGACCCAAGACTGTCTTACTCCATAGTCCTTCATTAGCCACACAACAAAATGAGTTTTCTTGTAATCATAACTCATGCATAGGCATTCCTTTAGAACACCCAAAGTAGGGGTGGAACAGTCTTCCTTTTCATAATCAGGTGGCAGAATTTCCGTATATGTCTCCTTCTGCAGGTCCAAAGAAACAACAACCCATAAAGAACTTGAACCAACAGAGCAATTTGCAGCCCAATTGAGAGTGCCACTGACAAATTTCCCAGAATTTTGATAGGGTGTGATACCATGAGGGAAATCCTGAATCTTCCTCCAGGAGTTGGTGGTCATGCTATAAACCTTCACTTTGGATTCACTGAAGAACTCATTAGGATCACAAAACACAGCCACCACCTTGTAATCCTCAGTGACATGATCATAACCAAGGCCAAAAGCAGTGAAACACCCTGGCCTCCAATTATTCCCCAAAGGTGGTGATTTCTTGGAGACCCTAATGGAGGGGTTCCAAAGAAGCACACAGTCTCCTTTGATAGCAAAACACAGCAACCCATTACAAGAGCCAACAATCCCATCATGGCGGTACTTGTTCTTCACAGGGTAGTTAAGGTCCTCACAAATGGTTGAAGGGTTAGCGAACAAAGAGCTCAAGTAGCAAGACTTGAGGTGGAACTCAGCGGTTGTGGCACTCAATATGATCCTATGGTGGGTGAAGTGGGTGCTCCGAGTTGACAAGTGAAGGTGCTTTTTCACAAAGTAAGGATCAGAGATAAGGGACATCCATGACTTGCATACGCACCTGAACTTCAGAAGGGACTTCACAGGAAGCCTTGAGAGAATCTCCACAACAAGCTCATCAGGGAGGAAAGGTAATCCTGACTCAGACATGGCTTGATTATGACTCTTGCTGTGGCTTTGATGATGAAGATGAACCGAAGAAAGTGGCAGTGATGATGGGGTGTGGTCCATGGGAGTGATGAGTCTCTCTCTCTTCCTAGTGGCTCCTAGGCGATGGTGGTAATCGATGCTTCCCTGCGATGACATGTCAGTGACAAGGGAAGTTGTGGTGTTGGGAAGAGATTGTGTGTTATTTGTTGGGGGTTGTGGCGATGAGCGTTTGTGTCTGTGTCTGTGTTTGAGTTTTTGGTTGTGTGTGAGTTTCTGATCAGTGTTGAGAGTGTGAGGTTCATGTGATGTGGTGGTTGATGATGTTTATGATGATGATGATCATCATTGATGAGATGAAGGAATGGTTATTATTGTTATATTATGATGGCGCTTGCCACAGTTCTGCCACGACACTACCCTTGTTTATCTATGTTGCGGTTCTCTAAAGCCTCGAAATTCTAGAAATGAAAACCGCGGTGCCTTTGAGATAATAATGGAACGCCACGTAGCGGTTTATTTTTTTTTTTCTAAAGACACCGCCTTGCGTTCAAGAGTGAGTAACAAAGCGAGAGAAAGAAAAGGAAAATAAGAAGGATCTTCCAGAAAACTATGGGTACTTTTGGTTTAATCTTTGCGATATGTTTAAAATTTTTTTTAGAAAAATTATTTTTAAAAAAATTAATTTATATTTAATTTGAATATATTAAAAATAAATTTAAGAGAATAATTTTATTTAAATATGATAAAATAAAATTATTTTTTATTATTGATATAAAAATAATAATAAAATTTATTTTTAAAAAGTCTTTAAACTCTCATTTTTTCATTTTTTCACTATCCTTATTTTAGAAAATTTTTTCACAAATCCAAACATATTAACTCCTGTATATTTTTACTTATTCCCATGCCTTTAACTCCACCCTTCAAGTACAAACTGCAATCCAAAATTTAAAAGCATGTAATATTTTGCTTGATTTTAATTTCTTGGGTACAGTTATGATTTAATACCACAATAAATTTAGAGTCAAAAGCCTTTTTCATAGTATACTTTTTATAATAAACCCTTCTGAATACAAGTGATCGATACACAATTAATATTATTACATGGACGTTTTCATTTTTGAGATGGCTAAGAAATTTTATACAATTATTAACTAGTAGACAAGGCTTTATTATGTGCTCAATAATCGATGAAAATAATTTTGATATAAGTATTGTTAAATTTTAAGATGTGCTTTATACAATCATTTTCAGTTTTTATACTACAACCACCAGTATTCAATTCAATATTGCTTTTAATAAATGATGGTCACTTTGTACAAACCTGTTTAATTTTTTCATTATTATTAATTATTAACAACTAATGGAAACCAATTATAGAGGCTCTGTCCAACCGAATAAAAAAAGGGTACGTATAACAGGTTTAGTAGTAAGAACAATAATCATTAAACACAAGAGTACCAATAAGACAAAGTTGTGTGATTACTTAATTCATTCAAACATGATATGATTGCATTATATAGGAATCTCTCTCAATCTAATAATATAATCTCATCAAACACATATAGATTTTATAGCATCTATTACTCACGCACATGCGCGCGCGCATGCATACATACGATACAATCCATGTAATAGTCGTTTTCAACCCCGTAGGTTCTTGTGTATTTTTCAAGTGTACTTTGATCATGTGTCACATAAGAAGGTGCTTGTCGACGAAGTAAGGAATCAGCGAATCAAAGGGATTTCCATGACTTTACAAGGTACAAATATAATTGCAAACGCACCTGATCAATGGTAGCATTTCTCTTGAGAGGATTTCCACAGTGACTTCATATTCTCACTACTTCAATTGCTGCGTTTCTATGCTTCCCTATAGTTTGCATATGCCATTTTTCGGTACGGTGAGTGAGGGTGCCTCTCCTTTCTCCTTCTGCCACTTCCTCTAGATAATGAAGATTGGTCTTAACATTCTTATCATTAAGCCCCCATCACAGTCGTGCCACCAACTCATTGCAATTTTTTGTTTTATTTGTTTTATTTGTTTTTTATTCATTTGCTTACGTTTCCTTTCTGTGGATAAGATGACAGCAAGTTGGGAATTCTATGAGTCACTCAAAAGTTTACTGAGGAAACGACAAGGCAAGAATAAGAGAAAATTCATTCTAGTATCCTCTTCTATCATGACGTGAACGGGTCCTCATGGGGCGGATCATTTCCAAACTCCCCTACATGCAAACTAATAATTGTGTACTTAGGACAATTTGATATTCTGTAGCTTGTTTACTTGTCCTAATAATATTGGCTGATTAGTGTAATGTTTATCCATGCTGTAGTGCTTTTTTTCTGCCTTTTGAAAAGATATGACATATACTAGTTATCTAAATTGATGATGACTTGTTAGAAAGTGGGATAATGGCTTACAAAACCATCACTTAATCTCAAGAGAAAGGTGCAAGTGGGAATCTTACACTATAAGAAGATCTGTTAAAAAATCTATTTGCAAAAATACAATAGCATATTATATGCCATTTTTCTGTACTCGTTAATCATAATAGACACAAAGGTGAGCAATAATTTTATTTGTGCTATTATGTAAACTAAAGCTTTGCTGAAGCAAATAAGGAGAAAGCACTTAGTTCTTTATAACCCAAAAAAATCTTGTTGCCTGGAGTAGTTTGTCAACGATTGACTACACTAAACAACAGGGACAATATAATCCTCAGCCACTATGCATGTCAGTTGTTTCAGCTGATGTGCACCAAGCATTGTTTCAGAATGAGGCTTTCTATCCATTTACACAGAAATCACTTTCCATCTGTGCCAGTAGCATAGATGGATGTGTTAGAAGAGAGAAAGAGCGAGAAAATCTTAGAAAATGAGAGAAAGGTTTGAGAGAAACTGTAGGTGGTGGAATTCTGGATATACTGAATATTGTCAACTGAAATGATTGATCACAGAGTTCTGAGAATTGCAATATATATAACATGAAATACAATCTTCAGCCTGTAACTAGTCAGAAACTAATCTTAACAAAACTAACAACCTACAACAGAAACTGAGATGTCACTTTCGAACACGTGACAGAATGGTTGAGCAACAATAAGTTGCTGTATCATTCTCTAACATGGCCCCTGAAACCAAGCTACATGTGTAGTTTCTGCCTGTCTGTTCAGGTTGCTGAACTTCTACTAAGGAAACTCCTATAATTCCTTTATGGATTGACATGCCCCCTGAATTCTCTAACAGGATGTATATGTTCTTGGTTCAGGCTATATCAATACACCAGACCAGGAAAGAACATGTCAAGACAACAATAGTAGTCCTCTAGGCTTTCCATCTGAACCCAAACCTTGCAATGGTACATTATGAATGTCTTGCACACTGTTGCAGCAAGGGCTCCTGATGCAGTCACGCTTCAGCAGTTGTGATGCACAGGGCAACATGTTCACATTATATTATATATTTAATATAACCTAAAATTAATAATATACCCAAAAAAAAAAAAGCCAATATAATTGGAAAACTTATCTAACAACTCCAAAACATCCAAAGCCATATGTTGTAACAATAAAATACAACACCAACTACTTAAACTACCTCATGCCACTCATCAGTCATCAGGATTTGAATGATGATAATACTTTCAAATGCTTAAACTCCTAAACTTAGTAGAACAAGAACTTATCTAGGAAAAAAGAGATTCAAAAGATCTGCTACTTGGTCAAGATACTAGAAGTAAAAACAGACTAACAAACGTTTCTTCTGCTAAATATGGGTTGCAGTGTTGCTAACTTTTTGGCTGGCCATCTGCCGGCAGCCATAGCAGCTACTACCAATGACAGCCACAGAAAAAACAGAACAAGAAAAAGCAAGAGAAAAAAATCAAAAGAGACAAAGTACGTATGCACAGCGGTATGAGCTACTACCAATAGCAGCCACAGAAAAAAAAAGAAAAGAAAAAGGAACCAAAAAAAGGAAGAGCAAAAAATCAAACGAAACACAGTACCTATGCACAGTATGCGTTGGTTAAAAGTCTCACAGGCCTCTTGGTCTCTATGATTGTGCTCCAGAGCATGCTGAGGTGTTCTCTAAGGTGTTGAGGGACACTGAATTTATTTAACTGGGAATGTCCGACATTAAATCCCAGCAGTCATCAGAAAAGTTTGACCATACAAACTGAGATCTGAGAGCATAACAATGATGCAACTAAAGATAACATAAAGACAGGAATTTCAAACACTAGCAAGCAGTATCATTTGCCAACTTCTAATTTTGAGCATAGTAAATTAAGGAAACCTTTATCAAACCTCAGCTTAACAATTAATATCATCTTTAAAACAAACATCAGCTGCTAATTATTGTATAACCATTTCTAGCAAGCTGGTAACAGATTTAGAAGTTTCTTAATTAGAAAAGGTCTAATCTTAACATTTAGGCTCTACATGGGGATTCTAGCACATCTAAATCTTCAACTGGCAGATCTTGCTCAATGTTCTACAAGGAAATGTGCTCCAGTGAAAACAAATGGAAGTACCATGATGTTGAGAATTATAGGTATAGAATTAGGGAGGAAGTTAAAGAGTGAAAGATAAGTAAGGGTAGTAAACTAAAAATATGATTGATAGATGTAATGTGCTAAAACACCGAACCAAATACTCATTCATACTAATAATTAGATCAAGAATTAGTAGTACTAATACAAGTCCAAACCCGCTAACAAGAAGATAACCAAACTAATAACCCTAATATCTTAATACATAACATGGTTAGCCTTCGTATTTCTTCTTCCTCCTCAAAAAAGGATGATCATAAAGTTGAACTTGAGCACTTTTTATAGTTATTTTGCTACTGCTTAGTAGGGTATTAATGGGTTAATTAATTTGTCTATGATGGATACATCAACCCATCACCACAGGACCAATCCTAAAAAGGAAGAAAGCCAAGAAGATGTGATTCAATTCAATCAGCACATATCCTCTTCTGAATGTCAGAAATGTAGAAGACAATGCCAATAACCATATAGTCTCAATTCTTGTGGATGATATTTTCCAAAAGTAAAATAGGCAATTAATTGTACTACTCAATAAACTGAAAAAAATATACATTTTAATTATCCAAAAGCCAATAAAACAAGTTCTCAAGCATTTTCCATAAGCTTCATTAAGAAACATATGCATAATAAATCTTCTTTTGTACTCATTTTATTTAGGTCACAATGTAATGTGCAAGATTTGACGCAAACATTATGAAATTTATGCGGCAGTTTGCAGACATTTAAGGAAACAAACATACTAGTGACACGGGTCAGCTTAACATCTAAGTCTTGATTCTGACAGCAGCAAACTAAACCAATAACCATCTTATGCAATACATGATTGTGTACTATATAAAATGTAACAAAAGATGAAGTCAAGAGTAAGTAAAACAAACATAATAAACACAACATAAATGAGGTGAAATAAGTTGATTCTTCAAGAACCTTGCTTGCAAGTGACACCAGACATAGCATGGCTTCCACATCCTAATAATAACAACAAGGTGATATCGAACTCTCAGTATAGACATCTGCAATAATGTAACCACGGAACTTCTGAATCCTAGGAGCCTTAATAGTGCCACCTTTGGAATTGTAAACAGTTAACTTCCCCTCGAAATCCAACCATATCTCATCTTCCTCGTCAGAAATACAAATTGCTCTCGTATAAAAGGGACAAAATTGAGTAGGACATTCTCCTTTGTAAGGGAACCTGAACGACTTACTCCAAGACTCTTTATTTCCATAATCCTTCATAACCCAAAATTCCGAAACCATGTTACAATTAGCAATGATGCACAAGCAGCCCTTCAACACCCCCGAGATCAAACTCAAGGTAACCTCATCATCGTCTCCACCAACATGAGGCAATAGTTTCCGATACGTCTCCGTTCCAAATTCAAGAGAAACAATAACTGGCGAAGAACTTGCCATATCATCAACCAACCAATTAAGCGTGCCACTCACGCATTTCCCCGAATCATCTGCATTGGCGCAACCAGGAAAATCCCTGAATCCTTCTCCACGAATCGGTACCCAAAGTATGGACCATAACATCAGCTTTATATACATGACGAAGACAACCAATCCATCCATAAGCAAAAACTGCTACTAGCTTATAACTATCACCGACATGATCACAGCCAAACCCATATACCATGCTATTAGCCCAATCCACATGGGGCAAATTCTTGAACTTTCCAGTAGAGGTGTTCCACAAAACGGGCCAACCTCGATCTATGGCGAGACAGAGCATGCCGTGGCAAGACCCACACAGAAAACGGACCATGTACTCGAAACAAGGGAAAATGCGCCGCGTGGCGGTGGCGCTGGAGCTGTTGAACACGGAAGGGAGGGAGTGATCTCTGAGAAGAGACTCAAGCGGCGATTCCTTGAAGGTTATGATGAGTTTGCTGCGGGTCGAGTGGGTTCGGTTTGGGTCTGTCGCTGATGGTCGGAGTTGCTCCTTCGCGAATTGAGGATGGGAGATTAGGGCATTCCAGGACTTACATACTGACATGAATCGGAGGAGGGGCTTCAACCAGGAGCTTGGGGAGGATTTCGGCGACGATATCGAAGGGAATGGTTGCTCGCCGGAGCATCAGTGGCTGGTCATTGGAGGAAAGCGAAGGTGAATTTACGTTTTGTTGAGTGGGGGTGGTGAATTGGTGCCTATTGGTCGTGGTTGTTTCCGCCAAGAGTGGCTGAGATGAAGCTGGATTGTTTCTGGAGCAGTGGCCATCACCGTCGCCGCTCGCTCCCGCCAATGCCTCAGGTCGATGTTGACCAACGTCAACTATTTTTTCCTTTTCAAAATCTATTTTCTATATTCTATGTTTATTTGTAATTGAAGATTTTATAAGGTTTATTTTTGGAGTGATTTTTCTTTTTTGGCCGATCAAACTAAAATGAAGATAGTTATAAAGTAAGAAGATAATAGATTATTTATTATTAGATTAATAATTTTTATTATATGTAAATTTTATTAAAATAATTTAAAAATAAATACTTTCACCTTTTTCTTTTATAATTATTTTTATTTTAGAGAATTCTGATCATGAAATGTTATACCTAAAACTTAATTTTTTTTATTTTTAAAGAAATTTTCTGCTCAACATTTTACACTATTTATTCTCATCGAGAAGGTTCCTGCCCAACACTTCACTTCGAGGCTTTTCATTTTTTATATGACACTTGTGTCATTATTTTATCATAATATGAGTTATTTTAAATATTTATATGTATATAATTTTAGTTAATATAATCTGTCCTTATGAAAATAGGAAAACATATTTTATTATTTTTTTCTTCATATGCAAAAAGTTGATTGGATATTTCTACAAAAGTTAGCACATTTTCTTGCTAGAAGGCAGATTCTAGAACAAGTGGGTCCATCTGTAGTAATAAAATCTTTGTTTGTGGTCACATTAATGTAAACATCTCTACACATGGCAAAGCAAAACTTCGAATGCAAAATCTCTATCTACGATCACATTGCCAAGTAGATATGGCAGAGAGGAGCTATGAAACCGAACCCGAAAGTATGAAAAAACTTTAACATAATGCCATAAGCTTTCATTTTTATATGACACGTGTGATTAATTTATCATCATGTGGGACATTTTGAAGATTAACAGAAATATAGATTTAGTTAACACAATTGTTGCAGACATTCGTACGTATGGAATGGCACAACATGGAACCCAAAACCTGGTCCTAGTCTGACATACCTATTCCATATTGAATTTTAACATATTAAACTTTAGGGTTCTAAGTTTCGGGTTTTGGATTCCATTCACGATGTGACCACAGACAAATATTCCATTATTGTAGCATATATTCCATGTTCCGCCATGGCTTAGGTGGGAAAGTGGCAGCTTTTTTACAGGCATACTGACCCTTGTGTTCCAACTTTTGCAGATAGAGAAAGAAAATAATAAAAAATATATTACTATATATTCCATGGTGGATTGTCTAACATGCTTGAGAAAATTTTTAATTCACATTCCTACTTTAAAGAGGGTAGATAATCTTACAAAATTTTTTCACCCCTCTCTATGGCGGATTATTTCTAACTAAAATCATATTCCGGTGATAAAATTTTAAACACCATACGATGATTATAAACACACCCAAATATCCTGATCAAAAAACAGGGCCTCAGTTCGAACGAAGAAATTTCTGCTCCAACATTTATTTGTTTTATAAAATTTCAATTTTATTCTTTTATTTTTTTAGTGTAAATCATCAATACCTGGAGCTCAATGTACTCTAATTAATGGTTTGAGTCGAATCAAGGAAAAACTCTCCCAATACTTTTTTATTCATTTATAAGACTCAAATCTTTTGATTAAAAAAATCCTAAAACTTTACTTAAAAAAAAATAAATACCTAAAAATAAATACTATGGACCAAAATTTTTTTCCCCAAAGTCACAAATAAAAAGAATCGAAAGTAATAATTTGCAACGTTTGAAGCAAACGTTTTTGAAATTCGTACAAGAGTTAGTAGACATCTATAAAAAACTAAACCAATAGCCATCTCATGCAATACATGATTGTAAATTATATAAAACTAGAATGAGACCCATGCATTGTGCGGAGCAGATAAACTATAGAAATGATTAATAAATATTGTAAGAATAATTTAAAATAAAATTCTTTTGAAATATTAGAAGTTTAGCATAGAAAGATTAAATATATTTCTTAAATTAGATTATTAGTGTACTAACCTGGATGTGTATGGGATACATGTTTCTAATTAAATGATTTAATACAAATTATATGGAAGTAGGGGAGACAACAGATAACATTATTCTAGTTTTATTTAATTGCTATCATGTTGCATGCTCATTAGTCATTAAAGGATTTAATTATGGTATCCATTATACCAATATATTGTGGGTTCTCTACTTTCTAATAATTTTCTACATAGGGCATGAATATCGAATGTATAAATTGTGCATTAACTTTCCTTGAAGGATTTGAATGACCTATATCATCTAAACCTTGTAAGAGTTGTGGCCAACTGCTAGTTACTTCTTCCTTCCAATGGCTTAGGTTCAAGCTCATATTGCTAAACTCAAATTACATATTAGTTCGATAGATTGGTAGCATCAACAATTTAAATTTTCTTCTGACCAGTAGATGTACAATTATGATCTGAGGTTTGTTTTCTAAATTAGTGATGGCATGGAAAAGGTTGAGTATATACTATGGAGTCCCAAAGAGAAACTATGTAAATTCTTAATATGTGATCCAAATTTTAAAAGATTTCATATGCAAACAAGTCATTAGCAATGGATGAAGAAATAGTACCACTAAGATAGAAAACACAAAAAGGTAAAGGCTTGAATGAACATTCCAAAACCAAAGGGACCGAGGCCAAGTTGGTTGAATGCAAGAAACTCCTCCATATCCTTCTCTTACATACTTGGTGAACTCTTTTGCCTAGGATGTCCTTGCTCTCTGCCATAGATGAAATAAATGTATAAATAAATTAATAAATAATTCTACTTTTATGATCATCAACTACTAAATTGAACTACCCATAACAGTGTCTAAGATATTTTTATATTCACCGCCTCTAATGGTCTTATTCATCACAATTTACAATTGTTTGAATATATGCGGATGAAGAGGATTTCATGCACACTAATTAGATTGAAATTCTTAGAAGCAAGTACCTGCATTGTTTCTAAAACAGCTATCTTTGGATTGAAGTCATAAAAGGTAATTATAACAATAAGCTTCATAGGAAGTGCAAGTAAAACCAAATGCAAATTGATAATAAGGTTATATTTCAAGTATCTTTTGCTAGCAGTCAAAGTTAACTTTTTTTCCATTCCTTTATTTTGACTTTTATTCACTTACCTCAACTTGATGCTGTAAGGATTGGACATAGTTTATGATCTCGTCCAACATTATGGCCCTTCTTACGGTTTGCAAGGCCATTAATGTGAAAGTGAAAAGGAATTAGATATTATAAAGAACACTTGTTTTATACCTTGTAACAGCTTGTGACAATATCTTGTAAGCACCTAAGTTTTAACTTGAATCACAACCGACCGCATTGATCTTGACCAGAGTGGGAAAAAAATCATCAAAGTTCATTTATATATGATAATTTTATTCATTATTATTGGGTAATAGATTGTTGGGTATTGAATTTTGCTTTTTTGGTCTCAAGTAGAGGACTAAGAAATGTACCCTTTCTGCTAAACTGTGACTATCAATAGCTTGACCTCTTCTAGCTCTAAAATGAACAACTTCCACCGGTGTCTTATCATTTGTTATATTCCTTTTAATTCTCTTACCTCTTCCAAATTTCTAAAAATATGCAAATAATATAAACCATCAATCTCTATGCTGCACATAAATATAAAAGATCCCAAAAAATGAATTTATATTTATCGTAATTATGAATGAAGTACAAAGAAACTATCACAAGAAAACATACATTTTTTATCTTGCTCCCACTCTCAAAAACTACATGACTTGAGTTGGCTGATATGGTCTCAAGCATATCCATTCCCTTTCAGTGGTGGATGGATGGCATGCTTCTTACTTCGCTGTCAACTACTCCGGAAAACATCTCAGTGCACCTTCACCGCTTTGCAATGTTGCCACTCCAAGAGATTCATCTACTGGAGATTGTGAACAAAGCCTCTGATCCCAAATTGCTTGTTATCAGTACTTCATGGGATAGACCCCCTACCGATGGGAATCGTTATCAATGGTTGCACTTCATGGGATAGACCTAATGAGAATCATTGACGCCACCCACAACAGTAGTCACTAACAGATGGCCATCAATGAATTTGAGACATTGAAGTTGTCAAACCAATTTCCTATAGGAAAGTATGCATCAATAGCAGTAGCCCCCAACTCGAGCATCAGTGACACCAAAACCCCTTTTCCTAGTAGAAACTGCAAACTTATTTCATATGTTGTGACATCTTTAGGGAATCAAAAGAAAAGAGGTCATGAAATGGGTGTCCATGAATTGACAGTGGTAGCTCATATCATCACCAGAGAATAGAGCTGGTGGTGGATTGTTGTCTCGCACAAAGAAGAGGAGACATGGCATCATTATGTTGTGTGTTATCGATGAGATTCGAGGGGGTATCATGGTGTCATCAATAGAGGGGGAGGCAGAGTGAGCAGGGAAGAGTTGCGATGGGGAGGAGAGAAGGTTCAACAAAGGTAAATGGCGATGCATGGTTTTCTGGGTGTGGCCCCGCGGTAGTTCAAGATGTGGGCAAAGGCTGAGGGATGATCCCACAAATTGCTGTTACATCTATGAAGGAAAAGGGCTGCCATTTGTTGCATCATTAACAGCAGTTGCGGGAGGAGAGAGTGGGGTTTCGGGGGAGAAGAGTGATGAGTCTGGGGTAGAAGAAAAATGGGAAAATTGTGAAACGTAAAATGTAGAAATAAGAGTATGGTAACGTAGAATACGAAAAGTAGTGATAAAATTAGAGAATGCCAACTCTAGCAAAATGATGATGTGGCAAAGTTTTAGGCTATCTAACATGGCAGCAGCTCAATATGTTACCATCTTGATCTCAGAATTAATTTATTATAATAGATGTAATACAAAATAAAGTCAAACGTATTTGAAACAAACATAATACACACATCATAAATGAAAACATATTAAAGCACAGTAAGTAGACTCTTCAAGAACCTCGCCAACAATTGACAACAAACACCAACCACATCCTCATATTAAAAATAAGATGATATCAAACTCTCAACATAGACCTCCATAACAATGTGACCTATGAGATTCTGAATCTCAACAGTCCTTAAACTACCTTTTCGTAATTGTAAACAACTAAGTTACACTCCAGGTTCAACAGCAACTCCAATAGTATCTTATCATCCTCGTCAGAAATAAAAAGTGCCCCTATAATTTTAAGATAAGGAAAAAAAATTAAAAAGCTGAGGATATTCTCGCAAATCAGGGACAACCAATAATTTAGTCTTGGACTCTCGATTTCCATAATCCTTCATAACCCAAACATCTATAACAGGTTACAATGAGCAATGATGCAGAAGCTGCCTTTTAAGGCCTCTAAGGTGAACTTAATAGCATTAGCTCGATAATCAGGAAGCAATAGTTTTTTATATGTCTCCATTCCCAAATCAAGAGAAACAATAACAATCGAAAAACTCACATTATCCTTAGCCAACCAATTAAGCGTGCCACTTACAAATCTTCCCACATAGGAAAGAGCACTAGCAGGAAAATGTTGAATTGCTTTCCATGAATTAGTACCCAAAGTATGAACCCTGACATTAAATACATGACTTCCATTGGAAAAAAGTGCTACCACCTTATAACTATCACTAAAACAATCATAACCAAACCCATATCTTATACGCATGTTACCGTAATGTTGAGTTTCCAGAAACGACAATGTTTTGAACTTTTCGAAAAACAGGTTCCACAGAATGACACCTCTTCGTTCGGTGAGGAGACAAAGCATGCCGTGGCAAGACCCAACTAGAAAATGGTGAGACCTAGCCACAAAAGGGCACATGCGCTGCGAAGCGCTAGCGATCAAGCTATTGAATAAGGAGGGGATAGGGTAATCCATGAGAGGCAACTCATACTGTATGTACAACATGGCATGGTGGCGGGTCAAGTAGGTTGGGTCCACTAGTAAGGTTCGAAGTTGCTTCTTGGCAAATTAGTGATCAGTGATTAAGGCATTCCAGGACTTGCATACGCACCTGAATTACAAGAGCAACTTCACAGGAAGCCTCAGGAGGGTCTTGACGATGAGCTCAAACGGAAGCATGTGTGACTAGTGGCTGGAGAACTAGGAGGAAGAGTGAAGTGAAGGTGGATTTAGGGTTGGTTGGAGTGCTAGTGTGGAGGTAGGGAATCAATGCCTCTTGAAGGTGGCTTACGAGTCTCACCTATTTCACAACCTAAAGAGCTATTATTTGTATTTATTATTATGGCATGAACATATATACAATCCGATGAGGACATGCATAATGTATTTCAAGAAGTTGAAACTTTTTTTAATGGTTTCAATAGATTTAAACTCTTTCCTATTAAAAATAAATAAATGAAGTTTCATCTTATTGGTTCTATAATTAATAAGAGAACTGGTATTTGGTATGAAAAAGTTTAGTACAAGAGGTAACAATTGGGTTTATAATCCTTCAAAGCGCGCGTGGCATTTAAGAAGAAGAAAGAGAAATCATGACTAAAAACCGAAACGCAAATCAACGTAGTGTTATATTACTTTTCATGTGCCATTTCACAAATTACTTTCGTATCATTGCGCATTTCTCAATTAAAAATTATCTACCAAGAACCTCTCATAAGATACAGGTTGTGTTTATTTGAAATTTTTTGATAAAAAATTATTAAAAAATAATTTATGAAAAAAATTAATTGTTAATTTTTTTAATTATATATAAAATTTAAATTTTAAAATTATTTTTTAAAAAATTGAAATAAATGCACCTCTAATAACCATGAGTGAGGAAAAAAGTTGTTGAAAGTGAACCAAAATACAATTTTTTGAAGAGGCACCAAAATGCAATAAAATAAGCAAAGCTTACTCTCTCTCTCTTTCTCCCCTTCTCCTCTTCCCCCTTTCTTCCCCCTTTCCCAAAACCAAAAAAAAAAAGGGTAAGCTTGACGATGAAAAGTAAAAAGCCTACAAAAGATTGGAAGGAATAACAAATTGCAAACATTAACAAAGTAACAATATTACAATGAAAGTAAATTAATATAAAGATGCTAAATAGCATGGACTAGCTCCAATTAAGTTTTTTTTCCTTTTTTATTTTTTGTTCTAGGGAATTCCTAATAAAATCAAGGAAAAATGAGAAAGGGGATAGACAAACAAAAATCAAACCCTTAATCTCAATACCAACAAACTGCCCATTACATGAATCAAAAGATATGTGATTTTTGAGTTATAACTCACTAGCAAGTCCCATCAAGATTTACCAATCCCTATTGTGAAACCTAGTTAGATTTAAATATAATCCACAGCGTGTTTTGCTATGCACCCCATTATTTATGGTGCACTATGCATCAATGATGTGGTACTGCAATATTTAGCTGGAGCATGCATACACCACATAACACTGAAGCACTACAGACAAGCTACTTCTTCCTTCTTTCTTCCTCCTCCACACCCTCAGTGTTGACACCACGCATGATCCCCAATCTCATCGACACCACTGCATAGCACCCAGCACCACCACCGCCGCCTTCGCCTCCAATGATAAAAGACCTCTTCAATGCCAACAAGGAACCCCCAGTCTTGCCTTGTAGCAGCTCCCCCACTTCCCTAATCATCACCACATCGTCCTCAACCTCGCCTCCAATTGTTGCACATTGTCGACGGTTTTGCTGCAGCAAAGAGCAACCACTGGGGACATTGGAATTAACGCATTTTACACCTCCATGAAGTTAGTTTGACTCATTTCCCTATTCATTCTTCAAGTCTAGATCTGGTGCATGGCTTGTTGGCCATGGTGGATTGCAGTGGCTTGGCAGCGAGGTGGCAGTGCACGATTGATTGTAGAGATGGAGTGGCCAGGCTGGCAACGGGTGGAAGTCAAGATTGGGGAGATTAGAATTAGGAGTGAGAGAAAAAGAAATTTTATGATGCACCATAAATAATTGATTGCATCAATACACCTATGCTCTTTGTCATTAGATCTCAAAGTGCATGATGTACTGTGATTAACCCGGTGTATAATGGATGGACCCTCTAATGCACACTTCAATCCTGGGGAAATCGATAAACAGACATAGCTTAGCATCCACATCCTAATATTAAAAACAAGGTGTTATCACCCTCTTAGCACAGATCTCTTCAAGAAAGCAAGTACTCGATCTCAGAATCCCAACAATCCTAAAACTGCCACTTTTGAAATCAACAACCAATGCCCACTCCAACATCAACAGTATCTCCTCATCCTTATCAGAAATACAAGGTGCCCTTGAAACTGAATAATAGGGATCATCACAATCAAAAAATCGAGGATAATCTCCCTTGTAAGGGACAACCAACAATTTAGTCCAAGACTCTTTATTTTCATAATCTTTCATAACCCCAAACATCCACAAATAGTTTACTACAATCAGCAAGGATGCACAAGCTGCCCCTTAATACCTCCATGATCAACATGCACCTAACATCAACTAGACAATCAGAAGAAGGCAATAGTTGTTGATATGTCTCTATTCCCAAATTAAGCGAAATAATAACCCATAAAGACCATGTGTTGTGCTGCTTAGCCAACCAATTAAGCATTCCACTCACAAATTTTCGTCGAAGAAAAGGGTCCTTAGCAGGAAAACATCGAATAGCTCTATGTGAATTGGTACCCAAATTAAAAAACTTGATATTAGTTGCATGACCTCTACATCAAGACCATCCTACAACGTTGTAACTATCACTCAAACATCATAGCCAAGATTATATACTGGAGGAAAATGCCCTAGCAGTTGAGTTTCATGCCAAAGTTTTGAACTTTCCATTACCCAAAGATAAAGGAGTAAGAACCAACGACAGCAGAAGGAGGGAACGTAGTGGCAGTGGCGCCGGAGTAGCTAAATATGGATGGGAGGGAGTAATCTCTAAGAAGCGACTCAAGTAGTGGGTAGAAGATAAGGTAGTGGCAAGTCAAGTGGGTTGGGTCCATTGCTAAGGTTCGAAATTGCTTCTTGGCGAATTGGGGATCGGAGATTAGGGCATTCCAGGACTTGCATACGCACCTAAATCGCAAGAGAGACTTCATCGGGAGCCATGCAAGGATTTCAAAGGGAATGGTTGCTAGCAGAAGCATGTTTAGCTATGTGTTGAAAGAGGAAGAAGAGGAGGAGAAGGAAAGCGAAGGTGAATTTTTGGTTGGTTGGAGTGGGTGTTAGTGTAGGGGTGGTGAATTGTTGCCCCTAGAAGGTGGTTTATGTGTCCCGCCCATTTCGTAACATCAAGAATTGTTATCTATGTTCAGAGCGAGTGAGTGAATTAATCTCCTTTCTCTTGTTAGAGAGATTTTTATTACACAAGTCTCCTATCTGTTTATAAAATATATAATCTACTTTTTTATATGATGAAAATATATTATATTTCAATTTATTTTTAAATATTTTATTAAATATTTATCATTTATTTGTTTATTATTTTAATTTTTGTATCAAACAAATTAATCCCTATATTAAAAAAAAACTCAACACCTAATCCTTATCAATTTCAAAGATTAAACATGTTAGTTCCTCTTTAATATTTTTTGAAAGATTTATAAGATAAATTAATAATTTATAAAAGCATTTAAATTAATCTTTAAGGTTTAGAGTTTAGAGTTTAGAATAAAAACATAAATAGAATAAATAAATCATCAAAATACTAAAGATGGATTAATTTATTCTACATTTTTAATGTTCAAGAACTACGAGATATTTTTTTTCTTAAGAAACCAATTTGTTTAGTGTTATTTAAATAAGGACAAATTGGGAGTTTTGTCATATATATATATATATATATATATATATAGAGAGAGAGAGAGAGAGAGAGAGAGAGAGAGAGAGTAGTAAAAGATAGTAAAAAAATAAATTATTAACAATAACAATAATTTAGGATGATTGTTTTGTTATAAAAAAAGTAAGAATTGTGTACTTTTTTTAGGATATAATATGTGATAATTAATGTTAAAAAATGAATGTTAATAAAATATTTTTATACTAATTAATTAAAATGAAAATAAAATTTCAATGTTATATTAAATTTTATATTTTTCAAAACCATTAAATTAGGATTAAATAAATTTTAAAAATAAAGTGTCATTGATATTGCTATATTAATTCTAAGAATTTATAGACATTAAATTATTTTAATAATGTTAAATAATGAATAATTAAAATAACAATAAATTTTTTAAAAAATTATTAACAGCAATAAATAAAATATGTTAAATAATAGGTACTTTTGTAAATTTATATATATACTTATTTGAATTAATAATATATTTTATATTAAAGTGTATATTTTGAAAATAGAGAGGAGATTATGTCATAAATGTATCTCTCAAAAAAATGGAGTGTAATTTATTTTTGTATTTATTATTATATTATATTATATTATAACTGAAGATTTTATCCAACTTTTTTTATTTGGAGAAATTTTTGCCCTAGCACTTTATTTTTATTTTTTAGGATCAGTTTAGAATGAGGTTAAAATTGGGGCAAAAAATAGGGAAAATATTGTTTAACCTCTTTAAACTTTCACTCAATTACAAATAAGTACGTCAAATTTTTAAATCTTTTAATTTAATCCTTAAACTTTTACCCAATTACAAATAGGTACCTTAAACTTCCAAATCTTCTAATTTAATTCTTAAATTTTCACTTACTGCAAATAATCATCACTAACTATTAAAATTTTTCAATTAAATCTTTAAATTTGTATTCACTTGCAAATAATCACCACAAATTATTAAATCTTTCAATTCACTTCTTAAACTACAATAATTCTCACAATTGTGCCTTCTATTCAGTTTGATTGAACTCATTAACAAAGCACTATTATTGAAAGATGTAGTAAGATCTATGAATGTCAAGTGTCAAAATCGTCATTATCATTCTTTTAACAAACTTTGTTCTTTATTTTCTCATCTAATATTACTTATTAATATATTTTTAAAATAAAATATATTATGAAGTAAATTTAATCTAATTTGATTCCAATGTGATGAACTTTGCTTGTTTGGTATGAAAGAAAAATATCTGATCATTCTAAGTCTATTATTAGAATATGTTTTAATTTTTAAAAAAATAGGGAAAATATCGTTTAACCTCTTTAAACTTTCACTCAATTGTAAATAAGCACCTCAAACGTCTAAATTTTTTAATTTTTAAACTTTTACTCAATTTCAAATAGGTACCTTTAACTTCCAAATCTTCTAATTTAATTCTTAAATTTTCACTCACTGCAGATAATCACTATCAACTATTAAATTTTTCAATTAAATCTTTAAACTTTTATTCACTTCTTAAACTACAATAATTCTCCCAGTTGTGCCTTCTATTTAGTTTGATTCAACTCATTAACAAAGCACTATTAGTGAATGATGTAGCAAGATCTATGAATGTCAAGTGTCAAAATCTTCATCATTATTCTTTTAATAAACTTTGTTCTTTATTTTCTTATCTAATATCACTTATTAATATATTTTTAAAATAAAATAAATTATGAAGTAAATTTAATCTAATTTGATTCAAATGTAATGAACTTTGCTTGTTTGGCATGAAAGAAAAATATATGATCGCTCTAAGTCTATTATTAGAATATGTTTTAATTTTTTAAAATATTTTAGCATGATTTTTTAAGTAATATTAGATGAGATAATAAAAAAGAAAATTTTAAAAAAAGGAAGATTTTGACACATGACACTCATGTCATTCACTAATAGCATTTCGTAAGTGAGTTCAATAAAATTATACACAAGGTCTAATAATTGTGAGAATTATTGTAATTTGAGAATTTAATTGGAAGATTTAATAGTGGTGGTGGCTATTTGTAAGTAAGTGAAAGTTTAAGAATTTAATTGAAAGATATAAATGTTTGATGTGGCTATTTGCAACGTAGTGAAAGTTTAGGGGTTTTTTGCCAAATTTTAAATATTAAATTTATGACTAAAATTGTATGTAAACTTAATTTCTGAAATTTTACCCATCATTTTTTTTAATACCAAACTCACCTCTAAATAAAAATTATCCACCAAATGCATTACTTAGTTTGGTATGAGGGTAAAATAAGAAAAAAGTTTTCATAAATTTAAATCATGTGAAAAAAAAAAATTCATCCTAACACTTTATTTTTATTTTTTAAGGGTCAGTCTAGAATGAGGTTAAAAGTGTGAGCAAAAATTTCAAAGATTATACTTATGAGTAAAATTGCATTCCAACTAATTTCTAAAGTCTTAATAATACCAAACTCACTCTTATATTATGTGCTTAGTATGAATAGAGATAGCAAAACAGGCTCAACTCGCTGGATTGGCCTGCCAAAAAATTTTTGGCTCACCTACCCTGCTGGCTTTGGTGGGTCGGGGCTAGTTGGCCCACCAGGCCAAACTTGTTATTTTTTTTTTTTAGGGTTCAAGAATATTTTTAAAAATAAATTTTAGATTTTTATTATAAATTATATTATTATTATACTTTTGTTAATTTGTAAATTTTATATTATAGACTTTATATTATAAATTTATAGTTAATTATTATTTATAAATTTATTTATATATCTTAATTAATTTATTAAATTTGTATTTGGGTTAAATTTGGATACAAATTATATAGTTTAATTATTTTATTCTATTTTATTTAAGTAAATTTTTCATTTAATATATTTTTCTAATTTTTAAAATAATTTAACTCATAAAAAATATTAAAATAATTTTTTTATTTTTTTGCAGGCCAACCCACCAACCCGCCGTTGAATGGGGCGGATTAGAATATTGAATTCGTCTTTCTAATTTAGTCCGCACCTGCCCCACTTTTGGCTGGTTGGGGCAGGCCAGCTCGCTTTGCCATCTCTAAGTACCATCTCTAAGTATGAAGGTAAAAATAGGAAAAAAAAGTTTATAGAATAGTTCTATGTGTAAAAGTTTATCTCTATACCAAATATGCCCTTTAAATAAAAATTTTCCACCAACTTTTTGTTTGTTTACTTTTGTTCAACACTTCAACACTTCAAAACCAGAATATTTACCGGAACACGATATGCCAAAATGACGTAAATCAAGAGTGAAAAAAAATATATAAAATTTTCAACTTGACACCTAATTCAGGTAGTTATATTTTATTTAGATGAGAAGAGAAAAATAAAAAATAAAAAAATAAAAAAAATTAATTAGATAAAAAATTAAAAAAATGAAAATTATTTATTTTTTTATTTAGCTGAAAAAAATAAAAAGAAAGGAAATATAATTATATTAAAAAATATTTTGATCTTTATTTCAAGTTAAAAATGAAAAAATAAATAAAGATAAAATTATCATTTTAAAGCAAATCACACTTCTCCTCTAGTTCTCTTTATAAAATTAGAGAGAAAAATATTTTTTGGTCCCACACTTTTTTTTTTTGCTCTCAACATTCGAATAAGAGAAAATGTCAAGATATTACGAAAGGGTGCAACTGGGAATATTCCACTATTAAAAATCTGTTAAAAATGAATTATGAAAGATACAAGCATTTTTTCAGAATGAAACTTTCTACACCCATTTACACACAAATCACTTTACATTTCCACAGTTTTCATCATCTGATTACAGATTATCCCAACTTTGCACATCCACATTCTGGTTCTGCCATCTCACAGATGTTAGTACGAGGTGATGTACGGGTTGCAGAACACCGGTTCAAAAGTTCAAAAGAAATTCAAAAGTTCTGCTACTTGTTGGTCAAGATACCAGAAATGAAAACAGACTATAAAAAGTTTCTTGGTCTGTATGATTGTGCTCCATAGAATGCTGAGGAGGTTCTCTAAGGTGATGAGGGACACTGAATTTATTTAACTGGGAATGTCCAGTGACATTAAATCCTAGCAGCCATAAAAAGAGATTAACTAGACAAGCTGAGATGTGAGTACATAACAATGACGCAACTGAACATAACATAAAGACATGAATTTCAGACACTAGCGACTAGTATCGTCTGCCAACTCGTAATTCTAAGCATAGTAAATAGGGGCAACCCTCATCGAACCGCAATTTACCAATTAATATTATCTTTAAAACAAACACCAGTTACTAATACAAGTCCAAACCCACTAACAACTAGATAAATAAACTAATAACCCTAATATCTTGACACCTAACATAGTTAGCCTTTGTATTTCTTCTACCTTCTCTAAAGAAGGTGGTCAGAAAGTTGAACACTTTTTATAGTTCTTTTTCTCTTATTTAGTGGGGTTTTCATGGGTTAATCAATTTGTCTACGATGGATACATCAACCCATCACCACAAAAAGCAAACCCAAAGAAGAAGAAAGCCAAGAAGATATGATTCAATTCAGTTAGCACATTTTCTTCTCTAAATGTCAGGAATATAGAAGACAGTGCTAATAACCATATGGTCTCAATACTTGTGGACTACATTTTCCAAAAGTAAAGGAATTGTACTACTCAGTAAACTGAAAAAATAATTATCCAAAAGCCAATGAAACAAATCCTCGAGCATTTGCCATAAGTTTCATTAAGAACCATACCCATAATAAATCTTCTTTTATACTCATCTCACTTTGAACATAGAGCTACCTTATTTATACAACATCCTCTCACATAAATATATAATATATTACCTTATCTTAATATTTGTGCACCTCAACATTCGCTCATACTTACATAAATATACTATATCCCATACTATATCTATACATAGTATGTTCAAAAAATATTACTCTTGAACATAATGTAACGTGCAGTGTCTGAAGCAAACATTATGAAATTTGTGCGGTAGTTACATTTTAAGAAATAGACATACTGGTTGTCACATGGCTTAGCATCTAAATCCGAATTCCGATATTAGAAAACTAAACCAACAGCCGTCTCATGCAAATACATGATTGTGAACTATATAAAATGTAATACAAAATGAAGTTGAAAGTAATTATAACAAACAAAATACGCATAACATAAACGAAAACATATAAGGTGCAATAAGTGTATTCTTCCAGAACATAAGTGGATTATTCAAGAACATCGCTAACTAGTGACAGCAGACATAGCACAGCATCCACATCCTAATGTTAGAAACAAGGTGATATTAAACTCTCAGCATAAACCACTGCACGAATGTGATGTCCAAGCTGCGGAATCCCAAGAGTCCTAAAACTACCACTATTGGAATTGTAAACGGCTAACATCCACTCCAACAGCAACAGTACCTCATCATCCTCATCAGAAATCCAAAGAGCCCTTGGAAATGAATAATCGGGATCATTATGAAGAGAATATTGAGGATAATCTGCGAAGTAAGGGACAACCAACAATTTGGTCCAAGACTCATTCATTCCATAATCCTTCATAACCCATACATCTGAAAACTGGTCACAAGTAGCAACGATGCACAAGCTGTCGTGTAATACCCCCGGGTTCAAGGTGAAATTAACATCATCTACTAGACAATTAGGAGGCAATAGTTGTTGATATGTCTCCGTTCCCATATCAAGAGACACGATAACCCACGAAGGACATGTAATATCCTTAGCCAACCAATTAAGCATGCCACTCACAAATGTTCCCGTATGGAAAGGGGCATTAGCTGGAAAACGTTGAATCGCTCTCCATGAATCAGTACCCAAAGCATGAACCTTGACATCAGTTTCATGACGTACACTCCAAGACAATGCTACCACTTTGTAACTATCACTAAAATGATCATAGCCAAAACTATATATCAAGGGACAACCCCTTACCCCTGGAGTTTCCAAAGATGGCAAGGTTTTGAAATTTCCGGTACAGGGGTTCCACATAAGGGCACAGTCTTGCTCGTTGCGGATACAAAGCATGCCGTGGCAAGACCCAAAGAAAGCAGAGCGAGAACCAACGGCCGCAGAAGGAGGGAACTCGCGCTGGGTGGCACTGGCGGTGGCGCCCGAGCAGCTGAATATGGATGGGAGGGAGTAATCCCTGAGAATCGGCTCGTACGTTGGGCCCAACATGAGATGGTGGCGGGTGAAGAAGTGGGTTGGGTCCATGATGGCTGACGTTCGAAGGTGCTTCTTGGCGAATTCGGGACCGGAGATAAGGGCATTCCAGGACTTGCACACGCACCTGAATCGCAAGAGGGACTTCACCGGGAGCCTCAAGAGGACTTCAACGATGAGCTCGAACGGAAGCATGTGTGGTTGGTGGTTGCAGGACTAGGAAGAGCAGTGAAGCGAAGGTGGATTTAAGGTTGGTTGGAGTGTTAGTGTGGAGATGGTGAATCGGTGCCTCTTGGAGGTGGCTTACGGGTCTCACCCATTTCGTAACCTCAAGAGCTGTCACTTGTATTTGTTATTATGGCGTGAACAAATATATTACGAGGGAGAAATATTTTTTTGTATAATTGGGATAGATAGATATTTTAAATATTTAGAGATAGAAAAAAAATTGTAAAAAAAATAAAAAAATAAAATGATTGATAAAAAAAAGTAAAAAGAAAATATTAAAATATTGAGATTTTGAATATATACAAATAATATAACCCATTTCATCGAGTACATGCATGCATAGTATGTTCCACAAAGTTGAAACATCTTTTAATGGTTTCAATAGAACTCCTTCCAATTATTAAAACTAAATAAAGCAAGCATTATTTTATTGGTTCTCTGATTAATAGTTATCTATTGAGAATATCTCCATACGATAAGTAAACACGAGTGAGAAAAAAAGTTGTTGAAAATGCACCGAATTACAATAAAATAAAATAAGACAGGACAATAATTGTTTGAAGAGGCACCAAAATACAATGAAATAAGTAAAGCTAGCTTACTGAACCGAAAAAAAAGATGGAAAAAAAGAAGGAAAGCTTGAAAGTCAAAACTCAAAAGTAAAAAGCCTATAGAAGATGAGAAGGAGGAACAAACTGCAAACATTTACAAAATAATAATATTACGAAGAAATTAAATTAAGATAAAGATGCTAAATAGCATGTACTAACTCGCAATAAGATTTACTAATCCTTATTGTGAAGGAAAATACTATCTGTCCAGAAACATTGCCAGAACTTCTCATACCCGACACATTTGGCAATTATGTGGAATTTAATAATTTATAGGTCACTTGTAACTATAGCTCCTTCCTCTTTTATTTTTTATTTGAGTGGTGTTATTTGTACCACTTTAAAGTTGGACACCCATCAACACCCACTCACAAAGTGAGTAAAAAAAAATTATAAAAGAAAGTGAAAAAGTAAAAAAATAAAAGGGAAGAAAAGAGAGATAGGAAGAAGGTGTCAACTATGTAAGAGAAAGTGGGTGTACAAAAAATATTTCTCTTTTTCTTTTCCCAAAGTTTTATATTTCAGACCACTTTATCCATGCAACGTCCATAGATCTCTAAACCACCTTGTTGGAAACAACACCGTTGCACCATCATATGTTCCAAAATCTCAAATGTGAGCACTCAACAACCAAGGCCTGTGGATGATTTGGAAGCAGTACTGTAGGCTTGTCTTTAGATGATGGCACTTGTAGTTTAGATACTTAGCTGCTACAAGTAGAAGCAGCAAATGACACTAACACATCTCCAAAGGCATTGCTAATTAATTTATTTAAATGATATAAATTGAAAATGGCAATTTGTTACCTGCTCTTGAGAAAAAAAAAATCGGTAAAAATAAAGTAGATCTTTCCTAGTATCTAAATTCATCCAGTTTAATCTTTTGCAGTTAATCTTGCTTGCATATTTATCTAAATATGAATTGTGACATGAAAAATAATTAATCATGAAAGAAAGTGATATAGCTTGCATTTTTATATAAATATGAATTATGATTTTTTTATGCCCCTATCACGGATCAATAGGAATAAATAACTTCTTCTATTTCATAAAAATTGCAGCACTCACTTTTTAAAAGTCACAAGCGACAACCAGAAGAAGAATGGAGAGGGCAAGCTGTGTCATATGTGCTACAATAGTTGCATAATTTTTGCAGATCTACCTTTAACCGTTATTTTTTTCAAAAAAATAAATCTAAATTTACATAATACGTGGACAGAAGATTGAATGAATTAATTATTTATTCATATGTTAGCTCATGAAACAACTAATTCGGGGAATCCAAATTCGGGATTTCTTTTCGGCTTAATAGCATAACTCTATTGTGAAACCTAATTAGATTTTCAATCTAATGTACACTTCAATTCAATTTTGATTATAATAAATGATGGTCACTTCGTTCAAACCTGTTTAATTTTTTTCATTATTATTAACAACTAATGGAAACTAATTATAGAGGTTCTGTACAAGCGAATAAAAAAGGGTACGTAAAATAGGTTGAGTATAGTATTGACAATAATAATCATCAAAAGCAAGAATAGCAGTAAGACAAAATTTTGTGATTACCTAATTCATTCAAACATGATAATATATAATCTTATTAAACATACATACATATATATGTTATGAGAGGAGATCAACTGAGAGAAGCGGTTAACTATAAAAATGAGATGAGTAAATTTTAATTGTTAAATCTTAATGAATAATCAAAATCAAAATATTAAGTTTTATAATTTTTTGAGTGATCATATAACTTTTAATTTTAACTATTTGTATATAGTTATATAACCAAAATTTACTGCCCTCATATCTGATATAAAAACACCTCTCACTTAATATACCCTCGTACGCTACAATCATATAATACAGTCGTTTTCAACCTCGTAGGTTCTTCTGTAGCATTTAACTTGGTGTACTTTGTTATGATCCTCAATACCAATTTGGAAGAATTACTTATAACAGTTGCAAGTAAACCAGCTGGAACAAATGGTGATGTGGAGGACATGCCAAATAGCACAGGTAGCATTCGTATGGAAGGCAAATTAGTTACACAAGGACACTTGGAGGCTAATTCATACAATCAGGAAATTGGGGAAAGGGATTACGTGAGACCTAAGTGGTTAAATACCGTGGGGGCAGTGTTAATGAGGAAGCAATGTATTTTGAGAAGTGTCTATCCCTCTCTATTTTCCCTCTCTTTCTTCTCTACCCTTATTGTACTTGGTGACACATGCTTCTTCCCTGTTTTACCCATTATATCAAACTGATATTCCTCAGCATTTCACTATAAATTGATCAATATATCCATAACAGTTTAATTTCATTTTGTGCATTATTTATGCTGCTTGAGACTTGCTACATACTTTGATCAAAGCGCTTGTTGACAAACTAAGGATGTAAGATACTAACGGATTAAATACTAAGGATTTGGATCATAAATATAAGGAACAATATTAAATGAGATTATTCATGTACCTCATGAACTCATATTTACAGTATGAATTCAACCGTGGAAACGTATATATGTGTATATATCATGTGCAAGAGAATCCACTTCTTATCTTTCTCTTTTTGGGGAAGGCCATGTCTATGAAGCTATGAGCTGTCAAGGGATATCAAGATAAGAGTGGAGATTCTACTCTCATAGTATAAATATATTAGTAACCTAATCTTATTCATCAAAGACCTAGTTCACATCGAGTCTCTACACCATAATCCAGTATACTTATTATTAGGTTCAAACCGAATAATACGTGATGACTACCAAGTCAAGATGGGTTACCTGGCTTTTAAGATTGACTTGGAGAAGGCGTATGACTGAGTTAATTGATATTTTTTATAGCATACTCTTGTGGATTTTGGGTTCCCAGATAGCATTGCGAGGTTGGTTATGTTCTATGATTTTGCTTCCTCTTTGTCAATTTTATGAAATGGTACTAGACTGAATAACTTTGGGCCTACAAGGGGTTTGAGACAAAGAGATCCCTTATCACTGTATCTATTTGTGCTTTGCATAGAAAAATTCTCTCTTTATATTAACCAGTTGGTGGAGAATGGTCAATGGCTCCCTATGCACTTGTCTAGGAGTGGCTTGAGCCTCTCCGACTTGTTATTTGCTTATCATGTTATGCTTTTCTACAAAGCTAAGAATTCGCAGGTTCATTTGGTGATGAAGGCACTCAATGATTTTTGTGAAGCTTTCAGGCTCAAAGTTAATGTTAAGAAATCCAGAGCAATATGCTCCAAGAATATTTCTTGCAAGCACTAGGATAATCTCACGAGTATCTCATCAATCTAGTTTGCTAATGATTTGGGAAAGTACCTTTAATCAAGGGTAAAGTTTCTAGATTGATTTTTTTTGAAGTTATAGGGAAAATTTTGGCATCTTGGAAGGTCAAACTTTTGAATAGGGCAGGCATATTTTGCTTGGCCAAATCTATCCCGTCTTCCCTCCCAATGCACTTCACGCAGGTTCTTTGGATACCATCAAACATTTGCCACTTTATTGATATGGCCATCAGCCATGTTGTTTGGAGTGGTCACAATGAGTCCGGAGGCCTCAATTTGGTCAATTAGGATATTTTGACTCTTCCTAGACGGTCAGGTGAACTTAGCATCAAAGATGCTAGATTATCTAATGTGGCCTTGCTTGGTAAATTAGTGTGGTAGCTTATATTCATGAACAACACAGGCCATGGGTATAGATTCTTAAACATCTTTACCTTCATACTGATCTTCTAGAATCAAGCCCCAGGTCAGGCTCTTTTTATGTGTGGCGTAGTATCATGAAGGCTTTGACTATACTATGGGATGGTTGGTGTTACCGTCTTCACAATGATTGAAGCTCTTTTTGGTATGATTGTTGGTTTTGGGCCGGTAGATTATGTCAAAAAGTGTCCTATGTTCATATCTCTAATACTAAGACCTCTGTGAAAGATGTTTGGATAGGGAACCACTGGAATTTTGCTAAACTTTATACCAATGTTCCTTGAAGCATTCATGAAATTCTATGCCATGTTGCTAGTCCCAGTGGCATGGAAGAGGAGGATGGCTGAGCTTGGCTTCCTAATGGCGATGGCATGTACACAATTCGATCTACTTATCATTGGCTTCTCCAAAATTATTGCCTTTGGAATTATGGTGATAACTAGGACTGGAGTTGGTGCCTTCCAGTTCCTGAGAAAGTCCGCCTTCTGGTGTTGTTGATCTGCCATCAAGCTTTGGCTACTTATGTGCTGCAGAATAGAAGGGGTTTGACACTTTCTTCTTCTTGTTCCCCTTGTGATACTAGCACTGAGAACTTGCTTCATTGCCTTAGAGATTGCCATAATTCCCTTCAAGTATGGTGTTCTTTTGATTTTGCTAATTTTCCTAAGTTCCTTCTGAATGATGTTTGTCTTTGGGTTAAGAAGATGTCCTTAGGCAAAAATAATCTGCTCTTTCTTGCAGGGCGGTGGCAGGTGTGGAGATGGCAATGTATGGAAGTTCTATGAACTGAGAATTGGAGTTTCCATTTCTTTTATAGACAAATGTCGGAGAGAATAAAAATAATAGTCTAATTTCTTGTGTACGATATTTTCCAAAAGTAAAAGGAGCAATTAACTATCCTACTCAATAAACTAAAAAAAAATATCTATATATTTTAACGATGCAAAAGCCAGCAAAACAATTTCTGAACGAGTTATGATAAGCTTCACTAAGAACCATACGCATAACAATAAAATCTTCTTTGTACTCAACTTATTTAGGTCGTCATATATAACATGCAACATTTGGCGCAAACATTATGATATATGCGTGGCAGTTAGTAAATATTTTAAGAAGCAAACATGCTAGGGACATGGCTTAGCATCTAAATCCAAATTCCGATATCAGAAAACTGAACCAATAACCATCTCACACAACACATGATTGCGAGCTATATAATTGTCTTGCAAGATGATGTCAAACATAATTAAGGCAAATATAATACACATATCATAAATGAAAACATATATCCTGCAAGTGGATTCTCCAAGAACCTCACTTACAAGTATAGCATCACATCCTAATATTATCAATAAGGTGATGTCAAACTCTCAACATAGACCTTTGCAACAATGTGACGTCTAACATTCTGAATCCCATTATTCCTAAAAGTGTCATTTCTGGAATAGTAAACAATTGACTTCGACTCGAACTCCAACAATATCTAATCATCCACCTCAAAAATACAAAGTGCCCTTCTATAGTAGTGATAAAAAGAAGGATTTCTTCCTATATAAGGAACACTGAAAGTCCAAGACTCTTTGTTTCCATAATCCTTCATAAGCCAAACATCCGTGACTTGGTTACATGAGCAAAGGATGCACAAGCAACCCTTTCATGTCCCTACGGTCAAGCTAACATCATTATCTCTTTCCTTTTTCTTTTTTTTTCTGAGGAGGCTAACATCATTATCTTCATCACCACTAAAAGAAGCCAATAAATTTTGACATGCCTCCCCTCCGAAATCAAGAGGGAAAAAAAAAGGAAAAAAATCCACGAAGAACTTCCCTATCCAACCAATTAAGCACGTCCCACTATAAATATTCCCGAATCATGTAAAGGGTTACTAACAGGAAAACCATGAATATCTCTCTTTATGAATTAGTGCCCAAAGTATAAACCATGACGTACATTTCATGTAAAGCCTGCCATATCTTTGTTGATGGTTTCCCTATAAAAGGATTAAGAATGGTAGTATAAAATTATTTTATATTATTAGTATATTGAAAATATTCTTCACGCTTATTACCCAACACTTTAGGTTTATGCTTCAATTTATATTTATCGACTTCATGTTTATGTTTCAATTTATCTTTATCTTGTAAGGAAACAACCATTCTTTTTTTTAATTTTGTTTTCCATTTTTGTGCTTTGTTCGATAGTGATTGTGGGCATTTCTAAAGAATGCAGCGTTTTCATGTTTTTTGTTGAGTTAATATTTGAGTGAGTTTATTATATGATCGACTTCATTTCGGTAGGAAAGTAGTTTCTAGTAATTTTCCTACAAAATTAATTTTGCTTTCAAGTTAATTTATTTAACTAAATCTAGTAGACGTGTAAAGTGGTTAATGTGTTATATAGCGTACATTATGTCATTTCTAAATTTCTATTGTCAATGCTCATTCCCAATGTGATGGTAATATTATGACTTCTTAATGTCTTTTGGAACTGATTTAATCTTTATTTTGAAAATAAATAACACGACTAATATCCAAAACTAAATAACTTCATAACCATCATAACCATCCTCAGCTCTAATATTTAAACCTTAAACCCAACACCAACAATATGATGAAACTTAGATATACAACAAGAATGGATTATCTCATGCGACAATATCACATAATCTGGTCATTGCAAATTTTCATGAGAATTAATGAAGAGTACGAATACGAAAATACCAATCCTATTGATTGGTTTATTTCTTTCTTATTAACTACTTCCACTTTTTTTTTTCAATCGTGCTTTTCGTTTTTACCCTAGATATTCCACACAGCAACAAAATTATACTTAGTTCGTGCTAAAGGCTTCGTACCATTTAGCACTATTGAATCTTCGTCGTTCGTCGAGAAGATATGGACAAAAGCACTTGAGATTATCTTATCAATAATGAAATTTTGCACATGATCAGGTTAGGGGAAAATAGAAATAATTTATTTAATTGTATTTGAGTCAATTTAAAACTAAAGTTTTAGATTTAGAACTTATTAAAAAAATTGTAATTTAAACTTTTATTTTGTATTTGAAATTCAGTAAAAATATAATTGATTTGATTTTATGATATTAAATAGACCATTTGTCAAAGGTGAAATGATCAATCTGTGTAATTGTAATTAAACTTAAATTATTTTTTTATCAAATCTCACCAAAAATAAAATTAACTAGCAAGACTTAACAAATTTTTAAGCATTCAAGCTGCTTCCCTTTTGCTAAAATATTTTTTTCTTAAGGTACATTTTCTTAAAATATAATAAAGTATTTTTCATAATACCCATAGCATAAATGAAAACATATAAGGTGCAGTAATTGGATTCTTCAAGAGCTACCCTTACAAGTGACATCAGACATGGCATAACATCCAGTCATCCACATCAATATTAATAAGGTGATATCAAACTCTCAACATATGTCTCTGCAGCAATGCGACCTCTGAAATTTTGAAT
Organism: Pterocarpus santalinus; assembly: GCA_031439595.1. NCBI lineage: Eukaryota > Viridiplantae > Streptophyta > Magnoliopsida > Fabales > Fabaceae > Pterocarpus > Pterocarpus santalinus. The sequence goes on from CM062530.1 coordinate 58,394,420, forward strand.
CGCAGCAGTTGTGAATGTGTCATTTCTGGAATTATAAACTATTAACTTGGACTCGAATTCCAGCAGTATCTTATCGTCTTCATCTGAAATGCAAAGTGCCCTTGTATAATACGGATCATATCGAGGATGTCTTACTATATAAGGGACACTGAACAACTTAGTCCAAGACTCTTTGTTTCCATAATCTTTCATAAGCCAAACATCCATAGCCATGTTAAAATCAGAAAAGATGGACAAGCAGCCCTTTAATACCCCAGGAGTCAAGGTAACCTTATCACCATCTCCACAACAAGGAGGCAATAGTTGTTGATATGTCTCCATTCCCAAATCAAGAGAAACAATTACCCATGAAGAAGAACTTTTCTCATCCTTAGCCACCCAATTAAGTGTGCCACTCACAAATTGTCCTGAGTGTGAAGGAATGCTAGTAGGAAAATCCTGGATCGCCCTCCATGAATTAGTACCCAAAGTATGAACCTTGACATCAGTTTCATATACAAAATTTCCACCACCAGTATTCTGTCGATACATGAAAAGTGCTACCACCTTGTAATTATCACTAAAACGGTCATAACCAAACCCATACACTGTGCCACTATCAGATCCACCATGAGATCGCCTTTGAGTTTTCAAAGACGGCAAAGTTTTGAACTTTCCAGTCGACGGGTTCCATAAAAAGGCACCGCTTTGGGCGGTGGCCAGACAGAGCATGCCGTGGCAAGACCCAGCCATAAAATGGAAATTTTTTTTATTGCTATAAGGGCACTTACGTTGTGTGGCGCTGGTGATCAAGTTGTTGAATACGGAGGGGAGGGGATAATCTTTGAGAAGCGACTCACTGGGTGTGTTCAAGATGAGGCGGTGGCGAGTCAAGTGGGTTGGGTCCATTGCTAAGGCTCGAAATTGCTTCTTAGCGAATTGGAGATTGGAGATTAGGGCATTCCAGGATTTGCATGCGCACCTAAGTCGAAGGAGGAACTTCACCGGGAGCCTCACCAAGATTTCAGCGATGAGATCAATGGGAATGGTGTCCAGCAACGCATAAAGTGAATTGCGAGGAAGCGAAGATGATTTTAGGGTTGGTTGTTGTGTTTGAGTGGTGAATCGTGGCCTCTTGGTTGTGGTTGTTTTCTCCATGAGTGGCGAAGGCGAAGCGCCACTGTTTTTGGAGAAGCTATCGTCACCACTGCTACTACCCGCTGCCATCACTTCGTGTGGTTGCAGATTGAATCCTTGTTTTCAATCTATACTTATAATAATTGAGGGTTCTACCATGCTTGCCTTTTGCGTTTTTGGGAGGGGGGAGGGGGTTTTGTTTTTAGAGGGAAACTTCCCGCCTAGCATTATTTAAGAAGTCAAAATAGTATTAATTGATTCGTTTCTATTCTACCCCTATTAAATGTGGGAAATTAATTAATTTTTGACTAAGTATTAATTTTTTTTTCTCTATTCTACCCTTATTAAATAAGGGATATTAATTACGTTTTCATTATGCTTATTTTGGAGGAAAATTTACAACATGAAATTCTAGGTTTTTTGTGAGAAAATTTTTATCCAACACTTTACTTAGGCTTCTTTTGGTAATGTTACGATTTTTTCAAAGTTGTTAAGCTCTCCGAGCTCTCTAATTATTCTAAAAGTTGCTCTTAAAAAATTTTAGTAATATTATCTAGTAAAAAAATGTAAAAGTTATTTTTAGCAAGGATGAGTCACAAAAGTAATATTTGATAAATATATTATAAAATTATCTTTTAAAATTTAATATGATTATAATGTATATAAATACTAAAATAAATAATGTATACTTTCATTGTCATTATAGAGAATAAATTATATTACTTTTTTAAATTTTAAAAAGTATAAGCACATAATGAAGTGCTCTTATGAGCATCCTAGATTTTAAAAGCCATGAAAAAAAGCACATTAGTTTTTTGTTTTTTTTACCAAATAGAAAAAAACTGATTTATATGATTATAAGTAGGAACATTGCTCAAAAAGTATATCAAACCAATCCTTAGTCCTTCCTTTTGATTAAGGGTGGACATGAGTTGAGTGGATTTGGAGGGCTTTTTTAATCCAATCTATTCATTCAAATAATGGATTGGATTAAGTTCAGCAAATTTTTCCTTTTAACTCACTCTGGCCCGACCCACTCATAAGCTAGGTTAAATTTGTGGCTCTGATATATGTTTTTTAAAAAGTACTAATTGAAATATGTCTAAATTTATAATCAAATATAATAAATCCAAATATATATAACATAAAATCTACATAAATATCAAATCTCTTAATAAGCATAGTAATCTCAACATGAATAAATTTTTAAAAATAAAATTCTCAACATTAATGATGTGACCTTTTTTATTGATATTAATGAAGGATTCTGGAAAAAAAAAATTTCTTTTTATTCCTTGGCTTGATAAGATTTAAGATGTGATTTTCCTTTTGTTTGATATTAATTTCATCCAGAGACAAGTTTGAGATCACTAAAAAAAATTTTTGAGAAAAGAAATAGGTGGATTGGGTTAAGTTATGTGAGTCAAAAATTTTCAAACCTATAACCCAATTAATATCTCATGGGTTAGAGGTTTTTCAACTCACCCAACTATTCAACCATGAGTTGAGTTGGGTGGAAATCCATGGGTTGATGGATTGACCAATCCTAATGCCCACCCCTACTTTTGATTAAGTGTGACTTTTAAAAAAAATCATATTTATTTGTCACTTTAAAAAATCTAGATAGTATTAATTTATTTTTTCTACTATACTTTTATTAAATCGGGGATATGAGTGAATGGAAAGACACTAAAGAAGAGAGAAAAATAAGCAATGGTAAACAATTTTGTAACATATAGTCTAATTTCTCTAAATTTAAGGTCTATTTACTATTTTTCTTAATTTGTGTGCAAATTTAAAAAGTGACACTAATTTAAAAACGAAGATAGTATTTGCTTTTTTCATATTATATATGTAAAATTACAATTTTACCTTATAACTTAAATGTACCATAAATTCTCAGCTTTTGGATGATTGGGGAATCAACTGATATTGTAAGTTACACATTTTTTAAATAATTATTTTCTCACTCTTTTTGTTGCAATGAGGTGGTTGATTAGCATTTTTTTTTTCCAGCGCTTTCGTTTCAAAAAAAAGTTCGTAATATTATTGGGTGTTTGTATTATAAGAAGAAGTTTTTTTATGGTTTTATGTTTCATTTATTGTTCATCCTGTTAGAAAATGAACATTTTTTTATTTTATGCTTTTTTGATGGTGCTAAAGGACATTCCTAGAGGGGTTATTTTTATATTTTGTTGAGTTAATATTTTGATGAGTTTATTTTACGAATTTAATTTTGATGAGAATATGGTTTTTAATGTTTTTTGGCTGGTTTTTATAGAAATTTAAATTGTACTTGCAATAACTAACAAGGGCCAGGTGCAATGGTAAAGGAGTTGCGTTATCAAGAAGAAGACAACGATTTAATTTCTAAAAAGGACAATTGTTGAGAAAGCCTCTTAATTACTACCTTGTCTGACAATAGAAATACCTTAAAAAAAAATTGTTCTTGCAGTTGATTTATTTAACCAAACACACAGTTAATGTGGAAAGTGATGACAATTTATTGTATATCTTATATTATGTTCCTTTCTAATTTCTATTGCTAATGCTCATTCCCAGTGCTATGGTATGGTAGTATCATGAGTCTATGACTAACTCAATGCCTTTTAAAATTGATTTTACCTTCATATCGAAAATAAATAACATAACTAAATTAATCCAAAACCAAATAACTTCACAATTATCCTTAATTCTGACCCATAAAACCTAAACCCGAACTGAAACCTACATTAACAATCTCATATACACATAGGCCTTTGGATCTTATTAAAAAAAACAGGTTTACGTAAGAAACTTTCGTTTTTATTAATACTAGCGGCTTAACAGGCACTTCCGTGCCTGTTAAGCCGCATTTTTTATTTTTTGAGTAATAATATAATTAAATTCATACATATAAAGTAATATATTACAAATTAATAAAATTAATATAAATATTAATTTCATGTCAATAATTAAAATCTATTAAGTATAAATATGAATAAATATTTACAAATTATATTTACAAAGCTATGAAATATAGACATCATCGACTCCTGCATATCTTGTTATTTGTCTTTAATGGGGAGGCCAACATGTGCATATATATCTGGAATATTCTTCATTTCCCTACATATGATTTAACAAAAATAAAAAAGAGCTTATTCTTAGCATTCGTTTTCTTGTTTTAGTCATAAGAATATTTGTAATGAAGTTTATTTGTGTACTTATTTTTTACCTTGTAAGAATTCTTCTTAATTCTTTATACATCGCATCATCAATAAATTCCTGGGTCTTGAAAAACTGTAAATTAAATTATACTTTTGGATTTAGAAATGGATGATGTTAGCTTTACAAACAAATAATATAACAAACAATTCAAAATAAAACCTGAAGAATGCAAATATCTTGTTTTGCATCAAAATTCCTACAATAACAAAAGAAAAAAAACAATTTATAATTATTATCATCCAACAATAATCTTTATTTCTTTGTTGATAGGATATTGTAGTCTTAAATAATAGTTACCTGATGTTACGAACATTACAACTATCATGTAACTATACATCTTCCAAACTTCTGTATTTGAAGCACATATATTGTTATTCCTTTTTTGGTGGTGCAAGAGGAATTACAAAGTATTCTTGTAATGGGTTTATAATTTTTCTTATTAATTTTTGCATTAAATGGTCATAACAGTTTTGTTAAAAAATATGTTGTGCATAAAAGACATTTGGATAAGAATATTGATTTACCGCTCATTTATTTGAGATAACAATTCCTTCTTTATCATCTTCCAAAATTGACTTTTATCCGATACTACCATAGCTCCCCATCCAAAAGAATAAATTTTGAGACGATGAATCTGTTTGATCAAATATTGAAAATTAGTTAAAAGTACAATTAATAGAACTGTTTCAATGATTTTCTATATTTGATGATGTGTGTCTAATTTATTCTAACCTTGTTATCAATTGCTCTAATCGTTGCTAGTGACTGTTCATCCTTCCAAGCATTCCAGAGGGGTCCGAATTCGTCTTGCTATATTCAAAATGAGAATATAATTAGATATTTTTCAAAGATCATAATAAACTTAAACAAAACTCAATAGTCACCTGCTTGTCAAAATACATATCTAAGTTTTTTCTTCTTAACTCCTTGCAAAGTTGGAATAGTTCCTTGAATTTTGATTTACCTGCGAAGAAGATTTAAAAAAATAAGTCAATAGTAATCTATGTAAGGATATTATACATTAAAGAAATTTAGTGACTAATATGGTAAACATGGCGTACATGAAAAAATACGTTTGCACAATAATTAGTGTTAAATAAGAGTTTCATACAAAATTAATTTGAACTTGTAAGAAGCCTTAGCAAATACTAATGAAGTCACCAATTAAATATTGTAGTAACACGGAGAAGGATAATATCTTGTTTAGATATTAGTTTCCAACTTACATATAATATGTGTAAAGGTAACTTAGATATGTTGAGAAAATTAGCCTTATATATGAGTAAGTATAATACCTGAGGTTAAGGTAATAAAACATCTTTATAAACAACATTTCTGGTGAATTGACCTTCTTCCCCTTCAATTTTCCCATCTCTAATCAAGACTTTTGTACTTGCTTGAGAAATCCCTCTTGACAAAGCAACATATAATTGGCCATGACTAAACACATGTTGTGGTAGGTAAATTCCTACATTAGGGATGGTTTGTCCTTGTGACTTATTTATCGTAAGTCCAAAACTGAGTTTAACTAGAAATTGCTTTCTTATAAGTATAAAGGGAAGGTCATCACTCTGCACTGATTTATGTTTGATCCTTGGCAAAAAAGCTCTTGTTCCAGAGTGATGGCCAGTTAGGATCTCCACATCAAGCATATTCATGAAAGTACCACGACATAGTAATCTTGTTCCATTACATAGGCCAGCTTTAGGGTCAATATTTCGTAAGAGCATCAAGGGTGCACCCTTTTTTATTTTCAAAATATGCGGTGGAAAACCACTTGGAAGAAGGGAGTTCAAGAATTCTTGCTGATATAAGTTATTTGAGTCACCTTCAACCTCATCAAATGATACCAAAGTGCGGTGATCTCCAGGGAATTCGTCAATTATTATGTGATTGATTTTTTCAACATCATCATTTTTGGGAGTCAGAATAGCTCTTTCTACCATATATCGTGCATCCCATCCATGAGATTCTATTTGTGGGAAAGTTTCCTGTATGAGTTCACTCAATGCATCTTCTCTATCCCATGTTATTGCCATTTGATCAGGAATTCTCACCATGTCATCTTGTACTGTAGGCTCAGTTCCATCTCCAATGTGCATAAGATATTAGGCAAAATAGTGATCGTCCCTAGTTCGCATATTTTGCCACAGGTGTAAAACCTTTGTATAAGACCACAAATACGACTTCACTATAGACGCATCTATCATCTGTGCCTTACTCCCTTTTTGTACAACTGGAAGAACTTGGCGAAAGTCTCCACCCATTATCATAACCTTTCCCCCAAATGGGGCATCACATTGAAGAATGTCCTTTAATGTCCGATCCAATGCTTCAAAAGCATATCTCTTTGTCATTGGTGCTTCATCCCAAATAATTGCTGTTGATTGTCTAATTAACTTTGCAATATCAAATTGTTTACTTATTGAGCAAAAAGATGATGGCTCGATATCAATAGGTATCTTAAATCTAGAATGCGCAGTTCGACCACCAGGTAATAATGTTGCAGCTATACCAAATGTAGCAGTTGCTAAAACAATATGACCTTTACTTCTTAGATTTGCAATCAAAGTACGATAAAGGAATGTCTTCCCTGTTCCTCCTGGTCCATCAACAAAAAATACTACATTCTGTTTTTTCTCAATAACACCTATAATAGTGTTGAAAGCAACCAACTGGTCTTTATTTAACCTATGTATTGCTTCCATATCTATAGGAGGGATTGGAATTAACAACTCTTCCTGTATAATCCTTGGGAGAGCATTATCATGATCAACATCTAACGACAGAGTGGGCAAATCGAAATTTGAGATATGCTTTCCATGTTGTATAAGAAGATCGTTCAAATCCCTTAGCAACCTATTTGTCAAGTCTTCTGTTGTTGTAGTGCTTGTTGTTTTGTAATCATCAACCATGAATGTAGAAAATTCATCCCAAAGATTTCGTACACCAATAGGTTCACAAAACACCAATATTGTTGCAAATAATCTTTTTAAAGCACCAGGCATTCGTAGTGATGATGCCTCAACCAAGCATTCACGAATGCTATTATCACTTTCTAATAAACCCCATCGCTCAGCAGATTTTTTGAATGTGGAAAAGCTTGTACCATTCACTGTAAGTAAATATTCCCACCCGGTTGGACCTCTCAAATGAGACAACAAAACACGCAAATAAAATTTTTCACCTTCTGAAGGAGAGACTGTATACATCCTACCAATGACTTTCTTTGAAGACCTTCTAGGATACCATTTCTTATCCCCCCCATGCCATGTATAATGTTCTGGTATTTCTCTATATAAAAACCTTCTGGCTTCTGGATCCCGACAATTCAAAGCAAAGAATTGGGTTAGCATTGTTCTGGAGTTTCGATCATCAGCTAAAACATCATTGATCGTTTGATGGTTATAAAATCTAACTTGCTGCCTATTTGGTAAGTGGATTTGTAGTCTCTCAACAGTTGGATATATTCGATAAATGGTAAATTTAAATATTCTCCACAAAGCCTCTGGTGCACAAACCCACCTTGCATCAACATATTGTTGAACTTCATCAACATTTACACCTCGTTGTACTTCCATTGACACCCGATCTGGTCCCTTATAGACATATTTGTACAGATATTTTATGCTCTTTATGCTGCTACACACCTCAACATTGATGTGACAATCATATCTCAATAACAACCAAGGATTATAGGGCACCACCCATCTATTATCAATTGGAATATCCCTTATCACAACATTTGGATTGGCAATATCACGTCTTCTATATACTGGATATCGGTCATCTCCATGATGTGTTTTTGCTGAGAACCCTCTCGGATAATTTTTTTTGCAATGACCTTCTCTCATACACGGTGCATTTCGATTAAGTGTTCCACAAGGTCCATGTATCATATGTCTTAATACTGCATCATATAATTCTGGTTCCTCTTCTTTGTTTGGTATTTCTGCCCTAACCAAACTATCATAACATTCTGGATCACGTAATTTGTCACCATCTTCCAATATCAACAACATGTGCACATGAGGTAACCCCCGCTTCTGAAACTCATTGACATACATATAACTTTTAACTCTTCCCAAAACTCCTTTATTGATGACATCGACCTTTAGTTGTTCAAGTTTGGCATGAAAGATTCTGGTTAGCAAGTCTGGACGGTCTTGTGGTATTTGAGAAGTGCCAAGTTCTGATTTTATTTCATGCCAAGATGGATTACATGTCATTGTAAGAAAGATATCTGGTTTACCATCTTTTAAGACAATTGCCATAGCATCTTCGTACCGTTGGGTCAAATCTCGTCGACTGCCCATAAAAGTCGATGGCAAAACTGTTCTTTGTCCAATATTTCCTACAAAATTGAAATGGATCTTGAAATGTTATGGAGGTTTTAGTTATGAGGTCTAAATTATTCTCAATTATATTACAATGTTGAATTTAGTACCTGCATGCGTCTCTCCATCATGCAAAGCATCTTTCAAGCCTTCATAAACCTCTGCGCGAAGGTTTTGTTGATGGGTTCGAATCCACCATAGCCTGCTTGATTCGATCTTGACATAATTGTCAACTACATATTGGTGCAAAAGTCGCCCGACATGTAGTAGCATAGATGTGTCATATTGACGAATCTAAAATAATTCAATCACCCAACAAATATTGAATATTTACATTATTTTTACATTTACGAAATTAAATTGAATTTTGTAGTAAAGCTATTAGAATTATTTGTACCTGAAGCATGTAGCTGTAATATTGTCGGCACGTAATGGCTCTACCATTACGATCTTTAGTGTTGAAATCCCAACCATATGTTCCAAAAGGCAACAAAATGGGATACTGTAAAGAATCATAGTATGCCGCAGTTTCATGAATTGTGATTAGAGAACCATAATGCATTTGAACCATTATATCTCTTCCATGTGCAATTGAATCTATATCTCCACCAACAATCACTGTAGCTACTTGCGAAGCAGTTGGAAGATTGTATTGTGGTTGATCAGTAGGACGCTCTTTGATAACCAAACTACATTCATGAATATTTGGACACTGTGAAAGTTGACGACACACTTTTGCATAAGGATTATCACGATGTAGTATTTGTTGTATCCTTTGAACTATAGTCTGATGAAGTAATGAACTTTCTTGCATCCTATGTTGCAATTCATGATCTGTATCATATATGTATAATTGCAAGAAACGTGGTCTACAACCTTCATCTGGAAATAAACTTCCTATCTTGTGATAGATAGCACCTTGAGCACGGAAGCTATAAACTCCTTATCCTGTTGTGGCTATAGTTTCATCAATATGAACACCACATGATGTGAAGGCAAATATGTGGTTATAACTTCTTATGTGTCGCCTAAAATGTTTTCCTTCAGCATCAGAAGAGAAAAAGAGTTCTTGTAATTCTGGAGGATAATTTAACTATGGCAAGGATATTTTTCCACCACAGCAACATATATCATCAGATTCATGGTAAAATAAGCGTGCATTGCAAGATCTACATGTCCTGGGATTAGGCAATTGAAATTTCACCATCATCGCATTCTGACGAAAATTTCGAGCAGTATTGTGTAATATTCTATAATTACACCTTCTGTGTGCATCATTTGTGATTTGTATACCGCCTAGAACAATGAATGTTGCAATTAATATAAAAAATATATCAAAACTAATCATATAATTGGATTTGTAAATGAACACCACATATAGTATAGTTACACATGTACCTATATTATGATGAGATGGATAGATGGTATAGTAATATATTTTTGACTAAATATGACCTTAAACCCTTATACAATATATTTTTAGAGTAGATTATTCATTTTTTTATACCACATGATTGGATTTGATTTCCATTGTTATTACATTGTTATACAGTCATCTATTTTTTTTTTCACGTTTTGTGTTTAATAAGGGAAATTATTCATGTTTATTAGAGCTTTAAACAATTGTACATGTTGAAATGAACTATTTTAATTTTTCATAACTAACATATTTATTGTCAAGTTGAGGAGTTATATTGTGTATATTGGTGGCACAAAATTTTTCTCAACCTAATGAATGCTATTAGGCCAAGTCTATGTATAAGTGAAGGATTTGGTGAATTGTTCTAGTTTTTTAAATTCTTGAGAGTTTTAAATTTTGAAACTAAATTAGGCTCAAATATTTCTCAAATAATTAATATCAAGAACATGGTTTGAGTGAATTCCTGTATGAGTGCTCCATTACTTATGGTGCTATAAAATTCACACAGTTATTCTTGTTATTTTTTGTGTTATTTTGAGAATAATTAAGGTGATCTTCTATTATTTTAGTAATTGTTCAATTGAAAGTAAATATTTTAAATTATTCTATTGCTTCATCATATTATAATGGAGATTAGGAGACATGCTCTATCTTTAATGTTAGAAATTGTCTTTATATTAGCAACGCATTGAGCATGGTTTGAGTTAACTCGTGTAATGCTTCATTTGAATATGGTGCAGTAAAATGGGAGGCTAAACTCATTGGAGTGCACATATATATAACATATTTATAATATATTTTATATTTTATAACAGGCATGTGTGTGTGTGTGTGTGTTCTAACATTCAATCTAGCTTAGATGTGACTCACCAATATCAGTATCATGGGCATGTGTAGTGCTTGGACTTGCTTCATGATCGTGTGTTCCATGAAATGTTGCTGAAGAATAATTATAACCTTTAACAAAAAGAAAATAAAGCGTTAAAAAATTTATTATATTCCTGATGTGTGTTTGTTTAATAATAACACTTGTTCTTACTAACCACTGTCATTGTTACATGTATGTGTAAAGCTTGGACCAGCTTCATGATCATGAGTTCCGTGAGATGCTATAGAATAAGAATTAACACTTGTAACCAAAAGGAAATAGGAATTTAAAGTCTACAATTTAATAATTGTGTTATTATGTCATTAAATTTTTAAAAAACAATTTTTTTTTCTTTCGTGTTTTGAGTAAAATATGACACATACCTATATTTAGTTGTCGATAGTTGGAGGAGCGAGCCAATTGCCTGATAGTTGTCAATCTCATTGTTTCTTGAAAATGAATATCTTGGGTATGTGTAGCATTTGCTGTTGTTTCTATTTCATTTTGACCTGGCAAAGTCAATGAGTCATGATTATGGTCTATTTTGAAATTATGTGAAATATAAAATTCTACTTACTTGATCTTATGTTAATGTCATTGTAATATTTTTATATGCTAGAGTTTTAGAATTTAACCAACCTTGTGCTAGTGTACTGGTAGTTTCTTGACATGCATTTGACATATTGACTTCTGTTTTTCTCTGTGTTCGTGCATGATAATTTGCACGTCTTCTTGCTAAATATTGTGCTCTATGCTCTGCACTCATTGAGCGTCTTCGTTGTCTATCATAGTCCCTTCGATTCTCCATTTGTTGAATATGATGCTTAACTTTTTATGGTACAAAATAAGAGAAATAAATATATTAGTCAAGTGCAAATATTAGTTTGAGGAAAATTTCCTTAAATAAGATATTAAAAAATGTGACATTGTTAATTTAGGCACCATGTTATAAAATTTCACATATGAGAGTAAAGTGAGATATTATTATTTATAAATTTGATGTTTAACTACTATTTTTAACCATGCATTGTGTATTAGTCAATTCTAGCCTTCATTATTAGTTGCACTTGTAAATATTTTTTCAAGAAAAACAAAATTAATGAGATGTAGATACGGGTTGGAATCTAGTTGCATGATACTTCTATTGATGCTGCAAAGGAGGTTGCGTAATTGAAATTCATGATAAAATAAAATAAACATGATTAAAAAGAGAAGACTTAGGTAAATGAGGAAGAGAGGAAATTAAGAACATAACAGTAGCCATAGGATGATCAAATAAAATAATAAACTCATGTAAACCAAAATAATAATAATAATAATAATAATAATAATAATAATAATAATTATAGACTCATAGAAGTAGGGAAAGTGGTTCGGGCCCTTTATATTAATCATTAAATGACACATTTTTATATATAAGAAGGACTTTAATTTTTACTTGTATAGAGCCAAATTTATAAATAAAGCTTACTAATTCAAAATATATAACAGCAAACGTGAATATCCATGCAAAAAATTAAGAAAAATAAACAAAGATAATACAAAACCTTTAATTTGAAAAAGAGAAAGACTTTTTGGGAAAAATAAAACCTATGTTTGATAAAGAAAAAGAAATATCCAATTCAGAACTATAAAAAAAGAATCAAATCTATAAATAAAGCTTAGTAATTCAAATTAACTAATAGAAACGTGAATATGCATGAAAAAAAAAGACAAAAAAAATCAAAATAAACCAACACAATATGAAACCTTTGATTTCAAAAAGAGAAATACTTTTTGGGTTAAAAAAACCTATGCTTGATAAAGAAAAAAAATGCCCAATTTAGAACTATGAAAAATGAATCAAATTTAGGTTATAGTTAGTAATTTATTTTATCTCAATTTTATTTAATTGATTAGATAGATTAAGTAATCCATAAGTATCAAATCAATATGTGTACAGCCCAAGATAGTAGAAAAAGTGTAAAGTAGTATTTTATTTAATTTTTAATGTAGACGTTATCAATAAACAACAGAAATGTACGAATTAGTTAGATATTAATTTGATAATTTAAGTATAACTATGAAAACTTTATAACTTGATTTTAACGTCAATGGTTCATGCTACATTGTGGCTAAAGATATTAGCAGGGAGATTATATATAGTTACATAAAATATGCGGATCTATAATAAATAAATGTTTATAGCATATAAAATTATATTAAATATGGTTGTACAATACAAAAAAGAAAAACTTTATAATTTTATGAACTACTTTTGTAATTTTCATTCTGCATTTATGTATTTGTTAGATGTGAACTGTCTTTATAGTTCATGGATTTTATTTATTTTTTTGAGTTAAGACAGATTCCTTATTTTTTTTATTGAAGGCGCTAAATAATGTGGAAAGTGCCCCTACAGTGGTGTCAAAGCACCTAAGATCTATAATTGATGGAAACAAAATATAATGAAATAAATATATAATTTATACTACTACCTTTTTCTTTGGTCACATTTTTTTCCACTATTACCCTTTTTTTTTTTAACTTCTCTCAACTTCTTTTAACTTCCCTTAACTTTTTTAATTTTTCTCAATTTTTCTAATTTCATAAATATTTTAGGAATACAGAAATTTGGACATCAAAATAGCAAAAAAATTATTATTCATTTCAATTTAATTTTTTTACACATAAATAGAAAATAATTTTTTAAAATATAATATAATGAAATAAATATTAGTTTTGAGCATCCAAAATAATGAAATAAATAAATATAATTTAGCAAAAGTATTGTACTGTGATATCACTTACGACTATTTCAATATATGTCTGTCATTTTTTCATATAAATCCAAAATTGCAATTGTATAGTTTTTAAAGGAATGAAAGTGGAATAAATATAATGAAATATTTATGTATAACGAAATAGTTATGAGTTTCACTTATCACGTCACAAATAGTATATATAATCCAATGCAACCAATTATATTTTTGTGAATTTTTTTAGTGTTTTTTAAGTTTGTTTTATGTCTCATAATTTTGTAGAAAGTTACATAAACTGTGCAGATCTATAATAAAAAAATGATTCAATCAAGTATATAATTGGCTTAAAATTGTTTCTATAAAAAAATTGAAACCTTTTAAATTTATAAACTTATTTTATAAAATACCCGAACTGATATAATTTTTGTGAACCATATAGAAATATGTTAATATTTTGAATTATCATAATTTTTTTGACACCTATAATTAAAGAAAAACTATGTAGTTATTTTTAATGGAATTAATTTATTTGGTATATCCATATGTCTTTGGTTAAATGTAGTCATAATTTTAGGTTATTGATATTAAATAGTCATATAATTGCAGCAGTTAACATGAATTTTTCCTTATTTTGTTCATTCAAAATTAATTTAAATTTAAAAGTGGTATGCGTTATATGACCAATTTATATCAATATTCCTAGAATTAAAAATGCAGATAGTATGTATCAAATTGCTAATCTAATCAACAATAATTTTACATCAATGCTAATAGTCAAAGCTATTGTAATAAACATGGTTTTATACATAAAAACTATTGTATACTATTTTTTATGTCAGTTTTTTTTTAATTGATTAGATAAAATTTTTTTGGTTATTTATGTTAGTTTTATGCCTTATGGTACGTTGTGTGTAAAGATATTTTAATTTATATTATAGGTAGTTATATAGAATGTACAGATCTATAATAAAAAAATATGGATTTAATTTAAATACACTGACAGTGTAAAATAGTTTTACACTGTCAACCAATAGAAATGGTGGAAAGTACTGACTCATCTAAATAACTACCCATTATAATGAGGGACCCACCATGAATTCTCACTTTCCTTTATTTCTATTGGTTGACAGTGTAAAACTATTTTACACTGTCAGTGCATACCAATTAAACTCAAAAAATATTTAAGCATGTATATAATTTTATTAAAAATGTTTATGTGATACATAATTGAAACTTTAAATTTTGATAATTTGATTTTCTCAAATACCCCAACTGATATAATTGTCGTGAACCACATATTTTTGACTTTGAGTTGTCATATTTTTTACTACATGCAGTTTAGGAAAAACTACTCCCAAGAGTCATGTAATTGTGATGGTTACCATGAATTTTTCATTATTTTGTTCATTAAAAAATAATTTATCCTTAAAAGGTCTGTATGTTATTGACCAATTTATATGAATATTTAAAAAATAAAAAATGCAGGTAGTGTTTATCAAATTGGTAGTTTAATGAATAATAATTTAATATGAATACTAATTTTACGTCAATTCTCAATTATGAAATTGCATCGTAAGAATAAAGTATTTAGCATAGTTGCACACTGAATAAGAAAAGTATGTTAATTCATGTTCAATGTATAGCAAATCAAATATAATCATAGTAGAATATTAATTGAATTAAAAACATCTCATGCCTTTTCCCGTGTGAATGAATAGCGAAGAAAACAAAATGAATAAAATTAACATTAGATTTAGAAACATATAGAGAAGAGAAGTTTTAGACCTAATGAATCAAAAAGGTAGAATCCACTTTCCGATTTGTCGTTTCCTGTATGTGCTCCTGCTGTGTTGGAAAATGGTTAAGATAAAATAATGAATAGGAAGAATGAGAAAGAGAGAGATATGGGAACAAATACTTCATATAGAAACAAAGAGAGAAGAGAAGTTTTAGACCTAATGAATCAAAAAGGTAGAATCCGCTTTCCGATTTGTTATTTCCTGTAAGTGCTTCTCTTGTGCTGGAAAATGGTTAAGATAAAATAATGAATAGGAAGAATGAGAAAGAGAGAGATGTGGAAACAATTTCATAAATAGGAATAGAGAAAGATTGCAAATAAACTGCATTTAATGGGAGCAGTTAACTGACTTAAATGAAAATTGCAAGTGATGAAGATGGAGTTGTGATCATCCTGAAGATGGATTTTTAACACTGAAAATCCTTGTATAAATTAAATACAAATCAAACATCATGTATAATCAATTTGGTAAAACTAAAAGTGAGTGTATCTTAGTGACTGTACCAAAGTAGAAGATGTTAAATTTGTATACTCGCTCATGTGATGGTGGCATGAAATGAGAAACAGAGGTTGGATTACTAACCCGTATATATACTATCAAATGTGTTTATAGTAGAAACTGCAATTATCCTGCACAAATAGTGTTCAACAGCATACAAAAAGCATTCACAAATTGTTTAGAGGATGAAAAATAGATGGAAGAAGTGATGTGAGTGAAGTGTGAGCTTTTGAAAAGGAATGGGAAAGTGATTGATTGAGAAATAGATGGACGAAGCAATGTTAGTGTAGTATTTGTTTTTGAAAGGAGTGGGAATGTGGGTGGAAACTGGCTTGTAGTTAACGTGGTCTCCATGCTTTCAGTATGATAATCCAACTCCAAATAACTGAAACATTAATCCAAAAAACTGTAACATGAAACGTGGGTAGTGGCTACTATGTAAAATGTGTAAGGGTACATTGGGCATATGGAAATGTGACCAAATGGGTAGTTAAAGTTGGCCAGCAGCTTTATATAGGAGTACAGATTACTAAAAGCAATATTTAACACTTAACATCACATAAAAAAAAATTAACAATTAACAATTCATAGATTACTGAATGTTGCAGTAGCATTGTTTCAAACTCATTTCAATTCTCGTTTACTGAAACATCCAACAGTCTAAAGAAGTATGACATATACGTCTTTTACATTCCACTAGACTACCTTATTTAGAATCATGCATGTGTAGATTATCTAAAATTTAGAACAATTACAAGTTGCATAAGATAATATTGAAATTAAAACTTAGATGAACAATATTGTTAAGATCTTATGCGCTTTTGAAATCTATTTTAAATGTTCCTTAGGAGATGTACTTCTAATTATTGAATGATGATTTTTATTATAAATGCATTTATTTATATGTAAATTCATAAGATTTTAACATCAATAAACAAAAGGATAAGTGATTGAACCCACAGCCTAGTGGTTGTCCCCTGCAATCTCATTTGATCTGAGATGTCCCGTGTTCAACTCTCATCCCCTTCCCCCCAAAAAAAATCCCCTAAAATTAATTTCCAGTCTCCCTGCCATCGCTTTAAAAAAAAAAAAACAAGGATAAACCTCAACCAATTTGTACAAAAATAATAATATCCTATATAAATAATTGCATGTATTGCACAGATGTGAATTATTTTAATTTTTTTTCCTAAAAGGATTAGGTTGAGGAAAAGAGTTGTCCTACTCTAAGATCAAAGCATACCTCCAGATTTAGTAAGCTCTTATAAAAGAGTAGTATAGCAAGGGTCTTTCACCCTATTTTGTAAAAAAGGGACAAAAAAAGGAGCATACAATAATAAGAGTAAAGCCTTATTTGCATCCCTCACGTTTTAAAGCAATTTCAATTTAGTCTCAAAAGATTTTTTTATTCTATTTATGTCCCTAACATTTTCAAAACATTTCAATCTCACAATTTCGACATTCAAATTATAAACGGAAAAAACTAATATAAAGATCAAGTTATAATATAAATGATAATGTGTTCATTACTTATCTAAATAGAATGATATTGTTTACCATTATTTCCCCCACATTTTTGTAGGATATGAGTTTTTTTTTTAATTTAAACCTCCTTATCGTTCAATTGATCTTTCTCCTACTAAAATTAGGGGTGTTCATCATAGAACCAAATCAAAAATTATTGATAAAACTGAACCAAAAAATCGAAAACCAATTAATAACAAAAAATTGTTTTTTTTTTTTGCAAGAATCGATCGGCTTGGTTCGATTTTTGGTTGCAAAATTAAAAATCGAATCGATAGCATATTAGCTTTACTAATCATTACATGGCCCAAGCCCAACGCTTTTAGAAACCTAATTCACTTTTACACCCTCCCTCACCTTCACTTTCATCCTATGTGCTATAACCCCCACCCCGCACTACTCAACATCTCCACTCTTACTTTCACTCTCCCTCTATCTCACCATCTCCGTTCCATGCCTCCATCTCTTAGTCACACCATGTGAGTTTCTAAACTTGAAGATGACTTCTCTTTTTCCCCAACCCTGATCTAGATTGCCAAAGACAAATGCAAATAGTTATGTGGATTGTATCCTTAGGTGCATTTGTCTAAAGAAAAAGATCCAGAGGAGTTTAACTTGTATGTGTCCCAAAGTTTAGCTAGGAAGATGTGATAAGAAGTCATCAAATCTTGCAACCAAAACTTAATGTATAAATGGCTATACTCTTATGATCACTTCTTTATTTTTATGAGTGCTACGTACATTTGGTTCTCTTTGAAGCTTCAACTTCCATTTTTTATCTTGTGTAACTTTCATTTGGGTTTTTTTTGGTGTAAGCATTTTTACGGATCTTTTTTTTTCCATTTTAAGAAAAATTCTTTTGATTTTGGTTACTATAATCTGTTATCAGTTTTGGATCTATGAAAAAAGTTTTTCTCTTTAATTTGTTTCTTGGTTCTAGGAGATTGGGTTTTGTTTTTTTGGTTGCAGTTCTTGTAATCTGAATCTTTTTATGTTCCTTAGCTTACAAATATATGATGTTGCATTCTTAAAACCAAAAATTGACCTCGGTTGGCTTGCAAAAAATGAACCGATTGGTTTTTCATCCAAAATTGAACCAAAATCGACTGCAAACACCCCTAACTAAAACCCATACCTAAAGCTTTTTCTTGGAGAATTGAAAACAAACAATTTTTACTGATGGTGTTTAAATATCATTAATATCAAAATTTGACCTTAATATTAGTTTTGCTCGTTTATAATTTGGATATCATCTATTAAAAGGGCAAGTTGAAATATTTTGAAAATGTTAGAAATGTAAATAGAACAAAAAAATCTTTTGGCACTAAACTAAAATCGCTGTAAAACTTGAGAGACGTAAATAAGGTTTTATCTCAATAATAATTTTTCTAACTACGAGAAAACCTTAAAAAAAGAAAAAAAAATTCTTTCAAACTTTGTTTGCAATCGCATTTTTTGTAAATAGCTCAAAAACATCATGACAAAATATTATCAAGTCATTACATTTATCTTGAAATTACAGTTATTTATAAGTTTGTCGCTTTAGAAAAATATTAAGTTTCTTTTAAAAAAATTATTTATAATCATCAAAAAGAATATTTAATTCTGTGCATTTGGTTGAAATTAAAAAAGGAAAATTAATATATTAGATTGGAATAACCATACATTATTTTTGTTAAATTTGACAAAACTTATTGATAGACTATTTCAGATAATATTTGATGTTTATATGAAAGATCTCATCTATCCCAAATTACTACAAAAAATTTTGTTGATTAGCCACATTTAAAAATGTCAGTTAGCCACCTTTTTCTTTTTTTCTGAATGTGGTTAAATAATCTTCCAACCGTGACTTTTACCTGTTTGGGAATGTGCTCCAATTAGTCACAATACTAAATTTTAATTAATCATATTTTTTAAATGTGGTTATGGCCTTGTTATTTAACCACATATTTTGTTTTTATTTAACTACATTTTTAAAATATAGGTAATGTCAGTATTTTAAGTTCAATTTTCATGTACTTAAATAATTTTTACACAGTCATCCAATCAAATCTCCCCATTTGCATGATCTTTTAATTTGCACAGTAAAAATCAATCATATTTATTGATGTAGCAAGATTAAATGACAGTGTAAAAGTCTTTAAAAATGTCAATATATATATATATATATATATATATATATATATATATATATATATATGGGTTTAATTTGTATGCACTATTTAACATAGTCATTTAATTATATGTTGTTACATAAGCAAATGTATATGACTCTCATTTCTACTGCTGCAAAAGTCATATAAATGAGAGAATGTGATTAGATGAACAACGTTTCGGATTGAAAACTTTTCATCGAATAATTTATAAGGAATTTTTAAGCATTTTGCGAGTTTGGGATTAAAGTTGGAATCAGGGGTAGATAAAACAAATACCGAAAATCAGCATCGGTGAACTTCAATAAATTGATATTTGATATTTGATATTTGACATTACTACTGCACAGTGCTCGAAATGAAAATTGCTCTCTTTCTATCAGGAATTTTCATATCAGACGCGCTTGATGTGATTGGCAGCTTTTTCATGTTATTTGTAATTTCCAGGCTTAAATACTAGAATAAGCAATAACATTAAAAAAAAAAAATCAAAATTGTCAATTTTCGTACCACCGAAATCTAGGTGTGAAGAAAATTTAAGACTAATAACATCAATGAAAAATAAATTCAAGCGTCATGAAGACATTTGGACAATTCACCTCAAACCACACGAGCAATATTCTATCCAACAACTTTCAAGACACGCCCACAAGAATATCCAGCATTATCACAGTGTTAGAGTAGACCAAATGAGAAAGATATAAATAATCTCCTTAAAATTAACAAATATTCGACATGCCTATAGGCAAGAACACAATGCTATACAATAAGACAGCTAGCATACACATATGTTTTAAAAAATTACATCTAAGTTATGTGAGGATCACATATCTAATACAAAAAGAATCAGCTAGCATACCCATCTTATATAGTCATGCAAAATTGAAGGAGGATGGTAAATGGAAACTGAACATACCATTTGCTCTGGGTAACTGCAATACAAAATGTCATCGAAGAATGAGAATCATTTACTTTCCAGTCCATCATGAAACATATTTTTGCTTCCTTCCTAACAATATTGTCTTCAAAGACGGGACCAATACATACTGCATGAAGAACCAAAATCCAAAGTAACATCAGCGCAAAAAATCGACTCACATAGGCCAGAAGATGGATATGTCTACTAAAACTATGGTACTACAAACTAAATGTGTGCGTGCGTGCATGCACCCATACTTTGGTGCCTTATATTAGTTTGTATAATCATTTCTTGCCTAGCATGACCTAAAGTAATTTCAAACTACTTACCATACTTCTTGTAATGAGTAGCATTCGACAAAACAATTGAAAAGGGCACTTTAGTTCCATCTGGGCCAATTACTTTGAATGCTGACATAGCAGACATAGAAATGCCATTTGCCACCCACTTTGATGGTGTTCCTGTTTTCCAAATCAATGTGCCACATATACTGGAATTCCATAAAAGAATAAGCGCAAGTTTTAGAAGGAAACAAAAGCTAATGAAACCCAAAAATTTACCACCGCTCTATTTTGTAGAAGGAACAAACCAGTTACACTTGTCTCCTAAGTCCGGCAAAGAGAATAATATAATCAGACAAGTTTGTAATGAAGATAACCTTTTTCAACAAAGTAAACTAATTTTCCTAGGCTTAGTCAAACCAATTTAGTTCATTTACACCCTAAATGATTGGCTTATTTAAGCAAAAGCTGATATTATAAAGCAGGGCAAGAAGTATGAAACCCTACAGAGAGATTTATGTTTATCACCTTAGACTTTTCCACCTTAAGATTCGATAAAACCCTCATAAAACTTACACCTAATTAAGACGTAGACTGAACGGAGGTTCAAAGCGTGAGAAATACTAATCTTGGGGAAAACATCCATACAAACAGTTTGACACCATAGTACATAGATGAACTATAAGGGGACATAACACGGGTAGGGGGCCCTAATATGATGCAACGTAGAATGCCAGGTGGCATTTTATTGGCGAAATACCTGACTTATGAAGCCATAAGAGAAAGGGGAAAAAACAGATTTATGCTTTTTGATCAGAGGCAGAGGCAGAGGCAGATAAGCGTTTACTGATCAAAATATCACTAAGGCCTGCGTAATGGTGTCACATTTTGTTGAACTCGCAGCTTAAACCACTAGCCATGGTAACTAAATTCCGTAGGCCAGACCGTTTAAACAACACTTTTTTTACTATGGTTTGAATTTGCCTGTCTTGTCTTCAGCAGATACAGCTTAACGAAGTTTAGTCCCAGTCCATATGATTTATACATTTCCCGGTTCTTTCTTGTCTAGAAGACACATTTTTTAAAAAAAAATTTAAGTTTGATGTCACAGAATCTGTCTTGTGTGGATAAATTAGCAAGCAGGAACAAAGTCGACGGACTTATTGGAAGATGCATCATAAACTGCATGATGAAATCTGTGCGGCAGTTAATAGACATTTTATGAAACAAGCATACTAGTGACATGGCTTACATCAAAGTCCTAATTCCGATATCAGAAAATCGTGAACTATAGTAATAAAAGTTGAAGTCAAAAGTAAATTAAACAAACACAAACACATGTTAATATAAATGAAAACATATAAGGTGCAACAAGCGGATTCTTCAAGAACCTCACAAATGACAACAGACATTGCATAGCATCCTAATATTAACAAGGTGAGATCAAACTCTCAGCATAGACATCCACACTTCTGAACCATTGAACCACAGGAGTCTTAAAAGTGCCACTTTTGGAATTGTAAACAACCAAGTTTGTCTCGTACTCCAACAGTATCTCATCATCCTCGTCAGAAATACAAAGTGCCCTTTTATAATAATGGGTACGAACTCTAGGACACTCTCCAAAATAGTAAGGCACACCGAACAACTTAGTCCAAGACTCTTTATTTCCATAATCCTTCATAATCCAAACATCGGAAACCATGCCACAATGAGCAAGGATGCACAAGCAGTCCTTTAATACCGCCAAGGACAAGGCGACGTTATCGCCGTCGACTCCACCAACAGGAGGCAACAGCTGTTGATACATCTCCGTTCCCAAATCAAGAGAAACAATAACCCACCAATGACCTGTCGTATCTCTAGCCACCCAATTAAGCGTGCCACTCACAAATCTTCCCGGAGCATATGAAGGGAGACAAGGAGGAAACTTCTGAATCCCTCTCCATGAATCAGTACCCAAAGTATGAACCTTGACATCAACATCCCATGGACGCATACAAACTGCTACCACCTTGTAGCTATCACTGAAACGATCATGGCCAAACCCGTATGTAACAGAACCAGACTCTAGCCAATGATTTTCCAAAGTCGGCAAATTTTTCAACTTTCCGGTAGAGGGGTTCCACACAATGGGGCCACTTCGGCCGATGGCGATGCATAGCATGCCATGGCAAGCCCCAACCAAGAAACGGAAACGTTCTTCTTCGCCATGAGGGCACCTGCGCAGCGACGAACGGGTGGCGCTGGAGGCGTTGAGCACGGAGGGGAGGGAGTAATCTTTGAGAGGCGCATCATGCAGTGGGGTTACGACGAGGTGGTGGCGGGCCGAGAGTGTTGGGCCCAGGCCCACGGCCGAGGCCCGGAGTTGCTGGTCCGCGAATTCGGGATCGGAGATTAGCGCATCCCAGGATTTGCATACGCACCTGAATCGGAGGAGGGACTTCACCGGGAGCCTCGCGAGGGTTTCGGCGATGAGCTCGAACGGAATGGAATCTGGCGGCGGCGCGCGAAGTGAATTGCCGGGAAGCACGTGAAGCGAATTGTTTCTGGCGCCTGCAGCCATTAACTGTGTTCAGGTCGATGAAGATCGGAAGAAGTTGTTTTTCTTCAGATCGAATCGAATGTTGGAATGGGTTTTAAGCGCAATGAGGGTTGTTGTTTATATTCTCCGTAATTTTGGAATTTTGTTTTGTTCGTATTTTCTATAATTTGGGATTTTATCTGACTGATTTTGAGGAAAATTATCCGCCCATCACTTTCATATCGTTAGTTTCATAGTTTGGTATGCAAGTGAAAATAGGATAAAAAACTTTAATGTAATAATTATTTTACATATAAATTTAATTTATAAAATTTCCTCTTCTATTTTTATGTTAGAAAAAAGTTAATATAAAATCAAATTTATGTGAACCATATCCATAGTAATATATCAATCAATAATTTTATAATATTTATATATTTATAATTTTAAATTATATTTTAAATAATTGAGATATTATCATATATAAAATTTATTATAAATTCGAATCTATATTAACACTGCTCTTTATGTAAAATCAAACTCATCACCCTTGGCTGAAAATATTTTACCCAAAATTCATTCAAGATCTTACCTTACCTTTTTTAAGGTACATCGATTTTACTTTACTTATTAATGGGTAAAATTTTCCAGCCCAAAAACATTTTACCTTTCTGGTTAGTTTAATTTAAGAATAAAAATAGGATAAAAATTATAAATCAAATTTAGTAGTAAGATTTTTTAAAAATTTAATTTGTAAACTTTTCACTTCATTTTAATTCCAAACCAAATTGGCCTTGGAAAAAGACTTTTTTGTTAAACACTTTAATTTTAAAAGAAAGGTGATTCTCAGGAGTAGATTGTAAAAAATCTGGACTGTGCAGATAGTCTTTTCTTTTATATAAAAGAAAAGAGAAATATTTTTTGTATCATTGAGATAGGTAGATACTTTAGACACCTAAAGATAGAAAGAAAAAAATTATAAAAGAAAATAAAAAGAGTAAAATAATTGATAGAGAAAGAAAAGATTGAAAGAGAATGTTGGAATATTAGAAATTTTGATATGTACAAATAACATACCTAAAAAAAATGAGAAACGCTGTTAATACGTGGATCGCAGCTCATTTGGTTGACGTGCTGCCTTGCAAGGCTGCTGTTGAGAGTTCGACTCACTCTCTTTTTCTCCTCTCTCTCTCCTTCTCTGTGCCCCCTTCCAGCTCCCCCCTCTTTCTGTTTTTCTTTTGGTTAACGCACAGATCTCCAGTTGTCTGCCTTGCACTGCCATCGCCGCACTTCGCCTGCTAGCATGTTTCACCATTTTAAATATGGCACAGCCATCCCTGGCGGCCAGCGGAGGGAAGGCAGTGAGCCGGCGGTGTGAGGATGAGGCGATGGCTGGAGTGAGGGTGGAGTCCAGGCGCTGATGGTTAATAATTGGAGTGGAGCTGCGGAGGCGGAGAGAGAAGCGGGAACTTGGGAAGATGGTGTTTGGTTGTGGTTATCATACATCACATGTATTTGGGTGTATTATTACACCATAGCATCCTCTCCATTAGATCAGGCATTGCATGATGCACCATGCTTAGTTTGGTGTACCATAGTATGTACCTTTGAAAAATTAAAAGTTGCTAACAATTGAAAATATAGACAAAAGGGAGATTCGAACGCGCAAACAGAGTGATTTAGATTGCGAAAATATTTTCTATTTTTATTATTTGTTTTTATTTTTTGAAAATGATTTTTATTTTTAGATTTTTGGAATTTAAGAAATATGTTTAATTTATCTATTTTTAAAAAGGGAAAACAATGAAAATATATATTTGGTCTATCTATTTTTAAAATATATTTTTAAAATCAAATTTAAGATAATAAAATTATATTTATTATTAAATAATAAAAATGTTAGGTGGCGATTGGTTTGTGAAAATATTTTCTATTTTTATTTTTTGAAAAATATTTTTATTTTTAGATTTTCTGTATTTAAGAAATACATTTGGTTTATAAAAGTAGATTTTGTTTCTAAAATGTAAAAATAATAAAAATATGTTTGGTTTGTTTATTTTTAAAATTAATTTTTAAAATCAAATTTGAGATAATAAAATTATATTTATTATTAAATAATGAAAATATATATTTGATTTGTACATTTTGTTCATCTATTAAAAATATTTATTAGAATAATAAATAACTCTATAAAATATTAAAAATAAAATAAATTACTTATTTTTAAGTTATTTTGTTATCATTATCAATTATTATGTTTTGATTTGTACACAGATAAATATTTAATACTATCGTTGTCCATTTTCAAAATGTAGTTCTCAAAATCAAATTTAAAATAATAAAATTATATTTATTATTAGATAACAAAAATTTTATATATATATATATATATATATATATATTTGATTTACGTATTTAATTCATCCACTAAAAATATTTATTAATATATTAAATAATTCTATAAAATAAAGTATTATTAAGAAAGCTAAATATGAGTTATAAATAATTTTAGAATTTAATTTGAATGTATTGACAGTGTAAAACTATTTTATACTGTCAGCCAATAGAAATAGTGAAAAGTGTCAACTCACACAAATAGCCACATGTTATAATGAGAGACCCACCATAATTTCTCACTTTTCCCTATTTTTATTAGTTGATAGTGTAAAACTATTTTACACTGTCAGTACATATCAATTAAACTCATAATCCTAAATCTAAAATGACAATATGGAAAAAAAATTCATATGATTATGAATAGTAAAAAAATGATCCAATAACAAGTTTTTAATAACTTGTGTTAGTAGTAACAGTTTATTCATTTAAATTATAATACACAAGTAGACAACAACTGAATTTGTAACTCAGTGGTCATATGTCTCTTGAAGTGTGCGTGGTTGCAAGCTCGAATACCACTGTGCCCATACTTGATTTTTTACTAAGCCTTTAACCAAGTAGAGTGAAACACTGGAAAAAAGTTAAAAAATGGGAAGAGCTTTCTCCATTCGGATCGAACACTGCTCACCATGGAAGAAAACAAGACATTTTCTCTGAATTACCGTTGTGCCACCGCATTTTGGACAAGAAATATTTCCAACAAGTAATACAAAAGATTGAAAACGCGAAAATGATGTTTTCAAATTTTCAAAGATTTCTAAAAATATTTTCATGAAATATTTCCAACAAAACTTAACCAAACATATTTTTATGGATATTCCTATTTTCAATAAAAATGAAAATAAGAAATAAGCAAACCAAACACCCCCTTAGATTTGCTAGACGAACACACGAGCCAAATGTGCTATCAGCGCGTGTTTACCATTATTAGTCATTAACCATATATAAAAGAATAGCTATCAGCACGGTGCTGATGTTTTGCAATCTGCACCTGAACAATCGCCTATAAAGTTTTCCGCTCACAACTTGTTTAAGGTTTTATCTTGCTTACTTTTGGAAAAAATTCCCACCTTATACTTTCTTTTCGAGAAAAAAATAAAATTAGTTCATCATTTATTTTTTTCCTACTATTTATATTGTGTGAAGTTATAATTCTACCTTATAGTATTTTTCATTAAAAATATTAACTTTTTATCAAATTACTTATATATTATAATGCACTATCATTGTAATTTTTTTTTTTTAACATTATTACCTGATCATTAAATATGTTTGATTTTTTTCACCCTAAAATATCTAATTAACATGATTTTAAGGTTTTCTTTTTTCAATTCCTTAAAAATATGATAAATTCATCTAGTAAGGTTATTATAAACAAATCTTTTGAATTGAAAATTTGATATGTTAATAAAAATTTATCGCAATTTCTTATTATATATTTTCTAAAATTATATTACAATATAAAGTATAAAAAATAGTATATCTTAATAGAATATGTGAAGTAATGATTGAATTCAACTTCCATACTAATTTTATTATCATAATTATAAATATAAGTCGCATGTTAATTGTTTTATTTATTTTATGATAAATTTATCTGTTTAGGTTATTAAACATTATTCTTTTGAATTCAAAATTTAACATGTTAGTAAAAATTTATCAAATTTTCGTCTCATATATTTTTTAAATAATATTACAGCATAAAAGTATAAAAATGTGTTAAATAGATGTTCAATTCATGTTCCAAACTTTTTCATTATTATGATAATAAAAATAAGTCGCATTTAAATTATTTTGTTATATAAAAGTTTAATCAAATGTACTTCATATAAAAGTTGTAAAATTAAGCATTTTTGTTAATTTGACTATAAAAGATAGGAAAAGATATTTTAGAGAGATTAATAAATAGATTTGTTAAGTGAAAGTGACTATAAACAAAACAGGGTGACAATAACCACGCCCACCATGATAATATGATCTCCAACCATTACACTTGTATTTTAAAAAAAAAAAAACTATTTTAATTTTTTGGAACCTTGTTAGATTTACGTATGCAAGAAAGATTTTAGCTTAAGATAATATATTAATAGAATTATTTTTAATTATCTAACAACGATAATTAATTGTGTGTATTTGATTCATATTTAAAAGAAAATTAAGGTAGTGTTTCTATCAGATTAGAGTATCCCAACGTGATTGTTGTTAAATCTGCCAAACATGTTGGCATCAATTTCGGTGATACAGGAAATTAAAAGGAAGATAGCAATGTTAGTTTATGTGCTGCAGCATAACTAAGTTGGCCCATCATAAGCATTTTAGGCCCACATGAGTAACCATACTTCACATTAGTCCACTAAATCCCAGTATCATATATTAGTCTTATTTCTTCCTCCGTTGCAGTTTTATTACTTCATGTGTATTGGCTGAATTGTCACTTGATCCATGAATCAAGGTAACCGATTGAGTCATGCATATAATAGCTACTGATGTATTGGGAAGGACACACTAATGAGTGTTCAGAATTTTCTATCTCCATCATCTCTATTCTCTACTCCCTCTCATCTTTTGCTATAGCAATTGTTCACCGAATTGGATTCCAAATTTCATTCCAATTCCTGAACATTTGTTTGTGTTCCTCTCGGTTTCATCTGCACTCCCTATTTTTCCTGTGTCATTCAGGTCATATTTGATGTATATAACTATATATAGTAGACCTTATCTATCTCAAATATGATGAACCCTCAAGAAATCAAAGCCAAAAATTCTAATAATCTATATAATGGATAGCAGTTTCACATGAACCTGAGACAAATACGCACCGGGAGGTGGAGATTCTGAAAATTGAACACCTCTTTGGTCAAGAATCAAGACCACTGCAAGTGGAAATTTGATGCAAGAAAAGATATATGACATTTAAATTGTATGATGTTGGCCTGTTGTTACAATACCAACTATTAAGATGTAGTCAACTTCAAGTAATCGAGTGTCTACAAAGGGAGCGAGCTATGTTTGACTGTTAATTTTATCTTGACTCCCCAGCACAGGTAATTCACTGCTTCATGTGGCAGCACATGTTAAGAAATTATTGCATATATGATTACTTGTCACTTTCTTTGAATTCTTCCCATAACATACGATTCTGAGATAGTGTATAAAAATTTAAAAGGTCTGTCCCTCTGTTTATGGTTAGTTTCTTGATGTCTAGGGAAGGGAAAAAAAATTGCTTTGAGATGTATTATTTAGCCCTAAGCTAGTTGAATTTGGTAGATTGTAGTCAATTTCCACTAAATCCTGGTATCCTACCATCTAGTGACATGGCTTAACATCTAAGTACTAATTCTAATATCAGAAAACTAAACCAACAACCATCTAATGCAATAAATGATTGTGAACTATTACTTAAAAAAAAAAAAAAAGGTATTACACGATGAAGTCAAAAGTAATTAAAACAGACATAATACACATAACATAGATAAAAACATATAAGGTGCAGTAAGTGGATTCTTCAAGAACCTCACTTAAGAGACAACAGACAACAGACATAGTATAGCATTCTAATATTAACAGCAAGGTGATATCAAACTCTCAGCATAGACCTCTGCAACAATGGGATCTCTGAACTTTTCAATCCTAGGGGTCTTCAAAGTGCCACTTTTGGAATTGTAAACAATGAAGTTTGACCTATTCTTCAACAGTATCTCATCACCCTCGTCAGAAATATAAAGTACCCTTGTAAAACGGGGATGATGTTTGGGATGTTCTTCTAAGTGAGGGAAACTGAACAATTTTGTCCAAGACTCTTTATTTCCATAATCCTTCATAAGCCAAACATCCAAAACCATGTTACAATGAGCAATGATGCCCAAGCAGCCCTTTAATACCGCGGAGGTCAAGATGACGTTAACATCGGCTCCATAATCAGGAGCCAACAGTTGTTGAAATGTCTCCGTTCGCAAATCAAGAGAAGCAATAACCCACGAACGTGTAAAATCCCTAGCCAACCAATTAAGCGTGCCACTCACAAATTGTCCCGAACCACAAGCCACTCTAGCAGGGAAACCATGAAGTTCTCTCCATGAATCAGTACCCAAAGTATGAACCTTGACTTCAGTTTCAAGTAGATGATGACGACCAGTAAGAAGGAGAACAACTGCCACCACCTTGTAACTATCACTGAAATCATCGTAGCCAAACCCATATTCCATTTGATGAAATTCCAATGACGGCAAATTTTTGAACTTTCCGGTGGAGGGGTTCCACAAAAGGGGACATCTCCGGTCGGTGGCGAGACAAACCATGCCGTGGCAAGACCCAGCCAAGAAATGGAAACATTTTTCTTCGATGTAAGGCCACCTGCGCCGCGAGGGAATGGCGCTCGAGCTGTTGAGTATGGAGGGAAGGGAGTAATCTGCGAGGAGCGACCCGTGCGGTGGGTCGAAGGAGTCTACGATGAGGTGGGGGTGGGCCGAGTGTGTTGGGCCCAGGTCCATGGCTGAGGCCCGAAATTGCTTCTTGGCGAATTGGGGATCGGAGATTAGGGCATTCCAGGACTTGCATGCGCACCTGAATCGGAGGAGGGACTTCACAGGGAGCCTCGCGAGGATTTCGACGATGAGCTCGAACGGAATAGTCACCGGCGGCGGAGGCATGCGTGGCTGGTGGTTGGAGGGCGAGGCGGAGGGAAGCGAAGGTGGTTTTGGAGTTGGTTGTTGGAGTGTTGGTGGTGTGGGGAGCGTGGTGAATCGGAGTCTCTCGGCGGTGGCGGCGGTTGTTTCCTCCTCCGCGAGTGGCTGAGACGAAGCGGCATCGTTTTTGGAGCAGTTGTCGTCATCGTCGTCTCCCGCTGCCGCCATTAGTGTCGGTGCACTGTGCTAACGAAGATCAAAAGTGATTGCTTGCTTATTCACAAGATGGAATGTTATTCATACCTTAACCGCTGAATTTACATTTTTACCTAGTTAATTTTGCTGCAAATTTTTGACCGAACACATTTTTAATGTTCTACCTTATTAACTTTTTGGCGAGAATTCTACCCCGAACAACATTTTTTTTCCCTCCTTTCCCAAATCCCATGTATCTTCTTATTAGAAATAATTAGTATTACGAATATACATAAATTTAATCCATATAAGTTTTTCTCTATTTTCACTCTTACATTAAACTCGTTCTTAAAGAAAAACTTTCCACTCAATACTTAAAAAGGTGTTTCATGTTTGTTTTAAGAATTTAATTTAGATGCACTGACAGTCATCTAATCAAAATCTTTCATTTGTATGATCATTCAAGTAGTGGGTGGTTAGTCAAAAAATTTTACTAATATAAAAATTTATAATTGAATATCTGTGTAAATTTTTTTTACACTGATAATGCATTCAAATTAAATTCTTATTTCAATATTTAAAATTATATTATCAAGAATCACATTTTTAACTATGTTATAATACAAATTTCTAGAATATACGTGATAATTATTAACATATCTCTAACATATTCAATTGTGTTATTTTTTATTATTAATTGAAGAATATTTTAATATTTTGGTTCATTAATTTTTATTCCTATGTCATGGAATATTTCATTCTCAACTCTTATCATAGGAATAAAATCCTATTAAAATATGAGAATATAATTTTTCTAAAAATGATTGATGTTCAAAAATAATTTTACAAAACTTGTAATAAATATGAAAAAATATTATTCCTAAGTAATTATTTTCAAAAATAAGTTAATAACCCTTGAAACAAGTACCCTCTTGTATAGTTTTCTATTGTTTATGTTATTCATTTTTTTTTCTTTTTGTCAAAATTGTTTATATTATTGTATATTGCAATTATACCATACTAGCGGATTGATAGACACGTCTAGTGCTTATTAATTCTTTTTTTATTTTTTATTTTTTTTCTTTTATTATTCAACTTTCTTAATTTCTACCTCAACTTCTCTTAACTTTCTTTGATAAATAGTTATTTTAGAAATATTTAATTTTAGACACAAAAAGATAGTTGAAGAAACGAAATTAATAGCATAAGAACAAAATAATCCAAAAAAAATGACCAAAGACAGTTATTTTTGTCTAGCATTTTTCTATAGGAATAGAGATAATTATAATGGATCATAAATTCTAGACTTTTGCATTGTGAAATGATATTTTAAGTTATAAATATTGTATTTTTTAAATCATTGTTTTTCTCTTTCTTCTTATTGCATTGAGATTGGGTTAACAAAAATCTTTTTTTCGAAGTTTTTATTGAGTTCATCATTAGGTGTCCGTCTTTATATTATGGGAAAGAAATAAGTTTATTTATGGTTTTATACTTTATTTTTTGTTTACATATTTAGAAATGAGCATTTGACTCTTTTTTTTTTTTGGGGGGGGGGGGGGAATTTTATGCTTTGTTGAATGATGATGTACGTATTTTTGTGTTGTTGTTGACCAAACAAAAAATTCTATTTTGCTGAGTTAATATTTCAGTGAGGTTATTATGCGAATTTAACTTTGGTAGGATAGCGGGCTTTCACAATTTTTGGTGGTTTTTCTACAAATTTGATAGATTGATTTATTTAACTGAACTAAGAGAACGTGGAAAATAGTAACAGTTTGTTATATAGTTTATATTAAAAAGTATTATATAGTTTATATTATGTTACTTTTTAATCTTTATTATCAATGCTCATTTCTAGTATCGTGGTAATATTACGACAAGTCAATATATTTTAAAACCAATTTCACTTTTATATTAAAAATAAATAATACACTTCAACTAATATAGTGTTGGTCAAAGTGGTGCAGATCTTGATCTCTTAACTAATGGTCTCAAACTGGAGTTTGGAAATGAAAAAAAATTTTGTTAGAAGATCTCTATCCCCTACAAGAAAGCCTACAATCGGATTGGATCGGATTAATCAGATTCCTAACAATGAAATTTGGATACTAGCGATTTAACTGAGACAAAGAAAAAAAAATAGAATAACTTCATAATGGCTCTAAAGCCAAACTAAAACCAACACCAGTAATCTTGGGAAGCAGGCGCCTTCAGTCCTTATTACACGATATGAAAGGAATCTATATGCAGTAAAAAACTTCGGCTTACATGAGCCACGTTGGCGTTGAGTTTACCAAGCTTGCTAATAATAATATTTAAAATTTAATGATTAATTGATTACTAAATATTACAGTAATACCTTTTCAAATTCATTTCATTGAATTTCCCATTCACTAAAAAGTCCGACAATCTAATGAAGCACCACGTCTGCATCATTACTATTCCACCGATTCATTTAGAGTAAAAAATGTTATTTATTTACAATTTAGAATAATTAATATCATCATAGGATAAGATTGAAAGTAAAACTTAGGTGAATATTATTTTTAAGTTCATATCCACATTTATAATCTGTTTTATATTTTCCCTTAAAAAGTACTCTAACATATGGCTATGAACAATGATATGTTTTTATTATATGTGTTATAAAACTAGCTGTATTTCGTAGGATTTTGCTCATGATTCCTATTTTATTCTCTCTCATAATTCATGCTGTAAATTTTTATGGAACTACACTAAAATATACATAAATGAATAACAAAATCTTCTGTGCATTAATTTGTTTATTTGTAAATTTATAAGATCTTAACATCATTTAATAAAAAGATAAACCCAAAACTTATTTAAGATTTTATCTTTCTTACTTTTTAGGAAAAAAATTTCCCACCTTATTTTTTCTTTTTCAAAAAAAAAAAAATCATTCAACATTTATTTTTTCTATTGTTTATATTACGTGAGATTATAATTCTACACTATAATATTTTTTTCATTAAAAACATTACATTTTTATAAAATTACTTATATATTATAGAAAGAATTTAATTTTGATATACTATTAATATAAATTTTTTTTGTACAATCAACTATCAACTAATTATAAATATGTTTAACTCTTACCATAACTATATTGACAATCAAATAAAAAATAAAATTTAGAATTTAATTTGGATGCATTAATAGTATAAAACTCTTTTACATTGTTATCTAATAATATCTTATTACATCAACAAATATGGTTAAGTCTTATCGCTACTACTTGAATGGTTATGCAAATAAAAGGATATAATTGATTGACAATATAAATTTTTTTTACACTTTTAGTACATTCAAATTAAACTCTAAAATTTAATTAATTAATAATATAAAATATTTTACATTCACTATAATCAAAATTTATTTCCTATAATAATAATAATAATAATAATAATAATGATATTATTATTATTATTATTATTATTATTATTATAAGATGTTTATGACTAAATAAATCAGTCTGTCAAATCTTAAAGACTTTTTTAAAGGCTTAAACTTTAAATTGATTAGCTAAATAAACAATTTTTTTAAAAAATTAACTTGACACTTTTATGAGGCCCCTAACTAGCCGCCTAATATATTTCCACTCCCAGAAATGAAATAGAACATTTATAATTTTTAACTTTTCAAATAGGTTGTTATTGTACATTTTTACGAAAATTTTACCTTCAATTGATAACCAACAAATTATTTATTTTTTTCAATTATATGTCAAAATAACTATAAAATAATTTTTTTCATACAATTACCCGATATTTATAATAAGCTTCTAATAAAAAAATTATAAAAACATATAGATTGAAAAGAAAAAATAAAATTGGTGTGTGATTAGGTCACTCCCTTATAAGCTATTAAAGTCCTATTGTTAAACTATATGATAACTTTTGGACATTGCAGAATACGTGGACGTGTCAATGTATATTTTAAAATTCTTGAGTCAAATTTTGTTTCTTTTCATCCAAGTAAGGCATAAATAAATTTCAAATCAAAGATAAATGCTGCCAAGACATTTTAGAATTGATAATAATGAATTAAAAATAAGAATTATTAGTTCAATAATATAGAATGAACTCACCTTTCTTTACAAAGCCACGAATAAATTAACATGGATAGTCATATCAATCAATCTATAATTTCTAATAACTTCATAAATATAGAAGGAGGGATAAAAATATAAACCCATTTTTTTACCTAAAAACTTTCATTCCACCTCAATTTTGAGGAAAACAAATAATAAGATTTTGAGAGAAAAAGAGAAAAATTATTCCTTATGAGTTTCTTTCGCTTTTTATTAGTTATTAAACTTTTAAACATTGGAACTTACTTCCCTTCCCATCGTGCCCTTCCCTTCCCCTATTACCTCTTATCCAAAGATACTCTAAGTTACACACTTTAAAAGTTTTAGGACTGAAAAATAAATAAGTGAAAGGAATCAGCCGTTTGTAATATATTTTTACAATTATATCATTTACTAAAATAATTAATATGTTCCATGATGATATTAATTTCGAAAATTTTAAAAAACATTATATTTTTTATATATTTAAAGATTATTTCCTTTCTCAAAAATATTTTTCTCTCTAAAATCTATTTCTATAATGTTTTTATCCAAAAAATTAATTTTTGTTCAAAAATTTTTTCTCTTAACTTTTTTATCTTTAAATATATTTTTTCTCTTCATTTTTATAAAAATTCTGTGTCTTAAAATTCTTTTCTATAAAAATATTTTCTCTCAAATTCTTATTTTCTATTTTTAATTTATTTTTTAAAATATATGTAGAAAATAATTTTTAAAACAAATTTTCCCAATAGAAATCAAGAAGACAATTATGTCATCTTTTTAAAATTAAACATATGTTATTGCCTAACATGATGTGGTAATTTTCATTAATTTTTATTACATAATAGTATAAAATTATTTTACATTATTAGTATATAAAAATTATTCACATATATACCTAAATTTTAATTTCAATATAACTTTCCAATTTCAGAGAACTATAAAATAAGGATAAAAGGAAGATTTAAGGATTGATAAAATCTTTTGATACTTTTCCCCAGTTAAAAACTCCTAAACAAAGGTTATATCCTCCAAAACCTTTCTCTTAAGGCCTTCTCTCTCATCCCCACTTCAAAAAGAACTCACAAAAACACCCTAAATGGGTCAACTGATCTATTTTCACTCCTAGTTAATGTCACTGCCACCATTTCATTGGATCAGAGGATATTATTTGAGAATTTATTTGAAATTTAACACTAACTAAATCACCTTATGATTTTTCAAATTTGTTGACCATTGAGTGCCAATGGAGAATTTTCAACCTTTGAGATGAAAAAAAAAAAATCCTTAGTTAACAAAAAAAAAATCTTAGGAAATGGAAAAAAATGACTAATAATAGAATGGAAGAGAAAAACAAAGAACAAAATGTAGTAAAACATACTATTGTCTTATTTTGCTATTCAACAATTTTAGTGAGAGAAGGGAAGAAAAATGTGAGCCATTCCTTGACCCCCCAAATTGAAGGGTCAGGAAATGGGGGGTTTTGACTAGAAAGAAAGGGACACCTTGTCCCTCTTTAGTCATTCCACTCTCTCCCCTAAAATTACTTCCAAAGATGATTTATTTTAATTTAGCCATTCTACTGTCACTCCCTCTATTACCACCCTTCCATACACACTTAAAATCCCTTGCAACAAAAAAAATTGTTGCTGAATATTTTAATACTTTTTTTTTGCTTTAACCATATTTTGAATATCATAGTTAATATATTTGCGTATATTTCGGTTCAAATTTAAAAGAAAATGTAGACAGTCTCTATTAGATTAGAATAACCAAACGTGATTGTTGTTAAATTTGGCAATCATATTGGCATCAATTTAGATCATATTTGACGTATATATAGAAGACCTTATCTATCTCAAATATGACGAAACCCTCAAGAAATCAAAGCCAAACATTGCCTAATAATCTACAATGGATAGCAGTTTCACATGAACCCGAGACAAATACGCAACGGGAGGTGGAGATTCTGAAAATTGAACACCCCTCTAGTCAAGAATCAAGATCGCCATCACAACCTAGACCACTGCAAGTGGAAATTTGCTGCAAGGAAAAATTCTGACATTTGAATTGTAACATGTTTGTTTAATACCAACTATTAAGACGTAGGTAACATTCTTTAAGTCAACAAGTGTCTACAAAGAGAGAGCTACATTTGACTGCTATCTTTATATATCATGCCTCACGCAGGTAACTCATTGCTTCATGTGGCAGCACATTTTAAGCAAGAAATTATTGCAGAACCGAATACTTGTCACTTTCTTTTGATTCTTCCCATGACACAAAACATCACAAGGGATTGACTATCATCTAATGTTTGGTAGGATGCTAGGATTTAGCGGAAATTGACTACAATCTATCAAATTCAACTAGCTTACAGCTAACGAAAACACCTCAAGGCAATTTTTTTTCTAAACA
The DNA here is from genome assembly GCA_031439595.1 of Pterocarpus santalinus. Lineage (NCBI taxonomy): Eukaryota > Viridiplantae > Streptophyta > Magnoliopsida > Fabales > Fabaceae > Pterocarpus > Pterocarpus santalinus. Next base: position 58,431,544 of record CM062530.1, read on the forward strand.
TCAAGAAATTAACCATAAACACAGGAACTGACCAATTTCCATAAAAGTAAACCATTACATTTTAGAAAAAGAAAAACAAAGAATTTAAATTTCGATATACTATTCTAGAATCATATATTTTCACATTATTAATAAAACAGTTTGAGGATGATGATGATAATTATCAAACACCAGTAACATTAATGATAAATGCTCATGTACAATGGTCTAGACAATATGACTATCAAATAGCAATAGTTCAATGCACTTGAAAATCAAATCACTGGCACTATTTAAAAGCATAAACTGATTAACGCTGCATGACAGGATGAGCAAGAGCTTTGAAACAAGAAAGAAAGGTCAGCATAACAAGATGCAACCCACTCAATATTTGACAAAGATAACATCAGAAGCCATCCAAATTTTCCTCTATTCATCAATAGATATTTTCCATTGTATCATATCTTCCCCTTTCATATCTTCATGAGGAAACAACATAACTAACAAAAGTCGCTCTACCCCTGATCATGCAAGGGACTGCAATGATTTTTCACCTGAGAATCATGAGATAAGAAATTAAACTAAACTACATAAATACAAAAAGCTCCTACCGATGCCAGATAGGCAGTTATTATTAGACAAGGTAGTACACAAACAGGACTGCAGCCCCTATGATAATTGTCAAGCACAAGAAGCATATAAATTTTATGATTGCCATTGTCGAATTGAAAACCTCTAGTAATCACAGTTTGCAGTGTTTATGTTAAACTATCAAAAGAGAAGCCATGAAGTTTCCACAACGACTAAGCTTGCAACAGCAGATTGGCACCAAAAGGTCAAAGACTGTAGCTAGAGGCCTATGTCCCAGGAAATTGAGTTTTGTAACATGTAAAGCCAATTTAACAAACGTACCTTATTTTCACACTCAACATTCAACATATAGTTCAAACAATGTCACAAACACAAGGACAAATTTCTAGCCGTTTCTAGCAATAACTCCTGATACAGCAGAGTAACTACGAAACTAGGAAAATAATAGGAAAAGATAGAAAGAAAAACTCAGAGACAAGTGACAGTCCTGCCCACCTAATTTCCTCACCAAAATGACACTCGACACCTGCCTACTCTCAGCCCACCCTCCTTATGCATTTCCTACATTACTCTCTCCAAATAGCATGCTACCAGCTGTCCCTTTAGAATCTTCCTTACAATCCTCATTTCTCTCTTATCTAACTAACTTCCTCCTAACCCACTTTCCACTGCCACATAGGCCATGGTCTATCAGCATGTCTGTAAAACCTTCAAAATAGTTACTGAAATTAAAACAAGATTATCCCATTATTCAACAGTTCTAGAGTGAGTTGAAACATGATAAAGCTGAAGGCTGAAGCACTTCAGACAACATTGACAAAACAGAATAAGAAACAGGAAGAAGAAAAAAAATCAACATAAACAGAGAACATATGCACCATAGCATGTGCTAGTCAAAAGTCTCAAAGGCCTCTAAACATGTATGTTTGTGCTCCAGAACATGCCGAGGAGATTCTCTAAGTTATAGGGGACATTGAGTTTAGTTAACTGGGAATGTCCAGCGATATTAAATCCAAGCAACCATCAGAAAAGCAGAAGCAGACCAACTGAGAAGTGAGAAAATAACAATGATATAACAAAAATTAACATAAGGACAGGAATTTTGAACACTAGAATACAGTATCATCTGCCAACTCCTAATTCTGAGCATAATAAGTCATGGTAACCCTTATCAAGCCTCAATTTACCAATTGATATTATCTTTAAAACACACACCAGTTGCTAATGTTCCATCATATAACCATTTCTAGCAAGATCGTAACAGATACAAACCTCTTAGTTAGAAAAATTATAATGACAACATTTTTCTACGTGGGGATTCTTGCATATCTACTTCTTCATTTGCCAGATCTTACTCTATGTTCTACAAGACAATTATGCTCCAGTGCAAATAAATGGAAATACCATAATGTTGAGAAAGATGGGTTTACGGTTTGGGAAGAAGTTAGCTTGAAAGACGACTAAGGGTAGTAAACTAAAAATATGATTGATAGATGCAATATGTTACAATACCCTAACCTAGTACTCATTTATACTATTAATTAGGTTAAGTATTAGTAGCACCAGTACAAGGCCAAAACAACTAACAATAAGATTAATTAACTAATAACCATAATATCATAACACAAAACATAGTTATCCTTTGCATTTCTTGTTCCACCTCATGCAATACATGATTGTGAACTATAACTTCAACAAAAAAAAAAAAAAAAAATGGTATTCCACGATGAAGTCAAAAGTAATTAAAACAGACATAATACACATAACATAGATAAAAACATATAAGGTGCAGTAAGCAGATTCTTCAAGAATCTCACTTACAAGAGACAACAGAAATAGTATAGCATTCTAATATTAACAGCAAGGTGATATCAAACTCTCAGCATAGACCTCTGCAACAATGGGAGCTCTGAACTTTTGAACCCTAGGGGTCTTAAAAGTTCCACTTTTGGAATTGTAAACAGTGAAGTTTGACCTATACTCCAACAGTATCTCATCATCCTCGTCAGAAATATAAAGTACCCTTGTAAAACGGGGATGATATTTGGGATGTTCTTCTAAGTAAGGAAAACAGAACAATTTAGTCCAAGACTCTTTATTTCCATAATCCTTCATAAGCCAAATATCCGAAACCATGTTACAATGAGCAATGACGCCCAAGCAGCCCTTTAATGCCGCCAAGTTAAAGCTGACCTTAACATCGGCTCCATAATCAGGAGGCAACAGTTGTTGAAATGTCTCCGTTCGCAAATCAAGAGAAGCAATAACCCACGAACGTGTAATAGCGCTAGCCAACCAATTAAGCGTGCCGCTCACAAATTTTCCCGAACCAGAAGCCACTCTGGCAGGAAAACCATGAATTGCCCTCCATGAATCAGTACCCAAAGTATGAACCTTGACTTCAGTCTCAAGTACATGATGACCACCAGCAAGAACGAGAACAACTGCTACCACCTTGTAACTGTCACCGAAATGATCATAGCCAAACCCATATGCAACAAAACCAGGCTTTTGCCAGTATTTTGTCAAAGAAGGCAAATTTTTGAACTTTCCGGTAGAAGGGTTCCACAAAAGGGGACAACTTCGGCCAATGGCGATGCATAGCATGCCGTGGCAAGACCCAGCCAAGTAACGAAAATATTCTCCTTCGACATAAGGCCACTTGCGCCGCGAGGAACTGGCGCTCGAGCTGTTCAGTACGGAGTGAAGAGAGTAATCTGTGAGAAGCGACCCGTGCCATGGGTCGAAGGAGGGTACGATGAGGTGGTGGCGGGCAGAGTGTGTTGGGCCCAGGCCCATGGCCGAGGCCCGAAATTGCTTCTTGGCGAATTGGGGATCGGAGATTAGGGCATTCCAGGACTTGCATACGCACCTGAATCGGAGGAGGGACTTCACAGGGAGCCTCGCGAGGATTTCGGTGATGAGCTCAAACGGAATGGTCGCCGGCTGCGGAGGCATGCGTGGCTGGTGGTTGGAGGGCGAGGCGGAGGGAAGCGAAGGTGGTTTTGGAGTTGGTTGTTGGAGTGTTGTTGGTGTGAGGGTGGTGAATCGGAGCCTCTTGGCGGTGGCCGTGGTTGTTTCCTCCTCCATGAGTGGCTGACACGAAGCGCCATCGTTTTCGGAGCAGTTGTCTGCGTGGCCGGCCCCACCTGCTGCCATTAGTGTCGGTGCACTGTGTTAACGGAGATCCAAAGTGATTGCTTTTTAAGAAGATCGACATTTATATTTTTTAGAGTAAGTTTTAACCTCACAAGAGGTCTGTTATTTATGCTTTAACTGAGGAATTTACATTTTTACCCTACTTAATTTGGAGGAAAATAACACGTGAAATTTTTTTGCCCAGCACATTTTTAAGGTTCTCGCTTATTTACCCTGGTGAGAATTTTCCCGTTCAACACTTTATGAGTACATATAAATTTAATACATGTAAACTTTTTTCCCCCTATTTTTACTTCTATAGCAAACTCACTTTTGAAAGAAAATTTTACGCTCAGCACCTATCTTTTTCTATTGTTTACGTCATTCTTCCTTTTTGTTAGAATTGTTTATGTTATACTATATCGCAATTATACCATATATATATAACTACAACGGATCATAAATTCTAGACTCTTGCATTGTGAAATGATATTTTAAGTTATAAATTTTGTATTTTTGAATTTCTTTTCTCTTTTTATTGTATTGAAATGGTTGAATTAATCTTCTACTATTTTTTTTTCAAAGCTTTCATTGAGTTCATCATTAGCTGTCTATCTTATGAGAAAAAATAAGTTTTCTTATGATTTTGTATTTTATTTTCTGTTTATGATATTTAGAAATGAGCATTTAACTTTATTTTTTTTAACAATTTTGTGCTTTGTCAATGATGATAGTGGGAATTTCAATTTTGTTGTTTACTAAACAAAAAATCATTTTTTGTTGAGTCAATATTTGAGTGAAGTTATTATACGGATTTAACTTTGGTAGTATAGTGGTTTTGCAATTTTTGGTGGTTTTCCTACAAAATTGTGAGAACGTAAAAGTGTGAGAGAAGTGGGAAGAGAAGATTTTGAATCTGATGGAGAAGAGAATGAATAATTCAATTGATAAAAGTTCACTATACACACTTATATACAAGGGCCAAAAAGTAAAGTCACTTTACAACTAACTCTAACAGATTGATCCAACTCTACCAAACTGGTTCAACTAACCAACTATAGTTAACTAACTAATCTCAGGTAAGTTAAGTCAACACTAGTGTTAACATCCCTCTCAAACTGGAGAATGGATGTTTAACATCCCTAGCTTGGGAAATAAGGAATAGAGCACTTTTGGGGGCAATGTCTTGGTACAAAGGTCAGCAATTTGAGCTGTAGAAGATACAAGAAGAAGGCGTATTAGTCTAGCTTGGAGTTTTTCTCGAACCACGTGGCAGTCGAGCTCGATATGTTTGGTGTGCTCATGATAGATTGGATTAGCAACTATGTGCAGAGCTACTTGATTGTCATAGTGGATCAGAGAAGGAGACTTGAAAGGAACATGAAAGTCAACCAATAAGAAGTTCAGCCACTGGATTTCGCAGGTCATGGCTGCCATGGAGCGATCTTCAGCTTCCAAGGAAGATCGAGAAACAGTAGCCTGTTTCTTCGATTTCCATGAAATGAGGGAGTGGCCAAGGAAAATGCAGAAACCGATAGTAGAGCGGTGAGTGTCAAAGACAGGAAGCCCAATCCGAATCACAAAAAGCCTTTAGTTCCAATACTAAGTTTGCTAAAAAGAAAAGGCCAGAACCCGAGGAGCTCTTCAAATAGCGGAGGACGTGAACTGCAGCTTGGTAATGGGACTTCATTGGTTTGGACAGAAATTGGCTTAAGCGACAGATAGCAAAACAAATACCGGGATAGGTGTTGGTGAGGTAAATAAGCCTCCCAATGAGCACTCCAATAACAGGAGACATCTTCAAGAGGCTGGCCATCATCTTGGACCAATTTGACATCACTCGACATGGGTGTAGCAGTGGGCTTGCAAGCAAGACAACTCGTTTCTTCTAAGAGCTCAAGGGTGTATTTTCGTTGGCACATGGAAATACTCCTGGAAGAGCGGGCAATTTCAAAGCCAAGGAAATACTTCCAAGTCTCCCAGGTCCTTAATCTTAAAGGAAAAGTCCAACATGGTCTTGACAGAGTTGATTTCAGCAATGTCATTCCCACAGAGGATATCATCATCTACATATACTAGTAGGGCAGTGAATGAAGATGGAGAGGCTTGCTTGATGAAGGGGAATGATCGGCTTGTGACTATTTGTAACCCATGGAGAGGATAGCTGAGGACAGCTTGGAGAACCACTGTCATCTTGCTTGCCACAAACTATAAAGGGATTTCTAAAGTTTACAGACCAGATTTGGTTTGTCAGCAGCAACTCCATCGGGTAACCACATGTAGACCTTCTCATGTAAGTCACCATGGAGGAATACATTGTTGACATCCAATTGCTTGAGATGCCAACATTGAGTAGCAGCCAAAGCCAAGAGTAATTGGATGGTGGTGATCTTAGCAATTGGGAAGAAAGTGTCAAGAAAATCCAGCCCCCCGGTTTGGGTGAACCCCTTTGCAACCAGTCACGCCTTGTATCATTCAATGGAACCATCAGCCTGATACTTCACCTTATAAACCCATTTGCATCCAATTGCTTTCTTATTAGGTGGTAGCTCAGTGAGAACCCAAGTATTGTTTTGCTCCAAAGCAGTAAGTTCAATAGCCATAGCTTGTCTCCAAGAGTTATGTTTGACTGCCGTTTGTAAGTGGTTGGTTCTGGAGTAGAGGAAACAGCTAGGACAATTTTTTTGAGTGTTAGATAAATGGGAATAAGACAGAAAATCAGATAAAGGATATAAACAACCTTGAAACATAACCTGTTTGACACTAGTAGGATTAGCCAAGCATGAGGTGGCCAAGTTACAATGATAGTCTTGCAGATAGCTACGTGGCCTACGGGTTCTAGTTGAACGCCTATGATGCAGGGGTTGGCTAGAGGTTGGTGCAAGGGTGGTTTGTGTTTGGGGTGCTCGATTTGGTGAAAAATTATGTCATAAAAATGAGAGTTATTATATACAAGGTGGGGAATATGATTTTGTTCTGTGGTATGCATGAAAGGAAAACTAAATTCATGAAAGTGTACATTGCGGGAAATGAAAATTTCCCTAGTGCGAGAGTCACAGAGGACAAAACCTTTGGTGCCAGGCTTAACACCTAGATACACACATTCTTAGGCTCAAGGGTCAAGTTTCCTCCTATGCACCAAGAGAGTGTAAGCAAAAGCCTTGCAACCAAAAATTTTGAGCTCAAACAAATTAGGTGCAGTGTGGTAAAGACATTGAAATGGGCTGGACATCCTTAGAGCAGTGTTTGGGATGCGGTTAATGATATGCACAGCGTAGGAAACAGCAAAGTTCCAAAACAGTTTTGGAACATTGGATTCAAAAAGAATGGCTCTTGTGATATTCAAGATCTATTGGTGCTTCCGTTCAACAATACCATTTTGTTGCGGGGTTTCCACACGTGATGTTTGGTGAATAATTCCTTGAGAATCAAAATAATTTTGGAGGAGGAACTCACGGCCATTGTCAGACCTGATGATCTTAACTTTGGCATTAAATTGAGTTCCAACCATAAAGACAAAAGACTTTACTGAAGAACTCACATCAGATTTGTGTTTCATTAGAAAAATCCCAACATGTCTCGAGAAATCATCCACCACAGTGAGAAAATAACAATGCCCATGGATTGAGGGTGTTGAAATCGGCCCCCAAACATCCATGTGTATAAGATCAAAAGCACAAACAGGCTTAGAATTACTAGTGGAAAAAGGTAAACGTTTTTGTTTTGCCAATGGCTAATGGACAAATTGTGCAAGCGTTATTATTTGAATGAGAAATGTATGCATGATCTTTACATAGTATACTAATTTTTCATCAGACAACTGACCTAACCCTACTTGTGATCGCAGCCACATTATTCACTAAGGGAAAAGGAAAATAAAATTTACAAAACAGGTGCAACATGTAAAGGCCATCTCGGACTTAAACTGATCCAATCGTCCGCAGGGAATGCCTCTCCTGTATGAGACACGAGTCATTTGAGAAAATCAATTGACAATCCAAGGAATTAGTGAGTTTAGTGATTGAAACAAGATTATAAGCGAATTCAGGAATGTAGAGGACATCAGCAAGAATCAAATCATCAGAAAATTGAATAGTGCCAGAAAAAGGAAGCTAACACGCAAGAACCATTTGGTAACTTGACATTAGTAGGGACAATGGAATTGTAAAGGGAAAATTGAGTCAAAGAACAGAAGACATGATCCGTAGCACCTGAATCAAGAATCCAATATTGAGATTTAAATGTGAAATTTGAAATAAAATGAGTAGAGTGACCTGTAGGAGAGGAGGAGGAAGGTGCACCCGTGGTGATGTGGTTGATGGCAGGGGCAAAGGCATGACCCTGTTGGAACAAAGCTTAGGAGTGCCTGATACTGCTCCGTAGTGCAGACCATACTAGGATCACGCTGAGGCTCCTAATCTTGATCCTGTTCTTCAATTTCTTCAAGATCTTCAGAGCTCATGTGATTGACGACAAAGCCAGAGACCTTTCCTTTTCTGACCTCCTTTGAAGCCCGGTGGATAGCCGTGCTTCTTATAACACACTTCCACAATGTGACCTCCTTTCCTACAGTGAGAACACATCTTACCCTAACCAGTGGCTTTGGATTTGACCAGCATTTTCTTGCTTCCAGTGGTCATGTTCGCCAGACCTTGGATTCTTCCATCAGATCCTTGTTCAATTGTCATTCCTGCTGAACGATTATTAAGAAAACACGATTAATGTCAGGAAGAGGATCAAGCAACATGATTTGTGATCTCGCTGCAGCGTATTGCTCTGTCAAGCCACGAAGAAAACGAATCACGTAATCCTGTGCGCGATACGTGACGCAAGAATGCTGGACAAGACATTGACATCTTCGCGATGGCCTGAACATCTCCAACTCATCCCAAACACTCTTCAACTAAGTGAAATAACCAGTGACAGTGAGGTCACCTTGTTTGAGAGCAAAGAGTTGCTCCTGTAGATCTGCGATTCGGTAGATATCGCTCTGACTGAACCTCTACTTCAGATCATTCCAAACGGTAGATGCTTGATCCATGTACAAAATGCTCTGGTAGATCTCAGAGGAAAGAGCTTGGGAAATCCAGGATAATACCATGGTGTTGTTCCTCTCACAAGGAACGCGAAGAGGATCTTGAGGATCTTACGACTTGATAATGCTCCTATCCACAAACCTTAGCTTGTTCTTTGAGACAAGCGCCATTGTCATGGATCTGCACCAGGCGTGGTAGTTCATCTCAGTGAGGGGAGAACTCACCAATACTTGGCCGAGACTCTCGCTTGGATGTAGAAAGAACGAACTATTCGAATCCGCCATAGGATTCATTGCAGGGTTCACCCATTGGTGTTCTTGTAAGCTTTAAGAAACGACCTTCAATCAGGAAAGCAAAATCACCGCAAAGAGAGGGATTTCACCGATCGAATCATGGAGTTCGACGGTGACAGTGAAGAATCAGAGTGCGCAGCACGTTTTTGCTGCTGATGCCATGTGAGAAATGTAAAAGTGCGAGAGAAGAGGGAAGAGAGGATTTTGAATTTGAGGGAGAAGAGATTGAATGATTCAATTGATAAAAGTTCACTGTACACACTTATATAAAGGGGCCAAAGAGTAAAGTCATTGTACAACTAACTCTAAGAGATTGATCTAACAACAAACTGGTTCAACTAACTAACTATAGTTAACTAACTAATATCAGATAAGTTGAGTCAACACTAGTGTTAACAAAAATTGATTTTGTTGGTAGATTGATTTATTTAAATGAATTTAGTGATTATAGAAAGCAGTGGCAATTTGCTGTATAGCCTATACTGTATATCTTTTTAATTTTTATTATCAATGCTCATTCCAAATATCATAGCAATATTATGACAAGTCGATATATTTTTAAACCAATTTCACTTTTATATTGAAAAAAAAAAACAATTAAATTACCTCAAAACTGAATAACTTTATAATCACCCTAAACCAAACTAAAACGTGCACCAATAATCTCATAAAACATAAGCCTTTAGCCCCTATTAGTAAATATGAGAGGTAGCTGTACAGTAGAAAACTTCGGCTTTCATAAGGAACGTTGGGTTTACTGACATTATTAATAAAAATATTTAATAATTAACTATTAATTGATTAGCAAATATTACAATAATACTTTTTCAAATTCATTTTATTTTCCATTTACTAAAAAGTTCGACAACCTAAAGAAGCACCACCATATCTACACCTTTACCATCCCACCCGACACATTTAGAATCAAGAATGTGTGATTCATTCACAATTTAGAATAATTGATATCATCATAGGATAAGATTGAAAGTAAAACTTATTTAAGTTTTTTTTTTATTGAGAAATATTAATTTTGAGTTCATATCCACATTTAAAATCTGTTTTATATTTTCTTTTGAAAATTACCTTTAATTTATGATTATGAAAATGGTATATTCTTATTATATGTGTCATAAAACAAATGCGTTTCCTCCTTTGAGGTAGGATTTTGCTCATGATTTCTATCTTATATTTCTGTCATAATTCACGTTATAAATTCTTATGAAACTACACTAAAATACTTCACACAAATGAATAATAAAATTTGCTGTGCATATTTATTTGTAAATCTAGAATATCTTAACATCATCAAATAAAAAGATAAACCTCAATTGATATGTACAAAAAGAAAATAACTTATAAATAATCTTGAATTTAAATCTTCTAAAATGAATATATTTGTAAAGTGAGAAAGTGAATGATTAATTACTATTAAATCATTTGGTAGAACTTATACATAATAAAAGTTATTGATCTAAGAATGATTAACCACTTAACCCGTTATTTTCTCATTTTACAAAGATATCCACTTTAGAAAACCATCATTCAATAATCTTATGCGTAACATAAAACCTAATCTAATGTTAACTCGTAAACTTGTACAGGTTTAAATCCTTAAATCGAGCCAATTCACTTAAAAAAATTTGAATCTGAGCGAACTTGGATAAATTCGTAAAAAGTTAAATAAAGTCATGAGTTTATTAATTTAGTCGAAATCTGTGTTAGGCTAAAATGATTGGGACTTTCAAAATTAGGACTTCCAGAAGTAAACATCCTAAGGTCTTGACTTACGTTATTTTAATTTTTGGTATATGAAGTTCTGATTTGTTGTAAGTTCAATGCACTTGAAAATTAAATCAGTCCCACTATTTAAAAGCTTAAACCGATTTTGACTGTATGACTCGATGAGCAAGAGCATGTACGAAATAACACAAAAATAAAGAAAAATGACATCCTAAAAAGCATTGAAGCAAGAAAGAACGGTCATCAAAACAAGAAAAGATAAAATTAGAAGCCATCATAGCTTTCTTCTCTTCATCTATAAGATATTTTCCGTTGTGACGTATCTTCCCCTTTAATATCTTCATGGGGAAACCACATGATTAACTAAAGTCGCTTTGCATGCAAAGGAATGTAATGATTTTTCATTTGCTAAGTGCTAATCAAGAGATAAGAAATTGAACTAAATAACATAATAAATACATACATCAATACAAAAATGCTCTTACCGATGCCAGATAGGCATATATTTTCAGACAAGGTAGTACTCAGACAAGAGAGCAGCTCCTATGATAACTGTCAAGCAGAACAAGCATATAATATCTGCCATTCCAAAAGATGATTCTGCCAAGAAGTAAATTTTATGGTTGCCACTGTCCCCTTTAAAACCTCTGACTATCATAGCCTGCAGTATTTATGTTAAACTGTCAGAAGACAAGCTATGAATATTTCATAATGACTAAGGTTGCAACAGCAGATTGGCATCAAAAGGTCAAAGATTGTAACAAGAGGCCTATGTCCAGGGAAGTTGAGTTTTGTAACATGCAAGGCCATTTTAATAACCATAATTCTATTTTCAAACTCACCGTTGTCAAATGAAATCAACATGTAGTTCACAATATGCCACAAACACACAAGGATGAATTTCTAACTGTTTCTACTTTCCATATATCTGAATTGAAAGCAACATTTTGTCTCAGCATTGATCTATAAGACCTTCAAAATAGTTAATGTAATACATTATAGAAATGTATATTTAAGGCAAACCTGAGAAATTTGCTCTGCGTGGCTGAAGATATTTTTGAAGATGCGCCGGAAGTAGTTAAAGAAAACTGCAAATGATGACGATGAACAAATATCTTTAAGTAAAAGCTACAAGTTTATCATACATTAATTAAACATCTACTGGATTATGTACTTAGTTTCATTCCAGAATTGAGTTTCCAATACAAACAACCCAAATAATATCCTGATTGAACCGCATCCTAAAATTCAGTTATTTTGGAATTCTTGGTCAAACAGAGGTACATGTTTCTGTTAGTAGAACAGGTGTTATAGAATGCAAAGCTCATTGAGATAGCAATAAAAGCTCACAATATTTCTAAAAAGAGCTTCTGAAGAAATTATCACCTACTTGGCTTCAATTATTTTCAGGATCAGACTAGCAAAGATTATTATACTGTCATCAGTAACATGCCATATAAGATAATAATAGCAAGTCGTATACTGGTCCAAAATCCAAATATTGATTTCTCAGTGCACTGATCATGTCAATATAACAAAATAATGGGACAAATGTAACTGATAATTAGATACGTATGAGTTATCAACAAAAGTATATTTATATATGATCATATATAAAGTAAATATGTGAGTGATATTGGAACAAAAGTAAATGTTTCATCATCAATACACGTATGGTGTTGATTACCAGTTTCATTGACCTTGTCATGGAAATACACAGAGCAGACATGTTTAGAATAAACACTTCCTCATATCAATTTACAATGCCTAGACAATTGTGCAAAACAAATGTGAAGCCTATAGAATTTAAATGAGATTTATGCACAATCATAATACAGATAATACCCATCAACTAATTGATTGGGAAGCTGACATGAGGAAAAGCTAGCAATATACTTACTATCAATTGTCTCCATACCACTCAGCTGTTTCCAATTTACCCTGCGAGATACAATCCCCAAAGCAATGTTTCGGACCTGCAACAAAATAATATGGATAATTAAATAGTAAGGTTAATAGAGAAAGAAAAGGAAAAAAATAAACTTAAACTTAATAGTTCAGGTCAACTTGTGTTATAACTATTGATTGAAGTTGCTGAAGGAATGTCCAATTTTACTTCCTTTTACTGCATAAGAGAAGTTTTATTATTGACCACCAAAAAAAAGGAGAAGTTTTATTATTGTCACAGTAACTACTATATCTAGTTATGCATTCCATTCAGATGCCAGCCATCACTTTATGCAATTTAGTAGTATCAGATCAGTATATAAAATAAGTTTAAGATTATAAGGTGGCAGTGCAATTTGGACGCATTGAAAGAATCTTAGGAGTCCTGGAGCTCTTACCATGTCAGTCTAGTACTAGTCATGCAAATTCATACACGATGAAGCCCCATGCAACCATGAGGATTATATCTAGGCTAACCTGCCCTCCTCCGGATTATGTTAATATCCTGTCTTTTCTGAAAAATTACTTCATTGATTCCCTTTGTCAAATCTAATAATCCAATCATCAGTAACAACTGGAAACTTTATTGATCAAGATATATCTCATTCTTGCATGAATTTACCTCAAAGTTATGAAACCAGGAAGATATCATTTACAGCACCGTTTGCATTCCCATAAAATCCATAGATTTGACTCTTTACCTACCTTTAGTTCTTAAATGAACTCTATCCTGTCAAAGAATAAGGCCAGTAAGCCTTTATTTTTTTTCTTCATTACCTACCCCCACCCCCATGCATGCACATGTGCTTAACATTTGTCAGGCCCAAAATTCTCCTCCATTTTTTTTTTTTTTTTTTTGCTGCTTGTAATTTCACAATTTTATTGTGTGCTAGTTTTAGTAGTCATAAAAGGCATATATCAAAGGAACAATTAAATCATGCTATTAAAAGAAGCATAAAGTGAGATAAGAGAAAAGCTAAGATTATGAGATTATCAATATTGCACATAAGTATGGAAGCTAAACCCCTTAGTCTTCTTACCTCATCAAAAACTAGACTGATAAATCTCAATGACAGTAAAAGGGTAAGCACAATTTCTGACACAGAGACACCAATGTATCTCAGAGGGAGCATAAACCATCGCAATGCAAATGCTAGCTGTTCAGGGGTTGTAGTTGTGAGGCAGAGACTAGCACTTTGAAATACCTTACAAGGAAATGCAAAGCGAATTCTCAAAAGTCAGAATCATCAAAGTTTTCTGTTGTTTCAGAATGGTTTCAAGGCAAGGCTTCTGTTAAACGTCCAATACAACAGTGAATAGAAAGAAAAGGCAGAAAGCAACTTACCATAAATGTCAAACATGCAGCAGTGCTTGCTACAGATAAGCCTTTCCTCGTAAAGGTTAATGGACCTAACTTTGCGATTACATATGAATAACCTGTTGAAGATACAGGAAGAGTAGGAAGCCCCGTCAATGCAGGTGTTGGAGTTCTCAACTGAACAAGTGGGGGCACACCATCTGAACCCAGCCCTAATGTTATGAATAACAATCCTGATAGCAAATAAACTCTCCCAAGTTGATCCTATAGACATAGATTACCAAGAAATTTCCAGAATTAGCACATCATCGCAAGATGAAAACTGAAAGCATTTATAAATACATAGCCGTTTTCCAAGTATATTGACTTAACGAAAACAAAAATCCAACTCATAAATGAAAAGGTCCTCCGGACATCATTTTATTAAATCAGTCAGAAGAAAACTAACAGGAAAAGTTACGACCAAGCTCTAATCCTAAATAAGCATTCAAGAATGATAAATACCATGTGCTGAAGTATGGAAAGCGAAAACACAGGGTAAAAGAAAGAGTATCAGATGAAACACAATGCAAACCTTAAATGATAGATCTGACAAAACCCTTGGGCTGGTAAACCCCAACCAGCCCTGTAAATTGATGATCACCCAACCAAACATAATAAAGCAAACTGAACAATCCATCTATATATGAACATATAACTCTACTCCCCAAGCTAGATTAAGTCAAGGATTAACAATCACTTACCGTCCAAACATCTTTTGGCAGAACCCAAACCGAAATCAAAGTCAAGTATACCACTAGTCCAAACCGCATAATTATATGCGACCTTGCCGGTAGAATAACCAGAGCTAAAAGCCATACCTGTAACACCAATTGATTACAAAAAAAAAAAAAAAATCACAAATAACTCATGAATAACAGTAAGACAAATGAATCTCCACCAATAATTGCCAAGATTCCCATCATGATAATCAAGCACCATCCATTAATTCTTAAATTACAATCCATACACAAACCTAAAACACTGCCTGTACCACACAAACAAGTCATGCTCTGACCAAAACATAGACAAAATCTCAAATTTGCATATAAATTCGAGATAAATTCCCAAAAAATAAAAAAAGTGAATTGATTTGACTTACCAATTTGACTCTGGGGTCGATGGAGTGAAGAAAGGTGGTGGGCGACGACACGAACTGGCCAATGGGACTGGCGGTGGCGCCGGCGATCAACCGGAGGACCTTATCGGCTGCGAGAGAACCCGCGGGGACCCACTTGGACCAGTTTGGGGGTCCGCCATTGTTGTTGTCGTCGTTCTTTGCTGAAGAAGCCCTGATTGGAAGAGTGGCGTTTCTCAGAGACAAGAGGGGTTTGTTTGTGGGGAAGAAGGTTGAGGGAAGTTTTGTTAAGGGAATGAAGCCTTTGGGATTCGAGGGTGTGAAGATGGAGCGTGATGGTTGTGGTGGGAAAGGGGCGAAATGGAAGGTGGCATGGTTGCAGCTCATGGGTGAGTGAGAGTGACCCAAAATTTTTGAAGTGCAGATGGAGTGCGAGTGAGTAAGCCAATGGCTATACTCCAATCTCCGAAGAGGTCGAGCGGGAATGGTTTTCAATGATTTCTTTTGCTCAAGGCCCCATACGCATATGATTATTTAATAATTAGATTGGATGTGATAATCTAAATACTTCATAGTGTCGTAGGACTATAGGTAGTACGGATGTCAGATATTGAGTTCAGACCAGATTAGATTACAGGGCTTCACTACTGTCCTTTGCTGTTCTTTTTTAATTTATTTTTGAGCACCGTCTTATATTTACACTTTAAAATAAAAATATTTTATTAAAATATAATTTTAGTCTTTAATATCTATACCTATCATCAATTTTAAATTTAATTTTTACACAAAAAGATTTTAAAATCAATCTCTACACTAGAACTATTTATAAATAAGACCTTACTTACGACAATTGGAGTTATGAATCTCTGAATAGGTTTTCCTATATGACTAAAAAAGTATGATCTAACTAATAAAATCCTACCTAATCTTATGAATAAAAATGATCCACTTGTAAGTAAGCAAGAGGGTTGAATGTATGAATGAAAAATTTTATTAGGTTTTGTTACACTTTTCTCTTTGTTTTTTACTATATGATAGTTAATTAAGCAAGTAAAATAGTTATATCATATTTTGATAGTCATATAATGTTACTCCCTAACAAAGTTATAGCTTTTACGGTATGTTTGTGATTTTTCTAGCAAAAAATCATCTTTTTTAATGAAAAAAATTAGTCTTTATATATTTGGATAAATTTTTAAAAATAATTAGAATCTAAAAAAAATATTTTTAGGTAAATATAAAATTTAAATTTCATAATTACTTTTTTTAAAAGCTAAAACAAATACATCCCTAATATATAGATAATACAAAAAAAAAAAAAAAATTGTGTTCCAAATACTTAATGGTAAATGCTCAATAATATGCTTATAAATACATAATTATGATACAGTCAATGTATTTAAGAATCTATTTTAATTTATAATAAAATCTTATAGTTACTTATCTCTAATATATAATGCTTCATGTAAAAGAAAAGTTACTCAAACGTACCAATATAAAGGTTTTGGGCTTCTGTTGTAAGTCATTTTATACCTTGAAGAAAGCAAATTTCAGCATCAACCAAAGTAGGAGCATTCGTTGTGGTTACCAGAGAGTTTTACTATCATGTTTCAGGGTATGCATCCAATAAAACAACCGGGCATTTGGTCTAGTGGTATGATTCTCGCTTTGGGTGCGAGAGGTCCCGAGTTCGATTCTCGGAATGCCCCTTTTTGTCTGTATGTTTATATTTTATTCCATCCGTGCAAAGTCTAAGGTGTCAAAAGTCTGCCACTTCTTGGTTGAGTGAAAGGAAGCTTGAACTAATTATCGGTGACTTTTTTGCGATTGAAATTCCGGCATTAGTTAATCAACTTTAAGTTTGTCAAGCTAATTTCAATCTCTTTAAGGCATTGCAAATCCACGAAAGAAAAAAAGCATGCATAGCCATGCAACGCTCATTTCAGCTATGTTACGTTTGAGAAATTCTTGAATGCTTTTGAATTCCTGCGTAGATGTATTAACAATCTCACAACCAATAATAAAAAAATATTTTAAATAAGAGTGTAAGATAATGGCATTTTCTTGAAAAATGTGGAGTGCAATTCAGTGGGATGGTGATTGGTGAAGCCTGTAACAATAGCAATGAGAGAGAAAATGACGAAGAAACCAGTTGTAATGTTTCCCATTGGTTATTGGAAACAGGCCAGCCGGAAGGGACCAAGACAAATGCTGTAAAAGAACAGAGCTCAAACCATATGATTGAAACTGAAACCAATACATTTTCTTAGTTAACCAAGCACTAAAGTTACCTGTTCAGCGAGACTTTTTGAGTCCCTTGATTGACTGAAGTACAACACAACATACAGTACTAAAAGGGCAAATCCCAACTGGTTACCCTACTTGAGCTTAGGTGGTGACTTGTATAAGCCAAAGATTTATATTTTATAGCATGTCTGGTTTACTAATTGGAAATCCCAGAATCATAATTTTGACAAAAAGCTACTCTATTACCACTTTTGCCGAAACCATAGTTTTGAGATTCCAAATGGGAAACTAAAAATATTATTTCTTCCTATTATTTTACCAGATTTTTAACTGGAAAGCCCAAGGCGGTTCTTCTTTTCTGTCACCATTTTATGCCTCTCTATCTATGTATACACACACATACACAAAAGGAGTAGCTTGTATTCTTTTCCCTCATTATCAGATTTGCCTAGTTAAGTGGGCAAGGAATCTTTTCAATTTTCACACATGGTTTGAATTAATCCATGTTCTCTATAAGGTTTGAAGGTTCTCAATTTTATTAAATTAAGCTTACTCCCAGTCCAAACAAAAGGTTGCAAGTCAAAATTAAGTTTGCCTGCAATTTCTGAGGTTGATACGCTCAGTTATTCTAGGAAACAAAATGATCCTAAGGAACACTGAACATAACCATGCATAATGTATCAGGATACAAATATATCCAACGAAATTCCTGATGTACAATGTGCATTTCATCTGACAAGCAATAACCAGCCATGGTGACCTCTTTTGTCCAGAAGAGATCTTCAGAACATAAATAATCTAAAAGGAAAGTGAAAGAGATTCCCAGCTCCGCACAAACTACTGACTCCATCCAGAATGCCATCAATCAATAGATTTTAGACCTTTAATGCTAACTTCTGAGCTGCAAGAGCTTCAGCCTCCAGAGTTGGTTCCCACAGTAGTGTAGTCTCCGCCAGTAATGCTGTCACGACATATGGATCCATGTTTGAGGCCGGACGCCTGTCTTCCAAGTAACCTATGATCAAGAGCAAGGTAAACAATAAATATGTGGTGATTCTTGTAGATTTCAGAAATTAAATGGCCTTGGTATTAACTTAGTGGCATAGATTTGGAACAGAAAAGAAAAATGAATGAAAATTCGAATGAGAAAGTTAATAACAGAACAACAATGCTAAACAGCCAGAGTTTCTGTGAGAATATGATGTGTCAGAATGATGAGTCAAGATTTTAAAAATATTAAAGTGGAAGTAGAAATCATGGGTGAAAATAGAAAAAATGAGGCGTCTATCCACTACAATGCCACCTAATTCACGCAGTTCAACTCCGGCAAAAAGTGTCAGGCTGCAGAGCATTTCTCATAACAGAATACAATGGCAATCTGCTAAAAACAAATTAATTAGCGAACAAAGGCTGGGGACTTTGCAATATATGAAGGAGAACACTGGAAAAAGAAGCCAGACCAAAGTTCCATGGCAAGACAGTGCCAAACCATAAGCCTAATAGTAAGATGAAGTTGATGCATTACCATTTAGCAATTAGCTATCATCCAAAAAGTTCAAGGCTTTAAGCTACTAAAAATTTGAACTAGCAACTTCTGTCAAGCACGACATGCTAAGGAAATCAATATGATGCTTATCAGTCTCCCATTAGGCAGAAGGAATAAGAAGTCTAATGTTTGTACTATTCCTTCATTCAACTAAACCTACGAAACAGAGAACATACAATTATCAATGGTGACTTACCTTTGCCATTCCTCTCTGTGTCTCTTCCCACACGGATTGAGCAACCACGGTTAGCTACTCCCTGGAAGTTCAATGTTGTTAGTATGTTTTCACACAAGAAGATAAACTTCATGCTTGACTACCCTGTTAAACTTTAAAAAGAATAGGTATAGGTAATTGAAACAATACCCAAGAAAATGTGTTAATGTTGGCTGTCTCATGCTTTCCTGTCAACCTTCTCTCATTACCTTCTCCATATGCACTAATGTGGTCCTGGTGGCGAAGCGACAGATTCAAAATTGCCTTCTTTATTACCTCATAGCCTCCATCTTCCCTCATGCTCTTTGTACTAAAAAGCAAATCATATTTCATCAGCTTAGGAAGTCAATAAAACAAATGCAATCATTATTTATGATAACAGCTAGTCCAAAAACCTGAAATTGGTGTGGCAACCTGCACCATTCCAGTCACCCTGTCAGGGAAAAAACCAAAATAATTAGTATAAGAATCAAGATAAGAAATACTGAAAACTAAAGCATTGTAGTACCTCTATTGGTTTTGGATCAAGTGAGAGAACGACACCGGCTTGTTCAGTAATTCTCTGTTAGAACATACAAAAATGCATATGAAATGTTTATAGTGTAGCGGCACAATTGAAATAGGTTGAACATGCTAATATATATAAACTGAAACTAGGTAAAATGAATTACCTCGAGGATGTACCTTGAACCCCAGATATGATCACCAGCTTCAATACCAACACTAGGACCAACTTGGTATTCCCACTTCATGATTCATGGAAGAATAATAAGAAAAAGTGCGTTCATATACTCGTAAGCATTAAAAGAAAGGGAATGGCCAGATATGAACCTGTCCAGGCATAACCTCCCCATTGGTGCCACTGATGTTAATTCCAGCATATAAGCAAGCCTTGTAATGAGCATCAGATATATCACGTCCAAATGACTTGTCAGCCCCAGCACCACAGTAATATGGACCCTAATATATGAAGGGAAAACATAATTAAATCCACATCATGAAATTCACAAGTTCCTGTGAAATGTGAATGAAAACTCAAATAAAAGTACTAGACATTACCTGAGGGCCAGGATAACCACCAGTAGGCCAACCTAAAGGCCATTTCACATTCGTTTGAAGTAAGGTGTACTCTTGTTCTATTCCATACCTTTGAATAATCAACATACAGCAATCAATTCCAACTCCAAAAGTCCAGTTATCTTATATTTCAGTAAGGATCAAGAGAAGAAGGAAAAATCTCATGTCTGATATGGTAAGGCATCACTAGATAAGAAATTAGAAATAGCATACATGTCAGAATAATAGCTGGAAATGTCAATTATAAAATATCTTTCCTTTCGGCCATTAATCATCATATATCAAAGAAGTTTGTGCATATTGTAGGAAGATACTAAATTATTTCGAGCATCAAAAAATAGTTGGTAGCCTTAATGGTGTCTATCTTTGTTTTGTGGATGTAACATGAAATGACTGATATTAAGAGCATAATATATACCATGGAACTTCAGCTTGGACCTTTGGGTTACTGAAGATTTCAGCAGCTCTGTGTCGCTTGTTTGTAGGGATAGGCTCACCTGCTGGTGTGTAGGCATCACAAATTACCTTTGCAAACAAACATAAATCAAATTAACTTCATAACATTTGTATCTCAACTTCAATCAATATGTAATGAGACTTCTGCAAAATATAACAGCTCTTACCAAAATATTGTTACCACCACGGAAAGGATCTTTGAAAATTGCTTGAGGACTGTGGTAAGAAAAGACTAAAATTAAACTGCAATCATGTGGTGTAACATTAATATAAGTATCAGTTCCAAAATTCTTACTATAGGATTACTTCACTATCTTCACCAGGAGCCTGTCCAGTGCTAGATCCATCATAGTTCCATTTAGGGAGCTCAGAGGGATGTTCAACTGGCCTTGGTATTGTCTGAAAATTGAAAAATTATACATAGGATTATCATGAATAACATGAGATAAATCAAATGGCAACTAAGGTCAGAATAATTTCCACTCCTAGCCAGTATACAACATTATAAATAACATACCCTTGATTTACTGCGCACATCAATTCCTGTCCCACCAATCCTGTTTCAAAAAGATATCACAGTTTTGAAAACCTTGTGTCCTCTCATACAGAAGCAGGAATAAGGATATAGTTATTCATAACTGGATCCAGTAAAATATGCGGGACAGAGTGGAATGGAATACCAAATGTATTCAGCAATTATCTTGTCAGTGTATGGAGTGATATCCAAATTAAGTAGCTGCTCTAGCCTGTTGACAGTGCTATTTTCAGACTTGATTGCCAGCACTCTAAATTTAGCAGAACTGGTAGGCCCAACTTTCTTATTTGGTCTCATCAGTAAAGAACTCCACATGTTTGATGTGATGGGGCTTGCATTGGGAGAGGATTTTGTGATTCTCATCTGCCATTGTGTAGAGGGTGCCAAAATCTGTGCCATGTTCTGCACCTTACTGAACATAGTGATAATCACCGTGTATAAGATGCAGATTGCATAAAATCAGATCAGATGCAAAGATCCGGCAGACAAATAATAATTCAAGAAAATGTGCAAGAAATCAAATATGATTTTATATATGCAACTAGTGGAGGATATAATTTACTAAGAATCTGATTTGGAGTTCAGAGTTAAATCGACATCTACTCATAGTTATCAAATGACCAAAGTTTGTGTTTGATAAGAACCTGAACCACTATAGTGACCTTTCACTGCTACTTTTGCTAGTCCTTGTAGCATATTTCAATTTCTTGCTCTTCTTCGCACTAACACCTATCTGGATAAATTTATAGTAGACATAAAAAGATTCCATGATCATCCTAGGCTATAAGCTAGCTAACGAGTAACCCCAATATGGGATTTATATTTAGCCAGGTTTGACTATATGTAACATGAAATTTCAATTTTCTTGTCTAGAAAGTGGTAACTTTTATAATCATTAAAAGACATATAGTGATGAAAAATTGAGTTATGTTTCACAATATGCAGATAATTAAAGTGAAAGATATTTTAAGCCTAAAAGAGTTAACTTTCTTGTTCATCATAAAACTGAGTTAATTCTCTACCGTGTTTCATTGAAAACATACTTGAAGCATGCCTCACGTGAAACCAGGTCCCCTAAAGCATCTGCAAATGACAAAACATCCCGCACCCCTTTTTTTTCCACTTACAATATAAGAAGCATTATCTGACCAAAAACAAATTTTGGTATTTACGGAAAGCACTGAACAAGCCTGAATTTTGAACCATCATACATTTTCATAAGCAGTAGTTTTGAAGATCTCCTTTTCAAGAGAAAGAAGGGGTGGCAATGGGGATGATCAGTTACACTAAAAACATAAACTTGCTTACAAAGGAGACTGTAGTTTTCACAGTCTCACAGCCATAACCTCCATAGTCCTTAAAACAGTGTTTCAGAAAAGCTAGCAAGAATAAGCATATAATTCACACCCACAAGAGCGAAAAAATGTACATGATTTTAACATGTCATCTTAACCACCCCGCCCCCCGCCCCAAAAAAAAAAAATCACGTGAGAGTTTGAAACTTTGAATGGAAATAATGGCACAAACTCACTAACCAGAGAACAGTGGAAAAATGGCTAACAGTGCAGGCTTCAACAGAGGAATGCACTGTGTGACACAGACCCTGAGACAATGGGAAGCTTAGTGCGAGAGACTCGTGTCAAATAGCCACGGACTCTCTTGGCTTTTACAAAACCGATAGGGGTGAGCTATGAGTGGATGAAAATAGATTTTGGTCCCTTAAAGAGCACCAAGAGAAAGCTTGGACTCATAATATTTTAGATAAGGTTTCTCGTGTATATATATTTTTAATCCTATATATTGTAAATACCAATAATTTTTTAATCATAACATGTTGACAAGGCCTAGGAATTAGTGACTTAGCCTGTAATAAATTAATAATCATGACGCTTAGGAACATTTTTGCTGGTAGTCTCTGGTAGCTTTGTTAGATCCTAGGTCTCCTTCACCCTTGATAATGACGACTTGAGTGTTGAAAAACAAAATCTTCAAGCACATTTCCTTTGGACTTAGGATTTTTTTTGTTTGTTCTTTCTCATTTTTCCTACGTTGAATTGTCTCATTATAGGCTATTATAATAATTAAAGTCAATTAGATTATTATAATAAGGGAACATTTTTTTAGAGATAAAAATTGAAAGGAACTTTTGTTTGGGTTTGGTAAGAGTTGCCATGCCCTTGCCAACGCAGCGGAAACGTCTGCATCTTGTTGAAACTACACCAAGTAACCGGTTACTTATACCTTCTTGAATGCAATGGATTGAATTAAAAGACATTTATTAGCCTAGCGTTTACTTATTCAAATGTGAGTCTCTCAAAGGCCTTAGGTCAAGTGAAAACCAACACGCTTGGTGCTGTGGGACTTGTAAGAAGTTTTGTAACGAAGTCTAGGGGAGGAGATAGTATACGAAAACATTCAAATCATATTATGAAATCTTCCTGTGTGTATTCATAAAAAGAAAGAAAAAAAGAAAGAAAGAAAGAAATCATCCTGGGTGTGCTTTGTCTTGGCTGAGCTATAAATGTAGATCATGCAAGCACGAGTTTTAACTAAATGGACATTATTCTCAAATTTCAAAAAACATGTGCAAGACTAATTGATTACCAATAAATTGCTTATAAACACCAGATCAAAAAAGAATGCTTATAAATAACTTATCAATGAGAATATTCTGAAATCAAAATTAAATCATGACAAAACACGAATAGGAAACTAAATTGTAGGGATAGGTTTAGTTTCATAAGACAAAAAATATTTTCTGTTTTTATTTCATATTTTTAATTTTAATTATAAAGATATCATATCTATTTTCAAGATTTTATGAAGAAAATTATGAAAAAAAAACTTATTTTTATTATTTTCTTAATAAAATCCTAAAAAATGTACTATAAAATAATATCACATTCTTATAATTATAGTTTAAATTAAATATAAAATTAAAAAGTTCTTAAATCAAACCGACTTTAATTTTGTGTCTTAACTCTAATTAATTTTTTTAATGATCTTTTTAATTATTATAAATGATTTATTAAGATACGTTATTCTTACAAAACTTTAATTCAGGAAAGTTACACGAGAATAACAAAATAGAGAAAACTTTCTTGTATGCTTAAGGAGGCATGAATGGGGCTTTTTTTACCTTTTTAAATTTTAAAAAAATATTATTTATGTATATATATCTTTTGAAAATTATTTTCCAAAATATCCTCTTTTATTGGATTATTGAAAAATCGATCTAAGTTGAATCGATTTTATTACTATTCAAATTTTAAACTGAAAAGTAGGGAAAGTGTGAAATTAGATCGATTTCAGTACTATTTGAACAAATAATGATAAAATTGATCCAACTTATATTGATTTCATCACCATTTGCCAAATAGTGATGAAATTGACCCAACCATCAATGCACCCCTCCCCCTATAAATTTGTGGTTTGTAATATTTGAACATTTTTATGCATGATGGATAAGTCTAAAACAAATGGTGGAACATCACAGAGCTATAATTAACAAAATTTATTACATAGTATGGTGGAGTTAACAATTCAATAATTGTACCTTACATAAATATTTGAAGACCTTGCAACTATTTCAAAGGCTCATTGTATGACTGTTTCCAATTACCAAAAACTGAGGATTCTACATAATTGTGTTCAGCAACTCTAATAAAGTAACATATGGACGAACAACCATAAACTGAGGATTTTGACTGCAAAAAGTTATATCCTCAACTGTATTCATAATTTCACCACTATAATGAATAAGTATAGTATATAATATCTCTCAGCTATTTTTTCTCAAACTTTCTTTCAAAACTCACACTATGGGGTTTAAATATGGCAGTGGAGTTTAGGGTTAGGGTTGCTGAATCAATTTCATCACTATTTGGCCAAATAGTGATGAAATTGATCTAAGTTGGATTGATTTCAATATTGAAATTTGCTCAATATTGAAATCGATTCAATTTAGATCAATTTTCCTATAACCCGACAAAATAACATATTTTGAAAAATAATCTCAAAAAGATGGATATAAGTTAATAATTTTTTTTAATTTAAAAATATAAAAAAGGTCGGCATGAATGATATCCACCATTTATTTTGTTCTTATTTTCTTTCCCTTTTTATCTTTAAAAGGAAGAGTTAAGATGCTCCATACACGATGAAACTTTTTTCTGATAGAGTATAAAAAAAAAAAATACTCGAAATAGATAGAGCATCTAATAAAAAATTCAATTTGTTTAATTAATTAGGGTTATAAGAAGATTAAATTATTATAATAAATTTGAAGATTCAAATCAAATCAATGGAATTGATTTTGATATTTGACAATCGGTTTATTTTAAGGTAAAATCAAATCAAACCAATTATTATTGATTCAATTTTAAATTTATAATTTTTTAACCCGATAACTCAGACACCCAACAAGTTTTTTTTTGTTTATTTCTAATTTTTTAGAGCTTTGTACTTAAATTTTTAGTAATAGAGTCACTTTTTATCTTATTTTATTAATATTTATTTAAAAAATTTATCTATTTACATCATTTTAAATATGTATTCATAATTAAGCTTTACATTATTATTAGTTTTTCTTAGAATAAAAATTTCTTTAAAAAAATACAATTCTTTACTTTTTTTAGTTTAACTTGATAACCCCAACTAAATCAAATCAATCCGATCTTAATGGGATCAATTTGATTTGGATTTTTTGGGAAAAAAATTAAAAACTAAACCAAACCAATCCATTTACATCATTATAAACAAATATTAAAATCACAAATCAAATTTAATGAATATAGAAACAATAATAATAGAATCTTAGATTTTGTTTTTTTAGTACATTGACAATAATAAAATTTGAACTTAGGATCTTGTGCAAACTAGCCAAACCCTTTACCACTAAACCATTTATAATGACTTAACAAAATACTAGATCTAGGATGTGTTTGTTTATGATTTTTTTGGCAAGAAAATTATTTTTTTACTAAAAAAATCAGTTTTTATATATTTGAATAATTTTTTTAAATAATCAAAAATTTTTAAAAAAATTATTTTAAATTTTTTAAAAAAATTCAAAATAATAGCTTCTAAAAAAATTAATTTTTAATTTTTTTAATTATATATAAAATTTAAATTTTATAATTTTTTTTAAAGTTGAAACAAATGTACTTCTAACTTACCAAATAACTGCTTTTTCGTACCTCCGTTTCTTATTATTACAATTACAATAAGACGAGAGAATAGGAATCTCTCCATAAAAAGGAAAGGAAAAAATCACATATATCTACACTTTTTTTTCTCCTTTGCTTTTTCTACAGTGATTCATTGTTCGACTTCAACTTATCAACTTCTCCTTAAGCAATTGTGTTAATAAAACTTTTTGGGGAAGAATCACTTATATTTTATTTGCAAACCGTCTTAATAATGGGTTCAACATTTGACAATTTTATCATTTCATTTTATTTGTTTGTTATATTTAAAAACAATAATGTTTTTGTACTATAAAATATAATGTTACAAACAATACATAACTTTTTTTTCTTTTTTCACATGAAGAATACATAATAATTTTGTTCGACCAGAAATGTCAAAAATTATAACAGATGATAAATTTCATGTGTTGTTGAGCACAACATGCTAAAGATAACACCTAAATAAATAACAAAAACTTAAATGAAAATACAAATAAAATTATGTAAACATTATTTCATCACAAAAGATGTATTCATACAAATATACATTATTTCATCACAAAAGATGTATTCATACAAATATATCTCATAATTAACCTCCTCTGTGGTCAATTACAAATTTGTGGTCGATGATAATTTTAGTGTAAAGCAGCAAGTTGCCCCGCCCAGGATCCAGATTGGGCAAGCTGGAAGATTGGCAGCTAACAGAAACACTTGAGTGACTTTAATTTTTAGTTAAGTTCCATAAAAGCTCCTTCTTTTGGTAAAGGTAAAAATAAATAAATAAAAGCTCAATATTTGCAAATTTAAAACAAAAATACCCTGATTTACTAAAAATGAAAAAAATAATCGATGTTACTTGGCATCATATTTACAATCACATGTTTTTTGGTTAGTTTTGTTAGTAAGTAGTTTTTCTACAGAACGCGTACATTTATATAGTTTTTTCCCCCTTTTTTCGGCAGAACATATATAGATTTATAGAATTTCTTGTACAGAATGTATACCTTTATAGCTTTTCTAAGAAATTATCAATCATGTGCACAACTTGAATACATACAATCTTTTTTTCGTAAACTTGTACTGTACATATAACTAAATACTTGCTGGCAAGGTGTAGGACCGCTTAACTAAATTAATACTCAGCTCAAGAAAAGAGGAGGAAAAGATTGAAAAAAAAAAAAAAAAAGAGAAGGAGAGAGGGGGGGGGGGGGAGAGTTAATTAAATACTTGATTTGGAAGGGCGCAGGACCACTTTAAATTTACATGATAAAACCTGTAATTTTATACTACCTATGGCCTATGGTGGATATGCTAACATTATCTTAGTTTCGTCTTGTGGTGTGGATCTGCTGAGGTAACATTATATGAAAGGAGTGTCACGAGCGATCACAACTCTGAAAGACCATATATAATATGCATTTCATAACTCGAAGTAAATCTCAGCACGTGATCAAGTACAAATCATAATTGCCTGGAACAATGTCATCTTGGTGCATATGATACACGACAGTGAGGCTTTTCTTGCTTTTCTTTGGAGAAATTCTTAGAGAGACATTGCTTATTAGATCATTTTTTAGGGTCTTCATAATTCAATGTTTATGTAATTGAAATCTGAATATTAATTTGATTATCTAAATCTCTGTTTAGAACTTTTTTTTTCGAAGGGCACACAATTTTGTATATATTTAATATTGAATAGAATGTTTATGACGGCTGGCGCTTGACCCCAAAAATTTTGATTTTCTCTGTTAAGAAATATTTTTTGTACTATTAAATTGGTAGATATCTTTGAACACCCAAAAAAAGAAGAGATAAAAAAATTATAAATAAAAATAAAATGAGTAAAATGATTGATAAAAAAAGAAAAAATAGAGAAAAAGTATGGAAGATATCCTTCTTTTTGGAAGCGTAAATAATGTAGCTCTTCTATGATGCATTGGCCAGACAATGCTTGACAAATGATTGTTGGTGGCGATTATAAGGCCTTACGGTTTGGACTTTGGGGACCCGCATTGGATAAGATGCTATCCAGTGAGACGCTTGCAGGAGCCTGAGACACCCTTTTCAAGCATGGATCCTTGACCTCATGGTTGAGAATTCATCTCACCTATTCCACATTTCCACTTTGTTCTACCATTATCATTGGTTGTATGTTTGATTTTGATCTCTAACCCACTAAGAACTTTTCCTTTTTATGTGATGCCAAATTGTAATGAAGAAATCACCCCATTTTTTTGTAAGGCTAGAAAGTGAAATCATTTGCAGCGATAAAATATATATATGAAGGATCCAAGAGTCAAGCTCATTTTCATATGTGCTAAAAAGAAATTCTGAAAAGCCGGGTACCGTCTCTTGATATATACTATTGAGACCGATAAGTCTGTTTTGTCTTGTGCATTCATTAACCACACGTTCTAAAGATTTTTTTTTTTTTTTTTTCTATTTGTCTGTGGAACTTGATCGAAAGGGGAGGTTAATTGTTCATTATGGAGAAGTTATATGAAGAAAAGGTCTCCTTAGCTTTCTGAAATCCAACCAAAAAAAGGGGGGAAGAAGTTGTAGAAGATTTACGGCCATTTAGCAAAGAGCGATTTTATAAATTGAACGTTGAATTGAGAACAGCTCCTTGATGTTAGCAAAACTCATTACATTGTTCATTCTTTTTTTTTTTTTACATGTACTTTTCATTATCCTTGTTTTCTTTGGGTTTGTGTTTAACTTTGTACCAAAAAAAAAATCACTCAAAAACTTTTCATTTCAAAATTTTAATCCAAGTAATCACACTACAATATCGAATTAATTAGTTTTTGAAGGTTTTCTTAAAATGGGAGTTAGTTTTAATGCATTGCATCATTAATTATTTTTATGGTATTTAATTTTAATATATTATCAGTGTAAATTTTTTTTACATAATTATTTAATTATGCATCGTCATATAAATTTTACAATCATTATATTACAAGTTATACAAATGATAATATATAATTAAATAATACTATAAAACTCTTAGCAAAATTAATCTTATTATATATTAATATGTCATTTAATAAGTTTAACAATATAAAATATTTAATTTATCTAATAATATGACAATGTATCATTAAATTCAGCATAACACAAGACTTTTTCTATGCTCTGGAAGTAAGAATTGTCCCTTTTTTTTAACATTATTTCTTTATAAAACATCTTAATCATGGCTTAACTTTCAATAATGATATTTGTATATGTATTTGGGACACATTTTTGACGCGTTATCAATATTTTTTTTTTTCAGTTATCAATTTTTTCGACTGAGTTACCAATTAATTGTAGCATATAAATACCAATTTTTTTTCTCAGTTATCAATTTTTTAAACTAAAGTTACCAATTTATTTGATTGAGTTATTAACTAATTGAATATAAAATATCCTGTAATATTATAATACAACTAGTTGGTAACTTAATCGAATAAGTTGATAAATTTAATTTAAAAAATTAGTAATTGATATAAAAAAGTTGGTAATGCTTCGAATGTGTCTATTTTTGTACGTTAAAATAACACAACTCTTAATTTTTTATTCTCTTCTCTCTCTTGCTAAGATTCATGTGTACAGCAGTTCTCTTCGTAAGATGTTAGGTTTTTTTTTTTCGTATATAGCTTACCCAGTGCATTGAATTAAATTCATAAAAAAATCCTATAAAAAAAATCAAGAGATATGTTATAATAATTTTTTTATTTGACTGTTTTTTTTTTTTTGAGACCAGGGTCTCTTTTTTTCTGGACAACAATTTATTTAAGGTACATTTGTTTCAACTTTTAAAAAAATGATTTTGAAGTTTAAATTATATATAATTAAAAATTAATTTTTTTTCAAAAATTGCTCTTTGTAACTTATACAAAAAGATTGAAAATTAATATTTTTAAAAATATAATTATTTTTAAAAAATTATTTAAAGATACAAAAATTAATTTTTTAATAAAAAATAATAATTTCCCACTAAAAAAATTGCAAACAAATACACCATTAATCGACTTGCTGGGGATCCAACCCAGAATCTCTGGTTCCGTACAAAACAAAATTTGCGGAATTGGGCCATTGGCCCATTACTCACTATGAGGCCGTGGGCAATTTTTGTTGGGTTGACAAAAACAAGTTGTGTGTGACAAAAAGAAATGTAATGATTGGCCTTTTTATCAGCACCGTTAATAATGATTAACTATTATTTAATTAAAAAATTTAATTTTGATGTGCTGTCAATATAAATTTTTTTTTATACAAACATCTAAATATCCAATCATATGTTATTATATTAATATTCAATCACTCACTACTTTAGAAATTTTACAAATAGAAACATCTGTTTGAATGATAATATAAAATTTTTTTATATTGATAATACATCAAAATTAATCTCTTGATTAAAATAGATATAAAATTATGTTATGTAAAAATACATTTTATAATATTACTTAATTTCAATCTTTATTTTTTTCAGATATTACCTTAAAAAATGATTATCATGCAATTGTTATGTAGAAAATTAATAAATAAACATATTTGTGTATGCATTATATTGCATTATAATTATCATATACCTAATACTTTTATTTTCTATTTATATACAAATCTTAAAAAATAGTGATTGATATTTATGGTTAAAGTTAAAGTTTAATTAAGATTAAAGAGTATTCTAAAATGGATTCAATTTTGAGCAATATTAGTATAAGACTTTTTCACATATACATTCAAACATATATTGTCATATCATAAAAAAATATTTGATTTTTACCATAACTATCTCAAAAGTCATATATATGATATTAAATGATTGATTGACAATATACAATGTTATACACTAACAATATATTAAAATTGATTTCTTATAAAATATGAAAACTATGAATAATAACTTCTCTATTAATATTTCAACCAAGCACGGCACAAAATTAGATACTACTCAGCAATTGTCAAGTTAATGTAAGCCACTAGGATTAAGTTAATAGCAAAAAACTTGAATATAATTTGCATAAAATTATAAATTTAAATCTCGATGCCTTATATAAAAAGGGAAATCACCAAGATACCGCAACCCTTGTTCGTGTTGCAATTCTTGTAAAAAGAAATGATATCAATATACATCAATCTTTACAAATTGGATCTGAAAAAAAATGGTCATTGTATATTTGAATAAATTTTTTAAAAATGTGAGTTTAATACAATATCTAAAATTAAAGTTTTAAAATAAATTTTATTAAAATCAATCGATCCTGCACGTCTTTTTTAAAAATTATATATTTGTAATTCTATTTTTTAAAATCTTGTCTAAATAAGTTAAAAAATTTTAAAGGGGATTTATTTCGATGGTATAAAAGAGTTTTTTTACTGTTATCCAGTTATATGTCATTATATGTGAGTATTTTAAGGTAATGGATGTAAAAGTTAAATACTTTTGCTGATATAACAATACATAATTAAATATTTATATAAAAAAATTTATATTAGTAGTGCATTAAAATTAAATTTATTTTTTTATAAAAAATATTTTTTTATAAAAAAAAATGCAAGCAATTATATAATGTTTGTGAATTCGTTACATAGTCAAATCAAATCAGATCAAACCAAATTAGATTATGTTAGACTTGACTGTATCATGCTAAACTAGATTTGACTAGGACAAGCCAAGCCAAATAAGGTCGAATTAGACCAAACTAAAGTAGCCTAGGCCAAATTAGGATAAATTAGACCGAATTAGATTGAATTAGGCCAAATTAGACTAGATCGAACCAAATTAAACTAAACTGAACTAGGCTAAATTGGACCAAACCATACTAAATCAAATTGGACCAAACTAGGTCAAACTAGATCGAACCCAATTAGGTTGGACAAAATTAAATCAAATTAAACCAGACTAGATTAAATCAAATTAGACCAAACAAAAAATCAAATCGAATCGAATTAGATCAGGCCAAATCAAATAGGCCAGATTGAGTCAAACTAAATTAGACTAAATCAAATCAAACCAATTCAAACTAGATCAAACTAAACTATACTGAGTTGAACGATGCCCTTAATCCATGATGAAATCAATTGTCTTTAGGACCGTTAAAAGGCTAGTGATGGAACCACATCTTGTTTACCGATAAATATTGGTGACCAAAAGAATCGTGGCATTATTGGGACTTGGATAACACTCGTCCATATCATGAGGTGATCACAAAAGTATCCACTCAACGTCATTTATGTAGATCATATCTTTTCTTGTTCTTGTTCTTCTTGTTCTTCTTCTTGGGCGTACCTAAGTAGATCATTTCTACAATCCTCCCTAAGTATATTTTGCTAACTTTCCCATTTGAATATAGCCACTGCATTTTATAATAAGTAAACTATATTTTAAAGAACATGAGACATGTTTTGTGTACGTGGACATTGGCAGCGGAGGGTGGAGGGTTATCGAAAATAGCTGATGGCTTAGATTTATTTGAAATCTGTGTATTAATTAGTCCTATACTTATAAAGTGCAAAAACATCTTATGGTTTTTATTAAAAACATTTTAAATAAGTTCTGTAAAAATGTACGCAGAAAATGTAATAACTGCAAGTGTCACGACATTAAAATATTATCATCTACTGTGGAAGTATTACGCTAATTCAAAATATTTGTTATAAGATTGTCAATCTATTGGGTCATGAATATTCCTCCATTTGGTCATAAAGTTGCTTTTCTTATTCTGTAATTAAATTTGAACAAAAAATATAAATATAAATATTTTGTAATTGTAATTGTAATTGTAATTACTTTCAAAACACAGATAATGAACTTTTCATCACTACTTATAACATCTTTTTACCATAATTAAAAATTAAAAACATACAAATTGAGGAGTATACGTATTAATTATCAAAACCTTATTATTATCTAACAAAATAAATAAAATTTCTCCATGACATGAGTTTATGCATTGACTGTGAAAGCACATTGGGTTTGAAGCTATGAGCCTACCAATCAGCCTGCTCCACCACCACCCTTGGGAGTGTCGCAGTGTGAAGAGCCATGGGGGCAGCAAGGCGACGAGGATACTTGGTTGACAACAACGATTCAATTTTTCTATGTTTCTTTGTTCTGTTTGTTTTTACCACCAAAAAGAAGCATAGTTGGAATGAAACACAAGGACCAGACATAAACAAAAGCTTGGTCCAGTCTTTTTCTTTCTGTTTCGTTCTCTTTACTTCCTATTTGTCTAAAACAGTTGTCCCTTAACACTTTTTCTCTGTCTCTCTCTTCCCTCGTCCACTTTTTCTTCTTCTTCTTCTCTTACCTTGCAACTTCAAATATTCATGAAAAAATATTGATATATGTTTGCTTGAAGAGCTCAAATATACCATCTTTGATCATTTGAATATATGGAACAGCTGGTCAACTTCATCATTCGGCCACCAAGGTATCAACTTTTCTGCTTCTCACTCTCTCTTGGGAAAACTTTTTTTTTTTTTCTCCCAATCAAAATATTCTCTTTTTTTGTTTTTCTTTTTAAATTTCCGTGTATGCTAAATTGCTAATGCTTGGTGTTGTTCAGTTGGAATGGAATGGAATACAAAAGTTTTGATCTAAAGTCTTTGCAATGCCTGAAGCCTCAACTCAGCTTGGCCCAATTGAATTTTAGTGTAATTGTGAAATGAACTAGCGCAAGACATTCAATATTTTCATTTCCTTTACATTCTCATGAGAATCATAGAATTATCGCTATAACATCATGTTTAACAAAATCTAATTTTAAGCTACCCTAGGGAACTTACTTTCGGTATAGTAGCTCTTACTTTGCATGGTGCTGCTGAGACTTCAAAAACTAATGGGCATAGCAAGCTTGCATTGCAAATCTTTTCCTCGTGTATACTGGCATATGAATATAGTGGTTATTTATACCTACCTAACCAAGTTCTTATTGCCTTTTGTGTTCTGAAAATGAGATCTGTAAATAATGTAATAATGGTAAGACTCATTTTCTGAATCTTGAGAACACCAGACATTTTAATTGTTCTTTCGGCCTTTTGAGTAATTCTTGGCTTGTAACTGAGTGTTTGATTAGGATATTGAATATTTTGTTTTTACAAGGAAGAAGCATAAAAGCAAATGTGACTAAGGTGGATCCCCCCTCCCTTCTTCTCTCTCTCTTCTCTTTTCTATCAAAGAATACAAGCTACATAATGATTTGGCTTGTGTTATCTACATGCCTCACTAATTTTGTTGCACTGTTTTCATTTCAAATTTAACTTAAAATTTAAATAAATGTGATATAATGACTGTATATGTTATTGGCATGCAGAGCTGAATATGACCCAAAAAGTGATTTACTGGATCAAGAGTTCATGCTGAAAGGGAAATTGTTTCAACGGAAAGATGTGGAGGTAAGGATAAAATGCAGAATTCATATGTCAGTAAATGCATTTGAATTCTGGAAATACATTGAAAGATTGATTTTATCTTATTTCACAGTTTGTAAGTAATGAATTAAGGAATGTAAACCTTCATTTACTGTATATTATTTTAATTATTTTTCCTTTAAACCAGAGATGCCTGTCAGATGTCAATGGAAAAATTAGTGCCAAAAGGAAGATCAATTAAGCAGGACATGGTTGTTTTGACATTTTTTACATTTGAGTGAGGAGAATGGGCCTGTTACTTTGTACAGGGCAAATTAAATTTGAGAGATAAGTCCATATTGTCGCATACCTGGAAGCTAGAATGACTTGTCCATTGTCAACAATATGCTTGATAAGCATTCTACTCATGAGGCCATAGCTTTAACCCTGAAAAAAATTCAGTTTCATAATTTGTTCCAATCCTGAGTTACTTTATTGTTCTTAAGAGAAACTGTCACAAGAAGAGTTGCTTTTCCAGAATGTCAGATTAAACGATGGGTTAGTTTCATTTAAAACATTGAAACTACAGTAGGACGAGAAAAATATCAAGACTAGACTAATTTTCTACTCACCTTGTATCTTTAAATAGCATGCTGATTCCTTTTATGCATAATACATTTATTTAATTTTTATATAAAATGTTTGTATCTGTGTATGTGATGTTCTAATTTTATACAATTCAAATGGGAAATCTTTTCTTGTTGATGTCATTGTTTGTTTCCATCATAAACATTCTTTTCTTACTGAGTCATATTTTATGTACTTGACGTCCCAATTATCAACTTCTCATGCAATATTTGACATTCTGCAGATAAAAAACAGTCGTGGTGATGTTCTTCAATGCAGTCATTACATGCCTATAGTCAGTCCTGAAGGAAAGCCTCTGCCGTGTGTGATATATTGCCATGGCAACAGGTGACTCTGGGAATTTTCATTTTGGGGGGTTAGCATGCAAATTGATGCATAAACGAGTTCTATTCAAACTGTATACTTTCTTTTAACCCTTATTTTAAACAATATAGTCTAAATCAACAATTTCCTTTTCTAACTTAAATTATGAAATTTTAGGTGTTCTTAAATTTTAATATCTTCTGTTGTGAGGTTATTGACTGGTGGTTGTTTGCTTGGAGTTGCATACTTAATAGACTTGAATGTTATATAGTCTTGCTTACCGTGTGTAATGTTTGTGGCAGTGGATGTAGGGCTGATGCCAGTGAAGCTGCTATAATTTTACTTCCTTCAAATATTACAGTTTTTACTCTGGATTTCTCAGGATCTGGAATTTCTGGAGGGGAGCATGTCACACTAGGTTGGAATGAAGTAAGTGCTTGCTCAGTAACATTTTGAAAGATATCATATCTAGCTGTATCATTACCATTGATATGGTGTAAAGTAATTTTCTCCATCTCTGTCTTATCGTAATCGTGTTCTTGCTGGGATCATTCAAGAGCCTGTGCCTCAATCTCTGTCTTGTCCTGATCATGTTTGCACTTTATCATTGGTGGAAATTATGAAACTTGTCATATGCCTGAGGCAGGATTGTTATCCTTATTTCGTTTTAATAAATTGCATATATCACAGTAGGAACGAAATGCTTGAGTTTGTTCTGTACAAGGAGTTTGTATATGCATTACTACTATTTGCTTTGTTGCCATTCTATTATTAAGACCACTGAAACATTCTTGGCTGTTTTCAGAGAGATGATCTGAGGGCTGTGATCAACTATCTGCGGGCAGATGAAAATGTCTCTCTAATTGGCTTATGGGGCCGCTCAATGGGTGCTGTGACTAGGTAAGTTTTTATCATTTTCTTTTCATTTGAACTTACATTTTGAACAAAGAAAGGTTTTCTAGTCAGCAGTCATACATAGGTTTGTAGCAAAAAATTGTTACATGGTCCATTATTACTCAGCTCTTTTAGTTAATTGTTGCTAAGAAGTTGATTAGTTTGTTTAAAAAAAAAAACACATAGTTGACTTGTTGTGATCCTCGTAGAAAGAGAGCTAGCATGGTTTGAGATGAATATGCAATACCTGTGCCATTAAGATTTTTGTATTTGGTAATGATCATCACATCAGAAACAACAATGAAGGGATCACAATCTGTTGGATGCTGACATGGAAGCTGAAATGCTTTGTGAAAGTAACCATATCTATCATTATCATTCTTGATTAATAGATTGTAGGCATAAAACACACTTAACCCGAGGATAAAGGATTTTATAGTATATTCATGTATGCTTGTTTGAACATTGAAAGTATTTTTTAGTTGTAGTTTTGTGGAATGATCTTCTTCCCATGTATTTAATAGACCCATCTGAATTGAATGTTTTGTAGTTTTGCCGACCAAACTCATTCTCCTAAAGCATACTATCCATGTGCTTTCAATCTTAAAGTCAATTTATAAATTCCCTGATTGTAGCAGTTCATTCCTACCAGTGTATATGGCTTTTCTTCTTACCATAATGATGTTATTCCTTGCAGCCTTATGTATGGAGCTGAGAATCCTTCAATAGCAGGGATGGTTTTAGACAGTCCCTTCTCTGATTTGGTTGATTTGATGATGGAACTTGTAGATACTTACAGAGTTCGTCTGCCAAAGTTCACTGTGAGTATATTCTTTTTTTCAATGAAAATGAGAATACTATTTATAGAAGTCATCTATCTAAAATTTTAATCGAGTGTCCTTGCATGCTTTATTGTTTCTTTACACTGAGGTTTTTAAGGTTACCCTTATGAACAAAAAAGGAGATATTATTTCAATACCAATGAACTTCTCTAAATGTCCATTCAGGCTGGAAGTTGATGGCTTTTCTTCATGTTTATTCCATGCATCTGCTTTTCCTTTGAAGTTTTTTTGCCCACTTCCCCGAAAAAAAAGGTCTATTGTGCCCATATGCATGTTCTGTGGTCAGTGACAGAGCACTTGCAGAAATGCCTTTTTTTTGAGGCTAGTTATTGAAATTGAGTTGGCTGGGACTACAGTTTATTATGGAGCAATGTAGCAGCTGCCACAACTGATTATTTTTTGCTAGAGGCTGGCAAATAGCTGTTTCTTTTTTTCCTACATATGGGTATGTTCAAACCTTAGGATGAATTTTAGTACTTTATATATGGGGCTGGCAACTGATGCCATGGGTTTGGTTTTGCTTTTATTAGAATAGATTGTCATTGCCTTATGATCTCCCCATTTATTCATAAATCATTTATATGCACAACAAAACTAACGATGGATTTCTTAAACTTTCGTTGGGGACCATGGATTTGTGGCATTATGCTAATTTTTTCGCCTTTGATAGGTGAAGTTTGCAATTCAATACATGAGAAGAGCAATCCAGAAGAAGGCAAAATTTGACATAACAGACTTGAACACCATTAAGGTTATTTCACACTCCCCCCCCCCCTTCTCTCTCTCTCTTCTCTATAGAAGGTTGTGTAATGAAATGGGTTACTTTTATTTGCTTGGTTATGTGTAATGATGACTGATCAGTTTGACTGAAAAAGAGTTGATTATCCTTCCTGCCTTTGTTTTGATATAACTTCAAGTTAGAATCCCACATCTGTCCCTGAGCTTGGTTAGGAAACTTTTTGTTTATTAGCTTGAAATTGAAGAAATTATGCACTTGTTGAAAATTTGTACTTGATTTTTGTTAATATTTTCACTAGTTTGTTTATTGATGAGGATGATGTAACTTTTCATGGACTTTGTGAACTTCTTAAACTTTTATTAGATTAGATGATAGGAATTAGGATGATTATTTATAGTCTCCTTTTTACATTGTGGTGCTTGTGGGCATGCATATTCCAACTTGAAAAGGGATCAATCTGCTAGTTAGAGTTCAAATTTGTTCAGGAAACATACAAGGAAAGAGGCAGAACATCCAAAAAAGCAAACAGCGCACATATTTTTCTTGACCCCTACAACATATGTGGCTTTCTGGGCATTCGAAAGCTTAGGAATGAAAGTTTCATGGGAAATATTTATTTGGGAGAAAATTCACAAAGTGTTATTTCTTTTGTCTTTCTTTACGCTTTTATATTCTCCATTGTATTCATTCATTATTTATTTGCATTGCAGGCTGCAAAATCTTGTTTCATTCCTGCGCTACTAGGGCATGCCATTGATGATGATTTTATACAACCTCATCACTCAGATCGTATATTTGAGGCTTACATGGTAAGTATTTTTTACTTGAAGACTGATTTACATAACTCATCTACCTTCTGCTATGTTGGGTTATGCTAAGTCTCATGTCATTTTTTAAGTCTCACTTACATTAGAGCATGTTTGCTGCTCTCAGAACTATAAAATATGTCTTCTAGGTTGTTGCTTAAACTGGATAGGTTTTGCCTCTCCTATCTTCTTATTATCACTTTTTTATACCATTTATATTCTCCTTGTCTTATATTCTCACAGATTCTCTAAGCCTGGCCTTTTGAATCTTTAATATGGCTGTCCATGCTTTGCAGGGAGACAAAAACCTAATTAAATTTGAGGGGGATCATAACTCTCCTCGTCCTCAATTTTATTTTGATTCCATAAACATCTTTTTTCAAAATGTTTTGCAACCTCCAGAGGATGAGGTTGGAGAATCATTTTTTGACTTCATGAATGATTACTTTGGTAAGGTAAAAATTCACTATGCACCACTTTGGTTCCATTTTGGTCAAAATGCAAAGCTCCATTGAACATTTTTGAAAAGTCAACTGTTCTTTACCCAGGATATTTGGAGATCTGTGCAAAAACTAGACTATGGCAGTGAACCATCATCTGAAAACAACAAAGGCATGACTCAAATACCTAGTATCTCTTAACATTCTTCTGCATCTGGCAACCTCACTTTCACTTTATGCAAAATCTCTTATTTGTTTCATTGCTAGTTGCAGAGCCATCAACAAGCAGGACTGTGGATGCCATTAGGCAAGTCCATTCAAAAAGACCAATGAGTAGGATGGAGGTTTGTTGCTATTTGTTCTTAGTTTACTCCAAGAAGACTACTTGAATTTTATTGAAATTATTTTAGTGGCATGCTTTTTAGTTTTTTTTTAGTGTTTTTTCCCTGAATGTATTGTATTTGTATGACATTTCTCAGGTTCCATCACATACTTCTTCAAAAGATGAACTTCGTGACCATGAGGTATTCCTTGAATCTTATTTATTCTCTAACCACTACTTGTATGCCTAGAAGGCACCGATACGTGAGTGTTAAGAACTTAAGAATGTCATTTATTCATATGCCTTGCTTAAGATAAAGACAGGAGAATAATATAAATGCACAATATATTTAATCAGAGGCATAACTTGAAGGGATTAGGTTAGGTGATCAAAATCAAAGAAACAAGAGTCACTAATTTTGCATGATATTCTTGCACAACAGGATGAGAAATGTGATGATCTTTCCTCATCATCTTCAACGATGATTAGCTTTGAACTATCAAATGGTCATCCCTATGGTCCTCATGTTCCGGCCACATTGGAAGATGATGAGTATGTGGAATATGAACTTGAAGACCTCGCAGGCTTTCCATCTAGTGCAGAGGAAGAAGACAGAGTGAGTCAACTTGTTGGCTTTCATGTAATTTGAAATTTTGAATACAATGAAAGATGAATGATTGGTTTTTATGGATTTTTCCCGCATGATTCAGATGTTCATGGAAGCAGTAATGGTGTCAATGAAAGACTTGGAAATAACAAATCCACAGGTGGAACAACCAACAGCCAGCACTTCTAGTACTATTTCTGTAGAGCCATCACATAGAGATGACTCACATGCTCCTTCACATGAGGTTCCCAAACCTATAGAGACAGAATCCTCTTTAGTCAAGCACGGCATGCATGCAACAACCAAAACCATTTCCACTGCATCTGATGATGCATGTGGACCCTTGAAAGCTGAGTCAAATTCCATTTCAGTGATGCATTCCCAAAATATGGCATTTGAGCCAAGTCCAGCACCCAGTGTTTCATCAAAGGGAGCACCACTGGACACTTCATCAGGCACTGAGTCCGGCAATTCAGCAAGTGCTTCTTCTATTTGTACTGATAGTTCTGCCAGTGTACAATGTTCATCAGATACTGACATATCACACAATACAAAAGCCACATTAACTGTTGTCAGGAATCCAGCAGGCCACATCCTTGATGGTTTAATGCGTCGATGGGATTTCAACTTTTTCAGAAGCAGTCACAATCGATAAGATGCGACATTATACATTGTTTTTTTTGTAACTATAAAGAGTATAGTTATTAAAATGCTTGCTTGGCAAAAGAAATAGGTTGCTGGTGTGTAAGTTTAGTATGTTTAGACTATAATCTAACACATGACCTAATATTCTTTGACTGTAATAGAGAATTGTTGTATTTATCTTTTTTCCACCTCTATTCTAGACATATCATTTGAGCATAGATGAAGATGTCCTCATTATTGGCTCATGCTTGTGCATGATGTTCTTAAGCCCCCCTGATGGAGAGAAAAGAGGAATTTGAGACAGGCTATAAATTGAAATCTGAAGCTCACAATTTTATTGATACCAACACTCTTTAAATACAAGAAATTTAAAACTGATAATTGCTAATAATTCTTCCTATTAATTTGAAAATATAACTGTCCATATTGTAATAGTTTATAGCCATATGAATTGTGCAATTATATCTAATAAACTCCAATAATAGATATTGATGCATATTCTCAACACTCCTCTTTGCATCAGTAGATATTAACTCCAAGCTTTTCTCTTAAATTCTCGAACCTTCCTTTAGGAAATGCCTTCGTGAATATGTCAGCTGGCTGATCTTCTGTCTTACAATATTGCAACGAAACCTCCCCTTCCTTCTGAACTTCTCTGAGAAAATAGAGTTTGATACTAAAGTGCTTAGTCTTTCCATGAAAAACAGAGTTATTAGAAATTGCTATTGCAGCTTGGTCGTTTACAAACACCTTGGTTGAATCTATTTGAACCACTTGTAGATCGGCTAGAATTTTTCTCAGCCACAAGGCTTGATTAACAGCTGCAATAGCAGCTATGAACTCTGTTTCAGTAGTTGATTGTGCCACAATATCTTGCTTCTTTGAAGACCAAGAAAACACTCCAAAACCAAGTGTAAAACAACATCCTAAAGTGCTTTTCATATCATCCAATGAACCTCCCCAATCACTGTCAGAGAATCCATGGAGATTGAATTCTTGATTATGCTTGAACCAACCTTCATAACCAAGAGTTCCATTGACATATCTAAGTACACGCTTAGCTGCTTGAAAATGCACTTCACTTGCACAATGTAAGAATCTTGAAAGAACACTTACAGCTTGCAAAATATCTGGTCTTGTAGCTGTAAGATACATGAGATAGCCAATAAGACTTCTATAATCAATCTCATCAACCTTTTCAGCACCATCTTCCTTGCATAGCTTCAACTTTTGAATAATTGGAGTATTCATAGGCTTGCAGTTCTCTATCTGAAACTTCTTTAGAATTTCTTTTGCATATTTCTTCTAACAGATAAATACTCCTTTCTCATTCTACTTGACTTCCATTTCGAGAAAGAAAGCCATTTCTCCATAATCTGTCATTTCAAAAACCTTCATCATGTATTGCTTGAACTCCTCAATAAATGCAACATTGCTTCTTATCACCAAAATGTCATCCACATACAGAGAAACAATTAAAATTTCAAAATTCAAGCATTGCATATAAAGAGTTG
This sequence comes from Pterocarpus santalinus, assembly GCA_031439595.1. NCBI lineage: Eukaryota > Viridiplantae > Streptophyta > Magnoliopsida > Fabales > Fabaceae > Pterocarpus > Pterocarpus santalinus. The sequence goes on from CM062530.1 coordinate 58,474,070, forward strand.
ACTCACTGAGGCTTTTTGTAAAGCCAAGACTCAGCAAGTATTCATCAATCCTGCTATATCATGCCCTTGGAGCCTGTTTTAAACCATATAAGGCCTTTTTTAGTAAGAAAACCTTGTCTTCATGTCTTGTAACTACAAATCCTTTAGGTTGCTCAACATATATCTCCTCTTGAAAATAACCATAGGCAGATTTTACATCTAATTGGAACACTTTCCAACTTTTCTATGCTGCCAAAGCAAGAACCAATCTGATTGTATCAAGTCGAGCTACTGGAGCAAATGTTTTAGAGAAATCAACTCCAAACACTTGAGCATATCCCTTCACCACAAGTCTGGCCTTGTGCTTATTAAAGGAGCCATTTGCATTAAGTTTGGTCCTAAACACCCATTTAACACCAATAACAATTTTGTGTTGGGGTCTAGAAACCAATTCCCAAGTTTGGTTCTTCTCAATCATGCTAAGCTCTTCCTTCATTGCAGCTATCCACTTGGGATCTTTTTCAGCTTCAATATAATTTGTAGGCTCTAACACAGCAACATTACATCTTTCATAAATATCAGAAAGCAATCTAGTTCCTCTAACAGGTTGATCATCAACATTTTCATCTTGTATACCAGAAATCTGCTTCCATTCATCTTTCTCCCGGTTCCATTGTTTATCTTCAACAAAATGAACATCTTTACTTATTAGAATCTTACCAGTTTGTGGTTGGAAGACTCAATAAGCTTTTGAAGTTTTGCTATAGCCTATAAAGATTCCTATTTCTGCCTTTTTATCCAGCTTATCTCTTTTCACCTTTGGCACATGAGTAAAACAAATACATCCAAAAACTTTGAAATTTTGGACAAAAGGTTTATAGCCATACCATGCTTCAAATGGAGTTTTCCCTTGCATTGCCTTTGTAGGAAGCCTGTTCAACAAAAACACAGCTATATTAGCAGCTTTTGCCCAAAACCTCTTAGAAAGTCCTTTTTCATGCATCTAGCCATCTCTATTATTGTTCTATTTTTCCTTTCACTCACTCCATTTTGTTGTGGAATGTAAGGAGCAGTAAGCTGGTGCTCAATCCCAGCTTTTTCATAGAAAAAATTAAATTGATCTGAGGTGTATTCCTTCCCATTGTCAGACCTGACAACCTGAATTTTACAGTCACTTTGATTTTCAATCCAAGCCTTAAACCTCCAAAAAACTCCTGCAACTTTGGACTTGAATCTCAAGAAATAAATCCAGCACATTCTAGTAAAATCATCAATAAAGGCAATGTAATATTTACTCCCCTTTAAAGATAATTCAGGTTGGAGGTCCTCCAAGGTATATATGAATCAATTGCAGCTTCTGTGATGCTCTCCAACTTGTTTGTGGAAATGATAGCTTGGACTACTTTCCATATTGACATGCACTACAGCTACTCAAGTGGTCTTCTAATGATGGCAAGCCTTCCACAAGATTATGCTTTCTCATATACAGCAGTGCAGCATGGTTGAAGTGACCTAATCTCTTATGTCAAATTTCAGTGGCATCAACTGAGCTTGAAACAGTAGCTTGCTCCTCCTCCATTAGATCCAAAGAGAAGCTTTTTCCTTTCATTTTTACCTTAAATAGGTCTTGCCTACTTGCATCTTTGATCAAACACTTTTTATCTTCAAACAGAACTTTGTAGCCTTTTTCAAGCAACTGGCCAACACTCAACCAATTTTGATTAATATCTGGTATATAAAGCACATCAGTGATAATTTTGGTACTTGAGCAGCTTTCTATTGCAACATTGCCTTTTCTTTTAACGGTGATGCACTCTCCATTGCCTATCTTCACTTTTGAAATACTTGTTCTATCCAACTCCTTGAATAACGCTTCATCATAGGTCATGTGATGTGTGCATCCACTGTCAATCAACCAGCTTTCATTGTTGTTGTTGGTGGCAACACAGGTTGCTGTAAATAATTGCTCCTCCTCCTGTTGTTCAGTTACTTAAGCTTCAGTTTGAGGCTTCCTTTTATTCTTGCAAATTTTGGCAATATGACCAAGTTGATTGCATTTATTGCATCGTATATCAGGCCTCTTCCAGCATTTGAAGTGAGGATGATTCCTTTTTCCATAGTGTCGACATGGAGGATAATTTGGCTTTTCATCTTCTCCTTTACTCCTTTTGTTGGAACTTTCCCCTTGCTCAAAGCTACTCTCTTGAGCCTTCTTTTTCTTTCTTTTGTGACCTTGATTGAGCTTCAATTTGGCTTGTAAAGCACCTGCAATCATGCCTTCCTCTCTCATAAGTCTCCTTTGTTCTTGGGCTTGTAAAACGCACAATAGTTCTGCCAAAGTAATGCTTGACAGATCTTTGGAATTTTCCAAAGAGGAGATAGTGGATTCAAACTTTTCAGGAACAGTCACAAGGATTTTTTGAACTATCCTTGGGTCAGGAAACTCAATTCCAAGCAATCTCACCTTGTTGACAATGCTTAGAAGTCTGTCAGAATATTCCTTGATTGTTTCTGACTCCTTCATCTGCTGCATCTCAAATTCCTTGATTTGATTCAGCACTTGCATCCCTTTGACTTTCTCATTTCCATCATACTCCTGCTTGAGAAAATCCTAGATGACCTTTGCTGATTTCAAAGTCATGATTCTAGTAAAGATTGCTGGAGAGATAGCAGAAAACAAACATGATCTTTCCTTATGGCTCTTAATTTGAGCAAGGGTTGGATTTTCTGGTAATCGACCAACCTCATAATCCTCCTCAATAGCTTCCCAAAGATCACTTGCTTCAAGATAAGCCTCCATTTTGATGGCCCATTGGTGATAATTCTCACCCTCAAAAATTGGTATTGATATGACTGGGTTGTCAGTTTGCATGGTGATTTCTTAATGTGGTATAAGTGTTTGGTTGTTTGGTGGAACTCTCAACCTTACTAGGTCCCTCAAGAACAATATGGCTTTGATTATCAATTGTTGGAGAGAAAAGAGGAATTTGAGAAAGGCTATAAACTAAAATTTGAAGTTCACAATTTTATTGATACCAACACTCTTTAAATATAAGAAATTTAAAACTGACAATTGCTAATAATTCTTCCTACTAATTTGAAAATGTAACTGTCTATTTTGTAACAGTTCACAGTCATATGAATTGCACAATTATAACTAATAAACTCCAATAATAGATATTGATGCATATTCTCAACATCCCTTGAATGTATTTTCTTGACAAAAGACTTGTGTAATTGTACCCAACTACTGTAGAGTGGCTTGCAATTGCATGTTCTTTTTGTCAGGCCTTGTGTTTGTAGATGTCTTGGATTCGAACAAGTCTTCCTGTAAACGGCTCTTTACAATTACAATTGACTCGCCATGCATTAGTGCCTGAATGAATATTTGTTTATGTTAAACTGAAAAGAACGAACGAACAGATACTGCACTTGATTCGAGCCGAAGAGTTGATAAGCGTATTATTTTTAATTGAATATTCACGCTTTAGTTTTCGCTAATATAATTGATTTCTCATATATAATAAATCTTTTACTTAGCATTATTTGAATTTCATTTTTAAAGGCAAATTAATACAAGGTATAGGGATGGTGTACAATTTTTTGTTTTTCGTATTTTCGCTTTTGCCCCATTGTTTGTTTAAAGGAAAAAAAGAAGCCCCGCCTTGGGGGGGGGGGGGATAGTGTACAATTTAATGTATTATGGAGCGTTTGGTGGATGGAATAAATTTTCATTCCTGGAATGCTGGTTTTTGGGAGTAACTTTCTTGAATATAATATTTTAAGAATATTTGATGTATAAATTAAATTTTCAAAAATATTTGATAAGTTTTCAAAAATACCCTTAATGAAGATGGTGGCTTTATGGTTGGCCAGCAGTGATGGACGGTGGCTAGTTGGCGGCAGTGGACAGTGACTAGCAGCGGGTAGCTTTGGATGGTGATAGAGTATTTTGGTCTTTTTATAATGACAAATATTTTCTTCTCATGAGAATATTAAATTTTCATAGAGGGAGGTAGTAATATTTTAGGAGTAATTTTTCTTCTTAAAATTGCATTATTATTGGGAATATTATTTTAAATATTCTACTAAATATGAGAATATTTTTATATTCATGGACAAAAAAAATTTGCTGCCGTGCCAAACACCGCCTATGGGTGAAACTCTTAGGAAAGGGGAAACGCTCTTTGCACATCCAAAATCTAGAGACAGCTGACACCCCCAGTGTTATTTCACCCCCAACGTGATTTTGTATTTTTTTTTCATTTTTTTAAGTAATTTTTTTTTTCCTTTGTCTATCCATGTCGGGCAAAATGTTTCATATAGCTTCTTGGAAAAGTCTCAATTGAATTTTTTTTTCCCCTTTTCTTTCTTTCAACAAAAGAAAATTTCCCACTTTAATTTTTTAGAAACAATCTTGATATGCATAAAAAGAAATAATTTCTTTCTTTTTTTTGGTTCAAAATTGTAGGAAACATTGTTATCATAATTTTAGAGGATGAAGCAATTTAGACTATTCCCTCTATTAAGAGATGTACTTCTTGAGATTTGAACTTATATTTTTATCCTTATAACTTATTGGTTACATAAATAAATTTTACCTAGGATTTCAAATTTCAAAATTCTTATTTTTAAAATGGTTTTATTTAATTATTACTCTAGGTCAAAAACTGAGTTCCAAGTTATGGGGACAGGTTTTTAGCTGCCACTCAAATCAAAATGAACCAATAGGCGTGCATGCATGCTTTATGTGTGAGTGAAACATAATAGAATTTCCTGACTTTGTTAGTGTAGGATTTTGCGGATTCCGTTGAAGACGTGCCCGTTAAACACCTGGCCAAGTAGATCAGCAACCAACAACCTTTGACTCTTCACACTTGACACACTCACTTCACTTCTTCACTCTCATCATTCTCTTTCTTTGTGAAGTGAGTGAGTGTGTGTGTGCAGTTCAATCCCCATGGCTTCCATTGCTTTCAGAAAGCGCCTTCTTCTTCCTTTCCATTCATTTTCTCGCGTAGTTTGCAGCATATCCCAAAACTTCCCTCTCTACAGCAATGCATCATCCTCTCCATTGGGTCTTGTTTCTCTGCGGAGATCCATGGCCACTTTCACTCGAACGTAAGACTTTCATCACTGTGTTTTCTGTTATTTGTCTTGCATGATTTTAATGTTACCCATCATTGCATTGCATCTGGTGATGAACTCACGTGCATGCAATCATGCATGTGAATAAAGGTCAAAGGTGCAACCTCAAATGAAATCACTCGAAGCGGAATTGATCAAATTGATCATTTATGTATAAATAATATATTGGCTTATATAACCGGTTCGATCAGTTATTCTTCCTTCATGATAGACAATTTTTTTTTGGGTTCATTTTGAAATTCTCAATCAATCGTTTTGGAGGCATTTGGTATGTGTATGGACTTGGAAATGCAGATAGCAGATAGAAATGTTATATTGTTTGTGTTACATAAGGAAGGGTCCTTGCATGCTTTTGTTATGAGGGTTGTTTATATTGTGTTTCCTTTTCAATTTTCATCATTGTTCTCTTTTGCAGCAAACCTCATCTTAACGTGGGAACCATTGGGCATGTAGATCATGGGAAAACCACACTTACTGCTGCTATTACAAAGGTTTGGGTTGATTTCCATGTCCTAATACTTAAAATAGTGGAGGGAGAGGAATTCTACTTTTTCATTTTCTTGTTGGTATCTACTTTGAGCAATTCGGTTCTTGTACTGTGGAACAGGTGCTAGCCGACGAAGGCAAAGCCAAGGCCATTGCCTTTGAGGAGATAGACAAGGCTCCTGAGGAGAAGAAAAGAGGAATTACCATTGCTACAGTGAGAACTAGTTCCATGCTCACAATATGCATACTGGGAATAATTCAGGGCTAAATGTTCTAGTATTTAAATTTCGTTGTACTTTCTTGAGCTTATCATAGGTCTCATCTTGACCTTGCAGGCTCATGTAGAGTATGAGACAGCAAAGAGGCACTATGCTCATGTTGATTGCCCAGGACATGCAGACTATGTTAAGGTAGTAAGCTTGATGATCATGAATAGTTGATGATCTGGATGTATATTATGACTATAGTGCTTTTTCTGGTATATTGAATGAAATAAAAATTGCAATACTCTGAAGAATGCATGATCTTATTTGTTCTTAATGAATGCTGTTGTCCACGTTCTTGTATGCAAGGACTAAGGACTCTGACTTCACTTAATTGATTTGGCCAAATTACAGAACATGATAACTGGAGCTGCGCAAATGGATGGTGGAATTCTTGTGGTTTCTGCTCCAGATGGGCCAATGCCTCAAACAAAGGAACACATACTGCTTGCTCGTCAGGTTTGTGTCACAATTTGTGAATATGTAAATGTAAAACCCAGTTTTTATAAAATATAACTAAACACCGAACCATGAGCAGCTTTCTTTGTTTTGCTATGTTAGGTTGGTGTGCCGTCACTGGTCTGTTTTCTGAATAAGGTTGATGCTGTTGATGACCCAGAGTTACTTGAACTTGTGGAGATGGAGCTTCGTGGTATGAGGTGTTACCTTACATAGTTTCAGTTGAATGGGAAGAAAAAGAATCCAACACTTATCAGAATGTTTCTTTTCCATATTCTTCTACTAATATCTGGATGTGCATCCTTTGACAAACAACTTTTTTTTTTTTTTTTTTTTTTTTCTGGCAGAGCTACTTAATTTCTACAAATTTCCTGGGGATGAGATCCCAATTGTGCGAGGTTCAGCCCTGTCTGCCTTGCAGGGGACAAATGAAGAACTTGGAAAGAAGGCAATCTTAAAACTAATGGATGCTGTGGATGAATACATTTCTGATCCTGTGAGGCAGCTTGACAAGCCTTTCTTAATGCCAATAGAAGATGTTTTCTCAATTCAGGTAAGCAGAAATGTCACATGTGTATCATAATTATTCTTATCGAATCATCATATTCATAATGCAATCCAATTTATGGGCATTAATTGGTGTCTCCATGTTTCCCCCCTACACGAATAAGAAGCAGGAAGAAAAGGAGGGGAAAAAAATTTAGCTGCCCCAAAAATGTCACTATCATCAAAATCTATTACTCTCTTCTTTTAATCGTTAAACAACATTAATAGCAAGGATTAATATTCCTTGAATACTAATTATGATAATCAAATATAAAATGTGCCTTACTCCATCTTTGGTTTATGTGAAGGGGCGTGGAACTGTTGTGACGGGTCGTGTTGAACAAGGCACCATCAAAGTTGGTGAGGAGGTTGAAGTATTGGGACTAACACAAGTATAAACTGAAGTTAAACATGTGTTATCATGGCCATGAGTGTTTTTCTTCATGATACATGTTGTTCTATTTACGTGTCTTTGTCTGCAGGGCGGGCCTATTAAGACTACTGTAACTGGTGTGGAAATGTTCAAGAAGATTTTGGATCAGGGGCAAGTGAGTAAAATCATTTAAAACCCATCCCCTCCTTCCTTTTCTCTGGGATTGGATGCATAGGTAATTGGTTATCCTAATTTGTGTCAATTTCTAGGCTGGTGATAATGTGGGACTTCTTCTACGTGGTCTGAAGCGTGATGATGTACAGCGTGGAATGGTGAGTGAAACTGATTCAAAGTGTAAATTGTTATTGATATTAATGTATGTAATAATGTAACATATGTTTGGCACTGATCCAAGACTTTATATGGAAGTGGAAAACTGGCAGTTATCTCACCCCTGTCATGGAAAAAGTTAGTTCTTCCTGAACTGATTGATACAGATGAACACATGTAAATGGGAGAGAGATAGGATAAATAAAAAGTAACTAAGAAAATACTGCAGTTTCACCATTTCATTTAGGTTTGTGTATTCATTTTATAACCTTATTTTGGTGAAAATTATAGGTTGTCAGCAAGCCTAGTACATTGAAAACGTATAAGAAGTTTGAAGCAGAGATTTATGTGCTCTCAAAAGATGAAGGTGGTCGTCATACTGCTTTTTTCTCTAATTATAAGCCTCAGTTTTACATGAGGACTGCAGATATTACCGGAAAGGTGGAATTACCTGAAAATGTTAAGATGGTCATGCCTGGTGATAATGTGACTGCAACTTTTGAGCTGATATCGCCTGTTCCTCTTGAAGCAGGTAGGTTGAATACTAGATTAGATATGGCATAGTAGATAAAGATGCTGCATTATCTATGATAGGTCACAAAAATATTTTCTAATCATCTCCAACTTTCTTAGATTTAATTACTTATGTCGAGTACTAACTAATCTCATCTTTCAATCAATCAAATGCAAATTGATGTCACGGTTAGCTTGGAAACTTCTGCCAATAAGTCCAGGACATTAAGAAATCAAACCTACAGCTCATTTTTGACCATTGAATGAATTGAATGTTATCTAAAATATGATATCATATAACCATTCTTCAATCTCTACAAGGTATAAATTGATTATGGATCTACTAACTGTAGTACTAACTACAGAGCTAGCTACTCTAAGCGGATTCAGCTCATAATCAAGTTTTTAATAGAAACTGCAATTAATTGTAGTTTTATTTACTTTAATTTGATATGTGCAACTTTCTTGTGACAAAATTCATTGATATGATCTGACTGTGATCACTTTTTTTTAATAAACAGGACAAAGATTTGCATTGAGAGAAGGAGGCAGAACTGTTGGTGCAGGAGTGGTCTCCAAAGTGATTGCCTAAGATGCCAGTCACAGTCTACAACCTTTTTTTTTTTGTTCATTAATTTGTAAATTAAGTGGTGAATAGGGACTGAGAGCAGCATTCTAGGAGAATTCTTTGATGTGACTATTTTTTACACTTGATGTTATGGTTCCAATTGAATGTGTTTTGTTTTGTTTATTAGTCAGAGAATTATAATAGGTGATTAGGATATTTTTCACGGGGGACGGAAAGTGGTTGAAATTTTTTTGCATCGGTTAATAATGCCAATTTCTTCAAGATTGCTACAGTTTGGGATTTGGTTCCTACAGTTTCCACTTATAAATTTATTGATCCTGAGTTTTCCTTAATAATTGCTTCGTGCAGTTTCAAATTGTTAAAGCATTGATTCCTGAACTGAAGAATCAATGAAAACCATAAGAATCAAAATCTGAAAAAAATTAACTATAAGAATCAAAATCAAATTAAAAAATTATTGAGTAAAGCTGGCTTTCCTGCCTTCATGGAGAATCTACTTGTTTACATGGTACAAGCACACTGTACACTATTACAATGGTTGCTCTGGGATAACATGAATTACAGATCTTGCAATATGGTTCGTGATTTATTATTTTACCTGTCTTCCAGCAACTTCAATGCTGTCTCAACCAGTGAGTGAATTGTTAGATCGTGCCGGTTCAGTCCAACAGTACCAGAGAAAACATTAAAGCTTTCAAGCTCTGATGTGGTCTCTAAGACACCCTCCAGCACCTTCTCCATTCCCAGATGCTTGAAGGTATCTATGTTTTCTGCTTTGTCTTTCATCATCCAAGTCGCCAACTCTATTGCGAACCTCCTTATCCTGGGGACCTTTGTTGGTGGATATTTGTGTCTCTTGAGAATATGGACTAATGTATTTGCCAATTCAACCTCAGTGATTCCAGCTTCTTCAAATACATGGCTTGATTCATGAGAGGTCATGAATGTGAAAACATTTGCTGCTAGTCCAACCATCACTTCTTGTAGCTTGTTTTCTTCTGACTTGATTGCCTGGATTATCTGCAGGATTGAGCAATTGTTAATAGTTGATCAAGATTTTCTTGTTGTTTAAATCAGTGTAAGTTTTTCAGCATAGAAACATAATATAAAGTTAACATGCTGTTAACCCAAAATCATAATGATGAGAGTAACACTTACTGTGGGTGCTGCAGCTGTAACAACCTTTAGCTGGTTGAAGCATTCTGATCCACTATAGGAGCATAAATTTCTAACAATTCTAGCAGCATTGACACGAAGCAACGGAACTTTCAATGCTTCTACAAGCCGTTCCAGCACTTTCAACTTCAAAATTCGATGGCAATTCATCTTGCTTTCTAATGCCAGCATTGCTAGGGCCTCTCCAGCAGCAATTGTTACATCTATCTGATTTTCAGGAATGTCCTGCTTGAAAAATATGTTGAACAATTCCTTAAGTATTCCACCTGTGCCACCAATCCTCTCTGTTGCATCCTCTTCCAGTGCCAGACTAGTTAAAATTTCTATGCTCAGTTTCTGCAGAAGGGGGTGGTTTTCTCCATGCCTTAAAATACCTCTGATATTGCTGATTGTGAAAACTATCTCAGAAACCTTTCTTCTAAGAAGTTTCCCAGTGGAGCCTATTGTCCTAACCAGCATTTTCACAAGCTGTAGAGATCTCTTCACCGTCACAATTTGCGAAGGAGTGACATTTACATTCTTCAGCAACCTTTCTTCAGCATGTGTGAAATCTATGATCTTTGGGAGGAGGCCTCTTGTGTTTCCAATCTTTCCACAGTTGTCATGATCCCGGGCAAGTTTTTTCAAAATTTTGAGTCCCAGATGGTTAAATGTCCAGAATCCATAATTGGGATGATCAAGTATGAGCTTCTTTTCTCCAATTTCATCAGCTGCAGGATTAGAATGCCTGTTAGTTTGGAGAAGAGATGATATTGATTCCATAGCTCCAGGTATCCCAGCTATTCGGAGAGAATTCTGCTTCTTTCCAGCTAGTTCTGATAAAATCTCCGCAGCTGACAGCCTAATCTCTTCATCATTGTGGTCCGTCCAATTCAACATCTCAACCAGTCGCTCCACCACAGATATGGAAATGCCAATCTTCTGAAGAGTGTCATCAGCAAATCGCTCGCTGACAGCAAATCGGCTAAGAATCCTTGCTCCAATGAGCTGCTCATCAGGTGAGTTTGAGGCCAAGAGATCCATAGCAAAACTAACCATATCCATCTTCAAGCCATCAAATATGCTTCCATCGACACACCTTGAATATGCATCATAAAAGAACCTTCTAATAGAAAGCATCCCTGATGGCCCCAACTCACACTCTTTGTTGACCTCTTCCAACAGTTTGCAGTAGCTGATTTTCCATTCCCAATAAGCCTTTTCTGCCAGGAACAACAATGCCTCAGCAAGAGCCAAAGAGTAGAAGATATTAAGAGCAGATCCCCGGTTCCTTTTGTCAGTGTCTCCCTTGGCAACATCTCCATAGTCATGATTTTTTAGTTTTATTATTGAGAGAACCACACAAGCTGTTGCAGAAAGAAGCTGGAGCCAATAGAGAAGCCTACTGATATTCCTTGAAAGGAAGAACCATTTACCATACGGTAGAAGTGGAACATCTGAGCTAACCCAGGCGCGTGTTGGTGGCCTTGTGGTATTCTTGTGCTGGGAGTTTACCATTGTGTCACTCCTGTGTTGGCTGTGTTCTGCAATAGTTGGCCTGATGAAAAGCCTCTTGATGCTTTGAATGAGCGAGCTTGAAGTTGACCTCAGAATCCGGAAACTATTGATTCCATCATCAGTGACAGACCATGTAGCCTGGTGCTGCCACTCAAGCTCATGGCTCCTGCTGAATATTCTAGTCCCTTCAATCAATAGTATGATGGTGATGAACCAGAAGTCGCTTTTCTCTAAGGTGATGGCAAAACCACCAAGGAGGACAACGGTTGCCCAAATGAAGCCAAGAGTTCCAAGGCCAGTTGCTGTTTTCTCAAGCACTGCAAGCCTTAGAGCAAAGAGGGTCAGCTTCTTTTCCGGTGCTCTAACTCCCGTGGTTGTTGAAGAGGCATCATAGTTATTATCAGCACCGCTTCCGCTACTCTCCTTCTTCTCAATGCTGCTACGAGGCTCAAACATTGTGTTGCGTGTGCTGTAGGTGTTGCTGAGCCTTTGGAGTTCACCAACTTGTAGATGAATGCTTCCTTCACCTTCCTCAGAAGGCCTATGATCCATGGTGGTGCTACGTTAGTCTTGGTATGCTGCAACAGATGATTGTGTCTGTTGAAAACAAATGGTGTTTGTCAGGGGGGAAGATGGGCTTATATAAGACTGAATGAGGATGGGGGAGCTTAGGGGGCAAGCTTATTACGCGGCACGTTGGGGGAAGAGTAACGCCAAACTTCTCCTTCCATCAGTTTTCGAAGAAGTTTGCTTATGCGTTGCTAGCAATCCTATCAACTAGGGGAAAGGGTTAACTTCCTTCTTTCTACATCTCGTGTAATAATGATTGCTTTCTCTTTCTTGAAAGTTTCTCGTTAGAGTCAAGCCAGCTGTAATAACTGCTAGTAATGTTATTTGAATATTTTTAGAGAACTGACAGGGGCTCATTTTTTATAATGGGAGATTATGTCGATTGATACTCCATTTATCATGGAATGGGGTATAGGTCTAATTCAACTGGGATCCATAATTCATTTAATAGTAGATAGGGTGTAAGTCAGTACGGTATTCTACGAGAAATGAGTCCCCCAAATATTTCTTTAAGAATATATATTAATAGCGAATATTATGGGGAGAGATAAAAAGTATTTGGTGGGGAACCGATCATGAGATCAAAATTTGATGTTTTTCACTCTATAATATCTATTTTTAATAGAAAAATTATATTTTATCCCTTAAATTATATATTATATATACTTTAATCTCCAATATTTTAAAAATCTGTAAATCAACCTTTGTACTAGAGATGGTCACATATACTCATGAGGCAAGGACATGCCCTCACCCCATTCCTGTTTAGAATTCCCCTTTATCCATATCTTCATCCTCATCCTCATCCTCATGGATATCCACCGGTTTATATAAAAATAAATTAAAAAAATAAAAATTTCTTAAATATAAATAAAATATTTATAAATATTCATAATATATCGACACAATATAATCAAAATAAAGAAAAAAAGTACATAATGCAAATCTATTTAAAACAATTAAAAAATTTAAAATCACAAAAATATAAATATCAAAATTTTATTAAAGAGAGAATAACTTGCATTCATATATAGAATTTAATTTAAATGTACTGATAGTATAAAATAATTTTACACTGTTAATCAATAGAAATAGTAGAAAATACCAACTTACACAAATAACTACCCATTATAATGAGGGATCTATTATATTTTCTTATTTTTTCCTATTTTTATTGATTGATAGTGTAAAATTATTTTACATTGTTAATGCATATTAATTAAATATATATATAAGTCATTTAAATAAATTCATATTAATAGGAATTTAACAGATATCTATGAGGCCAAAATTTCATCCCTCGTCCACGTCCCATTTACTAGATAGGGACTTTCCTCCATCCTTGTGAGGCCAAACTTATCTTAGCCTTTGTCCTTGTCCCCATAGTAGATAATCTTTAAGAGTATCCATTTTGTTTTTTTTATTTTTTATTTTAGCTAAAATAAGTGTATTATACATCCTGAACTTTCCTAAATATATAACTAATATCTTAAATATTCTTAATTGTGTCATATTTTTGTTAACAATTGATGAAAAAATTAACAAAATTATCAATTACATAAACAAAAAATTCAAGAATTGAATTATATATTTTTTAAATTTAAGGATTAAAGTACACATTATTTATAATTAAAAAATAAAATATATTTTACAAATAACATGATTCAATATGCGCATATATAACGCCATCAACTTGCTCTTTAACAATATATGAAAAATCATTTTTATCTCATTAGTGGATCCATTCAAGGCCAAAGTGACTTTCAAAAAAAGAAAAAAGCGGCCAACGTGGATGTTACAAGTTTTGACAGGATAAGCTAAGCTTTAAAGATTCACACCCCTTCCGTACCGGTAGGGGATTTTTGGTCTGCAAGTTTGTCGATAATTTTGTTTTTTAAACCTTTTTTAACGGCCATTTATAATAAAATTAATAACACAAATTATATAAGAAGTTTAAGATTAAACATTAATATACATAAATATATAAAATATAATAGGTTATAAATTACATATTTTTAAATTAATTAAAGAAATTATAATTTATTTAATATAATTCTATAGTATCTATTAGTTGGAAGAGTCTTTTTTTTTTTTTAATAGTATTACTTGACTAATCTAAAATTATCAAAAATAAAGTGAGAACGAGAATTCCCAAAAAAAAAAATGAGTAATTCTAAAATATTTAAATTATGATGATTTTAATCATATATTAGCACAAATAATCGCACAACTATCACGTCATATTCAAAATCTTATACAATTATATATCAATATATAATATCATGGATAATAAAAATAGATTATTCTAATAGAATTTTATATGCAATATTATAAGCCAGTATTATAATATTTTTGCTTTAATTTTATCATTTCTTTGGTTTACTTATCTCACATATAATCAAAGGTCTTCTTCTAAAAAATTCCCTTTCTTCGGTGTTATTTATCGTGACAATATAGCAAGACCATTATGCTATACTTATCAAGTCAAATAATATAAAAAGATTTTATATCTATCTCTCTATCTTCTTTGCGGTTAACTACAAATCTTAAATATCTTTTCTTTAATTCACATCCTTGTCATTCATGCGTAAATTCTCGACATATATAAGAACACGTGATCCAAGTAAATTTATTCTAAGCAATCCCATAAAAAAATTCTATGTAATTAATATCTTATATAAACAATCAAAATAATAAACTATAAGAGAAAAATAACTCATAATAATTTTTAAGTAGTACAAAGGAACAATAAATAAAATTAATTATAATAAAAATAAACATCTCCAATATAAATGAACTATAAATAAGATAACTTACAATGAATAGGGAGTAATCTAAATATAAGAGAACAATAAATAAATTACAATAATAAATAGTAGTGAGTAACTTTAATATAAAAGAATAGTAATTAAAGTCAATAATAGTTTAATAAGAATAAACAATAATTATAATTATGATTTTATTTTACAAATAACTGGCTTTTCTACTTTAAAATAATATACACTTATCAAGCTCTTTTATTCTCTTACATATGCTTTTCTATTCCCCTCTCTCTCTCATTTTACTTCTCTTTTTATTTTTATATTTTTATAATCTCACCTTTTTAACTTATTTTTCACTCTCTGTGTTACCTTTTCTCTCATTTTTTTTATTCCAGTATACTATTAATCACTTACTCTTTTTTTCTTTTTCGTGTTCAATGTAACTTCCCCCTCATTCCTTTATATAGAGAATTTCAAACTTGTCACTTATGCTCAAAATATCACTTATGACAATTCTCTCTCTCTCTCTCTCTCTCTCTCTCTCTCTCTCTTTGTTTGTTATTTGTTACTATGCCTATTTTTTCTACAAAGACTAGGTGCCAAGTCTTCACATCAGATGACGCAATTTTATTTTTTTTAATTATGTTATTATGACAATTATATTAAAGATATTATTATTATTATTATTATTATTACTATTATGATTATTATTTTAAATAGAATCTAGTAAAATATTTAACTAATTTATGAATTATTATTAAAATTAAATCAATGAAATATATAAATTATTTAAAAGAATCAAAATTACTATACACAAAATATTTTATAAAAAAGAGGATATTACACTTCTGACATTCAAAATAGAAAAATAGTTAGCATGTATCAAAAGGACAAGTTAGCCTTATTTTAGTTGTTTCATCTTGGAACATCTTTGGTTTTGCCCAAAAAATAAGTGCAACATGGAAATTATGATTTGGAACTAGTCCTCGTCACCTGTACTCGTCAAATCCCACCATGCATTTAGTTCTTTATTCAAACGCATTGACTTGGCTTGATATATGAAAAAATTCAGGAAGCCAAACAAGTTGTTCTGGTCTGCGAGCTAATAATTTTATCACCATGTTGTTGAACAAGTGATATTATATATATGATTATTATTAGTCTCTGTTCAACTAATGACTATGGTTTATTAATGAACATATATTCTGGTCTCTAGTGGTTAATCTCATTCTACCTGCACAACTTTTCCTTACATCACGACGGCGCAGACACTATTGATAGGGTACTGTCTCAAAAAACAAATTTCAATGCGACACTTAGATATAATAAATTATCAAAAGGAAATGATTATTACACGTCATTTTTTTCATAAAAGATCTATACAAAAAATTGTTTCCTGTGTGAAGAATCCATACAAGTCTGAGTCTCCCTAAAAATTGCATTTAAGCCTTATGCAAACACTAGTGCAAGAGTAAAGTAAAAATAAAAAAGAAAAGAAATTACACGGAAATATCAGAATCCTTGTCATAATTTAATACATATCTTATTCAAAGATATACCCTAGGGGGAAACTATTTTATTGTTGCTTGGAGTGCACGGATATACGCTCGTACTGATCAAAAGCTTTTGTCAACAACGAGTTGCTTGTTACCAAAAAATTAAAAATAATAACGAGTCACTTTGAAGGCTGTAGCTTATGGCTAGTTGCGTTGCTCATGCGTGTTGCCCATCTTGGACAAATTGAAAAAGAAGAAAAAAAAAAAGGAAAAAAAAAAGAGAAGGGGGGGGGGGGATATGAATTGGGATCATTCATCCATGAAAAACATCTTTTGTACATTAAAAAAAGAAATTGAGATATCAAAGAACACTCTAAGAGAGTTTTAAGTTTTTGTGAATCTCATAATTCAAATTGGGTCACACACTATTCAATCTTATATGACATTTGAGTGTGGGTGTTCCTTTAATGTTCTAAAAATAGGTTCAAATAATGGAACTCTTCATCGTTATACAAAGCATACATTGCATTATTTAGCTGTCAATATTTCTAAGCAATCACTTGGAACTGGGTCAGATGGCCATTTGATCTGATCACATACCAACTGGAACTGGCCTGTGATCCAATAATTAGTGACAAATTTTGTTCATGTTTATAATATATTGTTTTATTCCTTGAACAAAAGGGGAAGACAGAGATTGTTCATTATAGTTTCCTGTTAGCAACAAGCTCTAGTTAATAAATTGGGTCTTCGCGAAGTCTTGCTTCATTTTCATCTTGGGTCCCAGAAAGCGTAGGCAAAAAGAGAAAATTGTCAGGAAAAGAAAGATAAAGGAGGCCACAAAAGAAAAGAAAAGAAAGCGAAAAGAGGAAATAAATAAGGACCTTAGAATACAATATTTAGTATATTGACATCTAGATTCTCTTTCGGCACCTTGAGCAAAGGCATGCCATAGGTTTTAGCTTACGAAATATTTTGTTTTTATTTAGGCGTACACGGAAAATATAATTGCGTTAGCTTACAAGCTTAAGCTAATGATTTTCCATTTTCTTCCTTTTTGTTTTTTGGGTTTATTTGGGCATCTGCTAAAAGAAATTTTAAATTCTAGAAGATAGTTAGATAAAGTCTCTAAAGTGACTTTGAAATGAATAAAAAAGAAAAGTAACTTAATCTATATATCAAATTTTGTGTTTGAGATTTTTTAAATTTGTAAATGATTTGATAAATTTTATGGATTTCCTTGCTTTTATTTTACGATTCTTATTAAATTTGGTAGGATGCACTCTTACAATCGTTTATTTTATGCAGTCCGACAAGTTAGTGAGGAAGATCAGTTGAGATAGGTTAAAGGTTTCAAGTGCTATAGGTGCTAGACATTAGATTGAAACATGCTTTATTTAACTCTGAAGAGGAGTTCTGGTCAGCAGTTTCAACCTAAAAAGCTAAGTAGCATGACCAATTACTTTATGTAGCGAAACTGCTCCCTTATAGCTGTTTAAGGGTTCCTCAATGATATGATGTTAAAAGGAGACTTTTTCTTTTCCTTTTTTTCTTTTTTCTTTTTTCTTTTTTTTTTTTTTTGATGGGGATTTATTTTGATGGGGAGACTGTTTGAATATAAGTCGATATGCCAAGTTTTATGGAGGGTTCTATGGCTTTGTTGAGCCCTGGAGGTGTTCGACCAAACTAGGCTTAACCAGGCTAGACCAATCCAACGAGTCATGAACCATATTAGTCCCGTTTGTAACATTGAAATTTGGATTAAAACCAACAACATATGTAGGTTGGAAAGTGAAGACCCGGCCAGCCATGGGGTGCGGTGGATCATGGGGAAATAGCACTGCAAGACTTAATCCAAATATCTTCTTGTCTACACAACCTTCATCTATAACTTTGCAATGAATTCAAGGTTCAATATATTAATTAGTATTTTTCACAAAATGTAATTGGTATTTACTTGATCTTTATTATGAACATGTTATTTAATTTATAGAGTAAAATAGATTAAATTTTAGATTTTTCATTGATTAGTACTACATTTATTGACAAAGTGCTTGTAAGTAAGCGGTAAGCTAGTTTTTAATTTTCTAGTAAGGCGAGTTCAAATTTTCATCCCTAAAACCAGTGGGGGGCAGCTAGGGACAAATTTAATGTTATCTTGAAGGATGACAAGAAATAAAATTCCATTGCCAATTAATTCATTTCCATCTGCTTTCCATATACTTACTAAGCATACCTAAATCTTGCAGTTTAACCATGGGCGAAAATGATAAGAGAGGAAGTGGGGTCCAGTATACAAAATAAAAAGTAAAAATTGCTATTAGGTTCGAGCTAACTACGGCTCTGAGTACCGTGTCTCGTGAATCAGTTCAGAAGGATCACATGAATTATCAAGGCTTTTTGCATCAGTACAGTGCACCGTTTTCATCCAATAAATTCCAGTATATCCTACTAGATCAACGAATAAAATTAAATAAATCATATCAGGCGTTGTAATTATAAATTCTATTCACCAAGAACAAACACTTGTACTTCATTTACTGCTGGAACGGGAGTGCTGGAAGAATCAGCACAAGCATTACGAACACGTCTGCCCATGAAGACATCAAGAACATAGTACTTGTCATTGAGAATAAGCAGAGCTCACAAATTAGAGTTGTATTAGTTTCCCCAGCTTCTCAGATGCTATAAAACACCAAAAACCTACAAGGAAAAAAGCCATATTAACAACACAAACAGTTATTACTTGCAGGTTGCAAGTACAAGAAAACATGAGCTTGAAGGCACCAGTCACTTCTGTTGAACAAGAAAATAAGGTGTTGCAAATCCCTTACAATATGAGGAGCTACACCATACTGCACATAGCATATGTGATCTATTACAATTGATATCAATCCATATAATAAGAATTTAAGGAATAGTTCTTATTAAAATAAAGAAATAGCCAACCTTATTAATTATTATCAGGATAAGGCAGATGCAGTAATAGTAAACATACCCATGTTTATAACATACGAGTCCATAATAAAAAGGACCTTACATTACAGCTGAGACATTCTCTAAATTGAATTCATAATCCCAATGTCCCACCACGAAATATGTGTTTCTAACATTTATTGAAGTCAAATTCTTCACTCATAAACAATGTCCAACTTATAGGACCAATTTTAATGCATGTTCAAATGTAGCAGCCCTCTACCTCTATGAATTTCCCTTAGCCTTGCAAGTAACATTACCTAAACTTCCCCGTATTCCAAGGGGCATGGGTCATTCAAGTAATACTCACATGTTAATCCTCAACGATTAATCAAACTTACATAATCATCCAGTGTATGAAAAAAAATGTTTTAGAGAGATTTGCTCTCATATAGAGTCTCAAGCCCTGCCCCACCCCACCCCCCAAAAAATAAAAATGAAAAAAAAAACCCTTTTCTTTCTCTCTCCCACCCCCTTGCTTTTTCTACCTGATGTGAAAGCATATTCATAGTCGATGCTATTTAGCCTGAAAACCAGCCTACCTTCTTTGTTATAAATCACATTCCATCTACCACTCTGTAAAATCTTTTATGAGTCCTCAGAACTAGATTTGCCAAATTCTGGTGACAACCTCTTCAAGAACACGAGCCCATAGCAGAAGCCTTTTATTCTCCAAAATCCAAATTGCACAGACTTTACACTCGGAAAATTTAAAGCAATTCATTTATCAAGGATTAACGAGAACAACGAACAAGATTGCGGAAGGAAGAGAGTCAGGGTTTACAAAGACTGACAGATTAAGTTGTCCAAGGTTAGACTTCTAACTTCCAAAACAGCAAGCCCATGTAGTGAAAAAGGATTATCTCAGTTGAAGGCCATAAATTTCTAATAGTGTAAGACAAAATATGAAGATAAAAAATGCTACAGATTCAAGGGAAAAAACTGCACCTCACAAGGTTAAAAAAATGACAGCAGGGTGCAGGACACAACCCATAAACAATTAGAGCCTGTTTGGAAGGTGACTAAAATTGATTTCCCCGGAAGGTAGAAATTTTTCCTTTTGTTAAAAGCTACATGGGAATTCGGGATTTAGCATTGAAACTCACGTTTTGCCATTTAGCCATCAAAACCAAACAGGCACTTAGTTCTTCAAGATGAAGCCCAATCAGTTAATAAGTTAACCACGCCAATCCATAATCACCCCTACAATCTATTCACACAATCATGACCACAACTGACTCAGTTCACTCTAGTGAAAGCCAACCACTAACTCTAGTTCACCAATTATGCGTCTAAGCATCCCCTGTTGACCTTGAAAGACAAACCACCAAGAAACACAGCTCCTCATTTTGGAAAACAACCATGTAGAAGCATAAACGGAGGCTAACCAAATCACAATGAGAGAGACACAGCATCTTAATAACAAGATCAGCATTCTATGCGGCATTCACCACCACAACTTCTGTACTACACATAACCTAGAAGCTGAAACCCCCAGCAGAGTAATCACCATATTGTATATCCATACACAATTCACAACAAGCATCAAATAGAAGGCTCATGCATGTATGCCATATAATGCCTATATCAGAAATGTTTTTTCTGAACCCATATGTTAAACACTATTTTAGACACTTGGAGATTGATATACAAATAACTAGAGATTCCATATATGTGAATGCGGTGACTGTAGTAAGGTAACGAATAATGCAACCAAAATCCCCATTTAGTAATCAAATTCACCAGTGATGCAACTAAAATACTAGTTATTTATATGTGATTCCCATGAAATTTATGTAGCAATAACAGTAACAGTACTGCACCTATATGACAGCACTCCTCTGTCTAACCCTAGCTTTCTCCGCATCAATAATAGACTCCAGAAGCTTCACCGCATTCTCAAGCTTCCCCTTGGCATTCACCACAACATAATCAAAATTCTTCACGTGCTTCACCTCCTCCCTCGCCGTCGCGATCCTCACCAGCAGCGACTCCGCCGTCTCCGTCCTCCTGTCCACCAGCCTCTCCACCATCGCCGCCTCGCTCTCCGCCACCAAGAAAACAAACACGGCCGACTTCCCCAGCACCTTCCTCAGCGTCTGCGCCCCCTGGATATCAACCCTAAGCACGATATCACACCCTTTCGCCATGAACTCCCTGATCTGCTGCTTCGGCACGCCCTTGTAGTCGCCGTACACTAGCGCGTACTCGAGAAGCTCGTCCTTCTCCACCATGGCGAGGAATTCCTCTTTTGTGACGAAGTAGTAGTCCTCGCCGTGGACCTCGGAGGGGCGCTTGGGGCGCGTGGTGGCGGTAACGACGAAATGGAGGTTGCGGCGGGACTGGCGGAGGCGGTGGATGAGGGCGTCCTTGCCGACGCCGCTGGGGCCGCTGATGACGATTATGAGGGGATTCGGGTCGGGTCGGATGGGTTCGGAGGAGAAGGAGGACCCGAGGGAGGCCTCGAGGGCGCGGAGGAGTTCAGAGCGGTCGGCTTTGTCGATGGAGGGGATTCGGGCGTCGCCCATTCTGGGGGAGGATAAGGATGAGGATGAGGATGAGGATGAGGAGGAGAGGCGCGTGGAGGAGGAGGGAGGGGAGAGGCGCGTGGCGGTTGGAGTGTGTTGAGTGAGGGAGTTGAGGATAATGGGCTTGGAGAGAGAGACGATGGGTCTGTAGGGAGTGGGGGTTATTGGGAAGATGGGCTGGGAGTGGGGGATAGAGGTGCACAACAACCGGCGAAACATGGAGCGAGAAGGTAAGCTGTAACGGTAAATAGTGGGGGAAGAAAGGGAAGAAACGGTCCCTCGTTGGTGGTCGAGAAGGCAAGGAAGACTTGTAGAATAGACAACGGTGGTATGTATACTCCGAATCTATTCCTTGGTTTTGGATTCCGCATGTTCCTGTCATCTAGCATCTTTTCAATTCTACTAACTCCCAGCTAAAATCTTTGCACTCTAGATCTCTTATGCATTAGAGTAATGTTATATAACTAGAAAAATATAGTTAAATTTTTTTATAAAAATTATAATAGTTGTTCGGTGAAATGAAATGATACAATTCTCTTATTTATTTATTTATAAGTCAATAATTGTATCATATTATTTTTGATAAAGTTCTTGATTTTCTAATGTTTTCTTTTTAAATAATATCTCAAATTTAAATTTTGTAAAAATAGAAAATAGATCCTTGAAAAACTTTTACCTCATAACATATTAACTCGAGTTAAATTATATTAATTGAAATATAATAGATTCTTAAGTATTAGTATTTGGGTATAATTTATATGTATTGATAGTATAAAATTTTTTTACACTATTATTCAATCATATATTATCACATAAGTAAACATACATAATCCTTATCCCCACTATTCTAAAAATCATGCAAATGAGAGAATATAATTGAATGACACTATAAAATAATTTTATATTATTAGTATATACAAATTAAATCCTTAGTATTTTGTAAAAAGACAATTCTTTTCAACCTTTTAGGTTATATAAGTTTTTGTTGCTATTTTTTTTTTTAAAGTTACTTTTGTCACGTCGTATTAGGAGGCCTCTTATTCAAAACATATAGATGCATTCTCAAAGATGATTCTTAGGTAATTTAAAAATATGTTTGATTAGCATTCAATGTTTTTTAAAATTTGTTTGGTTAATAAAAAATTCGAGATAAAAAAGGAACATAAAAAAAAAAAAAGAAAAACATAGAAGTGGAAGTTAATAACTGGATTACAAGATAATTTTAACATGAAAAACGATAGACGCAACCCCATACAAATAAAAATCAAGTAAAATATGTGAATGTCACGTCCTTCAAAATCAATAGTACCTATACCAAACGAGAAAATATAATATTCCTAAACTTACTTTTATAAGAATAACTTGACAATCCTTAAAAAAACAAAAAAACAAAAAACAAAGAATAACTTGACAATCCTTAGAGGAAACTCACCATTGACAATTAAGCTGAGATCATCTATGTAACCTTTTGAGACTAGATTTGAAACGATAAAATATTATGAAATTTCTTTCTAGATGGAATTACTTATCAACCAAAGAGCCTAAAGCAGCTTGTTTAGCCTGTCCCTTTCTTTGGGTTGGGTTGGGTTGGGTCAAGTTCATCCATTCATTAGTCTAAGGTGCCGAGCCAATTCGATAAAATTCTAACTCTTGGACACGTGGCAGTTTGCTCGGCCTATCAGATCAATGACTTCTTTTTTTGTCAAAAGAAACTTAATTTTCCTCAGGAATTCGGTTTTCACATGTCAGGAACCAAAATAATATTTTAGTCAGTTATCTACACTTAAATCAAATCGGCAAAGAGGTCCAAATTCGCCCAATGAAAAGATTTACCAGGAGATATCGAAGTGCTGAGAGCAAACGGTAATAACTGATATGACATTATGCACATGTAGACATTCACTGAGCATGCATGTGAAAACAACTTAGATGAATTGAAATTCTTTCGGCACTAACTTTGTTTATATTTTTTAGCACCATATTAAGTTACAGACATCAAAGATACGCCGTAGTGAAAGACAAGCAGAGGGATATATGATTTTGACTAAGATTAGATTAAAATAATAATACAAATATCATTGGAATAGTGCCCAATGAATGATATACTAAGACAAAAGTAACAACTTCTATTCCGCAATGAAGCAACTTCCCTGCCTTCAGTTCTCTGTGATTAACCAACTAGAGTGCAAGTTAATCATCAAATGGACCATGGGAGGAACCCATCCTAACTTCAAATTGATGATGCAAGTTGCATGATTTAAGAGCTGGAAACTTCTTTAAATCTTGAGTCTCTTAAGCTCTTCAGCTGTTTGATATTAATCAAGGTTATGCCACTTCAATTTTTCAGTTAATATGATCAAGATTAGGTGTAGGACATGAACCTAGATATGAGAGCTTCATGGCACAAGGCAGTTGTTGGCCACATATGTTCCAACATATCCAATGTCAATACCACTGACCGCCAGGTCCACCTTGAGCAGCTGCAACTTTTCTTGCCATGTATTGAGGCTTTGGCTGCAGTCCATTAGAGCCTTCAATCCCATCATCTTCTGCCCTCTCATTTTTACAGCTCGGGTTGCTTCTCCTAGGATATGACGAAGCAGCATACTGAGCTGAAACATTTGGATTCCTAACCATCCTCCGCTGTTCAGCCTCTGCCGTCACTGCCACCCCACAGTTGTTGTAACGCATTACTGAACCAACAACTTTTCCAGGCCTTGCAGCAACGCCTGATGAAAGTGAGCCACAACGGATGAGGCACAAGTTAAAACTACTCAATCCAAGCATCTATTAATAAACTTTGCAGCAAAAGCTTTGCGAAAGAGAGGTGTCAGTGAGAACAAATGCATATAGGATGAGAATAATAATTAGCATATTCTATAAGCCTTTTTTTAAAACGTAAAAAAGGAAATTCTAAAAGCCATTTTGCTGCCAATTCTTGTGTATGTGCATTTAGAACAAAGAATATGATGATAAAAAGTACATTATCATAATTTTTTCTTAGCTCTATTTCTTTGATACAAACCTGTTGCTTTCAGCCATTCATAGACAATTCCCATCATGTAGCAGAAGGACATATATACGTGCAAACGTGCAGAAACAACTAATTGGTGCTTAGAAAGATGAATTAAAATGAACAAGCTTCAAGAAGGCACAACACTGTATGATAATGCTTGTCTTTGTGTGCATGACAGGCAGGAAGAAAAAAAGCAGGAAAAAAAGGGGGAGATAGAAATATGGCAAAGTGCATACTGAAGTCAGTCATCACACCTTGAATATTGTGAGGAGCTTGTAAAGGAAGCCTAGTCATAGGCATACCACTGCTCCTATCAATGGGTGGTTTCTCAACTTCTTTGATGCAGCACTTGGATAGATCATTTGCAACCTCAGCTGTATTCTGTACTGAGTTGTCAGAATACAACACGCATGGCCTGAAAGCACAACCTTAAATCAGCAAAGTTGGACATTACAAAGTAGATGAATGGGTGTCTTGACAAGATAAAACAACAATAGCTATTGAGGAAGGCAACATTTTCCAAAAACAGACACAAAATATTAGGATACCTGGGCAATGATGCATGTTGCCTCCCGGGTGGAGCAACAGTTCCACCTTTGCCATAATGCTCCTCAAGATATGCAAATTGCTTCTTGAAGTGGTCCACAGCACTGTTAAAATAGGCGTTAGGGGAAAAAAAAAAAAGGCAGGTTAAAAAAAAAAAAAAATCAAAGGCTGATGTGAAATACAGCATCAATTAGGGTAACAAAGCGGAACAAAGATAAAATACATCTATTGAAAATAAAAATGTTGAAAAATCACAAATTTACAGTCCCATAAAGCACAAATATTTAGTTAAAAATTACATTTAAACAAACACATAATCAGGTAAAGGATAAAAGATTTAGCAACAAAAATACACATCAAGCATTAAGTATTCAAACGAAAAACTTTATTTCTTTGGGAGGGTAGAAAAAAACTTTCACCTTCAAGGCCCACTTGTATGGGGAATTAAATACTAATCAAGAAGCTAGAAAATGTTGCATGGCTTATGATTAACAATTCAAACTGTTAAGTAACAATATCAGGTGAAAGCAATAGCCAAACATGCTGCTTATATATTTACAGATTGCAGTGAGTGCATAGAATGAGGAGTGAAACCAAAATTTGGCTACAGGTTTAGACAATACCTTGGATACATGAAACCTGTTGGCTCTGCTCCCTCTAGAAATTCCTTTAACATTTTCGGATGGTACTCCAGAATCTCTCGGTATATAAGCTCTCGTACATCTTCCTTTGTAATCCTGCGTCTCTCAAACTCAAATTCCATCTTGGTAACCGGCTGAGCGGATGGTTCTCTCTCAACCTTGGCCAAGCCTTTAAAATATGGATCCGCTAGAGCCTAACATTATTATATGCAATATGCCTGGTTAAAACCAGATATAACAAAGAAAGTGAACACAGACAGATGGACATTCAAGATTCAACCTCTTCAGCAGTAGGCCGATCCTTAGGCTCAAAGGCAAGCATTCTTTCTAACAAACGAAGAGCAAGGGGGTCTGCATTAGGAAACTTCTGGGACAAAGGAACTGGCTTCTTCTTACGCATGCTACTCAAGTATCTACGAGCTTTCTCATTTCGTACCTGCTAATACAGCACCAAGGTTGCATTAAGTAATAAAATAAAAACAGACAAAATTGCTGAGAGGAAGGGAAACTGAATAACAGACCCTAGCAATGGCTTCAGGAGATGGTGTTCCAAGAAGATCCGTCATGAGATCCAATTGATGTACGACATTCTTCCCAGGGAAAAGAGGTTTTCCAGTTAAAAGTTCTGCAAAAATGCAGCCAATGCTCCATATGTCTATAGCTGGTGTATACTGAAAAGCAGAACGTTCATGACCATATTGATTGACTAAGTGAAGGATAATAAATCAGTAATGCACACAGAAGCATGGAAACACTGTCCATTTTCGTTCACAAACATGAGCAACCTACATTTGATTTTACTGCAAATTAAACAGTACCAAAGCAAAATGCATAAGCATGCAAACAAAAAGATTTCAAAGAACATATTAGCATAAGAAACAAACAATAATAGGCATTGATTCCTTTTATATATTTAAACCTTATAATTATACATGTTAGACTTTATAATATAATTAAAACATGACCTTAAACCAATTAGTTAAGGTCCAAATCCAAAGCAACCTAAATGAGATAAGAATCTAGCACAAATTTGATTAAGTACTATTCTTCTGTATGCGTATCCCTTTCACAAATAGTCCAAGTGAAAATGTAAACAAGTTGAGATTTGACTGCAGTTAGACACCAAAACATATTGTTGTCAAACCGTATTTGATGAAAATAGCCCAGCTATTCAGAATGCGAAATGAGTAGTCTTACAATACACATGCAAATGGCAAATCAGATTTGGGAGAATGATTTAGAATTCTGTATTATTACTCAAGCTTCTATCTACACAAAATAATCATACTTGGCATGAATTAGAAATTTTGGCTTATCTATTTGAAGCAAATAAATCTATTTGAAGAAAATAAGCAAGATGGACACAAAAAAGGGTTTTTTTTTTTTTTTTTTGGGGGGGGGGGGGGGAGGTTAGTACTCAGTCTTACAGTATCAAGCAGGGGTAAATATCAGATAAATATATCAAGGATATTAAAAAGTAAGTGATAAAATATATCACACCTTTGAGAAAAAGGATCCACACAGCTCAGGAGCCCTATACCATCTTGTCGCAACATAATCCTGTGAGCAAACAAATTGACTTAAGTGTGATGAACTGACAAGGAGATCTATTTTCAAGGTGATAGTTTCAGGGAAGAAGAGTCATACTGTCCAGAATATAGCAGTGGGTGTATCATTAAAAGCCACTCTAGCAAGACCAAAGTCACAAATCTTCAGTTTGCAGTCAGCATTTGCTAATATGTTTTTCGGCTTTAGGTCTCGGTGAAAAACATTTGCTACAATACCATTAAGTTTAAAATCAGCCGTAATGATCATATAATTCAGCAACTAGTTTTATGCAATAACAAATGCTACAACAGGCAATCTAAGACAAATCCACTAACTAAATATAAAGATCATAACCTGTGTGAATATACTTCAAGCCTCGAAGAAGCTGATAGAGGAAAAACTGGTAATGCTCTGGAGTCAGATCATCATTTGCTTTGATGACCTGATGTAAATCAGATTCCATGAGTTCAAAAACAACATATATATCTTTGAATTCCCTTCTAGAAGGAGGTAACAAAATATGTTTGATCTCCACAATATCCGGATGGCGTAAGAGTCTAAGAAGCTTAATCTCACGAAGAATGCGAGTGGCATCAGAAACATGTTCGAATATGTCATTGATTTTCTTTATTGCGACTTTTTCTCCAGTGTGAGTATCATATGCAGAGCAAACAACACCATAGCTTCCTTTACCAATTACTTCCTCTATTTTGTATCTGCTCCCTTCACCATATTCAGTAAAGAAGTCTACTTCCACAGACGACTTCATAAACACAAAAAACCAAACTATTTAGTGAAGACAATAAGCAAAACCAAATGCACAGCTATGGTTTAAATGATCCACAAGGTACATATTGTAATGAATTAAAGCAAATTATGTTCCACATTTTTATATCATAAAGTTGCAAGCTCTATCTAAGGGAACAGCAAGGGATAGACACCATACTAGATGGTACAAAAGAACAAATTTTCAATCACAAAAAAGTACAAATTCTATCCATATCCTATGGACGCATAACTCACAACACAAAGAGCATTCTTTACCCCTCAATACCCACCCAATTTCTCCCCCAAGAATACAAACCAACAATCGAATACAAATTAAGCTACATACATATATATCTACATATACATCTACATGTACATATGAATTGACTAACTTTACCTTTTTTCTCTGATCAGGCAGCATCTTCACAGCCGAGCTTAAAAATCCTTCAATGATTTAAGCCAAAAGGTGCACCCAACAACCCCTCCTCTCAACTAAAATCCAGATCACCCAAACTCCCACTTCCACTTCAAAACCCCATAAAAAAGAGACAACCACACTTGCACAAGATCTCCCAGATCAAGAGGGAGTGATCAAAATGCAAAAGAATAACCAAAACGGAAGCAAACCAAAATAAAAAGAGAAAAAGAGAAAACTTTCAATTCAAACTCATACAAAGCTGAAAGCCAAAACAGACCGAGTAAAGTTTTAACAGCTAATACAACAACTACAACTGAAAAAACAGGAACATGTACTAGAATAACACTATGATAGAATTGACAAAAAAAAAAGTAGGAAGATGAAATACAGGAAAAAAAACCAAGAAAAAAAAACCAATTTGTTTGAAGTCTCGAAATGTAGCTGGGAAGGCTAAGGTGACAGATCAGGTTGGAGTACGAATTGTTGTAAGGATGTTGAGCTAAAAATCAGCGGAAAAAACTAGTCTTGGAGAATCGACTGTGGCGATAATCACTAACGCCACTCAAAGTGAAAATGAATAAATATATATCAGCATAGACAACGGAAGAAGTAAAAAGAAGGTTTTTGAAAGTGGGGCATCGGAGAATGGGAAATTGGGAGTGGAAAGACGAGAACTTTTGGATCTCAGAGAGAGAATAGAAGAGAAACCATGTACTTGAAGCTGAAGAAGAAGAAAGGGTGTGGTGTTGAGCTCAGAAAGAGAAAGAGAGAGAGACATAAAGGGACAAATATGGAAATAACAATTATTATTATTTTCAGAAATTCGAAAATGGGTGTGGTTTAAAATGGAAACTATTATTGCAGACTCAGAGGATCATATTTGCCACTCAATTTCTCCCATTCTCTATTTATTTTTTGTTTTTAATGTTCTCTCCCTGTTTTTAGTATAATAATAATAATAATTTGAGGTTGGATAAGATATTATGCGAAGAGAGTGTCTGGAGTTTGTTAGTCCCATTCATTGTCAATAATTGGTCCTTAAGTAGGTTTTAATTATTTATTGATTAGTAAAGCAGAAGGCAATCCAATAACAATTTGAGAAATTTGAAAGTGTATAAATCCAAAAAAATTAAGTGCATGCTTTGGGTTGAGTTGTCAAATAATTGATTAAAATAATGCCAAAAGAATTCATCGTAAGAAAACTGATTGTAAGATTTTGATTTTATTTAAGTATTATCAAGTAAAAATATTATCAAAATGTAAATATATAATATTTTTCTAAATTATATTTAATCTCATTATTAAAATGGATTTTTTAATAGTGGTAATTGTAAGATTTTCTTGAGAAAACAACCGCATCCCACTGCTTAGAATTAATTTTCTGATGTCTCCTCAAGGTTGGTTAAAACTGATTTTCTGATGTTTCCTCAAGGTCCTTATCATGTTGGATGGTTATGGAAAACAAAACAAAACAACCGTAATTCTAGTCATTATGAGTCAAATAAGCTGGTATAAATTCATATCAAACGTGATTTTCCACACATAAAGTGCTAACGGATTTTAAAATATTATTGAATGTTGCAAAAGAAAGGGTAACATCATACGAGCATCTGACGGCGTGTATTAGCACATTATTGGCATGTTCAATTTTGTGTTTTCCTTCTGGCCTATTTTGTTGAAGTTTATTTACTTAAGCATCTTCTACTGTTTGGGAAGGGAAAAACACACACACATATAAACATCGCATATAGAATGGGTGTAGCTTTTGTCAAATTAAATATAAAGTGGAATTATATTTGCATTTAATTCATGTATAATTTCACTTCTCCCTTTTTCTTTTTTTTTTTCCCCCTTTAATTTTGAGAAAAAGCATAGAAGAATTTGATAAGGATAACCTACCATCCAAGGCCCCATGTTTCAAAGCAACAATAGAGTACAAGAATGTTGTGGATGGGGAACAAGAAAATAAGTTTTTTCCCTTTCTTTATTCGGGTAAACCAATGCATGAATCTATCCATATGTTTTTTGACCGGAAGAATTCATCCATTTGATAAGATATTTGTATTAGAAACAGTGTTACAATTTACCGATTCCAAATGTCATGTGCATCACATGGGTTGAATAATTCTCTAATTGACCACCGGGGTTGTTAGTTAAATTATGGAGAGTCAGTTCTGTCAAATTTTGTCTTTTTAAACTTAGATAAATTAACAGTATAATTACTTCCTTTTTATTTTTTATTTTTTTAATTCTTGTGTTTGCTTTAACTGAATTGGGGTCAATGATTATGTTTTGTTTTTAACAAAGTCGTGGCTTTTTGATCCAAGTGGCAGAGAGTTCTGAATTGATCCTCAATTGTGATTGGCTTTTGGATGCATCTCGTGATACCTACAAGCATTGTTAACATGGATGGCTTATGCTATAGCTTCAACCTTCTAGCTCTCGTGCACTATGATTGAAATAAAGACACCATAAAAAAATGTGCCAATTTTTACTGACTTTATTTCAAAGAAATATAGGCTAACGTTATTTTCACGGCGTTAGTATGATATTTTTTAGTTCTCATCCGTTGTTTGTATTGAGCTGATTGGGTTGTTATCCATGCAAATATTTGCATCATATTAGTGTATTTCTTATAACTATATGTGGTTGCATAAGATGCCGAGCTGGCAATGCGCGTTGGATAAAAGATCGACGGTAAGGTCAACGGATTGGCTAGTTAGCTACATTGATTTGTACAACGAGGGCAACTATCTCTAGCATTTCCATTTGTGAGAATGTGAAAATTTCATGTGATCAAGTTACGTGTAAAATTTTATTATTGATTAAATTTTTTTTGTGAGACATAAGTTAAGATTCTCTCTTTTTTTATCAATGATAAAATTTAGTATATGATCATGTACCCAAAAAAAAAAAAATTACATGAGATAATCTAGACCTTTTCACCAATAGATCATCTTGTATGTTGTATCCCCATCCCCATGATGTTCTCTCAACAATTGTTACATTTACCAATAAACTTTCTATAAATTTTATGAGGTGGTAGAATAATATTCACTTTATCCCATTAGTTGATTCTTTTTCTTCGTCTTAGTTTATTCCATCGTACACTTTATGAGGATTTTGTAGCAAAAATAATTTTAAGGTTGACAGTATCATTTCTCGCTGTCCCTTATTTTTTATTATTATTATTATTATCATTATTATTATTATTATCTTACTAGCAATAATTTTTTTAACAAATTTTTACAAAAAGAATCACAAAAACCCTATTATAAAACTAGACATAGCATTGTAGTAACCATGCTGTTTTAATTTAATTGATTAAATTCTTAGAAAAAACTATATTATAGAATCTCTCGTACTGGCCAAAAGCTAATCATAGTAGCGTTCTTTTAAGTTATGCTTATGCCACACAAGGTCTGGATTTGTTTACGTAGCGAAACACGTTTATCAAGTCCCCACAACAAAGGTTCAAAATGCATAAATTCTTTTCCACTATTATTTTCCTCTATTGATGATGACCCCCACACGCTCTCAAACCATTTTCGGCCAAATACTCAAGATACCTGTCCCATGCATATTGAAAACTAAATTGTTTTTAGTTCCCAACTTGACGGAGATATATATCTCCACCTCCTATTCAAGGCCACAATTTTAGAGAAAAAGAAATTGTTTTTGACTTGGAAGGTCACAATTTTAGAAAAAAAGAAAATGTTGTTGAGTTGGACGTTGATGCTTCAAACCACAACATTGGCTCCACCTGTTCTTCGCCATTTTTTTCCTTCCCTGAGTAATAGTCGCATTTGATCATGTATAAGCCGTGACTGAGCACGTGTGATAGTTCTTTATTATCATTTTTCTCTTATTAAAATCAGAAACCCTTTTGTTTCTCCATTCAACTCCTCATCTGCGTAACGTGATTGCCTCTCCCAAGTTAAATAAAATTACAAATCTTAAACTTTGCGCCTTGAAAGTTATGTTCTATTATCAAAAATTAAAAGAAAACACACTAAATAATATAAGATGTGTACACAATGCAAACCATCCACAGAAAGTTATACTAGGATTACAATGATATCTACTAGCTTGGTTGAAATCATTAAAAAGAAAAATATACATTTCAAGTATCCCTTCTCGTGATCATTACGTAACATTTTTCAAAGATCAATAGTTAATTCTACCACATAGTAAGTTAATGACAAGTGCAACGCTTGATGGCTAATACATCAAATCATCTCAAACGTCCTAAAATTTTTTAAAAATAAAAAACTCCGCTTGGAGCATCTGGAATTATCAATAAAAAGTTGATGTACCATAGCATATTGATGTTATAATACCCTCAAGGGAGTTCACTTCAATCGAAGGGAAAAATGAGCTCACAAAAGGACCATTTATTGTAATAAATTTGGATAAAGTAATTTATTAAAATCATAAGACATGTCATTTAAAATGAAGATCACTAATTTCACACTTACTTCTTGTTGTTGGTTAACATTTTATACTTAATCAAACCTGTCATTAGACCATACCAACTCAACCAACCATCGCCAATGCTCCCACGTTCTCAAGTCCTTACCCGTTAAAACAATTTAGCCAACACGTTTTGATATTACAATAATAATAGGAAAGCGCTACACTGCCCGTACAAATCTCCAGAATTGTAGTAAGTTGACACCTCATTTTTTTTTTTCCGCTCACGATTTCTGGATTTTCAATATACTATCCTATATCCTTAACACATCATTTCAGCGCATTATATTCTTGCACAAATTAAGGCTATATACTATGTACTATGTAGCATTGATGATGACGATGATGATGATGATAATGAAATCGGATTAATTGAAGCGACAAAATTGTTTTTTTGCAAACAAAACAAAGCACATCAGAAATATAGCTCCGGCTATGCTATACTTGATATTACTACGGGACTAGTACATCTTAAATGGTGAGTCTTAAAAACTGAAATCAGTGCAATTTTCAAAGGGAAACTAGCCTAGTAGAAGAAACCCAGCACTTTACCACCAACATTCTTTCTCCTAGCCTCTTCATGATCCATGATTCCAGCAGAGGTAGTCAAAACAATGTACCCAAACTGCATCATTTGTGTAATCAAAGGTCAGGCACAACAAGGTATATCGTATTAAAAAAAAAGGGTCCAAAACAAAACAAAAATTTTACCAGAAAATTGTATTGTAAGTTTGTAACACAAAGCTATGACAAGCTGTCATCACAGTACAGACAATTTTGAGAGATATAGAGGGTCACAAAAGTATAGAGGCATAACAAGTTAGGGATTTTACTTTGTTTAGGACCCTACACAGGCTCTTTTTGTGCTTTCGGCAAATTCACACTTGCAGACACAATTTTCATTATTAGGGAAAAGAAATGTGGCTACAACCATACCTATATCCAAGATGCACCCTAAGTAACCAACTCTTAGGGGGACCTCATACATGTTGGTTACATATATGGAATAATCTCTAAAGTAACAATGCTTCATAGGTGGTATGTATATACTAAGCAAAATTTTGAATAAAAAAGAACGGTCTTGATAACAATACTGTGAATATTGAACTTCTTCATCATGAAAATTTTCGTAAATAAGATTTTATAACTGTGATCATGAATCAACACCCCTAAATGCTTAAGTTGTTAGGTGAAAGCACATGAATGGCTATATATCTAACACACCCCCTATCATACGAGTCCACTAGATTTTGTGGACAATACACAATCCCACCTTACCTCGTAGTGACATTTAACTATTATTTAGAAGAATGGAAGCAACAAGGATCACACTCTATACTACTTAGTCCTAAAGGCTCTAATACCATGTCATAAACCAACTAAATACCAAAAGCTTAAGTGGTTGAGTGAGGGCACATGAATGACAATAACTGAATAATTATGCCATTCCAATTCTAAAATGGTTAACATAAGAACCGTAACTTGAAAATTAAACAACCACATAAAGACTATAAAAGATGATCTATAACCAAGTTAGTTGGGACAACACATTCAAAGATTTTTTACAAGTACTTTATGTCCTTCTAATAAGATCAAAGAACAGCAAGATCATATATATATATATATATATATATATATATAAACAAAGCATATAAGCTGACCTGTCTAGAAGGAAGCAGCCTAGCAGTCCAACCTTCTATCTCCTTGACACCCACATCGAAACGGGGACTGATAACCCCACATTTGTTCAGTCTACCATTCAATTCAACCACAATTTTTCCAGCCCTGTGGTCATCAACATACTCAAACTCTCCAATGTACCCTAGAAGGCATAAGAGTATAGCAAATCAAGATAAAGAAAAAAAAAATTATTAAGCACCCAACAATAGACAAAACGAGGTGCATTGAATGGGAAAAAAATAAAGATTGAGAAATACCATGCTTCTGCATCACCAAAAGGAATTTTATAATCACTTTTGAGGATGGCCTAATCATGACCTGGCGCTTCCCCCGCTTCTCGGCATTGTACATGCTCTTGAGAGCATCATTCAAGACGCTAACCCTCACCATTGTCACTGTTAACAATTTCACAAGAATTAACCATACAGACAATAACCAATGTTGTGAAGAGCAATAGCTAAGCTAAAAGGAACAACAAACAAGAGTTTCCATTTCCAAAGTTTTGAAATTGCATAGTCCAATAATATATCCACAGTTGTCTCCCCTTATTTATCTAAGACATAACAGACGACAATCTAAAACAGAAACTGCAAGTCCATCTTAGCTGTTACTAATAATCCCTAAACACAACATGCCACACTAACTCTTTAACCAACTCGGCATCATTCTATGCATCACAAATGACTGAAGTAAAGATGTGTATGCATTCTCATGATTATAAGACAGGAAAAAAAAAACAAATAAAAATTCTTGTCAAAGACCAATTTTTATAACAGGGAATCCTCTAAATTGCTAATACAACATTCAACACAATACCCAGAGACTTAAAAACTAATCTAAAGCTATTAATGGCTTCGGGGTCCATATTAGCATCATAGATTGTAAGATAACAAGGAAAATGAAGCAAATCTAGGAAACCCCAGAACGAGATTTGATGCTGTGAACCAACATAGGAAGATGGAAGAGGAAAAGGAAGGAGATCTTACCAAGGTAGAACAGGGAAGCCTCAGAAACGGCGCGGCTGCAGAAGAAGGCAAACAACGTTGGAGGTGTCAAGTATAAAATCGACCGTGCGGGGTGTGAGTGTGTGTCTAGGGTTTACGGGTTTTGAGGCATTATAGTTTTTGGGCCCTCAAGACCCTCTTCCATAATGGACATTGTGCAATTTAAACCTTAAAGCCCTTTTTTTCATGGCCCATACTTGTGCTCATTCATTTTGGAAAAAATTATGAAAGGGTTTATATTCATTTTTTTATAACCAAAAAAAAAATATTTTTTCTGGTAAATGTTATTTTTATTTATTTTATTGCATTAAAATAATTTTAAATTTTTTCAGCAGACATTTTATTTTTCAATTGAAAACTTAAATATGGATGTTTGTTGTTTTCTCAAATTAAATATGAAGTAGCGGTAATTTAAGAAAAGTGTGCAGCATTTAGAAACGGCTTTTGTGAAGCTCAACACAAGTAAGTTATTTCTTTTTCTATTATTTATAACACTGATTTTTTCTATTATTTATAACACTGATTTTTTTTTCGGGGTCCCTATGACGCTGATATTTCCAACACAAGTAGTTTTCAAACAATTTATAGTTGTTTTCGTAAAAGCCTGTGTTAACAACTTTTGAAAAAATATGTATTGTCATTTTTTTTGATAAATATTGTCATCTATGTTTTCAAAATATTCTTATTAATAGTAGTCTACTTAAATACTTTTTTTTTAAAGCAAACCCAATAGGGACGGATCCACGTTTATGGAGTTGCGGGCATACTGAGAAAATCTTTTAATATATATATATAAAATTTGCTTCCATTATTTTATAAATATGATTCTATACTAAAAAAAATTTATATAAACTTTTTTGCTATACTTATATATTATTTTTATCCACATTACCTAAATTTTCTAGACCCATTTTTGGAACCCAAGCCTAACTTGCGCAAATTCTTTTGACGACATATTTATACACAATTTAAAAGTTTAAATTTATGTGGAAGGAACTATGAATCATTGCTGAAAGCTCATCACCAAGTACAGAGGGAGAGTGTCGGAAAAACTAATTGTAAACCTTTTTATATTTAAAAAAAAAAAAAGTTTGGTTCATAGTAACACAGTTGTTTATCAGGATCAAAGAAGCTCATGAGTTTCATAAGAAAAAAAAAAAAAGAATCTCATGATTTGAGTATATATTACATTCAACTTTTATATTTAGGTTAAATAGATATGTAAATTCCTATATTTTTTGAAAATTTTGAACTAAATCCCTATATTTTAAAAGTTTGGAATTAAATCCCTACACTTTTATAAGTTTCTAATTAGGTCCTTATCGTTGAAAAATGTTAACTCTCTCTTAACTCACCGTCCAAGTTTTTATTCAAATGCGGCATGGGTGGAGACCACGGGTGCAGTAGAAGCAAACCCCACCTTCTCCCCTAATTCTTATTTTCATGGGAGCGCAGACTGTTTTTCTGGTGCTTATATTCTTATTTTATTTGATAGATTTTGGTTTGAATGCTTATACTCTTGTTTTATAGCTCGAGTCGGTGTGTGTGTGTGTGTGTGTGTTTTGATTTGCCGCCTTGCTTTCCCACCTCATGAATTTCAAGAAAGCCTACATGTTAGTTACTGACGTGCAGAAGTGTAGTCAAAGGAAAAGAAATGAAAAGAATAGGACTTTTACTTAGGTTAGATAGGAATATTGGTTTTCCACAACTGAATTTTTATTATATTGTCATTATATAGCTTCTGTCATGAGAGCTACAGTTCCCAATTCTTGCATATGAATAAAATTGGACCGTGAGTTAACGGTGATTTAACATAAAAACCTATAAAAATATAGGAACACTAATTTCAAACTTTTAAAATGTAGGGACTTAATTCAAAATTTTTAAAAAAATATAGAAATTTATAGACCTATTTAACCTTACATTTATCCATCTAGGGCATAAGAAAAGCCTTTTTATTTTTTTTTTTAAGTCTTACTATATTTTCTGCACCTCCTATAAATGTGAGATGTATTCTTAATACATTCAACATATCCTTATTCACGAGTGTTTTTTTTTTTTTTTGCAAGTTCAAACTCCTAACTTTATGTCCAAATATATTTATATATTTACTTTGTTGGGTTCTCTAAAGCCTACAGATTCAATTAAAACCTCACGAGTCACGCATGCTTGAGAAATTAACAATGGGAGCCACAAGCTAATCTCTCTCAAACAGAATTCTCGCCCTTGTTGGTTATGAATCTATGCAAGGATCAAGCATTTAGAATTGGAGTCTTTAACTTCTGTTATAAACATAGTTCACTTATATCTATGCTCAAATTTTTGCAGATCAAGCTACCAATATGATTGATTCTTTATAATGAGTTTTATAGATTGGCTACAATTTGAGTGTTCAGTTTAAATGCTTATAATCAAATGAAAACATTTAATACTTTAAAGATACATTGAATACAAGTTCAATTTGTGCATCATTTTATCCACATGTCATCAACTTCGAAAACAAGTTTATAGGATTTTGTGCACTAGCATTTTGTTCATTTATTAAGTTTGAAAAGTCAAATCATCATGTCACATATGATATACAAAATTTTATATTGAAAAATTATACATTTCATTGAGTTTTTTGAATCCTATAGTTTTGTTGTGTGTTTATTTTAGTTAATTAAATCTCAAGTATTAACATAAAGCAACAAATCTTAAAGACATATCTAAAATAAAAACACAAAGCCTAAATAAGCAAGCAGTGGAAGTTTTATTCTGGAAAAACAAGATTTGGTACTAAACATTCTTCTGGATGTTTTATTCCATAAACCATATATGCAGCTAATCCCACAGCATTCTTTAAACTATCAAACATTCACCAATCGCAAGTTTGAACAGCGGACTGTACAAGTCAGGCCTAGGTCCAAAGTCAACATATGTGATAAAATCCAGGACTCTCTCACATAACATTCCATCATTAACCGCCATTCAATCCTAATTGATTTCACTAACATGCACCCTCTGGTGGGTGCAATACAAACAACCTTCACTTGATGTGATTGATAAACCAATTCAAACATGTCCTGGTGGGCCTCTTCTGCACTCTTGGCAGCTGCTTCATCATCAACATTGTACCTCACTGTCCATCCATGAGCTACACCAGGGAATATCTTCACAAAGCTCTCAAGCTGATGAGTGTAAAAAAAAGGCACAAACAATTTTGAGTAAATGGTGCACCTATTGATGTTTTGACTTAGGTACTAGCAGAAAATTGAGAAAGCGATGAGAATACTATTATAGAGAAAACAGAATTTGTTTGCACCAAAAAGACAGCCATTTTTTATCACTCAGTTTGAGAACACCGGTGCTTCATTTCTGCCGGCAATTTTATAACTATAATAAACTAAGTAAATTCTCGAATTGGTCATCGACGAAAACATCATCGGACAAATTTATCTCTGAGAAATGAAAGCTTTTGTATAATTTTATTTTTTTGGTTAAGTTAGTTCTTTCTAATTCTCGGATAAAAAGTGTTTTTGAGAGATTAATATTCCTAAAAAGGATTAATTTAGCTCATATTTTTAATTTTTAAGGAATATGCTCTGATTTTTTTTTTTTTTTGATGGACGAAGTTATTTGGTGATATTCTATACGGGGACTATTTTGGAACTTTTCTCTATTAAATCAAAGAACTACATGATGTTATTATAGCAGTTTCATCAAAAAGTTGGAAATTTTATTAAGAGGTAAAGTTTTGAAGAAATTAAAATTTTGAAAGGGAATTTAATCAGGAAAA
The DNA here is from genome assembly GCA_031439595.1 of Pterocarpus santalinus. NCBI lineage: Eukaryota > Viridiplantae > Streptophyta > Magnoliopsida > Fabales > Fabaceae > Pterocarpus > Pterocarpus santalinus. The sequence continues at coordinate 58,513,633 of CM062530.1, forward strand.
GCAACAAAAGATTCCCCCAGGAGTTCTCACCTCTGATTTTGTAGACAACATCTCACCAATTTGCTTCGTTTTTTCTGGTGTATAACTATTGTCAATTTCAGCTGCCAATATAGCAACAGGAACCTTGATCTCTGAAGAGAAAAGTAAATTTTGTTTTGTCAACATTGGCTATGATCATTTGTTTCTGCGAACTAGAAAATTGAAAAAACAAAAGCTTGCCTTTGTATTCTTCATCTGTGATTAGACCAGGATGCAGAAGAACTGCTGCCTGAATGTCAATGTCACTGGAATTTACCAATTTCACAACCACCATCCCTGGAACAAGGCTCACTAGTTAAACGATTTGACCATTGACATCCATTATTACAGGTATTTTTTTTTTAATATATATTTTGCTAATTGAAAATGAATTGTTTAAACAGAAAAATGTGTCACCTCCCAGCAGAAACCTGCAGCCCCTATGGCTGTAACACCTTTACTCTTTAGAGCAGCAACTAGAGGTTTGGCATCTTCACATCCCTTATCGTATAAGGAAAATATACACCATATTTGTATAAACATGTTGTAATAGTAAAACCTTATGTAGGCCAACAAGTGATAAGGCTGAATGCTATGACATGTATTACAGAATCAGATATATATAAAAGAAAAACAACATTGCACATGTAAGCAGGAAACTAACCGCTCCATGAGCCTGTAGCCATGCAGCTCGATCAAACTGAGGATTATCAAGATCAAAGTAGTCACCATACAGAAGTTCAGGAACAACAACCAAGAATCCAGCCGCTGCCACTTTGTCCGCAAGTTTCCTTTACAGTGAAAGAATGTCAAACTCAAAGCTATTGCAAATGATTCCAGAAGCAGTAAATTTGATGCAGCAATGAAGCCAAATAATTGCTAACATGGGACTATGGGAGGCTTGTTACACAAAACTCGATCATTCCTTACAATAAAGCAGTTAGAGTTTCAGCATGCAAGTTCAAAGACTAATATTAAGAGGTTAAATGGCTTCTTCTTCGTCAAGAGATTCAGTATTTAGACAAGGTACACAGGAGACATGGTAGTGAAAATTTCATTTACCTTAGATTTGGTGCTTCATACCCTGAAATAATGTCAATACAACTTACAATTATATTTATATAGCAAGTATGCAAGTATATTCAATATATGATCGTTTTCAATCAATCTTAAAATATCTGCACTTTCCTTGATCCTGGGTATAAGTCATAAGTCATAAGTCATAAGCATAACAGGCTGACTTGAGAGCAAGCATAAAGTTTATTAAGTTTAACAAGGTAATGACACAGTTGATACAAGATTAGTGTAAATCAAGTTAAAGGATAAGAACTTGGAGATGGGGTTCTTTTACCAAATACATCAGAAATTAGTATGAGTGCCAGCTTGGAATCATGAGGCCCAGTGACATAGGATTTAACTCCTCCAATCTCTCGGACAGTCCCTGATCCTTGGAAACCGGAGTTCAGGTTTGGTGGGTTCTCAAAGCACTGAGGACTTGACATGACTAAACTATACCAACGATGAGTTACTGATAGTGCAGTGTGCGGTACAGTTCTCTGACCTTTCCGGCTGAGTGGTAGAAAAGACTATGGAAGGGACCATATTATATAAGTATTAAATAATGAATCGATAGCGACGGGTGGCCAAAAAAGAGCGTCACTGAATTAGTCATATGAGTTTATTTTTGACGGTATTTTGCCCATCTCCAACGATACTGACTTTTAAAATCTTAGTAACCAATGTTATATGAAAACCCCAAAAGAGGTATTATAATTTGCAGGTATTAATATACTTTGAGAATAAGAAAGACAAGTATCTGAACCTAATCTATTATATGTGGTGAATACTGTAAATCTCATGCTCGACTTTAAGGAGTATGGATAGAGTCTCAAAATTTGAGAATTGATTTGGTTTATAAAAAGATTTCTATTGATTTAAAAGTTAGAAAATAGAAAGTGACTCGAAATCATTTTCATTTGGTTGTGTAAAGATTGAGTGAACTTGAATTATGGGCTAAACTCTGTGTATTTTATATGGCCTTCTAGCTCCAGGTAACATGAGAATTCAAATAATTAGTAATTATAGTGGATGAAAAACATAATACGAAAGAAAAACCGATAAAAAGAATAAGGAAAGACTCTTGTGTGCTGTGAAAGTAAGTCATTGTTCTTATTCTGATTTATTAACTGCATACAACACCAACCTTTGTTTTCTCAATCACCTATTTTTTAGGTCATTTTTATCTTCATAATGACCACAAAGCTGATTTGGCATGCAACTAATAGATCAAAATAAGAGTAATATCTTACTCTCGGTATATATAACAACTTCTCAAGAATAACATACATCGATGACTTGGATTCATGAAAATATAAAGGGTGTATAATCAGCAGGACTGAAGAGGAAAATAAGAAGTATCTACTTCTGGTTACAAACAAACTTCACTTGATATATTTGGTAAACCAATTCAACATTTCTTGATGGGCCTCTTCAGCACTCTTAACAGCCGATTCATCTTCAACATCGTACTTCAGAGTCCATCCATGAGCAACACCAGGATATATCTTCACATAGCTTTCAAACTATATAAATCATGAATAATTTGGTGTCAGCGATGCACCAATGGCTATTGTAACCAAAATAGTCATATAGAGTGAGAAAATAAATGGTAATCTCCATTAGCAAAGAAAATGCCTGTCATTGTCATTTGATAATTTTTTTTTTCTTTTTATTGCTCAACTATTGAGAAAATAGCTATGCGTCTACAAGTTCTTGACTGTATTGAGTCCAATGTTATAGCAGCAACTTCATCAAAATATTTGAACTTCTATTGAGTGACTGTTCTATATTTTCGTTAAGAGATATATCATAAGCAGAAGAAATAAATGGTTCCCAAAGAAGTTCTCACCTCTGATTTTAAGGACAACATCTCTCCAAATTGCTTCAACTCTTCTGGTGGTAAATAATGATCAATTTCTGCTCCCAATATAGCAATAGGAACCCTTACCTCTGAATAAATACACAATTAAAATGGTCACTACAGTACTTTTTGGTACATCTATGAACTGGAAAATGACAAACAATAGTCTACCGTTAATATCATTTTGTGTGATTCGAGCGGGATGCAATACAACTGCAGCCTGAATGTCACTGGTACCTGCTAATTTTGCAACCACAATCCCTGGAACAAAGTTGATATGTTCAATTATTCTACGTGATCTATGTAAGAGCCCCTTTCAAATATTTCCTGGCAAGATATAGAGATCTTAATGCTTTTTGCTAGCTGAGATGACTCACCACCCCAACAAAAACCTGCAGCCCCTATGGCAGTGACACCTTTGCTCTTTAGAGCAGCAATAATAGGTTTGGTGTCTTCACATGCCTTATCCTATAACATAACAAAAGCATGCTTAGAATATTTTCATAAACATGTGCTAATGCTAAGACTGAAAGAACATCTAGCAACTGACCAGGCCACATTCTATCATATTATATTGATTTATGGAATGGGGTTCTGACAACGATATTTAAGAAAATGAAACCTTGAGCAGAAAACTAACCGCTCCATGCCTCTTTGCCCATGATTCTCCATCAAATTGAGGATCAAGATCGAAGTAGTCACCATACAGAAGATCAGGAACTACAACCAAGAATCCAGCTGCTGCTACTTTGTCTGCTAGTTTCCTTAGCAACGAGAAAATGTCAAATCTAAATCAGTAGAATCCTAGAAGTGACGAAATTCAAGCGGTGGTAAAGCATAATAGCTAACTTGGGATGAAATGTTAACATAAAAAGTAAGGCAGAACCAATTTGCAAACTTGACTAGGATTATCACTGGCAACCAATACCCAAGCTGAAAAGGAGAATACTAGTCTATTCAGTTGACAAGTCCGGCAAGGAGGTAAATTTGTAAATTCTTCATGGGAATATTAACAGAATCAAAGCATCAACAACTTGCAACACTATCCAAATAGTAAATTGTTCTGTATGACTTCTTCTAAATGTAGACATATAATTTACTACCTAATAGTATTATAGAGATTTCGGTTTTCCAACTTCTGCTATATACCAAAAAGGAACGCATCTAATATCTCATCTATGCTTACATTGAGACGCTTGAAGCCCAAATTTGAAAAACCAAAAAGCATAGGTCAACAAAACCCTATCAAATTAAACAAATTCTTGACTATCTAAGTATGTTCTGCACCTACATGTTAGAGTATGGACAGGTTTATTGCAAGTAAAAATACTCTTGGTGGTCAGCTAACCTTATTTTATCTTTTAAAGAAACTTATTGTTTTTTACATCTAGAATCCCCAATCCAGTTCCTTCCTATAATTTCCTTTTCTCACTATCCTCAAAAGTCAAACAATAAAAGTTATTTGAATTGTCAAAGAGTATTAATATCACAATGTTATCAGTGATGTGTAATTCTGTTCTTAAGCTTCTATTCAGCACAAACCATTTAATCAAGAACTGATGCCCTACATTACAATGAGCAAACAAAATCAAAAACTACTATTAAGAGATTTTGTGATCTCATAGACTGTCGACTTCTCGAAAAAATACAATAATGAAAAATCCCCATGTTGCAATTGTGCAACCAAGGGATTTGCCCATGAAAATCTAACACAGCTTTGTAGGTGAAACAGTATCGAAAATTTTCACTTACCTTAAATTAGGTACTTCAAACCCTGCAAATAATTGAAGAACAATAACATCAGATTCTCCACCATATTAATTTTCAAACCGAAACTGTTTCCAATCAGTTATGAAACATGTTCAGTTTCCTTGAAGCAATACAAGCATAAGTGATACCTTGGTAAGGAATTGAGTAAAAGTCAGATTCAAATCAAATGTAAAAGAATACTGATGTACATGGAGACATAACAAAGATGATGTGTTGTAATGTGAGGCAAAGTTCTTATGCAGGAAGAGCATAACCGGGTCAACAGAGAGAAACAATTGCAAGCAACACAGTCAACATACAAATAGGGGCAAAATGAAAGCATTAGATATAAGGAATGGACGATGGATTGTTTACCAAATACACTAGAAGCCAAAATGATGGCAAGTTTGGAATCAGAAGGTCCAGTGATGTAGGATCTTAGTCCTCCCAGCTCCTGGACACTTCCAGATCCATGGGAACCTGAGATCAGGGTTGGGGGGTTTTCAAAACACTGTGACCCCGACATGGCAATCTTGACTGCACAAGATGGTGCAGTTTAATTTTACATGAGTGAAGTTAATGTTAATATCAAATGTGGAAGATTAACCCAAAAGAGTATATAATGAACCACAAGCTATATAAATATTAGTTTTTAAACAGAAAACTTCACTTACTTTTACATTATTAAAGTTTGTAATTTCATTTTAAATGTTAAGGTTTTTTTTATCACATTTTTATATTATCCTTTTTCTTTTGCATCACTCTTGAGTCCTGTAACGATTCACTACAAACAAAATAATTAATTAAATAAGTAATCATCATAAAAGTGGAAAACATTAGATTTATGACATTTTTGTTAGAAAATGGCTTGCTTTTTTGCGGTGGACAAAGTTAACAATTGTGGCTTGCTTTTGCCACACAATTCAACGTTGCAGAAGACAATTTTTTAGTTTGGGTTTCGATGCATGTGGGTGGATGGAAGTTGAGGAATTACATTAAAAGCAATTCAATGGATGACATCTATAAATAGAGGCCATGAACTCCATCTGCAACTCGTCCCAGCTGAAGCATTATTCGGCAGTAGTAAGAAGCAATACGAGCTTCTTGTGAGAATAATATTAGAGAGTGTGCAAGAAATTTTAAGAGTATAGTGAGTGATATACACTAGAAATTTGGAGTATATTCTCTAGTGTTGTATAACACTACAAATTGTAGTAGGAGGAAGTCTTATTGAAAAATACTATATTATAATTACCTTCAAATATAGTGAAATATTTTTTAGAGTTTATCTTATAGTTTTTTTGTTATTATTCTAAATGGTTTTTCAAATTAAATTTTGATGTGCAGTTTTCTTGATATTTTTTGTTAGAGTAACTAGTGACGAGTGAGTCTAGCTATAAAGTATTATTGATGTGCTTTATTTATCTATTAATCTTTACAAAATTTGGGTATGCTTCCGCTTATATCCATAAAGTATTTAATACACTTGGAGTGTACCTTACTCTGATATCCCTAACAAGTGGTATTAGAGCTATTAGTTCAGTAGGATATCAAATTCTTAGTATGCTTTGTGGTTGTAACATTGTCTGATCCTCCACATCAAAAAAGAATAGTTCTTTGTTGTTTTGACAATTATCCTTGGTTGCTTAAAAAAGTGTGATACTGTAAGAGTGTTATTTTGGAAAGGTTGTGGCTAGGAAAGATTTGGTACTTAAGCACGTCCATTGTGACTCACCTCTCTTTCCTGGGAACTTACCTGATGTACGATTTACAGTGCCACTTAGTTTCAGATCCAAGATGTCGGTGCCAAAATTTGAGGCGGAGAAGTTTGACGGGTCCAACAACTTCAGTTTATGGAAATTGAAATTGCAGGCATTGCTGGATCGGCAAGGTCTAAGAACGGCGTTGGAGGGCAAGGAGAAATTGCCAAAATCATTATATATTGAGAAGAAGGAGGAGATAATGGTTAAAGCACGTAGTACAACACAATTGAGCCTGGTAGACAATGTGCTGCGAGAGGTTATGGAGGAGAAGACTGCTGATTCACTGTGAAATGTTTTGAAGGAAAAATATAAAACTTTGTCAAACAAACTTTATTAGAGAAAGAGAGCATACTTTCAAATATTCGGGAGAAAAATCAATTTGAGACCACATAGATGACTTCAATTGGATGATCTTTGATGTTGGAGCTACTGGAATAAAAGTAGAAGATGTTGATCAAGCTATGATTTTGTTGACTTCACTATCCTATGATAATTTCTATGATATCATATTATATGGTAGATCCAACATCACAGTCAAAAATGTCAAAGAGGCTTTGATGATAAAGGAGCATCACAAATTAGTATTCGGATCCAATACTGATAATCCTGCAGATGGGCTGCTCATGACGAGAGGGCGTAGTCAAGAAAGAGGATCGAGAAGCAAAAGTAAGAGAAGGTCAACGTCCAAAAAGCACAAATCAGTGACGTGTTATCATTATCACCAAATAGTAGGGGCGTGCATGGTCGGGTCGAGCCGAGTTTTTAGCTTTTTTTACCCCCAACCCGAATCAACCCAACTCGAACACTTTTAGGTTGGATTGGGTTGAATATTTGGATAGGTTGTCAATTTCTCTTTTTTTTTTGTAGTTGAGAAATATATTGAAACACTCTATTTTGTGACATTTTAAAACCTTTAAATTGTGTTTTTGAAATCTAAATATAATCAAATATATTTTTTAAAAATTTTATATATATAATTGATAATTTCATAATCATAACCATAAAATATATTATACATCATACATTATAAATTCAGCATATCTTCATTTATAAGTTCTTTTTTCACAAGTTCAAACACTTGACAGTATGTCCAAACATATTTATATAATTACTTTGTTGGGTTCTCTAGGGTCTAGAGATTCAATTAAAACTAGGTGTGTTCGCAATGCGGTTTAGATTAGTTTTGAGTAAAAAATTCATCCGATCCAACAATATATTTTATAGCGATTTAGATTGGATCGGTTTATTTTAGGTTTTAAATCCGATCCGATCCGATCCAATTATTTGCGGTTTGGATTGGATCGGTTTGATCGATTTTTTAAAAAAGAAAAATTTTAATTTATAATATTATAAATAAAAGTAACATAAGCCAATAAAATAAATAAATAAAAATAAAAAATAAAAATAAGTCATTAAATATTTATAAAATATTATTTAAGTAAAAATGATACATAAATAAAAAATTATGTAATAAATTTAAATTATTATAAGTAAAAATATAAACTTAATAATAAAAATATTATATTATATAAGATTATGTGGTTTGGATTGGATTGGATCGGTTTTGAAAATTAAATCCGAAATCCGATCCAATCCATGCGGTTTGTAAAAGATAAGATCCAATCGAATCCAAATTTTTGCGGTTTTGATCGATTTTCGGTTTGGATTGGATTGGTTTAACGGTTTTGATTTGATTGGATTGGATTTGAACACCCCTAATTAAAACCTCACGAGTCACGCGTGCTTGATAAATTAACAATAGGAACCACAAGCTAGCCTCTCTCAAACGGAATTCTTGCACTTGTTGGTTATGAATCTATGCTAGGAATCACGCATTTAGAATTGGAATCTTTGACTTCTTTTGTAAACATAGTTCACTTATATCTATGTTCAAATTTTTGTATATCAAGCTACTAATATGATTGGTTCTTTATAACAAGTTTTATAGATTCAAAAACAATTTGAGTGTTCAGTTTAAATGCTTCATAATCAAATGAAAGCATTTGATACTTTAAAGTTATATACCTCAAACGTTTGAATACAAGTTCAATTTGTGCATCATTTTATCCACATATACGATCAACTTTGAAATCAAACTTATAGGATTTTGCGCACTAACATTTGTTTATTTATTAGATTTGAAAAGTCAAACCATCATATCATATAATATACAAAATTTATATTGATAAATTATACATTTCATTGAGTTTTTCCAACCCTATAGTTTTTTTGTGTGTTTATTTTAGTTAATTAAATCTTAAGTATTAACATAAGGGTTATTCTGCCATGCACTTTGTTAACTAAGGTGCTTTATGCACCGTTTAAAAGAAAAATGATGCACTATATTCCTAACCTAATCTACAGCATTTATTAGGATTTGGAGGGTGTGGATTGAACCCTCATCGTATTCTCTATTCCAATGTTGTAATCCACCTAGCTCTCCTTTCCCAAAATCCTTGTCACCGAACCACCCTATCCCACCCCACCAGACGTTCCCTTCATCAGTCCCATCACAGGTCATCAGCACCAGACCGCCACCATTCCACGACCACCGCACCCCATCATCCACGTCACCAGGGAGCTGCCATGTCGTGCCGTCGCAAATGTCGTCCAACACCATTGCTTCACCATTATTAATATCAGTTGCTGGAATCACTCCCCTCGACCAGTGAGGAGGCAGTGGCCACACACACTCGGAGGAGGACAACCTCCTTTAGCACCGGCACCGTTTTGCTCGAAGGTGTGTGGAAGCCTCTCTCAAATGATAAGCTGTTCCCCTCAAACTCGCTAAACTAGAGCTTGCCTGGTTGCTCCGAGTTGATGACGAGTTATTTTGGTGATGCGAGATCGTTGCGGTGATGGTGGATTGCACGGTGAAGATGGAGATGAGATGGCGGAGGGAGAGAAAGAACAGAGGAAGCTATGTGATTTAGCCACATTTCTAGTATTCCTTAGCCACATTTTTTTGAATGCGGGTAAAAGCAAGTGTATGGCATGCATACTTGATGCGGTGCATTTAAGACCAAACTTTAACATAAAGCAACCAATCTTAAAGACATAACTAAAATAAAAGCACAAATCCTAAGTAAGCAAGCAGCGGAAGTTTTATTCTAGAAAAACAAGATTTGGTACAGAACATTCTTCTGGATATTTTATTCTAGAAACTATATATGCAGCTAATCCCGCAGCACTCTTTGATCTATCAAACATTCGCCGATCTAAAGTTTGAACGCGGACTGTACAAGTCACGCCTAGGTCCTAAGTCAACATATGACATAAAATCCAGGACTCTCTCACATAACATTCCATCGTTAACCGCCACTCAATCCCAGTTGATTTCACTAACATGCTTCTTCCCGTGGGTGCAATACAAACAACCTTCACTTGACGTGCTTGATAAACCAATTCAACATGTCCTGGTGGGCCTCTTCTGCACTCTTGACAGCTGCTTCATCATCAACATTGTACCTCACTGTCCATCCATGAGCTACACCAGGGAATATCTTCACAAAGCTCTCAAGCTGATGAGTAAAAAGAAAAAAAAGGCACAAACAATTTTGAGTAAATGGTGCACCTATTGATGTTTTGACGAAGGTACTAGCAGAAAATTGAGAAAGTGATGAGAATACTCTTTTAGAAAAAAATGGAATTTGTTTGCACTCAAGATGCAAATCCATTTTTTATCACTCGAATTTTGAGAACACCACTGTTTCATTTTTGCTAGCAATTTTATAGTTATAATAAATCAATTAAATTAGCAATTGGTGGTTGACGAAAATATCATTGGATAAATTTATTTTTGAGAAATGAAACTCTAGATAAAAAAATGTCTGTTAAATTAATTCTCTTTAATTCTCTAATAAAAAACATTTTTGAGGGATTAATGTATCTAAAAAGAAACTATTTTGGCTCACATTTTTAATTTTTAGGGAATATGCTATGAGTTTTCGTTTCCGAAGGACAAAGTTATCCGGTAATGCTCTTGACAAGGACTATTTTAGGACTTTTTTCTAATAAATCAAAGAACTGCATGATGTTACTGTAGCAGTTTCATCAAAAAGTTGGAAATTTTATTGAGAGGTAAAGTTTTGAAGAAATTAAATTTTTGAAAGGGAAATTAATCAGGAAAAGCAACAAAAGATTCCCCCAGCAGTTCTCACCTCTGCTTTTGCAGACAACTTCTCACCAATTTGCTTCATTGTTTCTGTTGTACAACTGCTATCAATTTCAGCTGCCAATATAGCAATAGGAACCTTGATCTCTGAATAGAAAAAGTTAAATTTTGTTTGTGACAATCGCTATGATCATTTGTTTCTATGAACTAGAAAATTGAAAAAATACAAGCCTACCATTGTATTCTTCATCTGTGATTCGACCAGGATGCAGAAGAACTGCTGCCTGAATGTCAATGTCACTGGAATTTACCAATTTCACAACCACCATCCCTGGAACAAAGCTAACTAATTAAACTATTCCACATCCCTTATCACAGTTTTTTTTTTTTTAATATATATTTTGTTAAATGAAAATGAGTTGTTTAAACAGAAAAATGTGTCACCTCCCCAGCAGAAACCTGCAGCCCCTATGGCTGTAACACCTTTACTCTTTAGAGCAGCAACTAGAGGTTTGGCATCTTCACATCCCTTATCCTATGAGGAAATAAACATGTTGTAATAGTAAAACCTTATGCAGGCCAACAAGTGATAAGGCTGAATGCTATGACATGTATCACAGAATCGGATGTATAGAAAAGAAAAACAACATTGCACATGTGAGCAGGAAACTAACCGTTCCATGAGCTTGTTTCCATGCAGCTCGATCAAACTGAGGATTATCAAGATCATAGTAGTCACCATACAAAAGATCAGGAGCAACAACCAAGAATCCAGCCGCCGCCACTTTGTCCGCAAGTTTCCTTTACAGTGAAAGAATGTCAAACTCAAAGCTGTTGCAAATGATTTCAGAAGAGTAAATTTGATGCAGCAATGAAGCCTAATAATAGCTAACTTGGGAGGCTTGGTACACAAAATTTGATCATTCCTTACAATAAAGCAGTCAGAGTTTCAGCGCAATTTCAAGGACTAATATTAAGAGGTTGAAAGTTTTCTTCCTCGTCAAGAGATTCAGTATTTATATAAGGTACAAAGGAGACATGGTAGTGAAAATTTCATTTACCTTAGATTTGGTGCTTCATACCCTGAAATAATATCAAGACAACTTACAATTAGATTTATATAGCAAGTTTGCAAGTATATTCAATATATGGTAGTTTTCAGTCAATCTTAAAATATCTACACTTTCCTTGATCCAGAGTACATGCACAAGGGAAAAGCATCAACATATATATAATAAAATCAAAGCAGATAGTGCTGGGACAAACATCTCTCATAAGTCAAGCATAACAGGTTGACTTGACTCTTGAGAGCAAGCACATAGTTTATTAAGTTTAAGTTTTAACAAGGTAAATGACACAGCTGACACAAGATTGGTGTAAAACAAGTTAAAGGATAAGAAATTGGAGATGGGATTTTTACCAAACACATCAGAAATTAGTATGAGTGCCAACTTGGAATCATGAGGTCCAGTAACATAGGATTTAAGTCCTCCAATCTCTTGGACAGTCCCTGCTCCTTGGACACCTGAGTTCAGGTCTGGTGGATTCTCAAAACACTGAGGACTTGTCATGGCTAAGCTAAACTATGCTAAACGATGATGAGTTACTTGCTGCAGAGAATGATAGTGCAGTACAGTTCTCAGACCTTTGTGTCTGAGTGATAGAAAAGACATTCGGGAAGGACTATATATAAAATGAACACCGCTATAGGTCACGAAAAACTTTTGGTGCTCACACCCCATCCACACCCATAACCTATTCAACCGTGAATGAGATATAAGTCAGCACGATATCCCGTACATAATGAGTTTACCACATAACTCAAAAGTTATAGCAGTTAGCAGATACAACACGGTGGTTATTTTACATCTTTCAATGAACTCATAAAAATAACAAGTGAAAGATAAGAATAGGATTAACTTTCTGAATGCTCCGTACAGTAATAGTAATTTACGCAAGGATTTGTCCTAACTATTAAGCATTTTTGATATAAAAATGAACCGATGGAGAGGTTTGACCAAGAAAGAGCGTCACCAGATACGTTTATGAGCATAAGAGCGTCACTAAAGACGTCACAAAAGTTTACTTGCGCAACATAGCTTCTTCATCTTACAGCAACTCAAACTATCAACTAATAATATTACGGAGAACTTCTACCTTACCCCGACAAGAATTTTTGGGACTGTAAAATCATAATTTGAACAAACCTACAACAGACAAATTTTTGTGTAAATCGTGATTTGAGACTTTTCAAAACTTAAATTAAACATGTTAATAGCATGAGCATATCAATCATTTATTTATATTACAATTATTTTTCACTTTTTAGTGCTTGGTGGTTAAGATTTGCCTGGTTCTTCCTCCATGAACACATAAGTATGTTTTTAAATTCTAATATAACGGTACTAGTGTTAAAATCTTACTAACCAATGTTAGATCCCTGTACGAGCACAAAAAAAAAAAAAAAGTGTTCTCCATATATTCATCAATCATTGTTTTAAAAAAAATTACAAATCGAAGATAAAACTCTATTTTGAGAATAAAAATGACAAGTATGTTAACCTAATCTATTTTGTGCCAGGAATATTGCAAATCTAATACTACCTCTCAAAACTTTGAGAATTTATTTGATTCATAAATGTCTTTTGAAAAAAAAGGTTAGAGTATAGGAATTGAGTAGGGGTTCGAATTTTGCAATGAGAGAATTTGAATCATGGAATCACCACTTTAGAAACAAGTTTATCTAACCATCACCCTTGGCCACAAATTGCTTGAGCAATTACTAAAATCCAAGAGGATAGAAATTTGACATAGAAATCATGCTGAATTAATTGTGTATGTGTAGTAATGTACTCAAATTGGATTGATCGGATTTGGTTTATGCGCTGAATTCAGTGCATTTCTATATGGCCTTCCAGCTCAAGGTAATATGAGAGTTCAAAGAATAAGATATATGGATGAATTGAATTCATGAAACTATAAAGATTAAAGGGTGTCTAATCAGCAGGATGAATAGCGAGAATAAAGATATCTACTGCTGGTTACAAACAAACTTCACTTGATATACTTGGCAAACCAATTCAACATTTCTTGCTAGGCCTCTTCAGCATTCTTGACAGCTGATTCATCTTCGACATTGTACCTTAAGAGTCCATCCACGAGCAACACCAGGATATATCTTCACATAGCTTTCAAACTATATAAATTATCAACAATTTGGGGTAAGTGGTGCACCTGTGGATATTGTAACCAAAATAGTCATGTAAAGTGAGAAAACGGGAATCCCGATTAGCAAAGAGAATGCTTCATTGTCCTTTGAAGAATTTCTTTTATTGGTCAAATACTGAGAAAATAGCTATGCTTCTACCCGGGTATACAAGTTCTTGACTGTAACGAATCCAATGTTATAGCAGCAACTTCATCAAAATATTTGAACTTCTATTGAGAGACTATTTTATAAAGAAATTATATTTTTGTTAAGAGATACATCATAAGCAGAAAAAATGAATGGTTCCCAAAGAATTCTCACCTCTGGTTTCAAGGACAGTGTCTCTACAAATTGCTTCAACTCCTCTGGTGGTAAATAATGATCAATTTCTGCTCCCAACATAGCAATAGGAACCCTAACCTCCGAAGAAATACATAATTAAAATGGTCACAAACTATAGTACTTTTTACTTCTATGAATTGGAATGACAAAGAAAGTTTACCATTAATATCATTACGTGTGATTCGTGCAGGGTGCAAGACACCTGCAGCCTGAATGTCACTTGAACCTGCTAATTTTGTAATCACAATCCCTGAAGCAAAGTTGATATGTTCAATTGTTCGACGTGATCTATGTAAGAGCCCCTTTCAAAGATTTCTTGGCAAGACATAGAGATCTCAGTGACTTTTTTGCTAATTGAGATGACTCACCACCCCAACAGAAAACTGCAGCCCCTATGGCAGTAACACCTTTGCTCTTTAGAGCAGCAATAATAGGTTTAGTGTCTTCACATCCCTTATCCTATAAGTCTAACATATCAAGTATTAAGTACGCTTAGAAATTCAACTTCTGGATTACACTTTCCTAAACATGTGGTAATGGTAAAACTGAAAGAAAATCTTACAACTGATATTGGAATAGGTACTGATCAGGATATTTATTTTAAAAAAATTATGCTTATTCTTAGTTAAAATATTCAGCATATCCCTATTCACAAGTTCTTTTTTCGCTAGTTAAAACTCCTAATATTTTGCCCAAATATATTTATGTGGTTACTTTGTTGGGTTACTTTGTTGGGTCACGGGTGCATGAGAAATTAACAATGGGAGCCACAAGCTAGCCTCACTCAAACGGAGTTGGTTACGAATCTATGCAAGGAATCAAGCACTTAGAATTGGAATCTTTAACTTCTTCTATAAACACACTGCACTTATATCTATGTTCAATTTTTATAGATCAAGCTACTAATATGATTGATTCTTTATATCGAGTTTTATAGATTAACCTAAAATTTGAGTGTCCAATTTAAATGCTTTATAATCAAATGAAAGCATTTAATTTATTACTATTAAAGATAAGTGTCTCAATTGTTGAATGCAAATTCAACTTGTGCATCACTCTATCAACATACACCACCAACTTCGAAAATTCATGTGAAAGGAAAGTTTAATTTGAAAATAAACTTACAGGATTTTGTACGCTAGCTTTTGTTCATTTACTAAGTTTGAAAAGTCAAATCATTATATCACATATGATATACAAAATTTTATATTGATAAATTATATATTTCATTGGATTTTTTCAACCCTATAGTTTTGTTGTGCGTTTATTTTAGTTAATTAAATCGTAGGTATTAACATAAAGCAACAAATCTTAAAGACATATCTAAAATAAAAACACAAATCCTAAATAAGCAAAAAGTAGAAGTTTTATTCTGGAAAAACAAGATTTGGTACTCAACATTCTTCTGGATGTTTTATTATTGTATAAACCATATATGTAGCAAATCCCACGACATTCTTTAATCTATCAAACATTCACCAATCTCAAGTTTGAACAGCGGACTGCACAAGTAAGTCACGCCTAGGTCCTAAGTCAACATATGTGATAAAATCCAAGACTCTCTCACATAACATTCCATCAATAACCGCAGCTCAATCCCAATTGATTTCACTAACATGCATCTTCTCGTGGGTGCAATACAAACAACCTTCACTTGACGTGCTTGATAAACCAATTCAACATGTCCTGGTGGGCCTCTTCTGCACTCTTGGCAGCTGCTTCATCATCAACATTATACCTCACTGTCCATCCATGAGCTACACCAGGGAATATCTTCACAAAGCTCTCAAGCTGATGAGTAAAAAAAAAAAAAAGAAAGGCACAAACAATTTTGAGTAAATGGTGCACCTATTGATGTTTTGACCAAGGTACTAGCAGAAAATTGAAAAAGTGATGAGAATACTCTTTTAGAAAAAAATGGAATTTGTTTGCACTCAAAATACAAATCCATTTTTTATCACTCGAATTTTGAGGACACCACTGCTTTATTTTTGCTAGCAATTTTATAGCTATAATAAATCAATTAAATTAGCAATTGATGGTTGACAAAAATATCATTGGATAAATTTATTTTTGAGAAATGAAAACTCTAGATAAAAAGTATCTGTTAAATTAGTTCTCTCTAGTTCTCTGATAAAAAACATTTTTGAGGGATTAATGTCCCAAAAAAGGAATTAATTTGGCTCACATTTTTAATTTTTAGGGAATATGCTATATGAGTTTTCGTTTCCAAAGGACAAAGTTATCCGGTGATGCTCTTGACAAGGACTATTTTAGGATTTTTCTCTAATAAATCAAAGATCTGCATGATGTTACTGTAGCAGCTTCATCAAAAAGTAGGAAATTACATTAAGAGGTAAAGTTTCGAAGAAATTAAATTTTTGAAAGGGAATTTAATCAGGAAAAGCAACAAAAGATTCCCGCAGGAGTTCTCACCTCTGCTTTTGTAGACAACATCTCACCAATTTGCTTCGTTTTTTCTGGTGTATAACTATTGTCAATTTCAGCTGCCAATATAGCAACAGGAACCTTGATCTCTGAAGAGAAAAGTAAATTTTGTTTGTCAATATTGGCTATGATCATTTGTTTCTGTGAACTAGAAAATTGAAAAAACAAAAGCTTGCCTTTGTATTCTTCATCTGTGATTGGACCAGGATGCAGAAGAACTGCTGCCTGAATGTCAATGTCACTGGAATTTACCAATTTCACAACCACCATCCCTGGAACAAGGCTAACTAGTTAAACTATTTGACCATTGACGTCCATTATTACAGGTATTATTTTTTTTAATATATATTTTGCTAATTGAAAATGAATTGTTTAAACAGAATAATGTGTCACCTCCCCAGCAGAAACCTGCAGCCCCTATAGCTGTAACACCTTTAGTCTTTAGAGCAGCAACTAGAGGTTTGGCATCTTCACATCCCTTATCCTATAAGGAAAATATACACCATATTTGAATAAACATGTTGTAATAGGAAAACCTTATGTAGGCCAACAAGTGATAAGGCTGAATGCTATGACATGTATTACAGAATCAGATATATATATAAAAGAAAAACAACATTGCACATTTAAGTAGGAAACTAACTGCTCCATGAGCCTGTAGCCATGCAGCTCGATCAAACTGAGGATTATCAAGATCAAAGTAGTCACCATACAGAAGTTCAGGAACAACAACCAAGAATCCAGCCGCTGCCACTTTGTCCGCAAGTTTCCTTTACAGTGAAAGAATGTCAAACTCAAAGCTATTGCAAATGATTCCAGAAGCAGTAAATTTGATGCAGCAATGAAGCCAAATAATTGCTAACATGGGACTATGGGAGGCTTGTTACACAAAACTCGATCATTCCTTACAATAAAGCAGTTAGAGTTTCAGCATGCAAGTTCAAAGACTAATATTAAGAGGTTAAATGGCTTCTTCTTCGTCAAGAGATTCAGTATTTAGACAAGGTACACAGGAGACATGGTAGTGAAAATTTCATTTACCTTAGATTTGGTGCTTCATACCCTGAAATAATATCAAGACAACTTACAATTAGATTTATTATATAGCAAGTTTGCAAGTATATTCAATATATGATCGTTTTCAATCAATCTTAAAATATCTGCACTTTCCTTGATCCAGGGTATAAGTCATAAGTCATAAGCATAACAGGTTTACTTGAGAGCAAGCATACAGTTTATTAAGTTTAACAAGGCAATGACACAGTTGACACAAGATTAGTGTAAATCAAGTTAAAGGATAAGAAATTGGAGATGGGGATCTTTTACCAAAAACATCAGAAATTAGTATGAGTGCCAACTTGGAATCATGAGGCCCAGTGACATAGGATTTAACTCCTCCAATCTCTTGGACAGTCCCCGATCCTTGGATACCAGAGTTCAGGTTTGGTGGGTTTTCAAAGCACTGAGGGCTTGACATGACTAAACTATACTAACGATGAGTTACTGGCTGCAGAGAATGATAGTGCAGTGTTCAGTACAGTTATCTGACCTTTCTGCCTGAGCGATAGAAAAGAGTATGGAAGGGACCATATTATATAAATATTAAATAATGAACCGATAGCGAGGGGTGGCCAAAAAGGAGCGTCACTGAATACGTCATATGAGTTTATTTTTAACGGTATTTTGCCCATCTCCAACGATACTGACTTTTAAAATCTCAGTAACCAATGTTATATGAACACCCAAAAAGAGGTATTATAATTTGTAGGTATTAATATACTTTCAGAATAAGAAAGACAAGTACCTGAATCTAACCTATTACATGTGGTGAATAGTGCAAATCTTATGCTTGACTTTTAGAAGTATGGATAGAGTCTCAAAATTTGAGAATTGATTTGGTTTATAAAAGAATTTCTATTGATTTAAAAGTTAGAAAATAGAAAGTGACTTGAAATCATTTTCATTTGGTTGTGTAAAAATGTACTCCAATTTAGGTTGAGTGAACTTGAATTATGTGCTAAATTCCGTATATTTTATATGGCCTTCTAGCTCCAGGTAACATGAGAATTCAAATAATTAGTAATTATAGTGCATAAAACATAATACAAAAGAAAAACCGGTAAAAAGAATAAGGAAATACTCTTGTGCGCTGTGAAAGTAAGTCACTGTTGTTATTCTGATTCATTAATTACATGCAACACCAACTTTTGTTTTCCCAATCATCTATTTTTTAGGTCATTTTTATTGTCATAGCCACCACAAAGCTGATTTAGCATGCAACTAATAAATCAAAGTACGAGTAATATCTTAGTCTCTCGGTATATATAAGAACTTCTCAAGAATAACATACATCGATGATTTCGATTCATGAAAATAT
Organism: Pterocarpus santalinus; assembly: GCA_031439595.1. Taxonomy (NCBI): domain Eukaryota; kingdom Viridiplantae; phylum Streptophyta; class Magnoliopsida; order Fabales; family Fabaceae; genus Pterocarpus; species Pterocarpus santalinus. Next base: position 58,532,572 of record CM062530.1, read on the forward strand.
AAAGGGTGTATAATCAGAAGGACTGACGAGGAAAATAAGAAGTATCAACTTCTGGTTACAAACAAACTTCACTTGATATATTTGATAAACCAATTCAACATTTCTTGATGGGCCTCTTCAGCACTCTTAACAGCCGATTCATCTTCAACATTGTACCTCAGAGTCCATCCATGAGCAACACCAGGATATATCTTCACATAGCTTTCAAACTATATAAATCATGAATGATTTGGTGTCAGCGATGCACCTATGGCTATTGTAACCAAAATAGTCATATAGAGTGAGAAAATAAATGGTAATCTCCATTAGCAAAAAAAAATGCTTGTCATTGTCCTTTGATGATTTTTTTTCTTTTTATTGCTCAAATATTGAGAAAATAGCTATGCGTCTACAAGTTCTTGACTGTAGTGAATCCAACGTTATAGCAGCAACTTCATCAAAATATTTGAACTTCTATTGAGTGACAGCTCTATATTTTTGTTAAGAGATATATCATAAGCAGAAGAAATAAATGGTTCCCAAAGAAGTTCTCACCTCTGATTTTAAGGACAACATCTCTCCAAATTGCTTCAACTCTTCTGGTGGTAAATAATGATCAGTTTCTGCTCCCAATATAGCAATAGGAACCCTTATCTCTGAATAAATACACAATTAAAATGGTCACTACAGTACTTTTTGGTACACCTATGAATTGGAAAATGACAAACAATAGTCTACCGTTAATATCATTTCGTGTGATTGGAGCGGGATGCAATACAACTGCAGCCTGAATGTCACTGGAACCTGCTAATTTTGCAACCACAGTCCCTGGAATAAAGTTGATATGTTCAATTATTCTACATGATCTATGTAAGAGCCCCTTTCAAATATTTCTTGGCAAGATATAGAGATCTTAATGCTTTTTGCTAGCTGAGATGACTCACCACCCCAACAAAAACCTGCAGCCCCTATGGCAGTGACACCTTTGCTCTTTAGAGCAGCAATAATAGGTTTGGTGTCTTCACATCCCTTGTCCTATAACATAACAAAAGCATGCTTAGAATATTTTCATAAACATGTGCTAATGCTAAGACTTAAAGAACATCTAGCAACTGACCAGGCCACATTCTATCATATTATATTGATTTATGGAATGGGGTTCTCACAACGATATTTAAGAAAATGAAACCTTGAGCAGAAAACTAACCGCTCCATGCCTCTTTGCCCATGATTCTCCATCAAATTGAGGATCAAGATCGAAGTAGTCACCATACAGAAGATCAGGAACTACAACCAAGAATCCAGCTGCTGCTACTTTGTCTGCTAGTTTCCTTAGCAACGAGAAAATGTCAAATCTAAATCAGTAGAATCCTAGAAGTGACGAAATTCAAGCGGTGGTAAAGCATAATAGCTAACTTGGGATGAAATGTTAACATAAAAAGTAAGGCAGAACCAATTTGCAAACTTGACTAGGATTATCACTGGCAACCAATACCCAAGCTGAAAAGGAGAATACTAGTCTATTCAGTTGACAAGTCCGGCAAGGAGGTAAATTTGTAAATTCTTCATGGGAATGTTAACAGAATCAAAGCATCAACAACTTGCAACACTATCCAAATAGTAAGTTGTTCTGTATGACTTCTTCTAAATGTAGACATATAATTTACTACCTAATAGTATTATAGAGATTTCGGTTTTCCAACTTCTGCTATATACCAAAAAGGAATGCGTCTAATATCTCATCTATGCTTACATTGAGACGCTTGAAGCCCAAATTTGAAAAACCAAAAAGCATAGGTCAACAAAACCCTATCAAGTTAAACAAATTCTTGACTATCTAAGTATGTTCTGCACCTACATGTTAGAGTATGGACAGGTTTATTGCAAGTAAAAATACTCTTGGTGGTCAGCTAACCTTATTTTATCTTTTAAAGAAACTTATTGTTTTTAACATCTAGAATCCCCAATCCAGTTCCTTCCTATAATTTCCTTTTCTCACTATCCTCAAAAGTCAAACAATAAAAGTTATTTGAATTGTCAAAGAGTATTAATATCACAATGTTATCAGTGATGTGTAATTCTGTTCTTAAGCTTCTATTCAGCACAAACCATTTAATCAAGAACTGATGCCCTACATTACAATGAGCAAACAAAATCAAAAACTACTATTAAGAGATTTTGTGATCTCATAGACTGTCGACTTCTCGAAAAAATACAATAATGAAAAATCCCCATGTTGCAATTGTGCAACCAAGGGATTTGCCCATGAAAATCTAACACAGCTTTGTAGGTGAAACAGTATCGAAAATTTTCACTTACCTTAAATTAGGTACTTCAAACCCTGCAAATAATTGAAGAACAATAACATCAGATTCTCCACCATATTAATTTTCAAACCGAAACTGTTTCCAATCAGTTATGAAACATGTTCAGTTTCCTTGAAGCAATACAAGCATAAGTGATACCTTGGTGAGGAATTGAGTAAAAGTCAGATTCAAATCAAATGTAAAAGAATACTGATGTACATGGAGACATAACAAAGATGATGTGTTGTAATGTGAGGCAAAGTTCTTATGCAGGAAGAACATAACCGGGTCAACAGAGAGAAACAATTGCAAGCAACACAGTCAACATAACAAATAGGGGCAAAATGAAAGCATTAGATATAAGGAATGGAAGATGGATTGTTTACCAAATACACTAGAAGCCAAAATGATGGCAAGTTTGGAATCAGAAGGTCCAGTGATGTAGGATCTTAGTCCTCCCAGCTCCTGGACACTTCCAGATCCATGGGAACCTGAGATCAGGGTTGGGGGGTTTTCAAAACATTGTGATCCCGACATGGCAATCTTGGCTGCGCAAGATGGTGCAGTTTACTTTTATATGAGGGAAGTTAATGTTAATATCAAACGCGGAAAATTAACCCTAAAGAGTATATAATGAACCACAAACTATATAAATATTAGGAGTGTTCGCATCGATTTGGATCGATTTTGAAAAAAAAAATTATCTGATCAAAATAATAAAATATATTACGATTTGAATTAGATTGGTTTAGTTTAGATTTTAAATTCGATCCAATCCGAATCAATCTTTTATCATTTGGATTAGATCGGTTTAATCAATTTTTTATAAAAGTAAATCTTAAATATAGAAAATTATAAATAAAAAATCTTGAATTAATAAAATAAATCAATAAAAATAACTCATATAATATATATAATATGATATTTAAATAAAAATAATATATAAATATAAAAAATTATGTGATAAATTAAAATTATTATAAATAAAAGTATAAAATTAAAAATAAAAAATTATATTAGATGGTATTATTCGGTTTAGATTAGATTGGATCGATTTTGAAAATTAAATCTAAAATCCGATCCGATGCAAGTGGTTTGGAAAAAATAAGATCCAATCTAATCTAAATTTTTGTGATTTTGATTGATTTTTTGTTTGAATTGGATTAGTTTAGCTATTTTGATTGAATTGGATTGTATTTAAACACCCCTAATAAATAGTAGTTTTTAAACAGAAAACTTCACTAACTTTTACGTTATTAAAGTTTTTAATTTCATTTTAAATGTTAAGGTTTTTTTATCACATTTTTATATTATCCTTTTTCTTTTGCATCACTCTTGAGTCCTGTAACAATTCACTACAAACACGATAATGAATTAAATAAGTAATCATCATAAAAGTGAAAAACATTGGATTTATGACATTTTTGTTAGAAAATGGCTTGCTTTTTTGCGGTGGACAAAGTCAACAATTGTGGCTTGCTTTTACCACACAATTGGACGTTGCAGAAGACAACTTTTTAGTTTGGGTTTCAATGCATGTGGGTGGGTGGCAGTTGAGGAATTACATTAAAAGCAATTCGATGGATAGCATCTATAAATAGAGGCCATGAACTCCATATGCAACTCGTCCCACTTGAAGCATTATTCAACAGTAGCAAGAAGCAATACGAGCTTCTTGTAGTGAGAATAATATTAAAGAGTGTATAAGAAATTCCAAAAGCATAGTAAGTGATATACACTAGAAATTTGGGGTATATTCTCTAGTGTTGTATGCCTGGTGCACGATTTACAGTGCCATTTAGCTTCGGATCCAAGATGTCGGTGCCACAATTTGAAGTGGAGAAGTTCGATGGGTCTAACAACTTTAGTTTATGGAAGTTGAAACTGCAGGCATCGCTAGATTATCAAAGTCTAAGAGCGGCGTTGGAGGGCAAGGAGAAATTGCCAGAATCATTATCTATTGAGAAGAAGGAGGGGATAATAGTTAAAGCACGTAGTAAAATACAACTGAACATGGCAGACAATGTGCTGCGAGAGGTTACGAAGGAGAAGACTGTTGATTCACTGTGAAAAGTTTTGGAGGAAAAATATTCCATAAAGACTTTGTCAAACAAACTTTATCAGAGAAAGTGATTGTATACTTTCAAATATTCGGGAGAAAAATCAATTCGAGACCACATAAATGACTTCAATCGGATGATCTCTGATGTTGGAGCTGCTGGAATAAAAGTAGAAGATGTTGATCAAGCTATGATCTTGTTGACTTCACTCCCTCCGTCCGATGATAATTTCTGTGATACCATATTATATGGTAGATCCGGCATCACAATAAAAAATGTCAAAGAAGCTTTGATGATATAGGAGCATCAGAAATTAGTATTCGGATCCAGTGTGTATAATCCTGCAGATGGGCTGCTCGTGACAAGAGGACTTAGTCAAGAAAGAGGATCGAGAAGCAAAAGTAAGAGAAGGTCAAAGTCCAAAAAGCACAAATCATTGACGTGTTATCATTATCACCAGATAGTAAGGGTATGCATGGGTTGGGTGGTGTTTAAGCAAAAAAAATACCCAAACCAATCAAACATAGTCGGGTTGGGTTTTTAGCTTTTTTAACCCCCAATCCGAACCAACCCAACCCGAATACTTTCAGGTTGGATCGAGTCGGGTATTCGGGTGGGCAGTCAATTTCTCTTTTTTTTGTTGGTGAAAAATATATTAAAACATTCTATTTTGTGATATTTTGAAACCTTTAAATTATGTTTTTGAAATCCAAATATACTTTTAAAAATATTTATATACATAATTGATAATATCATAATCATAACCATGAAATATATTATATATCATATATTATACAATATCAATCATTAATAAATCTAATTATACATTAATATATTAACATAGTCTAAGAGTCAGTATGTATAATTATATTTTTGTATATTAATATATAAGTGAATAAGTTATTATCTGTAAAAAAAAAAGTTGGGGTTAGGATTCGGGTTGGGAACCGAATATTGGACAGATCAATCAGGTTTTACCCGATTAGACCAGATTATCTGACCCAAACCGAGTTTTTTGCACACGGGTTAGGTCAGGCCTTCGAGTTCGTGAGTAGACCCGTAGCCGTGCACACTTTACCAGATAGGGCATATCAATAGAAATTGCCTAAAGAGAAAAGAAATCAGGAAACTCTACCAACATAACAGTAGCAAGTTCTAATGATAGTGATGCTAGTTCCACCTTAGTAGTATCCACTAGTGACTCGAGAAATGAATGGATCCTGGACTCTGGTACATCTTTTCACGAGACACCTAATAGAGGCTTTTTCACTTCCTATCAAAAATGGGAAGGAAAAGTTAGATTAGGAGGCAACAAAATAATTTCGATTATAGGTGGAGAGGTTTAGATCAGATTGGATGATGGTACTAAAAGGACATTTCAAGCATGGTATGTACCAAAACTGGGTAGGAACCTGATATCTTTAAGTGCCCTAGACAATCGAGGGTACAAGTTTTCTGGAGATGGTGGTTTCTTGAAGGTGATCAAAGTCTCAATGATGGTGATGAAAGGAAAGTTGCATAAAGGGATCATCTATTGCTTGGAAGCATAGTAAATAGAACTGTTGTTATTCTATCCTCTGAAAGAAGTGATGATATTGTTACATGATTATGGCACATGCGGCTTGGTTATATGAGTGAGAAAGGAATGACCATACTTGCTGGTAAAGGCCAATTAAAAGGCTTAAAGAGCTTCAAACTGGGTTTCTATGAAAATTATGTATTTGGAAAGCAGAAATAGGTGAAGTTCAGTACTGCTAAACACATCAGCAAGGGAATATTGGAGTATGTCCACTCGGATATTTGGGGTCTAGCCTTATTAACTCCTTAGGTGGAGGTCATTATTTTCTTACTCTGATAGATGATTATTCCAGAAAAGTCTGGGTTTATTTCCTGAAGCAAAAGGATGAGGTGTTTGACAAATTCAAGCAATAGAAAGCCATGATCGAAAAGCAAACTAGGCAGTCAGTCAAGAGACTGAGAACTGACAATGGCGAAGAATTTTGCGGCAAAGAATTTGCGGAGCTTTGTAAGAATGCTGGTATAATGAGCCACTATATTGTGCTTAAAACACCATAGCAAACTAGAGTTGCAGAATAGATGAACAGAACACTTATGGAGCGTGCAAGATGCATGCGAATCAATGCTAGACTTCCCAAATCATTTTGGGCTGAGGTAGTTGATACAGCTGCATACCTAATAAACAGATCTCCATTAATTGCAATTGATTTGAAGATTCCACAAGAGGTATAGTCTGGTCGACCTGTAAACTATTTTGATTTGAAGATGTTTGGTTGCCTTGCGTATGCCCATGTAAGTGATGGTAAACTTGAGATAAGGGCAAAAAGGTGTATATTTCTAGGGAATGCATGAGGGATGAAAGGCTATAGACTGTGGTGTACGGAAAATGAAAGTTCATCCAAAATCATTTTCAGCAGAGATGTCACTTTTGATAAGGCAACAATGGTAAATCAAAAGTAGGAATCAAAAGTAGATAAGGTAGAAACAGATCATGGTGCTACGAAGTAGGTGGAGCTAGAGATTGACTATGGGAAGATAAGGTAGGAGGGAGATGAAATAAATTAGCCGAGTACTTCAGGCACTAACCAACCTGAAGTAGAACAACAAGATGAGCCTAACGACAAAGATGCTAGTGAAGAGGTAAAGCCATACAGTATTGCTATTGGCAGAGAAAGGCGACAAATTCGGAAACCACAAAGATATTTATTGCTTGTGCAATTGACTCATCAAATGCAGATCCTATAGCCTTTGCCTTGGCTATGGTAGATGGAGCAATTGGAGATGAACCATGTACCTATCGTGATTTAGTAAATAGCAAGAGTCGAAGCAGTGGCTGATAGCAATGAATGAAGAGATTGAATCTTTTCAGAAAAGTCAAACATGGGAGGTAGTACAACTTCCAAAAGGAAAAGAGTAGTTGGTTGCAAATGAGTCTTCAAAAGGAAAGAAGGAATCCTTGGCATTGAACTTCCTAGGTTCAAGGCAAGACTGGTGGCAAAGGATTATACTCAGAAGGAGGGTGGTGACTTCTATAAAATATTCTCTCCTATGGTGAAGTATAGCTCTACTTGAATCCTACTAGCTATTGTGAGTATATTTGACTTAGAGCTTGAATAGCTTGATGTCAAGACGACGTTCTTACATGGTGAACTAGAAGAGTAGATCTACATGAGTCAATTAGAGGGGTTCGTACTTCCTGATAAGAAGGATCATGTTTTCTTATTAAAGAAGTCATTGTACGACTTGAAGCAATCCCCAAGGTAGTGGTACAAAAGGTTTGATGTATTTATGATTAGTGTTGGATACAATAGAAATCAATATAATAATTGCATCTACTCTAAGGAGCTTCTAGATGGTTTACAGATTTATCTATTGTTGTATGTGGATGATATGTTAATTGCAGCTCGAAGCAAAGCTGAAATTAGTATGTTGAAAATTCAGTTGGGAAAGAATTTGAGATGAAAGACTTGGGTACAACAAGAAAGATTCCTGGAATGGAGATTCATAGGGAGAAATATCCTGGCAGATTGTGCTTGACACAGCAAATATACATCATGAAAGTGCTACAACACTTAAATATGGATCAGTCCAAACCAGTTGGCATTCCATTAGCTACATATTTCAAGTTATCGTCAAAGGAATGTCTGAGAACTAAGGAGGAGGTGGAGCATATGTCTTGTATACCTTACCCTAGTACAGTTGGCAGTCTAATTTACGCCATGGTTTGCACTAGACTAGATCTTTCACATGCAATAAGTGTAGTGAGCAGATTTACGAGCAAACCTGGGAAGGTACATTGAGAAGTTGTGAAATGGATCATGCATTACTTGAGAGGTTCCACCGATGTCTATTTGGTATTTGAAGGTCAGAAAAATCGTGGAGTTGCGGGCTATATAGATTCTAATTATACAGGAGATTTAGATAAAAGGAGATCATTAACAACTTATATCTTTGTAGTCTTTGGATGTACTATTAGCTAGAAGGTGACATTGTAATCTACAATAGCATTGTCAACTACTGAAGCTAAGTATATGGCATTGACTGAGGCTGTTAAAGAGAGCATATGGGTGCAAGGTCTTTTGGATAGTTTTGGATTCAAGCAGCATGTACCAATCATACATTGTAATAGTCAAAGTGCAATTCATTTGGTTAGAAACCCAGTCTATCATGAAAGGACTAAGCACATTGATGTTAGACTTCATTTTGTTAGAGAAAGTGTTAGTAATGGCATTGTTGCAGTTCAAAAGATAGCCACAACTGAGAACTAGTGGACATGATGACTAAACTGTTGCCAATTGAAAGTTCAAGCATTGCTTGGAGTTGGTCAATATTTGCAAAGGTTGAGGACCACCACAAAATGCAAGCCAAGTTGGAGAATTGTTAGAAAATGGCTTGCTTTTTTTTTTTTTTTTGCGGTGGACAAAGTCAACAATTGTGGCTTGCTTTTGCCATACAATTCAACGTTGTAGAAGACAATTTTTTTAGTTTGGGTTTCGATGCATGTGGGTGGATGGAAGTTGAGGAATTACATTAAAAGCAATTCGATGGATGGCATCTATAAATAGAGGCCATGAACTCCATCTATAACTCGTCCCAGCTGAAGCATTATTCGGTAGTAGTAAGAAGTAATATGAGCTTCTTGTGGTGAGAATAATATTAGGGAGTGTGTAAGAAATTTCAAAAGTGTAGTGAGTGATATACACTGGAAATTTGGAGTATATTCTCTAGTGTTCTATAACACTACAAATTGTAATAGAAGGGAGTCTCATTGAGAAATATTATATTATGATTATTTTCAAATATAGTGAAATATTCTTTAGTGTTTATCTTATGGTTTTTTCCTCATTATTCTAAAGGGTTTTCCAAGTTAAATTTTGTATGCAGTTTTCTTGATATATTTTGTTGGAGTAAATAGTGACAAGTGAGTCTCATTATAAAGTACTATTGATATACGTTATTTATTTGTTACTTTCCACATAAATTTGGGTATGCTTCCATTTACATCCATAAAGTGTTTAATACACTTAGGGTATACTTTACTCTGATATCCCTAACAATTTTCCAAATATATAAGGTACATTTAGTTTGTGAAAATATTTTCTGTTTTCATTTTCAAATTTTCTGGATTTTAAAAATGTGTTTGGTTTGTCTATTTTCAAAATCAAATTTGAGATAATAAAATTTTATTTATTATTAAATAATGAAAATGTTATATATATTTTTTGTATATTTAAATGAACTTTATTATTTGCAAATTTGAGATGAATTTAAAAGTATTTATTAAAATAAAATAAACTCTATAAAATTTTAAGATTAAAAATTAAACAAATTGCTCATTTTTAAGTAATTTTATTATCATTATAAATTATTATATAATTAAATACTAGAAATGAAACTTTAACTAAAAAGAGACATAACTAAACAAAATAACTAGTACTATCATGAAATTACAGTCTTTGCTTATACTTTAACTTATCAACCAGCTAAAACATACCAAAAAAAAAAAAAAGAGAAATACATCATCCTACAACAAAATATAAAAAGTAATAGTCATCAATCATCGACGATAATTATCCCACATTTGATTGGCAATTGTCTCCCTAATTTATGCCATTTGAGTTATTTCAATAGCATTAATATCAACACCTTTTGGATCAATTCTTAAACTTTGCTCATTCACAATCATGTTTTCTCTAAATTAATCATCAAATAGTCTATTTGTGCCATGTTGCATTCTATTAAAATTATGTATGGTACAATAAGTAGTGAAAATTTGCCTTTGTCTTCTAACAGGGTAATTTGGCATCATTTTTAGAATTAGGAACCTTACCTTTAGAACACCAAAACACTTCTTAATAAAATTCCTCAATGAAGAGTGTCTATAATTGAATAGTTCATGTTTACCTCGTGCTCATCCTTTATCAGGAAAGTCATGCAAATGATATCTTGTACTACGAAATGGAGCATGATAGCCAACAGTATTAGGAAATCCAGCTCAACAAGATAAAATTGATCTATCATAGAATCCAAGAACATATTTAGATAACTATAACTAATAATGAAAAAGAGGAAAAAAAAAAAAAACAATACTATGTAATAAGACATTACTTCCACTAGGCTTTAGAAAATTATTTTCAGGTTTTAATGCATCCAAAAACACTCTAGAATCATTTGTTATCCCTTCCCATCCGGAATAAACAAAGGTGAATAACATGTCAAAATCATATACTGCCAACACATTTTGTATTATCAAAACCTTCTTCCATGAAAAGCAGTCTGTTTAGATGCAGAAGCCCAAGCAAATACATGTGTGCCATCAATAGCACCAATGCAGTTCTTCATGAAAAAAATGTAAATAATATTTTAGTTCAATAATGGCTACATATATTTAATAAATATTAGAATATAAATGCATAATTACCTTAAAATATGGGAAGTACTTGTAGTTATTCAAAATGTGTGGATGAGTAGTCTCTTGATTTCGGGGTTGAATAATATGTGTGCCCAACTTGCATACTGCTCTTAAAACTATTCTAAACCATTTGCTTACAATATATATAGAGTGTTGAGAGCATTCCGCAACAACCCGGTGGTGCATATTATGAGACACGATAATAAAAAACATAAAAAACATAACAACTTCTTCCTCTACAATTACCCTTTTGCCATCACTTAAATTTGTAACTTCCTTTAAAGCATTGCAAAAATTTATGAACACTTGTTTCTCCATTTGAAAATTTTCATAATATCTAGCTTCAAGGCCTACCAAAAATTCAAGAGTATACATTCTTCCAATCAAGGCAGAAGTTCTACAAGATTTCTTGTCAACATAGCTCTTTTCATATTCAATCATCAATTGAACCATAGTAATATCCGCTATCTCATCATCTAATTCATTCGTATCATCACTATTGGTGCTATGTGAATTATCAGTTGATCTAGAAATAGACATATTATCCTACTAAAATGAATAAATAATTCAATCAACTAGTTCTAATAATAATAGTAATGAAATAGACGTGCAAATAACAATAATAATTCAAATTAACATAGCACAAATTCTTCAAATATTCAAGTCATAAAATGATACTAATACTGGAATATAACATAACATAACATAAAATCTGGAAAATATTGGAACATAGCATAAAGTCTAGGGTTCATTAAAAAAGAAAATGAAACATATTATCTATAAACTCATACAAATTATCTAAAGCAAACTACTCAAGATTAGCAAGCCATTCCATCCTTCGATTAGCTTCCATCGTCATAAATATGCATCTTCATTCCGCTTGTACAAACTTTGCCACAGGTCTGTTGTACATTGTCCTTGAAACATCTTGTATAGAATGTAACACCCCCACGCATGCCTCAATAGAATAAGGATCTGACAATGGACTAGTAGCTTGACTCCCATAGGATTTATATTTCTCAATCCTCCCCTTTAATACTTCTGTTCGTGCACTCACTGACTCAGCCAATTTCTCAAATACAGATTCAAATTTATCCAATGTTGCATTATTGGCCTCTTTGCGTCAGTGCTCACTTGAAGACCTAATGACTTTCTTTCTTTTGCTTGCTTCTTCTGGGATATCACTATCAACATCAACAATTTGAGTCTTTACATGCATGCCTTTTGAAAGAAAATCTTCCTCCAACTCTTTCTCTTCATCTGATGTTGGTGGCTCATGAGTAGAGGCATGGCTCAATTTTCTTGTTGCTGTGCTGCTATTAAAGATTTCGTTAAGGATTTCATAATTTACTCAAATCCATGCTTCTTGAATTGCTTGTAGAACCTTCCTTTCTGCAAAATACAAATAAACATTTTCAATCTATGCCAATACATAAGCCAATATAAAATAATAATAACACAAAACTAAAGCTATCAATACCGTATACATGTCTTCCCATACTTCTTCCGGAGCATTCACTTTATTAGATTCTGAGTCCCATATAACTCCAGTTCTAGCTAACAAAGCTGAAAATTTATGATTTGCATGCGGAGACAATTAAACTTACTCATCAACCTTTTTACTCCATAATTTTCTCCATTGATTGAAGTCAATTCATTGTTGATATCTTCCCATATTGGCTTCTTAAATATTGATGCTTGTAACAATTTTTTCTTGACACGATCATAAACAATCTCAATGAATGCTTTTGTGTTCTGTGCTGACCATTCTTTATTATCTCCCTTCGCACTTTTTCCACTCATTTTGTGCTAATATGTTTGTATTTTATTAAGTATAGAAACACACAAGAAGGCATTACTATAAACATAACTCATAGAAAGCTATCAAAACAATTTTAGAATCATTCAAACATGAATCACAAATATAAGAATCATTAATGAAGTAAAGAGGATATGAAGCTATAGAAATCTATCATATTGTTTAATCTAATCATTCACATTGTTTTATTTATCTCTTTGAAACCATCCACCCATCAGCAAATTTGAACCAGTTACTAGATAATCAGAGCAACACGGTTCTATCACTAGATGGAAAATACATAAAAAATAAAAAGGAAGAAAACGTCTTCTTTATCTCTTAAAACTGCTGAAACATGAAACATGAAGCTGAATGGCACATCAGTAAACACCATTCAAGCTCACTACTTCAACATCAAACATTATAACTAATGAATAGAAGAACAAGAGCAACACAACAACACCATGTAACAAAGAACCATTCAAGCTCACTGCTTCAACATCAAACATTATAACCAATGAACAGAGGAACAAGAGCAACAAACATTATAACCAATGAACAGAAGAACAAGAGCAACCCAACAACACTATGTAACAAAGTTATAAAACTCTTACTCAGTAATATGAAACAACAACACTTGATTAATGACTAACAAAAGACAGAAGACAAAGAATAGGAGAAAATCTATGGTTACCGAAATTGAAAGGGCAAAGTGAGTTAATGTGTAATTCATAGAAATCACAAATCATTTTAATAAATCACCACACTAGAAGGGGAGGGAAAAAAAAAAAGGAAACCAACAAACTATACCAAAATCAACCTGAAAATAGGGGTAAGGGAGGAAGTCACGGCGTGGTGGTGGCCTGAGCGGTAGTGAGAGGTGGCGATGGTCCTTGTGGCAGTGCAACAATGGATCAGGGAAGAAAAACAAAGAAAATATGCCAAAAACCACATATATATCCATACCAAAATAGAAGCCAAAACCAAAGGTGAAGGAAGGGAACCGCTACGGTGGTCGTTAAGGTCTGAACAACGGTGAGTGGCCCTATGAGCAGAGCGAAGTCAGTTTAGGGAGGAAGGGAAGTGACGACGATCTGATGGAAGGGAAGATCAAGGTGTTGATGGTGGTCTGCAAGGCAGTCAGCGGCGAGGTGCTCGACAACGACAATGGCGAGCTGCTACTTGTTGAGAAAGGGGATGAGCACAATTGTGGGTGTCAGTGGTTAGGGCTTTCTCTCTTAGAATTGGGGCAAAAGTATTTGCTCTCTTCCCTTCCCTTTGTGGTTCGAACGATGAACCAAAATAGAGGGTAAAAATTAGACCAAAAAAATGCAAGCTTCCTTGTGCCAGACTCAAACTTGGGTGACAAAGCAAAACTTGCTATATATTGCTGTTGTGCCACCGTGGCTTCAATGGAAATATTTTCAGCATCTAAATCCAAAAACGTTGAAAACATGGATTTGTCATTGTCATATTTCCAAGTGTTTTAGGAAATATTTCCTGAAAATACTTTTAAAAAACTGATAACAAACATATTTTCAGCTCCAATTTCTGTTTTTGGTAGAAATGAAAACGAAAAATAACAAACCTAACAACCTCATAATTTTTTTCCTAGCTCAAAGAAATGGGGGTTTTTGGAAAATGGTGTCGACAAAGCAAGTCATGGCAGAGAAGAGCTTGTAGAGAAGGAATTAATTCCAATTGAGCAATGGGAGATGTACAACAAGCAAGCTGAAGCCAGTTTCTAGATTGGTACTTCCATCCTATTCTTTTGGTTTTCTGAATTGGACCATAAAGTTTGAATTTTTCATGCTGAATTTGTTTCAAATGCCACTGCTTTTCTGATATTTTTCAAAAAAATTTCTCACTGAATTTGTGTTGTTGCGTTTGTTATTATGTAGTTTCTCTTCCAGCCATGGAAATTATATTTGATTTTGGCATTCTGTGCCATATTCTCAATTCATTTCTTTTAGGTTTAATTAATCTACAGATCCCTGTAATTTCACTCAATTTTTAAATAGGTCCCTATAGTTTAAAAATTTGTAATCAGGTCCTTATATTTTTAAAAAAATTTCAATCAAATCCCTATTGTTACAAAAATGCCAATTTAAACACCTTGTTCTAAATTCATCACCATCTTCAAACACACACATATAAACACCCAAGAATTCTTGGCTACCAAAAATCCAACTTTTTTCACCAAATTATCCAATCTCCTTCATGGAAAGGGAAGCTACATAACATATACATATCCAGAGCCACATTAAAGCAAAATAAAGATAGCAAAAACAACTAAAACAACAAACCACCAACTAATAAAATAAAATATCCTTCAACCACCCAAAACAACACCTAAAAACCAATCCTCTCATAGAGACCACTCCCAACACGCCTCAAAAAGCACCAGAACTTCAAATACCACCATAAAATAGCACAAAAGCAATTCTTCATAATATAACCTTGCCCTGAAGCTCCAAAGGGAATAGTGCAGAAAATTGTTCCATCTCTGTGCAGAAAAACCAAAACAACCTTCGCTTCCTCAAGCAAAGCAAGAAAATATAGAGTTGTTGATAGTGAAGCAAGATGGTGGAGGCAATGGACAAGGGGAGGGGGCAATAGTTGTAGCAAAATGGGGTCGGGGTACTGGGCAAAAGGAGGGAACGTGATTGAAAAGAGTGATAGGCCTCTAGAGTGCACTATATTAAATAGGTGTATTGATACTCTATACTAGTTTTAGCCATGGATTTCTATTTTATATATATTGAACGGTTTGGATAAGCAAAGTGTATAGTGCACCTGACTTCATCAAGTATATCAAAATATTGACCAAACATTTTTTGTGATGGTGAATATAGACAGGGACTTGATTGAAATTTTTTTTATAATATAGGGACCTAATTACAAATTTTTAAACTATAGGAACCTATTTAAAAATTGAATAAAACTATAAGGACCGGCAAATTAATTAAACCTTTCTTTTATAATCAGGGATGAGTGAGTTTATCATATTAGATAAATTACTGTAAAGTGGGTTCTTTGGTGTTAGATGAGCTCTTTGTTTCACATATGCTGTATCTTTTCACTAGTCCAATTAAGCATCTAATAAAGAATGCATTTTTTTTGGTGTTTTGGTTTCCCATATTGAGGAATGCATTTTTTTTTTTGGGGGTTTCCAGTGGTGCGCTTGTTGAGTGGGTTGACATTTTTCTGGTCAGCATTGGTTGGAACTCGAATGAGATAAGGGTGGCGGTATGTCGCAGCCGTTTGACTCCCTTGTTTGCAATGAACAATTGGCATACGCTCAGAAAATGTGAAAAGTACATTCAGACACTAGACAGTTTTTGAGATATCTTCTCTTCATTCCTTCCGTTTTCTTCATCTTTGGGGAGACTGAGAGGAGGCTGGGGCCCAACCAATGAATTTCCACAAGGGCAGCTAATATGTTTCCCCACTAACCTCATAAAACTTAAACATATTATTTTGGTGTCTAAATTATTATTTGCTAAATAGTGTGTCTTGGTTTTGCAGACACACATAGTTTCATCTTGTTAAACTTGAGTGATAGCTACTTTTGAAGAAGTTAAAAAGAACAATTTTAATTTCTTGATTTGAATCAGGTTGCGTATATGATATATTCCAGAGATGATAATGGTACGGAGTTGCTGATGATTAATTTGAACATTTTGAGGTCTAGTAGAAATTAAATCATATTAGATCTGTTTCTTTGATGGTATTTGATTAAGTTGCGTTTTTCTTAGCAAAGATTAGTGGCTATTCGTTCATGAGGGTTGGAGAGTTGTGACCTGTGGTGAAATTGTAATGCCTTAGTTTTAAGTTTAAGCAACATAACATAAGAATCCTTTGAAGTTAAGCTAGCATTCTTTTCATGGAATATGGAGATTGTAGTATCATTCTATCAATGACCTTTGATTTGAAATACATACTTTTCCGTGAGAATGAGAGCGAGTTTATTGTTTCAAACTTCAAATGCACTATTTCAATGCTTGTCAAAATAATAATAATAATAAATAAATAAATATAATGTATTTATGTTGTTGATTTTTATGTAGTATTTTGTGCATGTCCTGATTTGGATATTACTTACAGCACTAACACATATATGGATGAGAAATATGTACCGACTTACTTGAGAGTACTTTTCTAGTAGTGAAGTTTGAAGTCTATATGTGCATGTTAGGATTCACGGTCCTATGTGGTTATGATTTCCACTAGATACATCCAGATGGAGGCTTATGTGTGGATCTGTATAATTTGGCTTTCAATGGGGATGTTCATAGTTAACAACTTTAAATTTTTAGATGGGTAATATTACATAGACGGATCTTCTTTGAGACACGGCCCCCCAATTTTTTTTTTTAAAATTATATATATATATATATATATATATATATATATATATATATGATAAATAATTTTAAATCTTATCATACTATTTCATATAAATAAACTTCTCCAACTAAAAGGTCTATTAGCTTATTTTTTAAATTAAAAATAACTAAACTAAAAAGATCATATCCCAATTGGTATCATTTTAAAAGAGTTAAGTAATCAGTTCAACAATCAAATAATAAATTTGTTAACTCTAAACTCTGCTTTGATTCCTAAGAATGCTTACAAAAATTTGATGTTGTTAGATGTGCAATTGAAAATGCAAGAAAATTATTTTTTTTTACTAAAAGCTGTTTTGAAATAATTTCACATATTTAGATAAAAACATGAGCAGATTATTAGCAAAAATATTCTAATTTTAAATATAAAATCTACTCATAAGTAAAAATAAATTTTTGAAGTTTTTGTTTATAAGTAAAAATTAATTATTTTAAAATATAATATTTTTACCAAAATAATCCTAAGTACAAAATATAAATAAATTATTTCATACTTTTTTAATAATTTATCACATAAAAATAATTATTTTCATATAAGTTGAACAAAATATATTTCAAAATTACTTTTAAGTTAATACATCAAATACTATAAGATATTAATTTTTTAGTCCTTCTCTATAAAATTATTTTGTCATGTTAGTTAATTAATTTAAAATTTATATGTGTAATGTACTATTAATTTTGATTTGATTATCATAATTTAATTTACATATCAAATTTTGGCGCCCCTAAAAATTTGTTTGAAGCTCTGCCACTGGGTAATATCTATTTATTCCACCTTTTTGTGAACATAGATCTGCTAAGTATTTACTTTGTAGCTTCTATAATGTTTTTCTCAGTTCCTCAGTTTTTAGTTGTCTTAAGTTAACATTTTTTTGCTTTATATCTTTAAAGGGGACATAAATTGCTTTCTATGGACTTCGTCCTATGCATGGGCTACAGTTCCACTTCATTCATAGAGAGGCTTGTTGCTTTTGCATGAGTTGAAGGAATCAGGAACCTTTTTTCCCAGGAAGGTAGTTGTCTCAAGAAAGAACAGATTGTTAGGAAACATAATTAGTTAGAACTAGTTGTAGTTCTATTAGTGTTCTGTTAGTGATTGGTTATGCATCGTTAGACAAAACTCTAGCATGCACCCCACTATATAAACCTCACACGTGTATCAAATGCCAAACCATTCAATGTAATACAATCTGGCCAGATTCTTCACTCTCTCTGCTTTTTCTCTTCTCTGTATTCAGGTTCTTCAACATGGTATCATAGAGCCACCTCATTTTTTTCCGACCTGTGCCTTCTGGATCTCTTCTCGAGCTTCTTCCCCTTCTCCCATGGCGGTGCCGAACGCTTCCCCAGCATCCTCCATAGATTCTTCGCCTGTGTTCACCCCTGTCAAGTTTTCAATCCCCATGTCGTTCAAACTCACTAATGACAATTTCCTACTGTGGCAGCAAGAAGCAATCGCCACCATTAAAGGCCACCGGCTCCAATCTCACCTTCGCAGAGATCTCATTCCTCCGATGTACCTCGATGGTCATGTTGAAGGCTCAGGTAGCCCCAAACCTAATCCTGAATTCGAAAATTGGGAACAGCAAGACAATGTCCTCCTTTCTTGGATTGTTTCATCCCTCAGTGAATCTGTGAGAGTGCGAATGGTTGGCTGTGTGTACTCCTATTAGATTTGGGGGAAAAGATCGAAAAATTCTTTGCTTCGCAAACTCGTGCGAAGGTCACTCAGCTCAAGCTCCAATTACGCAACATCAAGAAAGGTGCATCGATGAACTCGTATCTCCTTGACATTAAGAAAACGGTGGTTCAGTTAATTGCCGTGGGTTCCTCAGTTTCAACCGAAGAACACATTCAAGCTATCTTGGACGGTTTATCCTCCGATTACACTCCTTCGATCACCTCCATTATCTCACACGTTGATCCATACTCTGTTGAGGAAATGGAAGCTTTGCTTCTCGCTGTTGAAGCCCGAATTGAACACTGTCACCAACAAGAACTAACTTCGCAGGGGTTTCCCAGTCCAATTCAGGCAAATTATGCTTAGTCATAAGGTCGTGGCAAAGGCTTTCCTCCTCCTGAGGGTGGTCGTGGCCGTGGCAACCTTGGTTTTCGAGGTCGTGGTCACTCAGGTAGAAGAGGAGGCCGTCACAACAATTCATTTGGCTGCAACAATTTTGGTCAACAATAATTTGGTTCTCAACCTCAATGTCAAGTTTGCAACAAGTATGGTCATTCAGCTTTGGAGTGCTATCATCGCTTCAATCCCACCTTTCAGGCTTCAGTATCTTAACCACAAGGTCATCCTCCTCCCAATCCTACTCATCAAGCTTATTTGGCTGAGCCATTATCTACAGCTTCACCTCCAGATTCAAATCAATCTCAAGCTCTTCTTGCCACACCTTCAACAGTTTATGACCCCCTCTGGTATCCAGATTCAGGTGCTACAAATCACTTAACTCCAGACGCCTCTAATCTCAATGTGAGGCACCTCTATGAAGGTTCTGACCGTGTTCAAGTAGGCAACGGGTCAGGTATGAGCATTTTGCACACAGGGCATTCTGATTTATATTCACATGAATTCAACAAATCCTTTGTCTTAAGAAATTTGTTGCATGTCCCCGGTTTAACCAAAAATTTGATTAGTGTCTCTCAGTTTGCAAAACAAAATAGAGTCTTCTTTGAATTTCATGCTGATGCCTCTTATGTCAAATGTCAGGACTCCAAGGAGATTCTTCTCCGAGGTTTTACTAGAGATGGGTTATATGCCTTTCCGGATCTGCAGCCAAGCTCTCATGCTCTGCAGCAATCTGGTTCTATTGTTCCTTTAACTGTGCCTGTTACTTTACATTCCTTTAGGCTAGGTACTGCCAAAAGTGATGATAATGTTTTCTTTCTTTGGCATAGTAGGCTTGGGCATCCTTCAAGCCCTGTTGTTCAAAGAGTCTTGCAATTCTGTAAAATTCCCTGTGATGTGAATAAAGTTTCAAAAGTTTGTGATTCATGCTGTATTGGTAAACATCACCAATTACCTTTTGTTAGTTCATCTATTGTTTATAGTGAACCTTTAGCACTTATATATTGTGACATTTGGGGGCCATCACCGTTACCCTGTAGGTCCGGTGCGAGATATTACCTCACATTCTTAGATGCTGCAACCAAATATACCTGGATTTATTTTCTGCACCAAAAGTCCCAGGCCTTGACCGTGTTTCAGCAGTTCAAAACCATGATTGAAACCCAATTCAAGAAAACCATTCAATCTGTCCAAACTGACAGTGCAAAAGAATTTCTAGCCTTTACGAAAATTTTCCTTGACTATGGCATTATTCATAGGCGCATTTGTCCCTATACACATGAACAAAATGGCAGCGTAGAACGAAAACATCAACACATTACCACAACTGGCCTCACCTTGTTAGCTCATGCCTCTTTGCTTACCTCCTTTTGGGAAGAAGCCTTTCACACTGCAATATACCTCATCAACCTCCTACCCACACCTACACTTAATAACTCCTTTCCCTTCCAAGCACTATATGCCAAGCCGTTGGATTATACCTTCCTTCGACCTTTTGGTTGTGCTTGTTTCCCACTATTAAGACCTTATTCACATCATAAACTTGACTTTCAATATGAGAAGTGCATTTTTCTAGGCTATTCTGATCACTATCGGGGATACAAATGCCTAGCTAAGTCAGGGAAAACCTATATGTCTCGACATGTTGTCTTTGATGAGTTGTCTTTTCCTTATTCTGAATTATTTGCTATCTCTACCTGCACTCAGTCTTTTATGGAAAATACTTACCTTCCTACCATTCCACTTATTTCATCTATGAATGCCCCTCATGCATATGCTCCTATTTTGCCTGCACCTGCTGCTATTTTGCCTGTTGCCACTAACTCTGACAGGTCTCCTGGGTAGCCATATGCTGTCGTTTCCTTTGATGGTGCTGCCCCTGCACCTATGGCCATTCCCTCTGATGGTGTTCCACCAAAACCTGCCATCAAAGTTTACTCGAGAAAATTCTCAAGACAAAAATCTGCTGTGCCATCTGCCCCTCTTGGTTATGTTGTCCCTGCGCCTGTTCCTGCGGTACATAATGATCACTCCATGACCACTAGAAGCAAGGATGGCATCTTTAAACCCAAAGCCTTCACTGCATCACTTGAGCCAAAATCTGTCAAGCAAGCTTTAGCGGATCCCCAATGGTTACAGGCTATGAATGATGAATTTCAAGCCCTCATGAAAAATAATACATGGACGCTAGCACCACTTCCAGCTAATAGAGAACCCATTGGCTCCAAGTGGGTATTTCGGGTCAAGTATAATCCCAATGGTTCCATCAACAAATACAAAGTAAGGTTGGTAGCAAAGGGCTTTCATCAACAAGAGGGCTTTGACTTTCATGAGACCTTCAGCCCGATTGTTAAGCCCACTACTATTCGGGTTGTTCTAACTATTGCAGTCTCAAAAGGTTGGCCAATTTGTCAAGTTGACTTCAACAACGCTTTTCTAAATGGCGATCTCCAAGAATCAGTTTATATGACTCAACCTGAAGGTTTGTGACTAGTGATAAATCATTGGTTTGTAAATTGAACAAGGCCCTCTATGGCCTGAAGCAAGCTCCTCGCGCTTGGTTTGAAAAGGTGCAGCATACACTCCACTCCCTCAGTTTCAAGTCTGCTAAGAGTGACTCCTCCCTCTCCATCCACATTACTACCTCTCACATACTCTATGTCCTTGTGTATGTGGATGATGTAATCATCACTGGGTCCTCATCCACTACTATTACTCAGCTCATCTCCTCGCTCAATGCCACTTTCTCCTTAAAAGACTTGGGTTCTCTCCATTATTTTCTTGGAATAGAGGCCAACACACTACCCTCTGGTGGCCTTCATCTTTCCCAAGCCAAATATATTTCAGACCTTCTAAAAGCCAAAATGATTGACTACAACTCCTCTCCCACACCCATGAACTCTGGTCTTAAGCTGTCCAAACATGGGACTGATGCTTTTGACGATGCCTCTTTATACCGTTCCATCGTTGGTGCCCTCCAATATGCCACTATAACCCGGCCTGACATTGCCTTTTGTGTCAACAAAGTGTGCCAATTTATGCATCAACCTCTGCTTAGTCATTGGCAAGCAATAAAACGCATTCTCCAGTACCTTCAAGGAACAATTCACTATGGTCTCCTCCTTCAACTGAGTTCCTCTCTTGAGCTCTATGCCTTCTGTGATGCAGACTGGGGGTCAGATCCTGATGACAGGTGGTCTACCACTGGTTGGTATATACCTTGGCAGTGACTTGGTGTCTTGGCTGTCTAAGAAGCAAGCTTCAGTTTCCCGGTCAAGCACAGAAGCTGAATATCGGAGCCTAGCAGCAACTGTATCAGAAATCGTTTGGTTGAAATCACTCTTGTTGCAGCTGCATCTTCTAGTTTCCAAAGCTCCTACTATCTACTGTGACAATCTAAGTGTTGTCATGATGATAGCAAACCCGATACTTCACCATCGCTCAAAGCACTTTGAACTAGATTTACACTTTGTTAGAGAAAATGTCTTAAATAAAGCAATTGTTGTATCCCACATACCTTCTCATGAGCAGGCTGTTGATGTTCTAACCAAGGCAGGCTCTTCCTCTCAGTTTCCCTACCTTAGGTCCAAACTCAGAGTTGGTGAACTCCCCTCTCTGAGTTTGAAGGGGGTGTTAGGGAACAGAATTAGTTAGAACTAGTTGTAGTTCTGTTAGTGTTCTGTTAGTGATTGGTTATGCATCGTTAGACAAAACTCTAGCATGCACCCCACTATATAAACCTCACACGTGTATCAAATGCCAAACCATTCAGTCAAAATACAATTCAGTTTCTGCATTCTCCACTCTCTCTGCTTTCTCTCTTCTCTGTATTCAGGTTCTTCAACATAGATGATAGGCTTTACCTTGTTTATTAATATGATTGAGTTGATTGCAATGAATCTTGTCCTACATCATGTGCAACTTTTTAAAACTTAATTGGGGTTTGTTTTCAGCTTCTGTGCCATATTCTGGCTTAAAAATAGGGGATTAATGCCAAGTTTGACATTCTCAAATGAGCTAATCTCTAGAGATGAGGGCCATCACTGTGACTTTGTGTGCCTTCCGTACAGGTACTGTTGATTTTGTCATGATGGTTCTGAATAGAGATATGATGTCAGGAGCTATTGGAAGTTGTTACATTCTCATGTTTGATTTGGAAATATACAAGGTTTTTTTTAGTCTTCATCTAGTCTTCATGACATGAGAAGATAAATATTTCAGGGGCAATGATTACTATTTGCTACATGCATTGGAATTGCCTGCAGTTTGTTATGAAGGCCTCTGGATCCTGCATGGTTCGTAGCCTTATACATGAAGCTGTTGAAATTACAACTTCGTTTGTCTACGTGGCCCTCCCTTGTGCGTTGATTAACATGAACTTAATACTCATGAGCCAGTACATAAAATTTGTTGGAAGGCTATTGGCATGAACTTAATTCTCTCCCTGTTGCCATTCATCCAAAGCTGGTTAGCTGCTTTTCCCTTTCATGTTGCCTTGGGATACCAGAGATAACATGTGGAGTCTATTTCTTTGCAGTGAGTATATGGTAGCTGTAGTTTATGCTAATTTTTCTCATTCTTGGAAAATGATTTACTGGAATTGACAAAAGCAGCTTCAGTTTCTGAGGAAGTATTCAGTACATGGCATGTTGTTTAATAGTTTATAGCATTTTAGGGCGTGTTCTCATTTGATAATCCCTGAACATATTTACGGTGCCTCTCATTAGGTTGTATTCTCATTAGCTAATGCCAAACATACCTTTGGGTTGATTCTTTTAAACTAAATTATCAGTTCCTACGTCTATTATTTCCAGAGTTTTTCTATAGAAAATTTCCTGGAACTCAGAGAACTTTCCTTACTTAATGCAGCCGTGGCCCATGGTACTTTAGATGACTACAACAGTAGAATTGTCAATTGGAAATTTTTTCTTTATTCTTACTTTTTGTCTAATTGAAAAAGTGGTGTGGTCTGAATGATAGAGTCCTCGTTTTGTTTTAGGTGGGGTGGAGGTAATTATTTGCATATGTTAGTACTAGTACTATAATTCTTATTATGTTGCATATTTCGGCTTGGCTAGCGCATGTCATGGGCAAGATGTGCTTATGCTCCCCGGGTTTTCTTGGCAATAGTGTGCCTACATTGACTATCAGTGTATTGCATGTCGTTTATAGCATTTTCAAGTGTGTCGTCATTATATAATCCCTGAACATACTAAAATAAGTTCATTGATGAATAAGTACTTCATTGTTAAATGTGATGTCTTGTGCCTTGCTGCTTACTAATCTTAAAGCTTCCGCTTCATTAAGCAGAGGAAAGGCCAACATAAGGCATGCGTGATGTCAAGCCTTCAAGATGCCGGGAAGAACTTTGCATTAATTCAGTCTTCATGAGAGCTTCTAATCATGGTCGCTCTATTGCTGCTTCAAGTTCAGATGTCAAATGGGGCATCAAAATTTTTGTTTGTTGTCAAAACATGCCTAGTCTACACATATATGTGATCCCTAGCTGGTACGTTTAATCAGGTCGCTAGCCTTTTAGATATTTTTAATACTATGCATTTTTTTTATGGTTACCATAATAACCAATTTATCCTAATCATTAAAAGTTATCCTTTCATGTAGTTACAGCAATGTATGTATACTTTTTGTCAAGCAATAAGGGTGAACAAGAACTGAAGCAACACGTCTATTTTCTGGATGACTGAAACCGAGGCGGCACACACGCGCAATGAGCCTTTGCCTCATCGCATGCCCGTGTCTCTGCCTGTGACAGTGACACATAAATAATGTATCATCCCTAACAAACACCATAAAAAACAAAAAAGATAAATATCTATTTTGGTCTTAATAAAAATTTTAGGAAATAAATTAATTTTTTAGAATTTAATTTTTTTAATAATCTTTTATCATTTAAAAAAGAGAAATATATTAATTTCTCTATATAAAATTTTTTAATGATATAAATCTATACAAATAAATTAATATTTCTTCTTTTTAAATGATGAAAAATCAACCAAAAATTTTTAAATATTGAAAGATTAATTTATCCTCTAAAATTTTTATCAAAAATCAAAATAGGAATTTACTCTTTTTTTCTAGCACACATGCAAGTAGCTGCTGCACAACACAAGAATCTTTGGCGATTGCCTGGCAAGGAGTTGGCAGCCACTGTAGGAAGTCATCAACAGACAGTGGACTTGTGACAGGGCACTACATGTAGTACATGGTTACATTGAGTAGGAAGGGTTCATTAATATGGCAATTATTAACACCATTTCACACAAGGGAGGTTACTGTAACTTTACAATCAAGGGGAGGTTTAGGTTTAATCAGCGCTAACCACCAAGAAAATGAGTGTAATTTTCCTTTGTTTTTAAATTTTTTTTTTGGCAGATTGTTTTTAATGTTTGTATTCAAAATTATTGTTTGATGATACAATCTAGTATCATTTTACCAGGATTCATTGATCCCATTGTAAGAATTAGTAGTGTTTCTACAGCATCTAATTACTTCTTATAAAACATGATTTATGATTTTAAACAAGTTAATCAATAATCGAGGTTTGGTTTAGCAGGGAGTTAGTCCACCATAAGATGGAAAATAGTGGATCAAATTTCAACTAGGAGAGTCACACATATTTAATTAACATATAGTACTCGAACAAAATTATCTCTAATAGGAGGATATATATGAAAAATAAAAAAAAAATAATCAGTGAATTATTGCTTAGTTGATATTTCCTTCCAAATTTTATTGAGTTTTTAACAGTAACAAAACAAGCAGTTGAATTTATAAAGCAGAGGATTCCACCCTTCATGCAAGCAGTTAGGATAACAGTAGGTTTTTTTTTTTTTTCGGGATTTGGTTGTTATTTTTTTTTTAATTGTTTTCCTTTGTAAGCTAGCTGAGTTCAGTAAATTAATCAACTATCTTTGTTATCATAAAATGATCAACTATCATCATTTTAGCCGAATGACAACAATTTTCACACAACGACAGTGCATAAAATTATTTTTTAAAAAGAGTCAAATCAACATATTACATGTTAAAATAACTAATTAATTAAATTATTCAACTAACTTACAATTAACTATTTATATAGCCTAGTCGAATATTTATCAAGAACCACTTCCCTTCACGTCTACCATATTTAGTGGTCCCTAGCTATTCTACATATTTGGCTTCAACAGAAGCTCATGACATTTATATTATTATTTTTAGATGAAGGTGACTGGAAGGGATGAAAGGAAATAAGAAAATAAAAATTATCATCCAATCTTTCAATTTAAAAATAAGAAATTATCCATCTTGTTTATTTTCTTTAAATTTCTCCATCCAAACAAACATGTTGAGAGTGAGAAGAAGAAATTCACAAGATAATTAAAAAATCCTATGTTCATAATACAATTGATAAAAGTCAAACAGTGTATTAATAGCTCTCTCTCAAACAATGTCCAGATGAATGGGCCGTGAATGACACACCAAGTCTATGCCCTTATTAAAAGGTGCGTTAAATTATACCACATTATTGAATCCTACATCATCAATTAAGTACGTTTTGTCTCCCATAACAGTTGTCAACAATTTTAAATATACCACATCTTATTCGGGTCTTTTTTATTATTAATTTAATTTTGATGTATTATCAATATGAATAAATTTTGTATAAATATTCAATTATATATTATTATATTAGTATAAATATTTAACTCATTTATTCATTATTTTAAAAATTTTACAAAAAAAATATATAATAAAATAACAGTATAAAATTATGTTATACTAATAATATATTAAAATTAATCTCTTTTATTATTATATAAAACTCCCATAGTTTGTAAGTTTGTACTATCTTTTATCTTCGTGTTTTATAAACTGTCGAGTTTTTATGCATTAGAATTACTGGATTGTTGTGTATGTGTTATATATTGTCTATTCTGTTAATGTTGCGCTTTATTGTTATAACTAATCATTCACAACTTTGAATTTAGTTAGATTCCCCTTGAGGTGAAGGAAGATAGCGTGTTTCAGCCTTAGTCACGGCATGAACTGAGAGAACAGAGCACTCAATTTCAACATATGTCATGGCCTAGACTTTATGTTAATCTCTACCCAAATTTACTCCTCCATCGAAGTCACTTTCCTAACCGGTCAATTAGTTCAGAAGACATAATTAATCCCTCCCTCTTCCCTCTTTTTTTTTTTTTTGTTTGACTTTTGCCAATATGATCTTCTGGGCTTACTAAGATATTCCGAGCTTTCACTTTATTAGTTGCTAATCATGGTTAAGTACCCTTAAGTATGCCACTAGCTTCCAAGCACAGAAGTTCATAGAGGGTCATAGATTTGTTCACATTTTAAATTGGCTTCTTCTTGCACATCAGCTCAATTATTCTTGCTTGCCTTTGCCGTCTTGGTTTTGGTAGCAAGGCATTATCCCTTGTATAGTAAAATATGGATCTAAGCATGGAGCTTAAAAAATTCATGGATCGGAATCCAAATTTTATTTTATGTTCTTCCTAACAAAGTAGGACTAGGAATCATGAAGATTAGTTTATTGTCCATGTTCTTTTTTTATATCCATGCTGTCTATCTTATCTAATTTCAACTTTTTCTCCGTCAAATCTGATCATACCAACTGTGATGCTCAGATGGTGTCTGTTAATGATGAAAATGAACCGTCTCACCAAACTTATATCTATAATAGATTTACACCTGTGATTCTTCACCTGCAATGACATTGTCTTGAAAACCATAGGTTACCCCATGGTGCATGTTGCAGCACCGAGAAATAAATTTCATCTCAAAATATTAACTTATATGGAATATGAGGTTATTTTATGCCTTAAATATAATATTAATTATTAGACCTTATTTTATGACTTAAATATCATATTAATTATTAAGCCTTATTAATATTTATTTAATATGGGACATAAATTTACATATCTTCTTAAGATTGGAATTCCCAACAGCCTATTTTACGTGCCTTCTTCAAAGTTGCTTATCTTCAAGTTGTACTTTCTATTCCAGCTTGCTTTTAAGGAAGATATCAATTATTTAATGTGAAATATAACATTGCATATCCTTTAAAGATTTGGCATATACAGCGACCTAGTTTATGTGCTCAAAGTCGTTCACTTTTAGGTTGTCCCTTCTCTTTGTCCCGCTTTTAATTAAAATACTATACAACTTTTTTTTTTTTTTATTTTTTGGGTGAGATGGAAAAATAAACGAAAAAAGTCTCATGACTAAATTTTATCACTACCCAAATTCATTTTAAAAGACTAATTTACTAAATAAAAGAGTCTCGTGACTTAATTTTTATCATTTAATTTTAGAGAATAACTTCAAAAACGGGTAATTTTTATCAAAAAAATCGATTTAGTGGGTAGAATTGATATTTTATAAATATCAGTATAAAATTTTATTGAAATTTGTGATATATCTTAATTTTTCAAGAGTTTAATTAATCTGTAGTTAATGTTAAAAAATTTATATTATTATCTAACAATTTATTCTAATATCATTTGATAAATTTGTTAACACATATAACATATTTAATTCATTAAATAAAATAACAACGCATTGTTACATACCTAATATAGAATTCTTTTATACCAGTAATGTACGCTAACTAAATTATTTTTTAATGAGACAAAAATTCTTTTCTCTTAAACTTGTAGTTATAGAAAGCAATACTTTTTTCTTTTTCTTTCTCAAATGAGCTTTGGCCTTTTTGAGATTGTTTGGATAGGTGTTGAACCACAAGGCCTTGTGGCCCCACACAGCTTTCCAAATGGCCAATGGAGCTGCTAACTGATCAAGCCACTATCCTCACCAACCCAACATGTCCCACTCATAGCCATAGAATTAGGAAAAAGATAGATAAAGAGTAATGTGAGAGCATATTTTCCATTGTTTGTATATATTTATTTAACGTGTCAATCAATATCGGAGACTTTGTGTATGAATAGTAAGAATTTTATATTAAAAAATAAAAAATCGAACGAACTGAAATTGAAAATAATAATGTTACCAATTATAACTCCTTCAATTGTAAAATTTTTACTGTTTACACACAAAGTCCTCATAAGTCTCAATATCATGACACTATTTTCCACTAATAAATGATTGAAAGTGGGCGATGAGGGGTGCAGAATTGCCCTCTCATCTAATGGAAGAGTGGGGATAAAGAGGCAAAAGCCCAACCACTTGATATTTTGGACCCACATGTGTGGTGGGGATAATACTGCCACCAAGTCATCATCTCTACCTAACCTAACCACTTTAGTTTGGAGACCCTCATCATGGAAAACTTCGACATTAAATAAATAAAAAGGAAAAATCATTGTAGGATAAAATGGGAAGTTCTAACCAATTTGACTGGTTTATGGGTGAAAAAACATCTATCATATGATATAATCTCCCCCTATAATACACTCATAACCTCAGCCTATAATTATGCAACCGTGACTGGGCCATGCTAATCGATGGATATCTCAATTTCCAAAAGTTGCACGCTTGCACTAGGGAATGCCATTAGCATGTATTTCAAAAGGTTGCACATTTGCGCAAGGGAATGCCCACGTTAACACGCTAAGGTCAAAGGGGAAGTTGCCAAACTTCTATGCAGACCTTCGATACAAGTACAATCACTTCAGCCGGGGTAATCTGTAAACAGAATCTAATTAACCTAATCGGAACATAACTTATGGTATTATATGAATTGCATTAAATTCCCATCATCACATGAATTAAATATTTTATACAATTACTCATAAATAGTTGATTGAATATTTTATACAACTACACGCAACCTTTTAATTTGAAGACATTATTCAAATTTTAAGGAAAATTTTTCAATAAAGAAATTGCATGACTTTTGTATTTTGTAAATGAATTTAATTTAAATGCATTGACAGTGTAAAATAGTTTTACACTGTCAACCAATAGAAATAGTAGAAAGTGCCAACTTACACAAATAACTACCCATTATAATGAGGGACCCACCATGATTTCTCACTTTTCCCTATTTCTATTGGTTGACAGTGTAAAACTGTTTTACATTGTCAGTGCATACCAATTAAACTCTTTGTAAATAATATATATATGAATTAGATTAAATTCCCATCATCATATTAATTAAATATTTTATACAAATAGTTGATTGAAGCAAGCAATTTTAATCATTTAATTTGAAGACACAAATTCAAATTGTAAGGCAAATATTCAATAGAAATTGCATGACTTTTGCATTATTGCATTTAAATAAAAATCTATTTTATAAAAAATAAATGAGTGAAATCTATAAAAGTACTTAGCGAATTTTAAAAAATATTTCACAACTTTAAAATATAATCCTATCCGCAAGTCCTGAAGCAAATACCACGACTTAGGACATCTGTACGGAATTGAGGAGGGAAAAAATAATTTTGTTATTAAAAAACTTGACTATAAACTTTTTAAAAATAAAATCTTTGAATATAACTTTTAAAAAATTCTTAATTACATCAATTTTTAATTTTTGCATACATTAATTTCTAAAAAAATTATATAATTAATATCTGGAGTTCCTGAAAATCATATTCAAATATTTTAATATACCTGAGTTCTTTTTTTTTTTTTTTTTATCGTAAACGTACTTGCAACATTTTACTTTTTTTGGCTCTGACTTCATAAGGAAACGGCGCGCATGCTTAACAGTTCGTTTGTCTGCATTCCTTAGGGGAGATGTCCGAAGATTGAACCTGATAGTCGATACCCCAAACACGAAATCCCGATTTTACCCCTGGCCGGTTTGACTTTTAAATACGACAAAACCCAAACACTGCAACGTTGTTGTTCGTTGCACTCGTGCCAGAAAAATAGAAAGACAATGCTCATCAACTTTTCACGTAGGTAGTCATATTCCGGCCACCAACTGCAGCGGCCAATCATGGATGTTTCCGGCGGAAGAAACAGCCCGTGGAACGGCGTCGTAGAGCTGACGAAGGCAGCGCAGGAGAAGGGTAGCGACCCTCTTGTTTGGGCCATTCAGATGTACTCCAACTTGAACTCCGCCGGAGAGCCACTCCCTTCCGTGGAGCTGGCGGAGCTTCTGGTGTCCTACATTTGCTGGAACAACAATGTCCCTATTCTCTGGAAGTTTCTAGATAAGGCCCTCACGCTCAAGATTGTTCCTCCCGTGCTTCTCCTTGCTCTCCTTTCCCTCAGGTCTCATCTTTGTTCCTTCTTCTTTCTGTTTCTTTCTCTGAGCTCCCTCCATTTTAAATATTTGTTTTCATTTTTAGCGCTTTGGATTTTTATAGTGTAGCCTTCCATTGCAACATTATGATTTATGAGCGAGTATGCTTAATTTTACTATGTTTTAATTTTCTGTACCTGGCACTGTTGATGGAATTCTACTACTTTCTTCTTCCTTTTTTTGTTTTTTGTTTAGTTTACTCAAATGCCTTGGTTATGCCTGTGTTTACTTTTACTTTTACTCTAGATGCCTGTGTTTGCCGGTTTGTGACTGTTTTAATGTTTTTGTATGTTGTGTTGATATCTTTATTCTTTTTGGCAGGGTTCTTCCCTGCAGACATGTCCAACCTGCAGCATATAGGCTATATCTGGAACTCCTCAAAAGACATGCTTTTGAACTTAAATCTCAGATAAACAGGCCTGATTATCAAAAGTAAGCTTGAATTTATATAACACTTTTCTTTTTTGATAAATTTCTTTCATCATCTTGTTTACACCTTTCAATGTGCATACTTCTCTCTCTCTCTCTCTCTCTCTCTCTCTCTCTCTCTCTCTCTATTTTAATATGTTTCTTTCTTCTCTACATAGCTGAAAACTTTGAAGTAGTTGGGTAAACTACTACACTGTATCACATTAAATCCTGTTTTGGTTTGCATTAAAGTAATTAACAGCAACCCAAGTCGGACAATGCCGAAAGCTGTAGCTTATTTCATTTTTCTTTACCACAATACTACATTTAACAGCCTCTTTATGCCAGATTGCCTGTATTCTATGATATGGTTTCGTTATTTGCCAATATATTGCTGATGGCAATGTTCCACTGTCCATGTCTGCGAGATTCTTTATAATTGCTTGTGTCATTTTTACTTCCCTAGTTTCTTCATGGTAAAGATTAATGGTTTAGATAGATATGAACTGTTAATATCGATAGGTTATTGTGTCTAGTGAAGCGATTTGTTTCTTTGTTAATTCTTCTGCTCATGCTATGGACAGGGTCATGAAATCTATAGATGATGTTCTTCATCTTTCCAAGATATTTGGCATGTCACGAAGTGAGCCTGGCATTCTGGTGGTTGAATTTATTTTTTCAGTTGTCTGGCTGTTGCTTGATGCATCACTGGATGACGAAGGGTTGCTGGAACTTACTCCTGAAAAGAAGTCTACATGGGCAGCGCTATACCAAGATATGGAACTGGATGGGCATGATAATTATAATGATAAAAAGACTGAACATCATGAGAAGTTGCAAAGTGCAAATACTCTTATGGCTGTTGAGATGATTGGGCAGTTTTTGCAGGATAAAATATCTTCAAGGATTCTTTACTTGGCTCGTCAAAATTTGTAAGTATTTTTATATTTATCTTTATTCTCCATATTTGCAGTTTAATTTCACTAATAGCATAGTCAAGTGGGATTCAAAATTTATCTATTCATTCCGAAATTTACTGTATATTTGATTTTCCATATGATTCTTGATTTTTCATTTGTTTCTTTTTTGGGGATTAATGAAATTGTTTCAATGAATTCATGGAATTGTTTGTTCTTCTACTATTATTGTGGTGCTGATTTCATGCGGCATTTTTTTAACAATGGTATCAGCCTACCCCACCCAGAGGGATCAAGCTTGGTTATTGCTGTTGGTATTAACTCAGCACCTCTTTCCTTTTTATCAGGCCTGCACATTGGCAAAGTTTTGTTCAGCGGCTGCAGCTGCTGGGAGCAAATTCATTAGCATTGAGAAAATCAAGAACTCTAAGTCCTGAGGCTCTTCTGCAGCTGACCTCAGATACTCATATGGACTTGCCTCGAGAATGCAAAACAAGTTCACAACAAAAGTTCCATACAGTTATGAATTTTGAATATCTTTCTTCTTCAGCATCACTCTGTCATGGTGCAAGTCATTCTGCTCTTTGGATTCCCCTTGACCTGGTTCTGGAGGATGCCATGGATGGCTATCAAGCTAGTGCAACAAGTGCTATTGAAGTAATTAGTGGTAAGAGTGAAAATAACTACTGGAAGCTGACTGAATGTTATCGTTTAAACTTTAATTTTAAGCACTTCTGAGACGAAAAATTGTGTGCTGTGTAGGTTTGACAAAGACCCTCCGAGCAATAAATGGCACCTCTTGGCATGATACCTTTTTAGGCCTTTGGTTAGCAACTCTTCGTCTTGTTCAGAGGGTAGAACTCTTTCTCTGCAACTCGATGTGTTTTCATGTAAAGTTTTGGTTTTAAATACAACCTGTCCATCTATTACTTCTAGAATTCATTATATGGTCCTTGACCTCAGATCAGGAACAGACCATAGTTTCTTTAATGTTAGCATTGGTTTGATCTTCTAATAACTAGCCCAACTTTTGTTTATTCATTTGTCTATAATTGTCTAAATTAGAAATTTTGGGAGATTGACTGGTCTGACTTGTTTTCTGGTTGGTCTATTTGTCACCATACAATGTACTCCTGTTTAAGCTGCTGATTACTGATATATTAACTAGTTGCAGCGGGCCAATGGATTCAGCTAACTACAAAATAGGACATTCCATTACAACATCTTTGTAGTTAAGAACTTTGCCTAAGTGGTATAGATCTCTAATTTGATTATCAATTTATTTATAGGAAAGAGATCCTATTGAGGGCCCAATGCCTCATCTTGATACTCGATTATGCATGCTCCTGTGTATCATACCTCTTGTTGTTGCTGATCTTATTGAGGAGGAGGAGGAAACAACAGCAGTTGATGAAGGAGACAGTGGTCCTACAGATCACTGGAAAGAGAAATGGGTTCCAGGAAAATGTCGCAATGATTTAGTCTCAAGTCTCCAAGTATTGGGCGATTTTCAGAGCTTGCTCACGCCACCTCATTCTGTTGTTTCTGCTGCAAATCAAGCTGCTGCAAAAGCAATGCTATTTGTTTCTGGCATCACAATAGGAAGTGCATATTTTGACTGCCTCAGCATGACGGAGATGCCAATTGACTGCTGTAAGCGATATTGCTTTCACTGTCATGTCAATCAGAAATTCCTAGTTTTATAAATGCATTATTGTAATCGTTTTACCAAGAAATCCTTGTTTTCCCTGTTTTTTTTTTTTTTTTTTTCAAATTTTCATGTTACTTCTTCTTTTTCAGCTGGAAACTTGCGCCATCTGATAGTTGAGGCTTGCATTGCCCGAAATCTACTTGACACATCTGCATATTTATGGCCTGATTATGTGAATGGACGTATCAATCAAATACCTCATTGTATGCCAGCCCAAGTACCTGGTTGGTCATCATTTATGAAGGGAGCACCGCTTACTTCAGTGATGGTAAATGCTCTGGTCTCAAGTCCTGCTACAAGGTATGGTCTAATTTTTGTTTGCTCAGTGAATATACTATATGGGTGCAAATCTGAGAAAGACTTGCAATGTTCTAACTTAGGCAAAGGCTTTAGTATGGTATGTATTGTACTCCTCTCTGTTGAGGCCGGTAGTCACTATGTTATGACCTTTATCAAACAATATTTTGGAAGCTTTTATGTTTTATAATTTGATTCTCGGTCCTGATCAGGCTATCAAAAGAGCCTGGAGATTGACATTGTTAAACTTTTTAATGTGATCAACCCCTACATGAATTTGTTTCAGGGCTATTTATCATGTGGTTGAATGGAAGTTTTTCTTTACTTCAATCTCATGTTTAACGCATCTATCACTGTATGGATGAATTGAAATGCTGAAAAATGAGATAGTTTACTAAATATGACAAGAATCCATCATAAACCAAAATTATAACACAATGCGGGTGGCTATAAGTGGGTAGACTTTAAATTCCTTTTTAAAATTCCGTGGCCTGGTCTTCAGTTTTTCTTTTTCTTTCCTGAAGCCAGGTATGTCAGATGCTCTTTTTTGTAAATTTACCAAAAGGTAAAGCAACTGAATTTAAGCTCCTGGATTTGATGGAAGCTTAGCAGAACTGGAGAAAATTTTTGAAATTGCAATTGGGGGATCAGAAGATGAAAAGATATCTGCTGCTGCCATTCTTTGTGGGGCATCCCTCATTCGGGGATGGAATATACAGGTAGTGAAGTTAGGCAATAAAGCATCTGGAAACTCTAATCACTTGCTCAGTAGTGTAGAGCATACCCTTCTTCTCCTTCCCTTCCTAATAACTTTGAAATCTCTACTTTGTGCAGGAGCACACTGTTCATTACATTCTTAGGTTACTATCTCCACAAGTTCCCGTAGAGAACACTGAAGGAAACAGCCATTTGATTAACTATGCTCCAATACTCAATGTACTCTTTGTTGGAATTGCATCTGTTGATTGTGTTCAAATATTTTCGCTCCATGGCATGGTAAGTTTAAATACATATCTGAAATGATATTATGATGTGGTTATGTCAA
The DNA here is from genome assembly GCA_031439595.1 of Pterocarpus santalinus. NCBI lineage: Eukaryota > Viridiplantae > Streptophyta > Magnoliopsida > Fabales > Fabaceae > Pterocarpus > Pterocarpus santalinus. Next base: position 58,568,259 of record CM062530.1, read on the forward strand.
ATCTTAGCATTACTTCCAGTAGAAAAATACATCGCCAATATAAGTGACATTTCCCAAATCTTCCACCAGGTTCCACAGCTTGCATGTTCATTGATGCCAATCTGTGAAGTTTTTGGGTCTTGTGTGCCTAATATCTCATGGAGATTAACATCAGGGGAAGAAATATCTGCCCATGCTGTGTTTTCAAATGCATTTATTCTTCTTTTGAAGCTATGGAGATTTAATCATCCTCCTCTTGAGTATGGAATTGGAGATGTACCCACTGTTGGTTCTCAATTAACTCCTGAATACCTATTATTAGTTCGAAACAACCACTTAATGTCAGCTGGCAACATCCACAGAAATCGAAACAGGAGGAGACTCTCAGAGATAGCGAGTTTATCATCGCCAAATTCAGTGTTTGTTGACTCCTTTCCAAAATTAAAAGTCTGGTATAGGCAGCATCAAGCATGTATTGCTGCAACACTCTCTGGCCTTGTTCATGGAACCCCTTTTCATCAGATTGTTGAGGGGCTTCTTAACATGATGTTCAGAAAGATTAATAGAGGGAACCAGAATTCTATTACATCTGGAAGCAGTAACTCTTCTGGACCTGGAAATGAAGATACCTCCATGTGGCCAATGTTGCCTGCTTGGGATATCCTAGAAGCCATTCCCTTTGTAGTTGATGCGGCTCTCACAGCCTGTGCTCATGGAAGATTGTCTCCACGTGAGTTGGCAACAGGTATGTCAGTGTGTTTAGATCAGATAAATCCGAGGGAAGACATCAAATAACTTGAAGAACTCGTGATTTCTAAATTACTGCAGAGAATCTAACCGCTAGTTGGCAAAGCATAAAATGTCTCATTCAGTAGCTTAAGTTTTCAAAACTCTTCTTGATGTCTTTTACCTCCAAATTCAGAGCAACAAAACAAGACCATATTCATGTAGATGTTCCTTGTTGTATGCAACAGTGTCATAACATCAGGATGCTTTTCTTAATATCAGGGCTTAAAGATTTAGCTGATTTTCTTCCTGCATCTCTTGCTACCATAATAAGTTACTTCTCTGCTGAAGTAACTCGTGGTGTTTGGAAACCTGCATTTATGAATGGAACTGATTGGCCAAGCCCTGCTGCAAATCTGCTGAACGTTGAGGAACAGATCAAGAAAATTTTGGCTGCTACTGGTGTTGATGTGCCTAGCCTTGCTTCAGGTTTTGTTTATGACCCTAAATTCTGAATACTTTCTTTAAATCCTGACTTATGATGCATTTTTGGGAGAGACAGTTGACATTTACATGTCATGTTTCACTACTGCAACATACTTTATCCAATATTAATTATAATCGATGTCCATCATACTCATCTTTTACGCCGCTTGAACTGAGATTAATATCCGATTGCTGTTTAGAAACCTCCTTCATCTTTCATTTCTCCCAACACTGATAGTAAGTGTCATCTTTTCCACAGGAGACAGCTCTCCTGCCACACTTCCATTGCCTTTGGCTGCCTTCACAAGCCTTACCATAACCTACAAAGTTGACAGAGCATCAGAGCGTTTTCTTAATTTGGCTGGCCAAACATTGGAGTCCCTCGCTGCAGGTTGTCCATGGCCTTGCATGCCAATTGTGGCTTCCTTGTGGACCCAAAAGGCAAAACGCTGGAGTGACTTCCTTATCTTCTCAGCATCTAGAACTGTCTTCCTCCACAACACTGATGCTGTAGTCCAGCTTCTTAAAAGCTGCTTCACTGCTACCCTTGGCATGAGCAGCTCCCCTATCTCATGCAATGGTGGTGTAGGAGCCCTCCTTGGCCATGGATTCAAGTCCCATTTTTGTGGAGGGATTTGTCCTGTTGCCCCAGGAATCCTATACTTACGCGCTTATCGGTCAATCAGGGATATGGTTTTCTTGACAGAAGAAATTGTTTCCATCTTGATGCACTCGGTGAGAGACATTGTATGCGGTGGTCAGCAAAGGGAGCGAATCGAAAAGTTGAAAGCAACCAAAGATGGCATGAAATATGGAAAGGTTTCGCTAGCTGCATCAATGTCTCGGGTGAAGCTTGCGGCTGCCCTTGGCGCTTCATTAGTATGGATATCAGGAGGGTTGATGCTAGTTCAACTACTAATAAAAGAAACTTTGCCTTCATGGTTTATATCAGTTCACAAATCAGGCCAGGAAGAGAAGTCTGATGGAATGGTTGCAATGCTTGGTGGGTATGCACTTGCATACTTTGCAGTTCTTTGTGGGGCATTTGCATGGGGTGTTGACTCATCATCATCGGCTTCGAAGCGACGTCCAAAAATCCTGGGAGTTCACATGGAGTTTCTGGCTAGTGCACTTGATGGCAAGATATCACTAGGCTGTGATTCGGCTACTTGGCGTGCCTATGTGTCGGGTTTTGTGAGCCTGATGGTTGGTTGCACGCCAAACTGGGTGCTGGAAGTGGATGTAGATGTGTTGAAGAGGCTGAGCAATGGGTTGAGACAGTTGAATGAGGAGGAGCTTGCTCTTGCTTTGTTGAGTGTTGGTGGGGTAGGAACAATGGGTGCTGCAGCTGAGCTCATAATTGACAGTGGAATGTGAACTTTTTTCTCTATTGTGAAGGCACCTTAGGATGATTTGTACATTTGCTTCCGTGTTTATAAAGTTGTGCAGCTCAGTGTTAACAGTTTTGTTTGAACAGTGTCGTCATATATGAAATGGAAAGTTTTGTATTTACAATGCTAATCTTAAGATGAGTAAATCTTAAGATTTACTCAAATCCTTAATATTTTATTTCGAATTCAAATTAGTTTTTAATATTATATATTATCAATACTCAAATTAATAGATGAGATTGTATTTTGGTCAATCAAATTAGTCTTTATCAGAGCTTTAAAGTTGTTCTTCCTGAAATCAAGAATTATTAATACTAACGATGATAGTAATTTCAAGTCTTAAAGTGAGGATTTACTCATAAATTTAACATCATAAATATTTTAATACTTAACAAGTAGATACATTAATCTCTAAAAAGAATTAATATAACTGATATTCTTAATTTTCAAGAACTGTATTAGAGATTTTCATTTTTTATGGATTCGTACGTCCAAAGTTTTAGAGTCTACATTTTTTTTTTCCAGAAGAATAAATGACAAAATTATTCAAGTCGTTATCAAATTATCCTAGTCAACACAGTTAACAAATTACATGTCATGTTAAGTGTTAAAAAAGATATGTAATTGTCGAAGTGTTACCAATCATCCTTTCTTCGCCTAGGATCTAGATAACCCCTGGCAAGCTCTAGCACAGTGGCACCAGCTGGGCCTCCCTCTTGGTCGCAAGTTTTGACACATACAACTGGTTTCTATGGTTGAACACCGTATCGACAAGCTTTCCTCTACCATTAGATATAGTGTTATATACAAATGTTGGATAAAAATAATATCACTCTTTTCTGGTTAATACTGTTTTCATTTTGGGTACAACACTTGTTTCTCTTATTTTTAAATTGATTTTCTTTATGGATTTTTTCCTCACTTCGCCATGGATGAATGGGAAACTGGGAAAGGAAGTGGATCAAAATTCGAAATGGAGAGGTTTATTTCTCTCCCCCCCCCCCCCCCAACAAACAAAAAGAAAAAACAAAAAAACCAAAAAAAAAAATATTGCGGGTCAGAAATCAAAACAAGAAAAGCTAATTTAAAAAAAAAAACGAGATTGAACATGGAAGATTGAAACTCATTTAGCACTATATTTACAATTCACAGGTTCGTTGCTACAAGACAAGAAACACAACGCTATCACCATCATCCATTCCCCCTTCACTTCCGATTACAATCATATAAAAGTATATCCCCATCTCCAAACATGAACAATTTTGCTCCAACACCCCTTACATTGTGAAAAATATATCACAATACATTAAATCCAAAGCAAAATATCAACCATATAACAAGGTTAGAGAAAATCGATCACACGAAGCGAGATCATTGCGATGTTGTTGTTGCTGTTTTGAGATAAATTTGGAGAAAGCTTTGGAGACACTTCATTCGATCCTTGATCTCTTGCACATCAACCTTTATCATTTCCAAGCTCTCCTTTAGGGTTCGAATCACCACCAACATGTTGTCCAGCTCCTTCCGCAACGCACGCGCCTCCTCCACCGCATCCTCTTCCTCCGCCGCCTCCTCCTCCGGCTCCCCCGCCGCCGCCGGCGCGTGATTCAGCTGCAGCTCGAACGCGATCATGTCTGCCAGGGCCTTCGACGCCAGGTCGTTGATCTCCGTGATCGACCGGTGCACGTGGTTCTTCACGAACTGCGGATCCGACACCAGCGACTTCCACGACTTGCACACGCACCTCAGCTGCAGCGGATCGCTCACCGGCACCCTAGACAGGATCTCGATCATCAGATCCTCAGGCAGCGCCGCCGGCGGAGACGGATCTGGAAGCGTCGCCGTACGGCGGCCTCTTTTCCGCGTGGCGACGGTCATGAGTGCGGGGGAGCAGAATGCGACTTCGATTTAGGGATCTTGCAGCGTTGTTCTTGCGCTGTGTCGTTGTTCATCAGGGTCTACGTGGCTTGGTCTGAATTCGGGTCGGGTCGTGCTGCTGTTTCGTTTTCTTTGGGGCTCCGATTTCGATGCGTTCGAAATTTCGAACCGTGAAATCGCTATCAGTTATCCTGTGATTGTCACCTAAAACGTGAGCAGTACCTCCGGTGAGTCCGGTTTTCGATACGCTTTCTCTTTTCTTAATACATTCATTCTGGTGTTTTTTTTTTTTTTTTATTTAGGTTTTTATGGTAAGGATTTTAATTTAGGTAATAGTAATGCATCCGAAATATTCACTCCATTTCAATTTATTTATCACTTAATTTTATGCTCAACAACTCAAAGGTAACGTTTGTTTATACAATATATTTATCAAAATGCTACTATTTAATTTTTAACACATAAATACTTCTCCCCTAATATCACATTAAATTATAGAATGGGTGAAAGAGTAAATTTTAAAAAATAGTAATAAATTTTGTATTAAAATATGAGATTTACAGATAAAATAGAACCAAAAAAAATTTCTTCAAAGTGACATATAAAATTAATGAAAAGAGTAGTTACTAGTGGTCCAACAACAGGAACATCAATGCTTCACGTTGGAAAAAGTTCACAAAAAAATAAGTTAAGAAAATTCCATTTAATGCAAATAGGACATAAAGGGAAGAAAATGTATTGTCTACTCTTCACTAAGGGCTCTTAAATGTGTTAATCTGGCCCGTTTAAACTTGGTTAGTTTAACTCGGCAATATAAACGAGTTGTGTTAGCCTTACAATGAGTGTTAGTGAATCAATATTATGTCATTTCGACTTATTTAAAACTAACCCACATATTTAAACAAGCCAGATCATTTTTCATTCCACAACAGTGGTGGAGAAAATTTTTTGAAGGACAATGGATTAAATTAAATTTGATCCACACTGATGCCACTTAAAATTTTTGAAAGACTTATTTAATTTTATAAGTTTTTAAGATTAAACTAAAAATTTAGTTAATATATACTGACAATAGCAATATATGATTAATTATTTTTATAAAAAAATGTATACTAATAATACATATAAATTAGAGGGATTTTATTTTTTATATGGTATTTAAATTGTATATATATACCAAAATATGGGAATTGGGAGGAATTTACGCTGATATGGGATTTAACAAAATCGGAATTTCCGCTTTTAGGAAAGGTGAATTCGGAAATTCGGACTTCAATTAAAATAATATTTTATTTTTTATTTGTAGAATTTCAATTTCACTACAGACAAAAAATAAAATATTATTTTAATTGAAGTCGGAATTTCTGAATTCAAATTTCCTAAAATCGGAAATTTTGATTTTGTTAAATCCCATATCAGTGTAAATTCCTCCTAATTCCTATATTCTTGTATATTTTTCATCCAAATACCATATAAAAAAAAACCCCTAAATTAGATCCTTAAATTAATGTCTTATCTTTAAAGGAGTAAATTAGCAATTTAGTCAATTAATTTTCTGTAGTACCAAGCCTCATTTTAGATGTGCAAAAAGCCTCATTCTGGATTTTACTACGCGTAGCATCCCTTTCGAATGGTCACCTAAGTGAAAAATATTAGGTTTACACCATATAATGGAACAAATGTTTCTACTTTTGGAGCTAAAAAAATTGATACACTTGAATTGTGCAAATCTTTTTCTTGTAAAAAATGGATGATTGGGTTTCTTTATTTGAAAAATACAGACAATGAGAATCTTAAGCTGAGATAGGTTGGTATCATCGGAACATTAATGATAACCCACATTAGCTGGTGCAAATTCCTTCTCGTTGGCATCCTCCTATTCATATGCTGATTATCTACATGTGAAAAAGCATGACATGACAACACGACACCGGAAAAGAATCTCACAAATTACAAATTGGTATAATCTATTACAAAAATGCTTCTAATACATTCCTTGATATGTGTATTTCATATATGCTTGTGTGACAAATTAGTGTAGCTACATGAAAAATAAAGTGCATATAATTATAATCAAATAATAATATATAGAAACACGTGGATGTAAGTATACGTGTTTAATATTATTGAACTCAATATATTACAAGATTTTGTCAGGTGTCTTAAACGCACTTATTATAAAATAAAAATAAAAATAAAAATAAAATATTTTAAAAACTTGTTTTCATTTAATACTTCTCATTCTTCAGTTATTAACAATTGTATTTAGAATTAGAATACTCGTTAACAACCTTTTATATTATATACAGAAGATGAACAAAAGTTAATTTTTTTCTTCCTTGCGAAGTTTTTCATGTTCTTTAGTTGTGAGATTAATTCAATATCTGAATCGCTAAACTGAATCTTATTTACTACTTTAGTTACTCTTTTTTTTTTATTAACAACGGGCCTAAGCGCAAAAAAGAACTTAGATCAATACTATCCTGGGTCTAGACACCCCAGACGAATCTGTAAGGAAATCTAGGGCGATGAACCGGGGGATTTGTTAAATAAACAAAGGTTTATTCCTTCAAACTTAATGTAAATAATTTGATCGGATGAGTTATAGAAACATTTTTCTTTTAGTCTTCAGTTATAGAAACTTTTAAATTACGATTAACTTTTCTTTATCGCTTTGAGTCATCTTGATATTCGTTGCATTGTACGTATATTTTTTGTTGGGCCCGAGCTCGATAGAAGCACCTAGGAACATATGTGCAATAAAACTTTCTAACCTTGCGTTTTGAATGATTCGTCCCCTTGTCGCATAACTTTCCAATTGGTTAATCACCAATTAGGTTTTCATTGGATAGGCCTGCAGACCTTTATGTGATCCCGATCAACTGAGCTGGAACACCAATTTTTAATCAAACACATATGACTGTTATTCAACAAAAATAAAAATAAAAAATAAAAAACACATATGATTTGGAAGTACAGAGCATACGATACCATTCAACGATTCGGTTTGTGTAAATTAACACGGCATCCTATAAGTTAGCCATACTGTGCAGGACTGCAGGTGCTGACTCAATTTAAGTAAATTTTTTCATCGCCAGAAATTACCAAAATTATGCTTCGTTTACTTTTTTTGGTCAATATGTTTCATTTACGTTCTTTACAAATCCATGGGTGGGAGTAAATAATTTGGACCGGTGGTGCTGCAAGTGGTTCCTCTGCTTATTTTATTAGTATATTTTAATATCATCTTTCAGTCTCCGTCATCTGGATCACCAATTACGACATCACCAAAAATCTTCAATATCCTCAGGACCCTTCCTATTTTTCATTTTTCCCCGGTTTCAAACAAAGAGTTATCATCTTGAAATCGTTCAACCTATATATGAAGTGATTGTGGACTTGTCTTGTAATGATAGGAAGGATTTGTCTCTGAAATACTGTAACTTTGCCTCTGAGTTCCAAAAGTTTGATTTTGAACATTTGCATCGGTTGAAAAAGTGTGTCTAATACTTTAGACGTGTGTCTCGTCGTCATGGGAGCCTCATCCCAATTAATGAAGTTTGTTGAGTTAATCATTCAATGAAGATCTGTGGGCCAATTCGACTATGTTAAAAAGAAAAAAAATGAATTTTCTAGCGTAAATATAAGACACCAAGGAAGACAACAATAGTTCAGGTACAATTGGATAATAAATATATTTGTCAGCAAATTATATATTGTTTAGTCAAATGATCGTATTGAAATAAAACTAGCTAATTCAAAAAGCGAAACAAATTGATAAAATTCGATTGACGTCATTATTATGAAGCCGCCGAGGATGAAGTCAGATCCTGTGATGCAAATATAAAAAATTAAAAATAATAAAAACAAAACTCAGCAAAGTGATTTGGTGATCTTATATTGCGTCGCTGATGATGGACTCCTACGCAAAGACAAGAAGAAGAACAAAAAGTTGGTGAGCTTCCGGCTATTCCATGTAGCCTTAGTGGCCGTTCAAATTAGATTTGAAATAAGAAATTTATAAAATACTGTAAGTAAATCGGTCAGACCTAACCCCTTGGATTCAAAGATTCTTATTAAATTCATCGATAATGTTAAATCCATGGAAAAAGAAAGGGACTCAAGGGAACCAAACGGTACCAAAAGGGAGTTTCAATTTAAAAAGATTGATTGATGTATATAGACAAAGCAAAATCAATTATGACAATTGAAAAGTAGTGTATCAATATTATTATTTGGGTTAGTGTTATACGTAACACTCAAAAAATATTAAATATTTCAATGTCATTATATTTATTTATAAATCTATAGTATATGATTATTTTTTTTCTTTGTAAATTTACAATTAAAACTTAAAATTTCGACCGGCCACTTGGTCGAGCAAGGTCTCCTCATAATTTTAGATTCCTCACTCTTCTAATTTTGGGTTAGGGGAGCTTGTGGATCGGCCATTTAGCCGAGCAAGGCCTGACCTCCCCGTGCCTCATGACTCCTTGCTCTTTTGAGTTTGGGTTAGAAGTGTATGTGGATCAATCTCATAATAAAAAAAGTCATGTTGAATTCAGATTTTGTCTCAAATATATCCTATAAGTATGGTGCATGATGCACCTTGGAAGTATAACCTACACCTATATTTAACTACATTCAAAAAATGTAGTTAAATAAAAATTAGAATGTGACTAAATAAGCTGAAGATGTGACTAAACAAAAATAAAAGTGTGGCTGAAAAAACACCTTATCTCCTTCCTCTCTTCGCTGATTGACTTGATCACCACCGCCGGCACTGCCTTCATGTCATCAAGGACCTTGAATTCGAACTCTCTCCGCCATCAGAGCACCACCATTTTGCGATGCCGGGAACGACCACCACGACCCTGACAGACACTAGCGAGGGGACACTTCTCCAGCTCCAGCACCCCATTGCTGTCGGCTTCCTTCACCATTGAAACCTCGAGATCGAAGTGGGCAAAATTGTCGCCGCCATCGCCGGATTTCATGTTCGATGACTGCAAAATCCCGCCAGAGGTGAAGGAGAACATGTCGTCATCGTTGCTTCCTCTCTTTATACACCTAACTTTTTCCGGAACTTGCCCCCTCTCTTCCATGCTCAGCTTCACTGGCAAGCCCGAGACCAAGCGTGCCTTGTGCAATGTGCCAAAGCGGATGCCACTGTCGATTCCACCGGCTCCAGCAGCGACCACATTACTGGAGACGGGAGCGTTAATGGTGGTGGAGTGCAACACAATGGAAGCAATGGTGCTGGGCGAAAGGTGAAAATAGGGGAGGGAAAAAAGATATGGTGGGAGAGGAAGCACCTACACCTTGGTGCGTGATGCACCCTACAAAGGCAGCAAGCACCCTAACTTCATGACCCTTCATCCATCTAGACTCAGGTTAGGAGGGTTTGTGGAGTAAATGGTTGGCTGAGCAAAATGCTCTGCTGAACCCTTTAGCCACTTGGTCCTCCTGGGGATTCCATTCTCTCTCTCTCTTTCTTTCTCTCTCTTCCTTTACCATGCATGCACTCCCCTCCCCCACCATGTGGCATTGGGGGCCCCACTCTCCCCATATGAAATTTTCTAAATCCTTATCCTATATTTCCTTAAATCATCTTAATTACTAGAATTTAAATGGATACCACATTAATGATTAGATCTTTCTTTAGCCCTATGAGAACTACAATTGCACATGAGAATGCAACTTAAACCCTAAACAGCAACCCTTCACTCCCACCGTGAGCTTAGATAGTAACAAAATTTTATTTAGTTTTAGTTTATTATTTGTATAAAAACTAAAAGTATCAATTACTGACAAATAAATTTTTATCATGAAAACCATGTGTAACTATTTCAATAGTATAGTATTTTCGCATTTGCTGAAAATAGGATTATATAATAAATGAAACTTAATATCTTAGCGCAGTAATTAATAATTACATTATTTTATTAATTTGTATTATTTACTTAACAATGACTTCCATATTATTGGTAATTACATTTTTCTCATGTAGATATTAGAAGCTTACGATCAATTAAAGGGATTATTTTGGAGGTTTGGAAGAATCCTGCTCGTGCTCTTTCCCTCCACCTTCGGTGAAACCAGTAATATTGCTTAACGAACTATATATGACCAAAAAAAAAAAGTTGATACTCGCAACATTGTACATAATTATAAACTACATAGGGATAAAGGAAATATTCCTTCGTAAATTAGCATCTCGCAGTTTCGTAGAAGAAACGAAAAATTGGAAATTGTAGTACAAAATTTATAATCTAGCAGACAAGTACTATTTTATTAATTTATTATTATTGTTATTATTTTCTGTTTTTCATAAACCACCCAAGTCCACTGAATTGTAAAGTGTCCCTCAATATTTAAAGTGATAAACATGGAGAGCGTGTAAATTTAACGGTCTCCGTCATGTAACATCCATTCTTGCGCTTATGTGATATGATCTCATTGCTTTAAATTATATTTACACACGTATATCTAAGAATTGATTTTGCTAGTTACGAAATAATTACTTCTAAAATTAGTTTATTTAAATAGTGTAAAAAATAACATTACGTCAAATGAATAAATGATGTAAATTGAACATCCACTCTCTTTTACCAGAATGGTAATGATCCCCCATCTATCTTTAATTATTTATTTTTAAAAAAATTGTCCAACATTATTTATTATTTAAGAATTTGTAACGTATTAATTATTTTTTAAAATTTATTTCTTATCATATATTTAATACAATAAGAGAATATGAGATAAAAAATAACTTAAATGAATTATAATTTTATTACATTTATATTAATTTAATACTTTCTAGGTTTATTTATAATTATTTTTTTAATAAAATTTTTTTGAGTTTAATTTAAATATACTGACAGTGTAAAATAATTTTACACTATCAGCCAATAGAAATAGTGAAAAGTGCTAACTCACACAAATAATTACCTATTATAGTGAGGGACCTACCATGATTTTCTATTTTCCCCTATTTCTATTAGTTGATAATATAAAATTATTTTACACTATCAGTATATACTAATTAAACTCATTTTTTATCTATAATTATTTATTATTTAAGAACTTTAAGATATATTAGTTATTTTTTTAATTTTATCTTTATTTTTATTTATTTATCTACTTATAATAAATATTTTATAATTTTTTTAAAATAAGATAATTTTATTAAAATAATCTAAATTTTTTTTCTATATTTATACAATATTAAAATTTTAAAAAATAATTATAAGTGACGAAAAAAATAATATTTTAACTTTTATAAAAAGTCTTAAACGGCACCTAAAAGTAAAGAGAAAGAGCCAGCAATCACTTGTTGCCGCCTTGCAGGCAAGAGTTCTTGTTCCAATACCATCACCAATTTGAGTGACCCATATGAAGGACACGATAAAGGAGGCACGTTTGCCTCCTCGGACGTGATATCTAAATTGACAATTTTATCCAAACAGTTCATAAAGAATTGGCATTTTGCATGTACTTTATTTAGACAATTTAAGACAATAAAATAAGGATAAAATATAGTTTGTCTAGTGATTTAATTTCTTTGATTTTACTTTACCGGAGTGTCATTTTAAAAGTGGCCTTCGCTACTCTTACCTTGTTTAATCAATTTATTACCACATAACAATCTCTATTTTCGTACATATTAAATTTTATAGTCACCAATACATTGTCTCCTTATATCTAGCTCTTTAACCATACATATACATACAATAAAATTATTTAATAAAAACGCTTACACAAATAATCAAACATTAATAAACATTTGGGGCTGAGTTGAGGAGGGATTTTAGGCAAAACTATACATGGCTACAAATATGATTTTGCAGCATATAAAGCATCGATGTGAGTTTTTGTGTAAAACGTTTGCATCCATACGTGTATGTACTTGAAATTAATATGTTAGTAGAGAAATATCTTGAGACGAAGTCAACCTCGTGTATGATTATAAAATACAATATGAATAAAAAATGGTCCTAAGTATACTTAAAAGATCAAAATACAATTTAAATTATAGGGGCACAAAAATGGAATGGATCACAAACTACAATTCGCATCTAAAAAAAAAAAAAAAAACCATATAGTAAGAGGAAAGCAAAACTGAAACCACATCTGGCCAAACAATATAATACTCTTGCCTCATTAAATAACTTTTTTCTTTTTCCTTATCATTGAACGGGCCTCATTAATAACTTTGGAGAATAATATTATTGTCAAGAAACACATGAAAGCCCTTCTCTTTAGTTTCTTTATACCCCACATTAATGTGTTTATCAACAATTGAAGGGATAAGCACAAGTGTTGTGAGGTAATTAATACTCCGTTTCCCCTATTATATTCATCTAGAAAGTCAGCCCTACCTCATCTCATTCTTCAGTAGTCATTTGGTCAGAGTGGGAAATCAAATGAACCTCATTCTCCAAGCTACCAAAGTTGGACTTCAAAAACCCTCCGTCGTACATGCTGTAGAACCCTCTAGACACCAAGGCCACACACCACCCCCTTCTTCCCCTTGTAAAATTTGAGAAATTATTACTTATTTTATGAAGTATTAATTAAATTATGTTCTATTTAATAATAAAATAATATTTTAAATAAAAATATAAGTTAATAATAAATTTTATTATAAAGTAAAGTTGAAATATCATCCTATTATTAAGTATAAACATAATCTAACTGGTACCATGTATACATTCAATTTTCCTTAAAAACCCCCCTCAACACCCTCTCTCTTTCTGCCCCATCAGCCCAAACCGGCTATAAGCGTATCCCTCCAGAACCCCCCACACCACTTTCCCTCCCAAAACAAACTTTCCCCTCTCTTACAAACGCAAAACACAAAGGTTATCATTAATTCACAGCAACATGGGAACTTTGGTGGGACACGTAGCACCAGGTTTTGGGTTCATGTTAATAGGCTTGTGGCACCTCTTTAACCACATCAAGCTCCATGCCCTCAACCCCAACACCTACACTTCTCCACCGTGGTTCCCCACATCAATATCCAAGTATCTAGAGCTCTTCCTCATCATGGCAGGCTGCATGGCCTCCATATCCATGGAACTCTTCATAGGCCCTGATCGCCACCAACCCTTTGACCCAGATGGGACCATTCCCTCCAACCACCTCCACAACTTCGAGCACTCCTCCATCTCCATGACCTTCTTCCTCTACGCTTCCTTCGCCATCATCCTCGACCAAATCAAAACCGAAGCTCAACATGGCCTCACACAGCTATTGGGAGCCATAGCCTTTGCTCAACAGCTTCTACTATTCCACCTTCACTCCGCTGATCACAGGGGACCAGAGGGTCAATACCACATGCTCTTGCAGCTTGTGATCCTTGTTTCTTTGTCCACTACCCTCATGGGAATTGGGTTGCCAAAGAGCTTCTTGGTGAGCTTCGTGCGTTCCCTTAGCATATTCTTCCAGGGTTTGTGGCTTATGTTGATGGGGTTTACCTTGTGGACTCCGGGGCTTATCCCCAAAGGGTGCTTCATCAACTCGGAGGAGGGTCACAAGGTGGTGAGGTGCCATGATGATGAGTCCCTCCACCGCGCTAAGTCCCTTGTGAACATCCAATTCAGCTGGTTCTTCATTGGCGTCGCAGTTTTTGCGGTTTCTTTCTACTTGGTTTTGGTCAAATTATGTGGGGGGAATAATAATAATCATAATAATGTTGAGTATTTCTCTTTGGGCAACGAGGAGGAAGACAAGTCAAGTGACGACCTTGAGTCCCAAAAGAAGAGCATAATTGGCAACCCCAAGAGCTTTATCCACGTTGGGAAAAACTTTTCCTCGCTTGACATAGAAAGGTAGGTATTATGATTTTAAATTGCGGTTGTGGATAAAATTACGGTTGCATATTACAGCCATAATTGTATTTGTGGACCAAAATTTAAAATCATGGTAAATGGGGTGAAAATTATGGAGGATTAGTTAGTCTTGTGGTTATATTGTGTTACATATCCCATATTTTACACTCATTTTATTTCTATTATGATGTATAATTTTTATGTTAATGTTTTATATTTTTTATTAATGGACTAGTATATGATTTTCATGTTATGAAAATTGATGACTAGTTTGTTAATTTAAAAATATATTCGTAACCGAAAGCTTATACATTATGTTGAGATATAAAATAAGTGTAAATTTTGGGCGCCTTTGTAATTACTAGTTAGGTGGGTGGGTGTACAGTACATTGACAGCGGTGTGGTGGGGGTCTACTCTGTCTATAATTGGAGATTAAATTAATTAAGCCAGCTTAAATGTGATTGGCTTAAGAAAACTTGTGCATGTGGGTCACATATACGTATATTTTTTAGAGGATGGTATTTGATATGATTGTGTGTTTGGATGATACTAAAGAATTATCAGTTTATGTACGTCTACGGAAATATCAAAGAAATTTCCTTTATTAATTGGGTTATCACTTTTGGGCTACATTATTTAATTTTGATCGAATTCATATCAATTTCAACGTGCTATATAGCAGTAGTTTGCTATCTTCGTGCCTGGGAAGAAGCCGTATGCCGTGGACCCGTGGTTTTGGGCTGTCATCTATATACTTTGCATTATTATATGGTGACATCTGTATTAAGATCATTATAAGGTGCTTCTACGCTATTGAGTGGCTTAAAAAAATTAAGTAAAACATGAATTGGCATTTAAAATTAAGTTATATGCACTAAATGAATAGCATCACTCTAAATAATAATAATAATAAAAATAAAAAAAAAGCAATTGAGTAAGTTAACTAGTTTGGATAGTGACATACGGCTAAAATAATATAGCCATTTCTCTAGAATTTTTGTTGTCGGATATCAACTGTATATCACTATAGTATTAGAGCAAAGCCAATGGAGATTGGATTAATAGTAGGGGCCAATCAATCACATGTATAAATTATAGGTTGAATCTCATTTGAAAGAGATATTTATATTTAATATTTGATTATGGTTCGGACATAATTGCTTTTAATTATGAAAAATAAAAAAAATTGGAGCACTTGTTCATAAAAAATGAATATAAAAAAAAAAAGAAAAAATAGTATTAGAGTGGGAGTAGTTTGCACGATTCTTTAGATTAAAAAAGAAGTTTGATTAAAAAAAGATTAAAAAAGAACTTGCTTCCTTTCTAGAGACGTATACGAGGATCGTGGGGTTACATTGGATATTCGTTGTCCGAACGCCGTCAGGGGATAGAGAACGAGAAAGTCAAAAGAGAGGGCAAAAGTGAAAAAAACTGAGAAAGTAACGTTATCGTAATGAAGTTCATGGCTTTGGCAGGATCTAGCTATGCTACGGACTGTCGCTTCAAGTCATCAACCATGGACAATCACGTAAAGAAGAAAGCTTAGAACATCAAAAGCATATATTGATGTAAATCTTGTTGAATAAGTTTTATTTGATTTATTGAATTTAAGTCAATTTTAAATAAATTTATTTAAATGATTCAATATTTATTATTTTTTTATTATATTATTGATAATAAAATTTAAACTTGTGATTTCATACGATCTACCCTAATTCTTTACGACTAAATCAACCCTAGTAGCTTTACACACTTATTATTTTTTTTAAAGTAGCTGTGAGTTCAAATTTTAAAACTAGTTGACGTTCCACTTATGTGTCGCTATGACTTATATTCAATTCTTAAATTTCTTTATTGGTGAGTAATCTATAAAATAAATATTTGTAAATGTTTAATGAATCAAGAGACATATCCTGATCTGATACACCTTTTCCTCAATATAAGCTTTTATTTATCAGAAAAAAACCGATCAAATTGTATAAATGGAGAAAACCTCAGTATGCATTGCCCCAATAATGGTCTAAAGAAATCATTGTCCCTATAATGGTTTAATGAGAATCTAGTTTTGCCATGTAAGTCAGCATATGCATTCTCCTCACGCCTCATGAAGCAAAGTGCCAATCAAGATGGGTCCTAATATCTTCAGTGATGTTTTCATGCACATGCCAACCATATATGCTCTAACGAATAAGGTGCAAGCCTCCAAATTCACATTCTTAACAATTAAGAAAAATTTTACCCAAAATCAAATTATATTTTGAAACTTCAACTACAATCTTAAGCTTTTTAACTGGCATTAGTCCTTTTCACAGCTTTTCTATAATAATCAGCTTTATTCACCCTTACTCATTCCTGAACTTTTCACCTGTTCTGTTTATAACGGTCTAACTTTCCTTTAAAGTTATTTCACAGCACCAAGTCCACTTTGTAAATTGTGACACAAACTACTGCAATACCCGGAATAAGCAAGGGGGAAAGTTGCAACTTCATTGGTCAATGTGTTCAGATCTTCCGCTTTAAATTTGAGCTCGCATGTTGGCTGCACATATAAGTTTCCTGTAGATAATATCTATAGTATATTTGTGAACTGAATTTTGTGTGCAAGCTGCCAACTTTTACAACAATGATAATAAAGAAAGAATTATTTCGTCTTCTAAAAGAATTGTAAGCTAGTAGTGGATAATAACACATCAAAGAAGTAAGTCAATGGACAATGATATTACATAAGGTACAAATTCTCCATCTATTCAAACTCTGTAGCAGCTCAACATATCAATCATCAAAAGGCAAGAAAAGAAAAGGGTCATTATTAAACTCTGCCTATGATCTAAACAGTTACATTAAATTGTAGATCATAGACAGGCCCTAAGTATCATATAGAAATTATAACTAACCCTTCATCATTAATATCATTTCTATTACTTCCCCATCCTCAGCACTTTTTAACTTCGGCTGTGTTTGGTATAGGGGTAAAAACCCTAAACCCTAAAAATTTATGAATGAGTTCTATGGGTATTTTACAAATGGAGCTCATTCCTAAAATTTTATACCCTATGTTTACCCCCCAACCAAACACACTCCTAATGGGAGAAAAACAAAATGACCAAGTGCAACCTAGTATTCCCTTATTTCTACTATCCAGTTCCAAAATTACAGCAATTTGCAATGGCCACAAAGCAAAAGAAAAGAAATTATTTTGAAGCTCAAATATAACAGTATACTTGAAGCACAACCGGTTAAGGAGCATTAGACAATTTATAAGACCTGGCTGCGTGATGATTCCTAAAGAATTTTTCATAGTGAAAGATCAGCATCTTCATTGTCAAAATTAGCAATACAATATAAGTGAATTGAAGCTTCTTTAACTACCTTACAACACCACTGTACCCAGGCATTCTCTCCATTCTCTGAGTCTGCAGGACTCTTCTTAACAATGATACATCCTGCCACCTTCCTGCATCCGCATATATGTTTGATAGGAGAACTTTGCCTCCACCATGAGATGGTGCCAACCCTGCCAATCTGTGTGCAGCCCTCTCTCCTATATTTACATTTTCATGAGTTCTACATGCTGCCAATAAAGTTCCCCATATCACAACGTCAGCCTCCATTGGCATGCTCCTTATCAATTCCTCAGCTTCTTCTAATAGCCCAGCTCTTCCCAAAAGATCAACCATACAACCATAATGCTTGATATCCGGTTCCACATTATATACACTATTCATAGTTTTAAATATTCTCCGCCCAGGCTCGACAAGCCCAGCATGGCAACAAGCACTTAGGACTCCTATAAATGTAATTGGATTAGGTTTAATATTATACCTCTGCAAATCGGAAAAAACCTCCAGGCACATACTTGCATGTCCATGTGAGGCTAACCCACATATAATTGCATTCCATGGAGACACAGAAGAGGCATTGTTTCGAGTCTGATTGAAAAATTGTAAGGCAGTGTTGATGCTCCCACATTTTGCATACATATCAATCATAGCCGCACATAAGTTGTCATTCAAAGGAATGCATTCACTAGACATGTATGCATGGGCCCATCTTCCTTCCTTCAATGTACCTAAAGTGGCAATTGCAGAGAATACACCCACCATTGTAACTTCATTTGGTTTGACCCCACTAGCAACCATTTTATGGAAAAGATCAAGAGCCATTCTCGGTTGTTCAGTTTGTGCATAGCCAGAAATCATCGTACTCCACGAAAATACATCTCTTTCAGGCATCTCATCAAAGATTTGCCTTGCGTGGTCCATCATCCTATTCTTTATGAATCCAGCAATGAGAGCATTCCACGATTTTAGGTGATCCTTTATACCCACTTCAAATTGCAAATTGGCGAGGTCCATCATCCCACAAGCTGCATAAAAACAGATGATTGTAGTCTGTATGAAATTGTAACAGTCAAACCCTTTCTTAACAGCTGTTCCATGCAATTGCCGACCATCAGCAACTGCATTCAGACGGCCACATGCTGAAACCAAATTCACAACCATGACTTCATTAGGTCCCAATCCAGTTCGTAGCATTGCACAATACATCATCAGAGCTTCACGCAAACAATCCATTTGGATATAACCGTCGATCATTGTGCCCCAAGAAATGACATCCTTATCAGGAATCCTCTCAAACAACTCCCTGGCCACGTCAACAAGCCCTGCCTTTGAATATCCATTTAACATCACATTCCACGACACCAAATTCAGCTCAGGCATCTCATCAAACAACCTCCTCGCTTCCCGTAAACCCGAACAAACACAATAAGCATGCATCAAATTCGTCGAGACGACAACCAACCCCTCAACAACCAACTTAACAGCCAACGCATGAACCAACCGGCAGTTCCAAATCTCAGCAAAATGAGAGCAAGCAGATACCACATTCACCACAGTCACCTCATTAGGGACCACACCATGATCCATCATTTCCTTGAAAACCTCAAGGGCATCCCCAAAGCAACCATTTTGGACAAGACCCATTATCATGGTCGTGTATGAGACAGAGCCTTTACAAGGCATTACATCAAACAATTGGCGAGCACTGCCCAATTGGCCATTTCTCACATACCCAGCAACCATAATGTTACAAGAAACAGGGTCCAACGAAGGACAAGCCTTAAAGAGCAACTGGGCATCGAAAAAGGAGCCGCATTTTGCGTACATGTTGATCAAGCTATTGTGAATGAAGGTGTTGGAATGGAGTCCGAGTTTGAGGATCAAGGAATGGATTTGGCGGCCCAAAGGGGTGGCGGAGAGGGAGGAACAGCACTTGAGAGCGGAAACCAATGCAAGCTCGCATTCGTAGTGGTTGTTGTTTTGTCTGGCGTTGCAGAAAACGCGAATGAAGTGTTGTGGGTCTTGCGCAAGTGGAGGGGCTTTGGTGGTGGAAGTGGAAAACCATCTCAGTGTAATGATGGAGGGTAGTGATTGATGGAAGAATTTGAGTCTGAGACTCGCAGGAATGAACGCGAACATGAGACGTGAACATTAGACTCAAAATTGGATCTTTCTCTGCTCTTTTCTTTCTCTTACAGAGGCATGTTATTTCGCCAAAGAGAAAAGATGCTCCTACAAAACTTAATTTTTTTTCGGTTAAGATTTGTATCGTTTGGTTAAGGCGATAATAATTAATTATCATGAACATGAAATTATAGTTACCTTAGTTTAGGAATTTAATTAGAATGCAATAAAAGTTATTTTACATGTTCATTTATTAAGCATTATTATATTAGCAAACTTATTTGACTTTTATAATCACTACTTTAAAAGTTATATATAAAGTAGTAACATATAATTAAAGAGTTTAATTTTTATGTATTGATACTATCAATTGATAGAATTGCATGAAAGTACCAAATAATGGTGAGTAGTTAGATAATATAATTTGAAACTACTTACCATGATTTAGTACTTTTATGCAATTCTATTGATTGATAATGAAAATTATTATTTTATATTATCAATGCATAAAAATTAATCTCATAATTAGATCATATTGTAACAATGTACACTAATAATGTTTTAAAATTAGAGTTATGTTATTTAAAGTAAAATATTCTCGACTTCCGTGTTGACTCACTCTTATCTACTATTAGATGGGGTGTGAGACATAGATCAAGTGAGATCCACACCCTATTCAATGATAAATGGAAGTGAGTTAACATGGAGACTAATAATATTTTAGCTCAAATAATATTTCCCTTAACATTAATATTTAAATTTGAAAGTGTACATTATCAAGTAGTATAAAATAACTAATAACATCCTAGATGTAGATATAATATTGTATTCTTTATCTATACTCTTGATATATGTTATTAGTGTGTAATATATGCTATATAATATTAATATAGGTTATATAATATTTTTTGAGATTAATTTTGATACATTATCGGTATAAAAGAGTTTTATACTATTATCCAATCATATGCTTCTATTAATAAAACTTCTAAGATAATAGATAGTTTGAGTCAACAACTTTTACTGATATAGTAATATATAATTGAATGTCGATATAATTTTTTTTTACACTAATAGTGCATAAAAATTAAACCTATATTTTTTTATTAGAATATATGTTATACAATATCAATAGTTATATTTAAACATTACTTTTATTACTTGATTTTTACTCCACCCATTTTCTTAAATAATAAAACAAAACCCTTGCACACACCCTCAACCTCCTTTTCAAACTAGGTGTAAAACTAAAATAACTTTTTGTGTAAATATCACTAAAAAGTATCCCTTCTAACATAATATTTAGTTGTTTACCCATCAGCTTAATGAAAGCTATCAATTATATTCTATGTCACGTGTATCTATTCAAATGTATCGGCCAAAATCTAAGCATTTTACTGGCAAAAGTATTGATTACAAATTCATTAACTTACCAAATAGCACCTAGTATATTCACCTTATCCAAATTTTCAACTTCATTTGTTTCTCAACATCTTCTCAAAGAAAACACTTCTTGTTATCTATTTGATGTTTATTATGCATAAATTAAAAAATAAAGTAAATTACACAAGGAGAATTCTTGCTTGGAGGACAGGACCACAAACCCAACCAAACAGCGCCACCAAGGGCAGCTTCACGTGAGTGCAATGAAACATACGATGGATTCATTAAATAAAAGGAGCATACTGCTTTAAAGTCGTAACACACCAATTTATTCACACCATGAACTAGTTTCCATCCATATCTTGAACGACCATTCCAATTCATAATGCATGGTATTTTCGAAGCTGATTAGGCAAAATAATCTAAGGGGGAACATGGTCAGCAAATTTGTAACCTCTAAAAGACTAAAACTAATGAAATGGATCAACGATGAACCAAATTATTTATTGCAGTTAATTATGTACGATCCTCCCAAAGTTTATAGTTTACACAGTGCATACAGATATAAGGGAAGGATGACCAACACCATATTCCTATTTTGTTTTCATTAAAAAAGAAAAATGGTTCTGATCAAAAGTCCTCAAGTAAATGGGGAAGCATGAGAATGATAATGATATAAATGAGATGCCGTCGGTGAAACAGAAAACATAGCTGTCAATCAGCGATTATCTCCTCGTCCATTAAGAGTCGCATTGGTTAGGGACCTGCTCAAATAATTAAAATCAGAAAATAATTAAAAAAAAAAGTTTGTGACAGAAAATATAACACTGTATGACAATTCTAGAAAATAATTTACCAACAAAGTTCATAGTCAAATGCACTGAAAAACAAATTAAAATAATGCATAGAGGGCGACATGATAGCCAATCACATAAGCACAGAATGTTGAAATCTTCAAATGCTTTAACAGGTTCGTAAAACACTGATTTGACAATATAAACGGTTGAACACGGGAATCACAGTTGTGGGTTCATACTTCTGTCTAAAGCAAATCATGCTTATCATCAATTCTCAAACCACAATATCTGGTGTCACCAGTAATTTTAATGCACGAAAAGATATAGATTCAACATGGTCAGACAATCACACATCAAAATCCCAGAAAAGGTGTTCATGTTTGAAGTTACGACATTATATTGAAGCCAAAGACAAGAATGGAACCACAGGAAACCAGCTCAGTATTTCACAGATGGCTCAAAGTCCCCCACTCCTCTTCTTCCCTAGGCCGTCGAAAATGGCTTTCTGTGCTATCCACCTAAGCTACAACAGGTGAGACCCATTTGCAAATGTTCACAACCAGAAGGCATATTAGTGTACTTAACTGATTAATTAATGTATTATCCAACCAAAACAGTTTTCTCACCTAATAACCAAATAAGTCTCCAGTCCAACCAACAAGAAAGTTGGATATCTATATGCACATGCTATCCCATTCAATCTTAGATTACACGAAACATCATTGTACATGGAATTCTGAGAACTAAAATTTAGGAAATCAACCGCTTTAAGATTTTTTACTTTAATGAACATTTGATTGCTTCAGAAGACTTTAACCTGTATACGAGACTTATATGCATATGAGCGAGTGCAAAAGCGACAAATTTTAAAGCAAAAATCAGAAATTGCAGCGTCACAGAGCACATCAACTGAACAAAATAGTTTAAAATCCTTAATGCATAACACGAGCAAAATTAGTAAGCAGTCGGGCTGATTATTAGATGAAGAAAAGGCTCACAAAAGGATCTATGCCAGAGATATAGCTTTTATAAGCCAAACATCTATAAACAAATTTACTGACTGTATAAGAGAATCATAGGTACTCTAGCAGACAAGGAATGTATAATCTTTAGCAGCAGATCTTCTTTCGCTGAGCTTGAAGAAATAAAACTGTGAAATTGCAGCCATTTCTATACCATAAGATTAGACATTATGGGGAAAAATATGTACTAATAATGGCTGTGAAAGTATTCCATCGATGGCTGATCTCACATGATCTACTAGTAGAGGAATACATGGAGTTGCTATTTTACCAAAACAATCCCCCACCAACAGAAAGGGCACAGTGCTCAGGAAGGGACAGGCGTAAACCAAGCTACTATCCTCATATTAGCGCCATGCCAGGTCAGTCCAATTAAAGGACTAACAAGTAACAAATCAATGTAATACAACAAAACTATGATAGTTATATCGATACATAATGCATCAACCCCAGAAGACTATTGATGCAATCCTTAATGTTCCACTCAACACAATTCTCCATGGATACCTTTTACAATATGCTTTTCTCCTCCAAGCTGATTTATGCATTTGTGTGTGTGTGTGTGTGTGTGTGTGTGTGTGTGAGAGAGAGAGAGAGAGAGAGAGAGAGAGAGAGAGAGAGAAGATTGACAAAGCAATAAATACTACAACATATACAAACATGAACTCCAAGTCCTAACCAATGCCTCCTGCCCAACATACAAAAACTAAAACCCGTCTGTAACAAACTACACACGAAGCAATCAAAGTACCAAAAAGCCACAACCATAAAGCAACAAGCGCCGACTCTACACAGCAATCACAAAAAAGCTAGTCATAACAAAATTGCGACTTCGGATCCAACTCGAACTAGAATAATTGAGCTCGCTCTAGTGAACTCTGGATACGGATAACTTAGAACAGAAAATGCCACATATTAACAGATACAACATGATTCATTCAAATCATATTAAATCCATAAACACACACACACACACACACACACAACCATTAAAAAAAAGTAATAATCCGCAAAAAAACTGAATTTTCAAATTATCACCAAAAACCAAGCCAAGGCTCACCTCTTGTGGCGCTTGCCCCTCTTTGGGCCCCACCCTTCCAGCTTGGCAACGGCGCAGCCGCACGGCGACCGGAACAGCAAGAGGGCGCGTCCGTTGGGCGGAGCCATCTTCCTCAGCTCAGCCCTCAGGCACTCGTAATCCGGGTTCCCCTCGCTCCCTCCCTTCCATGGCACCCTCTCGATCTCTCCACCGGCGCCGGGGCCGGCGCCGGCGCTCCCGACGGCGTCCTCCGTCTGAATCTTCAAATCGAACTCCATGGCGTACTTGAGTCCCCTGCAGCCGCTCCTACGGCATCGGCGGCGGGAGACGGCGCAGAAGTCGAGGGCGGCGGCGGCGGCGAAGAAGTGGAAGAAGGCGAGGAGGTATGGAAAGGAGAGGTGGCGGTGGTGGTGGTGGTGGAGGAGGAGGAGGGAGAGGGAGTTGGAGATGTAGGAGAAGTAGGAGGAGAGGAGGAAGGCGCCGGAGAAGAGCACCACCACCATGATCAGCACGTCGAGCGTCGCCGACGGAGAGTGCTTGCACGCTGCCGCTGCGTTGGCATTGTTGCAGTGAGATTTCGGCTTAGGGTGGTGAACGGAAGAAGGAGAGCGCATGGTGGCGTTGGTGGCGGTGGGTAACAGGACGTGGTGGTGCATGTTAGAGGAAAATCTGACTTGTGTTTTATTCTTGTTATTTTTTACTTATAACAAGTGAAGGGGGGAAAGCGCCATTTCGGAATGAATGAAGAGGTGAACAGAGTTGCGGTGCTTGGATGAAAGTGGTTTCACACTTGTCATTTTAACTGAAGTCTTATATTGGATATAAATATAAATAAAATTTGAGTATTATGTTATAATAATGCTGACTCAGATTAGATAAAAATTAGTAAATTTTAAATAATTAATTTTGATATATTATTTATATAAAATATTTTATATTATTAATTAATAAATTTAATTGATATATATTGATAGTGTAAAATAATTTTACATTATTAATTAATAGAGATACTAAAAATAAGAAATCATAGTGGGCTCCTTATTATAATAGATAATTATTTATATGAGTTAGTATTTTTTACTATTTTTATTAGTCAATATTTCTATTAGTCAATAATATAAAATTATTTTATATTATAAGTATATTTAAATTGAATTTTTAATTAATTATAAAATATTATGAACCTAATTTATATATAATGTTAATGTAAAAAAAATTTACATAAATATCTAGTTATATATTACCACGTTACCAAAAATATTTGGTTCGACCATTTATTATTTTAAAAATTTTGTAAATATAAATATTTAATTAAATGATAATATAAAATTTTATATTATTAATATATAATAATTAAACTCATATATATATATATATATATATATATATATCAACACCCGCCATCGACAGCCACAAACCACTTTCATCATTCACCCCTCTCTTTTCTTTCTCTTTTTTAATTATTATTTACATAAAAAAGAAATATATGCATTTTTGCATGTCAGCTATTTGCGGCGTGCCAACAAGGAACATGAGATCACTCTCATTTAACGTTGATTCTTTGGTACTTAAATGAGAGATTTTTTCTTTTTTTTGACGGGTTAAATGAGAGAAAGGCTAATAGAAGCTATGTTACTCTTTCTCAACGTAACAGAATGCATGCCATAAATTTTAATATAGTTTTTTATTGTGATGCTTATGTCACACATAAGAATCAAATTTAATTTTCTTTTGAAGTCATTAAACTTTATTAATTAAATAAACCCGGTGAGTGTATTCTAATCTTGATGATTAGTCTTCTTAAACAACCAATTTAACATCTTCCCTTACATGAAAAATATTGGAAGGGTAAAATAATATTTAACATTTTTAAATAAAATATATTGCCACATACAGTTATCAAAAACATTTATGTAACTTTTATTGGAAATTGTCAACGGGCGCTTTGTAGTCTTTGTCTTTTTTTCCAAAAATGGGATGCATTTGCATTGTTGTAATAATATATGACTCGTTAAATGTTGTGACGGCTAAAATTGGGTGTACACGCTACACAAGCTAACGTGTAATGTGTTTGCATTTAAGGATTAAAATGTTTGATTTTGTTCAATTTTGGACCCTTTTGTTTGATACAACTTTGCACCTGAAAGAAAGTCAAAATATTTCAAAACAAAATACTCGTACAATTAGTATTTAGATAATTATCGGCCATGCCCTCAAACTATAGAAACATCTGCTCTAATGTCCTTAGGATTTTATCTTATTATTAACTCTTATTTTTATGAGATTAATTTATATATATTGACAGTTATAAATAATTTTATACTATCAACCAATAAAAATATAAAAAATTATCACTTCATATAAGTAACTAACTATTATGATGGATTCATCACAATTTAACATTTTTTTATATTTTTATTAATTGACAGTGTAAAATTATTTTATATTATCAGTACATACAAATTAAACTATACTGTAAGTTAAATGAGATATTAACTAAGGCCGTTAAAATAGGTCAAACTCATCGAGTCAATCCGTTTATCTGCCAAAAATAGGTAGATTAAACTTAAAAAATAACGACCTATTTAAATTAACTTGTAGCCCGCGCGGATAAACGAGCTGGCCCATTTACCAGTATTTATTTTTTATTATTTTTTAAGTAAAATTATATAAATTTAGGATATAAAAATATAATTTAATAATTAAATTTAGAACAATGTCACTTTTTTAATAAAAAATAAGAATTTTTAACTTTTTTTAAGATGAAAATTATTTTTTAATAATAAATAATTTTTAAAACATAAAATAAATAAATAAATAAATAGGCCAACTCATTTAAGATCACAAACTAATTTTAAATGGATCGGGTTAAAAAATTTTGATCCACTAACTAAACGGATCGAGTTTAAATGGGGCAGTCCGACTTGTTTTACAACTCTAATATTAACACTTTTAAGGTTGATGGTGTAACCGGAAAACTATAAAACACTGAAAAGGACGATAACAACTGAGTAAAATTAATCCATCCACATGGAAGTTTCTTACAACGTGAGAATATTTATCTAAAAATAAAAATGAGGCTATACATAACAATTTTATAAATTAATTTATAAATACATCAATAATATTTTTAACTAATTTGATCAAATTGTGTTGATAAAAGGTTCCAACTTAAAGAAGAAAATGAATTATCCAATGATGTTTCTGCCATTAAGGACAAACGAAGGTCTGATTTTTGGTGGGGAGGAATGGTGCGGGTGAAAGGAAGTTGCGAGCCGACATCTTCGGATTGGCATAGACACCGTAGTGAGGTCCGCGGATTGTCGGCAATTAAACTCAAGCTAAACATTGTGAACGAACTTTAAATCTACGGAAACTTCAATGAAGCATATGTCACACTCATTCGTCATAAAACTAATAGTATAAAATATTACACAGATACTGACCCCAAAAAAAAAAAAAAAAATCTTATATGGGTAATTCTAGATTGAACATTACTGTATATAAATACATTAAGAATTTAATTTAAATGTACTGATAGTGTAAAATAATTTTACACTGTTATCCAATAGAAATAATGGAAAATACCATTTCATACAAATAATTACCTATTATAATGAGGGATTCACCATGATTTCTCACTTTCTCCTATTTCTATTGATTGACAGTGTAAAATAGTTTTACACTGTCAATGTATACCAATTGAACTCATACATTAAATTATTTATGAGGTAAAATAAGACCGGCTAAATAGTTCTAAGTCATATAAAAAAACTACAGCTTATTTAGTTATAACTCCATATATTCCCCACAATTGAAGGAATCTACTTTTGTCTAAGATGCTACTTAACTAATCTGAAACCATAAAAAATAGGGTGAGAATTGAAAATTCTTAGCCGATAATAAAGAGTTTTAAAGTATTTAAACTATGGTAATCTAGACATATCTTAACACGAAAATCCACATAACTACTATATCATAGTCTTATCACATTACATATAAGCAAATCATGCTCCATAACATTATAAGTAGTAAATAAAGAAGTTTATGTGATACAATACATAATACGGCAAGTATTAATATGATTATAATCTCTTTGCTTTAAGTTCTACTTTCTTTTGTTTGCTTATCTCACACATATTCGAAGGCCTTATTTTATGGAATTCTTATTCCCTGGTGTTACTCTTAACATCGTGACGACAAAATAAGACTTTTATACTATACTAATTAAAGCAAGTAATATAAAAGGATCTTACAACTTATCCATTTGCCTTTTTGGCGGTTAGTAACAAATCTTAAATTTCTTTTTTCCAAATGACTTACTTGCCATAAATTCATAATAATTATACCATTGCATAAACCCAAGCAATAATTAGAAATTAAATAAGAACTCCAATAACATAGAATAAATAATAAACTTGAATAATAGAAATAATTTCATCATATTTAAATTACTAGTAAGGCTTAAATTAAGCAATAAAATGAATAATAGTGCAAAAATATAAATTAATTCTTAAACTGAAAATAAATAAAGTGCAGAAAAATTGAAACAATATAGAATTGAGCAAAATAAATAGTATAATATTTCAATAAAATTTCTCAAAATATAGAGTTATCAAATCTAAATGTTATTATACATGTGTGATATTATTATGATATATGTGTTATTATTATTAGTTTACCTCTTCTAATAAAATTTTTAATTAATAGTTAGTATTATTTATTATTTTAAATAGAGTAATATATTTTAAAATTATCATTATTAATTTATAATCTTATTTTAGAAAATTAATGTCCAAAATTTGATTCTTGCGCCAATTTTACACTAATCACTGCCACAAAATTATTTCAAGCATATCAACTAAAATATTTAAACAAAGTCAATGCACCAAAGTAACACCACACAAAGCATTTTATGAAAAAGAGCTATGGCTGAATGGAAACGAAAGGTACAAAACTGAGCTTGAACGAAAACTAGGAGTTGAGTAACGTTATCTACATGGATTTAGCTTCACTAGTGCGTATCACTACACATGTATATTCATCTTAATACAACTGAAATCAATTAAATATAACCAAATCATGCAGTTATGTTTTAAGTGACGTTTTTATCGTTACATGAATTTCACAAAAATAATACTGCTTATTTATATAGCTCTTACAATTCCAATTTTATGTTGAGTTTGTTAAAAAGAGTGGTCAGAAATGAAAATAAAGAATAGCACCACCTGAACTCAGATGAAGCAAACAATAAACTTTATATACTATAGTAGATAGTAGATGCAAGAGTGCATTTCATGTCACATCAAGAGGTGAATATATACATATACCATTTTTAGCAACACTCAAACATAGCCTACAATAACACCATACATCTAGTGAGAATGCTAGAGTATAGTAATTTATACAGACAAGAGTGGGGGAAGGGAACTAAGCAAACTCTCGATCAGGGAAGAGCAAAGGAGCCACAAGAGTCCAGATGTACAATCCAGCAGTAACCCACTCGGTGCCAATCCGAACCCACACTGATGTCCACCCAACATCTATCAAATCTGAGCTCTCAGATGTGCTTGTCCATCCAGAAAGAAGCATTGCTGAGTACATGCTAGCCAGGGCAAATATTAGGTGGAAGAATGAATAGGAATAACTAACTGGTGTTGCTTCCTTTTCCTCCTTCTTTGACTTCCCTTCTTCCAGTCCTTCTTCAAGAAGAGGCTTCTTCCCACCTGAAAAACATTGCATGTGTAAATGTAATCAGACATAAAAACTAGAAATGACTAACAAGTTATAGAAGTCTTATCATTTCAATTACCACTTAGGCAATATGGAGATGAAGTGTTTACACCTTAGAATATGCATGAATAAATTGTAGAGTTTGGTCGTAATTCATTACTTGTGAGACAACTCTAGTGCTGTTTTAAGAGACAAGCTTATTTTTCAAAGTCATACTCTTAAATCAGAGCCAAGTTTCTTAAGTTGTTAAAAGTCAGAATTTGGTTTACTGAGTATAGGACCATAGATTCTCATTTCATTATTTAAGAAGACGATTGTATTTGAGTATCATAAGAGGAGTATAGGAGTTTAATCCAAATTCCAAAATGCCAACATACACAGAGATCATAAGATAAGAGATTACAAAGGATTCCAAGCATTTTTTCACTACCTGATTTAGGTGAAGATGGTGGTGATAAGAATGTGGTTGAAGACCCAGCACGAAGGGCCGAATACAAAACTGATAGCACTGTTGTTAGCATGCCAAGAACAAGCGTACTTATGCTGACAGCTTTGGACTTATTGAGACCATTGCACTCATAGTCATGAGGTTCACTAGAAAGACCCGTGTAGCACACATAGGCACAGTAAAGGGAAATCACAGATGCAGGCAACAAGCTTCCATTAACCTGTTTTTGCACTCCCATTGTTACTCAATTTTTTGAATAAAATAAAGGAATGAGGGCATGGGGTTACATGGATGGAAACTAATGAGTAACCAAGCTATTATGATTAAGCAAGCTCTCAAGAATCCCAGCATCATTAAATGAGCTAAATTGATGCTGGGAAAATAGCATTAGTGCAGCAATTCAAAATCTGCTAACAGCATTCAAATGAGTCATATGAAATGAGTCCAAAAAGAGAAAGACATATGGCATTCATTAAAAAAATGCTCTTTCAGAGGACATTTCCTTCATGATAAGTCATCTTCATCAACCTACCCAATCCATCATTGTTATACGTTGATTGTTTGTTAAATGTCATTTAACAGCTCTTTCAAAAAATTAATTGTTTTCCTTTACTGAAAAAGAGAAATCATGTGATTTGCTACCAAACATAAGCTTGAGAAAAGGACTCCCAACAAAATGGCAGAAAGCCAGAAGCATCCTCATACATCTTTTGCATTCTTGATAAGAATGATATCCAGGAATAAGTTCATAACTTTACCTTCTATCCTTTCAACAGTAAATGTCTAGCTCAGCCAGAAAGGCGCAAAGAGGCTATGAGATTTTAGGACATTATCAAGCACACAAAAAAGAATATAGTATTGGAAATAGCAGAACCCTCGGATGTTATCCCATCACCTAGCAATTCATATTGCACAAAAACATGGAACATAATAGAGCTTCAATTGCTTAAAAGCATTTATATTCTTTACCTGAGGATGTAAGGCAATTATTGCAAATACAAATGCAAGGATCATGGTCATGACAAGGAAGAAGACATTGAGGCCACAATCGTATCCAGAAGGATCAAACCAGA
Organism: Pterocarpus santalinus; assembly: GCA_031439595.1. Lineage (NCBI taxonomy): Eukaryota > Viridiplantae > Streptophyta > Magnoliopsida > Fabales > Fabaceae > Pterocarpus > Pterocarpus santalinus. The sequence goes on from CM062530.1 coordinate 58,599,516, forward strand.
TGAAAAGAATTCCCGACAACACATATGCTCCAATGTAGCATACAGCTGATACAGCAAGTAAAGCGATGTACCTAAAAATGCTAATTTATTAGGACACAATGGCAAATAGAAATCCATAGAAAAAAATATTAAAAAATTTTCAGCATACCATTTTTGTTCATCTTTCTCAACCCATGCATCATTCCAAGAGTGTGTGAAGTCGAGTAAAATGAGCACTTGGATCAATAAAAACAAGCCAGCCCCAAATTTTGACATCCATCCTGCAAAGATTATTGGTATGAACATGTCAATTTTGAAATTAGGGTTTAAATTCCAAAGGGGATTTTTTTTTCTTTAAAAAATCAATTTTCATTCAGAATTCAGGCCTCCCATGCATCTGTTCGACATAGATGCAGTATGCAAATAGACAGCAGTATACATCACACTCACACCAATAAAAAGATGAAGCACTTAAACAAAACAGTTTTCTTTGGATATACTAACTTGTGGTAACAAATTTATAGTATGTTCATTTGTAGATACTAATTGATGGGGGTGGGGGTTTTTAATTTTTTTCAAAGGAAATCTTATTCCCCTTGAATCTAGGGTAACCTGAAAATGGGCTGTTTATAAGTCCAAAGTCTACAGCATATGGCTGCAAAAAAACAAAGTTCAAACCTGAAAGACAATTTGCGATCAAGGGGAAAAATGAGGGTGGGGGGAGTATACTACAAACATCTGACTTTCAGAGTAACAATATAGGTCCTCACCTCAGATGACCACGGCTAGGGAAATTTATCACATAAGAACAACTAATAGAAATAGAAGTAATAAATTTCAGAAACTATTATATAGCTAAAAAGGATCCTCAAAAGTACTTTTCAATGGCAAATACAATGTGTGCAAACTGAATAATTCAAGACTGAGACTCTAACCACTCATCAATACCCAAAAAGCATCAAAAGGTAGAAACTAGAGGTTACATAACATACCATATATTAATATTACGACATCTGGAAAGAAAAACGAAAGGATCACAAGCAAAAGCCAGATCACCATTTTTGCAATCCATCCACCATGATGCCATGAATCACGCCTATCATTCTGGTCCTTCACACCAATCATTATAAGGGCTAGAATACCAAAAAACAAGAAATTCCCCAAGCTCACTCGAAGAACTGCTTGTTCTTGATACCATTCCTTAGTGTGAGTATCGGAAGAATCTATCCCTGTAATCATATAACAAACAAAACAGGAGGAAAATAGATCAAATTCCAGCACAGAAAAAAAAAATAATATATATTCATTCACTGAGTTTGAATGACATAAAGTCCCTGGACCAGAAACTTGAAAATCGGGAAACAACAACTACAACTAAACCTTTTCTCACTAAGTTATATTGATCAAACGATGCCATTACGTCCTATCATAAATTATATCTATAGACAAGCCATTAAAATTTAACTTCTTATCTCCTAAAATCCACCCAATTCAATAAAATCATTGGCAACGATAACATGAAGCAAAAGGAACACAAGCTCAGAAGAATAGCTGCTCATACAATAACAACAGCATTTCAAGGGAAAAATTTGTCCACAAAAATACCCAGATGCAAAGTTGGAATCTTTTTGCAGAGAAATGGGACTCACAGGGAAGTTTCTCCAAAAGGGGTGCTCCAACTTCTCTGAGAATCCATGAAAGGATGAGAGAGACACCAAAGAGACCACAGTAACCGATCCTCGCGGATTTCTGGGAAATCCCTGATGCAACAGAGGTGCAGAGGCCGCATGTTAGGGATGCGCAGAAAGATAATAAACACGACATAGTCGATTATTCTGGATTGAGTGTTGAACGCGTTCCTCGAGGGGACAAACGGAGGACTGGTAGATAGCTTCGTACTGTGTTGTTCTTCTGTTGTGCTCTGTTATGTTTCTGTGTTGGACTTTACTTGTGTCGTTTGAGGACTTCTCTTCGCCGTTTAAGGAAAGCACTTGTCGCTTGTGCTATTTAGTTAGTAGGCTTCCATATGAGCCATGGGCTCTTTAGAAAAGGTTTTATCCAAAAAGCAATATACGGACCACAAAAAACAAAAACATATCTAAAAGCTATCATGCCAGTGCCACTTGAACACGACCAAAAAAACGCTCGGAAGGCGGACATGGAGGCTTGAACGAGATGACAATTTCATTGCCTTTGCGAAAAGTGCACCCGGGTTAAGGGTCAGCGGCCCTAACTTCCCCCTCAACAGCAAAAAAACGCCCTCAACAAAACCAACAATTCGATTACGACCAGAAAAAAAAAACAAAAAACCATTTCGAGGCCTACTTGGAGATGTCAAAAATACCCACCCCTGCAGATACCTGCAAGTATGGGGGGAAGATTTTTGGCGTAATAAGTGACTTTAATTTTAAATACTTCAGCGTGTTAAGCGAGTGAGCGAGGATCACTATCTCTATACCCGCGGATACCTGCCATGAAATTACTATTTTACCTTTAAATTATTAACTTAGTTAAACTAACATTATTGTTATTTGAATTAATTAGAGTAAATTTTAAATTTATAAGTTATATTTATTTATACTTATTATATATTAGACTAATAATTGGGTTACTATTATGTGCTTATTTTTATTTTAAGTATTTTAAGTTGTTAGAATTTAGATTGTAGAATTAGATTATTGTACTTATTTTTTATTTATTTTATGTGTTTATTTTTATTTTAAGTATATTAAATTATTAAAATTTGAATTATTAAATTAGATTATTATTTATGATTATTTTAAATATTTTATGATATTAAAATTTTTATATTTAATTTAAATTTTAAAAATTTTTAATATTCTAACGAATATCCATGGATATTCACGGATACCTGTAAACCTGTGGATAAGTAAAAAATGGGTACCCACACGAACATGGGACGGGGGACAGGGGCGAGTATTTACTCGTGAGGTGGGGGACAAGGGCCTATCCCTCGCCCCCGCCCCCTCGGTCCCACCCCATTGACATCCTTAGGCATAGTTAAGATGGTTGTATGAATGCACCCGGGAGCCATTGGAGTCACGCGTTCGATTTCTAGAGAGTCAAATACCCCTTGCTATCCCTCCAACCCCCTTAGCAATGACAAAGCAGGCCAGCCCACCAAAAACCTGCCAAAAATGGGGTGGACTACTTTAGAAAAACAGGCTCAATCTCTTAGCCCGTCCTATTTAATAGCGATTTGGAGAGTTAGCCAGCCAAAAAATTTCAAAAAAAAAATCCTATCTAAAATCTTATAGCAAAATATCCTATCTAATTTATGCTCCTACATTAAACTCTAAGACTACTAACAAACAATTTTCATAGATTTAAAAATTGCCATGAGAACTACCGACTTGATTATTAGAATCTAATAACAGTTTGCATAGATAGTTTGGTTATACTCTATATTTATAATATAATATAATATGATTTAGTAAAGATAGATATCACTCACAATAGTGAGGTTATTATCGTGTGTGATGCTGGAAGCAAGTGTGAAAATGAAACCAAATTGAAAACGTTACTTTGGAGTCGTCAGCGCACAGATATTGTACTTTGCTACTACATAGTCAAACTCAAATAAAAAACAAGCAAGTGTGTGTGGCTGTGAGAGTAGTGTGAGTCTGTTGAAGTGGGCTTCGGTGGTGGGTGACGAGGTTAGGGAAAAAAAAAATGTTGATGTTGCAATGTTCAAAAATTTAAACCAGCCTTGGAAAAAAAAATTAGTCCGCGGGTTCAACCTGTCTCGCCCGGTCTATGCCCGCAGGTTAGGTGCGGCGGATTAGGCGGGTTCAATATGTCAACTCAACTTGTCATTTTTAGCAGATTTAGTAGGTTAATAAGACAGATTGAGCCCATTTTATCATCTTTATTAAAAAAAAAAAGACAAAAAAATGCCACTTGAACTATATACTGTAAAGGCAATAAATAAATAAATAAATAAATAACCTATGTATTGTAGAACGTATGATTCAGACATTGACCAAGGAAAAAAAATGGTATGATTCAGATTTAAAAAAAAGAAGAAAGAAAGAAAAAAAGTATAAGGTATGATAATTTTTATTGTTCTTAATTTGAATTTCATACTAACTTCAAAGAAAATAGAAAAGTAAAAGGAAAAATGAAAATCCGGAAGCTAGAAATTAATTGAAATAGTCTACAGTCTAATTTGTATGTCAATTTGTAAATTGATATATTTTCATCATAATTATAAAAAAAAATTTATTTTTACTCTTTATCTTGTTTTTACATATTTATAAAGAAAATATAAAAAAATATTTTTTTGTTATTTTTACCATTTTCTTCATCAAATATCGAAAGCGTAAAGCTAATGAAACAATGTGATACTTTTGCAATTAAAAAGAGAAACATATCAACTGAAAATAAACTAAACATATCTTAATTGGTGAAGTGCATCATCCAATATGTTGACAACGGGTCTAATTTTTAGTGACTTTGAATTTGATTCGTAGTATTGCATGATTATTTTTCTTGGATAAGTGAAAAAAAATAAGAGTCGGAAGAACAAGAAAATGCAGTTGCATAATCACATGAACTAGAAGCTAGAAAACTTGTAGCCTAAACTTCGCCAAGTAATGACTGAAAAATCAATTTCCTTCTTTTCATTGAGCAGCCGTACTTGTTTGCCTTTGTAGTGGTGGTGGCGGTGGCGGTGGCGGTGGTGGTGGAGCCCCAAGCCTGAACTAGGACCTTGGCGTGGTGTCATTTTCCACTTAAAGTAGCATGACCATGTGATGATTTATGGGGTATCTATTGAGACCACGCTACATCTATGATTTTAATTCCGCTGCCATTTTGTCAACAAACACTCCGAGTCCCATACTTATCAGAGTCATAGCTGCGATATTGTTGCCTTGGACTTAAACGCTAATCAATGCAACTTATGCAAAATTATTCAGTTCCAAGTCGTCCTCTTCTATGTGTTCCATATTAAAAATAAATAACAATCAGCTAGCTATAGGGCTACCAATCTATGTGTATGTGTGTGTGTGAAATCTCTCTCACCGGCTTTCCTGATACACACTCATTTGCATGATGTGTCTCTAAAAGGAATGTTCATGCACTGTTCTCAGGAGAAATTCTTAGATATTTTGGAGCGCAAGAAAAGTTATTATGTTTCATTTAAAATTCGACACCTCAACTATTTCATTAAAAACATAGCCAAAGTGGAAAAACAACAATAATTCACAAAGCTAAAGTATAATATTATGAATGAGATAGGGCACAACCTTTTTTCTTGCCGAGAGCACCTAAGAATGTCTCCGCCATTGTGTAGTCTCAGTTAGTCACATCCTGAACTACACTAATCATATCTCACTTTGCTCATTATTGCACCTAATCAAACCCATCATCCCAACAGATCGAAGCAACACCAAGACCTCCCTTCCAGCCTGGAGCTTTCTTTTCTCTCATCTAAGACTAAACCAGCACAAAGTTCCAACCCCTTGAAATAACATGTCCCCAAGACTTGATTCACAACCTTCCAAACTGGCCTCCATTTGTGACACCCTCATTGGTGTGGCACCGCAGCTAAGCCTCTATCCATGGCTCAAATTCCACATTGGCTATTTAACTAGGACCCTCACATTGTATAGCTGGATAAAGAGAGACTAATCCCAAAGGCCCACAAGAGATTAGTTACATATACTTAGGATCTTATCTTTGATATAGATAAGATATGGGAGCGTTTGCTTGCCAAATCTTCCCCTTAACAGTGAGACATTATTTGACAAGCTCATAAGTCACATGCTTCCACTGTGGCCCAATGTGGAGCTCACGTGAAGTTCTGATGTAGTTTGTTGGATTCATCCCAAAAGCTTATGTAAAAACAAGCCTTGAGTTGTGTGTCCCTCACTTGAAGTGCTTGAAGAAGCAAGTTAAAAGAGGCCCCAGAGGTTTGAAGGGATAATGATGTGAGGTTAGCCACTGTTAAAGATAAGGGTGGCTTTTCAGTACCAGCTAATCGTTTTCATGGAAACGACAATCACCAATGGCCAGCATGATTTGACTAAAAACTAAGCGTTTTGAAAATGAATTTGAAATGTGAGAGGGAGGGCACGTGTGTTGATGTGGAATTTATGTACAAGTGGAGCCTTAGCATTGGATGAGGCATAACAAGTCTTCGTGTGGATGCAATTAGCATGTTGACTCTTGCCGCATAGGATTTTTTTCCCTTCAATAAATTGTGCTGCCTGGGAAGTGTTTTGGAGGCACCATGTTTAACTTCAATTGGAGACTCATGATGGGAAACACGAGTAGAAGGTTTGCCAAGTTGAGGAGAATCGTAAGGCAACAAAGGGGGAAGCTTTATATAATGAAGATGTGTATCTGTATGCTTCTTAATTGGCATGAACACTCTTAGCCAGCAGCACTCGTTTTAGTTGTTTTTCTTTTTTTAGTATTTTCAATCAGCTTTTAGGTGTTATATGTTTGTGGTTACCCTTTTGTAACTGTTGTACATTAGCATTCAAATAATGAGCTTGTGTATGTATCTAACATATTTGGTATCGCCCCCCTACCCTGAGAGCAACTCTAATTTTGTGTTTGTTGTTTGTGTTGTCTCCATAACATACAAATGAAAAATAATATTGTCAGACATATCTGCTAAGCGCAATTCCTTGCTTGTGTTTTGTGTCACATCTTGAATGTATTCGAAATCAAACTCATTCTAGCAGAAACTAATGTTACTTAGACAGAATTGTTTAGGTAAATACAAGTTAATGTCTTTCTTAAGGGTATAACTAAGAACTCGAACATAGTTAGCATTACTGATATATGTACACATGTAATTTGCAAATACGAAAATTTAATTTTCAATTTTCACTAGTACATGCCGTGCTAGAGCATCTGCTATAAAGTTAATAATCACAACATTCTGTTGACTGAAAGACAACACATGACTTTTAACCAGCAAGACATGTAGTGCTAATAAAAACAAGCTAACTAGCGAAGGTTGCTCCAATGTCACAGGTGAAATCCTTGCTGTACTATGTGATTGAGCTCTTTATGATAAAGAATATTTCCTTTTTCTAGTTTAGCATAATCTATTCTGTCTTAGATAATCCGTACAATGGCATTCTGAAATTCAGGCACAAAATGTACTTGTTTTCAGAATATACTACATTAGTCAAAGAGGAAGATAAAAATCATAAAATATAGGCTGATACAGACAGGGTTGGTCATTCCTATTAGGATGAATTTGCAGCAAGTCCTTTTCGTGGGTGACATGGCAGAGGGGGACAATGTGACACAGACTGCTTTGGCATCTACAATTCCATTTAGAGGCCATCCGTGTCATGTCACCCACTAGGCACTCATACTTACTCCACAACCTTCTTTATATGGAATTATAAATGTCTTTGTTGTCTAGGCCTTTATAGCATGGTAGGACATTCATATGCAATGAGAACTCCTAAGCCTCAGTTATGGAAACGGTGTTCAAGGCACTTGTTGGAGCAGAAAACTAGATTTTATATCATATGGAGGTGCACAGTGATTCTTCTAAGGTGGGAGGAGCAATTCTAATGAGTGTCTGATAATTAAGGGTAAGATCATAGTACATTTTGAGCTTTTTTTTTTTTTTTTTCAATTATGTGCACAGTGGCTTTTAGGCTTGGATTAGTCTGTCACAAAGATCAGCTCCACCAAGTTGCTCTAGGATTGACGATATAGCTTTTTACTTTTTCTTCTCCTTTGGTTCTAACTGCATGTTTATGGTGAAACTGTAAATTGTGATGGAGGAATGCGAGATGATTTTAATGTTGAAAAACAAGTAAAGTTTGAATCTGCTTTGGTTTTTATTGTAAGTTTTCTTTTTCTTTGACAAGAAAACTTATGATCATTGTCAATACATGTATAAAAAAAAATTCATATAATCCTTTCTCGTTTTTTTTAAAATATATATATATTTTTCTTGTGAGATTCAATTTAGAATTTTTGTAATCAACACAGATGGTTTTATCAATGAAAAAGTCTTATTACATCCAGTTGAAGTAGGAATTCTTCTTACTCCATGTAGGATATCTACTACAAATTAGTTTTTCTTTTTCCTTTTTCTCTTCCTTTCACCTTTAAAAATTAAAAGTTAGGGTTAAAATACTCTATAAACTAAGAAATTTCTTGCTCATAGAAGAAGCACTGTTTATCAGCTGAATCAACCAGCACCTTCTTCCAGTTTACATGTACACTTAAGCAAAGACTTATACAGAGCCACATACATGAGTAGGAAAGTAGGAAATTCCAGAATAATTAGTTTAATTGTTGAAAAATTACAAGTTATAAATATGTAATAAATTTTGCTTAATGAATATGAATATCTATCTTTCTATTTATCCTTTTCTAGAAATTAATTTTAAATTTAAAATTATATCTTGTGAAAATTTGTGTATGTATTGAACTTGGAGACTAGCTGATAAATCTTATAGAAGCATTATTACTTGAGAAAAGATGATTGTACGTTTGTAATCGACACACAACCGACATAATGTGATGTCTAATCGTTCATTTCAGTACAATTTTAAGAAGATGAATTATAAATATTTTAAATCATTGATTGAGTGAATGTCCATTGAAATATTGACATGCAACACAACTCTTATTACTTATTCAAAGATGTGGAAATCTTAGAGGAAGCATTATTGCTTACCCAAAGATGTGGTCATTTTCTTCGTCGGAATGGTTTCTCTCAAAAGAAATTTTCACATAATTTGATTATATGTGATTTTTCATCAACGATCTTTGTTATATCTCTTGTCTAAGCTTTGCTTTCTTAATCAACAATAAAAAATTATATATAACCATTTTATGTAAAATTATACATAAGAGGATCCATTTCTCTTTCTTCATGGAATTCATAAAGTTTTTGAAATTCAATACGGCTGTGAAAAAAAAAGAAAAAAGTTCCGCACAAAAGCAAGACGCTTCTTATTTATTAAATTCCTCATAAACTTCTTGTTGAGCAACTACAATCTCAAATTTATGATTGCTTCAGATTCAGTGCAACCTACACAAGTTTATATCATGATCGTTTTTCCGATTACAAAACACGTCAGGAACATTTGACTCTCTTTGTCATGCAAATGAGAAATTTTGAAATGCCAAAGATATATATGGAATGGAAGAGTGGATCTTCTCCTTCCGAAAAAGAAGAAAAAAGACGAGTTTACTATGTTAAGAATCACCATAATGAGTTGTATGATCACTGATTAAATTCGAAACAAATACATCTCTAACAAGATCATCTCCTGTAATTCAACAACAGGAGAGTATCCAGATCAAGCACGCACATTATTATCGAGAATTAGCCCATTACAAAACTTGAGTCAACGAAAAATCCATGGATGCCTAGTCTTTGACCTTAAAGTAAGGCGTGTCTCTGCTTATGTGGAGTATATTTCAAGTATATATTACATCCACTACAGCGAATCACCAATTTCTTGACCAAGTATAATCTGGGTGAAATAATTATTATCAATCCCGTGAGTTATAACCAAAATTTAACTCAATTGCTATCCAGTTTCTTATGATTTCATTACCTTCCAACTCAAAGTAGTTCGTCCAATAATAGCAAAGAGGAAAAAAGGGACGACTCCCTGAACAAAAACCAGGCATAGCATGAGAGTTCATGAGAGTTGCTAAGAATCAGGCGTCAGAAATTAACAGAAAAGGCCTCCTTGTGGACACCAAAATCATATAGATAGGCCACACTCAACATATAAGTGCTTTTATACCCGATTTTGGTATGCCCATGCCGAACATTAGTAACTTCTATCGCAATTAAATGTGGCCCAGAGTTTTGACGTGGAATATATTTTAGCTCTAACATAAAATTATAGCAGAAATGCATACTGCATTAGCTCAATAAACTTGCACTATAACAACAATACCAGTGTTTATTCCCCTTCCAAAATTAAATCTAATAACATTCTAATCAATATCAGATGACTACAAAACGCTCCTAGGCTTTTCCTTTTGAAGATCATATTGTTCACAAAAATAGAAATAGGCTCATTAATATGACAAACTCAACTATACCCGATAGGCTAGCAAAAAGTTTAAAGTAACCTTGGAGAATTTAACGCATTCTCCCCTGCAGATTTCTTCGGAGTTTGGCCTGGCTTAGTTTGGCCTCCCTGGATGATTATAAAAAAAAATAAAAAAATGAGCTTCCGTGCTGGATTTGCAGATAAAGCTTTCAAGCAACAACAAAAAATTAGTCCGAAACCACAAAATTTAGAAAAGATGTAAATTAATTTACTTCGATTCATGTCCTCAAATTCATAAAACACCATACCAAATCGTCTATAGTTGCATTAGAAGCAGCCGGTGCAGAGAAAATTGAAAATGATTTATATGGCAAACATGGAGCAGACATGAAAATCGTTCCAACAAATGTGTGATAAGTAATCACCTACCGCTCCCTTTTGGCCGGTCAACCTTCGGATTGATGGAGCCCGTGCTATTGAGGAAGCAGCTGCGGCAGCAACCACACGTATTCTGCAAATAGAATTTATAATATTCAAATTCAGATTTTCACCAGTTTCATCCATCTTTAGATATTAAGTTTTGAAAGTTTACTGTCCATTACCTCTTATGAACATCAACATATTCATCTGTCTCATCCACAATCTCCTCCTGCATCATTGGAAAAACTTATAATCAGTCTTGAGGGGGAGAAGATGAGCCAACTGTTGTAGATGGGAGAATATATCAAAGACTGTAATTTACTTGCAGAAGTTCTTCGAACACATCTTCTAACGTGATAATACCAATCACTTCACCATCTTCAATATTTTCTGAAAAGGAACCATTTGTTGTGGCATCATTATATTGCAAAACATTTAACTTATTGATGCTGGGAGGCTTTGAGTGCTGGTCAATGTCAACAACACTTTCTGATTTTTGCTTCTCTAGCAATGGAGTAGTCAACTGCGAATCCCCATCATCCCTTTTGTTTTCTTCATATTTCTCTCCAATTGTTTGTGGAGTTGTTTTTCCTTTTCCTTTAGCCTTAACGACAGCAGCCATATGGCTACTGCCCTTTTGGAACTCATTCAGTATATCATAGAGAGGCATATCTCCTGGAACTCTGTACATATAAACCATTAATGTTTGACATTATATTTGAAAGTTAAACGTTAAGGCTGTAAAAATCATTCATTGCCTTCTCCTATTTGCTTTAGCCTTTAGGAAACTTGAGCCTTGACATGGCATCAGAGCCTATGTGACAAAATGGTTAGGAGTTTGGTCTTTACCACCCCAATTCTTAATTAAAAAGAATTTCAACATTAGGTAAAATGAGCCTGTAAATTGCCTAAACTTCAAGAATCCCAAAGGACTCTTGCATGAAGGGGTGCATTCAATACATAAAAATCATTCATGTGCCTCCAACTTAAGCTTTTAGGAGACTTAATCATTGACAACAAACACACCGTGGAATTCTCCTGATGGAAACGGCACTGACAGGAGTCTCTGTTTCTGGTCGTACAGTTAGAAGACTTTTGACCTAATTTAAAACGAATTAAGGTGAGGAAAAGAGAAGAGAGTAAGTAATAGAAAGTGGAAAACTAATATAAAGTAAAAATGTGAAGATTTAACACTCACCAATAGAAGTCCAATAATATTTTTTGGATTTCCAGAATAGACAGGAACCCGGCTGTGCCCGCGAGCAAGAATTTTCCCCATTGCCTCCCTGAGTTGAGATTCACAACATAAGGTTCAAGGAATAAAACAAAATGCATGAGTGAGTACATACACTTTGTATCTTCTAAGTCCAGGAATTATACTCCCAATATTCAAGTGGAATCTGGTCAACTTAATTTTATCAGAGATAACTTGAAAATTACTTTCCACATGTTCCAGTAATCGATGAAGTGGAAAATAATATAAATAAATATAATAAAGATAAACTAAGCTGCATTAAGAAACTTACCAGTCCAATTTTGAATTGACATCCAAGGAAAAAGTTGATTCAATAGGAGTCATAGCTTCTTCAGCAGTCTGTTCAAAGACACACATTAACAAGGAAGAAGAAAATGCAAGTTATTTAGGAGCATGTTGCAAAAAGTCTGCATAAAATATGATAATTGATAATGAGGCGGAGTACAGAGAAAAAGAAAACTCTAGTACACAGGACAGTGTACTATTTGGATAACACAAGATCACTGGAAGTGGATAGTCAAGAAGGAGGGAGGGGACTTTGATAGTCCTCATTAAGAAAAAGAAAAAAGAAAAAAGAAAGAAAAGCCAATTTTTGACCATTTAATATACTCCACTTTCCCATTCCATGTCAAAAATCCCTGACTGTTCCTAGCACCCCCAAAGAGAAGACGCTAACTAGTTAAAAGTTACCAGATTTATGACCTTCATGTTTCACTATTCCACTATCATCAATGAGTATTAAAATTATAAATAGGTAAGAAACTTCAGACTCTGCTGCATTGATTATCGTATGTTGCAAATTGTATTGTATTGTCATGTAATGAAACACTAATAACAAGGTTGATAGTCAGCATACATGGGTTAATTGCAGTGCTTACCTTTTCAGTCAAATCTAGAGCTCCACTGATAATTGTTGTCTCATCATGCGTAAGCTCGCCACCTTTCCCAGCCTGAAAATATGAAAATTCCACATTTATGAATCAAACACCACGAACTATACTGGTAAAATTTAGATAAATTCACCAATCCTGACATGACTGATTCCGTCAATTGAGACAATCATGGTAACAATCATTATTGTTATACCTCCTTGCTGTGGATGGAAACAAGAGCTTTTAACTGAGCTCGCCTAAACAAGGCCTCATTATGTCCCAATAGCCAATCTAGAACCTGGAGCAAATATCAGTGAGAGAAAGAAACCTTTGTGGGCATGACTAAAAAAAAATCCATCATTCTACTAGTTGAGTTAACTTTGTCTATATTGTGCACTATTACAAATCTTTACATAGCTGATCCAAGCACAAATAAAAGAGGAGAGTCATGTTAAACAGTTGACAACCAACTGGGATATTGTTGAATCTTCGTGGACAGGATCAAAAATTGTTATTGGGATAACCTGTCAATAGACATGGTTCATAACAAGATGCAATGGCATTATTTGATCCATGCAGACCCCACTTAGTGGAGAAAGGCTTGGTTGTTGTTGCTGTTATTGTATTCTACAAGTTAGCTGCCATCAACATTTTGAAGGTCTATTTGAATCGGAAAAGGCAAAAGACTAGTGAAATGGGTTTCAGCCAAAAGGCATGCCTAAGATATTGCATTTGCTGACATACCTAAAGCATTCTTTTAAAACAAGGCAAGACTCGGAAAAGACAATTTGCATATACATCATATATCTATATGAAATCTTTGCATTTGAAAGTTTCACTGAAAAATCTTGAGATGATATGCCGTTAATTTCTACTTCTTCGTTCTCTTCTCAATTATATTATACTGGTTAAATGATTATCCAAAGAGATATGATTTTACAGGTTAATGCATATATCAACCACATCAACACTTCCAAATACAAGAAAGACTGGCACTTTAACGTATGTATGATAAGTCACCTTTCCAATGGGATAAGCAATCGGGTAACAGATTATCATTAAAATTCGCACAAGCCACACGAAGTTGGCACCTACAGCAAGGCCATATCTACTACAAATTGCTTGTGGAATAACCTGAAATCAAAGAGTTTAAATTAATTTGAAGAAAAGAGAGAGTGAGAGAGGAGAAGCTAACAATTTCATAATACTAATTGGATACAAAACTTTGAAGCTAAGCCAGTGATATACCTCCCCAAAAAACAGAACAAAAGTCACTGAGAGAATGATGGCAACAAATTGATTGAACAGCTTATCTAGGTATAACGGAAGGGCCTGCAGATTACAAGTGTCAAAGCCAATGGCAGCTTTAAAGATAGCCATACTTTAGGAATCAGAGTGAAGTGTATACACAAACAATATCAAGCAGAAATTTGCACAGCCACTAGGCAATGCCTCCAGCATCCAAAAAATGCAGATTCCGCAATTAGAGCAAATCAAACTCATTATGCCCATTCTAAACAAGTCACTCTAATCTGCATAATCCATTATTTGATCCAACACAATAATGTGAATATGTTCTATTGTTTCTAATTTAAGCACCAATAACTATTAGCAAGAATCTAATTTCGTAGAAGCCCTCACTCCTCAGTGATTTAGCGTGAAAACCACCACATTCTCCAACAAACAAGGATATTATTTCAAGTTTGAAATGAAAAACGGAACATGAAAAAGGAGCATTGCAATTCAATTACCTCCATTGCAGCTGCATTACACAGAAGCAGAGTCACCAGAAGCTGGTGTTGTTTCTGAACCACCGGAAGTATAACCGCTGCACACATACACACACACAAACACACGCAATGAAAACTAACATCGATAATTCGAAAACCTCGCAATCCGAGAAATTCGATGACGCGCGCGATGGAAAATGGAACAGAAGAAGAAAGAAAGAAAAACCTGCTTGCTTTTTCTCGGAAGGAGAACCACTGCGCTGAAGGATCTCGAGATCGACAAGGCCGAGAGACATGAGACCTAGGGTTAGGCCGGACATGATTCCGGCGAAGACAACGAGGAAGCAGGAGATCCCGGCGTAAACGAACCACCACACGGATCCGAACGGAATGCCTTCTTCGTGGCCGCCGGCGCCTCCGAGTTGATTCCGAGTCAGCAACCGAGTCACCATCAACGCGTTCACCACATTATTCATCCTTCTTCTTGTTCTTCTTCAGTTCTTCTTGTTCTTGTTGTTGTTTTGAATTTTCTTCGTCGTTCGTTCTTCGTTTATCTGTTTGTTGGTGCAACGACTCGTAGCTCCTTGGACACGTGGCGGATTCGGCTGAGTGGGCGTTGTTTGTTTGGATGCGTGGAGATTCCACTTGTTCACGTGGACCAACATGGACGGCCATCGAGGCTTCCATCTCATCCTTCACGAAATCCTGACCGTCCAGTCTGGAATCATCACGCAGCCCGATTAAACGACCGTGTTTTTATGTAAGATTAGCTCATCCATCAAGTTGAAATGGTGGTTACATGAAACGAAAGGAGATTAATGTAACTATATTCATAATCTTAGCATTAAGCCATTATTATTGAGTAATACATCCAGAGTAGGAAGTGTGGGCAATGTGTTGTCTGCATGGCCAATCTTAACTTCTTTTTTATTTTCTGGAGCTCTTTTTAATCGTAATCTTACGTTTTTGTTAGAGAAAGTTAATCTTAGCATTAGGCTATAAACTATGCTGATGGCCTCCGGAATTAGGAATGAGACCCTTTGGGCCATTAGGTCAACAAAAACTTTAAACGTAACATTTGTCGTATTCCATATCCTAGGCCTATTTGTGGCTGCCGACCATTTTTTTTTTTTTTCTCCGTTTGGTCTTGTACAACCCATGTTAAGTAACCCTAGTCCTGACAACTGAGTGTATGTTTACTTACATGTTTGGACTTCGGAGAGGTCAAATTGCATTTGCGGTAACGTTTTAGGTTAAAATATTGCGGATGAAAAAAATTAGTCTAAATCCAGTAAATTTTCGAATATTAATGATCCATAAAAAAAAAAATTACATTTGGAGCATTTATAACCACATTAGGAATAATTTTATCAGATTTAGCAAAAATCTGTTCATTATTTTTTTAACATGATTTTAGCTCGAACCTTAGGTTAAATTGAAGCAACTATTTATTGCTTTTATATTGGATTAAAAACTCATTGAAAATGCTTTGACATTTTTAAACTTTTTTATAAATTTTAAAATTTATTTATTTTCTCATATATTTTAAATGAAAATATTTATTTTATGTACATATATTTGTCAGTTATTTAAGTTGAAATTGTCAATGATATTACATAATTTACGATTTAACACATAGAATGTTATATTAAATCTTAACTAACAATAAAAACTATGTATATTTTATATTTAAATAATAATATTATCATTAAAAATATATAAATTTTAAAGAATTTAAATTTAATATTTTATCAATGCTATTTTGCACCACATCAACATTGAATTAAATGACACTATAACAATCTAATATGAACAAAATAATATTTATACCTTTTCTTGGTAATCATAAATCTAAAAGTAGTTTTGCTTAACAATATCAAAACAATATTAATTCATTCAAAATCATTTTTCAAGTAAAGATATCCCAACATAATTCACTTCACTTAAAACTGAATTTTCTTCTCGGAATTAAGTGTATAAAATCAATTTCATACAAAATCAATTTTATAAGCTCTAAACCAAACACACTTCTAGCGTGACTAAACTTTTCATTTGGTCAGAAACAACGACCCTGTTTGAGGGTTAACTAACCCAAAGGTGGTGTTCGTGTATGAGAACTCAGGTCCATAGTCAATATATGGCCCAAAGGATACTTGTATCATAACTCTCTTGGAGCCAAACCCAAACTTAGGTTAATTGAATTCATCCGTACACGACCAAACAAAAAAGGGAATTCATCCGTAGTGGGGCAAACATCCATAAATGTATTTAGGTCAAATATGGTGCCTGACTTACCTCCATCAATTCAATTAATCAGCCCACACAATCATTTGTATGACAAAAATATACTTAAATTAGGTTTCACACCTTTCAACAAAATCTCACGTATTCAAAATACGTATGTTAATTTATTTTCTCTAGTCAAATGATATGTTCATGTAATGAGAGAGAGAGAGAGAGAGAGAGAGAGAGAGAGAGAGAGGAGTAATCCATTTTCCTGGTAGGGATAGGAGCAAGCCAAATGCAAAACTCATCCATGAGCTTACACGTATTTTACATATACGATCATTACTTAAACATTTGTCATATTAATATAAGATTTTATCACCTAATAAATTTTAATTTCTAGCATTAAGATACATTTACACTTGTCATTTATTTTTGAATTTTCCTTTTATTTAGCTTATTGGTTTCTCCAACACTCAGGTAATATCCGTTTAAAATGGTCCAAGCTTAATCCTAGATCACTGATGATCCAGGATTTATAGCCGTGTAGATATAAATTAAAATATGGTAACTGTAAAGATTGGGTATAAATTAAAATATGGCAACGTTAAAGATTGGGTATGGCAACTCTGGGCTAGTCTCTAGTTGAAGGAGAGCATCCATAGGGTGCCAATTATTTGGTCAAACAATAACAACTAAAAAATTTTATCATGTGAAATGACATTAATCGGCAGCATGGGGGATAGGAAGGGGCAAGGCAAAGTTTGAATAGTGATACAAATACCAACTTCCCCAGTTGTTGCCGGTAGTGTTTTGGGTGGCAGCAAATCCGGTAATCGTACACACTATTTTTAATTGTAGAAATTAATAATAATATTGGAATAAAAATTTAAAATTACATATTATATATAAAATTGCAAACAAATCATAATTTATGCCAACTTTAACGGCCTCAACATGTTTACATAGAAAGTTAAAAATAAGTTAAAATTCATTCGTATATCGTAGCAAGGTTGACGTGAAAATATTCAAATAAGTCAATTAAAATAAATTCAACTATTAATAACTAAAATAATTTTTATATTTTAAATAATATGCAAAAATCTTGTTCTATTTAAACAAAGGTTAAGGTACACGTCTTGTGCTTGCGTTAATCACTATTCGGTTCTGTATTTTTAATAAAAGTTAATGTTTAATTAAAATGAAACATTGCACCTATTATTCTGTTCTCATCAGGGTCAGTTAGACAAATAGTCTAATTTTTATTTTCATTCTTACCTGCTTTTATCCATGTACATTATGGTTTTTCATATAAATCCGTCACCAACAATTTATAGTATTGTTTGTTTTCAAATTATATTAACACAGTTTTCAAAAAAGCAATTTTAAATCTTCCATAAGTTGATAACAATATTCGCATAAAAACTGAGGTTTTGTTAGATATGTTTTTTTTTTTTGGATAGAATAGATATGTTTATTAGGCATGATACAAAAAGTTAATATATATAATTCATTAGGATTTTATCAGTTATTTGGTACTTACAATTTACTATATATATATATATTCTCATAGATAGTTAAGTCTTGAGATATAAATTAAATCTGATTAGATTTTAACGTATCAGGATTCACTATAATTTTCTCTCTCTTATATTTTTCTTTTCATTAAAAGAACAACAAATAATTAGTAAATAATATATAAATAAGAATTGATACTTAGTATAAAGTACGACTATATATAAATATAATTATTATAATAATCATTTATAAAATTTTAAATTTACTTAAAATATTTAATAAAAATTATTATTTTATTATTTTTAACCATATCTTATGGTAAGAGACATAAATGGAAAATATCAAAGAATATAACAACGAAAGTATTATATATTTGTTAAATTTGTTTTCTTTTATTAAAATAAGAATATATTAAACACGTGAAACATAATAAATGCTATTTAACACAAGAAACATTTATAATATTTATAATTAAAAATAATAAATATTTAAATAATACTTTTTATTTTTGAATTTACAACTAAATACTTAAAGAAAATTATAATTTTCATTACATATTAAATTTTTCTTATTAGATTTTTACTTCTGATTATAATTATTTGAGACTGTGAAAAACAATATTATTATCTTATATACTACAACATTGAGTCAAACTTCATATTTTAAGGATATAATATGAAAATCTATTATTTTGTTGTCTCCAAATATTGCCAACTTATAAGAGAGATGAGAGAACAAAGAAAAACATTGAAAAATATTGCTGTATAATCAAATAAGTCAAATGTCACAATAACTCAAAGAATTGCGGAAAAAATGAACAATATGAGAAATAAGGAAAGAAATTTTTTTGAAATAAATTGTGCTACAAAAGAATCAAAAGTAAAAAGCAAATACAATTAATGTAACACTAAAGGTGTGTTTGGATGGAGGAAAGAAATAAAGTAGATTTATATTTTTTATAAGTATGTTTGGATAAATAGAAATTGAGACAAAAGAAAAATAATTTTTTTTTTATTTGTCTATGTGAAAAAGTGAAAGAAAAGAAAGAAGTAATGCTATCAAATGATAATTTTAACCTTATATTATTAGAAAAGGTATTTCAACTATATTAATTAATATCAAATAAAAAATTTTACTATTTTTAATTTAAAAGTTTAAAATAATATCAACCTATTAAATCAAATTAATATTAATAAAAATAAATTGTTCAAAATTATTTAAAATAAAACTAATATTTTAAATTAATCTAATATTTCAAAAATATTACTTAAAAATATATGTCACCAACTAAACAATAGCACAAAAGAAATTTTAAAATTTTATTCAGCTATTATTTTAACTCTTAATATAGCATAAAAAAATCTAAATTTATGTAATATATTATTTAAAATAAAATATCTATTTAAAATAAAATACTGAAAAATAAAAAATTTTAAAATTTTATATAGCTTGTGATTTGGATATTTTTCGTAGAATTAAAATTATTTAGATAGAAATTTTAGAAATATTAATTTATAAAAAAAAAAGATAAAAAAGGGAAAGAACCACGTAATACCTTCAATAATATTATGCACTGTACTCCCTCCCCCACTCATAATTGCTCTCATCTGCCCCCTCTCTCGTCTGTCTAGCAAAGAAGGCCAAAAAAAGAAAACGACACTCCAGCTCCCCTTTCCCCCAGTTTATCGGCCACCAACGGGGGGAAAAAAATTTGCTACTGTTCATGCGGGCTCCACCATGATAGTAGCACTGTTTAAACTCTCCTTCTCAATAATTCTCTCCAACCAAATAAGATAAATAACACTCTTTCCTTCCCATTTTCTTCCCCTCTCATTCCTTCCACCCTTGATCACTCCAACCAAACAAAACCTAAAGCAACATAAAAAAGGATTGAATTCCAGTATCAAACATGTTAGATTATTTATCGGCTTGAAGGAACAGATCCCGAAAAGGAAAAAAATAAAAAAGCATAACTGTAAAAGCAACATTTATTATGAGTCATGTTAATATGGATTTGGTTTTACAGTAAATCCTACACTTGGTAACATTTTAAGTATTCAAGGTATAATTTAAATTATAAATATATAAATATTATAAGATCATTAGTTCATATATTACCATGTGCAAAGTTTGTTGTAAACTCAAACCTATATTAACATTTTTCATTTATTATTGGCTTTACAAAAACGAAACAAATAAAATTAGAGAGAGATAATTGTGGAATTTTGCTTGGCCTCAATTTTGTGAGAGACCAATATGATCGGATGGATTTGAGCAAAAAGCATACTGCATAGAATGTATACAAATTTTGTATGTTATATAGTTAGCTAAAATAGACTGTATTGAATATAGGATAAAGAAAAATAGAATTTTTTATTATTTCATTATAAAGTTTAATATTAACATTATTATGAATAATTAAATATTTAAAATGTTTTAATTATAATTATTTTAATTTTTAATATATTTAATAAGTTATGTTTATTTAAATTAATTTATTTTTACTAAATATTATCTATTTGCTTGATATATAAAAATTAAAAATTCAAGAAAAAACAATAATATAAAATTTTTACTAAAGGATATTTTAATAATTGATACTTATTATTGCAACGTATAACTTATTACTGATACTTAATAATTGACCTTGCCTTGATATTGTTACTTAGGGGTACAACAGTCTTTGCATATGAATAAAATATTGTATAACAACTGATTACCTGCAAAATTCTGGATCATCAGTGATCCAAGGAATAACCTGGCCTACATATATACACACACACATACACACACACACATATATATATATATATATATATATATATATATATATATATATATATATTCTTTTGATTAACTTTGTCCTTCCCATTAACTTTTCAGTTAATCAAAGGAATGAAAAGTGGGCAGCACGCAAAACAGGAAGGGGAAGCGTTAAGAGTTCAGCAATTTGCTAGACCTTTCATGATTTTCACGTTTTTATTCTTATTTATGTAGGAATCCCAATCTAGGACAACTCTAAAATTGGACATGTACGATGAATATCGATTATCCCATAGACCAAAACTCCACAATACTTGACTGCGAAACCCAATTTTCTTCAAAACGATCATGGCAAAATCTAAGATAATAATTGTTTACACCGAAATAATTGACGTAACTAGATCTTATTACACTGCTCTAGCATCTCAGAGTCAGCAGTCGCTCTCTCATCTTAGAGTCAACAGTCCCTATTTTGAAGGAAGTGTTATTTTAATTATTACTTTGTCAAAGGTTAGACCCACATCGTCAATTATTGTCAATTACTGTGAGAATAGATAATGTAAGAAATAATAATAAAAAAATCCATACATCTCCAGCCTTATAAATGCGAAACAATATCATTTGAACATAAAAGCGGACACTTGTAAAAAGAGAATTAATTACACAAAAATATCTTGGATATTGAGTAGGATCAAAGTATTATATCTTTATCTCTGTACATCGATGTCGAAAAACGACTCGTATGACTGGTTGAGGATTCTAGAGCCCATCCTCTCAAGCCATATATTCCCTGTCGTCGAATCTCGCGTTTTTCTCGGTTGTGAATCATGCAATGATCAACTTATGTGGGCTACATACACTGATACACCTATCACCCACACGGCCACACCGACTGAAGAGACATACTACGAAGAACACCTAGCAAAATGCTAGTACTAATTTAGCCAAAAAAGAAAGTAGGCGCTAGGAACAGACAAAGTAATGCACGAAACCAAAATGGACGAATCCTGGGAAGGTACACTTTTGGATATATGGGGCTACTTATTATGAGATTAAAGAAATGGACAAAGGAGGACATAGGGAGGAAAAGGCGTTCATGATCAATGCAATGAATGTGAAATCCAGTTATTCACAACTCAGATCAATCGGAATCTTGCCACATTTTTTGACTTATTGATTTGTTTGTCATGTCAAGCATGCACACATGCATTATCCTGGTTGACATATTGGATGTTTTAGGAGTGGTTAGAGTCAAATCCAGAGAAGATCAGAGAAGTGCATGAAAGTAAGTATGCATTGTGAACATGTTACTAAATGATGCACCGCCAGTTTTCGTCACATATAGCCCACAATAGCTCAGAACCTACTCAGATAGGTAGGCTGGCTGAACTCGATCTCTCCCAATTGACACGATTGAATATCCTTGTACCAAAAATTAACCAGAAGTATCATGTCATTAGTGATAATTTTAGGGTCAGTTAACTGCATTTCAGACAATTATATTTTGCTAGAACGTTGTCTATTAGGAGTACGAAGAATTCGGAGACGGCAAGTAGCATTCTCATGCTAAATGACAAAACTCCTCCTGGCCACTTCACTTCATTTTTATGATTGTTTTGCCAGGGAGTTACAGGCAGAGTTGTAAACGGATCAAATTCATTCAATAAATCTAAAGATTCAAACCAAATTAATATACTTAGTTGGAATTGGTTCATAAAGTTGGCTTATTTTAATGTAGAACAAAACTAAACCAATTATTAATGGTTTGGTTTTGAATTTATGATTTTTTAATCTAATTACCCAATCAATCCAATCACATGATCAAATGATTTTTTAATTTATTTATAATTTTTCAAAGTTTTGTGATTAAGTTTAGTAATAGAGTCATTTTTTTTATCTTCTTTGTTAATATTTATTTAAGAAATTTATTTATTTACACCATTATTAAGTATACTATAGTCAAGTTTTACATTATTATTAGTTGTTAAAAGAATAAAAATTTTTCAAAAAATATAATTATTTATTTTTTAATTCAACCTAATGATCTGAACCAAATTAACCCGATTTTAATCGAATTGATTTGGTTTGGATTTGTTGAAAAAAATTTAAAAACTAGACAAAACAACCCAATTAAATTTGATCAATTTAAATTTATTTTTCACTAAAATCGAACCAAACCAGCCATTTGCATCCCTAGTTCTAGGCTTTCGTTCCAAAACAAAATGCATGAGTTACCAAACAAAGTAACCTTGTATATAGATTCTCTATTCATAATTAGACATACATGGTTAAATAACTGGCTACCTAGTAGAGAGGATATTCAACCTCCATCGTCCATCAATATTATTCATATGTAGTGAGGACGCAAAAGTCAACATTATTTATAGCTAATTAAGAGTCCCCCATTATAAACAAAAAATGAGGAAGGGATAAGGAGAGGAAGGGGTAAAGTCGTGCGTGAGAAAAGAGTTGAAGAAAGGGTAAAGCCACCATGAGAGAGGAGTTTCGCCACTTGCGTGTTGATGTCATGTGTCATCATCGTTTGCCCCCTATCCTAGTTCACTGCTAATCACTACACAAGGGATAGAAAAGCATGGTTAGGGTTTCAAATTGCAGACCTGAGATTTTCAAACTCTAATCGATGATTTGCACTAGTGATCTTTCACTATTTATGGAATGAATTCAATTCATTCATAGAGTGTCAAGTGAGGTATATATGCTAATTTCTCTTGATATCTTTTTGTTTTATTGCTGGTATGTTGGACTTGGTTTGATGCAATAATTGCATTATACAGAGTGAACTATATCTAGTAGGCTAGAGATAGCAAATCATAGGTGGAGCCTTAACTTTGTGAGGAGATGAATGGTCTAAGAAGAGCATGTAGTAATGTAATAGTAGGAGAATCCAGAGAAGTTTCTTCCAAAGGAATTTTAAAATGGGAATTTTGAAAAACATGGGTAGGTAGTGATCGCTGGCACAAATTTTTGTAGATAGAGAAAAATTCCTTCTCAATCTTTGTTGATGACTTGTTAGAAACAATGTACATTGGCTGGCTATGGCAAATTTTCAATGTTGAAAGGAGAGTTCAGAATTTTTTTTTGCTCAAGGAAATTGAGGAAGTACAAAAGGGCACCTTTTGCCTTTGTTAGGTTCTCAAAAAAAGAAGAAGGGGTGAGAGCAATTACAAATCTAAATGGCATGGTGATTAGAGGGAAATATTGGTTAAAGAAGCTAAGTTCAAGAGACATTTTAATCATATGAATGATTTGAAAGGAGGGGCCAAATTGGATTCACAGCAAAGAGACTGGGGGATAAAGAAGTGGCACAGACAAAGAGATAAACGTTCTTTTAGAGAGTTTTTGGTGTCCAACCTAGATAACAGATTAGATGGGATATAAAGAATGACCAAGGAAATCATGGTACATGCAGTGGAAAGAATGTCATGAATGGAGTTAAAGATTCTTTGAAAATATTGAATGGTAAAGTTGATCAGGGGATGTTGGAAATATTAGGAAAAAGCTTAATTGGAGAGTCTACCACTCCTATCTTAGTTGATGATTTAACAAAAAAATTAGCTATGTTTGGAGTTCTATTGTTAATATTTTTGACATGGGCTCTTATAAAGCTATAATCACTTTTGATACAAAGGGGGACTTGGAGGAAGCCTTATCTACAGGAAGGAATATACTATTGAAACACTTTAATGTTGTCTGCAAATAGGATGAGAAGGATTACTTCCAAACAAGGAGAGCTTGGCTAGAGTGTTTTATGATTCCTCCTTAGGCTTGGTCTGGTAAGAATCTCAAGAAAATTGGGGGCGAATGAGGGTGTTTTTGTATGTTTGGATAAGAGGATAGAATTAAGAGACTTATTTGGTTCAGCTAAGCTTCTCATTCAAACAAGCTATGTTCAAATTATCCAAGGATGGATTTACTTGTCAATGGAAGGAAAAGGGTATAATGTTTTTGTTAAAGAGATAGATAGGTGTTCCTCATGCAAAGGGAATCATGAGATCCTGAAGATGCTTCAGCCCTTTAATTTAGATTGCATTTTTATGCTAGGGAAGGAAGCTCAATAGTCAAATGAAGTTGATAAGTTGAAGAATATTCCAACAAAGTCCTTGGTGGGTGGGCCAGTAGGTACGGAGAGATGTGTGGCTAAAGGAGGTGAATTGAGTACCAAAACTATTATATAAGGAGAAAATTATAAAGAAGAGGTTATAGCGAATGCTGGGAAATGTGATGTGATTGGGGTGTTAGACATTGAAATTCATAAAGAAGTGCTCAAAGATTAGAGTGTAGGTGTTGACGAAGGAGTAAATCATCATCTGGATATTGGTAATAGTAATTTTCGTACTTTTGATAAGATAACCCAAGTTTTGGATGATTTAAGTCAGTCCTTTCCTCCAAGGTTTGGGACACATAGGGAGATTTCTCTATCAAAAGTGAACCACCAATTCCCTACAGGTTTTAAGCCAAATTCTTATGCACACAATAATGGCATAACCTAAATCTGTGTGATGCAGTTGTGTTGGCAACAATTGGTGATAGAAGGGAAATGCTAGGGGATGAGTCGAAAGAATCCATGTGGGAAGAGGCTAGAAGATCCTGGGAGCTGAGGAAGTGCTTACATATATCTTCAACCAGTGAAATGTACGCTATTTGGACATTTGTGAAGAATAGAAGGATAAAAATAGAGAAAAAATTCAAAAGGTGCAAAAAAAGAAGTGAGGGCAAAAAGTTGGGAAGGATAAATGTCTGTAGTAAGAGTGTCCTGCTCTAGTTCACTCTTTCTGATTTGAGATGTGCTCTTTTAAGGACTTTTGTTTATTGCTGTGATATGTTCTACTGGAGTTTTTCTAAAATATGGTTTATGCTTGGTGTTCTCTGTTAACGAGTTTTTGGGTGCTTTCTGATTTGTCTTGGCTACTGGGACTCTTCGTATTATCTTGTTTGGTCTAGCCAAGATGGCTTTGGATTTGTTCTTTTGGTGGTCGATGGCTTTTATCATGCTTGTGGTGGATGGTGGGTTTTTGGAAGTGGTGTTTGCTGTTGCCTTCTTTAAGGAGTTGTTTTTTTTTTTTTTTTTCCATTGATATCTTGGGTGTTTAGGCATAAGATTATGAAGAATCTTTTGTGATTTCTAATAGTTTTCTTATCTGACATAGGTGTTTTTGTTTGTGGTGTGATGAGGATGGCTTTAGTGTCTTGAATTGGTTTCTTAGGTGTTTTTGCTTGGTTGGTGGATGTGCTTGGTTTTAGGTAGGTGATTTGGTGTATTTAGGTGTTTTGGTTGTTTGTGTTGTATCTTGGTTTCTTGTGTTTTTTTATTAAGGCTCATGATGTGTTGGTGACTCTAATGTACTTCTCCCTTCTGCATGGAGGGTTGTGAGTTTGGTATAGCTAATCAGGTGAGTTTGGTATTGGGTTAAAATATATCTTATACTATCTTTAAAAGTTTGTTATTTCTTTAATGTCGTAAAATATAGGTTAAAATTATGAGATAAAGTGTGCTTAATATGAGAGTAAAAATAGGGGATAAATTTTCATAAATCTCATTTATGTGTAAAATTATATATAAATGAGATTTATAAAAATTTACCCTATACTTTTATCCCCATATCAAACATCTCTACGAAGTAGAAATAAATCTTGAAATCTAAACCTTGACTGCGTAAAAACAAAGAAGATAGCAATTTGAAAACCCATAGATTTTCCATTTTCTTATTTTCTAATAAAAAATTTTTTTTGGCACTCACTAATCAATTTTTATTGTACTGGCGGTTAAACCAATAATTTAATTATCTTTCTATTTAACTAAGTTGACTTCTGCTCTGATTTTTACGGTTATGTTCATCAATATAAGCCAAAGTTTAAATTGCTTAAACTATTAAATTTAAATTGTAACTATCCCATCTTTTTTTCTTTTTTTCTTTTTTTAATGGTATAGATGCTTATTAGAACTTCCCTTTCAAATATTATGTTGGGTTGGCTTAGGACAAAGGTGTCATACGATTTATACGATTAAATAATTAGCATTCCGTGAATCAAATAAAGTAGAATAAAATATCGTCCTCTTGTGCATACTCAATATGATGATCATCGATCACGTAGATAGCGATTGATAGGGATAATTTTTCATCCCTATATTCTCGTTAACATTAGACCCTTTAATCTCTAAGAAGCCGTATGTCGTAAAAGAAGCATCATACATGGTGATGATGTACACAAGTTCATATCATCAACGGTATACTTTTATATAAACAATGGAATTGGAAACCAAATCGATAATCATTCCGAGACAGATGTGGGATTTTTGGATCCTATCCCAATCAAGCTTTAGCTTTTTCTTATTATGATCACTCAAGACAACAGGGCAAGAACGGAGAAGGAGGATAAATTCATAGTACATCTCTTGCATACTCTTTGTGGCTAGCATTTTGTACCACGTCGAATTCATCATCTATATATTCTATATATCCCTGCATATTGCCTTTTGTTACCAAGAAAGAAAAACAGTGTAAAATTGGTTTGATTACTAGAAATGCATACAGAATGTATCCCAAGAGCTAATTCATTATCTTAGCTAGATTCATCGCGAATTTGGATTCTCTGGTTGTACTTGACTAGACTTGTTGGAGAAAGAGGACAACAGTATTTGAAAGATAGCACGGTGATGACTATTGACAAGGAAGAGCATGAAAGCTGGAGGGCAGAAATATGTTACCTTCCTCCCGGTCCACCTTTATTTTTCTTGATTCCCCCTCAAGTATCTTTCAATTCAGGAAGCAACATTGTTAAATCTAATTCTTGTTACCCATATCCTTCATAAATTGCTGCCAGAATGCATGATAAAAATTTACTTCACGTAGGCTTCAAGTTACTTGCATTCTATACGGTACCAAAATCAAATATTTGCGCAAAATATTAATTTTTTTTTATAACTTTGGCAGCAATTAATTCACGTACTGATCCTTATTGTACATATTAATTACAAGGATAAAAACAGTTCATATGTATCTTATCGGGGAAAATTTGCTATAAAGTTCATTTTAAAATAAAAATGAGAAACCATATTTATCTTTAATTTAATAAAATAAATTATGATATGAATAAATTGTCTAAGAAAAAATACCGTTTTTCATATCATTTTTGAGAAACTTTTTAAACCACCCGTGCACATAGAATTAACAAATTAAAACTAAAATTTAATTTAAATACACTGATTTAGTAAAATAGTTTTACATTGTCAACCAATAGAAATAATGGAAAGTGTCAATTTACACAAATAATCACTCATGATAATGAGGGGCTCACTATAATTTCTCATTTTTTCCTATTTATTGGTTGACAATGTAAAACTCAGTGTATACTAATTAAACTCTTAAAACTAATAAATGTAAATATTAATTGGCTTTTTGATGGTGATATATAGCTTGTCAAAAGCACGTATAATTTTAATAATATGACACGCTATTTTCCATTTGTTTTACACAATACAATATTGGCATATATTGTCGGACTTTGTTTGGCGATAAACTATCTTCTTTGGAAATACTCCGTGAAAGTAACTGTCAAACTGATATTGTTCATATGATTTTCTCCTATATTGTTGAAATATTGATGGTACATTAATTGATGATAATGTCGTTGATATTTTTTTATTGTACATTTGTTTATCGTTCTACCTTTTAGAAGTTGGTTCTCATTTGTTGACTAGAAAATTAGCTATATATCTCTTTGGTTAATTAATACACAAGACGTCAGAAGAATTAAAGTATATGTTTTCATATAATGATATGCACCACTGAAGGACAGACTGCTAAGATGGATGACATATTTAACTTCTAAGATATCGTAATATAATTTGAATTTTCAATTCGTTAGCAATGATTTATTTCTCGATAGACACCAATACATCGAACTGTTGCGAACCCCGTTGGCCGCAATGATATATATTAATAATATACTACAAGGTGCACTCCATACTTTACAAATGTCAGGCAAAAGAAGCCGTAATAACCTTCTACGTTGATAATAATATCTATTAATTAAAATATTTATAGATAATTTGGCAGTGACGAAATGCATACGAATCACTTCCATACAGTTACTGAAATGATAAGAACAGATGCTACACTTTTATATTATAAACTATGACAAATATATTCTTTTTTTTGTACATATGGCAAATATATTCTATGTATGTTTGATGTGGACCAAGATGCTCATGGAAGCATTGGAAAATTATTACTCATACTAACTCTTTTCCCTTTTCTTTTTATAGGGGATGCAAAGCCAATACTATATATACCCCTTTGCTAAAGGTGATTTTGACCATAGATGTGTGTTGTTAATGTTATATATATATATATAACATTGCCTTTATAAATTTTGTCAAGGATTTCACTGATAGTATAGGCCATTTTTCGCAAAATGCTCTACACTCTAAGGGGAGAGATAGGGGAATCAAAAGCAAAAGTACTTAAGAACAAAGATAGTTTTATCTTTTCCCCCTTTCCTATTGTGGGTCCACTTTAAACTTTTAAATATGGGGTGGTGAGTGGGAGTATAAAGGCAAACTGTGTGTTATATATTGGTTGGAATCATGTGAGATGAAGAAGACGAAGGGCTTCGGAGAGGCATTTGTCCCCACCATTTTTGTAACCCTTCCTCTTTGCCTCTTTTTTTCAAGATTCCCCATAAACACATGGCACAAGAATATTAATGGTTAATTCAATGAATACTTTTACTTGCAGATCACTTATGAAAACTAGTTTTACGTAACTAATCTGGCAAACAATCCATTATTAGAAATATAGTTAAGTGTTGAGTAATATTCATTGAGAGGAATACTATCCCGAATTCTAAAAGTTAAGTATCCATTTCAGAGGAATTTTACCCTTCATTAATTAGTTGAATTTGATCACAACCCATCCCAACTCGTGTTCATCCATCCATCACATCATAATGTACGTTCAATTCCATCAAATCTTAGGTTTCCATTTTTTTCGCACTACCTCGCCCGCCTGATCTTGAGTTGACGGGGATTGAGATTGCATAAGTTGATGAAACGCACAATATATATATATATATTCCAATGATAAGTGTATATACGTAGTGGAATACATGTTACAATGTCGCTTTCATGTTGAAGGGGGTACATCTCACTCAAGTCCAATCTTTTTTTGGTGCACAGCTCACTCAAGTCCAATCTAAGATTAGAAGGAAAATATTTTTTTTTAACATAATATGCAGTTAAAGTTTATTTGTACATACAGTTATGACATATTTGTGATGCGTTACCACTTTACATTTTTTTATTTATCAAATTTTTGAATTAATGTTATCAATTTTTTTGATTGAATTACTAATTAATTGTAGTGTACAAATATCATTTTTTTTTTCAATTGCTAGTTTTTTAAATTAAAATTATCAACATATTTGACTGGATTATCAATCAGCTATATGCAAAATGTTATGTAATGTTATACTATAACTGATTGGTAATTTAATCGAACAAATTGATAACTTTAATTTAAAAAGTTGATAACTAAAAAAAATAATAACAATATTTTATATGTGCCCATTTATACACATTCAAATAATACAACTCTAATATGTATGGACATGATATGAGATATAATATACTTATATGAATATAAATAAATATCAAATATATATAAGATAATATATTATATACTTATATAAAAATTATTATATTTTAACACCCTAATATGATGTGAAATAATAGAGTCATTAAAAGTAACATGGCAAAAGGCAGGACCATGAAGGTTCCCACCACAATGAGTGGGCCATGGGACCATCACAGATCAATGGGTACGACTCATGATCAGATTCAACTCGGACCCCACCAAGTGTCTACTTTCTATTATTATCACGAGGCGCACCACAAACCATCAGTACGGACGGAAGGTTCACTAAAAGTAGCATGTTCTTGAATACGTTTGTTTGTGCTTTTTATAGGATAAAAAATTATATTTTTTATTAAAAAATTAATTTTTATATGTTTAAATAATTTTTTAAAAATAATAAAATTTTTAAAAAATTTATTTTCAGTTTTTTTGAAAAAATTAAAAAGAATAGCTTCTTAAAAAATTAATTTTTAATATTTTTAGTTATATATAAAGTTTAAATTTTAAAATCATTTTTTTCAAAATCCGAAACAAATACATCGTTCGAGACAAAAGCAGAGTAAAAAGGATTTTTTATTTTTCACTCTATACTATAATTTATAAAATTTAATTTTTATGTATTATTTACACTGTCATTTAATAAAAATATTAAATTATTATAAATCTTTTATTATAATGAATAATTACCTAACATATTTTGACACTTTATTATATTTTATAAGTATATACAAATTAATCTTTAGTTTGTAACAAAATTTGTAGGTGTTCCCATGACAGAAAATAAAAAGTAATATTTTATACTATTTAATAATTACTATATTAATTATTATATTACAATAAAATAATAACTTACAAAAGTATCAAATAATAGATAGTATAAATAATAGCTTTTATTTTTATCTCAAAATTTCCCAATAATTTTTATTTAAAAGATAGTAATTAATCAAAATTTTTGCTGAAGTAGTGACACGAGGATAGCATTTAAGAATTTTTTATACTCCTTCATTTTAGAATATTATCCAAAATTAAAAAGCATATAGATTAAAGAAAAAAATTTAATCTTAGTAATGGTATAAAATTATATAAATAGATCAAATTATCTTCATATAAAAATAGTGGGTTGGTCTAACACATTCTTTAACTTTTATTACGATGACAGTGGATAACAATTAAATTAAGGATATACCTGAAAAAAATTTAATATTACCTTGATATTGAAAATGAATAAATATTTTAAAATCTTAAAATATTAAAATAACAAATACCCTAAAATGGAAGAAGTAATGAATATAATTTATATCACACTCCACATCCATTCAGCAGTTCTCTACGGATGCCAATAGTGCTTCTCATCTGTACCGCCGCCAAAGGTAGGGCATTTAACTTTCGGATTCAAAGTTTATAGGAAAATGCTAGATAGCGCATTAGGCATTTAGGCTTCAACTTTTCCGAATTGTTTTACAGTTCATTCTGACCAACTCAAAACAGCCAATTGACCAAATACTTCACTTAAAATTGATTTAGAAAGTTTGTTCAATGGTACTTTAATTTGCGCCCAGAAATATCTTTAACAAGCAGTTTTTCGTTAGTTAAAAAATCACAATTACAGGATTTTAAAGGCACATGAAAGAGATGGTGCAACTTTTGGAGTATTTGCTGGGTAGCAAT
Source organism: Pterocarpus santalinus (assembly GCA_031439595.1). Taxonomy (NCBI): domain Eukaryota; kingdom Viridiplantae; phylum Streptophyta; class Magnoliopsida; order Fabales; family Fabaceae; genus Pterocarpus; species Pterocarpus santalinus. Next base: position 58,631,628 of record CM062530.1, read on the forward strand.
ATTAAGCGTGAGAACGCTTGAAAAACAGAATTGGACTGAGAGATATGACTTGAGAGGAGATAGGATTCGATAAGACAAAAACAATTAATTGTTTTGCTTAATTAATAATACTTCATTAAAGCACAAAGATTGAAACAGAGTGGACGAAAAATTTGAGTCATTAACGCATTGACAATGATAGCTCATCATGCTTCAATTCACTTTTTTCGTTATTTTTTTTTTCTCATTAATAATACTTAATTACATTGCTTAATAAGTAGTAACAAAATTCTTTTATATGCCAAAACAAAAAAAAAGTTCTGTCACCTCAGTATCAAATTTAACAAGCATTTCCCCTGGTGCAAACCGTTACACCGTATCCATAACATCATAGCCAACAATGTAGGGATCGTATATGCTATGCTCCATTAACATATGATTAAATTAATTTATGCGGAACACACTTAAGTATTCCTGATTCTGGTGAAACCCAACAGAACAAAAGAGGAAAAAAAAAATACTATATATTTTCACATACAACATGTCAAGAACTTGGACAAAAACATATATTATATATGTATAAAGTAAGTAAAACTTTTACTCCCAATGACATGACCTGAAGAAAAAAAAAAAAAAAAACAAAGCCCCCGACAAACGAAAAAAAAAAAAGGAAAAGAAAAAAGGAAAAAAATGAAAGATGTAGCACACGGCATCATGTCAGTGGTAGTGCGACCTTTCTATATAGATTCTCTGGCCCTACATCTCTAATGTGTCGCCGTCGCCACGGCGGCCATTGCAACCGCCGGGGAAGAAGAAACAGCACCGATCACATCTTTCGTGGAAACACCAACAGGAACGACAACATGCTTCTTGTTATTCCTCTCTTCCTCGTACAGGAACCTGTGCACGATCCTAAGGCTCTTCGCCAACACGTGTTCCTCCCAATAAGCCTCGGATTCGGAGCCACGATTCAAGAAAACCTCGGTGGCATCGAGGCGGTGCATGCTTCTCTTCCACATGCTGTAGAGTCGTTGAATCTTCTGGAGCTGGCGGTTCGCGAGCGTGCAGTTGTTGACCTTGATCCTCGCAATGGCACTCTCTAAGAGCCTCTTCTTTGTCCCTTCATCAGCTTCTGCGGCCTCAGCTCTCAGAAACTCGTCAAACTCCGGCACCCCAATGGCCCTTCGAATCCCTCGTGTGTAATCCGCAAAAGGGTCGAAGAATTCACGAACTTCATCAACTTGGCCAGCTTCGATCATGCGATCCACACGTGATTGAAGCGAGGAATGGAGCACGGGAAGCGAAACATCCACCCAAAGAAAGCAACACTCATACCTTAACCTAAAAGAGAAATAATATTTGTGCTCATGAAATATAGTATAGTAATTAATAATAGATATGAAATTCTTGTAGTAGATTCATCTGTTATATAGTTAAAACTCACATTTATTAATAGAAGATTTCTTATATTTTCTCGAATTTATCAATAATATATCTGAAATTATCAAATGTCTACAAATATTTACTTATGTGTATGGTGTCCATGTTATGTTTATGAATGTTGAAATAATAGTAGTCTAACCTGAACTTGGTGTGGTGGTTCACTAGTGCATCGATGTAGGAGTTGGACCCACCAGCGATGATGGGGAGGCCATCCCTGCCAACGATGGAATCAACGGCCGAGGTTGCTTGGCGACAAAAATCTTGGCTAGTGAAGTTTGCATTGGGATCAATTGTGCCTAGGAGGTGGTGTGGGACCCCGCGAGCCTCTTCTTGGGTGACCTTATTGGTGGTGATGTCAAGGCCCTTGTAGACTTGCATTTTGTCCGAGTTAACTATCTCTGCTGGGGGAAAGTGGTTGGCCAGGTCTATGGCGAGCTTGGTCTTGCCTGTTCCGGTGGCCCCCAATATCACCACCACCTTATCCTTGTGGTATTGGTGGAACAACGACTCCATGTTGGAGAGCCCCTTTTGGAAAGTTACTAGGGGCTGCTGTGCTTGTTTGCAAACTGAGGAGGCAGATACCGAGATAATCATTTTTTTTTTTTAAATTTACCTCTCTTTGCTGCAATCTAAAACCTGCCCAAGAGTTGACCGAACATTTTTTTAATTTAATTATGTATATCGCTACATCAACAGTAGCACTATGGCCAAACCGGCAAATATGGTTATTAATTTATCAACACTACTAAATATCTAAAATATGGTACGCCATACTGATGTATCAAGATTATAAAATAGAAGAGTGAAAAAAATTTAACATATCCACTCTACTAACATGCTACTTAACTTTGCCAATTAGAGTGGGGCAAAACCTATTGCCTGCAAAGCATTTTTCTTAATTTATTTCACTCAATTGCAAAAGAGAAAGCTAGGAGAATCTAGCGAGGAGAGGAAGAGCATAAAGAAGAAAAAGAGCTTAGTCTGTAAGCAACATGGCATGTATACGCTATATATGGAGGAATAGAAAGATATCTACTTTATTTTTCACACCGAGAGTACTACCGAAACAGAGAATTAAAGTCTGGGAATAAATTAACAACTATATGTTTTTATCCGTGTAAAGCGTAGTACTATATGATAATGAAAAAAAATTTACAATATACCACCTATAATTTACATGGACCACCAAATATGCACATGTCCGTACGTACCTTTAGTCTCAGACGCGGCGAGCAGTAAAAGATTGTAAAGTAGGCCTCTTACTTCCTTTGCGCACTCTCACGCAGCTGATATCAATATTTGGAATAGTTGATAGAGATGATTAGAGAAAGAGGAGTGGAGTTTGTATAGTTGGTGAGGAATTAGAGAGTATGGTAATAATTCTATGTTGAATATGGATAGGTGTGATAGGGAATTTGAGTTGTTTTGTGAAGGAACTTCACTTGAGCAGTGAGCTGTGTGAGGAAGCTCAGAAGAGCGATGGAGCTGGATGGAAGTGTGGATTTTCTGGGGTAGGAAAGGAAGCGCACTTGCTATTTATACGAATGCTTGTATGGCCTACCTTAGGCATGACTTGAAAACGAAGTTGCATGCGTTTTTACCTTACTGTCCTCGGAAATTCAACAAATTATCGTTAAATTGAGTTTTTTTTTTTTTTTTTTTCGGTTAGGGGTGGGGGATTTTGGGGGGAAGGGGGGGATATGGACACAGGGCTCTGCCCTACGAGTTCGAACTCGCACTTTGGATGCACCGACTTTTTAAGGGCAGAAAATTTGCCACTTGAGCTGAGCCCTCAAGTTAAATTGAGTTTATAATTCACATTATACTTATCAGCAGTCACAGAAAATCGAGCTCAAATCGAGCTCAGTATAAAAATTTTGTTCTGCACCTCACTTTGCACCAGCTTGAGTAGGGAAGTTCATTGGAGCATAACTTTATACATATTTAAGTAAAGTGTTTGTAATATTATTTTCTTCACAAAAATAGAATAAAGCACTTCTCAATTAGTAACGTTTGCACAGTGAGTCAAATCAGTTCATGAACTATTTTTTATTTGATTTGTTAGACATCTTTAATCTTTAAACAATGTTGCATTAGAAGTTTTGAATTATTCATAATATTATAAACAAAATAACAAGAAGGAAGGAAGAAAAATAAAGAAAAGAAAAAAAATTGAAAATAAGAGGAAAAAATAAAAACAAAAGAAAAAAGGGGTCTATCTTAGTTCCTTGACAGATGTATATACCTGCTGTAAGACTTTCTTACTTATACATTAGGACACTAGCTCACTCTCTTTCGAGCATATATCATTTCAAATTAATATATTGATTTTCTTCTTGATTTTTAAGCTTCTCATGTTACTTGTTTTACATTGTGTTAAATAAATATCCTAATCATGTGATGACAAACATTGTGTTATACATTTAATATGTGTGTTAGTGTTTCAGGTTTGAAATATATATCAATCAATACACATGTTTCTAAAAAAGCATTTTTAGAAGTCAAAATCTCTTAGTTCACTAAGAAATAAATCAGCCGCAGCAAGCATCTAATGCATACCTCAACAATGAACATTGAATTTTTGGAGGGAAAAATTAAATCCTATCTATTACTAAGTCAGAAAAGGACAGCTGCACCAAGAGATAGCTCACAAGAATAAAAATAAGAGAGAGAAAAGTGTTTCTAAAGAGAAAAGGACAAGTGTGAACTAATCAAATGCTGAAAGGCATCCCTAGCAAATTCCAAAATGGCCACAAAGGACAATTCCTACAGTACAACAGACTGGAACTATCAAAAAGGATTTCTCCATTTGAGCAAACTCTACAATTGCTACAAGACTCAGAAAAGAGAGCTACATTTACACAATCCTTTGAAAATTCTCGAGTTCTAGTATTCTTCTCTTTTTCTCATACCGGTGATCTTGAATCTATGTAGCCATCTCATTTCTGAGGTGTATTCTGGTTTGGTGTAAAAAAAGCTTAAGTGTTAAGAGTATATCTATTCTTGAAAAGCCATACTTGATTATTTGGGAAATTTGTTTGCGAGTGTTGAAGTGTCAACACTTTGTTATTGAGTAAACTTGTATTTATGAGTCTTCTTTTTGTCGCTAAGATGTGATTGAGAGAGCTTCACCCTTGGACTGTTTATTTTGTAAAGAAGACTATTGTTTAGTGGAAACTCTCACCATTTGGTAGGGACTAGATGTAGACTCCAAATTTAGAGATCGAATTAGTATAAATTGCTTAGTGCCATCTTCTTAATCTTCTCTCTAATATATTTTATCTGTTGCTACTACTTCTCTCTAATATATTTTTATCTGTTGCTACTATCTTATATTCATCATTTTGTATTTAATCAACAATCTCTGTTCTAAGCATATCTGGCTTCTGAAATAAATGTTTTGATATCACTTATCTCATCTTAATTTAGTATATTATCTCAACACGAATATAAGATTTTGGTGAACATTTTAATTTGTGTTTTAAGTGTGCAAGGTCTGTGTTTTAAGTTAGTGCTTAATTTAACCCCCTTTTCTTAAGTACTCTGATACCATCAATTGCTATCAAAGCCTAGTTATCTAAAAAGCAAGCTTAACAACTTAGAGTAAAAGATCCAAGGGCCATGGCAAATTCGGCACTATACACCATTACTGGAGGACAATTAACCAATCGCCCTCCATTCTTTAATGGAGTAAACTACTTATACTAGAAAGAAAAAATGAGAATCTTTATTCAATCAACGGACTATGATCTATGAAAAATCGTTACCAATGGGGATGATACACCAATGAGGACAAATAAGGAAGGACAAAGAGTTCCCAAGACTAATGAAGAATGGACACTAGAAGAAAAGAAGAAAGTTGAAATGAAAGCTAAGGCTGCAAATCTGATGCATTTTGCCATCAGTTTTGAGCAGTATTGAAAAGTATCAAGATGCAAAAGTACAAAAGAAATTTAGGATAAGCTGCAACTCACTCATGAAGGAACAAACCAGATTAAACAAACAAAAATTGATATGCTCATGAGAGAGTATGAACTATTTTGTATGAAGGATGATGAGAACATCAATGAGATGTTTGAGAGGTTTGCTATCATAATCAATAATCTTGATATGATGGGCAAATCCTTCGAAAATGAAGAATTGGTCAGAAAAATATTAAGAAGTCTCACTAATCCATGGCTTTCTAAGATTACAGCTATATAAGAAGGAAGGGATATAAGCACTCTCACTTATGATGAGATTGCCTTTAAAACTACACATCTGAAAAATGACAAGAAGAAGAAGGGACTGGCATTAAAATGCAAAGTTGAGGATGACAAAAACTTGCATATGGAAGAGGAATTACCAGATAATGATGAATTCAGTCTATTTGCTCAGAGAATGATGAAGCTGTGGTATAAAAGAAATAAAATGAAGAGGGGAAGCACCTCCAAGAAGGAATCCATGAAAGAAACCAGCAAAAAAGATGTAACCTGCCACTATTGCAAGCAACCTGGGCATTTCAAGAATGAATGTCCTTTGCTTCAAAAGAAAGAAGAAGGCAAAACGTCAAAGAAGAAAGGACTACTGTCCACTTGGGAAGACTTGGAGAATGACTCAAGTGATAATGAAGATGAAGAGAAGCATGCTGCTCACTTGTGCCTTATGGCTAATCATAAGGATGAAGTAGAATTTTTTGACCTTCCACATGATGACTTGCTGGATATTGTTGATGACTTGTTGGTCAACTTAAAAAACATGCTTTCTAAATATTCTATCATAAAAAAGGAAAATGAATTGTTTAATGTCGAAAATGCATTTCTAAAATATGAAGTTGAGGCTTTAAAGAGTTGTTTTAATCAATCATCTTCATATGATCTTAAATCTGAAAATGATATGCTACACCAAAAGGTTGAGTCCTTAACCCAACCTTGCCAAGTTCGTTCAAGGCTCCCAAAATTTAGAAAGGTTATTAGGACGGCAAAGGCATGCTATTAATAAAGCAGGTTTAGGCTATCATAATCATGATCAAAATCAGTTTTACAAACATCTTTTTGATCAACCATTAACCTCTTCTACCAAAAAGGTATATGATAAACCATATATGACGCATTTTGTCAAAGGATCTAGCTCCAAAACAAAACCATAGCAGAAACCCCCTAAGCAATGTTACAATTGCAATGGAAGAGGTCATTTGTCTAATGAATGCTATATCTTTTGGAAGCCTGATAGAGATAGGCATATACCCATTTTACCTAAAGTAAATGTTGATGATATTCCTAGAGGAACTAACTTTTCAAGATCCAAAAAATTTTGGATACCTAAAAGAACTTAAACTGCATTACAAGTTTGCTTGTCTTCAAAATAAGTGATCTTTATTATCTTGATAGTGGATGTTCAAGATATATGACTAGAAACGCATCCATGTTCCCACAAATTAGAAATTACAATGGTGGGTATGCGACATTTGGAGATAATGCAAAAGGAAAAATTGTTGGTGTAGGCTGCAGCAGAACCTGTATCATCTAATTTTGAGAAAAATGATGAAAGTCCTACAATAGCTCCTGCTATAGAAGGAGATTTTTCTTTGACAGAACTAGAATTTTCTACTAAACCTGATGAACAGCAATAAATAGTGATTAAGGAAAACTCGAAAAGCTCTCATCCATCAAAACCAAGATAATGGAAGTTCTTGAGCTCATATCCAAATCAATTTATTATTGGAGGACCATCTAGAGGAATTGTAATAAGATCCTCTCTCAAGAATAAGCAACAAATGAACAATGTTGCTTTCATCTCAAACATTGAACCTAAGTCAGCAACTGAAGCATTAAATGATGAAGTTAGGGTCAAAGCTATAAAGGAAAAACTTCAACGTTTTGATAACAATCAAGTATGGAAATTAGTTCCTAAACCTGATAATTGCTCCATTATTGGAACAAGATGGGTTTCTAGAAACAAATTGGATGAAAATGGAAAAATTGTGAAAAACAACGTAAGATTGGTGGCTCAAGGCTATAATCAATAAGAAGGTATAGACTTTGATGAGACTTATGCTTCTGTAGCTCAAATGGAAGATATTCGAATACTCTTACCACATGTAGCTCACAAAGGTTTTAAATTATTTCAAATGGATGTTAAAAATGCATTTTTGAATGGGTATATTAGTGAAGAATTGTATGTAAAATAGCCTCCAGTTTTGAGGATAAAATATATCTTAATCATATGTTTAAGCTCTCAAAAGCATTATACAAGCTAAAACAAGCTCCAAAAGCTTGGTATGAGAGACTTAGTACCTTTCTTATCAAAAATAATTTTGAAAGGGGCAAAGTGGACACCACCCTCTTCATTAAGCACTCTATTGATCATTTTCTTTTAATTTAAATTTATGTTGATGATATTATTTTTGATTCTACTAATAAAACCTTGTGTGAAGAATTTTTAAGGCTAATGACTAGTGAATTTGACATGAGCATGATAGAGGAACTCTCATTTTTCCTTGGTCTCTAAATCAAGAAAACATCTAGAGGAATATTTGTGAGTCAAGAAAAATACACCAGAGAACTTGTAAAGAAGTTTGGAATGGATCAAGCAAAGCCAATGGCAACTCCCATGCATCCCAACTCAAATCTTAATAAAAATGAAGCTGGAAAGGAAATTGATGAAACAAGATATAGAGGAATGATTGGGTCCTTAATATACTTAAGATCATCAAGACCTGACATTTCATTTAGTGTGGGTTTGTGTTCTCGATTCCAATCAAATCCAAAGGAGTCACACTTAATGGCAATAAAGAAGATACTAAGATATCTCCATGGAACATCAAGCCTTAGCCTATGGTATCCTAAATTTAAGGTTTTTGAACTAACTGATTTTTGTGATGCAGATTATGCTGGAGATAGAATTGATAGAAGAAGCACCTCTGGTTTTTGTTGCTTTCTTGGTTCCTTTCTTATCTCATGGACAAGCAAGAAATAGAATACAGTTGCATTATCGTCAGCAGAGGCTGAATATATAGCTATCTCAAGTTGTTATTCAAACTGTTATGGATGAAGCATCAAATGGTTGATTACAGTTTAACTTTCTCAATATTCCTTTATATTGTGACAACATGAGTGCTGTAAATCTCATTAAAAATCCTATTTGGCATTCTAGAACTAAACACATTGAGATTAAGCATCATTTTATTCGTGAGCATGTGCAAAAAGGGCATATTGATGTTAAGTTTGTAAAATTTGAAAATCAACTTGGTGATATTCTAACTAGACCATTACTTGAAGAAAGGTTGTGTGCATTAAGAAAGGAAATTGACATGATTTGTTCCTCTAATATTGAGTAAATATTCTATCTGCATTAATTGTTTTTCTAGTATATTCAAATTTTCATTTGCAATTAACCTGTTTGTCTCTGTATCATTTATGAGATAATCTCCTGGTGAGTGGTAAGACAAACAAACTCGAATGCTAGGACTTGCTCTAAAGAATCCTCATGTGCTCTCAGAGTTAATGGGCTTCTTCTTTAAGATTATGGGCTTAACGTTTGTGGGTCTCCTCAGACTGTATCACTTTGAGTCCCACCAAATGCATAAAGATAGTTTCATCTCTCTCCATCAATTTTTTTTTTACAACTATTATTTTTAAAAAATTCTATTCTTATTTTTTTCCCTTTTTATCTTTTTTATAACCCTCTCTTTTTTCACTCTATTGTATCTTTTCTCTCTCCCACCTGCTCTCTCTCTCTCTCTCTCACCACTTCCACTTTTTTAACCGTTCACCTTTAGTTCATCTCACCACCACCCACCATAAATATGGCACGCACAAAAACCATTGCCAACAAATCACCTAGGGTTCCTATTGCTCAAAGAAAATAAGACCTTCAAATTTTCTTTCCTTCCTCATCATTTCCTCCCTCACCTCCTTCACTCCAGAATATGGCAAGAACCAAAAACCAAAACCAAGGGAAGGATTTCTTAACCACTCCAACCAATCTTCCACAAGGAGCAGCCCATCAGAAAGAAGCAAAATCGTCTCCACCATATCCTATCCAAAGGCAAACTCGTCAAAGAGGTGGTAGCACCATAAGGGGTTCTGGAAATGATTGTTCATTCTCACCTTTGCATGAATACTTTGGAACCAACACCTATAACCCTTTCGTTTTTCAAGCACTGTAAACTAGAAATTTTTCTTTGACAACATTTCCAAACGACCTGTTACAAAATCTTTCTTGGTTGATTTAAGCAGTTTCAAATCCAAAGGTCTTAATGTTGAACCTCTTTTTTGTTTTCAAGAGTGGTTACCCTTATTTAAAATCAATCAACCTATCAATCCTGACCTTGTTCGACAATTTTATAGTAATTTTAGGTTCAAAGATTTCACTGCTACTTCCTTTTAAAAGGGAAAGAAATCATTATAGATCACAAAACCATTTTGGATGTCCTAAATATACCAGAAAATGGTCCTTCCCTGTTTTTATCTCAAAAATGGGTCATCTCTGACTCATTCACTCTCTCTTTTGACCAAGTTGACTCTGATATATGTGACAAGATTTGTTTCCTTGATGGATACATGGTCACCCACAAGGCCCTTCGAAACAAATGGGCCTAACTCCACCGTATTGTCAGTCATGTTATCTTGCAAAAAGGAGGGAGCTTTGATAAAGTCTCCTATATGGACACCCTGATTCTTTATGCCCTTATCACCAAAACCCCAATCTCTTTCGAATATATTATGATGAGACACATAGAGGAATGTGTTAATAGCTTGAAACCCCTGTCTTTGCCCTATGCAATATTTTTAACTCTGTTGTTCAAGCATTTTGGTGTTGACCTTCAAAATGAAGAGTTTGAAGAAGTTATGACCACTTTAAAAGGATGAGCAACAAAGAAAGGCGGCCCTAAGGCATCATCATCTGGGAAAGAAAAAAATGTTGTTATGGAAGATTTAGACACCGAGGATGAGTCAGAATCCTTTTCTCCCATCTGAAGAAGAAAACGCAATGACTCCAAGAGAAAGAGAAGCAGCAAGATGAAGAACTTCATGCATCAATTCGTAAATGAATTGACATCATTAACTGATCTGCAGAGGAGCTTGTTGATTCGAAAGACTAAGGAACAATGATGCAGAGAGACAATTCAAGCATGCCAAAACAAGGTGGAAGCTGCCCAAGAACCATCTTAACAACATGTCCCTCTAACTCTGAGGAACCGTCTGATTCTAGAGAAGAGGATAGAGTTCCCTCGACACCTAGGAGTTGTTCTCATAACTTTATGTTTTCTATGCTTCATGCTTATCTTTAATTATTTTGCTACTTTTAAATTTCTAGATGATTATAATAACTTTGCTATTTTTATTTTGTTGCTAATACTATGCTGGACAACCACTTTAACTACTTTTTAATGCTTATGGACTTACTACTCTATTTTGTAATCTTTGATCAGTTTCTACATTCCCTTTTATAACAAAAAGAGGAGTAGAAAAATGGAGCTTAAATGTTGATGGGATTTATGTTATGTTGCTTGTATCTGATATAATTCTGCGCATTATTGTTTATGTGTGATATAATTCTATCTATGCTTTATATATGATGTATATTTTGTGCCCACCCTACTGCTATGCTTATAATACTCTAATATGAAACTTGTTGTATAACCTACTCATTATGTTTTAATATGACATAATTCTGTTTATGCTTTATTCCCTGCATTATTAGAAGATGTTTTATGATATAGAAAATCTGTCACAAGTCATAAATGACTACTTGCTGATTGAATGCATGAACTTGTGAAGTTTCTAAAGCATGAATGTGTGAATTTTCTATTATTGCACAACTACTTGTGATTGGAAAAGCCAAACTATAAAATCATCCTTCTTAAGAAGGAAGAGAACTAGTGTGGGCGACATTTCAAGATATATGCAAAAATCCTTTAAGGATTAAAGTTAAAAAATCCCTCATAAATCTTTTTGTCAAGTAATGAGTAGAAAGAATAAAATTGGGAAACATGAGCTCTCATTAAGGGGGAGCTTGTATCAAAGGGGGAGTCTACATCAAGGGGGAGCCAACACATATTAAGGAGCAAATCTATTCAGGGAAGTTTTACTTTAACTCCCCTTTAATCTTATCAATATTTAATTATATTTGTCTTCAAAGGGGAGATTGTTGAATAAATATCCTAATCATGTGATGATAAACATTGTGTTATACATCTAATATATGTGTTAATGTTTCAGGATTGAAATATATATCAATCAACACACATGTTTCTAAAAAGATATTTTTGGAAGTCAAAATCTCTTAGTTTACTAAGAGACAAATCACCTGCAACAAGCATCTGATGCATAGCTCAACAATGAACATTGAATATTTGGAGGGAAAAATTAAATCCTATCCATTGTTGAGTCAGAAAAGGACAACTGCACAAGGACCAGCTCACAAGGACAAAAGCAAGAGAAAGAAAAGCATTTTTAAAGAGAAAAGGACAAGTATGAACTAAGCAAATGCTGAAATGTGTCCCTAGCAAATTCCAAAACAGTCACAAAGGATAATCCCTGCAATATAGCAACCTGGAATGGTCAGAAAGGATTTCTCCATTTAAGGAAACCCTACAGCTGCTACAAGACTCAAGAAAAGAGAGCTAAATTTACACAATCCTTTGAAAATTCTCGAGTTCTAGTATTCTTCTCTTTTTCGCATACTAGTGTTCTTGAATCTGTGTAACCATCTCATTTCTAAGGTGTATTCTAGTTTGGTGTGAAAAGACTTGAGTGCTGAGAGTATATCTATTCTTGAAAAGCCATACTTGATTTTTTGGAAAATTTATTTATGGGTGTTGAAGTGTCACCCTTTTTGTCTTTGAGAGGTGATTGAGAGAACTTCACCCTTGGAGTGTTTGTTTTGTAAAGAAGACTATTGTTTAGTGAAAACTCTCACCATTTGGTGGGGACTGGATGTAAACTCCAAGTTTGGAGATTGAACTAGTATAAATTGCTTGGTGACATCTTCTTAACCTTCTCTCTAATTTATTTTTATCTATTGTTGCTATCTTATATTCATCATTTCGTATTTAATCAGCAATCTCTGTTCTAAGCATATCTAGCTTCTGAAATAAACGCTCTAATATCAGTTTTCTTATCTTAATTTAGTAGATTATCTCATACGCGAATACAAGATTTTGGTAAACATTTTAATTTATGTTTTAAGTGTGCAGGGTCTATATTTTAAGTTAATGCTTGATTCAATCCCTCTTCTCAAGCACTTTGATATCATCACATTGCAATCTCAAATTGATCCTAATTATATATACTCTTCTCTACTAAGACAGATATTTATTTTTATTAATACCATTTTTAAATTTTGATCTTTTCACTTTTTAGTGTAGGACTTGTCTTTCCTCTCTTTTTTTTTTAATGATTTTATCGATATTTTATTTTTTATTTTTATTATTTTTATTATTTAATTTTCTATCAAATCAGATCAAATCGATACACTAAAAATATCTTGAGAAAATTAAGATATCGACAATATTTAATATTGAATCAAACCAATACCTAATCCAAAAAGAACGGATTTGCACTCGATCAAGTAGACGACTCGCTCTTATCACTTAAACTATACGACTTAAAGACTAAAGGTGTGTTTGTTTGTGTTTTTTTAACAAAAAATTATTTTTTTATTGAAAAAATCAATTTTTTATATTTGGATAATTTTTAAAAATTAATTAGACTATCCAAAAAATTATTTTCAACTTTTTTTTTAAAGTTAAAAAGAATAACTTATAAAAAAATTAATTTTCAATTTTTTCTAAAAGCTGAAATAGACCCACTGTTATAGAGCCTCACCGTCTAAGTCATTTTTCAGTTGTTTAACTGTCGTTACACTCCTCTCCTTAAGGTGCTCAACGGAGCAACGAGGGCAACTATTATTAGTCGTACATCCAGTCTGGCTTAATTATGTATCTTCATTTTTCTCTGTCAGGCTCAAAAAGCTCACTTAAGCACTCAAGAAAATATAAACAATCACTGTTGAGCATCTAATTGGTCTAAGCGTAAATAAATATATTTGATTAACTATTTTTAACTTTTTTTAAAAAAAATTGACTTCTTAACATATTGAATATTTCATTTTATTTAATTTTTATTTTATTTCTTTAACCAAGATTACAAGAGCACTCATTAGTCAATTTTTAACTTTAACATACGGGGAACCTAATTTCTATCTTGCCCTTTTGATTTTCATTTTGATTTTTTTTGGGTTATAAAAATGGGCAAAATGGTTATTTATCCAAAAAGAAAAGATATAATCATAGAAAAAAGAGTGAAAAGAGTACAATATTATTTACATATAAAATGCATTGTAACACCGCAAACATTGGAAGCAATTAAATGGATTCTACTTAATTATTAACTGGCTCCCACATTCAAAATAATATTCTAATACACTTTTGATATTCTTTTAAGCCATGAATCTACTTAAATTAGGGGTTATCATGTGAACAAAATTAGCTGTTCATTTTATCATTACTTTTTGTGTTGGGTTGTGTTTTAGCTGATTTTCGACATGACAATATATTCTCGTTGACAATTGATGAGAATTTTTTTCTCCCATTTTTTTCAAAAAAAATAGTTTAATATTCAGCATATATCACTCATGCCATTAAATTCAGAAACGTGACATCTATTCAATTCTATTCATTCTAATTATCATTAATTAATTTTTCAACCATTGTAATTTTTAATTAACTGGCAAATCAATATACATACAAAGCATTTTCATTCTGGTCAAAAAATAAAATAAAATCCATAGCATTTTCACAGGATCATGTATCAAGTGCAGTAGTGCAAATAATTTAAGGCAGAGGTTGTATGACAGTCCATTTCCCTTTCCTTTCAATGTAATCACTTAACCAAAATTTTGGTGCTTAAACGTAATTTTAACACATAACAAGAAATTGAGTGCGCTTTGTTTGGTAAAAAATTAAACCACTTGAAAAACAAGGTAATTATCGGGAAAATATATTATAATAATTAGAGTAAAACTTTATTTTAATTCTCAAAAGATACATCATAAATTATAAAAATATATGTGTCACTATATTAGTCCTTCATAAATTATTGTCACCAAATAAACTCTTCAAAAATTTGAAACAATTAAACAAGTTATCCTGTTATGTCTTTTTGGATCACCATTTTAATTCTCTAAAAAGATGAACAAACGATGTTGTAGATCTTTAAACGACCTATTTATTTATAATAAACTTTAAAGAAGTGATTCGTGTATCTTTTGAAATCTAAAATAGAGTTTTAGCTTATTATTATTAAAGCGTGAAGGTGAAGATATCACACTTCCATTTCACTTCTCCATATTTCAGAAGCATAAAAAATATTATGAGTTATTCTTCAAAAGTCCTAAATTTTGTAATGAGAGTCCTTAAAGTAGATATCTTTTAGAAACAACTATTCCCAAGTGCAAGTTCTACGTTAAAATACACGTCGCACAATATAGATTTACCAAAAATTCTAAATTTTATATCGCGTACCATATTGTGCACCCACGATATATAAAAACAGTTTCTCATAATTTCAAGAGATCATATTTAAGTTGTTTGCAACTTATTTTTCTTAAATAAAATCTTAAGTTCAAATATTATGAATTAAAATAAAAAAAAACTAACATTAAGAGATATTTACTCTTAGCATGCATTTGGAATAGTCGAAAGAAAAGTAAAGGAAAGAAAATGGGGGTGATAATATCATGGTGGATTCTTTGGTAGAGAGGAAAAAAATCCGCACTATATAGATATGAATTCCATCAAATGTATAGATGACATGTAGAGTAGTGTATCATGTAACTCATCACGTATAATACACCTTAACATTTTCCTCTCTTCATCTAGCTACTACAAATCTTCTTCTAACTCTGCTATCCAACATAGAGGGCTGCGGCCACAAGCTCATTGTCAATAAACTCACCGCCGGCTAGGCTCACCAACTCCGCCATCATCCTCGACGTCGCCGTGGCTGCCAGCATGGGGCCTAGCATCATGGCAGTGGAATTTTTTTCAAAAAGATACAATTTTTAGTGTTCACAAGTTACATACTATATTTTTTGGGATTGATGGGCTATATTAGCTAGTCTAGGATAATTGATTTCAGTAGTTATTTTTAAATCCATCTTCAAAATATATTTTTTTTAATCTCATAGGAATTAGGAAATGGAACAACTTGATGCAACACCGTGATTCTCACGATACTGGTAGAAAATGAAGACAACGAGAGGCACGCTACAAATTCACTGCATAACTTGTTCGCAAAGCGATCATCTCGGGCCAAAAATAATAACAAGTTTCATAGTTTCCATCAGCACTAGCAAGATGCCACTGTTGTCCGTGGTTGATTATTTGAGTAAGCTTGATATTTGGATCATTGTTTTGTTGTTTGTGTTAGTCTTTGAAGCTACAAAAATTCAAGAAAAGAAACATCCAAAAAGCGATGGTGGGAGGAGTGGGCTTGATGGCATGATGACCCGACAGCTGATTGGCAAGGAGGTGTGGTGGGCGTAGTGTTGAGACATGATGGTGGCTTGTGGTGGTGCTACCTTGTCCACCAATGGCTGTTGTGAAAGGAAAGGAATATAAAAGGAGCTGGGGAGAGAAAGGAAAATGTTTAGGATGTATTATGTATAATTAGTTATATGATACACCACTCCACATGTCATATATTCATAATACAACTCATATCTTAATGGTGCTTTTTTATTTTTATCTGCACCAAAACAATCACCTAATACCATTTTCAACTGTTTGGAAGAGGAGAGAAAAGTAGGGAAGAGGGGAGAAAAAGACCCATGAGACCCACTTATAAACTTTTCTTCTCCATAATGAGAAGAAAATGAGATATCCTTGTTTTATAAATAGCAATAATTGTAAAAATTATTTACATGTAATTATGTTTTTTCTCTCATTTTTATTCTCAACCAAACAATAAAAGATTTTATTTTCTCTTTATTTTCTTTTCTCTTATTTTCCCTTCCATGTAAACAAAGTATTATAGTAGGCCATTCCGATCCGAGCCATATTAGTTAAGGTGTTGACTAATCAAAACTTGAAACATGAAGAACGAATCTTAAGATTGGGCGTTGATTTTCATACTACCTTTGAAAGAATTAGTATACTTTAACCTTTTATAAAAAATATTAAAGTTTTAGACTAAAAAAATTACCATTAGTAATTAAAAAAGTTACGACGTTAAAAATATTTATGTTACAACGAAACTTTAAAAACGCACAATGAAATAGAATCTGTTGAAAAGCACATGATAAAACTAAATCCACACTACAATGCATAACTTCTGATGTTATGACAGTAATTTGTATATACTAAACTATAACTTTTTAATATTAAATTATAATTTTAACTTAAAAAATATTACATTGTACCAATTTTTTTTTTCCAGAACTAATACTGAAGTAGCAGCAAGAATTCGTCCATCCCTTATATAAAAAATGTAAGAATAGAACAATAGGACACTTCCATACCGTTTACCATTTTGTAATAGGCTGTGTATCTCGCACTGGATGACAAAGATAAATGGCTGCAACTGATGCTCTCTAACTGGGAACAGCTCTGCACTCCTAAGGGCATAAACATGACTCAGATCATACTATTATCAAAGTGTGAGGATTAAATTAATGTCAAAATTTTTTTAGGACTAAATTGAAGTCAACTTAAAGATATTAGAACTAAATTGATATAAAAAAAAAAATTTGGATCAAATTGATGCCAATTTTAAAATGTTATAACTAAAGCGGTGTTTACTCTTTCTTTCTTTCTTTTTTATCAAACTCATATGAGTAAGTAAAACTTAATAAAGTTGGTAAATTTTCAATTCTATTACGAGTTAAAAATTATATTTAATTTTATTCTCATTGCATATAATTTTGATCACTTTAAAGTGAAGAAGGTTTGTGAAAAGAAAATGGGAGATTTTCACAATTTGATCAATAATTTTTATTATATGTAGATCCCACTAAAATAATCCAATGATAAACATTCTCTCACTTTCTTAGTTTATAACTATAATCACTTTAAACAATCCTAATATGAAGTATTATTGATCCAATAGTGGTTGTAAAAATTGAGAGTTAACTACTACTTTAGTATATGTTTGGATCTTTTTAAGAAAACATTACTTTTTATTCAAAAAAATTTCTCAATAAGATTTTCATTATAATTATTTTAAACACTGAATAAGTTAATTCAAGTACATGTTTAGAGAATATGATCAGGACATTGCAAACAAAAACTTGTTAATATTAAAGGAAATATACTTACCTTTCAACATAATTTTAAGAGAGCAATTGAGATTAATAAATTAGAAAAAAATTGGATCCCCTAATTTTTCACTTTATGGTTTTTAACTGAAAAACCGGGCTTTAAGTAACTCTTTTAAAATTTCATGTCATGAGTGAATTATTTTCTTTATACACGAACCATATAATTACAAAGTCTGGCACATAAGGAAATAAGTCATCTCATGATTTTTTTTTATATGATTATCAAGATATATGAAGAGGGAGATAATTAATATAAATATTTTAAATAAATAAAATTCGGTTAAAATTTGTAATACCGTATTGTAAATATTTGTATTTATCTCTCTTCTTGCAAGACCATATTATATGAAAAAAGATATGATTTATTTTTAATTGGCAAGCAACACCAATAATTACAAATACATAATACAGTGAAATAAATTTTTAATTTTTTTAACAACGGGGCAGAAAGCCCAAGAAACAAACAAACCAACTTGAAGAGCGTCTCAAAAAATAAATTTTTAATTAATAGTCAATAGGTTGTACTATATATTTTATTTAAATTTTAAAGCATAAACCACCAAAAATAAATAAATAAATAAAGCATACCAATTGAATTTCATAAAGGGTCAACAAGTAAGTGCATTTTTCTTTTTTTATTTAATTTTTTTGTTGAGGAGGTGGACGGTGGATGACGAAGCCTCTTTTTTTTTTGGGTGAATTTGTCTTTATTTTCTTTATAGAAAGAAATTAAAAAAAGGCAAAAACAAAAGCACCTACTCTACGGGCAACAAATTTGGGTGGGGAAACTAATTAATTGTTTTCAAAAAGCAGTAAGCGGCATAAAGAATTTTCTCTGTATAGTGGTTTTGGTACCTTATTATTCAATGGACAAGCATAGGTTGGAGCTATTAATCTCTTTGAGAAAAACTGATAATTATATAGTTTGTTCCAAATGCGGGCTTAGTCGGTGTTTGATGGTTGCCGGGGGTTGGTAGAATTGGTTTTCTCCGGCAAAGAAATACGGTGTGCTGTGGTACGGCACAAATGAAACATATAGATAATATTAAAACCTTTGGGGCCAGAATTTGAATAACGATTTATCACGAGGAATTTCTTAAATTCTTTGGCCTGCCATGATTTATATTTTATATATCATCACAGGTTTGTTTCTCCTTTTTTTAATACTTTTTTCTTTCATGAATCTGGGTTTATTCGAAGTCCAAAAGTTCTGAGGCTATAAAATAATAAAGGTTAGACTCATGGTAGCTTAGAATAAATTATTTTCGCCTAAGCACACTCAATTTGAATAAAATAATTTAGGGACCTTAAAAAGATTGCAGGTACGTTTAATACGGGGGTGAAAATAAAGTAATTTTAGCAATAAATTTTATTTATGTATTTTTCACTCTCACTTTTACATTCAAATTAAATTGACCTTAAATAGGGATGGCAATGGAGCGGACAAAGTATGATCTTGGCTCCAGCCTGACCTGCCTTACACTTTTTTATACAGATCTTGTTCTATCCCTAAGTCATCTTATAGATTCTGAAGATAGATATCTGTATGAAAATATCAGAACTCACACCAGCCTAGCCTATTTGATGTCTTTTTTTAATTCTGTATAAATATTTTTTAAATTCAGTTTACACAATAATTCGTTAGTTTCTTTAAAAAATTATCATCTAATAAACAAATTAAATTAAAATGTATGCTTAAAGAACTATTTCATAAATTAAACAAGCAATTAAGCACCTTAATTTTTAAACATAACAATATTATATAATTTGAACCGATTGAGTGGAAGATGAGATAACCAAATTAAATTTAGATTATAATAGAATAGGAATGGTACGGGGTGGCTTGAACCCGCTGCTACCCATGTCAATTTTTTCACCTTCCTTGCCTCGTTGGCAGTGAATTTAAAGCCCGAGCTAGGTTAGATTAAGAGTGTGTTTGTTTAAGATTTTTTGATAAAAAATTATTTTTTAATAAAAAAATTAGTTTCATATATTTGAATAATTTTTTAAAAATAATTAAAAAAAATCTATTTTCAACTATTTTTTGGAGAAATTGAAAATAGTAGCTTATAAAAAAAATCAAATTTTAACTTTTTTAATTATATATAAAATTTAAGTTTTATAATTATTTTTTCTAAAAATTAAAACAAATGCACCTTTAAGGCAGAGTGAGTACCTTGGGGACTATGTACTAATTGGCAACCCTAATCTTGAAGAGGAATGTTTCCACTCAAACTTCTTGACTTCTCTTGTTATTTTAATCTTTCATTTTAATGTAAACAAAATTAGGATCTGTTTCACTTTATTAGCTTGAATTAGTTGACACATTAATAATGATAAATTTAGTGTAAATAAATTTCCTTGGACTAAATAGAAAGGACCAGATTGTGCATCCTAAAAATGATTTTTGCAATATCAAAACACGAAATGAATGAAATATTGGCGCAATTTTTGGCTAATAAAAATTTATATTAAAGGAAAGACCTGCCCCAATCCAAAATTAGGGCAAATGTTTCTAGACTTAATAAATATTTATAAAAGCATTTATAAATGATCAACCAATAGGAGAACCTAGGAATTAAATAAGTTATAATTATGCATAAATGGAACACTGATCAAGTGAGATAAACCTTCATTAGCTATATGCGCAGCGGAAGCTAAGCCTTTCACTCAATTTCAATGGGTCCACTTTCATTCATGTTGCTGTTTCGTCAAATTTTTTTTTTTTTTTACACTATATATCACTGTTGTAGTAATTAGGAATCAGTTACGGGTAATTTTTTTTCACTTGTATACTTTCCTTTAGATGAGTTATGTTATACTGTCAACAAAAGAATTGCTAGAATATTTTTACTAAAGATAAGGGATAAGGGTTTTCATTGAATAGAATAAAACGATAGAACTATTTACACATGCATACCAGATCCTTTTGATAAATAAATTTAGGTAAAAATTCTCACTCTACGGTATTTTCCTTTTTAGATATAGGATTTCTTATATTGTCAAGTCGGATGAATCCCTTTTCATACTTAATGGAGCACCTTTGTAAGCCTGAGGACAGAATTCCATCTAATCGTATTTTTCATATATTTATTAAATTATAATAACAACGCAACCAGCACTAAAGATTGTCTGTCTATTTCTTTTTACACTTGTCAGCAACTAATCCCCATTACTTAGCTTTAAAAACCAAGGAAATATCAACATCATGCAGTAAAATCATGAGTCTAACTGTAGATAATCAAAAGTAAAGCACTCGAATGGATTGGACATGATACCATTCTAATAATCATTAGGAGGTAGACTAATTTACATTATCTGTAGGTAGCAACTTGTCATAAACTTTGTGCTAAATATTTTCACTATTTTTGTCGAATATATTTAATCCCATATGAAAATTAAGTTGAAATAGAGGGTATCTTACATTACATGAAAAGAGTAATACATAGTGTGAATCTTAAAAAGAATAATACAGAGATATATTGCCCATAAATTTATTTAAAAAATTATATATAATTACATTAACACTTTTATAAAATTTAAAATTTAGTGATTGTACCCACAAAAAATATTTCGTCCACTTAATATCATACCCAACGCTAAGAGCTTAGTGATAGCGAGATTTGACAAAAGTTACTTTCTTGCATTTAAAATTCAAGTTGCTAGTGGCACTAGATATATACAATGAGAGGAAGATATTAAAAAGAGCAAAGGATACATCAATCATTTATATATCTGTTTTTTAATTTCTGTTCAATATATTTAACATATCTTTGGCTTCCCCAAAGACAATCTGTTGATTATTTACTCAAATTGCTTTGAATATTCTAACCCATCAACAATACAAACTAATCATTAATCAAACACTCAGTTGGGGCCGTGAAATCTAAACATAACATTAGCACATTTGCATTCCCAGTTAGATTGTTTTCTTTTCAGCTAATTGTTGTACGTTTCTTTTTATGGCCATCTCCTCCTTTGCATCATATTCACTACTGCACGTGCGCAGTCATACATGCAGTTTTTTGAAAAAAAGAAAAAACAATAAAAGGAAGAAAACGCAATTTAAACCCTTTTTTCAATTATATCTCGCATTCAATTTATCATTTAATACATTTTAATAAATTTTATTTTTTAATTATAATATTTTCTTATAATACTTTTATAAAATCTGATAGTAAAAAGGTTATATATTTTAAGAACCAAAAATAAATTATAAAAATTATCTAAATCTCAACAAATTTAATAATATTAACTGAAAATTTCATTTCAAAAAACCAATCACTTAAAAAAATTACACGTAAAATATCTGAAACTTTTATTTATTTCGGTAATTAAAGGAAAAAAAAGATGAGAATGTATAAATTTTAAGTAAAAAAATATCACAATACAAAGATTAGTGGCCTAGGATCAGACTGACTGCATCTGAAAATGACAGATAGACATTATCTGTTTATTTAAATTTTTGTAAAGATTTTGTACAATTTTTATTTCAAGTAAATGTCATAATTAAACGCAACTGTGCCAAATGATTGACCCGTGCCAAATGCATAGTCGAGTGCAATTGTGGCTGACATAATTAATCATGTAAACAGCATAACGCTATGATTTTCTAGTCTTTTCACTAGTTAACAGTACATCCACCAGATCAAAAAGCATTTTAGTCATTTCGGCTAAGAACCGTTTTTGATGTTTAGTTAACTATATATATATATATATATATACTCAGCTCGCAGGCAATGCGGCCGAAGTGATAGGCAATCATGAGCAGTTGTAGTTTATAATGGGACTTCCATAAATCAAGTGAAAAATTAATTCATGTGATACCCCAAAAGGCTTAACCCGTGCAATGAATAACTTTTAAGAGAGGGCATATTCATATGAATGTATATTTTAGTGAAGGGTGGTTTCTTGATATTTCAGCCACTTTCTTTTGATTCCTATAACGACCCCACAATTGTTCAGTGCATTCGTCCTAGCTAGAGTTCCATTTTTGCAGCTGCCATGTATATCTATGTTACATGTAAAATACTCAAATATACTACTTAAATAGTTATAGAACCTGGTTTAACCTTAAAATAGCTCACAAGAACTCACATAAAAGAGGGTATTTGTGCTTGAGGGCGCGCATGTCAATATATGCAGATTCCGGAGTCTATTGCCTAGTTATCTGGATTTGTGCTTCTATATAATAAATATGATCATTATCACAAAGCTAGCTACCAAAAGAGTACAAAAAAGTATGCGAGACTATGACTAATTTACAGGAATCTTCCAATGTTTGATGTGCATATATATTTTTATATGTGTTCGTTGTCAACGATCTGGTCATGTGCAAGGGTTATAGGTCTTATATATTAAAGAAAATTAAAGTTAGAATCGGTGAATAGTTTATGCAGTCATAATGCTACGTTTCTTTGTTGGGTAAGACAGTATAGTATTGTCTGTCCACTTTAAACTCTAAGTATGGTAAGATCTTAATTATTTAAAATATATTTTATAATTATAATATATAAATATTAAAAAAATCACCAATTAATATATTACAATAAGTCAGATTCATTATAAACTCGAGTTTATACTATCATTTTTCTTCTTTGTATCAGCCACAACAGCAATTTCCTTTTTCATGGTATTATGGGTATCATCAATTAGCAAGCAAATAGCAGCTTAGCTGCAAGACGCGCAGCGCCGAATGACGGTACAATGAAATCATTGTTATTCGTTGGTAGATTCACTCACTCGTGTTAAGATATGTTTAATATTTTTATGAGTTAATGTATTTTGACATAAAAAGTGAATATCAGGAGTAAACATATGGAGTTTTAATTCTATCCATTACAACAAAATATTTATGTCTCTCATTATTGTATTTATTTTTAGTATTCAATTTTATGGTAAAATAATATTACTCTTTTTATATATTGATCATTGCATGTTACATAATGGGAATTTCCTTTTTCTTTTTTTTATTCATACTGTAGATTCACACAAATAGGGTTATTTTAGTGTTTTACATGTATTGTGATCATTCGACCAAAGTTCATTGACTAGGAATGATGGTAGCAAGAATGATTTCTAGCGTGGAATGTGATTAAAGTATAAAATACAAAACCCTCAAAACGAAACTTTATTCTACATTTGCATATGCTATGCAAAAAAGTTTCTTACACACACACACACACACACACAAAAGAGCTTTATCACATAATAAATCAATTATGTAACTTTCGAAAAGAGACTCCCATGGAAACGGGCTACTTTGAAGGTTTGAGAGAAGAAGACGATGTTGCTATAGAATTAGAATAACTTCTTGTTGAAAGAACCATAGTTAGGATCAATGCCGCTCTCAAGTGAAATCAGTTTCAATTTTGCTGTCGCCATAGATAAAGAACAGAAGTTGTGGATCCTGTTAACGAAGTTTTATGTATGGATTTTGGAACAGATTCAAATTAGATTAGTCAAAATTTAATAGACTTTAAAGATGGATAGTTTAGATTAAAAAAACAATTCAAGTCATTCTTAACATTATTGTTTACTAATTTATTGAAGTAGACCATCTCATTTGAGTAAACAACTTACTTAAATCCTTATATAAAAAGAATTTTTAAATAGTAACTTATAAGTAAGTTATTTTGTATGTGGATACATGGTAACATTTGTCTTTATAGCTATTAAAGTGGCTATCCGTGAGGTAGCCCGGCTCGACCCATCAAAATGGTGAATTGAGCTATCAAAATTTCAACTCGTATAAAAGTGAGTCAATTTGACTCAACCCGTATAATTCGTGGGTTAAATGGGTTCGAGTTGAGTTGGAAGTGAGTTGGCCCATTTTTTTTTTGTTTACAATTTTTTTAAAAAAATAGTTAGCACTAGTAAAAAGTGATGGGTAATACTAATAAGTAATAACTACACTCCGTGATGTATAGTATATAGTACCCTATGAGATTATTTAATTGTTATGTTTGATGAATCTTAACCACTACTTGATAGGATTATAGGTTATTTATTGTTACTAACTTGATAAATTTTTGCTTATTTTGTTGAATTCTGTATATTATTCCCTTTGTTTTGCATAATTTCTTTTCCTTTTTGTACGACCAAAATTTGTAATATTAATACATATACAATCTGTTTAATTTTTTAATTTTTTTGGTATTTTTTAATTAATTTTAAGATTTTTTTATTTTTTTTCTAATTTTTTATTTTTTTATTTTTATTTTATTTTTTGGTGAATCAACCTGTTTAACCCATTAGTTCAAGTGGATTGAGCCGAGTTGGTATTTTTATGGCTCATTCCCGTATAATTAGTCTCAGCTCGTGACCCATGTTCGGCCAATCCGGGTGAGCTACGTTGACCCACTTTGACAATTCTACTTGTTTTAAGTATTTTAAAAAGTGTTTCTTGATAAGCTTGATATTGGACTTGTTTGATTAAGATTTTGGAAAAAAGTTCTTCTTTAAAAGCAAGAGCAAAAATAGAAGTAGAAATTTTTTTGTATTTCGATGTAATTATAGAACTAATTTTTATTAGAATCAGAAATTGTTAAATTATTTGAATATAATAAATATAAAAGTACTTTTTAGTATAAAATTACAATTTAATAGATAAAAAATTATGTTTTTAAGAAAAAGTTAAGGATGAAATAATAAAATAATATAAAAAAGTAATAGATTCGAAATTCAAGACTATCTTCTCTCTCAACTACTTCTATTTTTGGAAGGATTAACTCTTTATTTACTTCTCAAAAAATGAAGAAATTAATTATTTTCTACTTCTATTTTTTTAGAGAAATATAAACAAACAACACTAAAAATATTTGTTTTTTGCAAAACATTTTGAAAAAAAAAATACATCTCCCCCCTAAAAAAGCACATCCAAACACATTCATTTTAACTTCCCAAAAATCACTTTTTAAAAAATAATAAATTGTATAGTCAAACAGGGCAAAAAAAATTAACATTGTAATTTTTAACTTCCAGAAAATCAAAAAAAAGTTGTGTTTTCCAAACGGATTCTAAGTCCCTAGGCACGATTAGGTTTCAATCCAAATAAATTTATTCTAGCTAGTCCAATTTTCAATGACAAACTCAAACTCTAGGACTTGAAACGGCCATATACCTTTGACTGGTTCTGCTATGATAATCAAGCTTTAAGCAATAATAAAATCCCATAGGATGGTCCTTTATTTTATTTTCTTCAAAAGACACACATAGCATTTACTTTTCTTTCCTAAGAAAATCTAATAGTCATTATGCGCCGAGAGAGGTAGCGCTGTGTCCGTCCTGTGTTTTCTTAAATTAGTAATAATGACCACAGCAAGGAATTTAATTTATTCAATTATATGAACTTGAGGTCAGAAGAATTGCCGGCAACTAGGTATAATATATTCTGACCAACTCTTCCACAAAAATAGCATATCAGCATATGCATGATATCACTTTCAAGGGAGCGCGGCGAAGTACCTCCCACTCCCAGCAAAGATCCTTATTTTACTATCTCTTGCTTTATTCTCTCGTTGAGACACCGCACCACGATCCTTCAATTAAAGTTCAACGAAAGTATTGCCATTCATTGCCTAGGCAATGCGAAGTGCGCATTAAATCAACGAAAGATTAGTCGCCTTGCATGTATTGCCAGGTTTTTGAAGTTTTATATAGATTCATATATAACAAAAAACCTACGTATAGTAGGGTAGGACTCAAAATTAAACTTCATAAATATCTGAGTTTGAGAAAGACTTGTACCCAACTTGCTTTCATCTAGACCAGTATTCAATTTTCATGGCCATGAACAGAATAGAATGATAACAAAAAGAAGTTTGAAACGGAGTTTTGGCCGGTCACAACTGCAAATTTGACTGTATTTCAGTATGATATGAATGAATGTGACGTGTAATCGAATCACTTAAACTATGTAACTGTAACAATGTGTTACAGTGTGTTACCGATGGTCCAATGGGACATATGTCACTAAATTTTCGATCCAATGTTTTATATCAATGTGTGTATATATTGATAAGATATAAAATTATTTATATATTTTTATTTAATAATTTAAATTTTTAGGATAAATGAATTAAAATTTTTATAATCAAATAATCTAAAATTTAATTTTTATTTATTTCTATATTTAAATAAAAGTTAAATTTTAATACAAATAAAGTGAACTTATATATTATCTATATTTTAAATTTAAAAAGAATTTTAGGTAAGGGAGCGGGCTGAAATATAAAATTATTTATATTTTTCTTTGGGAGAGTTAGTTAATATTATATACAAATACAACTGTATAGCTATACTTTTTTGACACGCAAATGGATTGGTGAATTAAACTCTAATGAGGCAGGTAAAACAAGTGACAATGAAATGGATAGAAATGAATTGAATGCTGACTTCTTATCGTCCTTTACTTTTGTATATGCATGATTGGTTTCACTAGGAGGAGCAGGCTAAGGGATAGGAATTGTCAGAATGTGGGTTTGGGACGTATTTCGGTCATCATGATTCATGGGTGGGTGGTGGACGTGGGGGAATTCATGTGGTAGAAACCAAAATGGTAGAAATAGTGTCCGTAAAGGCAACTAAAGTAGACTGCAGTGCACAATTGCAGGTCCATAAGTCTTATTTCCTTCATTTTAAACTAGCCAAGCTATCCATATAATATAAGAAATATTATTTGTATATAATATATAAAGAATATTATATCAATATATTTTTATTTATTATTGGATAAAATATAAAATTTAGATCAAGTAAAGATTCACATTTATCCAATAATAAATAGGAGTTTATTCGCACATTATCCCATAAATATTATATAAAAAAATTACCCATATAGTATACAGTACATGGCCCTGTCATGTTATACATGTTTGAGTCTAGATATATTAATCACAACTATGCTATGCATTGTGAAACGAATTTCAAAAATCCTACTTGATACTAAAACAAAGAGAGAAACGTTAAAAAAAGAAAAAAGAAAAAAGAAAAAAGAAAAATGATAGTGAGATAAAAGTAAAAGAGGCAAGAGTGACTTTAATTTGGACATTGCGATATATGTATATATATATATATATATTGATACAAACATGCATTAATATTCACTTACACTTATATTAAGATTTGATTTAGTAATATTGTAACATTTTTTAAGCGGCTGAAATTTTTAAGCTCTCTAAAATCTATTTTTAATAAGGAGAAATCATAAAAATAGTATTTAATAAATATATTATAAAATTATTTTTTAAAATTTAAAATAATTATATTAAACATAAGTATTAAAAAAATTAATTTCTCTTTTTACTATTATTAAAGAGATTAATGTTATATTAATATTTTCAAATTCCAAAAGTATAAGTCAATCCTAAAAAATATTCTATGAAATATTCTTAACAGCAGTCTTAACTTTTAAAAAATTAAAAATATCCAATTATTCTATTTATTAAATAAAAGAAATTGACTTATATTTTTAATGAGTAAAAATACTCCCTCAAATAGCTATGCTATCAAGCCAAGCCTAAGCATGCAATATATATACAGTATAAGATGAAAAAACATTTCCCAACTTATAATAGTGACAATAAATCCTTCAACCAGAAGTTTTTTGTACAAAGTCACGAATAGCGTTTTCGTATGCCATTAAACATCATCGTATCAAATAATCCCGACTGCTTTCATTTTCTTTCTACCTCCAAGAACGCGTGGGTTTGTGTCATGTTGGGTTTGATTCCAACATTCCCCATCTTATAACGGACGGCTAGCAGGCCATAATTTTGTTTCCCTCATTAATTTGTAACACTTCTTCCCGTTTCCATGAGGGATAATATTGTTGCTGATTTGGGTCTATTAATGCAGTTCATGATCCAATTAACATTTTAGAATTGAAGTGACATTTCCAAAGCTAGCCGGCCTGAATCTATTTAAAAGCAAAGTTGATATAGACAATTCCAGGCTTTGATCAATGAGACTGAAATGGTTTCTTAGCTTCATAGATAAATATTTTTGTTTAATAATGTGATCAACATGTGGAAGGGGATAATTCCCTTTTTTTTTTGGTGAATAAGGGTAAAGGGGATAACTGATCTATTGACCTATGTTTAATTTTACGTTTAGATCCTCTAAAATCAATTCTAGCGGGTCATAATTGATTTTGCAAGTTTTCAATAATATTTTATTTTTTATTATCAAAATTAATTCTTGTCTCTAGAATTAATTATGAGATAAATAAAAAAATTGTACTTCTTGTCATAATTATTTTTAGAGGAACTACCAAACGTAAATTACTTTACCTCAAAATTAATTTTAACTAAATCAATTCTAACAAAATCAATTTTATAAAAGTAGAACCAAACTCGTTTGATTTCATGAATTTCCATTCATAATGAATATCAAGTTTCAATCTCAAATCTGACTTTCATTTGATATAAAGAAATGGAGAGAAGGGCCTTTCATATGTACCAAGGTTCCTAAATTTATGATCTTCTATCGAATGTATGAAAGGTTTAGAAAACTAATTAATTCGATATAAAATTCTCATTTTCATAGAGTAATGTCAATTGAGTTTTGTATTTTAATTCGATTTTATCAATTTTCAACGGTTTGTCTCAATATTTTCAACACCTTTTTTTATTGCAAATCTGTATTAGGTTAAAAAGGTGACACAGAGACATGCGTGCCTATCTATTCGGTGCCAATTAAACTGTACCGTCTCGGGGGAAGAAAGTTACTTCCGCTTTGACCTATTGTGAGTTTCTGGCCCAAACTCATTTTCTTCGGAAGCCAAAAAAAGCAAAAGCAAACTCAAGAAGCTCTTATGTGTTTTTTTTTTTTTTTTTTGTCCTCTTTTGTCTCCTCGAATATTGATAATTAAGAAATCAATTTTTTTTTGGAGCTGCTTCTTCACCAAGAAAACATTGTATTGGAGAAATTTGTATCACAAACCATTGCCCTTCCTGAATGGGGGGATGAGGATCCAAATTAAGGGAACAGAACCTCGTCTTGTATTAGGAACCAAGAAGTGAGACTTAGTGCAGTGTTCGTTTAGGTGTCCAAACAAAATCTGCTTGGGTGATATACCTTGAGCCATTGGAATAAGTTATGGACCATAGATTCAATCAAGGGTCCACGCCCTAACCTCTCCTTTGCTTGTTTCAATGAGCTGTTGACAATCATTTTTGACAATGACAATTATATATTTAAATTAATTAGCTTCGAATAACATTTTACTATTTTAGGACGGCTCCTTGTATGGCTGTCTAGTACGTGCTTCTACTACAAATATAACGAGTCAGCCATTATTCAACTCCAGATATGATAGTGCTCAAGATTGGATACTTGGTGTAACAAAATTAGTACAATGAATGCTCTTTTCTTTTTTTGGGTCGTGCGATGAATGCCCCCCTTTTTGTTTATGGTCAGGACAATGAATGCCTTTGGCTGAGATAATGGATATTATATAGAATGCGCTTGTTCTTTCTTCAGGCCCAGATTTGGCTACTGCCGTCATTTTCTTTTCATTCATCGGAGTAGCAAACTATTCGTTTTTTGAATTTTAGTGAACGACTGCAGCAGAAGCCGAACAAAAAAACGGCAGGTTCAAACGTCCGCAAAAAAATGCAAAGTTACATTTGAGCTTTGTTTATATTTTTGGGTCTGCAGTTACATTTGGGCTTAAATGTCAATGCACTCTAGGCTGGCTTGACACGCAACAGGCCCACCCATCTTGTGATTACTACTTTCTGTTTGAGGGAGAGCCGAAGGCCCAATTGTTATCATTATTTTAATTGAATATAAGCCATTCACGACCCAAAAAATGGCCCGTTGGGTGTATTTGGGCTTTTAAGCTCTGTGATGCCGTTGTTGACCAAAAATTCGCTGTAATGCTGGCTAAAAAGACCGAAAAAATGGAAAGTTAAAATTGAGATATGTTATTCATAGTCATAAGTATTCTCAAAATTTCAGACGCTGATGAATGTTGCTCAAGTGCTAAAGATCAAACAAACTCGATTCAAAAGGTGTACGGTTCAATTCTTATTGATGAGATCATAACGTACGGTCAATCTTTGTCTGTCTTCAGAGTCCTATGAGTAAAGGAAACGGTAAACGAGGGCAACAGAGTATCAAGCTATGATGAAATCAATTCTTTTAAGAGCCAACATCCATTGCATATGAAGGATTCTTAGTAGTAAGGGTATCCATCACGTTTGGTCGATTCCGAGTCTATGGATTTCAATCCAACCTAAACTATAAAATATAAGTTGTGTTAGGTTGGATTAAAATATCTCTAACCCATGAGGCATGAATTGGGTTGTGAGTTTAGAAATTTTCAACCCACATAGCCCAACTCAACTCAATCCATTTACATGTGATGAAAGTGAACATGTTGAAAAAAGTTGAGAGTGAAGTTCATAACTATGTCAATCCATAATTTCAACTAACTGTTGTAGTTTATTATGTCTTTAGAATTTATGTATGTTGTTTTGAAAATTATTAGAGGACTTATATATGCTTTCCTGAAAGCTTTCTGGCTTACATATATTTTTTTGAAAGTTTCTAGGAAGATACTTTCTTAAATTTATGAATGTTGAGACTTACAGTTGTTCTACTTATTAAAAAATTGATATTTATCTTGAATTTATATTATATATATTTAAATTTATTAAATTCAGTTATATATTTTAACATATTTTAATAGATAAACTTTTTAAAATATGTATTGGATCTATGAGTTTTGCCCAACCGTTGGTTTAGGTCGAGCTAAAAGAAAATTTTTGTTCAACCCAACCAACTTAAGTTGGGTCGAAAAAGCAACTCAAACCCACCCAACATAACCCACG
The DNA here is from genome assembly GCA_031439595.1 of Pterocarpus santalinus. Taxonomy (NCBI): domain Eukaryota; kingdom Viridiplantae; phylum Streptophyta; class Magnoliopsida; order Fabales; family Fabaceae; genus Pterocarpus; species Pterocarpus santalinus. The sequence continues at coordinate 58,663,193 of CM062530.1, forward strand.
AACGCCCACTACTAAAAACTTTCAAAAGTCAAACAGATTTTATTGATAGATTTACCAATAGATAAAATTAAAATAGAAAAAAAAATGAAATTACCACCGGACAAAATTATTTGAGGGTAAATTTTCGCACCAATTGGTGGGTAAATATTATTAGCGGATTTAGTGGTGGATAAATGCAATCGAGGTGTAGGCTATAATTTCCGATGAATTTAATTTAATTTGTTGACGAAAAATCCATCGCTAAATTTTATTTTTAAATTTTTTAGTGCAAATGAAATTTTAATTATTTTTTAATTACCAGCAGAAAATCCACTGGTATTTCAATTTCAAATGTTGGCACCAACATCTCTTTGGCTACCCTATTTTTTAATTACCAACAGAAAATTCGTCAATAATATGATAACTAGAATGGTGTATTTCATTTGTTTTATTACTAGCGGATTTTTTGTCGGTATATCCAAAATATGGACGTTTAATGCAAAGCCCCCTCCCTCATTTTATGTGAGTGTTGAAGAATTCGTAGGTGATACATGCCAATCACAACCATTCTTAAGTGAAAGGAAAGTTAGGTATAGATGGTGGAAATATTTAGATATTGAAACTATTAAGTATCATTTGTATAAAGATGAGTTTATGCCTAATTATTGGGTCTAGACTGAGCATGGAAAAGTTGCTACTAGGGGAAATCAGTTTAGTATGGATTATATTGGTGGTAGTTCTAGTGGTGGAATCGACATGGGTAACCGCGATATGGGTAATGTAAATTGGAAGGACAGTATTAATCATTATTAAGAAATAGTTTTTGATGCTGCTGGACCACAATTTGAAATGTGTTCCCAACTTTCTAATGAGATTCCCAATCTAGATGCTTGAAGATTTTATAGTTTGTTAAAGGCAGCTAAGGAGCCTTTATAGGAAGGGTGTATACATTTGGAATTTTCTTTGGTGATAACGATGTTAAGTATTAAGTCAGAAGGAAACCAAAGCTAATGTTCTTTTAATCATTGGACTAATTTGATTAGAGAGCTTATCCACAACCTGATTTTATTCCTAAATACTTTTAGCAAGCTAAGAAATTAGTTTCTAAATTAGGGTTGAAAGAAGAAAAGATTGATTGTTGTGTAAAAGGATGCACGGTTTTATTATAAAGATGATATTGCCTGAACTCATTACAAATTATGTGAAAAGGCAAGGTTTAAGCCCAAGAAAAAGGAAAGTGGGAGGTATAACAATGTTCTTCAAAAAAGAATGCATTATTTATCCTTGATCCCTAGGCTTAAAATATTATATGTATCAGTGAGCTTAACACCACACATGAAATAGCATGTTCAGAATAAGAGAAATGATAGTATAATGACTCATCTATCTTATGATGAGGCATGACAATATGTTGATCGAACCTACCATGATTTTGCCTTGAACCCTCAAAATATTAAGTTAGGGCTTTATTTTGAAAGTTTTTCTCCGAACAATCAATTTAATAAAACCTATTTTTGTTGGCCTGTGGTTGTTACTCCTTAAAACCTTCCTCCTAAGATGTGCATGAAAGATCTTTATTTGTTCATCACTTATATAATCCTTGGTCCAGATAATCCTAAAGCAAAGATTGATGTTTTCTTCCAACCTTTGATTGATGAATTGAATGAATTGTAGTATTAGGGTGTATTGACTTATGATATTTCAACGAAATAGAATTTCATGTTGAGGGCAGCATTAATATGAACCATTAATGACTTTCCAACTTATAGTATGTTATCTGGATGGATTACACAAGGTAAATTGGCATGCCTAATTTGTATGGATGATACAAAAGCATTCACTTTAAAGTATGGAAGAAGAATTCATGGTTTAATTGCCATAGAAGGTCCTTAGATAGTAATCATTCATATAGGCACAATAGATATGAATTTAGAAAGAATGCTTGGAGAATGATGAGGCTCCCATATTAGGCTAAATGGTCACCAAATATGAGGTAGAAGACAATTGGACCAAATAAAATATATTCTGGGAGTTGTTGTATTGAAAGGATCATCTGGTGTGTCTTTGTTTGGATGTCATGCATATGGAGAAAAATGTGTTTGACAATATTATGAACACTATGATGGGTACCAACTAAACCAAAGACAATGACAAGGTTAGGATGGATTTGTAGAAATACTGTAGATGTCCTAAGTTGAACTTGCAGCAATTAAGAGATGGTAGATTGTGTAAGCTCAAGGCAAGTTATACATTAAGTTCTACACAAAGACAAGATATGTATAGGTGGATGCAAAAGTTAAAAATGTGTGATAGTTATGCTTCAAACTTGGGTTAGTGTGTCAATATTGCACAAGGAAGGTTTTTCAAATTGAAAAGTCATGATTGTTATGTATTCATCGAGTGTTTGCTTTCTATTGTATTTAGAGAATTGCTTGACCATGTGTGGAAGCCATTAATTGAACTGAGTGAATATTTCAGATGCCTATGCTCATCCACTCTTAGGGTTAACGATCTATTAGTGATGGAAAAAAATGACTCCACTATTTTACGCAAATTAGACAGAATTTTTCCCCTTCAATTTTTTGACTCCATAGAACACTTACTAATACACTTCGCATATGAAGCACGTATATGTGGCCTGGTTCAATATAGATGAATGTATCCATTTGAAAGGGAGATATGAGGGTATAAAAGAATTGTGAAAAATAGGGCTCAAGTTAAGGGATCAATATGCCAAGCATATATTTCGAAAGAAATTTCAAATTTTTGCTTTTATTACTTTGAGCTTCATGTTCAATCTAGAAGAACTAGGATTAATCGGAATGACGACGGGGATGAAAGTTCAATTAAGTCAACTTTGTCTGTATTCAACCAACCTAGTTGCCTTGTTAGAAAATGCGAAGACTGATGGTTGTTAGGGAAAGAACAGCATTCTGCACATTTATATGTGTTGATCAATTGTGAGGAAGTGCAACCATTCCAAACATAAATGAATTCTTTGGTTTTTTTGTTGTCCTAAGTCGATTCTGCATATTGCATGTGTTGACCAATTTTGTTTAACATGTTGCAATGCCTATAGGTATTTCGAACAAATGCATAGTCAACAATCACTTGAATAATTTCCATTATGGTTCAAATATTATGTATGTGGTATATAATAATTACATTAACTTTTCCACTGTTTGCTTCTTCATATTGTCGTAAATGTTTGAAATTTGAATGTTTGTTTGTAGGTACATGATATGAGGAATAATATAACCGACCCTCACTTAGTTAATTTAGCTTAGGGCCCTAAATAAAGTTGATAGTTGGCCTATGTATTTTGTCAATGAGTACAAGTTTCATATAGTTGAATAGGGAAAGGGGAAAAATACAACAGTGGAGTTTGTGTTAAATGTGATGTTGGGAGGGAAAAACTAACTAGTATGGAGTGATTAAAAAAAATACTTGAGTTAGAGTATGTAGGTGAGCCTATGAAAACGGTTGTGCTATTCAATTGTGAATGGGATAATCCAATGCGTCTAACTGGAACACATAAGCTTAATTATTATAAAATCATTAAAGTTAACTATACCAAATGATATAGGAGATATGATTCATTTATTATAGCCCAAAATACAAGTATATGATCTCCCTTATCCTGAAAAATGCAAATCAAATTGGAGGGTGATTATCAAGACTAAACTAAAAGATTGAGTTGAAACTGAAGAAGTATCAGATGAAGCTTATCAATTAGATGACGTAATCTCTTCGAAATTAGTTATTGATACAAATATTCCCTCCAACCTACTTTCTGCTTTTAAGGAAGTTGATGTAGTTGACCTTTCACATCAACATTCAACCATAATAATAAAGGACACCGAGGGTGAATAAGAGGAAGAGGAATTTAAGATTGATGTTTAATTCAAAAGTGCTAAGAAAAGCTCCAGAACTTTCAAATTAATCAAGGTTACTATTTATCCTTTTTTTTCATGTTTATATATATATATATATATATATATCTGTATGGCAGGTAAAGGTACTAGTCGTGGCAGAGGTTGACCACGAAAGGATGGTTAGCCTTCTCGATCCATAGCAGGACTTTCCAACACTGAGAGCACTCCATCCAGCTCCTCTGTTCTAGCCTCCACCTCTCAGCCCATTCAGCCCAATCCATAGGATATCCACATGATATCCACTCCTAGTTATATGACTGAAGATGCTCCACTACTCCCACTACCGCCACTTCCACCACCCACCAAATACAGTATGCATCTGTGGGTGCTTCTACTCCTTCCTTTTCCCTCCCCAAAGATGATATAGAGCAACTATCTCATCATCTGTGCAGCAATCACAAATAGCCTTTGAAGATGTCGCCGCCAACATCTATGATTTGACGAAGCTATCTAATCCAATTTTAGTGTTAAATTGTGATTTCTTAGTAATTAATGACTAGCATTTTTGTCTTTTGTTTATATATTATTTAGTTGGAAGCCTCCTATGCAGGAATTATATCATATCACAGATGTGATAAAAAAACTATATGATGCATTGTACGAGAACTTCGACGAAATTTCGAAGACCGTGAAGTGGAGGTGGTACAAGGGGTGGAAGGTAATAAGATGACAATTTTTGTATTTAATGTTTTAATTTTATGTACATTCATACATAACAAGTTTTACTTTTCTATGTGCAAAGGAATTTCATTATTGACCCAGCAGAGAATACAGTCATGTACAAAGCTTAGAGATCTCAAGCTTCTAAGCAACTCTGCGACATGTATTGGGATGCATGGCTTGGGAGAGATACCGACCACTCATGGTTGCAAGAGGCCCACCTGCAAGTATTGCGAGAATATTGGGCTACCCCTGATTTCCAAGCGAAGTCGGGAAAGAACTAGGCTAATAGGGCCTCCATTAATGGTGGATCCCTACACTACAGCGGCTCAACTATCTTGACTGATATGAACGCCAATATGGTAAGTTAATTTAATTAATGCATTTAATTTTATATTTTGGATAATATTATGTATTTAACTATTTGTTGATCAGTAACATCTAATTAATTTGAACTGCAGTCGACACTTTTGAATTGGACATCCATGCAAGGAGAGGTCTTCAAGGAGATGCACACCTGGAAGGTTGATAAGATGATGTGGGTAGGTGCCTGCTCCGAGACCACATATGTAATTGTTAAAGTTTATACTTCATTTAGTTCTTATTTTTATATCCAATATAATGTAAATTTAATTCTTGTTTCAATTGATTGTAGACTGAGTATATGCAGGGACTTGAAGAGGCCATATCTCAGCAGACTTAGCAGGCATCCTAGGACGGGATCGTTATCAAGTCCCCACCAATTGACAAGGGCATGGTATGGTCACAAACATTTGACGGTCCTTATACGGGTCACATCTATGGCATGGAGAGTTTCTATAGTGATTCATTGTCCCCTACATCTATGAGCGGGGATGAGCCTGCTAGGTCTGAGCAGGTAGAGGAGGCCATTTGCACTCATGTCCATGCCCTGAATGAGGAACTCCAGCAACGATTGCAGCAAGAGAAGGAGTGCTTTCGAGTGAAGGAGGCGAAGCTAAAGAAGAGGTTGAAGACAGTGGAAAAGAAGATGGGGAAGAAAGTGAAGAGTCGGATCATGAGGCAGATGCAGAAGTATTTCCAGGATTTGCAAGCTAGTAGCTTGTCACTTCCTTCTTCCAAGTAGTCAATGACACCAGATCAGAAGCCTTCATCGTCTTCTTCTTTTTTGTCTACCACTAATGACAAAGATAACATCCTTGACATTGACGGGCAAGAGTACTCCTAAACTTGTCATTTTGTTTATCTTTTGTTATTTTTGTAATATCTATTAGATTGTTTAATATTTTTAGTTTACATTATTTGATGGATATTTAGTATACTATTTACTTCTAATTGTTTTATTTCTTATGCTTTTTATTACAACTAATATATTTTATATTTTTAATTATATAAAAATTTAAATAATTAAATAAAATAATTAAAAGAAAATTAACGTGAATAATAACAATTAATCATAATAAATACTTAATTGAAATTAAAAAAATAATTAAAATTATTTTTTTGATGAATTTTTCATCCAAAATTAAATGAAATTTAAATCAATTAATTGTTATTTTATTATTTTTTACTAATGAAAAATCTGTCGATAAAATTAAATAAACCCGCTAGTGATTTTTTAAAAATTGACAAAAATTTGTTGAATTTTCCATTTATTTACCGACGGAAATTAAAAAATATCCGTCGGTAGTTTTTACAGACACCATTTTTACTAACAAATTTTATCCTCACAGAATTCGTCAGTAAAATAAAAAATCATCTGTAAAAATTATATATCCATTGGTAAATTTGTCATATTCTGCATGTTTCTAATAATGACCCTACTTAGTAGTGCATTATTTAAAGTTGAAGAGCTTGATATTTAAAGTTTAATACTATGAGCCATAGGTATCATTTCAATTTTTTGCTATTTAAAGGACACATTTTATAATCATGGAGAACAAAAAATGGCTGTTTTGACCAATGGGTTGTAATTCTTGTTCATGAGAAACATTATGCTCTGCCAATGTCTATCTAGGGTTTTCACCTTTAGCAATGAATGCAATTCAATATTACTGACCTAACCCATGCATCACCCTAAAACAAATACCCTAATCCATGAATGAGAATTATAACCCTAAACCCTGTCTTATTTAGTTGCATTCAAATCCTTATCTTATTTAGACCGACCATACAAAATCAAGTCCTCAATTATCTTATCTACCGTCTTTTTTTTTTTATAGTTAACATATCGCTCAACCGCTCAAAAAAGGAGAGCCACCGATCTAACACATAACAAAACAACAGAAAATAAACACTAAGAAACACAAAACAACAATAAACACAACACTAAACCTATCCCCCCCCCCCACACACACACACCTGAGAAGCAAGACACCAACAACAACTAAACAGCACCATTACATCGACCAACTCATCAAAGAGACACCGAAAAGGCTAGAATTAGTGCAGCAAAGCACCACCAAGCTAAGACCAACTGCCAAAAGCTAAATGCCCCACCACCATCTTTGATAAACTACTACCGCACCTATACCTTCAACCTCTGCAATGGGCTTTAAGCTTCCTAGGACAACCTCTTTTTTTTTTATACGACAATATCTTGACAACTTGGAATTTTGGCTAGCGCAGCTATCATGGCCTTGTTATCACTAACCTTCAAACCGAACAACTCGCCAATATCCCAAGTAATCTGTGCTTCCACTGGGTCTTCTTTACACGGCACCTCCTTCTCTTTATCATCTATTTGCGGCGACACTGAATCTAACACCGGGGTTTAAGGAACCTCATCTATTGAAGTTGAGAGGGAGTACTGGGATTCCCCAAACTTCTGCTTAGCTTCATTCTCCTTCACCAAAAGATTCTGATACATAGGAAATTCTATAGGCTCTCTTTCTGCACTTGATTTTGACCAGAAGGACCAACCACACCTAAAAATCCCTAGAACCCAGGTCAGCACAGTGGGCCGCTGCACTCGGTTTCTCGATGGCCCAATTCTTCAAATCTGGCTTTGAAAGGAGGGGAACTGTGGTTTTGTAAACCCGGCCCATTGGATTGGTTAGCTTCCTCAACACTCCTTGCCACAAGACCCACCTCCTGTCCACACTGCATAGAAGCTTCCCATCCTTGGAGAAATTCGAATGGGCCAATGAGGGAGCTCCCCTCATCTTTGTACTTGTGCCCTATTGAGTCAACCAAATCTTCTTCCAGAAATACCTTGCCTTCTTCTCCCCTCCTTCCATCCGTTGCTTTGCACCTTTATTCTTACATTCACACAAATCCGCCATGAAGCCATCATCTCTTTGAAACGCGTCCATAACCTCATCGATCACAACTCCAATCTGCCGTTTGACTTCCTCCACCATGCTTCGATGAAGTTGCTCTAGCATTTCATTGTTGGCTCTACCTTGGACAGCCTTAGTATGCTTCTCTTCCTTTCGCTCCTTATTTTGAATAGATTTTGTTTTCGTACTATGCCTTTGTCACTCTGTCGGTTGTCCATACATTTGTGAACTCCCAGCCACTATGTCCTTGAAGTATCGACCATCAACTCTATTTCCTGAGCAAGCTTCCTTTATCCACCTTAGATTCTTATCTTCTCTATTTTTCCTTTCCTTCTTCCTACTACCAAAGTTCCTCCTATATTTTGCCAAAGCTAATAGCCAACTTGAGCCCCCCAGTGTCCATTCCATCCATGTTCTGCACTGCCCTCTATGCCGCTTCTACTTCTTTAAACCTAACAAACGCAAAAAGATTTGAATTTGTACACCTTTGCTTTCGAGAAATATACGTATCTATTATGGTGCTTGTTACGTTACTCTCCTTCAACTTTGGGAGTAACGTACACCCCTGCTTTAAATTAAAAATATGATAACTTAATATTTACAAATTAGGACTTTAACATTTTTATTTGCAAGGCTTACTTTTGTGGTTGTGTTGAGTTCCTCCTTTGTCTAAACTACTTAGAGAACAACAGCAGCACGACGCAAACCCATATTCGCTTGGACTGGAGGGGCCCCCGTGGAGGGGTGCGCAAGCCTTCTGCTTCCTCTGTGAGGCACTTTGCCGACAGCCAGCTAATGTTGGTGAGCCGTTGAAGACGCGACCACCGCGATGAGTTTCGATCTACTTCTGCAAATGGATGTAGCAGCCGCCACTGTCAAGGCCTGTGCTACCGCCTTCCGACCATGAGAACGTAGCGTGGTGGCTTTCGTTTCCTCCCTCTTCACATCGGAACTGTCGAACGTCGTTGCCGCCACCTTCTGCTTCACCTTGAACATGTCGCCATCAAAGGCCACTCCGACAGCTCTAGCCATGGAAGCAACTGCCAGAACCACTGCATGTGACTGCTGTCCTTTGTCATTGTCGTGTTCGCGTGTCCGCCGTTCCTTTGAGCTTCCATTCTCCTTTCTCATCCGCGAAAACAAGCGTTGCCGCCACGACAAGATTCGTCGCGGGTTCCGCCCTCAAATCTGGTCCATAGTGGAAGTCTTCTCGAACGCCAGTTGGAACTGCTAGCGCTGTCACAAATAGCTTCACCGTCGATGGCCCGTCACTTGCTCTGTACCTCGCTGAATCACTGCGCCTTGCGGACGCCTTCTTTTGCATCGCTGGTGGTGGGGGCTTTCAGCCTGGTCTTGGCTTGGCTTGAGACATGACTCTAATTGCAAAGAAAAAGCATAAGACAACTATTTAGCAATATTGATTTAGGATATTTTTAAATGAACTAAGATACTCCCAAAGTTAACTGGGAGTAACGTAACACCCCCTTTGCCCCTTGTATCCAAAAAGCTGCTTCAACCACCCCTTATTCATCTATGTGGGAATGTGACAAAGATAGAAAATGATTTCTTTTTCTAACTTGTTGATTTTCTTCCGGATAGAAAATGAATCCTTTTCTCCTGTCATTGATGCATACTTTCTATTCCCCTTAAAAGTAACTGTAGATAGACGGGTGACTTTCTATTCCCCGTCAAGTAAACAATAACTTATTGGCACAAGCTGAGGCCGAGTGCCTTCATCGCTTGTGTTGTTTTGTGTCCTCAACATATTACTGCAACTTTTTAAATTTAATGATATCCACGTCTCACTTCATCTTCATATTTTACAACGTCACTAGCATGTTTGAAAAACAGCAAAAAAGTTGTTTTTTAAAGCTGTTTAGGAGATAAAATTTTGTTTCGTGGTTTCTGTTGAAATAGATTATTATAATTAATTTTAAAGAATTTAAGTTATTTTAGAGAAAAAAAATCTAAAGCTGAAATTTGGATATTTTTTGATTAAAAATTATTTATATAATAGATAAAATATTATATTTTTATCAAATTAGCTTTAAATATTATATAATATAAATAATTATTTTATACTTATTTTAATAATTAAATTATATAAAAATAACTTTTTATTCAATTTAAATAAAATAAATTACTTTAAAATTGTTTTTTATTTAAAATATTTAAATATAAATTAATTTTTAAATAATTATATAAAAATAATTATATAAATAAATAATTATTAAAATAATTTTAGTTTTATAACTTCCCTTAACAAGTGCACAGCAAAAGTTGAAAGGTGTGCAGATAAATGGGAAAATTCACGGGGTGTTCCTAAAAAGAAGTTTCCATACTACGCTGGCGGATTTCATGGAAAATTCACGTCAGTGACAAATGTTTTATCGGTTGATTCTAACATGGTCCTCGACCATTTATAGATTATGTTGGTCCGGATGATTTAATGGTAGATAAAAGAGATATATTGATGTATTCTTTTTATGTTATATATTATAGTATTTTTTAGAATCCTACAAATAAAAATTAATCAAATTAAAAAGTAACTAGATTTTTATTTTTGTAATATTTAAAAATATCAAAATTTATCTATATAATACTTAAAAATTTTCAATTAATTTCAAGATCTCGTAAAAAATGATCCAATTTTATTTGTATAATATTCTTTATATTTTAAAAATGACCAGATTTTTATTTCTGTAATATTAAAAAATATTAAATTTTATCTATATAATACCTAAATACTTACAGTTAATTTAAAGATCTTATAGAAAAAATTTGATAATTTTCAAAATATATTTAATCTTTTTTTATAATTCAACTAAACTAAAAAATTTGTCATACATCATAAAAAAAAGATATATAAATACACCAATTTAATCAATTATTAAATTTTTAAGACCAACTTAATTCTTGTTAAAAACTCCCCAACCTAGAAACTCCAATGGTTTATCATAATTGTAGTGACTATTAAGTTTCGCAGAAGTGAAGCTATCTTTCTCGACGTTGTAAATGTTACTAGCTTGTGTACAAGAAAGTGCACCTCATCCAATGCAATTCCATGCTCAAACAAAAATTGATCTAGGTTTAAGTTTCAACTTATAATAATATTATACAATGCAGTTGAGTGTTATTACTTGATAAGTTTGCATTTATTGAAGTGTCTGTCAATTTGTATTTATTAATTTTTTAAAATAAGGATGTAGTATTTGAGAAAGAAAGATTATTTAAAAAAAAAATTCAGCACTAAAAAGGAAGTTGAAGGAGTTATTATCGATATGAAAAGTTACTGGAGTTATTATAAAAGGTTTAAGAAAGTGGATAAAAGTAAAATAGGAAATAAAATTGTTACCAAAAGATAATTAAAATACTTCAAGGCTTTTATATGATAGTATAGATATTATACAATATAATTGAGTGTTATTACTTGATAAGTTTGCATTTATTATATAATTGTATTATGAAAACTAGCAAATTGACAGACACTTGCTTTTAGTAATTTAAAAAAAAAAGATGTAGTATTAGAGAAAAAAAAAGATTATTTAAAAAAAATTCAACATTAAAAAGGAAATTGAATGAATTATTGTCAATATGAAAAGTTACAAGAATTATTATAGGAAATTTTAAAAAATGAATAAGGATAAAATAGAAAATAAAATTATGACTAAAAGGTAATTAAAGTATTTTAAAGTCTTTATATAATAATGTAGAAGTATAGATAATAATATGGATAACGATATTCATGAGGGATTATTTTGTCACGGACTCACCCTGATGAACAACACATCAAGGTACTGAGTGTAACCAGCTATTTTGATTTGCGCGTATCCAACCTGTCATATGCACAACCTTAATGCCGTATTGCCGTTGTTATGAATTCTCGTTATTCTTAAACAGATTAACATAAAAAAGCTTAAGAAGGGTTTTTGAAGGATTTTCACCAAATAGACTAGTCACAAATAGGGTGTTTTTATTTTATACGGTATTTAGGTGAAAAATATATTAAAATATAAAAATTAAAAAAAATTTATATTAATATGAGATTTACTAAAATTAAAAATTTCGATTTCAATAAATCCTATATTCATATAAATTTTTCTCAATTTTCATATCTTGATACATATATAACTCAAATACCATATAAAAATTACAACCCTTCACAAATTTGACATGATATTTTGTTTTGGAAGCCATGATAACCCAATGGAAAATCATGACCACACTTCGACAAAATATCCGCACCATTAGCCTCGCGATAGATATGGTGGAGTTGAACGGTCCAATCCATTGGCAGCAGACTATGCAGAATGTGCAGGCCATGAGCAGAAAGATGCCGAGGATCAACAGCTTTATTGTTGATTTTTAACTAAAATAATGAATGATTTTAAACTTTTAAAACTTTAAAGAGATATATGTATGAGAAAACAACCAAAAAATAGTCTTTTTGTTTCCTAAAAAAATATAAAATTCAAAGAGAATGAGAATTTGTCGTACTTTTAAGGTTATAATATGGCGAATGACTATTACTATTACTATATGTGTATCGTCACTGCTATTTTCGTGATTTTTATTTGATTTTTCTAAAATACCCCCCTTTTGCATGTTGGTCAAAATAATATAATAATAATAATAATTCATTATATATCATAAATTTATCTTAATTTATTAGTATTAGATTAATTAACAATTAATTTAATTATTTAAAAATATTTAATATTTATCTTACTTTTCAACTTTTCATATGATCAATGGATATATTACAAGTATTGATAATTAAATTGTTTAAGATAATTATTAGATCAAGATATTGAATTATTGTTTTTTTAAATTTTCTTGATACAATAATAATCCAAATTATACAGCAATGACTATTTTTTAAAAAAAAAAAGTAAGCAAAATTGAGTAACAATAAAGGCATGCTAATAAATTACGATATACAACATATATATCTATTTTTTAAGCATATAGTTCTATATAATTAAAAAATGTTAAATAAACATATGATAAATGGATTTATTGCTATTAACAAACATGTATGTGCCTTTCAATATTTACTAGTAATGATAATTGATGATTAATTAAATATATAACTAAGTTAATACATCACATTATCTTAATTTTTTTTTTTTTTGGTTTTAGGAATTGACCATATAATTTTGGGTTAGGATTAGTAGTTAACTAAAACTCTTTCAAAATGACAACTCCAAGATTTGAATCTTGATATTATATATAAAATTAGTCTCCAGTCACAATCCACTTTTGCTACAACAAACCATTTTTTAGGTAACAATTTCTAACATCTTATGTTAATTTCAAATTTTTTTAAGAAAAGTTATATAAACACTAGATAGCAAAAACACCAGCATGTGTTGTACATTATGATTTAATAAATATCTTTATTATTATTCATATTTACTTATTATTATTTTTTCTAAAATATTCACCTTTATATTATTTATGTAACATTTGTATTAAGAAAATATTGAACAAAATAATTTAATACATAAATTTAAATAATTATATTAATAAATTATTTTTAAGTACTTGTAATATTTAGAGGCTTTATAAAAATTAAAAATTGAGATTATTAGTAAACATTTTTCAAAAACTTAAAATAAATATGAATAAATTAACAATAATAAGTTTACATAAAATTATTCCTTAATAACAAAAATTATTGTTAAATTATTATTTTGATTAACAAGTTAAAAAAAAGAGTATTTTAGAGATATTAAATAATAACCATTAAAATAAGAATCACAATAGATATTTGTAAATAGGTCACTCCTACTATATGTATCATGAAAAAAACTACAATAATTTGATGTGACAAATACACCTTTTTTATGAAGAGACTGTTGACGATGAATGTAGAATTGGATTACCAAAAAGGCCTTTACAAGCTAAGCACTTTTTTGTCAAAAAAAAAAAATTACAAGGTAAGCACTTTAATTGTTTATCACTTGTGTTCAAATATTGAAATATTCTATCAATAGGTCAATTATAATTTCATAAATTTTGTTAAAAGTAGTAACTTATGTTAATTTAAAAATGAAAATGCTCAATTTTTTTTTTTAAAAAAAGATAACTTCAAAATGAATGAAGTGTAATTTAATTTGTGTATATTGAATATTGGTAATTTTAAAATTGTGATACAAATAAGATCAAGAAGTATTTTTTTCTATAAACTACACGTATTCGAAGTTTAATGGACTTTAAGTAATCTGATTCAAGTTTGATAGATATATTATAAAAATAAAATTTTTTTAGCATTAATTTTTTTTATTAAAAGTATTCAAACATAAAATCTTATTTAAGAAAATAAATATGGATCTACTTTAATCAATTAAGCATTGATTAAGAAGTATTTTTTGTTTAAACTAGTATCTTTAAAGAATCGAAAACAAAAATCTTAATTAAAAATGGTAATTTTTCATATATTAAATTGCATAAAAAGTTTTAAATTGTTAATAGGCTAAATTTATTAAAAACTTTAAAATTTTTTATTCTTATTTTTTTAAAAAAAAATTCGTATGGCCGACATGGGCATGGTGCTCACATTTCAGATTGTCCCATCCTTCTATCGACCACCATTATTTATGATGGTCTGGGTGACAAATGTCCATCTTAAATGAAATCTAACGTCTTATCACCGACTCTATTGGTGCGGTCTGTCGTGTATTCCAATTTTTTTGCGAGCCACCCAATTTACATTCTTGCACAGGCGCGATACTCTTAAGAATTTAATATTTAATCAAATTTTGGTCTATTTAAGTGGCAGTTCGAGTTCTTTGGGTTTGGATTTTGTAAATAGAAAATCTAAACATTTGGACAGTTTTATCTATAATGGGCTAATTTACCTTAAATTAAACTAATTGAAGTTTGTAAAATTTGAAAACTGGCAATTTAAAAAAATAAGAATTTAATTTAAATACATAAAATAATTTTATATTATCAATTAATAAAAATAGTAAAAAGTATTAATTTATACAAATAATTATCTATTATAATCAAAAATTTATTATAATTTTTTATTTTTTCTTATTTCTATTGATTGACAGTATAAAACTATTTTATATTATCAATACATACTAATTAAACTCAAAAAATAATTGCAAATTGCTAATTATATTTGACAACATTCTAAATGTTTATTACAAACTTAGTATTCAGTAAATACTTAGCAACTCTGACCAATAAATAAACACTCAGCAACTATTTATATGTACAAGTACAAAAAATTTATTTGAGGTGATAACCAACCTTAGTTTCTTTAAAAAAAAGTTAATTCAAATTCTATTAAAAAAATTTTATGAAAAAAATTGCATAACTCTTTGTTTTAAAAAAAATATAATCACACATATCAACTTATTTAAAAAAAAAATATTATACATTTCCCCTTATCTTAGGGAGACATTATGTCATCTTTTGTTTGTAGCTTACCTGCAGAGGATTCTCTACTTTCATTGACAACATCTAACAGTATAATACGCTACGAATCATATTATCATCTTCAAATATATTTTTATTTTATTTCTCATCCAAAACAATAAAGAATACATCATTTTTATATATTTTGTCAATTCATCAATTAACACTTCGTACCTTTATTTAAAAATAAATTCACGAGCCCAAAATTAATTCCACATATATTTGTATTCTGTTATTATTTTAAATAATTAATTATTGGCAAAAAATAATCCATTCGATCATTGGATGCTTTAAAGCATAATTTTTTAAGTAAAATGTTGTTTTCAAATTTTACTCATGGATGAATGATATCGCATCTTATCCTATCTTAATCAAAAATAAAAAGGCAATGATATTGAATGGTATCATAATGAATTTCTGTTAGGAATCCAACCTCCATTGGAGTTCATTTAAAACCGTAACAAACTTGATAAGCACAGGTTTTGGTTGTAGTTAGTTGAGTTTTTAAGAAGCAAAATATATATATAAAGTTTTTTTTCTTAAGAGTGAAAAAGGCATAGAAAGAGGGTAAAGGAATGAAAAAGCCACAGCTGTAATCAAATCAAAGTTCAGAAAAATCTTTATAGCAATTTCAATCATTGAAAAAGCTTCTTCAATTCTACATTTTGTCGTTTAATGCAAGCATTTCTCCCTTCTACTTTGTTCTGAGATGGCTTCTGCATGGATTCATTCACCTCTTTCAAACTATCTCTGACATGAATCACATGACATTGAAACCCACCTCGTGAGTAGCCCCACCATTGTTTTCCTCTTTTTTTCCTCACTTATTTTCCATCGAAGTTTTCTTTTCTTTTTTTCCCTTTCATTTTCTCGAGAAAATCAACATTCTCGTGCTTTGAAGAGATTTGAAGAGACCCTTTTGGAGTGTGGTCGTCAAAGATAACAACTTTGTTGCGTTGGGTGTTGGATAACTTGGATTTTGGCTTTGGCATTTTTGGATATTCGTGGGGTTTTGGATTTGTTTGTTGCTGTTCTGTGTTGGTGTCCGGTGATGCCAGAAAAGGTGGAGAATCATAGTCATAGGGCTCTTTGGTCCACCGGTCCAATAACCAATTGGCGTTTTGGTTTGCTCACTGCTTTTGTTTTTGTTGGAATGGTTGTGGTTTGGAGTGTTGATGGCTGCACTGTTAGGAACATCATTGAAGCTTGGAGGTACCGTCAAGATTCTTTCTCTCTAAGGTCTCATTCTCCTAATTCCACTCATTCCCATCAAAAAATTTTCACTTTTACACCCCCAGACAGCCCATTTAGTTTGAATAAAATTCAAAACCAAACGAATGGCACCAAATTTGATTCCTATAATCATGTTAACATCACACTGTCTGTGTACAAGGAACCAGTTTGTGGTAAGAACTCTGGTTGTGTATCTGAAAAGCTTGATGAAACCCCTGTGGTGAATGAAGTTCAAGGGCATAATTCGAGTTGGCTTTCAAGTGAATTGGAGCCTAACTTGACTTCAAATCTTCTAGCTAGATGGTTAACTCCTGGAGGGGAACATTGTAAAGATTCCAAGACAGTGGGGATTTCGATTCCTGGGTTGGATGGTGGGAATGTGATAGAGCTATCAGCAGGAGATGTACATGAATTTGGTTTTCAAGCATTGGATGATTCTGGGGGCCTTCGTTGTTTGGGTGGGGATTACTTTGAGAGTGATCTTTCAGGGGAATCATGGAAGTCTAGGCCTTTGGTGAAGGATTTCAATAATGGTTCGTATTCCGTTTCACTGCAAGTTCATCCTGATTTTGATGGGGTTTACAATCTCACTATTATTCTGCTTTATAGACACTTTGAAGGTCTGAAATTCACTCCATGGCGATTTGTCTACGATCGTGTGCTTCGCAATGTTGCAATTAGATTCTACAAAAGCAGTTCTCAGTTACCAGAACTACAGGCTTGCAAAGCTTCTGATTTTGGCAGGGATGTTTGGTGTGGAAGGTGGACAAGGATTGGCAAGAACAACGATTGCCAAATTAGTGATGATGGTAGGTATAGATGCCTAGCACCAGATTTTCCATGCAAAGCTCCATGGTGTGATGGATCCTTGGGAATTCTAGAGAGCAATGGCTGGGTTTACTCAACCCACTGCTCGTTCAAGATATATTCAGCTGAGTCTGCTTGGAAGTGCTTGAAGAATCGGTGGATTTTCTTCTGGGGCGATTCGAATCACGTTGACACAATCCGTAACATGCTCAATTTTATTTTAGATTTGCCTGAAATGCGTGCTGTCCCTAGACGATTCGATACGAATTTTTCTAACCCAAGAGAGCCGTCTCAGACAGTTAGGATTACAAGCATTTTCAATGGGCACTGGAATGAAACACAAAACTATCTAGGATTGGATTCTCTGAGGGATGTAGGGTTTCAAAGCTTGTTGAGGAAGTACTTCTCAGAAGACACAGTCCCAGACACTGTGATCCTGAACTCTGGCTTGCATGATGGCGTCCATTGGCGTAATATAAGAGCATTTTCTGCTGGAGCAGACTATGCAGCATCATTCTGGGCAGATGTTATGAAGACAGTGAGGCAAAGGGGGTTGGCGTGGCCGAGAGTCTTTTACCGAAGCACAGTTGCAACTGGTGGATATGCAAGATCACTAGCATTTAATCCCAACAAGATGGAGGTGTTCAATGTGGTGTTCTTGGAAAAATTGAAAGAAGCTGGCATCATAACTGGCGTGATAGATAACTTTGATATGACATTTCCATGGCATTTTGATAACCGGTGTAATGATGGAGTTCACTATGGAAGGGCTCCTCTGAAGATGAAGTGGCGAGATGGCCAAATTGGTCATCAATATTTTGTGGACCTTATGTTAGCTCATGTTCTGCTCAATGCAGCATGTGCAAGATAGCCTTGTAGCTTCAGCTAGAAGAGAAGGAGATGGCTGGAACAGTAAACTTGGCTACAAAGTGGCACTGGATGGAAGTGAAAGCATACCCTATAGAATTATGCATACTTTAGCGGGTGCTAGGATTAGAACTATTGAGGTAGCTTGCACCATGTTGGGACTCTTAGTGTTTCTATAAAACTAGATTTAGCATTCTTTGCTGTTCATAGATTTTGTAAGCCAGAGTTTTGTACTTGAGCTCCACTTGTAGATTAGCAAAGGATTTTATATTCCTTCAAAATTTTTACTATTGATAGTCAATATCAGAGTTTAAAGGATATGATTTGTTTGCATGTCCCTATTGATAATAGCTAAGCAATTCTTTTATTACTTACACGCCATCTATGGAGTCTTGTGGTTAGTTACATAGGTTGGATAAGACAGTTTTTGAGCCTTTTCATGTTGACAGGAAATTACGTTACAATGTTGTAACAACCAACATAAAAAGGGGTGGGAATAAGAATTCAGAACCTAAGCGAAACTTCAAATTTGAAACTCCCTAGCCTATTTGTCTGTGACCCTTTTCAGCTTAAGGTAAGAATTGTGTATAGAGCTTGATTAGATCCTTGGTTACGCGTCCGGCGATGGGAGCGGACAGCTCCTACAAGCATTCATTCTGCTGCTCTTTGCAGATTGCCACGCATAAACCTGTATACTACCAAAACTTTAGTTAGCGTTTGGAATAATCAAATTTTGAAATTGATTTGAATTGAATTGAATTAGTTTGGTTTATAAATTAAATTTTATGTGTTGAATGATTATATAAAAATAGAATTTGAATTTATTTAAAAATTAATTCTTATATGTATATTATATTTGAAATGACAAAAAAAAAGGAATTGATTTTATTTGATTTATATTTAAAATTTAAAATTAAATTAATTTTTTTAAAATCTTTTCAATTTTGATAATATTTTAAATATAAAAGAATCAAATATTATAAAAATTAAAAATTTATTTATTTTTTATTTTTTAAGACACTTAGACATAAAATTTAATTTCCAAATCTAATCATTTCTATTTTTTTTTTTATATTTCAAAACACTCTTTGCTCTAGTATTCACTTACATCTTGCGAGAAAAAAGGGGTATTTAAAATGTTCATATGTATAAGTTGGAGTCATGACCAAGTTGCAGTCTCAAGAAGACTTCCTATGTGGTCTCAAGAACCAAACGAGTCTTCATACAGTTCCAAGCCTGTCCAAGTAACAAGTATGGGTGGACATTAGGCCTAGCTCAAACTTCTACCGTAATCTTGCCTGTAATATGCCAAGCTGACAAATTGCAAGTGACTTGTTCAAAATATGATTTAGCAAAATACTATATTCCATCGAAAATGCCACACATCGGTGAACCTTGATTGAAAAAAAAAATGAGAAATGCTATTAATCTAGAAATGTTTATCAAAATTCTTGATAGAAATCATGGAATTGTAAGATGAAATAAAATAGTATCATTCATTTATTCATTTAAAAATTAATAATATGTCACATTATTATGTTAACTCAATTTTTACAAAATTCTCTAGCTCTCTAATATTTTTTGTAAAAAATATAATCACCAAGAAATTAAAATTAAAGAGTTTATTTATAAGAATATAATTCATGTTTAACCTTTATGATCTAGTTCAAATAATAAATAACTTTTGATTTTTTTATTTAAATTATGAGTATTCATAAATCCACTAAATCTCAATTTATTAGATTTAAATCCGGTTGATCCATTATTAGAGTAAAAATTTCTTGATGCTAGTTCTTTTTATTTAAGTTTGAATTTAATGGTTAACTATTATGATAAAATTCTTTAAATACAAATCAAATTTAATTTGAATATATTAATAATATTAATTTTTTTATAATATTATTTAATTATATTAATAAATTAATAAATATAATTAAATTTTATATTCACTATTTAAATAATTATATAAATAAAAAAATATAATTAATTAATTATACAAAAAAATCTTTTTATACCGTAAGTGTACCAAAATTAAACTTTAAAAATTAATCACAATGTAACTAAGTAGGCTTCAGATATTTTGCCATGCTTGCCCGTAGCAGAGATTGTCGGTTTTGGTGTAAAGCGCACACGTAGCACAACGCATCGAATAATAATCAGTCAAATTACAAAACTAACCCACTACCAGCCGCTCTTCCCTTCTTGTCTTTCACTCTCTCCATTTCAATCCAAAAAGTTGTTACAGACGCATCTCATTTCGACGCAAAAAGACACATACTTACGATAATAGGCAAAAGGCAAGAAAGAAAGCAAAAACAGAGTAACCATAATCTGCATCTGTTTTTCGATGGCCTAAAACCACGGTGTGCGTTGCCATTGGGAAAAGGAAAAATTAAAAAAAAAAATTGCGATTTTTTTTTTTTGCAAAAAATTGAACAGAAAAGGTTCCAAATCTGGCAAACCTTGGAGGATTGAGGGCTCGCTCTTCGTTGAAGCAAGCTTGCTCGGATCTGAACGACGACGACGAGGAGTGCAGCAGGCCTTGGCGTCTTCGCAGGCTGATGACCATGGCGTTCTCCTGGGCCTCCGCCCTCAGGATCACTGTCTTCCTCCTCCTCCTCGCCGCCGTCGTCGCTGCTTGCTTCACTCTCCCCATCGAAAAGGTTCCCTTTTTCTGACACCCTTTTGCGCCCCCATTCCGATTTCGCTTCTGGTTGTCTCGGATTTTTCGTCTTTTTTGTTGGGGTTGATTGAATCTTTATGTGCTCTTTTTCGGGAATTTTGTTAATTGGGGTGGTTGATTTTCTCGATTACCCTTTCTGATCGGATTTTTAGCGTAATATGAGTAGGATTTGTGAAATGTTGTGGATTTATGGTCGTTTTAGTCTTGGGGGAAAGGAGTGATCTTTGGAACGTGTTGAGCTTGGTAATTGGGGGAGAAAAAAAAAAAAAGATATTAGGTCATAGGTCTTAGCATGATCGAGCTAGTTTTACGGATGGGGATCTCCTCTTTCTCGTTCGTATAAAATTTAGAAAATAAAATCTGTTTATGGAGTGATTTTAAATCTTTTTCTCGTTTTTGCTCTGCAGATGATGAAGGACTTCTTGATATGGGTTCATCGTGATCTGGGGCGCTGGGGACCTGTTGTTCTGTAAGTCAATTTTAATGTCTGATCCCTAAAGCTTCTGTCTAATAAAGTGATTATATTTGTTTGGACTTTTAGACTCTCTTAACTGTGAAAATTGTTTCAATTTGTGTGATCGCTTAGTTTAAATTGCAATTAATAGAGGTCATATGTGGAAAGGAAATATTTTGGTGAGAAGTAGCTTAGTCAAAAGAGGTGTTCCCAGAGCTGATTGTGTGTCCTGGGTGAGAGTCTAACGTCATTTCAACTTGGAGAATGTGCTGACAAAACCGTGGCATCTTAAATGATTAAGCTAGCTAGGTGTAATATGAACTATTTTAATATTTTATCTTACTTTTATCTTATAAGTATGACAATTTGATCTTCAGTTTGCTTGGGATCTATTCTTGTCGACAAAGTCTGTGTTTGAAGCAGTTTCTCTTTCAATGTAAGGTCATATTCATATACATCTAAACTGGTCTTCATCACCCTTTGAACAACCCATGAAAGCCTGAAACTTTTTAAGTATTGTGATTTTCATGTGTGAATATTGAGCAATCCTATGATTATAATATTCCTATTTATTGATGGTGATAGTATTTACCAAGTTTGGAAATGCAATCATAGGTTTTCTTTCTTCAAGGAGCACTGTGAGTGTAGTGAAGGTGTAACTTGATTGGAGAGTAGATTGCGCACAATACATGCATTCATAATCTGATAAATTTTGTCTAAACCATGTTGCCGTGGAAAAGAACAATTATGTAATATATAAAGTTGGCATAATTGTAAACTCGTTATTTGTTTGGTATTTTTCAGGGCTGTAGCTTACATTCCTTTGACTGTCTTGGCAGTTCCAGCTTCAGTACTTACTGTAAGAACCAATGACACCTGGCATTTCTTGCAAAATTTTTTAAACTTCTTGTAGAATATTGTTCTTTGAAAGAATTGTTAGGTTTGTGATTATCACCTTTTGGCATTGTAAAATTTCTAAATTGAGTTTGTCCTGGGCTGTCATGTTGCCTATATAAATCCTCCAAACTAGGTGAAATTGTTGCATTGTACCATTTCCAAACTTTTTGTATAAAATATATTATTTTGTCCATTGTTTGATGTACAATGACTCTGAAGAGTCTGAAATCTGAACACATCCATAACTTCTTAAATTATTCATATATAAATTCTGGTGTATGATTAAGTGTGAGCCCCAGGAATATAATGTAGTACATAAATCTCGACTGAAGGCTGCCATTTTATTTTAACTCTATAGTGGAAAGTTGATATGCCTTTTCAGTTCAAAAGGCTGAATGATAGGTGAAAAATGATGCGGGATCAATGATGAAAATAAACAATTTGGCTGATTTTTCAATATTATACTAAATGATTCATAATTTCATTTACCATAATGCCCCACACGTACACACAACAGTGTAGGAACTTGATATCTCATATCTTAGACATTGTTTGTGTAACTGACTCTGTTTTTTGGCCTCAAGTAGTTGATTCATAGTTGTTAGTTGCAACAATTGCTGTTATAAAATTTGGTAATAGTGGTCTACTCCTCCCCTTGTACCAATAGACTACTTCAGATGTAAAGTAATCAAGTGTTGGGTTTCTCAAGTTACCTTTTTATGAATTCTTTGCATACTATGCCTTTATTGTATCTGATTTGACAGAACTTAGTGAGCATCTGACCTTTGAAAACCTGATAAGTATTCAGTTTTATAGCTTTGAGGGATGATCTGTATGCAACTTTGAAATTTGTTTAATATTTATAAAGTTGGCTGGGTTTTATGCAATTTATTTTCTTGCTGACGAGGACTTCCATTCGTCATTTCTTGTTTCAGTCTTTTGTGATTTTTCCTTATGTTTATGACTTTTTAGTATGTGTTTCCCCCTCTATTCCTTTTCATGCTTTTGTTGAGTTGCTTTACTTGATACTCCATTTTTCAGCTTGGTGGTGGTTATCTTTTTGGGCTTCCAGTGGGATTTGTTGCTGATTCTATTGGTGCAGCTATTGGTGCGGGAGCTGCATTCCTTCTTGGTCGAACAGTAAGTTTTTCAACTTATATGTTGATGAGTGTTGTCAAAATAAGAAATTTTGGTCCGCTACTTGCTACTGAATAGTTTATCGATGTTAGGTTTTTCTTAGTTATTGCAAGATGCTCTATCTCTCTTGCTTTTTCTTCATTTACATGTTTCCTGCAATGCCCTTATCTTTCCAATTGGGCTGCATTTTGGTCCATGTGTTTCCATATCATGGCATAGTTCTTTGTCTCCATATTTATATCTTTGTTGATTTGTGCAGATCGGGAGATCATTTGTAGTTTCTAAGTTGAAGGATTATCCACAATTCAGATCAGTGGCAATTGCGATTAGGAGATCTGGCTTTAAGGTTTGTACACTTCATATTGTTTAATAGTGTGTTGAAATTCTCGAGTCTTTTGGTGTTTAATATATCATGTTACTCTTGTTTTACCTTTTTCCTTGCCATTCTTGTTTCCAAACTCACAGCTCAGGGTGAAGTGAGTGAATCATGAAATTAGGTAACATGAATGTAATTATGATTTATTGGAGTGATCTTATTTGATTTTCTGTTAAAACAAATGCCAAGCCTATGCCACTTAGTGAAATCTGCTGTATAAATCAATTTAAGCCTTTGGACTCTATCAAAAACCATTATTGCCTATCAAAACTAGCAAGTATACCTTGTAATTAAATGTCATCATGGTGTATTGATTAATGTTATCGAGGTTCACTAAACCAAAAAAACATCTGTAGTGTGGTATCTCTTCTTTATTGGTAACTTGTATGCTGTGTATAATTTGCTTATCTGGTCATGCTCACCTTCTGCCTTCCTATGGGACCAATGCACAAAACAATACTCCTTTGTTTTCAATGAATGTTAAGATTAATATTTAGTAGAACTGACTTTGTCATATCCAGTTATTTGGTTTTGGGATCAGACTGTATGCTATTTAGTGGGAGAATATGTTGTGTTTATAAAATTGTATATCCTTTTCACTCTGTGCACCACGTATTTCATCACAATTTCTAGTCATTGCTTAAGATGGCTATTATTCTTGTGTATCTTCTTAGTACTGTTTGTGTTGGTGCCTTGGCATCCCATTTTGTTACTTTTTCTCAACTGGATATCTGACTTTTTCTTTTCATTAATTATTTCCTTATGTCCTTACAGATTGTATTACTTCTCCGTCTTGTTCCATTGCTACCATTTAACATGATGAATTATCTCCTGTCGGTGACTCCTGTTTCATTAGGGGAATACATGCTGGCTTCCTGGTTAGGAATGATGGTATCTTCTTTGCTCTTTATCAGTTATATATTGGGGAGTTAGTCTAACAATAAATTTCTGTTGTCATGCTATATGATTTTCAAAATTGCTGAGTGTTAATTGGATTTCTTCTTAGGTAGTCACTCTCTTGCTTACAGTTAATTTAAATGAAAAAAAAAATTCTTTTTAAGGTTTTTCAATTAAAAAATGCAGAGGATTAATGGTGAACTGGACACCTTTGAAAACTATTAGAGTTGTTCCTTTTGATTCATACCCAAATAAATTAATAAATGTAAAAGAGCCTTTCCTTTTGATTGTCTGTACATTGCCACATCAAAAAGACATTGTTCATGGACGTGCTTTACAATGATTCATGATTCGTTGTTAAAAAAATGTAGTGTTTTATATAATAATATATAGTTCAATCAATTAATGAATTAAAAAAGCGACTAATATCTACATTCAAGGTTAAATAAATCATCATGTACCTCAGAGTATTCAAAGTGTCTATACTCTAGAGAAATTTAAGGTTCAGTCATATAATCACAAATTTCTAATCTCTAATTGTTGACTCAAATCGTTGAAATCAGGCAATTCTGACTACACTGGTGCATATCAGTAAAGTGATTTATGTGGTGGTATTGAAATATTTGGAACAATTACTTTGTATAATCGTATAGTTTAACTTATAGTTTAACTTATAATCGTATAGTTCAACTTATAATGGTGAGTAAGTCTATGAACAAGTAGAAATGTCACTCACTATAAGCTTCATAAATAGTGCTGATGGTGTCATCATTCTTGTCAATTTTACAAATTTTCTTTGACTCTGTAAGTAGTGCATCTGTTACCCTTTTGGATTGAGAGTAAAAATCAGGCAGTTTGCACCATAAACTAAGTTTCATATGTTCTATTTATATAGCTCAATCTCACTAAATGGCATTCTAATTAACGCACGATATTAATGCCCAATATTGTTACTGCTGCAGCCGATAACACTGGCACTTGTATATGTTGGAACAACTCTCAAAGATCTTTCTGATGTGACACACGGTTGGGGCGAATTCTCAAAGACCCGTTGGGTAAGATACGCTATCCTGTATTTCGTATATTATTGATCCCTTCAGGGACATGTTAGCTTTGCTTTATATTTTTGTTATTGACGTACATCTGAGATGCCTTGGAACGTGGAATCTTTCCATAATCCATATTCTTGACTGGATCGAATAGGTGTGCTTTATCTCATAATATATATGTGTTTCTTTCTCTTGTGGATGCAGGCTTTTATCATTTTTGGGCTTGTAATATCTGGTAAGTTGCATTTTTTCCCTCTAATAATGCATTTAGTCAACAGATTTGTTAGAAGATTCCAATTTTTATCTGATCAGCAAGATTGAGCTCTGTTATTTTGGGTTCTATGCAGTGGTTCTGATGATATGTGTTACTAGAGTTGCCAAGGCTGCTTTAGATAAAGCCTTAGCTGAAAACGAAGATATTGAGGGCATCACATCCTCGCCGGCATTACCAGTTGTAGCTGAACCATCAGCAGATCTCAACCAACCTCTCATAGTTAAGATAGATTCTGCGGACGACAATCATGAAAAGTGAACTCCTTTTTGTGTAAATTCCTTTTCCTTCTCCACCTTACCTCCTAAAGGCTGTGTTTTTTATTCAAAGCTTAAGCAGTTAGATGCCTGCTCCTATTTATTTGTTGTACAGTTCCAACATTAGAAATATAGTTTGTGACAGAAATTGGTAATTCTACAATCAAGATGAGATTATTGACTGATTATCTTTTTTGTCTAACAGCAGCTAGGTTCATCCTATGATAGATTCCTATCCTTTCCATCATTCTTACTTTCCCGCACAGATTTTTACTCCAGACTATATATAATGCATTGAAATCCTTGGCAGCTGGGATTTTGAAACTTAGGAATTAAAAGGATTTAGCCATCTAGCCCAGAATTTACTAAAAGAAAGTTAAGGTCTGTAATTTTATTATTTTTATCTTTGTATTTGGCTCATTGTGATATGAGCGGATCTTTAAAATTTAATGGAATATGGTCAATCCTATCCCCGGAAACCCTAATGTTCCCCTATTATTGATTGTGCACAATTTGTGAACCAAAGTTGTGTAAGCAGTGTTTTGACTGATAATTTGAAAATCAGATAATGAATCGCATGGCCTGTTTCTGTTCAAAATCAAATGATCTTCAACCTTTGTAGCTTATAAATTCGTATGGTAATCATACTATAAGTCAAGGCACTTCAAACTAAGTGGAATACCTATGGTTCTGTTCATTCACATGCCGATCTATAATTGCAATGTAGCCGCCAACTACGTATTAGATGAAGTTACCGAAACAACTTGCAGGCCAATATAGGTGTTTCCATGTTCCACTACAGTAACTGTGTCTTGCCTTCCGTATGTATTGAATTGTTACTTTCACATGAAAAATCCACCGGAGAAATATATATATATATATATATATATATATATTGGTGTAAAATTTCATTTGCTGGATCAAATTATAGCAATGAAGCTATGTAACAGGTTCTGCTTAGATGCTTACAACACCCGCAACACATCGTAATTTACGCATTTTTTTCCTTGATAAATGAATTATAAACAGATTACTTGGATAACTCCTTGAGTTCAAGAGTTCCCAATCGTACTGTTCTTATATTTGTATACGCTTAGCAGTATTAAGTATTAAAAAAAAATTGCATAAAGTGTATGGATAATTTATCTAGGTTTATGTCCTAAAAAGTGTATCTAGGTTTAAGAGATAAGAAAAAAAAAAAAAGAATCACAAGCTGCGTGTATGATTCAACACAATTAATAAGTTCAGAAGTATATAAAAATCAGCACGACTGAAAGTGGGGAGGACCGGAGGAGGCACCCATAGGGGATCAATGCCTAGTTATGTATGGAAAATATTCTGAAATCGGACCAGGAGGTAATTTTCATAGAAGGGGACGAAAGGTCACAACAAAACTATGGGATTCATGAGATGGCCACAAGATATGTCCTACCTGGATAGGGAATATGTTAGTTACATATTTTTTTTTTTTTCTATGTTATGGGTAGTAAATATCAAATATCAGATTTTTTGTGATAGGATTTTGATCTGTTTGATCAAATTAGAGCAATGAATTAAGAAAATTTTGCACACTAATATAAACAGATCACTTGTATAAGAGAGACACTGAGCTCCAGCGTCCCCATTTATACATTTTTGTCAGTAGTTTGTGTACATTTTGTACAAGCATGACTGTATTATATTTTTTTTAAAAAAAATGATCAAGTGTATTTCTTTAGCCAAGTTTAATAGATAAAAAAGATAAGGGAATCCTAAGCAACATATATGGTCAAACATAATTACAGATGCAAAAATTGTATGAAAATTAGCACAGCTAAAGAAGGGGCGGGTTGTAACACAGCAATCCCTTATTATGCGTAAAAAATATTCTACAAATGGACCACTAGATAATGAAGTTGTTTGAGTGCTATTACTTTGATTAAAAAATATCTTTTAATGTTTTCTTGTATGTTTGGGGGAAAATTTTTAGTAAAAGTGGAATCACTAAAAAAGGCACAAAAAGGATTTTTTTTTTTTTTTGTTTTTAGAAGATATAATTTTCATTTTCTAGAAAAAAAAATTTTATAACATAAAAAAGATTTTTAAAGATTAAAGAAAATCTTTTAATATTACTTTTAAATATAAATTAATTTTATAATTTTATAATTCAAACATAAAATAATTTTTACTTTTTTAAAAAATGTTTAAAAAAAAGAATATTTTTAAAAAAATCTTTTGGAGAAGTTGATCGAAACGGGCCCAATTTCTGAGAAGGGGGGAAAGTAGGTCACAACATTTGATGGCAAAAAGATGTGTCCTACCTTGATAGTGAATTTTTTCGCTGCTCGGAAATATTGTTAAGAACTGTAAACATCATATCAGACAAGATGGTTGCCAACTTACCATGCATATCATAGCATGCGTATGTGCATTAAATATTTCCTAATCAGATTAAGTATCTAACTTCTGTACTTTCCCCTGTTTCATGTCTAATGATTCATATTAGCAGTAGTCTGACATAATTGAATGGTATTTTCATGGTTATATCTCATAAAAGCAATGAAAAAAAAAAAGGAACAATGATAATGTTTGTGTTACTCATATGTTCATTCTCCACTTCTATTTTGTTATTTTATTTTGATTTATATATTTGAAAAGAAGAAAAGAGAGATTTATTTGCATAGATGAACAAGCATATACTGTAATTTTAACCACTGCCATATCTATGAAGTGTAGTCCAAAAAATTTATGAGCTCAAAGCATACCACAGGAACGAATTTCTTATTAGGAAAAAAGTTATTTATCTTGAAACCTGCATTAAATAAAGTAATAGTTATAATAAAAGGTGAGGCACCATCATATGCTGACTCATCATGAATATTTGAATGCCTTGTATAATTGCCAATAGCGTGTTTTTCCTATCCAAAGAATCAAAGGAAAATCGAATTTTCTGGGAGTTTTATACATTTTTGTCAGTGCAAGTAAACTTTCCCACTGACTTCTTGTGTTGAATTTGGGGGTTTAAGGGACCCTACCATTTCCTTGATGGAAGGGATAAACAATATTCTATCATAGTGAGGATTCAGTAGTGCACGTCTCTACATAATCTTTTTTTATGATCTTTTATGATCATGGCCGCAGAAAACGCTTACCAGCATCTTGATTGAGCCACAAGCAAGAGCTGAAGACCTTGACACATTAACGAAAGTTGCAAAGGAACTCACTTTATCCAAAGGGCATGTTTTAATGTGGGTTATATATACAAGTGAAGCTTCTATATCACAAAAAACATACATTGGTTAGAAGCTTAAGATGACTAAGAAGCACTTAGAGTCCTTCATGGGGAAAGTGAGAGGATTCAGCCTTCTATCTCTTGGTGGTTGCTTTGATTGCTGCTGTGACCACACTCAAGCCTATGGATTAGGGACAAGGATCTGGAACCTCAGTGATAGGTCAGTGGAGCTGCAAATAAGGGTGGGATCAATACTGAAAAAGGTTCACACTTTGAAGCCAGGTTCTTCCAAAAGAGTGGAAAGTAAACGCATATATAAGGCATATATGCCTGGTAGGAGTGGCAGTAATGGTGGGGGATTGAAGAGCTTGCTGTATTACTATGATGAAACTTGCCACCCTTATATATGGATCCATGACATAGGGGGTGATTCCTTGAGGATGGTTAAGCAGCAGTATATTAGCCTTGAGGATTTGAAGGACTCTTCTGAGATCAGAATCTTCAGGGATCAGCAGAAGGGTTGCATATCAGTTCGTAAGAGAACGAGGCCAGATTTCTGCTGAATTTCATTGTAACTCTAGCTTGTTACAAGAGTATGTCGTGTAGGAAATGGCATTTTCACTTCTTTGGTTTTTAGTTTCCTTTGTTGTGTGTTATCAATTGCAGAATGCGATTTTCCATGATCATGTGTTTATGATATGCATCCACGTGATGTTGTTTTTGTTATAACAGATGGTTATTGGAGCCAGTAAGATTGATAAAGAAATAGGGCGATGAATCATAGTTGAAATCTAAAGGATTTACTATGCTAATGTCTTCGTGTGGTACCGATAAATATTTCTCCTTGCACTATGTTAAATTTTGTAGCCTTTTTTTTTTTTTTTCAATTTCAGAAATTGTAATAACATTCTTTTCTTTTTCAAGAAAACCTTTGACTGTAAAAAAAAAAAAAAAATCAATGCAGAGACAGAGAAGTTATATCTATGTCTTTAAGCAAAGAAGCTTTTCTCAGTAGAGTTGAAAATGTAAGACTGAAACCAATTTCATTTGATTCCAAATCAACAGGTTCATTTTACTCCAACTTTTATGAGGTTTGGTACAGGGTTTCAATCGTTAATTTCGGTATACCAAATTTAAGAATAAAATCACAATAGTGACACTCATTGACGGATAAATCACGTGACGTTCACGTCCATAAGAAGCTAACTAAAAAGCAAGCGTACTCGCAATATTTAGCATTATTGTATTGCTTAAGTTCAAAACCTATAAAGCCTAGGCTACATTGATTGACCCACTGTGTAACCACTAGACTATCAAAAACACTAACCCTTTGATTAAATGATAAAATAAAATAAAATAAAAAGAAAATAGAGAAAAAAAAAATAAAATGATAAATTCATTCTCTCTTTTATTATTTGAAACAAAATAAAAAAATATTTGATTAAAAAAAAAGTAAGAAGAAAAAAATTATATTTATATTAAATTATTTTTTATCTTATATAATATAATATAAATATTTTCTTATATTTTATGTATAAAATATAATAATAATTTTACATAAAATATTTCTTTCACTTTAATTTTCTTATTTATTGTGGGAAGAAAAAATTTTTTTAGGTCTCAAGACTAATATATATATATATATATATATATTTTGACTATTTTCTTCTACCATCCAATTAAAAGAAAATTTCAAAATCCCCGTATTTTCTTATTTTTCTCTCTCCTTTTTCTCTTGAAATAAGAGCGGGTAAATTCAGTAAATAGTGCTTAGCGGCGCCTGGAATATTGATATCCACGGATACCAACCTCTCGATTATAAGAGTAAAACTCAAGCTAAATCTGGAGAAGAACTGTTAAAGGCAAATAATGGACAGATCATAAGTTATCTTAAATAACAAATTTCATTCGTTTATCGAAAGTCACTAACTGAATCTGTATGGCAGTGCACTGCCTATACCATGCTACAGGGAATAAAGTAAATCAAATTCATTCAAATACGTAGCACAGAATCTAGAGTAGGCGAAACCATGCATGGAGGCAGAAGCAGAAAACCCTCCAGCCCAGCACTTGACAGATTGATCCTTAGGGCTTGTCTGAAGGAAACTTGCTCTATGAGATACTGGAGGCTGAGCCTCTCATATGAATCGGCTGTATTACAAATTAACATGACATAGGATTTCAAGGCTCAGAGTTTAATTAGTACCAAGTCGTTCTGTTCCTTTTTTTTCATCTAAATGAATTTTAATCTTTGTATACTCCAATTTGGATTTACATGGCTATAAAGCAACAGAGAAACCGCTTCAGTTTAATGGTAAGACCTTTCTAGGCAGGACCTGGACCCATTGCACCTGCCCGCGCTCTCAACGTTTCAGTCCTCTTACTTCTCTCCATCACTTCAACCAACCACTCTGCACTTTCCCTAATCCCCATCCTGTAACATTTCAAAATGAAGTCCCTTTAGTTTAGTGCTTCATTTCATAGTAGTCAAACGCAGAGCACAGCGGTCGACCCTAAAAATGATATAGCGGGATAGCGGATAATGGGATAACCGCTATTTTAAAAAATACAGATAATTATTATGCAATTTATACATAATACATATAAATATTCAAGAATAAGAAAAAACAGAGGCAATAGAGAGACAACAGAGATTAAAGTGGGAAGCATAGTATAACAGAGACAAACATGGTGACACAACTAATAAGTAAATAACAGTCATGATGACATGGTTACTGGAGGCTGGAGAAGCTGAGAAACATAGGGGGACTAGGCTAGAAAAGCTTGAAACAACCTGACACATAGCAATAAGGTGTCAAGGAGCTGCTATAAACTCAACAGGGTCAATAGGTTTGCACAACAGGTGCGATGGGTTCGCACAACAGCTTCAATGTGTTGCTCTGTTTTAGGAGCTGCTGTAAACAGCAGATGAAGAAGGGGTTGATAGGTTGAAGAAGATGAGTTGAAGTGAGGGGTAAAATAGAGACTTTGCTTGTTTAAATGAGGGTATAATAGAGACTTCATCTGTTTAAGTGAGGTTAAGATAGACACTTCACTTATTCATCTGGGGACAAAATGTAGTCTTCAAAAATTTTAAGTGAGGGCAAAACAAAACTTTTATTGATGTAAGTGAGGATAAAGAGGGAATTTTGCTGAAAAAAGAAAGAAAAGGTCAGGGTTTCAGTGGCAAGAACAGCATCGTGGCCACGATTCCGCAATTTTGGCCGTGCTTCTACTGCGAAACGCCGCGACCGGAAAACACTCCGCACCGGCGGGTGCGTCGCGCCGGACCTCCGCTCCGCTCCTCGACGCTGCGATAGCGCTGCTATCGCCCACTATTGACTACTATTTTATTTTTCACTTATACAATCCACAAGAAGATGGACTTCAGATATCTCCATCTTTATTGAAAATTTGAAATGGTAATCAATCATCACAGATTAAGCTTTGGAAAGTTGATATAATCATACAACTACCTACTTACCCATCATATGCTGACACAGCTTCAAACATGTAAACTCTTTCATCCAGCTTCTTTAAATCTAGATACTGTGCAAGTTCTTCGGCCGATACTGCTTCAGGAAGATCCTGCAATCACAAGAATGTCAAGCAAGTGGCTACTATCACTCTGTCTACACACAAACAGTGGAGGACAAGGAGAAGGATGACATCGAATGAGGAAACTGAGGATGTAGACAATAATGGCAAAACATCAAAGGAACGATGACATATAAATACTATTGTGCTTTGTTCCACATGTGCTTCCACTCAAAAACCAGAAGGTAAGTTGACTAATATATGAGGGTTAGGAAGAAGATTTACGGAGAGCTTATGAAACTTGAAGTGCTATATAAATCAATTGGTAACAAAGCATTTCTGATCCCTTCTCTTCCCAAAACCAAAATCCAAAAGCAAACAATCTTGTACTGTTATAGTTGCCTAGCACCCAGATAGGCATAACTAGACTATAAGTCATTTTATGAGACATTGAACATGTACAGCATGAATAAACACTAGACTATATCAGAATTATTGAAAGTACTCATTAAAGTATAAGTCCTTTTATAAGGTTATAAAGGACTAAAAGAGACAATATTTACACACACCTGCTTGTTCGCTAATATCAAAAGAGGGGCTCCCTGTAGATCCTCATGCCGAAGCACCTTTTCTGGTAAACAAGAAAGTTAATAAGTTGCTGCCTTGCTTTTTATTTTATTTTATTTTATTTTTTGAGATATTCAGTATTATTGGAACTCCAAGCCAACGCCTTACAGAGCTATATATTTACAAGCACTAAAATCAAATCTTACTAACCAAGTGCAGACTTCGCATCTTCAAAGCGTGAGGGACAGGTAGCATCTACAACAAATATCACAGCATGCGCCTCTTCATAATACTTCTCCCAGATTGAGCGAAGACCAGGCTGACAGGAGGAACTTGCATTAGTACCTTAAATATTTTATATCCTCTCCCTCCCTCAACAATCCAAAAGAAGAACAGAAGTAAAAAGGTACAGAATAATGGAAGAAAACAGTATAAAGGGGTTGCACTGCATGCTTTACATCAAATGATACCTACTATTCCTGCCAGGCTTACAATTAAAATGAAGTACTGTATTAGTTGATCCAGCTTATAATACTGGATCAAATTTCCAATTACAAAATCTCCTTTAGCCTTGCCAAATTTAACAAATAAAATCAAGCCTCAGACGGGAGAAAGGTAAAATTGACTGTCCAAACCGCACAGTTCAGTAACAGATCTAATATAGCCTTAAATCAAGTAGCAATAGTTGTGTGTGAATTATAAAATAGTGAATATAATTTAAAGAAGCCTTAAACCAGCTAGAGACAGTTTTGCCAAAGGAAGTTCTGAAAAGCAAAAATAGTTTCTTGTCCTTTCATTAATCACATTTTAATCATTTAAAGAAGCATAAGAAACTAACATCTCAGGAACTACGCAGATGGTTATCATTTTAGCCATTCAATTTGTAGAATGAAATAATTTTAACAAGCAACTCATGAAGGTAGGATCAATGAATAAAATTACTTTTCCAAACTAAACTAATAATCCATCCTTCCTTGTAACATAAGTTTAGAATTTACATAGATAAATATTGCCTATTTGTTGCCCATACCTGACCTCCTAGGTCCCAGAACACAAGTTTTCTATTTGCAACTTCAATACGACCAATATTCAATCCCACAGTTGGAACAATTCGATCAGGAGGAAGACTTTCTATGTTTGAGTACACCGACTTCATCTTCTCCAGCAAAGTCTACAAAGTTATGTATTTACATAGCAATTCAGAGAAACACAACAAAGTTCAATAATTTTGTAAAAATATGGTATTTGAAAGATGCATTACCGTTTTGCCAGCCTTATCAATCCCCAAAATAAGTACATGAAGCTCTATCTTACTGAACAGGTACTTCCAAAGACCATAAAACAATGAAAACATCGTTTCAGCTCACTCTTTTATGCTTCCCCTCCTAACCTTCAAGGACAGAAGAATATCATGCTCATGCTATCTCGCGTGATAGCTCGTGTGCTCACAATCAGTTCACAATTCAGACTTCCTGTGCAAGTAAGGGTTGAAAGATGCGCTGAACATCATCCCCTGAATTAGAAATACAAATACCCCCTTTCTAATCCAAGATTTACATCAGAAAATTCCAATATTCAATTTGGCAAACAAATCTGATTGAACAACATTACCACTAAAAACAAAAAAAGTAATGTTTTTCCCCTCTTTAATCAAGTAATTTCTCAATTGCAAGATGCATTGCTATATCAAATTTCACGCTGATGAATGGCGCTCTATTGGATCTCAGTGTCACTTCAATCATATATATACCTACCTACACCTACGTGCATGATACAAAGACTGAAATGAACAAAATTTCCGTAAAATTCAGATAGCGACACAGAAAATTGTAGAAAGTGGAAGATGCAAATCAGAGAGGGGTTTCAACATGAGGCAGCAGAACCCCCGCATGGTGATTCGATAGAGTCAATTCAGTTGCAACAGATCCGGGAATTAAGGAAGGAATTAAAAAATACAGACGAGAAGAGAGCGGTTGAATGGATTTACCGGCGCCGGCGATGGCAACGAACGGCGGAAGACGGTGGTTGAAGAGCGATCCGATGGCGATGACGGTGGGAATGGGATCAGAGAGACTACTTCGTTTCCTCAGAGGCAGAGCTGTGTTTGTTTCGCGCAAGACACAGCAACTGCTAAGAAAACCAAGTATTACGATAAATAAAATTGAGATTTTTTTTTTTAATTATGTATGTCAATACTTTTTGATTTTAATTTAAATACAGTGATAATGTAAAATAGTTTTACACTGTCAATTAATAGAAATAGTAAAAAATATCAACTCATATAAATAATTACTCATTATGATAAGGGATTCACCATAATTTTTTACTTTTCTTTATTTCTATTGATTGACAATGTCAGTATATATCAATTAAATTTTTTTTTTTTTTTTGAGATGCGATTATGTATGCAATAGTTTTTTTTTTAATTGTGAATTATGAATTTATTCATGAAAAAGCCTCTAAGGCTAACGTATCTTTAATACAATGAAGGGTCTCAATAGTCCAATACTGATCAATTCTATATTTATATAATTCAGATAACTTATCTATTATTATGTTACAGGTCCTACGAATAAATTGGACCTTAAAATAACTAAACCTAGTAGCCAATCTATATCTATATGCTATCGTGAGCCGATTGTTGGATAAATTCATAGTTGTTTTAAAGTTCTTTAAAATTATTAATGATTTATTGGTTAGTATGGTTGATACTTGTTTTTTAATAAATGAGATTTTAAAATTAAGTTTTATGAATGAAAAAATATATTAATAGTAAAAAAATTTTACTTTAATAATAAGCTTATCTAATTCGAATAAATTAATGAAAAAAAAACTCACATTTTTTCAAAAGTTTTTTTAGAATTTTTTTTAAAACTTATTTTAAACACAAAATATGGTTTGAACACATTAATGTCTAAAAATTAAATTTCTGTTCACTTTTTGTTTGTAAAATACTAAGGAAGTCTAAATTTTAGTTTTACAAAGTCTCAAACAAGTTAACATCAATCAATCATAAGCAAAATTACCAATGCGAGGTTAGCTCAAGTAATTGGCAACTATTTTTTTTAAATAAGATATTAAATTCAAGTTGTGTGGATAGAAAAAGTTAACAGTAAGAAAGCTTTACCTCATATAGGATTGCTAATCTCCACACTTTCATTGGAAAGGTGATAATTAGCAAAGTTTACATTTTGTTTTGGACAAAAAATTATACTTCTCCTTTTTAAATCTACTTTTAATTAGGGGCAGTTTTGTAAATTTATTTTATTTATATTAATTACTATTTTAACTTTTTCTCTCACCTAATTAAAGCACTTGCCTATGTATTTTTTTCAAAAAATTAATTATCTTACAAACTATTTACACTCTTTATTATTATTATTATTATTATTATTATTTGATTGTATATTTATTTTATTCATATCAATTTTTTGTCCACATGTGATTTTGTAAATTTGATTTAATAAAATAAATTGTGTGGAATAAAAATAAAGTTTGCTATTCATTAAATATTGGGCATCATTTTAGTAACTTAATATAAAAGCTAATTGTCTAATACTAAGATACATGTATAATTATCTCTTTGGGTTAACATAGAATTGAAACATCTCATGATTAAGATTATATTATTGGATCGATCATCATGTGTGAAGGATGGGTTATTTGAAAGGACATCTAATTGTTCAAGAATTTCATAAAGAAATATTTTATTAAATTAATCTTAAATATATTTATTCAGCATATAATAATCTAACTTGAATTTTTACTATCAATTATATATTGTTTCGGAAAGAAAGAAATAGGAAAAAGGAACATTATATAGGTGAGAGTGGTGAGAATACTAATGAGGTGAGAAAATGGTAAAAATAGTAACTAATACAAACAATAAATTTATAAAGTTACCCTTAATTAAAGTTGATTTTAAAAAAAAGGAGGTGTGAATTTTTTTGTCTCAAATAAAATACAAATCTTATTAATCTTTATATGAAGGCATAAAGATTATATATATAAAGGCAAACTCGATTCAAGTTATATTAGTTGAAATTCAGGGAATTCTAAGTATTGGTAGTTTAGATAAAAAAATCTTGAGCAAAATTAATAAACATTATTAATTAAGTCTATAATAGTTTTCTTTTTGTATTTTTTCTTTTTATGTCATTTTTATAATTTAGTTTTTTATTAAATATTAAACAAGTATTTTTAATTACACTTTTTTTTATTGATAAATAAAGTTTTAGTTGTACAATAAATTTATTCTAATTCAACATCAAGGTATGTCTCTCAATTTATCAAATATTTAAGAGATATTTATAGATTATTTATTAATAGAAAACTTGAAATTATAAATGGAGGGTGAATCAAATAAGTCACCTCAATTGGCCTCGGTTGGGGATAATTAAAATATAAGAAATCAGAATAATTTGATATTTCTTTGATCTCGCATTGTATCTAGAATTATCTAGACCTTAATACTAGTTGGAAATAGTAATAACTTGCTACGTAAGCAAACCAATAAAGGTCAAAGATTCTCTTCAAGAAGCACGGCATAACTAAAGCTCACGCGGTGATCCCAAGTCAGACTTACGTTTCCCGTGTACCCGCCACCAAAAGTGAATAATAATTATCATAAGAATTTAATTTAAATACATAAAAATATAAAATAATTTTATATTATTAATAAAAAAATATTAATTTATATAAATAATTATTTATTATATTAAAAAATTTATCATAATTTTTTAATTTTTAATAATTTTATTAATTGATAATATAAAATTATCTTATATTATTAATCAATATATATCAATTAAATTCTTATTATAATCATAATTCATATTCATAATATGCTAATCCGTTAAACAAAAAATAAAATGTTAATAAGTATGTAAAAAAATTTGACAATAAATTCCAAAAAAGATTAGATAGAGAATAATTTTTTAAAATATTTATTATATTAAAATATTTTACTTTAGATACTTAAAAATAATTGATTGTAATGGATGTAAATTGACGCCTTAAATATACTTTACCTTTTTAAGGCAAAATAAAAACAGGTTCATGTAGTATTTTTTTTTTTTAATCCTTAGTAAATATTTAAAAGAATATGTGTTAGGAAACCGTAATAATAATAATATAAAATGAGAAAAAGAATAAAAATTGGTATTGGCAAGAGAATTCCATTGATTCAACAAAGAAAAAGACATGGCATGGTTCTTCTCATATACACGCATCATAGGATTCGGAGCTGACACCCATTTCCATTCCACTCTTCCCTTTTGTTTCATCAAACGCAACACTTTTCCCTTCTTCTTCTTCTTCTTCTTCTAAACCAAACAATAATCTTTCTAAACTTCTTGTTCTCAATTCCTGCAGCATTGACATGGGTGTTTCCTGGAGTAGCAGCGGCAGCAGCAGAAGAAGAAGAAACAACTTCATCCAAAACCCACCACCACCTCCTCCACCACCCCACTTGCCACCCCCTTCCTACTACTTTCCACAACCTCAACCGCCGCCACTGCCGCCGCCGCCGCCGCCTCCACCGCAAGGTTTCTTTTTTCCCTCCTCAACCACCTCTCCTCTCGCTCCACCGCCACCACCACCACCACCACCACCGCCACCGCCACCACCACCACCACCACCTCCCACCCATTCCTTCTATTACTCCACCAATGGTCATGCCAATTCTGTGTACCACCCTCTCCATCTCAATCACCCTCCTCTTCCTCCTCCTCCTCCACCTCCACCTCCCTATGTTGACCACCAAACTGCTAAGAAGATCAGGAACTATGTCAATGTCCACAAGGACACCTTGAGGCTCCACCTTGATGATCACAACCCCGATCACTACCTCCTTTCCTTCGTTTTCGACGCTGTCTATGATGGCAGGTAAGCAATTCCCTCTTATTCTCCTTCCTCATCCTCTCCCACCATTTGCTCTGGAACACGTTAATTGGATTCACTTATGATTTAGTACTTTGTTATTTGGATTAATTTTGCATTTCGTGATGACTGTTATTTTGAAATACATGATTTTGTTTCATGTTTGGACCTAAGTGGTTTCATCGTTTTCAAAAGCCTTGGACTAAGTATGCATCATATATATACTGTCACTTGATTATGGAGGAGTGATATCTTTCTGAATTCTAACTATGAAGCGATTAATTTTGCCAATTCAAAACTCTTGTACTAATTACTCTCGTTGTCAGTTTTTCTTTTTCTCTGTGTACAATTTACATACTCCGTAGAGCTTTTACAAGGAGAACATCACTGGTTGGGAAGGCAGGAAAAGATGTCAAAGCAAGCAAGATTTATCTGTCTGTTTGTCAATTCGTGAATTGAGACAGTGAGCGAAATGTGTAGCTACCAATACCATAGTTATATCTTTAATTCCTATCTGGAATCAATAAAAACATTGGTTAGATTTCTGTCATGCATATTACAGAAAATGCAGTATAATGTATGGGGGAGGGATCCATTATATGTCCATGTGGAATATTTAGTATTTTATAGTTTAAATCTTTTTAAGCTGTTAGATTGAGAACTCTTACTGTGCCATTCGTGCAAGGGAATTTCAACTTGTCTGTATATCTGGAATCAGAGTAAAACTTTGATCATATAATGACTGTAACAATTGATGAAGATGTTTCATTTTCTGAATAAATTATTATTACTTCTTTTTAAAAATTATACATGTACATATAATTCCATGAATCATGCAGAACAGATGTTAAAGTTCTACAGATTATGCCTGTATTTATATATGTGTGCACAATCATATGTTCATTATTTGCAAAGAAAAAAAAGTCCTTGAAAATTGAAAAGTGGCCTAATGCTATTGGTAACCACCTCCTATTTTGTGGACATAGTGTTTGCCTTCCTTGTATAGTGGTGTTTGGTAATTGGTATGCAACCATCCTCATTCAGTTATCTAATGTTCCTGGATATCTTGGGATCCTGAACAATATGCATGCCATGATACCAACTGATAGGAAACCAGAGCAGAATGGTCAGAAACACTGTATTATTTACTTTAAAATTGCTACTGATATCAGTATAATCTTGTACAGAAGCTGGTATTATAAACTCTTTCTAACAAGAAAATACAATTACCCAGCCAATTCGATAAGCCTGGTTCTCTCCTGCCCCTTCCAACTCCTTTTTTTTTCCTCATTCTCTCTTCCCCATTCCCCTCTTTTTGTTCCTCCCTTGTGCTCATAACCATCTAACATTTCCCCTTCCTGATTTTCCTTTCTGCCACATGGTCAGCAAATTACAGCTGTCTCATGCTGATTTTCCTATCCTCTATTGCTACTTCCCAGGTGATCCTGCCCAACCCCTTGTTACTCCTACCATTTCTTTTTATTTGCACCTTAGTCATGGTAGGATGATTAACACTGCAACCCCATATTGGCAATATGCAGTACTGTTCTGCCTCTCAACCTGTGGGAATATCATATTCTTGAGTCAGAAGCATTTGGAAATTTGATAGATTGCCATTTTACACATTCTCCCACATGCCCAAGAATGTAAGGCTGTTTTTAAATCGTGATACTAAACATTAGTGTACTGGAATATGATGTGCAAATAATACACTCATACACCATATTCTCTGATTTTTTCGCCTGTGTTGGAGACATTTCTGATACAGAGGTGCTTTTGGGATGGCAGCTCCTGTATTGTTTAGTCTATTTTTGGAGGGACCAAAGTGAGTTGAAACTTGAATGGGTTTTACTGTTTCCAAACATGCTAAATGCATTTGAGGTATCTGAAACTTGTTTCAAAATATTTTGAAGTGCAACTAAATGTTTCAAAATTCTAAAAATACTGCCTAAATTACATATCTGAGATTAGTGTTTGATTAGTTTCTTGCAACTAGTTTGGTTGAATAATTATATGAAATGATTTTTAGAAGATTGAATGAATATTGCATACATGATGGAATATTCTTGCTTCTCTAACGTCTTTGCTCCTTGTATTTGTAATTGGCAGCATTACGATCTTCTACTTTGCCAAGGAAGAAGAAAAATGTAGGTTTACTCCACTATTTCCTGATGCATTTGGGCCACTAAGAATCCCCTTTCAGAAAGGAGTTGGCCAGAAATTTTGTCAGCCTTCAGGAACTGGCATTGACCTAGGCTTCTTTGAGTTGGATGATCTTTCAAAGTCCTCACCTGGAGAAGATGTCTTTCCTCTTGTAATATGTGCTGAAACATTTCTGGCAACTCCTTCAGCAGATGAAACCCCTTGTGATTCCATGCTAGATGCATCGCCTCACATGCAAATAACTCAAGGTGTCTTAGAGAAAAGCAATGGTGATGATCCTTTCCAGATAAAAGTAGTTAGACAGATTTTGTGGATTGATAGTGTTCGCTATGAGTTGAGAGAGTTATATGG
Organism: Pterocarpus santalinus; assembly: GCA_031439595.1. Taxonomy (NCBI): domain Eukaryota; kingdom Viridiplantae; phylum Streptophyta; class Magnoliopsida; order Fabales; family Fabaceae; genus Pterocarpus; species Pterocarpus santalinus. The sequence goes on from CM062530.1 coordinate 58,705,098, forward strand.
AATAGGAAGCTCAGCAGCAACAGATTTTGATGACAATGATCCTGGGAAGGAGTGTGTAATATGCATGACTGAACCAAAGGACACTGCTGTCTTACCTTGTCGACATATGGTAAGATTTCATATCAAATCTACTTATATATATAGTGTAGATAATCAGTTTCAAGAAAGAAGGGCATTTTAAAGGTCTTACCACTTGTATTAGATATCATGTATGATAGTATTACACAACGGTTCATGTACATAACTCTGGATAAAACCGCCATTTGTATCTGAAATGCATTGCTTATAGAAAATCAAGTTCATTGTTAATACTTCTAACGGAGTAAAATGGGTGCTTGGAGATGCTATGTTACCTTAATTTTTCTATTCTTTCTCTCCTGCCACCCCTTCTTAGTATGTTTTAGATATTGTGAACTACATGTCATCATGAATATATTGTTTAAAATCATTGAACACAACATCATATATCAGAACTTATATATATATATATATATAACATGAGAAAAATGGATATCGAGTGCCTTGTCTCTTCCTGGCTAGCAGTAGCAGCGAATATACTAATTGCTTAACTATGTTACATCATGTTTGTGTATTATAATTATTTTTACATTATATTCATTTTCTATGTTGATTGTTCTCACATTACATTTGTTGTATTTTCCCAGTGTATGTGCAGTGAGTGTGCAAAAGCTTTGCGGCTCCAATCCAATAAATGCCCTATATGCCGTCAATCTATTGAGGAACTTATTGAGATCAAGACAAACAGTGCCGCTCAATGAGATCTTTTACCCTGATGCTTAGTTGAATTTTGCATGGAATTTCCATCAAATTCCTTCAGTTGATTTCAAGAAAAATTTCCCCCTTTTTTACATGTCTGCACTCTGCAGTCAGGTGATATATAGCAATTTCTTTATCTTTTTTGTAAATTGCAGTCAATAACCTGTCTATAGTTCTTATGTAATGTGATCGAGCGAAAATTATATCATGTGCATATTTCAGGTGATTGAATGTTACTCCTGTGTCATCTAAATTGTACAGATGATTATTTTTCCATCTATTATTTGCTGAACAAGGGAGACATAAAATAGCACCTGGTTTGGTTGCTAGAAAACTTACTTCATGTATAATGAGGGTGCAGGTTCCTCCCTAACAAAAGTATGTTTGAAAGTTGTCAAAGTTTTGATCATGTTGTCATCACCAATGTTCAAAGCAGAAGTTTCATTCTCATTAATGTGTGACAGTGACTTATTGAGTATAAGGAGAAGGACAAGATCCTAGGTTTTGGACTTCGTTTTTCTTCTTTTCACTAGCAAGTAGCAAGAGGCTAACCAAATATTGCCCTAGAGGGTAGCATTACTGTTGTATAAGATCAGAATCTTCATAGCTTGGACAGGTTTTTCATTTGAAAGGGGTTTCCTATTATGCCTTTCCCTATTCCATTTGGAGTAGTAGGAAAAATGTCCCCTTCAAGATCGTTGAAAAGTGCACAGCTCCTCAACTCCTGAACCTAATTAAGTCTTCAATTGCCAGTGTGGTAAATCAATCTATTGTTGTCTGACATTATTTAAGAAATCTAAATCAAGTGCCGATTTCATGAACAAGTTTTTTAGTGGAGAAAACCTTATAATAGTCTGTATTTTTCCTAGTCCAGAGTTGGCCCTGCCTTCAACCAGAATTCCTACTTTTACTCTCCCAAATATTTATAATGAGGTACTGATATGATTCGTCATTAGAGTTTGTGAGCTATTAATGATTGTAAGGTCCTGCTTGGTTCGGAGCAGGTATGAAAGGAACACTGGATCAGAATGTTACACCTAAATCGCCAACCATTTGCTTTTCAATTTTGCTTCTCCTTTGTATATCTCGTTTTTCGAGCCGCCTGAAGATCTTAGCTAGCTTATTCTCAATGGAAGTTGATTTTCAGTAGAATGTTTTATAACCATTAGGGGGAATCTTATTATATCTTTGATACCTTAAAATCAATCGTCAGGGGTAGTGGTAATTGAGAAGATGATGGAAAAATATTTTACGTTTAAAACTATTCAACCACAGATTTTATGTTGTGTTTGTTGACATGGAAAAAATGATAACAAAAGGGTAAAATTAAATGGGAGAAAATGTTTCATATTTTAAGCTTTTGAAGATATAAATTGGACTCTTAAAATTCATTAGGGAAAATTGCCATGTACCTAAATATCTGATAGTTCCAATTATTTATTTTTCTTTCGTATTCTTCTATTCAACTTTTGGACCAGCGAATGAGGAGGGTGGAAATACTTTATGAAGAAAGTTTGTGATGATTTGTCTTTGGTTTTCAAAATCCCTACGCATGTAACATTTCACTTTGGAAAATGGTGAGTTTAACAACTGGAGTTATGGGCGTCTGAAGAAACTTACGGGGATCAAATTCCATACCCGTAATCCTAGTCATTATTGCGTGTTATAATGGCCTATCTTGCAATTCACTACTCAACCTTACTTAATGTGGTTTATAAGGCATCACATGTGTGTCTCTAATCATCAAATTGTCGCAGACTACATAAGATTTAATTATGTATAATGATGATAGGCGGTGCAATAGTAGGATTGGTGTATCCTTAATGTCTCTCATTTTTCAATCACCATAAAGCAAACTTCATGATAACCAAGGACATATGTGAAAAATGAGAGAACTACGGAAACTCAAACATGGATTAGATCACAAAATTAGCCATTTTGTGCCAAACCACATAATTAAATGGATTTAATTGTTAATTGTTAAACTTAAAATATAAGAGCTTACTCTATGGAATATACAAAAATGCTTTCTTTTGGAGCCAAAGCCACAGCCCAACATACTAACATTTATATAAACAAAATCTTGACGTGCTTCTCTTTTGGTCTTGCAAAAAGAGAAAGTTGAAAACCAAGGAACCGGGTAAGGTACCAAACTATCCGAAGTTCATCTGAACTCCCTACAATTTTCAAGACAGCGACTCAAATATATTTTGGCATCTTTTGCAACCTTTTTGCAAAGAAAGAAGAAGGAGATTAACCCAAAAACCTCAGAAGAAAAAAAAAAGCTTGAACATACAGACTAAAGAAAAAGGAGGCTTCTAGATAGTCATATTGCAGGTTACCTTTAACATTTGTTTCTTTATAATGTCAGTGTGTTTGGGATAATGGTAATAATTAAAACCATGTGCTTGATACCTTCCAACTTCCCAAGTATACAGAACAAGACGATTGGAAATGGAAACAAGAATCAAAATTTTTCCCTTGTGGTAAAAGCTTCTCAACACCTGCACTTGCATTATTAATTTCCCATACCATGATAAATTCTAGTGCTATAAAGAAAGGGGGCCATGTGTGAGATGCAACTGCAACTGTACTCTTCTCGGTGAGGCTCAATAAATAAGCCCCACTTCCCCCTCCCTCCCTTAATGTGCAAAATCATATTCTCACTTATCAATCACTGTCCAAAGGCCATGTGAAGCCTTCAACGTAAATAGCAATGGCTTTGCATGGTTGCCAAAGTCATTCCCCAATAGAGCCTTGGTGACAAATTTGGGTAAAATCATATCCCAGATATAGATGGACCTATTCAACTCAAAATAAAATTCCCCATCACTCCTTCACTTATATAAAATCCATGCCATCACAGCTGTGCCTGTCACGATCATATATATACCAAAGTCCTTTTTTTTTTATTTTTTCATTTTTGGGTTTGGGGGTGTTTGAGGTCAGGAGAAGTCCATAACAGATCCATCGTCCCTTTTCTTCCATTCACGATGTTTCATCTGAGAAATTTGAACTCATGACCAGAGTTTGATATAACTTATTCGTTCAAACACTTACCAATAGACAAGAGTTAGTTGATGATAACAAACATATAACTTTTTTTTTTTTTTTAAAGCTTTTACAACTGCATCTAGCTAGTATAAAAAACTATGCTCATTATACATATAAAGAATTGATTGAAAGTGATAAGCAACATTGGTCTCTTAGAATAAGGACGGGAGTTTAAATTCTAAGGAAGCAACTACATCAATTAATCTTACTTAATGATGGCCAAACATATAAAAATACCTCATGGTCTCAAAGGGGGAAAAAAATACCATACCCGTGATAGAAGCAATAAGTCGAGATGTTGAAGCTTATAAAATTTCACGAGTGATCTAATCAAATAAAGCCTACGCCGATTTTCAATATAGCCTAATACTAGTAACTTAATACATATATATATATATATATATATAGACCTATGTCATATTAAAAAATTAACAATAATATCTCTTTCTTTTGGCCAAGGGCAATAAAAACCAAGTTGTTATGTTTCTTTACACCATTCAAATACCCTTTGACGGGTAAAGCAACATGTTCAAAGAGATAAAGAGTAAAACAAAAGGGAAAAGGCCAGAAGGGTTAGATCACGGTTTAGGCTTTTAAGAAGGGCAAACAATTATTTGGTTGGGAAAAAAAAGTAAGTGCTGAAAATGAAGAAAAAAACAAAGGAACGTCTGGAACGTGATTCATCAGTATCCAAATGGTTATATAGCTAGTTTTTGGCTTGCTTCTTTTTCACCGAATTGCTGTTAAAGTAGGGTATGCATGATATAACCAGAAGAGCTTAATTATTGTTATTATCCGTAAACGCGGCCTAGATGGCTACTTGCTTTTTGAAAGCCCATAAAAACGTGACCACAGACAAGTCTGTTTTCGTTTCACTCAAGTTGGCACCAACACTTAGAAGAAGACCCAATAATTACGGGTACTCCCACAAAACTCCATGCGTGGCGGTATTTACTTTTTTGGTGTGTTTGATTGGAGGAAAAAAGAAGAAATTTTTTTTTTACATAAAGAGGTTATTCATGAAAAATTTTTCTTCATTTTTATTCTCAACCAAACACCACTTTATGTTAAAAAAAAATTCGGTCCGGTTCAAAATAGTTGGTAATTTGGTTATTTTTATATAAATTAAAAAATTTAAAATCAATGTATTTATGATATAGATTTACTAAAACGCTCATATTAAATTTTATTGTGTAATAAAAAAACATGATTTTTTAATATTTTATCCAAGATATACTATTATATGGTGAAAAGTAGCCATTTTTTTAACCAATAAAGATAATGAGTAAAATTGAAAAATTAACAACAAATATTGCATTGATATGTGAGAATAATAATTATGGTGAATAAATTTTTTTTACCCAAATTACAACTATTATAAACTAGAGAAAGTAATTAAAATATTTTACGAAGAAAGAATTAGAACGTTAATAAAGTGTAATTAATTTCCCCTTCCGGAAGAACATACATAACTGTATTTCATTAGGGTTAGACCACCCCATTTTGATTAACATGGCAAATCTCTTTTTACCCGGAATATTTCCTTCTATTGCAGTATTGTTGATAACCAAGGATCATGGAGGGACACTTCATGTTTAAACATTTAAATATGCAAACAGGGCTCAAAAGTTCGCCTGATAATGAATTTTTTTTGGGTTAAAAAAATAAAAAATAATAATGTAAAGGCGTGTACTACTAAATATTTAATTTTTAGTAATATTTTCTTAAATTACAAAATCTAAAAAGTGTTATTAAAAATATAAGAAAAAAGCGTTATTAAAGCTCTTTAACAACATCTTTATTAGTATTGTGTTTAGATTATCTTACTAGAGAATTTTCATAATATTTTTTTATAATTTAGTAATATTTTGTCAATGTTATTAAATTTTAATTATGTTATAGTGGTGAAAACAATCAGTTTATATTTATTTATCCGCCAATACACTACTTCGAATTTGAAAACTTAGTGCATGTAAGCCGTAAATCTACAGCGGCACGTTAAGGGGCAATGAGGAGAATGTGCTCGACAAACTTCATATTAAAATGGTACAATAATTAATTAAATAATTTATCATAATAATAAATTAATTTTGATACATTCTCAGCATAAAAAGTGTTCTATATTATTATCTAATTATATTATATATTATTATATGTGAGACTTTTTAGATAATAGATAAAAATTAAATATTTTTACTAATATAATAGTACATAATTAAATATCTGTATAAAATTACTCTTTTATACTAATAATATATTAAAATTAAATTTCAATCATAATAATAACTACAATTATTAGACTTAGTGAAGTTCATAACCCGATCCAGCTTACTAACTCGTCCTAACTTGAAGTTTGTTGTGTCAGATTCGGGTTATAAAATTTGACCCAGTATATTTTTCGAGTCGGGTTCAGATCATGATTTGGGTTGGCCCAACTCAACTGGAAGTTAAATAATTCTTTAAAACTTTTATTTTTTGAAAAAATAATAATAAATTATAATATTTTTATACTTCAATTAATATATTTTATATAACATGATGTTATTTTTATATTAATATAATTTATTTTAAAATATATATTATAAAATATCTCTTGAATTTTTTTTATTTCTAGAATTTTATGACTTTACTATATATAAGATCTAAATCTTTATATATTGTGTAAATATTAGATTGACCCAATTAATTATTGGATCAGGTTTAAGTTCAAAAATTCAATCTGAACACATAATCGGGTCGGGTTCATATCTAGTCTAATCCGACCCAACCTATCTTTTGTACACATGTAATTACACTTGAACAACAGAATTTTAATTATACGAAATAATAACTATAACCTATCTTAAAAGTATACATGAAGAGAACTCATCCAAATTTTATAGGTATGATGGCTTCAATTTTAATTTTGTCAAAGAATGTGGGATATTATTCGTGTTGATTTCTCTGAGCTCGAGGTAGAATTTTTCATTAATGATAAATTTTTTGCTACCGTTAATTCGACTTGGATTACTTTAATTCCAAAATAAAAGGTGTTGTAGAGTTAGGGTTTGTTTGTTTCAAACTTTTTAAAAAAATGATTTTACAACTTAAATTTTACATATAACTAAAAAAGTTAAAATCTATTTTTAGTTTTTTTTATAAAAGTTAAAAATAGATTTTTTTTAAATCTAATTATTTTTTAAAAAATATTTAAATATATAAAAACATACTTTTTTTTAATAAAAAAATAATTTTTTGTCAAAAATAATTCCAAACAAATACATCCTAAATTTTTGGTCAACTAATGTGATTGACTTAGTGCACAAAGTCATAACCAAGTTGTTATCAAAAGGATTTACAAAGGTGATGTCAAATTTGATTGGTAAAGAGAATAAAACGAAACTTTCGACAAATTATTTGGATCATTTTTACCAAGGTCCACCATAATTTTTGCCAAACTTTATCACAATTATCGTCAAATTTATAAATTTTCGCCAATCACATTATTGTGTATACAATAAATTTTCAGACTATGAAGTAATAATCTTACTTTTTAAAGTGACTAGAAGTTGTGAGCGTCAATGAGTAGATTGAGAATAGACTAATTAGTTAGTGGCTTTTTTGTCATATTATTAAATAGTGACTAAAACAAGATTTTATTTTATTTTTCATCAAAAAATATTTACGCATTTGCAAGTAACAAAAATAAAAGTAAATTTTGCTTTCTTTAGATAAAGGTAAAGGAGAAAAACTCAATCTTGTGCTTAATTTATGAATAATAAGTAGTAGTAAGTGAGTTATATTTTTAAGGAGAAAATTAAAGTCCAAACTCTAAAAAAATAATTATTAAAAGGATTTATTGACCATAACGTTGCCCAAAAATTTAATTTTATAATAATATCTGTAAAATTATCTTAAATTAAAAAAGAAAAAGAGAGGACAAGTTATAAAGTTTATCTATATAAACTCAAATAAAATTAGGGATGGCAATAGAGATATCTATGGCTGCCCCTCATCTCCATTTAAAAATTTGTCCATCATCCCCATGGTTTTTATTCCCCATTTTTTGTGAGAATTCAAATCTTCATGGATATTCGTGAATTTATACAAAAAAATCTAAAATAGAAAGATTCCAAAAAAAATATTTTTAAACTTAAATAAAGCATATATAAATGTCTATAATCCACTACTACATTACTAATTGATACAATTAAAAATAAAAATATATGACGCAAATCTAATTAAAAATAATTGGAAATATTATAAAAATGCATACAAGCTTCGTATTATAAATTATAAAACTTATATATTTGTTATGTATTTTAGAGATTTCACATAAATAGAAACTTAACTAATTTTTATAGGCAGAAACTTTATATCCCACCTCGTTCCATTTAATAAATAAGGACTCTACCCTCATTTTGTGGAAACCAAATTTGTTCCCAAATTTATTTCTGTTACATGTAGTTCTTAGGCTTTTTCACATAAATAAATCAAAAAAATAATTAAGTGCGAAAATGTCCTCTTTCATCTTTTTTTTCGAAAATGTCTTGATTTGAGTTTCTATGTAAATCGTGTGAGGTTAGAACGATTTATAATTGAACATAAATCGTGGCAGCCTTACACGATTTATGGCCTCCAAAGCTATCAATCAAAAATCGTGGGAGGGTGCCACGATTTCTATGGGATCCAATTGAATAGAAATCGTGTCACGCTGACTCACACGATTTTCGTACAAATCCCCCCACCACATATACTCAACTTCCACCGTCCAATGTCATTTTCAACCCATCCAATATTATTTTTCCAGCAAGAAGAATACGTCTTCTCCCCAAAATTTGAGTGATAGATGGAGAAATTTTACATTCTTATTCATCATAATGGTGAAATCATAAATACAAATGAGGGAGTGACATTTTGCAGTTCAAACTCAGTTTGTCTGAATATTCATCCTTCTATTACTTTATTGGAGCTGCAGAGCAAAATATTACAGAAGTTGTGCCAACAAAATAACAAGCATATAACACAAATGGTGTATAGGTTACGTATAGCAGTTGGGAAAGATCTGATTCGGTACAACAGTCTTGAGATCAGCTGTGATGAAGATATCGGAGTGATGTTTGATTGTCATGCTCAATTTCCGGAGATTCGTATTATGGAGCTATTCATTGTTTTACAAGACTCAGCTTTAAGCTCCGAAGGATTTGCTCCCGATCCAGCATTTGTTGCATTATCACTGGCCGAACGTTCACCTACATTTGCAATGGCATCGCAAAGACCTGTGCAGATCCAAAATATTAATGTAGAAGATGCGGATGATTTGATAGGCGAGCCAAGTTTTGCACAGCTTGCAATGGAGATAGCAGCACCACGTTCGTAGCATAGTCCTATTGCAAGTTATGACTTTATTGTTGATAATGAAGATGAAGAAGATGAGCCAGATGTAATACCAGATGATAGCGATAGTGGCGAGGATGGGGAAGCAGTGCCTGCGACTCAGAGCCAACCACGGAGCAGCCAATCTCGATTTGGTTCCCATTCTCATTCTCAATCATATGCATATGTGTCTCATTATGATTCTTTAAATTTAGAAGTCATGCATGAGAGTCCAGCTTTAGGAATTGGAGGCATGGTAGATAGTAGTGATATTTTGGGTGAGGCAGGAGAAAATGAGTTGGAAATTGGACAACAGTTTCCTAATAAGGAGGCTGTATTATTTGCTGTTAAAATTTACAGTATTCGAAGATCAGTTGAGTACAAGGTCCTAGAATCTGATCATATAAAATATCATGACAAATGCAAGCAGTTTGGAAATAGATGCAGTTGGAGCATACGTGTGACTTATCGCCAGAAAAAAGGAGTGTGGGAAATTCGGAAGTACAATAGACCACACACGTATTTATCTGCATCGCTTTCACAGGACCATTCTAAGTTAGATACTAATGTTATATGTGCAAACATATTCTCCATAGTGCAAGCTGATCCAACAATTTCTATTAAAGTTTTGCAAGGGTCAGTGGAGGCAAAGTATGGATTCAAGACTTCGTATAGGAAGATTTGGCTCGCCAAGCAGAAGGCCATTAGTAAGATTTTCGGTAATTGGGAAGAGTCTTATAATGAACTTCCGAAATGGCTACAAGGGTTGCAGGCATTTAATCCAGGTACAATTATTCAATTGGTGACTCAGCCATACTATATAGGAAATTTTGTTGATCATAGCTGTATAATGTTTTATCGTTTATTCTGGACATTTGCTCCTTGCATTGAAGCATTTAAATACTGCAAGCCGCTGATTACAATTGATGGTACGCACTTGTATGGGAAGTATGGTGGAACACTATTAATGGCAATTGCTCAAGATGGTAACTCTAATATTCTGCCAATTGCATTTGCCGTGGTTGAGGGGGAGATAAGAGAAGCATGGTCATTCTTCTTGAATAATCTTCGGCAACATATGACTCCGCAAGAGGGTATTCTCATTATTTCTGATAGGCATGGTGTTATTAAAGCTGCTTTAAATGCCGATGACAGTGGGTGGCATCCTCCACGAGCCCATCATGCATATTGTATACGGCACATCATTTCAAACTTTGCTCTAGCTTTCAAGAGCAAAGATGCAAAGTGAGCTCTGATAAATGCGGCATATTCAAAGACCCGCCGAAAGTATGCTTATTATCGTGGCTTGTTGAGAGATGAGAATCCAACTATATGTGATTGGATAGACAGAATTTCCATTGAAAAGTGGGCACAACATGCTGATGAGGGCCAGAGGTTTGGGCATATGACAACGAATTTGTCAGAGTGCATTAATGCTGTTCTTAAAGGTACACACAATCTTCCAATTACAGCTTTGGTGAAGTCTACCTATTTCCATCTTGTAGCATTGTTTGTGAAGAAAGGGAAGGCAGTGGAGGCTCAGCTTGCAAGCAAACAAGTGTTTTCACAAGCCTTGTTGCGAGCAATTGAAATCAACAGGCAAGAAATAGGCTCCATGACTGTTTCTGCATTCTCTCAGGCAAATGAGTCTTTTGTGGTGGAGGAGCATGCACGAATAGGGAATTACAGTCAAGGAAGTTATAGGGTGAGACTTTCTGATCATTGATGTGATTGTGGGTATTTTCAGGCACTTCATTACCCTTGTCGCCATGCACTTGCTGCGTGTGCATATGCACATCTTGATTGGGGCTCTTTTGTTGATGATGTTTATCGCATGCATACTGTATTTAATGTATACAGAATGGAATTCTCAGTTATTGCAAATGCAGCTTATTGGCCTGAGTACAGTGGAGCTCAATATGTCCAAATCCACAACTAAGACGAGCAGATAAAGGTCGTCCAGTTTCAACTAGAATCCGTAATGAAAGGGATGCTGTCGAATCCGGACAACCAAAATGGTGTGGCTTGTGCAAACAAGAAGGTCACACAAGACGAAGATGCCCTACTCAGCCTTCTTCATCCTCCAGCCAACCTAGTGAAGGCAATTAATTTCCAGCTATTGTATATTATTTTTTTAGTTTCGTATTGTTGATTTTGGTTTGTTATTCGACTATTGTTAATTTTCCAAATGCTTAGATAATGTAATTTCGATTGTGTATTTTTTAATATAAATATGCACTTAGACTATATCCAATTAAAGTTTGTTACTTTTTAGCATATTCTATATATAAGTGGAATATTCATCCGCCATAAACAAAATATTAGAATCTAAATAAGTAGAAAATAATTATATACATGGGTTTGAAATACAAAATATCCATATGCAAGTCAACGTTATGTACATCATATACGGACATCTAATCTCATTTATCTCATCGTGGGGCCGGTAAATGACAACCTGTGTGGCACTGACGATGACGAATCTCCCGCATAGAGCGACCCCTCCCATGATCGTATTCCAGCTCCGGCCCTAACTCAAGCTCTCCCTGCTGCTCCTGGTCCTGCGCCAGCTCTCTGTGCTGAACCTGCTGAGCCTCCTGGTCAATCTAACCAACTGTGAATGCTGATGACGAAGTCTCGCCAAGTAAATCAAATCCATACGAGCCCTGATAAGAAGGCACTGGTGTAGATGGGTTTACATTTAGATCAATGCTATCAAACGATGGCCTATACACATCTGATGGCATTGTCTCATCTCAAGTAGGTGTATCCGTCGAAGCATTTAGGAAAGCCTCAAGCTCAGCACACATCGCACCTACATCAGGACTAAACTGATGGCCAGGACTGGATAGCAACTGGGAGCTAGGCCCAGCCATATACTGCGAACTAGAACCCCCCATCATGGTGGCCGTCAAATGTGCCTGGCTGGATGTACCGTACTCAGGCATGGGCTGCAAATTCAGACCGCTAGCAAAAGAGTCAGAGTGCCTATGATGCTAATCATCATCATCATCACCAAACTGGCAAGGATCTGCATAATCATCATCATCGTCGTCATCATCTCTGCGACGGCTAACGCGTGTCCCGACGCCTAAATGGCGCTCCCGTCGGCGGCGATTTGGAGCATGAGCTAGAAGGGCCACAGCAAGCACTGGTGGAACATGCTCAGGAACATCTCGAGGCATCTCGGCGCGTCGAGGATCACGAAGGACTCGATCTGAACATAAAAACCTTCATGCAACACTCGAGTACTATCTCATGTACTCAGCTGATGGGCGATCGTCGGAAGAGGCCTGAAATCGAACTATCTGGTTCGCCCGTGCATCCCAAAAATTATGATATGCCCTGTACTGGTCAGGCCACCAATGATCTGCCCTATGAGCATCCTTGCCGTGAACCCTATCAAGGTTCAGCGGCTCAACTGGTATAGGCTGCTATCTTCCAAACTATCGGATAACGCTATCTGGCTGCTGGAACTCAATCATAGTAAAGCAGATCAAGGCTGTGACTGATGTCCAAAGAGGGGAATCCCGAAAAATAAAGTCCGGTGTCATCTGGGCTACATCTAGGTCTTAGTATGGAGTCCACCTAAACTGCAATGTTTAACAACAATTCAATCAATCTAAAAGTAACAAATTCAAAAGTAACATGTAAGTAAGGTAACTGAATGCTTCTTACCCCGGTGATAGTCAAATCATCAAGCTGTCTCCGTAATGCCAGCAACCATCTCTTGTGGTTGTCAGAGGTGCAACGATAATCCCTCCACCTGAAACAAATTAAAGCAATAATCTTAATAATATTCAAATATGAAAGGTAAAAAAATATAAAATTAATTTATTTTTTCATAACTGTACCTCGCAGCAAGTGGAAAAGTGAGCTCAGCTGGAAGAGGTCTCAATGGTAAGATTCTAAACCAAATCCATGACTGTAAAAGGGCCAAGCACCCAAAAATATCGCTCACTCTAATATTGATAGCGCGATAAAGATTGCGATATAGAGTCGCAAGCACTGCAGACTCTCAGCTAAAGCTCCCAAAATACTCAAAGTCGTGCAACAATGGCAGCCACCTCAAATGAACTTTGGACCCTGACTTATCCGCCATTAAAAAACCCCAAACATCATCATAATATAAGCTCGAGTGTGACGTATAGCTGTCTTCGCAGGTGCATTTGCCTGCAAATCACGAAATATGGTACTAAACCAAGACAGAAACACTGAATATCCATCTCGCTCATCTAAACTTGGCACTGTACCAAATAAATCATAGCATATGGTCCATATATCTCTGCCATGATATTTGCCCCACGATCCAGTGCATCCGCTAACTACCTGTCCATCAATCCGTAGCCCTAACTGATAGGCAACATCCTCTAATGTGATGGTGCACTCTTCGTATGCAAGATGGAACGTGTGGGTCTCCAGTCGCCAGCGCTCCACAAATGCGCTGATCAGCGCATTATCGTACTCATAATATGGGACCTGAGCTACATACCATAAGCCTGCCTGCCGCAAATATGGCTCCATAAGAGGATGTGGCGCAGGTATGCGGCAACGCCTAGCGGTCAACACTCGAGATGGCTGTAAAAGCATGAACATAATATCATTCGTATTCAAAAACTCAAACAAACCTAAATTAAATTATTTCAAACTAAAGGCAGTAAACTATATTTATTAAAAATATATTAATTAAATTAAACTTCATAACACTAACACTATAATAAATTAAATAAATATTAAAATTAAACTTTATAATATAATAACAACAAAATTATCAATAATTAACTTAGATATATTAAACTAAACCTTAAAATAATAATCTTAATTAAAATTTATAAAATTTAAATTAACTTACATTTATTTTCCTTGTAATATCAATAAAAAATAAAATAATATTAAACTAAAAATGATTAAAATTAATCTGTAAACTAAAGTTTTGATTAACATATAAATATTTTATATAACAAATGATTACTTTACTAAACTAATCAAAACTAAACTAAGCTAACTAAATTTTTTTTCACTAATCTAAATTAATCGTAACCCTAAACTAAACTAACCAAATATTTTTTATACTAATCTAAACTAAAATAAAAAAATATTCTTTTATTAATATTGAATATAACTAAATTAAAATATAGATATGTAAACAAGTACTTTTTCATGCAAATGCGCAGAAATATGTGAAACTTTATCTAACCGGCGTAAATTATTTTGTGCTATTTCTGCAGAAACTCCCGTTTTTCTCTCTCCTTCGCTCACCTCCCACGATTTCTTTGCAAATGGCTCTTCCACGATCTCTGAACGAATTAACAGTCCTCACACAATTTCGCTTTTTATAGGAAAAATAGAAATCGTGGGAGGGTGCCACAATTTCTGTGGGATCCAATTGAATAGAAATCGTGTCATCCTGATACGATTTCAGTTCAATTGGTTGCCACAGAAATCGTGGCACCCTCCCATGATTTCTGATTGATACTTTTCTAGCCATAAATCGTGTAAAGTTACCATAATTTCTGTTCAATTATAAATCATTTTAACCTCACACGATTTACATAGAAACCAAAATCAAGATATTTTCAAAAAAAAAGATAAAAGAAAATATTTTCGTATTTAATTATTTTTTTTTTATTTATATATGTGAAAAAGCCGTAGTTCTTACGGATATCCGCTTGAGCTGGTGTTTATTGCTATCCTAAATGGAATGGGAATAAAATGTCAAGGGCTAGTATTTGGTAATGATGATATGTAGTAAATGTGGAACGGCCATGGCCCAAGTATTTAATGTTGTTTGAAGGAGAATTGAAGTGTCTAGGACTGTTTGATGGTGTTAATACGTACGAACATTTAAGTAGCATTTCAGAAGTGTCAAATCCTAACAAGCAACAGCATTAGTCGGAATTCTTGGATTGCCCATGTCTAGTTCTGAATAAATAATTTAAATAAAAAGGCCAAAAATATTAGAGAAATTTTATATATATATATATATATATATATATATATATATATATATATATATATATATATATAATGAGGACCCAATGTCTTTTGAAGAAAAAAATATTTTACCTTTTTTAATTAGAGAATGTGTATATTTTACCTCCAATATTTAAAAAATATATAAATTGATCCCTAAACTTTTTTGATTATGTATTTTAATTTATTTATTAAATTTTATTTATTATTAAAAAAATAAGTATATTATACTCCTTCAACTCTGATTATCTGTATTTTAGTTTCTAAATTAAAAAATAATTGATACTTTAAATTTTATTAAATATATACTATTTCTATTAATATTAGATGAAAAAATTAATAAAAAATTAATTTACATATTAAAAAAATTCAAGAGTCAATTTATATATTTTTAAAATATTAAAAATAAAGTGTGCATGACTATAATTAAGAGGATAACGTGTTTTTGTTTCTTTTTTTTTTACTAATATTAAAGTATTATGTTATAAAAGAAAAAGATATAAAAATATATTTATATGAATAATGATGGGAAATATAATAACAAAATTTATATTCTTTTAATAATATGCCACTTTTATGTTAATAAAAAATATAAAAATATATGATAGATTGAATTGGACGGATTGTGCATATGATAATTACAATAATTACCTATTAGTGGCTATGTACTAATGACTTTAAAAGTTTTGCATAAAATTATAATGCACATCCCCTAGCTAGGAAGCTAGAACATCATCATCGAGTATTTACATATTATTGTCAATTAAAATTCAGAAATTATAAATACAGGATATTTACTTTTACTAAAATATAATAATCACTTGGCTGCAATGCGTTACTGTAAAAGATAATATCAGTATTCCGGAAAGAAGAAAAAAATAGTTTTATATATACTAAAAAAATGTGAAAATATCAACAAAGAAAAAAAAAATTAAGACTCTGGAAACAGTTGGCACAAAAATTTTCGCATACTTTAATGAGGAAAGATGATCCATAATGAAGTGTGTAATATTGTTTCACATGAGGGATGAGGCAGCTCGTAGCTCCCACTCTCTAGAATGCATTTTTGTTGTTAGCTAAAAACACTTGCACTTGAGTTGAACTAACTTATTATAAAACAAACTATTATTATATTATTTTTTTAATCAATAACTCAACTCAAATTTAAGATTTTATTTAAAAAAATAAGTATTAAATTATTTCAACTAATCAAATGTTATTAAAACTAAAGGACCTTAAACTTTTGTTAGATGGACAATGGCACTGACCCGATATCAAATAAATCCATATAAAATGATTTAATAAATAAATGGTCGTATTTTCCAATCCAAGCATATACTATCATTTGCTTTTGGATAGAAGGTACATTGCATTTGATGTAATACTCAGCTGAGGATCATTATTTCGGCCTCAGAAAAATAAAATAAAATAAAATAAAATAATATAGAAATGTCTGAGCAGATGGAGGGGCTCGGAAATGAAGAAATTTCTGTGTGATATAGAACAGTGGTGGAGTCAGCAAAATTTCTTGGTATGCTCAAGCCACTGGCGAGGACGAAACTGTAAATCCACTTGAGAGAAATTCGTTTGAAATGAACGAAAAACCAGCCCGAGATAGGAAATTTACAAGTTATTGTCCACAATAAATGGCAGTATTAATTGAATCACCCAATTCTGGAAGATAAAGTCTGACAGAGTTCATTCGTATTTGCTGATAGTTATTATCAAGTATTAAAAAAGAGGAATTTGTTAACAAGGCGGTTAAAGAGCTAAAATAAAAAAAATATTAAATCGAAAAATGTTTAACATGTCATCGCTAATAACAAGGGTTAAATACTTTCTAATCAATAAGAATTAGGTATAGCAAATTGTATTCTTAAAAAAAAAATCAAATTTAATAAAATGAAATTATTAAAAGAATTTCTTAATTATATAAAAATATCCTAATGATCAAAAGAAAAAAAAAGGCATAGACCAAATTTTACTTCAATCTTTTATTTATTATTGTCATGACTTATTTATTTATTTTTTAACTGGAAATAATGAAATTAAAAATTATTTTTAAGAAATATTTTTTAGGAAAGTAATAGGAGTCAAATATAAAATATTATAAATCTAAATAAGATAAGTAAAAAATAACTATTAGATTATAGGTTCAATTATATTTTTATAACTTAACTTAAGTAATTTGATATTTTTAAAATAATATTTTAAATTTGAATTTTATAATAAAAAATTATTAAAATTTTAATTTGCCTGTGAATTTATTTAATTTGGCTTGAGCAAAATCAATTAGAATCTAATAAACTTTAAACATTCGTAATTTAGATGAATAAACATACTTTTTAAGAGAGTCTACTTGACTCGAGTGAGATGAATACTTGACTCAAGTGAGATCAATTAAAATACAATAAATATTGAACATCTATAGTGTAGATGAAAAAAGAAAAAGAAAAAGAAAAAAATTGAGCAAGACCTTAAAATCAAATCTCAGGTACAAAGCATAACCAAGCCATTGCCACATTGAGTGATTGAATCTCACCCTTCCTCAGGATTGAATCTCACCCTTCCTCAGGTCAGAGCCATAGAGAATGAGAGTGTGTCCGAGAAGTGAGTTAAAAGGCAGAGATTCTTAATGTTAGCCAAGCTGAACAGTCCACATGGTCACTGTTAAAATTGTGGGAAGTTACAACGTAGAAGAAAGTCTTCCGGTGGCAGCAGCAAAATACCAATAAATAAACCCACAAAAGAAAAGAGTTAGAACGCCTGGAAGCACCATTCTCTCTGCGTTCTATAGCTTCCCTCCCTCTCTCTCTCTCTCCCTGAAATACAGGATTCAATGCTTTTAATGACTACCCTCCAACTTTGAACCTTCTCTCTCTCTCTCTCTCTCTCTCTCTCTCTCTCTATAGTTTCTCCAAGTCTGAGCCTTGTTGTTCAGAACTCTCTTTCTCTGTTCACTCAGACACTGAAACACTTTTCCTTTTTTCGCTGTCATTGGCTTCTGTGATTGCTTCCAAAAGCTCTACACGATACACCCAAGATTGGAAGAAGCCTTTCTTTACCTTATTCTCTGTTCTTTTCTCATCTCTCTGTTTCTCAGATCTATTGTCACCCTTTCTGCATTCTCCCTCATTGTTACAAGCAATCTTGTGGTTCATTTGGGGTGTCTGAGAAATGAGTAAGGAAGAGATTTTGAAGATACAGGTACACTCTCTCACTTCCTTCATGTCCTCCCTTCAAAGCCTTTGCTTTCTCATTCGAACTTTTATTTTGAAGCTTTTACTTCCTTAATGTAGTGGATTATTTTGTTGTGTTTTTCGCTTTTTTTTTTTTTTGCCTTGTATGTGGGTTATTTCTGATAAAAAGTAACAAGTTTTATTCTTGTTTATCTGCTATGAAATTTCTCTTTATTCTGTTTTGGGTGTTTGGGATTGCTTGTGCATGCAGAAATGTGTTCTTAAAGTGAACATACACTGTGACGGCTGCAAGCACAAAGTAAAGAAAATCCTGCAGAAGATTGATGGTATGCACACGTATCTATTTATTCCACTCACTGTACTCATCTTCTATAGTAAAGAAAAAAATTATGTTACACCGTTGGACTTACATTTGCTCTTTAAATCTTTGTTGTTGATGTTGTTGTTGTTGTTTTTTTTTTCTTTTTTTTTTATCTTAAGAATAAGTATGAGAAAAATCTCATTTTTACCATCCATATCTTGAATCTGTGTTTTTTTTTTTAACTGATTTATTGTCTCGTTTTTTTTACAGGGGTGTTTACCACTGAGATAGATGTTGAACAAGGGAAGGTGACGGTTTCAGGGAACGTGGGCCCAAACTTTCTCATCAAGAAGCTTGCAAAGTCAGGGAAACATGCAGAGCTCTGGGGTGCTTCTAAACAAAACAACAACAACAACAACAACAACAACAACAACAACAACAACCAGAACCCCCTTGCTAACCAGTTGAAGAACATGCAAATTGACAATGGCAAAGGTGGTGGCGGTGGCGGTGGTAACAACAACAACAACAACAACAACAACAACAAGGGTCAGAAGGGTGGGAATAACCAGCCCAAAGGAGGTGGTGGTGGTGGTGGTGGCCAGCAACAAGGACAGAATCCACAGCAGCAACAGCTCCTGCAGCAGCTTCAGCAGATGAAAGGGTTTCAAGATCTGAAGCTTCCTCAATTCAAGGACATGAAGCTGCCACCCAATCAGAACCCAAATATGAAGACGGTTAAGTTCAGTTTGCCTGAGGAGGATGATTTGTCTTATGATGAGTATGATGAGTTTGATGATGATGATGATGATTTCGATGATGAGTTTGGTGATGAGATGGATGATCCTCAGCATTCATTAAACATGATGAAGCCCCCTATGGGGAATGGTGGTGCTCACATGGTGTTGAATGGCATCATGAATGGTAATCATCCACAACTCATGAATGCTCAGAAGGGCGGTGGTGGCAATGGAGGAGCTAATGGGAAGAAAGGTGGTGGTGCTGGTGGCGGTGGAGCCGTGCCTGTGCAAGTGCATGGCATGGGTGGTGGAAATGATGGTAAAAATGGGAATGGAGGAAAGAAAGGAGGCGGTGGTGGTGGAGGTAACAATCAGAATCATGGTGGAGGTAACAAAAACAATGGTGGCAAGTATGGAGGTGGCATGCCAAATGGAAACAATGGAGGGGCAAACAAGAATGGTAACAATGGACATGGTGGTGGAGGTGGTGGTGGCCATGGTGGCAATCCAAATAACAATGGCAATGGGGGCAAAAAGGGTAATGGGATGATGGGTGAAGTTGGTGGTGGTGGTGGTGGTCAAGCTATGAACAATGGGTTCCCAAACATGGGTGGTCACCCTAGTATGGCTGGGGCTAATGTGGGCCCAATGAACATGCCTATGGGGGGAGCAATGGGCACCATGCCAATGAATCAAATGGGGAACATCCCGGCTGTTCAGGGCCTCCCGGCATCCGCCGTGAGCGGCGGCGGCGGCGGCGGGTACTTCCAAGGTGGTGGTCCTGATGTCATGGCTGGAAACCCTTACAGCCAACAACAGTACATGGCTGCCATGATGAACCAACAAAGGGCAATGGGGAATGATAGATTCCAACCAATGATGTATGCTAGGCCTCCTATGGCTGTCAATTACATGTATCCTCCTCCACCTCCTTACAATCCTTACAGTTATCCTCCTCCTCCAGAACCATCATATTCCAACTTTTTCAGTGATGAGAATACCTCAAGCTGCAATATTATGTGAAGGAAATGGATGGTGAAGGTGCCGACAATAGAGTTTGGTTGTGGTTGCTTTTGCAGGCCTTTTTCTAATCTGATGATGATGATGCAATATTATACAATGGAAAATGAGTTTTAAATTTTAGTTTCATTTTCAATTTTCTTTTTATCCCTTTTCATCCAAAAAATATGGTAGAGCTTTGAATTACCATAGGGGAGTAATTTTATAGGTCCTTATAATATTTATGTTCTTGGGGAGTATGAGATGTAACTGGGGATGTTGTGGTGGGCTTCCTCCATGTGAGATGTCTATATGTGTTTATAAGATGCAAAGAGAAATAAAAATTTGAGAAGGAAAACAAAATTAAAATAGAGAATGGGGTGATCCAAAAAAACAAAAAGGCCCATCTCTCTCTCTCACATTTCTCTCCAAAAATTATAAATTTTTCTTTTGACAATCATAATCATCATCTATGCTATTCGTTATCATTTCTTCTGTCACGCATATTAATTATCTCATTCCATTAAAGAATGCTCTGAGTAACTTTTCGATCTTATAAAATTTTATTGTGTCCCTTGTTCCAATGTGAGGAAATCATGGATGTCTGCGTGGTGGGGTGCACACTGAAGTCGGGTAATTGAGGGTGTTGGACCCAGCGACCCAAACAGTGGTTTTATAGACTCTTGTGATGAGTGGGGGAGGTGTGGGCCATCATATATCATCACTATCGCTACGTTGTGATAAACACCAAATTCTTCTGTCAGGAGTGAATTTGTTTATTCAAAATAATGGTTGCTCTGTGCTTGTTCCATCCCTTTTAATTATTCCAGCTACGCCACCCACGAACCTATGTTTTGTAGCTAATTGCAACCCCTTGATAACACTGGTGCAAGTGGGAAGCTAGGTGCAGAAGATAGGATATTCATATATCACACGGGTTGACCGTTTGAACTTGTTGATCTGATATCATTCGTCTGTGTTACATACCCGGAATAATTCTTCACCAGGGTTCACAAATGGTCGTGTGAATTTTGCCACCCAAAAACCAATAGGTTTTTTTAAAAAAAAATTGTTTTTATTAGTAGCATAGTATTTACAGTTACTTTTTAAAAACTTTGTACATGTATATTAAGTTTCCAGCAATGGTATTCAGCTGGAAGAATGTAACCTAAATGTTTGACAGGGATTATAGTGATGATCGGACAAAATATAGTGGTAGAGTTTATTTATTTATTTATTTAAAAGTTACTAATTACATTATTTTGACACATAATTTTTGATAAATATTTTGGCAAATATTTTAGCTATGTAATAAGTTTTTACAAGCTTATTTCTTACATCACAGCTTCATTTATGTAGAAACGTAGAATAAGTAGAAACAAATTTGTCCCTACAGATAATTTATAATTCAGTTGATAAGAGTTAGGGACATGAAAAATGGAATTCAATCTTTCCATATGTTTTCTATTTCAGTTTCTTTTTCCCTTAATTTCCGACCCTCCCTTCATATTCTGCTAGGGGCTCTTTTATGCCTCACTAAAAAGCCTGTGTTAATTTCATGTGTTATGAGTCTCCTGTGGAACAAATAAGCGAAAGTATTTAAGATCTGAAAGTTCTCTAGCTCAATGGACTAGTCCATCATTGAGTTGGATTCTCTTTTATCAGCTTGAGACATAACATTGCAAGCCTTAAAAAATAAATAAATCAACAAATTTCCTTATAATGGTGTTTAGGGGCAGTTGAGGGCTCTAGTATTTGAAAGTTGAAATACACAGACTTTACACACTTTAGAGTTCAGCAATCGGCAGTGGCGAGAGGCGAGGTGAGGCAGTGTCAGACAAAGCGCCCGGAAGAAGCTAGAAGCCAACGGGGCATTGGCTGTGTCCTGTGTGTATATCAGAAAGCGTAAAACTGAAAACACTAAGCCAGCCGTAGAAGGCGTTTTCTC
Organism: Pterocarpus santalinus; assembly: GCA_031439595.1. Taxonomy (NCBI): domain Eukaryota; kingdom Viridiplantae; phylum Streptophyta; class Magnoliopsida; order Fabales; family Fabaceae; genus Pterocarpus; species Pterocarpus santalinus. The sequence continues at coordinate 58,727,445 of CM062530.1, forward strand.
GACAGACACAACTTAACTGCTTTTTATTTCCGCCAAAAATCTAACGGCGTTGTGACACTTTTCACACCAATTTGATTTTCTTGCAAGCGTCTAGTCCTACTCCTATCATCACAAGCACAAAGGGCATCACCGTGTTCCTCTCTCTCTCTCTCTCTCTCTCTCTTTTTTCATATAAAAAAGAAACGAGGTGTGGGGGCCGTTCTTCCCCCATTCGCGATCACCATAGATAAGTCACATGATGACCATGATGATGATGGGGTCACTAAAGTTCCATTCATCCGTCTAAATCTAATCAGACAGTAATTGTCTGATCTGATTGATATGGATTCCACCTCCACATAGTTTAAAAAAAATATTACATTAATCTTAAAATTAATGTTTTAAAGAAATATTTTTTATGTTAGTAAGCTTTTTTTTTTTTTTAATATGGAATGATTATTATCTAAATTTTATTAGTAAGAATTTAATTAATCTAATTCAATTCGATAGATAACTCGAAAAGATTGGAGATTTTTCAGTAAGAAATTTTTTTATTGTTAGGGCCCAAATGTAAAACTTTTGATTAATGAATTAAGACACCAATCAATTTAATCAATTATTTAATTAATTTTTTATTCATATTTTATTATAATTTAAATTTAGATTTAATTTATATATATTATTATTATCATCTAATCATATATTATTATATTAATAAAAATAATTAAATCTTACACTTATTATTTAAATAATTATATAGATAAAAAATATAATTATATGACTGCATAAAATATTTTTATATTATTAATATATCAAAATTAAATTTTTTAAGCTTAACATTTTTTTTAATTTTTGAACAAATTATTTATAATTATCTTTATAGATATTCATTGAATTTAATTAAAAATTTACTCTGGTCATGAAATGAAATATTTTTTTCTGCAAATTTAGTTTTTGTTGAATAACAGAAAAAATGTGTTTGCAATATTTATTTATAAAAATGAAAGAGAATAATTTTTATACACTAACACTTTACAATTATTTTATATTATTAATATATAAAAATTAAATCCAAAATAAAATCCATTTAATGATAATTAAATGCTAACAACTATAAAAATGCAAGGCAATGTAGACAAAAATTAGAGGATTGAAAGAGTGTTGTGTACTGTAAGCTGATATCACCCTAGTATCACCAATATTGGGGTGGCGAAAAGGGCTCTCCTAACCTGCATCAGGATTCACCCTATCTTGAAGTGTACCATCTTTGACCCGTTGGATTTTAGACAATCTGGATGGGTCGTGTGCCACTGTGTGCGTGCTTACGCAACTTGCGGTACACCCTACGGTTCGCACGGGTGCTGCTACCTGACCCCGCATTTAATGTGGGGCAGTTTCTGTTTCGGGATCCGAAAAATTTCCCCGCCTCCTTGGTGGAAGTGTAACGTTATCCCTGTCCGGTTTAGTAGCACGGTTATCCTTGTTTGGATCGCGAAACGGTGTCGTTGAGAACTTGAGATGCGTCGGTCATGCAGGGGAACACGTGGCAGTAGATAAGGAGTTAACGTTTGACTAATCATGGTCGCATGGGGATGGGGGAAGTGAGGACACGAGAGGGCTCTGTGTTTGGATGTATGCAAGGCAAAGTGGCGCAGAGTTACACAAACCTAACAAAAAATTGCGTGTCCGCGTCGTTTCTGTTGGTTTATCTGTCTCAGCCTCAAACAATCGCACTGACACAACACAACGTTGTTCAACTTGGCCTTCACTTGCGTTGATTGTTTTTACCTTGTTCGGCTCCCTTTGCGCGCGTAATAATTTGAGTAAGATATAAAACATGTATAAGAGTAGTAATTGACACTAACATTACAAATCTTGGGCTTAAAAAAGGGTGCTTTGTCCTCTAAAGTAATTATAAAAATTAATTTGTATGTATTAATAATATATAATAACTTTACATGTGTATGTTGTGGTGTATTGGACTAAATATAATGCATCATATCAGATAAATCTAGTGGTGAAAATAGATGGAGTATACATATAACCTACAATTATCAATTTACAGTAGAAAAATCACTTTTTTCTTCTTTACTTTTCCTCAGCTCCATTATCTCTAGCATCCAACAATGACACACAAAATCACAGAGTGGTAGTCGAAGGAGTGTTTGCTAGAAAAATAAGATGGTGGTGAATGCTTTTAAGAGAAAGGAGAAAACTTGGTTTGCTTATGATTCTATGTGACATTCCGAACATGGCGGAGTTGAAGAGAAGGAAAGAAGAAGAAAGTGATTTTTCTACGATGAATTAATAATTATGGATTATATGTATGTTTCATTCATCTTTATCATTAGATTCACTTGACATATGGTGAGTTATATTTAATCTGGTATACCACAATATATACCAATTTTATATTATTAAAAATATTAAATTATTATAAATAATCATCTATTATAATAATTATTAATTATAATTTAATTATTTTTTAACTTTTATTGGTTGACATTATTCGTATATAAAAATCAATATATATAGAAAAAAAAAGTCAACTTTAGAGGAAGTTTATTATTTTGAAAAAATTGAAAAATAATTTGGCGTGAGCATGTAGCATATTTGTACGCTGCTTAGAAGCCAAAATTAGGCAGAAAATTGAGGAAAAAGGCAAAAAGTTTAGGTGCGGTTACATGTACGCGATAGACAAGCAGTTAATCATGGAAGATGCAGCAGGTGTTAATGTCTAGTGTGGTTTTTGTTGTAGCACTTTTCCTCGCATTTGTGGGCCCTTTGTTTTGACCAGACTGAAATCCTTACACTTTCCCCTTCTGTTATGAAACTACTACTGATTTTTCACACTCACTCACACACACACACACACACACACACACACACATAGAATCCATTTCTATTATGAATATATCTAGGCATAAAATATTAAACTTATCCAAAAATCTCTCTTGATATTTATTGTCGCCTCCTCATGAATATAAATTTCCCAATATAATATAAATATTTTTGGTAGCAGGCAATGGCTATGTATTATGGATAGTCAAATCTGATTTGAGTTTTATCTGTCTAAGACTTTTCATAAATTGCGCAATTTTGTTATTAATTTGTATATATCAGTCTTATGGAGACTATCTCAGGTTTAAGGCATTGCTCATATGACTTCAGGTGAAAAACTAAACAAGGTAATCCTTAAGAAAACAAATAGTAAAATTTAAGCATTAGAGCATCTATAGACCTTTTTTTTTCTTTACATCAATAGTAATAAAATTTAAATTTCTAATCTTATGCATATTATCCAATTTTTTTATCACTAAACTATTCCTGATGAATTTGATCATCTGTAGACTTTAAATCATGCTTATAAATTTATACATCTAACGCGGAAATTCGTTCATTTATTAATGCCAACGTTGCTGTCATTAATAATATAAGTATTAACCTTCGTGGTCATTTTCCAAACCCGGCTTCAGTTAGATTTAGATATAGACACTGTGGTATCAAAGAATGTGCAAAGTCATTGACATCTTACTTTAAAATATTCGACAAAATAGAAATTTGATTTCAATACATTGTTAACATCAATTTTTTTATGATCATTTAATTTGTGTTAATATTTTATTTAATAAGTTTAATTATATTAATAATTATTTAATATATCAACTTTATTAAATGAGGCAATAATATATTATTAAATACATGTATTTAAACCCTAAACCCTAAATGAGGCAATAATCATTTATCTAATAATTATATCAATTAGTATTTTTGGATAAAACTGTGAATTATCAAAAATAAGAAATGGAACTAATGATTGCTCTACATATGATGAAAAAATTAGTTTAGACAACTGACATCAAGTGTTTCTTGGCTTGAAAAAAGGAAGAAAAAGTTTATATATAAAACATAAATAAATAAACGTGGAAAGAAAAAGTGCTCGGGTGTGAAACCAGCCTGTAACGGAGATAAAGAACGCCGTTAAATTAGATCAGTACGAATAGAATAAAGTCTCCCAAAGTCATAATTACACGTTAGAATTTAGGCTAAGCATTAAAAAATAAATCACAGGTCCGTACGGTTGTAAGACTGAAGCAAATCGACATCGGGCAATATTTTAGTTTGCCTTGTGATACTCGATGGAGGATGAAGATTTTGTTGCAGATGTGGGGAAAAAAAACAAAAAGAGAAAATGTTTTAAATTGGCTTAATTATATTTTTTATTTTTTAAAATAATTTTTATATAAGTATATTTTTAATCTTTATAAATATAAATTATTTTAATTTTAATTTTTATAATTTTTTTAGGCTTTTAGTCTTTTTTTTAATATTATATTTTTTATCCTTATCATTGGTCAGCATTATCAACTAATGATATTTATAAAAATTAAAAAAATATTATTAAACTATTTATAAGGATAAAACAAAAATTTCAATATTCATAAAGACTAAATATATATTTTAAAATAATTTTTTGCACTAAAATTTAGAACAACAAGAATTAAAAATATAATATTAAAAAAAGATGAAAAACAAAAAATATTTTTTACAAAAACTAAAATCAAAATAACCTATATTTACAGTGATTAAATTAATATTTTTTTTATTTGATCTCTCTATTAAAAGTTTTTCTTTAGCTTTTTAAAAATTATTTTTATTCATGTTTAATTTCTTTATTAGATTTTTGTTAATTTCTACTGTTAAGTACTAAAATGATATCTTAGATGAATATTAATGTGGATTAAAAGGCAAAAAAGATGATCAAATAAAAAAATTGAGATATTTTGAAGATTAAGAAAAAGTTATGATATCTTGAGAGATTAAAAGGAGAAATATTAATATTTTAGATAAAAAATAGTTATATTTAGGCACATAAAATTAAAAATCTAATTAAAAACTAAAAAAAATAATTTTCTTGTAATTATTATTATAAATTTAAATTATTATAACTAAACTTAAATAACTTTATATAATAGACATAGATTATACTTTTTATTTTCTTTTACTATTTAAGTAATTGGATTCTCTCGTTAACTAATGTGATATATTTGTAAATAATTATTTTTTAAAATAAATATCTAATTAATAACAGAGTAAAAAATTAGTATATGATTTTTGTGTACATAATATGAATATTTTCTCCTCTTATGTGGGAGCCAGAGCGCTATCATCCTTTTTTTTTTTTTTTTTTTTTGTTCTTGTCTTTTCCCTCTTCCATGATGGTCTTCCCTTTTGTTACCTTTTTTTCCCTTTTTTTTTTTTATCTGGTGGGCTACCACTATCCTTTGGTGGTAATTTTACTGTCAAAGCAATGTTGATTATCTTCAAAATTTGAATTGCAAATAATAAAATTCAACTAAATAAAATAATATGGATTCAAATAATTTAAAAATTACATTACCAATAATTTAAATAAATTATTCCCATATCAAACGCTCTCTGAAGAGTTAATTGAGCTTTTCATATTTTGCACATGTAATGGTCCATTAAAAATTTATAGGGTTAGATTTTTTTTTTATATTAGTTTCATGTTTTAGTTTTATATATTAATATAAGACTCTTAATTTTTTTTAGAAATGAGGCACGATGCTCTTTTCATTGCAGCGCACATTATGTGTGATCTTCATGATAAAATAATATAATGCTCATATTATAGTGGTCTGGAAAAGGCAATTTGGGCCTTCTAGCCGTAATATTAATGTCGGAGGATAAAAATACTTTAAAGATATAAAAAGATTGAAAGGGTTTTAACTAATTATTATTTTCGACCTAAAATTATGCCAGTTATTTCTTAAATCAAGAAACTCGAAAAAAAATGTTCAATTTCTATGTATAAGAGGATGGGACAATTAATCTTCTTCTATTTTTCTAAACCCAAACATACCTTAAACATGCATATATAACAAAATCCAAGTATCGTGATAGGAGATATGAGTGTGTAAAATACAGTTTAAAACATGTTTCGTCAAATTTGATCAGATTATTTTGGTTCTTATAATTACATCAAATTTAATTTGATTTTGATCCTTATAATATTTTTCTTTAATTTTAATATAAGTTCTTATAGTTTTCTATCATTTGAGTTTTGCTTCTCAAGGGATCAAAACTAAAATAAATTAAACTACTGAAACCAATTGTTCATAAAAAAAAAAAAAAATAGCAATTATAAGGGCTAAAATCAAAATTAGCGAAAACCGTAAGAACTAAAAACTTATTTAAATCGATTATTTTTTAAGTCAAACATGATTCAATTATAACTTGACTATATATTAATTAATTTATATAAAATATATAAATTTAAATATTATATTATATTATATTATATATATATATATATATATATATATATATATATATATTGCGTAAAAATAATATTATGTTATATAAATTTTAAAAATTTATAGGACTTGAAGGTTGGGATGAATTATGGAACCAAGTAAAATCTAAAAATACACTAATATGAGATGTTCTGGAAGAGGCATTTACTATTATATATGTTGCTGGCTGCGCAGGCTCCATGGACAGACAGCATGATTGTATGTACGCCAATATGATTCAGACTTCAGACTTAAGAGAGGGCAGCAATGAGCTCTGGCTCAACAACTACCCTTTCAATCGCACCAGTATTCAATTAATTCCCCGCTACACCGCTGCCTGCGTCAATGTGCAGATCCAATCGAATGCACAGGTTTCAACCTCTTTACATATATGTATACATCAGCATTATCGACAATCACAGGCACAGAGTAATGTTTCATCTGAACATGAGCTACGATGCAGATTGTAGCAGACACTATATACAATATAAGTGGCTTCAAGGAAGTTAAGCCAGTGGATCAAATATAATTCTTCCATTCCTACAGCACACACACACACACACACACACCCGCCTCCAATTGCATGGATCAAGTTGAGAAGAGAAGCGGGATTAGAAATGACAAGTACATAATTTGGCGCACATTTATATTATTAAGTGAGAGGATCATATTTATGTCCGATTAATAAGAAGAATAAATATTGATTGTTAAGCTATATGTGGATAGCATATATAGATTAAAAATTATTTAAAAAATCACATTATTATGTAAAATTTATAGTCAAAACGTAATCCTCTTATTTACATAATTATCTATTCCTTTCATTTGATATACTCTTTTTGTATGTGTGTGTGCTTACACATGTATGTGAACGAGGACCAACACCTAAATTAGGAAGATCATACCTACTTGAAAGCTCAAGTTGATTGGAGGCCCACTGTTCAACAACAGTTAGTCCGATTAGCTATTAATAAGTTATAAGACTAAAAACCAAAGCCAATGTTGATCATTATTCATTTTACTTATAAGAACATGTACAACTATTATGCCGCCCCCTCTATTTTATTTTTTTAAATAAATATCCTCTATTAAAGACAATCTTAATCGATATGCGATTGAACATTAAATATAATGAGCATATCTCTCGATTGGAATTTAAACCATATAATTTGCCATATATGGAGGACAAGCTCTTTCCGTGCTACACCAAATTCTCATTAGTTGCTACCTCCTCTCTAATTACTAGACATTTATATAAAAACTCTCTCATTCCACAACTTTATGGACGTGTTCACTTTTGCCTAGTCTATATACACCAACACTCAATTCTAATATTCAATTTCTGTCGGTCCACCCAAAACCTAGGCAAGGAAAAATATTTTATAAATTAATATGGTTTTCATACACATAACGTGTGTTTGAGAAAGCTAAAAAATTAAAATTATTTTGTTAATTATTTATTTATATAATTATTTATTAATATAATTATTTATATGAAAATTAGTTTTAAGATAATTTTTTTTATTTGAGTCATATGAAAAAAATTATTTTTATATAATAAAATTACTAAAAAAAGATATGAAATAATTGTTTATATTATATAATATTTATTATTTAGTGAATTGCGGTTGTTGAGAAATCTTGCTCTACTCATCTAATTGAAAATATGTGACTTGATTATGATGATTTATATCTGGTTTGACAAGTATTGGTTGAATTGGGAGATGGTATAGACAGAAACAATAGCTGGCCAGTTTTTGGCCTCTAATAATCCTTTTTTGTAATCTTTTTTGTAATCTTTCAAAAACTCTTTAAGCACCTTACCAAGTTTTTCGTTTGTGAGGTTTTCAATGTCATCAAACACTCATCTTGCCCATTCATTCGGTATAGGATTAATTTAGTAAAAATATAATAATTATGGAATAATAAACTTCTACTTATAATTATAAGTTTCAAAATATTACTTATAATTATAAGTTATTTTTTAGTTTAAAATTATCAATTTTTTTATTATAATCTATTTTCATATTTTAACCAAACATAATTAATTTTTCAAAATAGTTTTTTTTTTTAAAAAAAGAGCTATTTTAGGACAGTACCCAAATATACATGTAGCTTTTAACATATCAATTTCTTGATGCGCCAAAGGTGTTAACTGTTAAGAATGTGAAAAGAATTGAAAAAAAAAAAAAAGGATAGAAGGAAGGTATTTTTTTTTCCCTTTTTCTAGTGGACATGGTGGTGCTAAAGTAATAACTTTTCAATGTAGCCGGTTTTCAATTGTTAGGACCAACCAAAAAAAAAGTCATGAACATATTTCGAAATTCAACCAACGATATATCCCTTAATAGCATAGTGGGGAGTCCACTATCGTTTGACATCCCATTCCAAGGGCCTAAAAGGTTCTTATACAGTGCTACAAATGACTTTGCCGACAAATTAATGAACAAAGTACTAGGCTAGCTAGATTCATGCAACTCATCACAAGCATAATGTTATGAGAAATGGTAAACCCTAATGTTATAGTCCTATCTATAAGCACGTTAAAGTGGAATTGCATTCATCGATGCGCGAGAGGGACCGGGATAAACGACCAAATTGAATAGTTCCAAACCCTAATCATGCGCAGTAAACCACTAGACTAGGGTTTTTCTTTCTTTTTTTTCCTTCTTTTTTTTTTTATTCAACTTAGATGCTTATTAAATTGTCGGTGTTAAGTTCTGCAAAGTTGACGTGACTAGGATACTGTTAAATTTTGTAATGGCGCAATACTGAAGAGAAAGTCCAATTTTGGTCACGGATTCATCCGACAAATAAATCCATAGCTTTAAGATGATCAAAGGATTCAGATCTTAGTACTTTGGCAAATTTTTTGTAAGAATAAAAAATTGTTTTTCAAAAATTAAATAGTAAAAGTTGGGAAATTTTTTGGGAGTTCAACTTTTTTTCAACATAAATAATTTAAATGTGGTGAGAGATGATTAATGGAGGAGAAAAGAGAGACAAAAAACCAAATAATAATAATAATAGTAATAATAATAAACGAGAAGAAAAGACTAATAATGGGGAAGAATGGAGAATGAATCAATGAAGAGAATGCAGGGCGAGGAGAATGAAGTGGAAAGCAAGAAGAAGAAGAAGCAGGGAGTGAAAATGGGAGGAAAAAAAAAAGATGTGATAACACATATTGCTTTTTGGTGCTGTTGGATGGAAACATGGAAAGGGATTATGTAGAATTACCCTTTTTTTACCCCTTGCACAGTTAATCTTCTTCGATTTTATGTTATTTCTTTTATAGAAAAGTTAATATATAACCTTTGCCTGAATTTCAACTCCCATATACTACTTCGATTCGAAGTCAAAGTTGTTTAGTTTTTTATTTCATTCTAAAAATAAATAGCATTTACAATATCTTCCTATAAGATTTTTATACATCTTTTGTTTTGAAATTAAATTTTTAAGCTGTTGGCATTAAAAAACAGGATGTAGCTTTTTTACTTAAATCAAGTGAAGTGGGAGAAATTGTGACATATATTGCTGCTTTTCCACCAACTAGTTGTTCTTAAAAGCACCAACCAAAAAAATAAAATAAAATTTACGGACACTGAATTGAATGTTAGATTTTGACTTAAAGGATGGATCTTTCTCAAGATTGACAATTTACTGGATGTCTTATTCTCTTCTGGTGGGTATCATGTCAAGGAGCAGGATAGAGCATGGATAGTGCCTGATGGTGCTGTCACCATCTCAGTTATTGGCTCTCGAGTCTTGAAACATTTTGGGTTAAATGCTCAGTGACAGTGCTTAGTGGCGCGGACACAGCTGACACTGTTCACAAACAAGTGGCATACATACAACTTTCTTTAAACATCTTTTGTACAAAATGTTCTATTGTTACAGTCACGCACTTATCTTTAGAAATATCTGCAAGGAATCATAAGGTTTTAATTCATCCAATTGCAATGTGGTTTTATTTCGGGAACATATCTAATTGCGATCTGGTACAGAATCTAATGGGTGATCACAGTTTTACAATTTTCCCCCCTGTAAAATTCATATATGAATCATTTAGGGATGTATCATTCTCACTTCTCTCTCTCTCTCTCTCTCTCTCTCTCTCTCACACACACACACACACACAGACATAGACACAATATATGTATATAGGGTTTAAATGAATAAATGTAGGGGAACATATCTAATTTTAGCCAATTGTTTGGATATGTATTAGGAACCTCTTTGTTACCCGGACTTAAAATGAATAAATGTAGGGCATCCAAATTAACGGAGCAGCACATTGCAAGATCATCAATGCATAGGATGCATTCAGCTGTTACATAATGTCAATATCATATTAAATGTATTCTACCATATAAAATTTTTACATGACTTAATCATGTATTTTTTTTTTTACCATTGATCCAGAAAATAAGGTATGTACAAAAACACATAATAGAAGAGAATTAATAGTAAAAAATCACATATAATCAAGTTACATATAAATTTCACATGATAATTAGATATCATATCTCCAACGACCACAGCAATGTATATGAGTGAAATTTTAATTATTATAAGTATTTATATGTTGACCTTGCCCAAATATATTCAATTTTAAGTATAGATTAACTAACATACCAATACTTGATCCTAGACAAATGAATTCATTAGGCCCGATGGGATTAAAGGACCATACCCTCAATACCAAGTGTTTCATAACTGAATACTATTAATAGTTGCATTCGTTTTTTCCTTTTTGGGTCATAACTAGCCATTAGACGGTTACACAAACCTATCAATGGATTCTCTGTAAATCTCTCACTTCTCAATCGTGAAAACATGTGTCATCTTACCTCACATCCTCTACCTAGGAATCTCAAGGACCAGTCAAACCTTGACTGTGAATCACCCAAAATATAGGCCAAAACAATTACTTACACCTCTCCCATTTTTACATACTTGGGCGTTAGAATGATTTTGCAAGTACTACCTTTGACAGCTTTGTATTTTTATATCAGATAATCACAGTCAAGCAACATCATCACTCATAGCTATTGCTGAACCGGTGGGAGCTCTTCGGTTGGATCATGATCTAGGGGTGAATAGTAACCAAACGGACCATGTATAGCGTTGTTGTATTAATATTTATATGAAAAACAAACTATTCCAACCACTTAAGAAGGATAAAATTCCTAGTTATAAAAGAGTACTGTTTAGTCGTTCTTAAATTAAAAGGAAAAACAGATTGGACTTGAGCGGTGAATCATTCCTTTTGAATTGTCCGCAAGGTTGATTAAGTTCCAAGTGAAAAATTGATCAAAAGAGAAAAAGCTGGTGATAATAATTAATTAAGATGTGCAGTTGATGACCTTTTTTTCTCTCCAGCAGATATATCCTGTCATATTTGCTCGTTCACGTGCCTTCGGATTTCGCGAGAGATAACATGAAACCGAATGATTGTGTTTAGCTCGATAAAGTTGAACCAAACAAATAATACTACTTGAAGTTTAGAAAAATTTGAAAAAAGTCCTCCTGGAAAGCAAAGTTGGACTCATTTACTCATATTTTGGGATTATAATTGTTGAGCAATATTTTAGATGAGTGAAAAGCAACAAGTTGTTCTTGTTGCTTGGTGTTCAGAAAATGTTGGCATTAGAGACAAAAAGCAGATAAAGGTTCATGCTGCTTTTTCATCTTTAAGTGCTTTTGTGTTTCATGTAATGTCAAATTCTTCAGCTCCACTCCATTGACTTCTAAGCTCCAAAGGTTAACAATTGCCTTTTTGACACCATCAATTATTTGAAATTTAGGAACAATTGATTATGCATTATCTACTTAAGTGAAACAGAAAATCTAAATTAAAATATGGTAATCTAATTATTAGATAATTAATTAGATTTTACGCACCTTGGTATTTATTGTCATTCCTACGCCATGTACTTTATATTAAAGAAAAATTCTTAGTCGGTAGATCAACTGAGGACAAAAGTAGTCCTTAAATAATTATCGGCTGCCCTGAATGAAAACAATAATTTAATACGACCGCAATGAAATGGTCTGAGCTGCCGTTTAAAAACAGAAAAGGAAAAATGGTTTCAACACAACCAACAAAAGAAAATGAAAATTTAAGTTCACAGGTTGTGGCCATGTAAATTCCCAAATCTATATACAAAGAAGAAAAAAATATAATTCTGTACTATTGCTTTATGCTACCGAACAAATTAAAATTTATTTAAACAGTAAGTTTCTCTCTCTCTCGCTCTCTCTCTCTCTTTTTAGTTCAAAGCTGATTTTTGTTTTTAAAAAAATTACAAACAATTGGTATGTACGTGTTTTATTTTTTTTGATGTAGTATTTAATTTTTTTGGTTTGTATGTGTTTGATATGAACATATACACAAGAAATTGTAAATTTTGATAGAACAAATTAGCAACTCTCTTTGCGAAAAACGACATTGCCATTTGAAAAAAAAAAAATTAAATTCAAATCCAGAATTTTCGTTGGTTGGATGGATATTACCAAGAGTCAACATATGTGTGGTGGATATGACTAAACCACATTGTGGAAACATACCAAAACAAGGTCTAATCTTCTATCTAAACAGAAATGGGTGTGGTTTCGGTGCTTCAGCACCAAGTTTTGTTGATGAATAAACTTTAAACGAAATTATGAACTCACATCACATGAACTTCACGTTTCATGTAATTTTGTTTTGAAACAATTGAAGTCAATGATAAACCACTTAGAAACGTGCAACTATGGATAAAATACTTTATACAAATAAAAGATTCATTACGCTGTCGTGCACTATTGAACAATTGAGCAGGTTTCGGTGTTTAGCTTTTCATACTCTCCACCTATTTGATGATCTAATTTTAACATATTAAATTTCATGTAAATTACTAATAATTGATTGATTTAAGTGATTCAATATTTATTTTATTTAAATAGAATATTAATTTGAGATTTGTTAATGGCTGTAAAAAAAAAATTGTTAATTAACTACATTTAGAAATATCAATTAACCACATTTTTAGAATGTAGCTATTTGTGCTTCGTGTGGCTATTTCATGTATAGGAAAGGCCTCTAATTAGCTAAAATACTAAATTTCGTTTAACTATATTTTTAAAATATGGCTAATACTTTGTTATTTAACCACATATCTTATTATCATTTAACCAAATTTTAAAAATGTGGATAATGTCACATTATTTTTAAGGGAAAATAATTTTTTTTAGTGAAGCACTTTTATTTTAAAATATATATAGACTTCTCTTTTTACTTAACACAAAAGTGATAATTCCTTAATAAAAGACCATACAAGAGGCCAATATAAAAGCCAATGTTTCCAATGTAAGCAACATTGGCTATTCATGTATATTGATCACATTTAAGGATGGCAATGAGACGGGGTGGGGGTAAAGAGTAGTCCCCTATTCCTTATCCCGCGCTTCTAGAGTTCTCTCATTCTCATTCTCCACAGATCTTCACCTCCAAGGATCCACATATATACAAAAAAAATATTTAAAAAATTAAGAAAAAATATCTAAGTAACTTAATTAGCCTGAAAAATAAATAAAAAAACTTAAAAATAATAATAGAAAGGTGATCAAAGTCTTATACTCATAATCTTACATCATTATTATTATCAAAATTTCAAATTTTAAATCAAGTCATTACTATTAGTCTATTATAAGAATACCATACTAACCAACAATGAATGTGTGAGACTATGAAAGGATGAGTAAGTTAGAATTGTATTTTTTTATTCTATATTAAAAATATAATAAATATCAATTTTATATATAAAATTATCGATACACCATCAGGGCAGATATCTCTATAAGGCTAGAGGCATGATCCTCATCCCCATCTCCAAAATTATTATAGGGAGACTTTTACTTCCATCTCCATCCCTACAGAAAAAAAAAAAAAATTTGGATTCAAATCCCCATCTATGAATATCCCATGGATATATCCACTTATGATGCCATCCCTAATCACATCAAAGTATACTTGGTTATCTTTTATTTTTTTGGGGTAAGGCAAAAGCCCAAACCAAACAGAAAACTAGGCAATCGTAATTGGATGTTAACAAAAAAGGCAATTTTCATAATTTACAAAATGATATTGGGTCAATGTTTTTTTTTTTTTTTTTTTCCAAAATCCATTATCCTAACATCTACTTTTTTAATTGAATTGATTGGGTTTAACTTAAATTGATTGACTGTCCAATCAACCCAAAAATTAAGATGAAATGTTAGAAATGAAAATAAATATCTTTCTTCTCACTTTACTCATATGCACAAAAACTAAGAAATCTAAAATCAAGACTTAAATGTGGGTTAATCAATTAGTTAAACCCAATTAATTTATTTTATTAATCTTACACCTTTTTCTTTATTAATATTATGCTAAGAATTATGTAAAGAATAAAAATAGAAAATTAATAGTAATTACTTTATTAATATGTGAAAATAATAGATAAATGGAATTATTTTTTTCTTATAATGACAAATAAAGTAGATAAAAAATAGTAAATTTTAAGAGATATTCCACCGAATGAGCTCCTACTTGTTGTCGTTGGTTTATGCTGCAGAATATGTTGAAGAAAGGGATGACTGCAGTAATAACAGTTCGAATAGCCAGTTGTAGCATTGTCCCAATAGAAGACACAAATAGCATTAAATTAACTAAATTAGGGTACTCCTATGAAAAAAAATTAAAAAAATAAAAGGTCTCCAGAAACGATGAGGTCCGTTTCTTTATAAACTACAAATTGATTAATTAATTAACTTACTAGTACAAAGTTATAACATTGTTGAACAGAGGAGAATCATAGAAGTCAAAGTGAGGAATTCTAAGTTCAAATCACAAGAACCAAGGCCGCGAGGTTGAGCAGTAAAATCACATGATGGTCATTATCGCGAATAGATTTTTTCATATAAAAAAGAATAATGATATGTGAATATATTTTTATATAAAATATTATGTTAATTTATATTTTATTTATTATTAGATAAGATATAGATTTAATTTAAATAAGATACATATCCTATTTAATAGTAGATAAGATATAAATTAAAATGGTGCCCTATAAAAGATATATTCATTAATATTACTCTATAAAAATTTTTCATAAATAATCATGTATTAATTTTTATAATTAATTAAATTTTTTTATGAGTTTTATATTTATTTTTTAATATTTTTTAGTTAATAATAAAAACTAATATATGATTAAATTATATAAAATTTTTATATAATAAAATTAATTTGAATGTATTGATCATGTAAATATTTTTTTATATTGTTATTCAATCATATCTTATTTCATCAACAAATATAATTAAATTTTATACTCACTATTTAAATAATTATATAAATAAAAAAATATAATTAATTATCTATATAAAAATAATTTATATTATCAATACATCTAAATTAAACTCTAAAAAATTTCATTCACACTTTCAACCTGGCACCTACTCAGCCATGCTGGTCAGGGCCAGGGGGATGCCGATACACAGATGCACCTTATGCTAGTCTTAGATTTAAAATGCCCGAGTTCACTTATAAGGGTGAGTTAAAACAATGAGCAACTTAAATACTAAAATGAAAATAAATATGATTTTTTTAAAATTAATTGAGAAATTACATAATATTTATATTTTTTAGGTTGAATAAACAATAATTTTATACACAATTCAAATCAATTTAATATATATGTAAAAGTTTTTCATAGTCCCAAAAAAAAGAAAGGAGGGGGGAAGAAGAAGAGAAGGAGGGGGGGGGGGGGGGACAACATCGCAACACGGCCAACACCTGTGTAATAATACTAGCTTGCCTAAGTTTCCGAAGCAGTGCTACTGGAGTAATAGAGTGAGCAAGAAAAAAAATCTTAGTTAAATAGTAGAATTAAGGTAATGCTATTTTTATTTCATTCATTGGAAATATTAAGAGATAAAAAATAAAAAAGTATAATACTTCAATTTTTTTTGAAATGGTAAATAGTTTAAAATAAAATAACTTTCCTAAAGTGTAAAATATATGCAACAGAAAGGACATGGAATTATGTGAATTATGTTGAAAAGTACATGTACATCTTTACATATTTTCATTATCAATTTGAGTCTGCAATTAAGAATGTGTTTGGATAACTTATTTTATGTTTCAAATAGTTTATAATTAATCACAACTTTTTAAGATCATTTTTTTATATATTAAAAAAAGTAACTCTTAAATAGATATAATAACTTGATAAACATTGGGTTATGCGGAGGATAATTAAATAAAAAAGGGCAGAAAGAATTTATAGCGTCCATAAAAAGAAAGGGAATTCATAGCCTTTTATACTTCTTTCATGTCTTTCTGCAGCCATAAATTGCGGAGAGTAGGGCTTCTGCTTGTCTTGATGTTAAAATTCAATGGAAGTTAGGAGTAGTGCCACCAAACACCAATTGCCAATGGCAGCTGAGTGCACAACAAAGGCAATTTGGTAAACAGGTCCATTCTCCACCAACAATAGACCCTAAATTCAGGGTCTAAGTTTCTTCTTTTCTTCTTCTTCTTCTTTTTTTTTTTTATAAAAAAAATTTGAACTGAGAGTCTAAGTTTCAAAATCCCAAGTAACTAATAAACCCAGTTATGGATGAAAGGAATAAATATAAGTTCTTAAATTATTCAAGCAGCAATAGACAAAATGGTTCATCACTGAATATTGAGCACGAATCAATGACGATAATTTAATAATAGGCATAAACTAATAATGCTGGTGCTGCCAGACGATGTATATGTGACTTCATCTCATACCCTTTTTGTAGCTCATTGATATATATAGACTTAATAAAACATTAATGGAACAACATATTGGGGGGCTTCTCCTTTTTTTATTTTTTTTGCTTTGCATCCGAACTGCTTAAATATTAATACCAGAAAATCTTGTATGTATTCAAAATAAATAAATAATATATTAATCTTTCGTTAATGCCACGAGGAATTCCCTTCTACTGTCACTAGTTCCTATAAGATGATGACAAAATACACTAACAAATATCACTAGTGGGCGACAAAAGGAGCTATCACGTTGTCTGGTGGCACTAATAAGTCAAATTCACATGCTTTCAATTTAGTTTGAATTGGGTTGATATAGCACCTTTTTTCCCCAGTGTGTCAAGTCTCCTGACTTCTGACTTCTTGTCTGCTATGCTATCAGCGCAAAAAGAAATGATTTTTCACATAACATGTGATAGCAACAGCTAATATCTTTTCTCAATTTTTTCTCTCTCTCTCCGTGACCTTTTTGACCTTTTTTTTTCATTTTTTTTATAATTTTTTATTCCATATGTGTGGTGTCTAAAGTGACTAAAAAATTAGGGTATTCAAGTATCACTACCCACTAGCAAAATGGGCCTCCCAGGTAAATTTTCGCCCGATTATATGTTCTTTAGTTTTTCTTCAACCAATACAAGGTTTGCCCTAAAAAAAAAAAAAAAAAAACAGTAGTCTAGTACTGCATAGTTCACATGCATAAATTATTTAAAAAGGATTTTTGAATGTTACATGCTAGTTTTTTTTTTTTGGGTAGTAATCCATTTTAATTTTAATTTAGTTTCTTTTAAATAAAAATCTAAAATTTAAAATTGCATATCTATTGTTTATTTATTGTTTTTAATTTTAAAATTATAATTCTTTTTTAAAATGAAAATATATTTGAGAGAAATCAATTAAGTATCACATTTAAGTTTCACTGCTCCCGGAAGAAAGAAAAAAAGAATTTAATTTAAATGTATTGATAATATAAAATAATTTTATACTGTCAGTCAATAGAAATAATAAAAAGTATCAATTCATACAAATAACCATTTATTATAATGAGGGATTCATTATGATTTCTCACTTTCTCTTATTTCTATTGGTTGATAATATAAAACTCTTTTACACTGTTAATATATACTAATTAAATTAAAAAAAAAAGTTTCACTAAACAAATTTCGATATATGATATTGTGGGAAACATTTACGGTGGTCCATGGTTCGTCGGCATACCAAGATTTTTCCTGGTGTGTCATCGTTTAAATTTTTTTGACAATATGAAAAGATAAAATAACTCAACTTCTAAAAACTATTTCACAATCGTAACATGTACATTTTTATGGCTATTTCACATACGGTGTACTAGTTATTATGGTGTTATTATTATTATTATTATTATTATTATTATTATTATTATTAGATTGGGAGTTATTACCGTATTATTAAATAAAAAATTAGAATTATTGTACATTTATCCTATTCCTTTACACAATTAATTACAAAATGAATGAAGATATAATGTTAATAATGATAATTATAATTATAGTATAAGTACACCTTTATGGATGTTTCACCCATGTTCCCATACGATATGATGAAAAGACCCAGTGCCAAACGCTCCGGCAAACCTAGCTTCCCGTCTGAAGTTGATAGTGTCTATTTATGTCATTTAAAATATTACCAATTTTTAATTTGTTAAATAATTTACTGGTAACGCTAGTGCATGCATAGTCTCATACTATTTGTATTAGGTAAGATTTATTTCACCCAATCTAAACCGTCATCTTTTTTTTTAAATAATATCTGAATGGTTTAAAATTTTTTGGATCATTGTAATATATGTATATAAGAAGTATATTATATAAAAGATATGATTTATTATAAAAGTGAGAGAAGTAAATCTAAAATATATAATCATATATATATATATAGCTAAAATTTAAAATTATTTAAAAATTATATAATTATTTAAAAAATTATATATTTTTATATTTTAATTTTAATTATTTATATAAAATTTAATAATTAATATTAACCTTCTTTCACTCTCGTAATAAACTATCTTTCTCAGTGAATACGCTCGCTATATGTATATAATTTAGCTGAACCGATATCCAGCAAATTTGAATTATCACTCACACTCAATGGTCAAAAATGCTGACAGCTAATAAAAAGATTTGACTTTTGATCTCTGAAAGCGAAAAACACCAAATCCTTGGCCTCGGTACCCTTTGACCTATCGTACGTGCCCGTTTGAATTTCAGTTTGGAATTTTTAAAAGGTTTTTTAAGAGAAAAAAATAATTTTGTATAATAAATAATAGTATTTTTTTAATTTTTTCTATTAAATTTTTTTTTAAAAGAAATATATTTGAAATTATTTTTTATTTTTAAAAAAAATCTTTAAAAAATTTTTTTTACTATTATTCTCATATTAATAATTAAAAATAATTTTATTTTATCTTATTCAAATAAAATTCATTCTCCTAAACTTATTTTTAATATATTCAAATTAAATAAAAATTATTCTTTTAAAAATAATTCTTTTAAAATATTTTTTTTAAAAAATTTTCTTTTAAAAGACTTTCTTCTAAAAATTAAACCAAATCGACTCAAGTCGTCCAGCATACGATCTCAGTAACAACAATGGCCCTTTTTATTTGTACACACAGCAATGATCATTGTGCTCAATGCTCACACAGCGTTTTCAGTTACGACACCGATCTTTGAAAATTGGAACCCGTAAGGCACCTGCACTGCAATATTTCAATGTTCAAGTTAAAGTTGCAGTGTACTGTGTCGGTTGGGCCTGGGCCGGGTCTGATTGAAGTGCTAATTAAGTGTGTTCCCAGAAAAGGCCTTGAATATGTACACAAGTAAGGCAAGGGTGTGGGAGGAATGATAGGGATAGTTGTGTCCATTACTAGGGCTGCAGAAGAAAGTATTAGCAAGCTGTCGTACGTAGGGTCATTAGGGTGAGTGAATGAGTTGAATTTTTGAGTAAAAATATCTTACCAATTATTTTTTGGCACAATCCAGGTACAAGCATCGGCTCCAATGTTCTGCGTCTGCCAAGCAGCAATGCTAAATCATGATCCTAATTTTATCTTTCCTCTTTTCTAAACTAGGAGTATATCTAATTTATTAGGTTCTAATTAATTTCATTTGAATTAGGTCAATTGATTATAAAATTAAATCTACAAAAATACTAATTTTTTTATGCACATAACTCAACTCAAATTCAAATTATTTTAACCGACTAAGGGTTAATTTTTTTTATTTACCCTTTTTCTTTTTACTTTTATTTTCAAAAGATAATAATCCTGTAATCTAATACTTACAAATTTTAAAAAATAAATGACTAAACTTCAATGGTTAGTTCTCTTCTTCCCCACAATGCACCAGTTTACGAAAGATTGAACTGAGGAAGGACGAATGACGCCATGAGATTTAGGCTAAGCTGAAGTGCGAGAATAATCGTCAGCCTGCAACAAGAAATCGAGACTGAGGAGAATGGAAGCCGTGAGTTGTGAGCTTACTCAACTCTCTTCCCCCCCCCCCCTTCTCTCTCTTCCTCTCTTCTCTTCTCTTCTCTTCTCTCAGAAAAAGTCACAATAAAACTAAAAATTTTAAAATATTATAATCAAATTATTATGCACTGATGCATTTAAGTAATATTTGTATTTATAAAAATTTTAAAATAATAGATAATTAAATTAAATATTTATATAAAAAATTTATATTAATAACACATACAAATTAAATTTTAAGATTGATATATTTTTTAAATCTGTGCTTTAAAATAAATGTCAAACAATACGAATTATCTATCATAAAATTATACTACTTGCTTTAAAAAAAATTCAGATATTTAATTTTTTTTTATTTTTGCTACTAGGCACGAAATACGCTCTATTTCCATGGACGAGAATCGCATCCCCGATCTTATAATTAAAGGATGAGATAAGTTCTCACCACGCCACGTCTTATGAATAATACTTCACCATTTAAATTTTGTGCGATAATACACATTCATATAATCTGTTATAGGTCCGTTTGATTTAATTTTTGAAAGAAGATTTTTTGAAATAATTTTTTTTTTAAAAAATTTTTTTAAAAGAATAATTTTTATTTAATTTGAATATGTCAAAGGCCTTTTAGGATAATAAGTTTTGTTTGGATAGGATAAAATAAAATTACTTTCAGTTGTTGATGTGAAAGTAATATAGTAAGATTCCTTTTTAAAAGATTTTTTTTCTAGAATAAAAAATAATCTGAAAGATACTTTTTTTAAAAGGTCTTCTAATTGAAAGAAGTTAAACTAAACATTACTATTTATTGTATAAAATTATTTTCCTTTTCTTAGAGGATCTTCTGGCCATTACAAACTTGAATCCAAACAAGCACTATATATTTCAATTATAAGAATCTTAATTTAATTTCAGAAAGCTTTTCAAAAGAAGTTAAACTAAATATTACTATTTATTATATAAAATTATTTTTTTCTAAAAGATCTTTTAATCATTACAAACTTAAATCCAAACGGGTATTATATATTTCAATTATAAGAATTTTTTTATTTTTAAATTTCTCTCTCCTATAGCTATCTACTATCTTTAGCTGTACGGCTGCTTTGCCTGATTGCCTCCACAAGGTAGGGCCTGTGGATCCCACGTGTGACGCACACAGTACACATCCCTACGCCAACCACGCCTCATCATTACTCACTACTCCCTTCATTGATTCCTTCTTCCTCCCCGGCAATGTTCCCCTACGGGAAGCCTCACCGATAGAGACTCGGCTCCGTCGTTTTGCGGAGGGCCTTTCGTCGTTGCACTTGATTATTATTTCCTTTTCTCTTCATTTTTTGGGAAATATGTTTTGGTATCACGCGCGGAAACGACGGTGTGCTTCGCTATGCGACTAATGGAGCGTAAGTGTGAGGTCGTTTTATGTCAGAGAGGGTGGGACTCTGGGGGCAGTGCTAGTACTGGCAACTGGCACCAGGCAGCAGGGTAAGGTTGTTGGCATCAGTGTCTTGTCGTCAGACACACTTCCCTTCATCTTTTGGTTTCTTTATCACCGGTCAAATCCTTCTCCTTTAACTTGCTTTTTTTATTTTTTTCTGCCGAATATTTATTTTCTGTAATTAATTGGATGATTTGATTATCTTACTGTGTGTTTGTTTATGTATGTAAAATTAATTTTAAGATGGAGTAATTTATATTTAATAAGTTAATTTATAAGATAATTTTGATAAAAACTAAAAAATTAAAAATCAGGAAGAAATAACTTATTATTTCTATCATAATCAATTTTAGAATATTGGAATTGATTTTTTTTAAGAAGAATCAAACAAAATGCAAACGAGCAAATTTGTTTCTAGCGTTACAAAATTAATTTTGAAAGGTTACAATACGCAATCAAACACACTTATATAATTTACATCTATAAAATTTTAGTTAAAATTTATTTTTGGATATTTCAAAAAATTCAAAAAATATAATAAATATTAAAGGCAATTAAAATAAGTTCTTTTATAAATTGCAATCTTTAACTGGAGCACGATGTTTTGCATCCCATTTCATTAATTATAGCATCCGACTTCAAGATTTCATGTATGTTAATGGATAAATTAGTTATTTAAGTTCTGATTTATTTCAGAAAACATGCTTTTTTTATTTTTATTTTTAAAGGTAATTACAAAAATAATATATTATTGTCAATCTGTTTCTTTTTTAAAAATTTTGTAAAAGAAGCACTAAAAACAAAATTTCATTATTTAATATATTTCCTTTATAAAATTATAAAAAAAATAAACATGTTGGAAACAGGGTAATATTTTTAAATTAATTTTTAAAAATAAAAAATAAAAATAAGGTTAGTTTATGGTGGCTTTGCCATGGAGAAGAGAAAATGTTCACCACGGTGACGTGCTAGAGGATGGAGTATAGCTGTAGTTCATCGGTCCCATAAGTTGACAGCTTAGTGCTAATTGTTGAATATATTATTACTTGATGAAATGCAAGGAAATCAATTAACAAACAGTTTTTGCATCTAAAGAAATGGTCCTAATCCTACTAATTATAGCTATGACAATGACACAATGACATTGTGTCATAGACATTAGGGAGTACTTAATTCTTCCATTACTAATTATTGCTAAGTAGAAACATTTTTTATGTTTCTTTCCTTGAGAATTATTGGTAGAAACTCACTATCATCACACTTTAACTCAATACACGATTTTTTTTTAATACCTTCAGATATTTTTATTTATTTATAATTTAATATCTCAACTTTTACATTAAAAATATAATAAAACTAAAATATTGAACTATAAATAAAATGCCAAAATTTTCTTATTTTAGCATATAAGTGCCCTAAAATCACAATTATTTCTCAAACCATGCTAGCGGGTCCCGTGATATCACAAGGGGAGTTTGAAATTTAGCCACTGAGATTTTGACTGCCAAAATATTCTTTGAAAGAACAGTACAACCCAAATGAACCCTATACTTTGTCCGTTTTTGTAGCATGGCTACCGACCCAATAAAACATAGCTGGCCTAATCTGTACTTGGTCTTGAAAATAATGTTGTGATCACGTGAAGTAATTATTGATAAAACCTACTTAGAATTTGAGTAAGTTTAACAGAACAAATAGTATGCATAGAAAAAAAAAATTATCGTGGCTAGTGTAAAAGTAATGCTATTCTATAGTTATTAGTCAATTGCTTTACTTTAACTATTATAGTACTGAACTCTGACCCAAAAGAAGTTCTGAATCCAATTCCATTTTATGAATTCTTTTTAAGAGGCCATCTATATAGATATCTTTGGCGAGACTTGTGACAGAATAGGGCATTGAAATGGAGTAATCTTTAATTTCATTATCTTAAATTATTATTTTATGAGTAAATATGACCCAAAAAAAATGTACTCACTATATATAATATTGCAATTTTCATTTATTCGATACAAATTCATACTATTTAAATAAAATAAATGACGATAAATAGAATAATTTCTAACAAGAGGGTCTATAATATTTATAATTTAAAACGTAGAAAGTGGAACTGCGGTCTCCATCTTTGTTTTATTCTTCACTTGTTATATTATGGAGCTATGTGGTCAAAAAATCATCAATGGGTTCAATCGCATGGGCTTTGGTTTAACCAAAAAAGGAACAGAAAAGGACCCAAATTCCTTCATGTAACTTTAATGATTTCTGTACCCCAGAAAAGAGAACTTTATGATTTGGGCCACCTTGTCGGCCGACATGGAAATATATAATGTCACGGTTACTTTGACCCAAAACAATTGTCACAGTTACAGCTCCGATATGCTCTTGTGATTAATTTGATTGAACTTGTCCACGTAACAATTGACCGCCTACTAGTTTTTAATGTTAACTAACAAATATTAACATGATTTGTGTTATACAGCATTAGTAACCCTGTTCTTTGTGAAGTAATATGTTCATAAGTTACGTTTCATGGGGGAGGCACTTATTTAGTACTTTCGGACTCGTCTTTTATCTACGAAACATTAGATCGCTGATGCCAAAAGCTCGGTGCACGGACAACAGCTTCATCTTTGGCTGAAGCCTATTCTTTCAGTTCAATTCCATTTCTTGGTTTTTCCGTTGATTGTCAAAACGTCATACCTTAAAAAACCTTGGAACGGCAGTTTCAGTTACTTTACTTCTCCCAGAACCTCTTTCAAATTGGTCTTTGAACTTTACTTAACAAAGAGTAACAGGAACGGGATGATCTTAGACATATATGAGATGTATGGTTAAAAACACTCCAATTTTTTTTTAAAAAAAATTCATCTCTTTTCTACACCGTACATGTTGTCTAAAACTATATCTCTAAAGTATGTAGAAAAATCACTCCTCTATAGTCATGCTGGGCCAGTTTCAACTTTCTCTTGATGGGTTGATCTCTACGCAGTAATAGATTGCTTGGAGTTGTAAGGCATTTTTCTTGGATGGACTTTTGTTCTATATCTATATATATAACCGGTAAAACCTTAATTAAAAGCTTCCTTGTAGGTGATCGAACGACCTATGTTAGCAACATAAGAAGAGTCGTATTTCTCACGGGTTTGACACTGAAAAATTAACATGACTATTGTTACACAACACTGGATTAACATCTAGATACTTAAAATGGGTAATCTTTGATCACAATGCAAAGTTTTTAGCACCACATTAAACGCCACCTACCTATGGCACATAAAAGGAACAGCCTCGGCGCCGTATCTAGACGTGCACCAAAATTTTCTCTCGGTTTACTGTTTGAATTGAAAGCAAATGATTCAGCTTTATACGAGGCCAAGAAATTGACCCAAATATTTGTAGATCAAATAATTTAAAATAATTTAAACTAACATAATCAATTTACTAAGATGATCCTGTTGGCATCCATGAATAAGTGGCTTGGGATCATTCACTTCAGAGACAAAAATCCACACACATGACGCATGTATATTACGACATATCAAGAAAGAGCATATTTTCCGTTGTCAACAAGTTTATGACAACACTTATGATATAATAACCCTAATTTATAGTAACTTAAGAGATGGTTTTTGTGCATGTCTCTCACATGCTTATATTTTATTAACAAACGATTGGAAATTGAGTCTCTTCTGAAATGCTACGCATCCGATCACAGCACAGTAATAGCCTCTGAGCAGAAGCTTTGTTGTACTTCCATTGCTAGTTCTTCCAGACTAAGTTGACATTCCAGTCCTATCTGTTTTGGTAATTAAAAAGAATCAAACAAACAAAGAATAACTATACTGGGTGACGCCAAAGCATAATATTGCAAGTTAAATTAAGAGAAATATTTTTTGTACCATTAGGTTGGTAGACACTCTTGGACACCCAAAAAGAGAAGAGAGAAAAAAAAAGTTATACAAAAAAATAAAATAAGTAAAATAATTGATGGAGAGAGAAAAAGCAGAAAGGAAATGTTGGAGGTGTCCACTTTTTTTAGATATACAAATAACTTCCCTCTTAAATTAAATATGTATAAAATATAAGCAATACCTACTTTACCGGATAACAGCTATATATTGTCTATTATTCGCTCCGAAGTTCCCTGTTTATTACTTAATGCATATTTGGTAAACTGTTCTTTAAGTTTATCTTTGTGTTAAAAAGCTGTTAAAAAAAAACTGTTGATTATAGTTATTTTAAATTCAAAATAAGCTAATTTAAACGCACTATAATAGTTCGGTTTGCTTCTGTAGTTTATTCTTCTCTCGAGCACGATAACATTGTAGTGATACAAACTTTGGTATTACTCACTAGTTCATTTATTATATTGCATGACACGTAATCCAAACACGTTTCCTTCTTGGTAAGAGGTTACAGTCACTATAACTGAAGAGGTTGGGTTCGATCAAAAGGCTTCAGACTAATTCTTAAATGTTATTAGAGGAAAAAATTTGTTTGGTCAGTATTATTTATCACTTGACACATTAGTTTTGTAAGATAGCATTGTCTTTCACATTCCTTTTGTTTTTAGTACAATAGCTTATGTATCAAATGATGAAATATTACATAACAAAATATTTTTTGGCCTTGAAGTTTATCTAAACTTTTCTCAATGCTTCACCATGAATGCATGTTGAATGCTGCACTAGGCACTAATGAAGTTTTTCAATAAATTAGTTGTGGAGCGAAGAAAGAAGTGCCTATCAATGTTTCTTAATCTGCATGTATACATGTCATCTAATAAGTTTTCTGAGGGTATAGGGTTGATCATTCCTAAATGCATGTGTAAAATCCTATGGGAATGACCTTCATGAGGAGCAAGCTATGAGACCTTCAATGTGTTACCGGGCTCAAGAGGAGCAATGACCTCCAATATGTTCATTCTAGTAATCTCTTTCCTTTTCGCTTGCACTTTTTTGTGTGCTAGAGATATCGAAAGTTGACAGGTCAACAATTTCCTAGAAAGAGATGTGTTTACTTGTTTGATTCATAGAACTTGCTTGAAACCCTAGCTGCAGAAGGTCACATATAAATTCTAATTGCTATGAGAATGATAAAATCACAAGATTTGAGGATCTCACATTTACCTTCCTTGAAATATTCCTATATTAACCTAAGTTAAATAAAAGCCAGAGGGATCAAACAAATATGAATTTATAGAATAATCATCACAAAAAAAGTCATGACTCATGCGGTTTACCTTAACAACAAAATGGTAGAGGACCGTATCCTCCATGCTACTGATGTTCAGATGAAGGACTTCAAATGAAAGACCTTCCAAAACACTTATGATCTTTGCAACTTGACCCGGAATTCTGTGGGAAATTACTCTCAGGATCACATTTGAACCGGATATTTTCACTTCCACATCCGCTACTGAAGAGTTGCAGCTTGCTCCTAGTTCCTTAAAGGAACCAGCACCAGTTCCAGAGGAGTTATCAAGTTGATGAAACGTTGGCTGCAGTGTTCTTGGACTCGGGCCAGGGCTAGGGCTCAGACTCTTTCTTCTTTTCTGGGACTCCAAAGCTTGAAGCACTTGGTGTAACTCCTTGATGAACTCTATAACTCCCCCTATTATAGATGCTTGATCCCCCTAAAATCCAAGAATAGGAAAAGACGCAAGAATCGATCATAGAGAAGCATAACAAAAAGAGAGAGGGAGAGAGCAAAAGAAAATAATAATAGTAATAATAAAATTATACCCTTTTAATATAGAAACATGGGGTCAAGGACCTTAAAACTTTGAGATGTTCATTCATCTGTCTTCTTCTGTTTCTCTCAACCGCTATGTGAGACATGATTTGGCTCAAGAGTGGTATAGTTTAGCGTTTGGTGTTCTTTCTCCTTTTGTCAGCTATATAGTTGACTTCTCTCTTCCACACGAATCAAAGTATGCTCTATTTATATGCGAGCCAAGGCAAGAGTCCTCAGAAGACGAGCAGCTATATATCTTGGTTCGTAATAAATGCCATAGGTTGCTTTCTCGTGAAGTATTCTTTTAGGCATAGGCACACCCTCTCTCTTTCCTTGCTTATAAATATTACGCGTCTCACGCTTATGATCTTGCGTCAATTACATGCCCTCGTGAGTTAAAACAGGGTGAGGGTTATTTTCTCAGCATTCCCATGCATTTTTTATCTGCTCCCTTTCCTTCGTTCATGCATGCCTTGCCGAGATCTTCATCGCTCAACTTTGATAGATTTTGCATCCGAATAATCCGCGAGACATTGGCGGGTTAAGAAAATTTTGTTTTTTTTATGTAAGCTTTATTGTAAGCAACAGCATTATGTATAAATCTGCAATGAAATCTATTTTCTTTTCCTATTTTTTAAAGAAAGAAAACTGCAAAATACTGAGAATTTTATTGTCCAAAATTTTGCATGACTTTATTTTTATAGTTGAATGAATGAGTAGGAATTTTGTCAAATTTTAATAATAATTCATGACAATATTTTCAAGAAAACCTGTTGCAATTCTAGTGCAGGAGCAATTTGGTCATTATTCAATGAAAATTGCCAACCCCACAATTTTCTTCTAGGAATTGTAACCTAACTTCTTATTGAATAATGATTTTCAGCGTAGCAATCTTGAACGTCTATCAACATAGGAGAGTGCATGTGTTAATAGTGAGGATTTCACGTTGATTAATAGAGAATTGGATGACTACAATAATAAGTGAGAATTCTTATGTCATATATGTAAATTCTCCACCCATTTGCATATGAATCCCTAACAAATAATATCATTATTACCTACCACTGCATTTCCTTTATTATCTATTAATTAACATAAAGTCTCTACTATTAACACATGTTTCTCTACTCAAAAGAGTATGTTCAAATAACATAAGAAAAAAACTTAGATTAAGTTTATTGCATCCATTTCATCTAATTTTTAAATTAAATAATGACAAATATATATTTTTCTTGAGAGAGTATATATTTTTAAGTTTTAAATTACCTATTTCAAGAAAAATATCCACTTGTTATTATTTAATTTAAAAATTAATTGAAATGGATGGAAAGAATTTGATATAAGTGTTGTCCATAACATAACTCCTATTAATTACTATCTTTTTGTTTTTCAAACAAAAAAAGAACAAAAGTTTAGGTAATTAAAATTTTCATGTCAAATTTCATCTCCTCATAGTCGAGAGTTTGATTCCCCCAAAGCCACTAAAATCTTGTTTAGTGGGCAACCCTCCTCAGGGAGATTTCCTGGCGCACAGGAACTAGTTGAGTAGCTTCAACTGGGTGAGATTATTGCAATCTAGGCCTATGCAGTAATTCTTTGGTTGACCCTCTACTAGCAACCCCAGCATGCCACTAGGGCCCTACACAGTAGAATTAGAGGTGCCACTTCTTCCTACCATTTTATTTACCAAAAAAAAAAATCACTTTTACACTTCCATTTTCATCCCTACTACATTTAATTTTCGAACCTTAAAACATTTTTCCGCATACCCATAGAATATCTATTTTTACAGCTCACTAGTCACTACAATTTTTAACACATTTGTCAAATACCTTCTAAATTAATACTATATGGAGCGGACTAAATAAAGGTTTAGATATTGTTTCATAGCAGCTTTTGACAGCAATCCAAAAACAAGGTTGATAGACTCATCTTGGTGGATGCATACAATTACTAAAAACGTTGACTGCGTTTGGCTTGACAAAATGACATGGGCAAGAGCTAATGCGTGTTTTGATGCGGTTGAGACTTTTAAGGTTTGCTTGACTGTTTTGATTAGGGTACTTGACAATCATATTGAAGCAACGGGTTCGTTGAGATCTATTACCTTACCATTAACAGATTTGCAATGATAGTGAGGGGTCTTTCCACATATAAATGATTTTATGATAAATCATAAAAGTGAGCAGCAAGAGTTATTGGCAAATGGAGAAGTTAGGATAAAGTATAGGCAATACTTTCTCATTTTATTTTTTTTGTATGAAATTATCCCACGACATTAATTGGGGCGCGAGGTTAACCCCAATACAGAATATTGAAATCGCCCCAACCAACAGGCCACAAATGCACTTTTACGGATTTTAATGTCTAACCTAAACTTGTTTATTAATTAAATCACATTGTCATAGCATATTATCAACTCTATAACAAGTGACAAATAAATATTTTAAACAAACAGAAGCATTGATCTCGTAAGAACAACCAACAAAAGCAAAACTCATTTTTCTCTACTAAAATTAATACATATTGAGAAAGCATAAAAAGAATTTGTTGTTGGCATAAAACGAAGTTTTTGTAACTTTTACCCAAACATTAAGCATAGGGGCAGAGTCTTCATTAAGAGGATGTATGCAGGTGATCCTCTTCTCAATGTCTCTGTGATAATTGTAAATCCAGTCCTTTTTTTTGGGTCAGCAAACTATCATTGATTAAGAATCGAAGGCAATAGTCTGTTTATATAAGAGAAACTGATAGAGCATAACTTGATAAAACATAACTAAGTCCAAGATTATAATCAATAAAAACTACATAACCTTAGATAACACTTTAGATAGTATAAATGATTTTGCATCACACTATGGATATATACGATAGTAAAAGTGAACTCATCAAATTTCTGATCTTAGTTTGAAGCAACTTTTAAAACCACTTTTGGGTCATGTTGTATAGGTAAACAAAGTGGTGACTAACACAAGCCTTACGCACCGGTTAAAATATCACAGGCTCGAATTCTAAGAAACAAAAGTATTGAACATAGCGACTTATTGAACGCAAGGGTACCTAAGGTTGCTTTGTATACACATCAATATATCAGCAACCAACTCTACGGTAAACATAAGATCACCAAAGCCTTGAAATTCAACTAAGTTGTAGAAAGAGGCCTTTTACCTTGGAAGAAAGACCCCACCAACATCCAATAGCAAAGGTTGTCGATCTATCATATGATACAAGCATGATCTTCTAATTTAGGATGTATCTACAGCCACAAGAACCCAAGTGCATGAGTCAGTCTCACACTTACTCTCACAATCTAGACACCCTAGCATTAAAAAAAAAAACTTGTTAGAGACATGACATCAAACACACCATCATGCAATGAAAAAGTGGAAAAAAATAGAAAATAAACAAAAAATATTATATACAACTGGAAAGGGTCCCCAAAAAACTACTATAAAGGGGATGAAGCACCCTATGGAGTCGGCTCACCCTTCAAGTAAGCAAGAAGGCGAAGCTATAGTGAGTGCAAAGAATAAGGTGAGAACTGAAAAAAGGGGGTAGAGGTAGGGTGCACTTGTGGCTATAGTTCAAAGGTATCTATTATTTATAATTAAATAGACTACCTCTACAGAAGATTTTGAAAATTGAACTGGACAAATTACTAGTTTAAAGATTTATTGGTTTAACCGATTTAATCAGAGGTTTAACTGAAATATAATAAAATATATATACATGATTAATTATATGCTATGAAATAAAAAAAAATTTACTAAATAATACAAATAAAAAGTAAAAGATAAAACATGATATATTGATGATATAAATAATGAATTAAATTTTTCTAGAACACTGATACTTCATAGCTTATATCAACTCAATATTAAATTAATATTATCAATATATCAATATCACTTATATACAAATATAATTATTTGATTTTTTTTATTTTACTTATGTTTTTATGATGCAAGAGCATTTATATATGGAAGTTGAAACATAGAATACCCAAGTCACTAAGTCATTATAAAGTACTTAAGTCCCACATTACTGAGATTAGAAAATTTTTACTCCAGAAACAACTATAAATACCATATATCAACTTGCTTTATACTTATTTTCTCTAGGCTCTTTTTAAAAGAGTGAGGTCTAATAGTATTTGATTTGGCTAATTAAGGAATTTTGGTTTTTTTTTTTCAAAAAGAGAAAAAGATTAAATTGGCCGATCATGTGAACTAGTACGATTCACCAGTTTTGGATTAGTTTGCTATTAAATTTGGCTTGGGCACCGATTCTTAGTTGAACTAATCTAACCAGCTAGCTCGGTTTGATTTTCTAAATAGTTCTTTTATGTGGCACATGGCAACTTTTGATTACAATTAAAGATAATTATTTTCTCCTAAAATTTTTATTCTCTTCCTCTCTTTGTAAAAACTTTCCTCTATTCTATATTATCTATTATATATCTATTTATTATTTATAACTAAATGGGTTATCTCTAAATATTATATGAAAACTCCTAATTATAATTAAAGAAAAGTTATTCTCCTATAAAATTTTCAATCTCTTTCTCTCTTTTTAGAGGCTTTCCTTTCTTCTTCATTATCTATAAATAAATGAACTACCTCTAACTTTCATATAACAATTCCTAATATAACTTTCACTATTATCCTATCTTTCTAGAAACTTTTCTTTCTTCTTCGCCCACTTCCACGCTCCTTATTGATCCCTCATCTTCTCCTCCTGCACCACCCATTAGAGCCACTAGAGGTCTCTCCTTAGCCTTCGCTTTCATATCATAGCTGCCACCCCTCATCCTTTGTTGTGATGCAGTTCCCTTTGCCTCACATTGCACGTGTTTCACATGGAGAGGATTAGAAAGTAAAGTCTTAGTATCCACATTCTTCATAGTGGGCTTGGGTAGCCTTTCCTGATGTTGGCTTAATTGGACAGTAGAAAAGTACATTGGCTTGGTCTAATAAAACCATTAAATGACTTTTGTAATTCCAAAGTTGCTATTAAGAGACCATAATATATTCTAATGTAAGAAGCTTATTTTAATTTCGCAATAAATAAAATAACGTATATTTTAGTGGAAAAAAAATAAAATGAGAAAATAATAAAAAAATCATAAAAAATAAAGAAATCAAAATAAATATGTGAAATCACATACATAAATGCTAGACTACTAGATTTCGATAATATTTTAACTTTTGGGCTGGAATGTGTTTTCATGAACCTAACAAAGAGTTTGTTCAATTTATGAAAGTTTACAAATTAGACTGGCTCTTTGGTCAACCGCTGGTACATTTGATCCGAAGTAACGAATCTTCGGGTGTCGTGTTTCTACAAGCCCAATAAAAATCATCTTCTGCAGAAAGCAATTGTTAGCCCAAAAACAGTCTGTTTATCATCTCTAGTGCCTTCTGAGGAAACAAAAAATCTCTGGAGCCTTTGATCAAAAAATAAAAAGAATGTCTCAGCAGCTGACCAAAAACATAATATATCTAGCGATGCATTTTCTGAATATGATTTCTCTTTTTATTGAGGGCGAGTAAATGCGCATAGCATCATCCTCTTAACTTAGATATAGACGCAAACTATATAATTTGGTATAGAATTGATAGGTTTTCTCTTTACAACGTGTTTGTTTCTACTTTTAAAAAAAATAATTTTAAAATTTAAATTTTATATATAGTAAAAAAATTTAAAAATTAATTTTTTTATAAGTTATTTTTTAAAATTTTTATAAAAAAATTGAAAACAGATTCTTTTAAAATTTGATTAATTTTAAAAAGTATCTAAATATATAAAAATTAATTGTTTTTTAAAAAATAATTTTTTATTAAAAAAATTCTAAATAAACACACCCTAAAACTGTAGAACTAATTAAAGCTATATAACTATGATCAAACCAATTAAATTACTTAAATATTCTTTCAATTTCAATATATTTATCATTGTGGCTAAATTGATATATTATTAAATTAATATATTTAAATATATTAAAAATCCCATTATGACAAGTTGAGATATCCCTCACCATGACCATGCTATGAACGTGGGTTAGCTTAATTGGCTTAAGATATCGAGAAAAGCTTTGCGTTCTTCTCGGGTGTGTGCTCAAATCTCCTTTTGGTCAGTTGTCTCAGTTGGTGATCATCCCTTCCAAGGGAGATCTTTTACAGATTATGCGTGATTAGCTTTGTTGTCAAAATAAAAAGAGAAATATTATTAAAATATTAGTTTTTTACAATAAAACTAATCATGCATAATCTCTAATATATATATATATATATATATATATATATATATCAAATTTTGAAAATATTTTGGCCGAATACAAATGATTCAGAAGATCTTTTTTATTTGGGATCGGGTATCTGATCCATTGAAGGGCTTTGTTTAAAGGCTTATAATTAATCACAAGCCTTGGGGTGCCACGTTCAATCTCTGCTTGTTTATTGACATAAAAAGCAGAACAAGACCATGGACTTTTGCTTTTTCGGATTAGACCTTTGTGAAGGAGATCATCAATCTCTTTTCTACAGTAAACGAGGAGATCCTCATTCATCTGTATTGGTCTAGCTTTTGTTGGAATTTGCCGTTCATGGAAATCCTTTTCATAAGGAAGACTCACGACATGTTTTTTCCTTTGCCAAAAGGCAGTAGGGAGATCAGAACAAATTGAAGTTTGAATATGTTCAAGAAGATTTTGGATCTTTTTTTGAACATCTGGTTTGGAGAGTTGGGAATCAATATTCTTAAAAGAAATTTCTTCTTTTAAAAAATTGATTTGATTTTGCTTAGTTTGAATCAAGTTAAGCCTTTTTTGAAATCGATTTTCTTAAAAAAGGAAAACTGATTATCTCAACTAGATATTTGGTAAAAATACCTTCACTAGTGATGTTTAATGGGAAAAGAGATCTAATAAAGGGTGTTCCTAGGATCACCGTATTACTAAGATTCTTTACCAATAAAAATGAGGTTTTTATTCTAAGGTTTTGATTTTCAATTACAGCCTCAGAAAGTTTGAAATTGATTTTGAGTTTTGAACCACTAGCAGTACTTAGTTGTTCAGAAGTTTTTTCAAAATATTTTGTCGGAATAAGTCCTTCCTGTATGCAATTTGAATCTACACCAGTATCAAACAATCCAACAGTTTCAAGAACAAAATCTTTTATTTTTATTTTGATGTTGATGTAAAACTTTTGGATTTTTAACATGTTAATTAATCCAAGAAATTCATCATCGTTGGAAAGATTTTGAGAGCTATTATCAGAAATAGCATCAATTTTTTGATTGCTTAGCAGAGTATCAATGATTTCCTGCTGAGAGTCTTGTTGTTCTTTAAGAGTTTTGACTTCAATCTTGAGATTCTGGATCTCTTGTTGAAGATCATAAATAGTAACTGGTTTGACAGAATTTTTCTCAATTTTTTTGAGAGTTTGACTGAGACTAAATTTATTAGTCTGGATTGAAGGTTTGACTTTAGAAGTACTGGCCTCTAAAGTATTTTTCAGTTTGTTGAGATAAATTTTTTCTCATCAGGATCAGGAATAGCATTTATAGCTTCAAAAAGAAGCTCTTGTTCTTTGGAGAGAACATTAATGGATGATTCTTCAGTAGTATCTTCAGAAGATACTTCCTCAGTATCATCAGGAATAATGGATTCTTCAGAGGATATTTCATATTCCTCTTCAGAGGTTTCAGCAAGCAGATTATTGATCTGCTCTTCGATATTGGGCTTAAGGTTTAGGGTTTTTATTTTTTCTTTAAGCCTACAGTTTCTAGCTATGTGACCCGTTTTACCACATTTGAAACATGTAATAGGCTTGTCAGTTTGGTTTGGTTGAGTATTGGGTTTCCTCGGTGGAGGCTTAACCCTTTTTGGTTTGGGCTTTGGGGGAGGCCTTTTGTTTTTGGGCTTGGATTGCTTTTTTGGGCAAGGCAAACCGAATTGTTCGCAAAAAGTGCCCATTTCGCGTCTATTTTGATTTTTCTCTTTGGCCAATTGATTTTGGATTTTATCATCTTGGCAGATTTTTAAAGCTACTTTTTGGATATAAGCAATCAGTTGACCGTAACTTAACTGCTCATAATGGATGTTTCCGTCAGAGACCAGTTACTTAATTTTTCCCTAACCTTGTCTCCGAGAGATTTTGGAAGACCAGCCAAAAACTTTTCTTTCCAGAAAGGTTGTTGACTATCTTCTCGGGTGAAAACTCTGGTAAGGAAAGTGTCTCTATACCAGCGGAAATTTCCAAGTGTTTTACACTTGAGATTGGACAACAATTCAGCTGACCTATCTTTCCAAAGGGTAGGATCGCCAATAAAATGCTGAGCGATTGTAAAGATTAGAGTGTTAACAGCATCAGGGATGGGTTCCCCATTGCTGGTGATGGGTGTTTCATCATGTTCAGTTTTAATTGCATAAAGGATTTTTGATTTTTCAGAGTCAGTAAGATAATTATCCCACCATCCTTTTAATTGACCAGAAAATCCAGCAACTAAAATTTCAACAATTGTATCCTCCGAACAATTGAGGTTTGTGGAATACATAGTCGCAACCATAGTCATATGTTGCAACGTATTCATAATTTGATATTCAGTTTGACCATCTATGTTCCATTCATAGATGTTGTTGGCGCTAAAGGACTTAATACTTAAAGATTTCTCTTCAAGTAATAAATCAGGAGGAGTAGCGCATTGGTAATAAAGTTTCGAAGGTTTTTTCCAATTTTGAGAAATAACCTGTTCAATTTTTTGTTCTTCAGAGTTTTCTGAAAATCCAGTCTTTTCAAGAGCACTAATAATCCTTGATTTAGAAATCTCTTGTTGGGGAGTGTCAGGAATAACAGTTTCTAAAAGTTTGAGTTTCTCATTGATTTTGTTTAAAAACTCATTTTGAGAAGAAAGAGTTTTAGTAACTTTAAAAGGTTTGAAAAGAGGTTTGACTTCTTGTTTTTCAGAAACAGGTTTCGAAGAAGACTCTTCTTTAACCTTGACAGTTTTCGCAAGAAGTTTTGGACCTATAGTTTGAAGATATTTGTTTGTATAATTGGATTGTTCCATGAGACTCTTGATGTCTCTTGGATTTAAAGGTTCATCATCCTTTCTAAATTTGAAAGGCGATGCAATGATAGGTTTGCCATCAGCATCCTTAATGTTAGGAAGCTGAAATTTTGTTTCAGGAGGGAGTTCAGATTGAACAGTTTCATTGTTTTTAAGATGCCAAAGAACATCTAAGGTTTTTTCACTAAACTCTGTTTTCCAAGGGTAATTAACCTTATTTTTAACAGAATAAGCGTGAAACCAGTCAAAGAAAAATATGTTTTGTTTGACCCTGTTAAGAAAATCATAAAAATTTTCTTGAATATCTTTCCTGTTTTTTCCCTGATAATTTTGAAAAAACCAATTTCTTTGAGGGGCCAAATCCTCAGAGTAAAAGTTTTTCCTAAGGGATTCTTTATCTATGGTGAACTCAGACATCATAAGGTTCATTCATAGAGGAATATGTTGGAGATTGAATAGATTTTTGGTCTTCGTCTTCCTTTTGGTAAACTGGTCTAGGAAGATCAGAAGACATATCCAACCCACGGAGTCGGATATTTGGAGTTTCAGTTTGTGAGGCCATAGAAAAGGATCTTCTAGACATAGCTGAAGCTGCTGTCTTAAAATCCTCAGAGACCTCAGACCTGGAAGAAGTTCCAAAATGGAATGAGTTTCTTCTGTCAAAGAATAACTCAACTTTCCTAGTGTCATATTGTTTGATGTCCTGAAAGTCAGGAGTTGGCTTTGGTTTAGCAGGAACAACTCTGTCGAGTGTCCATTTTTGAGGAAAGTTTATTTCACTCCATTGAATAGCCTTAGGTACCGTTACCTTGGCTTTAGTTGTATCTGTGAGAAACAAAGTAGTTTCTCCATTTTGTTTTGGTTTGAGGACCCTAGAGATCATGGAATTCATAACCTTATATTGGACCCTATAGGTTAAGTTTATGGGCACAAATCCAGACTTCATATTAAGTCCAGATATCAAAAGATTAAGAGTCAGTACATCAATGATATTTCTATCAGCGAGACTAACTGTAAGATCTGGGAAACAATTAAAGTAAATTGGCCCAGCACAAATACTAGTTTCAACAGTTCCAAGAAGAGAATCATGAAACTGATTATGTCTAGCATCACGAAGATAGATTAGGACAGAGGTGTTCATACCCAATCTGATGGTTGGTTTGAGGGATACTTGAACGCACCCTATATGAAGAAAATTAAATTCTTCTTTGTGTTTTCTGATTGATTTGTTTGAAAGAAGTTGAAAAGTTTTTTCAATTTCATCCAAAGGGACGACTTCTTCTACAGTTCTAACTATGTAGTCAGATTTTGAGAAAAAGGTTTTCTTTTCAGTTTTGTAAATTTGAGTTTTCAGGATCCTGGGCATTTCCCAAGTTCCTAGATCCTCATCGTTTATATCTTCAAATCGGATTTCCTTTTTGAAAATATTGTTTATTTTATTTTTAGTTTAATGATCATTTTCATGATCATTGGAAGAGGAAGAAGATGAAGAACCAGTAGAAAAACGGTGAGAGAGGGATTTGAAAAACATAATTTTAATTCCCCTACTGATACCAGTTCCTTTAGGTTCAGTAAAGAATCATGATAAGATTTAACCAATTAATTTTATCTGTTGAACTAAACATTAATATTCTTCTTTTGCTGATAAATTTTATTTAAACCTTATTTAAAAGTCACTTTTAAATAATTCTCTTAAATCCCAGCCACTGTCTTACTGCCCTTAACCATAGCGGGACTTACTGCATGCTTCCAGATTTTCAAGAATTATTAAAGTTCCTTTTCCAACCAAAATAAGGAGTAGATCAGCATAAAGAATATTAACATAGAGTTCAATCGGATAAAATTTTTAGTTAGACCAAATCATAATCCCCTACTTCCCCCTCAGGCTCTGATACCAGAGCGACGGGGTGGCCGGAAGGGTGGAAGGGATCATAGGGGTATAAAGGAGGGGAGGAGACGGACTCCTAATTACATGCTATGCAAAATGCTATGCAAATGCAATGCAATAATTTCAACAAATAAAATTAAAACAGAGAAGCCAGAGCGCGGTAGTCCGTTGGGACTGGCAGAGGGAGAGAGAGACCAATAATCAAAACAGAAAAATATGCATAAATGTAAAATTTTATTGCATAAGAAAAGCTTACAGGAGTATCTCGGACTCTTACAAACTCTTCTCTGATTTTTTGAGTGTTATCTGTCAAAAGGATGCCTACCTCACGAGTGAGCAATCCTTTATATAGAAAACTAGATTGACTATTACAACAGTTCCGGTTACAAAACCTAAACAGTACAGGTTACAAAACTGATACTATTACAATAGTAAAAGTTTGGTCAGACACCTACAGTAATGAAAAGACCTCGGTGGCTGAGACTCTTGTTTGCTTTGCCAAAAGCAGATTCCTTATGCTTTTAGTTGTGCGGAAACAGAGTTGTTTGTTGTTTTCTGCTGACAATGTTTTGGCGTTTTAACAGTCTTCACCCAAATCAATTCCGAAGCAGTCATCTTCATTTTGGTAAAAATCGAATGATGATTCTGAGGAGGATGATGAAGGTGGTAATTCCTGTTTGGCTGATGACTCAGCTTCATCAGTTTGAAGTAGCTTTAGGATATCCTTTAGATTTTGAGCGAATGACTCCTTATTTGAGGATGCTCCCAAGGCTGCCAAAATTTGAGACCTCTGATTCAAAAATTTACAACTTTCCGGATCAAAGGCCGAGAGAAGTTTGGGATTCTTCTTGAACCAATCTTTAATTTTTTGTTGACTGATCCAGGAAGTATCGAATTCTGTCCACCATTTGACATATGCCTGTCTTTGAAGAAAGGGCAATAAATTTTTGTTTTCATGAACTCCAAAAACATATCGCCAGAAGAAAATCCAAGCTAATGAAAATTTGGAATAAAAATGGAGATCTACTGGGAATGGATCTCCTGAGTTATTGAACATTTTCGAAAAAGTTTGAAATCCTTCTAAGACGCTGCTAGGAATGATCTGTTTCATTGGTCCAAAGAAATTCCACCATTGGGAAAATCAATGTGGGAATTTGTATAAAGCATTCCTTTTAAAATAAATCAGCCATGAATGGCGGAAGGCTTTATTTTGGAGCCAGAATACGTTGGTCCAAGCTTGAACATAATCCCAGTAATTATATCCAATTGGATCAAAGTTTTGAGAAAACTTTTTAATATTGTTTGGATTCTTTCCAAAATCAGATGGTGTTAAAACCTTAAGAATTTGGAAAGTTGAATGTGTAATGTTTGGAGGACTGGCTTTGTCCTTGTAGTGTTTGATGGACACTGAGTCGGAATCTATCAAGATAAATTCATAGTATTTTTGTGTCCTATTTGGGGAAATTGGTTTGAAATGAAAATCTTTGGGAAAGATTTTTGAAGGTATTTTGTTGGGATTTTTATCCCAAAATTCTGGTTCGATCTGAGTAACTGGCATAAATTTTTCTTTTGCCAGATATTGGGTTTGGGATTTTTTGATGGATGTTTGGGTAGTCGCTAATTGCTCAGACGACTCTTGTTTGGTAATTTGTTTGCTCAGATTTTGAATCATGAGGGCTAATGGATATTCCTCATCATCTTCATCCGAGGCGATTTCTGCCCAAGATTTTTTTGGGAGTTTGGTTAGACCTTGATCTTGAAAGGCTAACAGTGTTTGGATTGGGAAGGCATAATCTTCCTTGGTTTGTTTTTGTGTTTGTTGGGTAGATGACCTAGATATGTTGGGTTCTTGGGTAGATGACCCAGTTTGATCTTTTGATTTTGATTTTGATTGCCCAGTTAGGACAATTTCTTTTCCTTTTTCTTTTTCTTTTTCTTTTGTTTTTCCTCCTTTAGAGGAGGATGATGATTTTGGTATTCTTTTCCCTGCAAAAATTCACGTGTGAGGTAATCAGGGAGAGAGTTTGCAGTGCCTTTGAGATACTCTATGTCAAAATCAAAAACACTTAATATTGCTTGCCATCGTGCAAAAATTTGTTTTGATGCAAAATTTTTAACATCTTTTTGCAAAATGTCTTTTGCTGACTTACAGTCTACACAAACCAAAAATCTTTGATTCAGTAAATCAGATTGAAATTTTGAAATGCAGAGAACAATTGCTAAAACTTCTTTTTTAATTGTAGAATACTTCTGTTGAGCGGTATTCCAAAGCTTTGAAGTATATGCAATGACATGCTCTCTATCATTCATTTTTTGTTTTAATATGCCGCCAAAACCTAAGTATGAGGCATCTGTTTCAACAATTTTGAAAGCTTGGGGACTTGGTAAGTAAAGACAGGGAAGAGTTTTGACCTGTTCTTTGACTTGTTTGACAATGTTAGTATGAACGTCTGTCCAAGATGGAGGGGCCTTTTTAAGACGATCATGGAGTGGTTTGATAAGATTATTAAGCTGAGGAAAGAAGTCAGAGACATAATTCAAACAGCCTAAAAATCTCTGCAGTTGAGTTTTGTCAATAATTTGATTGGGAAAAAACAGGAAAGATATTCAAGAAAATATATATATATATATATTAGACTCATCATTTTTATATTTAATTATTTTACTATGTCTATTATGTATCTAATCTTTAGGTACAAATAATGTTTATTGTGAAAAAAGAAAAAATCCTTTCAAGTGAGTATTTTGGAGACAATCCACCAGGTAAACCATTGCCTATTCTTCAACATATGATGAACTAATTAGTATTTTGAACCGGTGTATGGCACCGACTAAATTTTTTTTTTGAAATATAATAACTATAAAAATTGATTTATTCAAATTATTTTTTATCTTGTAATTATTTATTGTATAGTTTGATATGAAACTGTAATTGATAAATATAAAAGTCTAATATATTATTTCATTACAACTTTATTTAAAAAAGCAATAAAGTCTAATATGAAAAGTAATAAACAAAAATCATAAAATTTAATAGTGATAAAATCTATACTTCATGTGTGACTTTGTATTCAAAACTTGATCCTTATGTAAGACGTTGTCAATAATGATATAATGAATTAAAAATAAATAATAAAAATAAATTATGTCAAATAATTAAGTATAGTTTGTAAGAAGAATAAACAATATTGCATTCAATGAGCAAATAAAAATTAAGCGTAAAGAAAAGAAAAAGAAAGTGGATGATTCAAAGGTCAGTGGAATTTGTTTATTTTGATCCAAAAGTGAAGTCGTTCACGCAACTATTAATTGCTCATTTCATTAAGCTATTGCTTTATTATCCTAAACCAACAAATAAAAAATAATTAAAAAAATCTATCTATAAAAGAGACGTAATATGGACATCCAGACTTCTAAAACTGAATATAAACTAATAATAGATAAAATAAAATACTCCCGTTATCAAGGTAACAAAGAATAAATATAAAACACATGAGATACTTAAGTTATAAATTATGAGAGGAATAATAATATCTTATCTTTGAGTCATTAGGAGATAATGTGGCAGTAATATTAATTAGGCAACTTCTTCTTGTGAAGATTAAAATACATGCTTTTAATCTCGGTTCATTTCATGAGCAAACTAAGCAGCATTTCTTGCTCCTTGTATGTAAACAAAACTAACATAGAGTATCAGAAATGAATGATTTCATAAAATTAAGAGAAGAGATAGCTCACTTTGATGAGGACTTGAAGCAACAGTAGCAAAGAGAATAAAAATATTGAAAGCCATAGTCCACCATGAAATGAATTAATAGCTAGATAATTTGAAAATTCCATACTTCAGCTAGACAGGTGATTAAATATTTATCTTATTTGTCTAATTTTCTACATGTACATCGTGATTATTCTCTTTCTTTCATAGCACTAGACTTGACTAGGACCGGTTTGGTTTATCATTGAGGGGTTCAAAAGGTCTTCTATTGATATGAGAATAAAAATATACAGGAATTAGTAGTTTGAGATGTTTAAAAGCCTTTTTTTAAACTCACTTTTGAAATTTTCGAAGATTTTTTAGGAGAAGTATCCTTGAAAATACTTTTCATTCTAAAAAAAGATTTTTGAGAAGGAATTTTACTGTTACTTTTATATTGATAATTAAAAGTAATTTTACTTTATCCTATCTAAACAAAAATCATTCTCTTAAACTTACTTTTAACATATTCAAACAAAAAAAAAATTCTTTTAAAAGATATTATTTCAAAAATAATTCTTCCAAAAATTAAACCAAATATACCTTAATTTGTTTCAAACTCATTTTAACATAGAGCTTTTCCTCAAATCCAAAACTTATTTCAAGAGAAATAAATTACGAATCATTTTAACCAACTAATAGCATATTTAGTCTATCAGTTATAAATCTCCAACGTATGATTTAGGTAAAAAATTTATTCACGTAGAATTTCGCCCTATATTATGGCTAACAATTACAAATGAAAATGTAAACATACTATAAGCATTGGTATATGTCTTTTTAATCCCAATATAACATTATGATATTTTTTAAAACAGAAAAATGATATGATTCAAGTTTTTTCTATTGTTGAAGAACTAGCTCCGACATTGTTATATTTGGAACAGACACTTATATAACTTATAATTCTCATAATGGGTGCGAGAACGGGAAGTTTAATTTAATGGGTGGATAATTACCATTTCCCTTTTGTCTTGCAATCATCTTATCATGTATTTGGATAAATAAATACGTACAAAGTTATCTAAATTATTATTCTGCTGTCAAAAAAATATATTTATTATTCTAGAATTGACACGAAGAAGCACTTGGCATGGCATGTGGCTCAGGCATTTGCGAGCCGTTGCTCACAACAATGATGAGCCAGCCTGCTTCGGAAGTGAGTTGCGATGGTCAATCAGTCAGGAATCTATACTGATGTAGTCAAAATAAGTGGACCGTTGTATCTCGATGGGTCATTAAATCTAGGACAATTTTTTTATGTTTAAATACAACATTAAGCCAGACATTAATCACAAATCATTATACTTTTCCCAATAAGCGTAATCGGCCAGATGTTATAGTAAATCATTTTTTAGGTAAACTATTTAATAATGTAAATCTCTATGAAGGGTTTCATTTATAGATTTTCTTAACCTTCTCCTTGCCTCCACTTAATTTCCTGTTTTTATTCAGATTTTACAGATCTTTTCTACATTGCCAAATTATGTCAAGTGAAATTCAATCCTTTTTTATCACACGTTCTATTTTAACTTTTTCTTCATACATTTATTTTTAAATTCTCTCTTATGTGGTATGTCTACTAATCTAACTCTTAATCATATATAACTTCGTAAATTTTATGGTTGTGCACTAAATTTATACGGATACACCCACAAATCATTATAGTAAGATATAAAGTAGCACTTATTATAGTTATATTATTGTTATTATTAAAATTAATTTATAAGTTATTATACTAAGTACA
Organism: Pterocarpus santalinus; assembly: GCA_031439595.1. NCBI lineage: Eukaryota > Viridiplantae > Streptophyta > Magnoliopsida > Fabales > Fabaceae > Pterocarpus > Pterocarpus santalinus. Next base: position 58,771,718 of record CM062530.1, read on the forward strand.
TAAATTATGATATATTATTATATTATTCACTATTGTTTTATTCTATTAAAAAATTTAAAAGAATTTTTTTCGTAATGATACATATAAACAAAACCTAAATCGAAGATGAAAGATGAGCAAATCTAATTAAGACCACCTATATTAATTTATTGATTAAATAATATGCAAGTTATCCGTATCAAGAAAAATAAAAATTTCGTTTGGTATCTTTATTTTTATAAAGATATCAGTATTTTTTTATATTTAATAACTGTAATTTAATCATAAATTTTATAAATATTAAATATAATTAAAAAGTAATTTTAATATTTTAATATTTTAAATTAATAGATTATATAACAAATTTTTACCATAAATAATTAAAAAATACCAATACTTTTAAATTTTATAAAAATATCAAATAAATCTCCATGAAAATAATCTACAGTGGATGCAGCTGCTCCTTCTCTACACGGAAAGGGCATAATTAAGGGTCTTCCTCTGGTGGAGCGTAATAAAGCACAAAACTGTATGTTGTATCAAATTAATAAAGGATCTATGGAGTTATATGAGGTGAGATGGTTACTGTGTTTTGGGCAATAATGGAATAAGATGGTTCTTTCTAACCTGCGGAGTTTTTAAACAAGATCAAGCTGGCTTTAGAAATTTAATAGTTGATTAAAAGGATATATTTATATATTTTTTTATATAATATATTATATTTTTTTAATTTAATCAAATTAAAACAAATGTTATATATATTTTGAAAATTATTAAATTTTTTTTATAAAATCTTAAAATTAACTGTAAATATTTAAATAATATATAGATAAAATTTAATATTTTTTAATATTATAATAATAAAAATCAGATTATTTCTAAAATTTTAAAAATATTATTTAGATAAAATTTAATTATTTTCTATGAAATTTTAAAATAAATTAAAATTTTTTATCTATCATATAAATAAAATTTAATATTTTTAAATATTATTAAAATAAAAATCTAATCATCTTTTAACTTAGTTAATTTTTATTTATATAATTCTAAAAAATATTACAATATATTATATAAAAAAAATATATTAATATATTTTTTTCATCTACTATTAAATTGACTGGACCAACATTTTCCATATCTGGTCGAGGAACATGTCAGAATCAACCGGAATAAGATATAGGTTGGAAGATTCTACAATAAAATCTACTGATTTAGTGACTATTGTGGTTATTCAATTACAAACTCTTGTTTTTTTTAATCTTTTAAAACAGCCTTCTTCCTCCCCTTTCTTCTTCCTCCATTTTATTCCTCTTGTCTCCCCTTCTTCCTCACACATCAGAGCTGGTGGCATGATTACTGGACATCCAAATGTTCAAATACAACGAAAATCTGAAAAGAAAAGGAAAAAACTTTGTCCGCAACAACTGCTACCTATAAGCTTCAATGGTTGCACAAAAGATTCAACCATGAAACCAAAAGAACCCCATCAAGGTCTTATGGGGGAAAAAAAAAACCTAAAAATAAAAGAAATAAATTTTATCATCTTCACACCATAAAAAAGCAACCCAAATTTCAAATCGCCACCAACATAATTAAGGTCTCAGGAAAAAAAAAAGAAAAAAAATTTATCATTTTTACACCATAAAAAGCAAACTAGATCCAGAATCGGACTTCACCACCAACATCTCACACTTCATCGCTGCCGGGAAAGGAACTGTGGTTGGGCACTGCTCTCCACGCGCCGCTGCTGCTAGGGTGCTCTTGCTCGTGTTCAACTGTGAGAGAGAGAGAATAGGCTGTGGTGTTTGGAGGAAGTGGTGCCGCACAGGGTGGTGGTGTGTGGGCGCCGCGAAGGAGCTAACGGAGAGAGGTTGGGTGGAACTGTCCAACGAGAGAAGGGGTGCAAGAGAAGAAGAGAAATGTTTTTTGTAACACTGAGGTATGTAGATATCTTGGACATTCAGAGATAGAAAGGAGAAAAAAAATTATAAAAGAAAATAAAAAGAGTGAAATAATTGATGGAGAAAAAAAAAGCTGAGAGAGGGTGTTGGGGTATTGAAGAAAAAAGGTATAAATAACATACCTCAGAGAAAAAAGTTAACACATATATATATATATATATATATATATATATATATATATATATATATATATATATATATATATATATATATATATATATATATATATATATATATATATATATATAGGTGAGAAGATTGTAAAGACTATAGTGGTCCTTAAATTATAGGGATCATTTTAAAATCCTCCTTATCACTAACAATAAGACACATGCAGTATTTTTATTGATCCACCTCACGACACATGTAGTATTTTTATTGATATTTCTAAAATTGAGTTTCACCAGAGCAAGCATCAGTAATTAAATCTTTATATATATGCATGCAGTCCATCAACTTGGACCTTTTTATTATCTATGTAGTTAAGAGAATTTATTAAGAATACAAGGTTATTATTTGGAAAATAAACCAACTTGCCTAATTTAATTTACAGAATTTCTTTTAAACAATTACGAATGAACTAAGGTTCTTTCTTCTTTTAAGAACGTGTTTTGTCAGAAGTTTAGCGAAAAATGAATTCGTACAATATTCTAACTGACCGCATGTGCAGCACAGTGGAAGATGTTTTGCGTGGACAAGGTGTGCGAAAAAATTCTTACATATTAAAATGGGAAAAAGTTATCACTATATTATTTTATATTTTATATTTTATATTTTAATTATTATATTAAAAAGTTCCACAAAAATTATTATATTAAAAAGGTTATTAAAGTAAAAGATAATAATAATATATAAAATTAAAGTGTTAAACATTAATGAACAAGAAAGACTGCCCCAAAAAAAGAAAATAATAATAATAATAATAATTTGTATATGCATCATACATCTAGATGAAGAGTTCAATGTTTGCATGTCGCAGTTTCGATGTAAAATCTTGAGATGATCTGCTATTAATTTCTACTTCCTCGTACTCTTCCCAATTACACTACGAAAATTAAATATTTTTAATAATAAAATAGTACATATTTTAAAAAAATCAATATTTTTTAAGTTAACCATTTATTGAATTAATTAAATTCTTAAAACTTCATCCCTATGTCTGATTAGGCGATGGTTGCGGCATTTTCTTTGGTGTTGCATATACCAATGAGCCAGCCTACTTTCACACGAAAGGCAGAGTGTAACCAAGGCCAATGCCTCAAGAAAATGCACAAGGCTTTTTTGAAATGAGCTCATTTTTAAAGTAAAAAAAGGTAAAATATTTACCTCTAAATGAATAAAATATTCTACTTTTTATAATTTATTATGTATCAACAAAAATACATTATAAATTTATAATCACAATTTATCAAATAATTTAAAAATTTATAACTTTTATTATCTCATTTTAAAAATAAATTCACTTTGCAAAAAAAAATTCCTACTAAAATATAGCAATTCAACATCTAGTCAACCGAAACGAAAATTCAGTGTCCAAAAGCTTTAAGTGCTTTTAAGAACAAAAAAAATTATTTTATATCATTCAAATATCACCAACTCACTTTTATAAGTTTTTTTTTCTTTAATTAAATTAATTTCAATGCCATGATTGTTGTATTTAACATTAAACATCATAAAATAAATAAATAAAATTTTTCTATTTTTTTTTTTGGGTGGAGATATCTTTTTTTTCTTACGAGGAGATAACTTTTTCTATTCTAAAATTATTTAACAATTTCTCCACTGTTTCATATCGGACTTCTGCCTATATTCTGCTTCTATAAGAAGGGAAAACTCTGCATGCATTCTTCGCCCAACAGAGTCATAGCGCTCCAACCCAAGCTCACAACAATGGCTGCCACCCGCGTCTTCCTCCTCTTAATAGCCCTTCTCTCCGTTTCCTGCTTATCACTCTCACCACCCAAACCTCGCCCCTTCATCTTACCCATTGGCAAAGACCCCAAAACCAATCTCTTCTACACTCCAGTTGGCATAGGAACCCCTCGACACAACATGGACCTAGTCATTGATCTCGGAGGGCCAATCCTACGGTACGACTGCAACAACCGATACAACTCTACAACCTACCGCCCCATCCCTTGTGGCTCAAAACAATGCCCCGCAGGTTCCTTCTGCAGTGGCTGCAACGGCCCTTTCAAACCGGGTTGCTCAAATGACACGTGTGGTGCCAACATACTCAACCCATTTGCCAATGCTATTTTCACCGGTGACACGGCTGAAGATGTGTTGTTCATATCTGGCACCGCAGTCTCCGGCTTGCTTTCAGGGTGCACTGACGTGGATGGATTCACTGGGGAGCCTAGAGTTCTACAAGGCTTGCCAAGAACTAGCAAAGGGATATTAGGCCTTGCAAGGACACAACTTGCGTTGCCAACTCAGTTCTCTTCAGCTTTGAAGCTTCCTAAGAAGTTTTCCCTTTGCTTGCCATCTTCAAACAAGACGGGACTCGGCAACCTCTTCATTGGTGGGGCACCCCATTCTTCTGTTACTCATCTGAATGTTTCGAAGTTTATCCTCACCGCCCCACTCATTGTCAACCCCGTTAGCACCGCTCCAATCTCTAGTCAAGGTGAAACCTCTTATGAGTACTTTATAGGTGTGAAGTCGATCAAGATTGGTGGCAAAGTTCTTAACTTCAAGTCTTCCCTTTTGTCCATTGATAAAAAAGGAAATGGGGGAACCAAGATTAGTACCATGGATCCATTCACCGTGCTACATAGTTCCATATACAAACCCCTTGTGAGGGAGTTTGTGAAGCAGGCTTCAGATAGGAAAATGAAGAAGGTGGCATCGGTGGCTCCATTTGAAGCGTGTTATGAATTCAGCAGTATTGGTAGGACTAATACTGGATTTGATGTTCCCACCGTTGATTTGGTGCTAGATGGGGAAGTGCAGTGGAGAATTTATGGTGGCAATTCAATGGTATTGGTTAAGAGAACCGTGGCATGCTTGGGATTTGTGGATGGAGGTAAAGATCCAAGGACAGCGGTTGTTATTGGTGGGCATCAATTGGAGGACAACCTTTTGGAGTTTGATCTGGTTTCCTCTAAGCTTGGGTTCAGCTCCTCCCTCCACCTTCACAATACAACGTGTTCCCAGCTCAGAAGCTAAATTAAATTTCTCTCCCCATTCGACTGGGCTTCATGATGAGTGCAAGTTGAAAAAAGGCTTATATTGTTGATGACTGACAGTGAGAATAAACGAAGTACGTTTTCTGTTAAATGACTTGAAAATGTGAGCAGGTATGTTGTGATTTGTGAATGTTGTGAATCAATAAAGATTCAATTCCCCGATAGATTGTACTTATTTTCTTGGCACATGTAATGAGGTGTATTTTGTCCTAAGTAGTGCGATGCTTATTTTGAACCCTTTTCTTAAATCTGGTCGTCTTCTTTTATTTGTCGGTGAACTATTTTAAGCCTTAACTTGTCTGGTAAGGTGGAAAAAAGAAGGAAAGAAACGAGGGGGGTGTCTCATAACTCACAGTTAATCGGATTATACTAAAAATGAGATTATGCTTAAAAACAACTTAATTTAAACAGGCCAAGATTGAGAATTATGATATTTGCACTCAAAATTTAGATTTATTTTAAACTATTAGAAAAGAGATGGATATAAAAGTGGTGGATCCATCATTTTTTTCTCTTTATGTCCTATTACTTTTGTATTTATCTTTCTTTTAATGAGTGTAAAATGAGGTCAAATTTTAAGTACAAATATCATTACTCTTTTTTAAAACTTAACTTAATTTTAGCTCAAATTTAATTCGAGTTATCAGCTCTAATGTTAATGCACTAATTGATACAAGAATTTTTTTCTTTTGGCTCTTTGACCACTAGCATTCAGTTGATCTTTACCCACCAATTATGTCCAATTTAAGGAATTGAATGAACCATTAAAAGGGCAGTTTTTTCCAATACAAGTTTTTCTATTTTCAGGACTTAAAAGGAGATCATTGATCAAAGAGTTGGAACTTCCTACTATTGCAACCAACTATGTGGTGGTAATTGATATAGCATTTTATTTCCTTCATTTTATTTTTTGATTAAAAGATATTTACTTTAACCAAAAAACTTCGTTTTTCTTTTCCTTCTATCCAAAGCCTTGCGTCTCAAACTTATCCTTGATATTCGCACTTCACACTGTCATTTTATGTTATGAGTGGAACGTTAGTACATATAAATTGTGTAAATATTTTAAATACAAATATTCTTATTTTTTTAAAATATGATATTAATGTTGTCAGAGTTGAGTTTATATAAGAAAAGATTTTTAATAATATGTTTTATACACGTGATCAATTTAAAATAATGTTTAAAGAACTTAAGTCTCTTTTATTCAGATCAACCTACGTTACTTTATTCTCATAATATTTTATGACCGTATTTTAATTTTTTTACTTTATGCCGTTAGCAAAATTGGCATCGACATGATTATTATCCCGTTGTAATCCATATTCCTCCCATGTATACTCTATTATTAAATTGTATGGGGCGTTACTAGGTAGTGCAAGTGATGTCGTCAGGACGGCGTTCGGCTAATAAGAAGACCCAAGTAGGATACATTGTGGAACAAACAAGTTGTCGTAAGTGGTCCAGTATCACGCTAGTTATGTATCTTTTTTCCAAATAAAAATACTATCGATTATCTGGCTGTGAAATTCATAATTAAACTTTTAAGAACACTAACAGACAAAACAGTTAAGTACATGATAATAAGTAAAGATTCTTTTAAAACAAATTTATTTTTAAAATAAAAAATATGTTAATTTTTAATTTAATGAAACATATCATAATTTTAATTTATTAAATAATTTAAAAATAAATATATTTTAATTTTCCATTTCAAATATAGACTTACTTTAAAATAACTATTTTCTCATGATGATGCATATAAACGAAGACTAATTCTAAGATGAAAGATAAAAAAATCGAAGGGCTAATTATATTGTTGCCCCGAAGAAGAAAAAGACCAATTCTGAAATAACCAATTTAGCAGAGTTTAACTTAATTACTATTTTAAGTTTAAAATTATACAAGCAATGGTTCAAAGTGTTGGGGGCTAAAATTATCCAAAGAGTCGAAAGTCTGACTGAAATTGACGGTATGAGGCTCATGGACAAAGTGCAGAATATGGACTTGGGAAAATGTTAAGGGAATGAGCTTGACAACAAGTATATGTCTTTGGCACGTGGGATAGCGTCTCGACAATTGGAGATGTTGACGGTTACAATCTTAAGCAAGCACGGGATAGTTACAAGGTGAAGGTGTATATTGACGGTTATAGTGGTTATAGACATGGAGCTTTGATTTTGAATGCAAGGATGAGAACAGTTACTGACAATTCAAATTCAGAGCATTTGAAGCCTTGATCAAATAATTGTTAGAGACACTTGGCAAAATCTGAAAAAAGTAATTTAGTTTATAAATAAAAAAAGAGTCACTAATTGTAGGGGGTTCAGTCTGGGAACACACACTTGTAAATAGCTTGAAACACTCCTTCGTCGCTCTTACAATGCAGAGTCAATGCAAAATCACATACATTCACTTGACCTCATTTCTTTTCTTTTAAATTTAGTTTTTTGTTTCGTCATTTTTCTTCTCCCTTTTCTTCTGCTTTTACTCAGTTCATTTGAACTTTACTTAATCAAAATCCTCATCTCATTTCTCTCTTAAATTTTATTATTCCTACACTTCATTATTGCAAGTTCATTATCTTTATATTTCTATCAGTTTATATTCTATTTCAACTTAAGACATATTTGACATTTGAAAACGTTGGTGGTTCATTGGAATACGTCGAAAGATAAAAAAAAATCTATTGGCAAAAGAAATTTTTTGACACAAACTATAAGTCTGAGAATCTGTAAGAGGAATCACTTATATTCCCCGAATTGAGATAAAAAAGAAATCTATCATTGTCGTTTGTTTATTTTCGACCATAAGTGAAAAAACCAAGTAAAACAAATTCACACACTCGATGGAACTAGATTTTAAAGAGTTGTACCAAAAGTATTGTCCCATTTCCACACGCATTTACGTTGTGGAACAATTGTGCCAAACATATCAGGATCATCATCTCCTAATGATGAGATTCGAGGACAAGAAAGGGAAAATAGTCCTAATCCTCAAATTGTCAAATCGGTCAATGTGTCGACAACGGACACAAGTCGTTTCTCGAAAGGGTCAAGTGCTATGAATAGATATAATTATGGAGCATGACCACCATATAGCCTATCCCTAGGGTATGCTCGTTCTATTGCGACTACAAGGTTTGACAATTACTCTCTACTCAATAGTTCAAAATCCTCTATATCAAAATGCATATATTAACACTATTATGGTTAATATGCCAATTCTTAGGTCTTAAACTCTACTATATGGGATTTTTCCTACTCTTCCTAATGTTAACCCTATAAAGAATGTTGGGATTAGTATTTCTTCTTTATTAAGCCCACCAAATACAAATGTTTACGCATAAATTATGTAAATATTTTAAATATGATATTAGTGTTGTCAGAGTTGAGTTTATATAAGAAAATATTTTTAATAATATGTTTTATACACATGATCAATTTAAAATAATATTTAAATAACTTAAGTCTCTTTTATTCAGATCAACCTACGTTTACTTTATTCTCATAATATTTTATGAACATATTTTAATTTTTTTTTCTTTATACCGCTAGCAAAATTGGCATCGATATCTTATTAAATTATAAAGGGCATTACTATGTAGTCCAATTGGCGCGGTCAGGACGGCGTTCGGCTGATAAGAAGATCTAAGTAGGGGGTGAATTTTTTCAATTAAAAATTTTATATAAATTTATTATGTGTTTTTATTATTGATTAAGAAGATGGAGTTAAATATTAAATATATAAGAATATTTAATTAATAATAAAAATTAACATATAATAAAATTATATAAAATTTTTAATTGAACGGATCTATTTCTAAGTTGGTTGCATTGTGGAACAAACATGTTGTCTTAACTCGTAAGTGGTCCAGCTGTGCCACATTGGTTATGTATCTTTTCCCAAATAAAAATACTATCGATTATCTGGCTGTGAAATTCATAATTAAACTTTTAAGAACACGAACAGACAAAACAGTTAAGTACATGATAATCTGTAAAGATTCTTTTAAAACAAATTTACTTTTAAAATAAAAATTACGTTAATTTTTCATTTAATGAAACATATCATAATTTTAATTTATTAAATAATTTAAAAGTAAATATATTTTAATTTTCCATTTCAAATATAAACTTCCTTTAAAACAATTATTTTCTCATGATGATGCATATAAACGAAACCTAATTCTAAGCTGAAAGATAAGCAAATCCAAGGGCCTATTATCTTGTTGCAAAAAAAAAAAAAAAAAGGCCAATTCTGAAATACCCACTTTAGCAGAGTTTAACTTAATTACTATTTTATGTTTAAAATTATACAAGCAATGGTTAAAAGATTCAAAAAGATTATATGAAGGAAAAATTTCCAGTAGAAGAAGCAGCTCGTTCTATACACGTGGAAAATTATAATTAAAGCTATATAGATATCCGTGCAATGCATCAACTTGGTCATTTTTTTTAATCTAAATAACTAAAAAGATTATAATTAGGAGAATTCAAGAAAAGATTTTATGAAACCAACTTGCCTAATCTTAGAGTTTCTTTTAATAATAACCAAAGACCATTCTCCTTTTGGCAAGAAAGTTGTAGTCTAAAATTTGGACAAGAATCCAGGTCCAAGGAAAAAAAAATGACAAGATCCATGGACGGATTATATTAAGTAGATCAATTTTAAAACATTATTAACGTAAAGTAATTTATAGTATTATTTAATTATATATTAGTATATATAATTTTATATTTTATATTTTATATTTTATAATAATATAATTAAATAATTATACAAAAAGTTGTATGGATAGTACATTAAATTTAAATTCAGGGGGTGGGAGACGTGGTAAGGGGGTGCAGGAACCCAAGGGTCGAACTAGCGAGCTCATTATATGACCAACTGAGCCAGGCCTCATCCGCGTACTTTTTGTTAGACATGTACAAAAGGATAAATTAGCAATTATCACTTTAAGCTGGCTCAGCTCAATCTATTATGAGAAATATTTTTTGAATATATTATATATAGACATAGTATGAGATATAGCATATTTATGTAAGTATAGATGAATATCGAAGTATATATATATTAAAATAAGATAATAAATTATATATTTATGTAAAAAGATATTGTATTTAGATGTCTCACCTTTATATACAAATATCATAGCTCATTTATTATAAGCCAAATTTTAGACTGAGTCAAATTAAAACAATTTTTATTTTAATTTTGTTGACCCAACTTACCCATTTGTTGGGTTATTCAAGCCTACATGTCGTCGAGCTTGGTCAAAATACCCTTACTAACAATCCCATCACATGATTATATTTTTTATAAAAAAATAAGATTTTTTTTTTTTGTAAATTTTATTTTTAAGCATTATTTTGCACAACTAACTACTCCTATACATGACTATTTCTCACTAGTCCACATATGCAAGGGTTCCAAAGAATTTCTCTCTCTCTCTCTCTCTCTCTCTCTCTCTTTATATTGTAAGAAAAAGTTATTGTTTATATTATTTCGTATTTAGTAGTTCACTTATTATATTAAAAAGGTAATTAAAGTAAAAGATAATCATATGTAAAATTAAATTATCAAATATCAGATAATGTAAAATAATATTCTTTTTACTTGAAAAATGTTTAAAAGTAAAATTAAATTTTAATATATTATTGGTATGAAATTCTTAATATTATCAATTAATCATATATTATTATACATAATTTTTAAAATAAATATAATAAAAATTAAATATTTTTATTTGTGCAATAATATATAATTAAATAATAAAATATAAAATTTTATGTTAAATGCCTTAGGAGAATATACCAGGTCCAGACCTAGTCAACTTAAACAAAGCATTTACTGCTTTCAAGAAAATTAAAACCATTGTTTATACCGTTTATGACTTATTATTATTTTTTATTTTGATTATAATAATTTTAATATTACAATTAAATTATAGAACATTAAATATATTAAAAATAATTTTTTACTAAAAATATTCAATAATTATATAAAAATTTATTTCTTATAAATACAAATCTAATTAATTTTTTGACTTCTATAATTTCACTTGATTTAATATTTGGTCCACCAAGTGTTTTTTTTTTTTTTTTTTTCAAATCGATTCACATACTTCCAAATGTTTTTAAATCAGTCTCCACCGGTAGTATATGTTATAACACCATTAGTTAATTGAATAACATGAGTAACGATTGATGAGTGCCAAACACTTTACCATGTAGCCTAAAATTTAGGTTGACTTAAATTGGTCACTTGTTCAACTTTCATCCTCCCAAACACTAAGTTAGAAACCAACTCAATTACCATCCGCATTTGGGAGACGGTCTTGATAGAAGCAGTTGGCAAAAGCCATTGACAGAGGCATGAATCACTATCTGAACTTGAATGCTCAATTTTTAAACTTTTCAATCAAATTTGAATAATAATTTCTTTATCATGGGTACTCCTAAATAGCTATCATACCTATATATATATACCAGATACGTACTTGGAACTAGTACTTATTGGGTACTCATAGGTACTAGTTAGTTAAGCATTACAATAAGTGGATGTTACGTAAATACAAATTATTCCTTTTAAAACATCAAATTTTATAATTAAACCATTTGATTTGCTCTTAAATGAAGCAAATTATCATTTGATCCCTTAAAATTTTGTGTTTCTTTAGATATTTTTATTTGAACATTATTAAAAAAAATCATTTATTTAATGATTTAATTACTTTATTATTTATAATTTCATATTTTTATATAATATATCCTCCCGTTGTTTACAAAATTTTCGTACCACGTATCCGTATCCGTATTTGTACCCATACCCATACCCATACCCAATATGAGTACCATACCCATATGTACCTATGCAATATAGATAATAACTTGTACAAGTCTTTTCAGATAAATTACACTATATCTCCCATAAGTTTTCATTCCAAGTTAATTTTAGTGGGCTTATTTAAAATCTTATAGTCCCCTCTTTGAAACCACCCTTATCTTTCAAAATCCAAACTTTTCCACCTTGAATTTGTTCCCCCCTTTTTTTTTTGGTCTTGGGTTGGGGGGTTTGGGGGAGGGGGAGGGGGAGGTCTGAGTTTGAAAATAGATAATGTAGAGAGGAAGAGGCTTTTGTTTGGAAGAAGGTTTTCCTTTTCCTTCTGGTCCTAGGCCTCCTGACAAAGTGTTTGATACATCATCAACCATTAGCCATGTCATCTAGTTAATTAAAGGTCTTATAATAAATACTAATAGTGGAGACTGATTTAAAGACATTGGAACGATGATCGATTTAAACACAAATAAGCTATAGAAATTAAATTAAAAATTGAGTGAAATTATAAAAATAAAAAAAAAATTAATTTAACCAATTTAAAAATAAACGAGTGTATTTTAAAAAAATTATTAACTTTTATTATAAAATGTGATGTATTAAATTTGTGTTATTGCAAAAGAAAAATGTTATTTGTACATTACATATTTAGAGACATTATGTGCGTGCAAGGCACAAAATGGATGAGAAAATTTTGAAACATATTTTTCACATGAATGTGAATGGTCCTGAGTGTGTCTAGAAAGAGAGTATTCAAATAATATACTATCTGATTGCAAAAAATATCTCGTTTCTCTACTGTTACAGACCAAAATTTTCCTGATATCCACTTCTATAAGAACGCAAACTTTGCATTCGTTCCACGGCCAACACAGTTATAGCACAAACTCGAAACACAAGCCTCTTGGCTTATTATTCCATTGGATATGACCCGATGTGGGTTCGGTCCATATTTGATGCTAAAAAATGATGTACAAATAACGTCACTTATAAATAAATCCAAAATATGAGAAGATGTGCTGTGAGTATTGTGAATTAATATTAAAATTTGTCTAATAGGTTTGTACTTATTTTCTTGGCACATGTAATGAAGTGTTCTTTGACCTAATTACACAAGATTTAAGGTTTAGAGTTTAGGATAGATCGAGGGTACTCATTTTTTCAACCTCGCCAACCCACAATTTCAATGAGGCAACCACCTTGTTAATGTCAAAGTCAAAACCAACTCATTAATCCATAAGCAAAATACATGAAGATGAATAAATACAAAGCGATTAACATCTATTTTATCCAATGCAACATTCATGTTCTTTATCAAATGATGTTAATTGCAGCGCCAATTGAACCCAAAAATAAACACAGCGTAATGAGAAAATAGTTCATACAGGACAACCAAAATTGCATTCATTAGTCTAGTCACAACTATAATACTAATGCCTCATCAATTTTGCAAAGAGTAGTATCAACTTTTTTGATATATTTAATTAATTGCATTGTTAACCTGCAAAAGTGCAGTTATTGGCTGATTAGATTGATCAAATTGGTCCATAGAATAAATTCTTAGGTACTTTTAGAGTAAGAGATTTCTCTTACTCTGATCTATACATTTTTTACCACATTAATAAATGTGGGTCACTCTTATCTTTTTAACCACAACATTCATTAATGTGGCAAATAATGTATAGATAAGAGTAAAAAATATCTATTATTCCCAAGAGCATCTAAATACTTCTCTGCCCATAGATGTTATGTTAAGGTGGGCCTTCAAATAAGTTAAATAAGTCGATAGCAGAGTGTTAATGGGTTTGAATATTTGTGGCAGAAAAGAGATGAAATTGACTAGCCATTATGAAGGAAAGCACAAGTTAATGGCGTGGAAACCATTTCCTAAATTATATGACATGAGCTGAAAGGGGGATATTGATTTGGCAGCATTAAGAAGCGATTAGAAGGCACGATAAGGAATATGTTGAAGTGGCTCCAAAAGAAGGACATCATGACAAAGTATAGGGACCAGTCGAATGATGGTTATTTAGGTTTAGTGCTATTGACCATTAGCAAAAAAACTAATTGTAAATTTAGAAACATGGTTGTGGTGAGGTTGGGTCTAATAACTAATGTATAAATAGTCATGTACGAACTTGTAACACACACGACCATCAATACAATGACAGCAATTGCAAGTTTCCTTTACTCTGAGGCTCTATGTTCTCAGCACTTTAACTTCTATCGTTTACTTCTATTTTAAGTCCCTTTACCTTCATGCCATCTGTTGCCTTTATTAGCCATTTTTAGTAGTCTTAGCGTGGTTCAACACAGGAATCTAGTCGAGCTGGCTTCCAAGCATTTTCTGGGATAGCTGGGGGAGCTATAAGTGAGAAATAAAGTCCTTTTTTCAACGAAATCATCTTAGAAGTAGGACCAATAGTATTTTGCACTAATCGAATCTATCGAGTAACTTTGGAACAGTTCCTTGACACGCCTTACTCGACTGAATAGCCAGCTAATCGAATTTTAAGCAAAACAGAAACTTAAAAAAAAAATATTATTTTCACCATTTCTTTTTTAAAATTTTAAAAATGAAAAACAAAATTAAAATAAAGTAACATTTTGACAATTATTAATAAAAACAAAGCAAATACTTTACCGTGAGAAATGAAACCTCTTTTCTTTTCTCCCCCTCAATTGAATTTTATCCCCATTTTATTTATTCAGTTATACTTTTTTACCTAGATTTATATAATTAAACACATTATACATAATTAACATTATTTATTTCAATTCTCTCGGATCGTGGTGCTCTGCAAGGTTCTCGAACTCTTAAGGAAGAATAAAGAGTACTGTTACTCGAACGTGCGTACGTGACACGTTCAAAAAAAAAGTACAAAAACCCATAGTCCGCAATAAACTAAATATGTTATAATTCACTTTAATTGTTTCTTTTGAACGTGCAAGTTGTGGATGCGTCTTGAGTGCATGTTCAAAAACCATTTCTCAAGAAGAAAAAGTTGTGATTGGAGGCATGGCGAGTGGTGCCGAGGCCTTGTCCGCTACCCAGAAGTTCTTGGTGGCAGCAAGCCTTATCATCATCTAGCCATACAATCACAAAGCGCTGGCGAGGACGATGGGGGAGACCATCTGGCACGTTAACTAAATATATATAAACAATCCATAATGTGCGGCAATACAATTCTTTTATAAAAACTAAACTATGTTAATATTTAACGATTGGGTGTACTATTTTTATTTTTTGAAAAATTGAACTGTAAATTCATTACTTTTTTTTTATTGAACCATGCTATATATTATGAAGTCAAGTCTTTATTGAATTTGCGTTTATTAAAAATATAATGAAATCATTCATAATTCTTCACGTATGAACTTAAACTTTTAAAGATCCGATCGTTAACCTAAGATCAGATGCCTTACGACTAAAGCCATTATGTATCTGTGACTCTATATTTTAAACTTAATTGAACGACTCATGCATCAAGGAATAGTATAAAAAATATAATGAAGTTAAGTGAAGAACTCTATATTTTGAGCTAGAAGGACACTTGCATCAGCTTACAGGATTTTACTTGCTTTTGCTGTCAAACGAACTGATTGTTTAATAAAAACAATACAAAACCGGATAGGAAGAGAAGATTTGAATCCTGCAAACTTTATAGTTTCTATACATAATTAAAACCAAATAAGGCACATGTCAAAATGGCCAACGAGGTCAACATGTGGGGTGTCGGGTAACCGCGTATGGCGCAGGTCGCCATCATTTTTGACGAATCAAAATTATCTTTCAAATTCGTTAATATCAGATCAGATATACTGATCCAGCAACTATAAGTAAGGATACCCTGTTCTCTGCTAGTTGAACTGAACAGTAGAATTTGCAGCTAGCACTCAAAATGGCTACTTCTTTTCACCATTTCTTCCTCCTTTCTATACTCTTTCTCTCAGTTTCACCCTCCCTATCTGCATCATCAAATGAACTACCTAAGTCCGGTTATGTCACCCTTCCCATCAAGATGGATCTAACCACTCATCAATACTACACTTCAATTGGCATAGGAACTCTCGCCTCGACATGAACCTTGCCATTGATCTTGAAGGTAAATCCCTTTGGTACGACTGTGGCACTCATTACGACTCATCATCCTACAACCCTGTCAGCTGTGACGACTCTCAGAAATGTCCACAAGGGTCACCATGCATTGGTTGCAATGGTTTCCCTACGAAGCCAGGGTGCACCAACAACACCTGTGGTGTTGATGTTGTTAACCCTTTTGCTGACTCCATTTTCAGTGGTGACTTGGGTGAGGATCTCTTGTACCTTCCTGGTGTAAAGGTGCCTAGGAGATTCCTCTCTGGATGCACAGACTCGGATAGGTTCACTAGCCCTCTTCTTGTGGGATTGGCCACTGGCACCAAAGGGGTATTAGGCCTTGCAAGAAGGACACAACTTGCATTGCCAATTCAGATCTCATCAACATACAATATTCCTCCTAAGTTTGCTCTTTGTTTACCTTCTTCAAACAAAGGCATTGGACAAGTCTTCATTGGTGGAGGACCTTATGCCCTCAACTCTGTGCCTGGCCGCGTTGCATTTGCTATCTCTCCCTCTGATGAATATTACATTGATATCAACTCAATCAATATTGATGGCAAAGTTGTCAACTTCACCAATTCGCTGTTATCCATTGATGAAAAGGGCAATGGGGGCACCAAAATTAGTACCACGAGCCCTTACATTATGTCACATCACTCCATCTACAAGCCATTTGTTAGAGAATTCGTGAAGCAAGCTGCCGAAAGGAACATAAAGAGAGTGAAATCTGTGGCACCATTTGGGGCTTGCTTTGATGCCACTACCATTGGAAATAGTGATGGGGGACCAGCTGTGCCAGCTGTCAACCTGGTCTTGGACAGCAAGGGGCTGGATTATGGAATCAATGGTCACAATTCAATGATTCAAGTGAAGAAGAATGTGCTGTGCTTAGCATTTGTGGATGGAGGTAAAGATGCAAAAGCTGGAATTGTTATTGGTGGGCATCAAATGGAGGATAGAATCTTGGAGTTTGATCTGAGCACCTCAATACTAAGATATAGCTCCTCTCTCCTGCTTCATAATGCAAGCTGTTCAGATCCAGCTTCTTTAAAATTTTAACCAGCCCCTCGTGAATCTATATTAATTTCCACCTTTTTGTGCTCGTGTTGAATAAAGGCTCGAGTTTTTCCTGCTTCTTTAACAGAGTGAATGTCAAGGCCTACAAATCCAATTGCATCTTACAGTCTCAGTTCATTGTATTTTACTTTGTAATGAATCAATTGTATTTCACTTCATTAAAGTCATTTTCCTTTTCATTTTCTTTACGTTATGTTTGTGTGGCTTAGTTAACAAAATGTCTACTAGTTTTTGTCCATTATACAAGTAACTCAATATATAATCTCACTAAGTGACATGTAGTATATATTACGACAAGGCAATGGGAGATTCTAACTAAAAGTGGCATGTAGAATATATTACTTGGTATACTTATTGTGAAATTTTACAACTCAATTATTTCATTAAGAATATAGTAAAAAAGGGAAACAAAGTATATAACTCACAAAGTTGAAATGTTCAATTATATATGAAATATAGCAAAACGATTTTCTTGCTCGAAAAGCACCGAAATAACATGTTCTTCCCACCCAAATTTGACCGTTCACCGAAAAAGTTTATTTCGGTCCTTAAAAGAATTAGGAGAGTCTTTGTTTAAGAGGCACAAGGGAGTCCTTTGATGAAGCAGGGTGATATATTGGCTAGTGGCAGGGTCTCGTGTGACAGGAAGAATTGGGATTAAAGGAGGTATTGGCTATAGAGGGAGAGATAAAGGTGACGAGAATATAAAAAGAGAAGGAAACTAGAAGCAATAGCCATTGCTAGAGATTGGAAGCATGTGTTTCTGTGTATGAATGGGAGGAATACCATTTTATCACGTTCAATAATGCAAAGGATCGAAAGTCAAATTAAACGCTGAATTTCTGCCCCAGAATCTTAAATATTAGTCGTGCTCACTAACTTACCCCTATGATCATTAATAAGATTACACAAACTGAATTAATTAATTATCAAATCAAGTTAAATATTTGTTTATTTGGTTTATCTAGCTAATTTAGTTTGCTTATAAAAAAAATACAATTAATTATTTATCTAATTAAGTTAATCATGTTTTATACTACATCACGTAAAATATGACATTTCAGATACCCCTTAAACATTGTCCATTACACTCTGCATCTTCTTGATTAATTATCTAGATGTGTACTTTTGTCTTTTCTCTACAAATATGTTCCACTAACTTTTCAAGCTAATATCAAGCCATGCAATCACAATCTATCACATATCCCTCGCCGTCATTCTCTCAATTAACGACAAAACAATGTATTTTTCTTTTACTCCTCTTACTCTTATTTTGCATTTTTCATCCTGTATTTTTCTATTTTTGGCTTTGGAATTTGTTTCAAACCAATTCTTAAACTTGGTTTTCCTTGAATCCATCATGCCTGATCAGTAGATTCAATTGACTTTTTTCTTGGAAGCAAAAAATTTTATTGAATAATGATACTTTCGTAAACTTACACATGCACTTCACATATTTTTTGTTTTGTTTTTTTTTTGTTTTCGCCCCCCGCCCCCGGGAAGAGGGTGGTTATGCTGCAGTGTGTCACTTGCATTTTGGTTTTGTTTAGCTTTGGGCCTTCTAGCTGATCTGTTGGCACTACCTTGATAACCAATCTATTCTAGCCAAGCTGGGTTGGATTGTCCTTAGGCAAGAACCTACTGGGTCAAAGCGGCTGCTGGTGAGTGCAAAGAATAGCACTTCCCCGTCCACAGACCACTTCTACTTACTGCTAAGTTGTATTGCAAGTGAAACTACTATACATATGCGTGGCTTTTTAGTTGTCTACTAATTTTACCTCTACCAGTGTCACACAGTACTTGATATGTCTTTTTTTTTTCCTTTCTGGGGGAGGGCACATAGTAGATGAATCTCTTTTTCATTTTTTCTTTACCCTAGGGGTGCCCATAGGGAGGGAACGGAGTGGACAGAATGAGAAAGAGAAGCAGAGATCATGACTGGGATTCAAACCCCTACGCCTTCCTTTCTTGTTGCTAGTTCGGATAAGGATGGCACGTGTGCAATTCAATCCTCATCCTTACTATAGATATAATAGTCTTAATAATTTGTAGGTGATCAATGCGCAATTAGTTGTTATTTTTTTATTAAAAATAAAAAGAAGGCAAAATATTCGTGTTAGAATTTAATTTTGATAAAAATATTTATGTTATTATATTAATAAAAATATTTGACTTAATTATTTATTATTTTAAAAATTTTAAAAATAAAAATATGTAATTAAATGATAATATAAAACTCTTTTATATTAATAATATATCAAAATTAATCTCAATTTTTTAAAACATAATTAGTATAAGAAAAATGTTTAATAGTCAGAAATTTTGAACATTTTTAAAGTATTATTACTTATAATATCATATCTTCGACTTCTCAGATTTAACTATTATTCTTGATTCAAAATTACAAAAGTAATTATTAAACAGGAAAAAAAAAATCAAGTTGAATAGGATATTACAATACATACAAAAGTGATAACTACGTGCAAGTCCATGTAGATCTATGGCTCTGATCGGCCAAAGAAAAATGATGGACTATTCGAGTAACTTTTTTATTCGTTATAATATATGACCAGAATATATCAAAATAATATAAGGCCAGAAAAACATTTCTAGGGCGTGAAAGGCCAAAAATAGCTAATAGGTTTGGGAGTATGCAAAAGCCCGGAGAAATGGGGAGAGGAGAGTGACATGTTGAAAGGGGTGTCAATGACCCCATCCAATTCGATAATTTGTCTTAGTTTGAAGTTTATTAGGTCAAGTTTAGGATTTTAAAATTTTGAATTGATGCATTTTTTAGTTAAGTTCAGGTCATAGTTCGAGTTGACTTGGTTAGAAGTATTCTAATTTTTTAAATGTTATATTTTTTAACAAAAATATTGATATACTATGAGACTTGTATAATTTAATTAATTCATTTTATGAAACATGATATTATTTTGTATTGATATAATTTATTTTTAAATATGTGCCATAAAATATTTGTTGAATTTTGTTTCTTACTTTTAAAATTTTATGACTTTACCCTTTTATTTTGGGGTCAGTTATGACTTACTTTGTATAATATTCGAAGTTGTATATGTTGTCAATGGGAATTTGTGACCCAGCACGGGTTGATAGCTCATCCTAGTTTGAAGCTCATTAGGCCAAATTCAAGTTTTGATTTGGTGTATTTTCAGGTCGAGTTCAGATTATACTTCAAATTACCTCAACCCAAAGTCTCCTAATTCTTTAAATGTTGTTTTCTTTTTAACAAAACTAATGATAAATTATGAGACTTTAATTTTATAATTCAATTAATATATTTTACATAATATAATGTTATTCTTGTATTGATATAATTAGTTTTGAAATATGTATGGTAATACTTTTTTAATTTTGTTTCTTACTTCTAAAATTTTATGACTTTACTAAGCATAGTATCAAAGTTGTATATGTTGTCTAAATGTTAGCTTAACCCAGTTTGACTCGATCATTAATTTAGCCATTACCAAGTTGGATATAGGTTCAAACAAATAACTTGGTCCAAAAAAAAAAAATGGGATCAGGTTTGAGCTTGTTGAACTCCACCCAATTTGTCCTTTGTCCACCCTTAATGTTATATAAATGTCAAACTAACCTGATCATTAGTTGGACTATTATCGGGTTGAGTCTAAATTCAAACAAATCATTTGATAAAAAAAAAAAAAAATTGGGTTGGTTTGGGTCTGTTGAATCCAACCAAATCCATCCTTTGTACAACCCTATGTTGGGCCAAGGTGAAATTGTGAATAACACCATGAAATTTCTTGTTATAAAAAAATTAAGTTAAAAAAAGGAAGTTTAATTTAAAATTAATAGATGCTTTAAGGTTTAACAAATGTTTATATGTGTATTAATTGTGGAGATTTCTCTGATATTCTCAAATTTTTAAGGGTACCAGTACTCTGTAAGAACTAATGGCTAATATTAAACCGGATATGCTATTTTTCAAAAGAATACATTTTGAAGTAGTGAGTTCATAGTTAAATAAAAACCACTCATTAGTAAAAGGTATTGATACCCCTAAAATTATCATTAGAGCTAAAGGAATTTCCATATATTATAGTTCACCAATTAAAGAATCAAGAATTTATATTTTATTATAGTTAACAAGGTGTGCGTAGGTCAACTAGTGGAATACTGTAATAATTTAACCAGAAGTCTTAACTTTGAGCCTTATATACATAGTTACATTAAAATTTAGAGGGAAGAGTTTTTCTATCTAAGTGGTCCTACCTTATTTACATAAGATTGCCTCTAATAAAAGAATACATGTAATTTTGACCCAAAAAAAAAAAAACACTTACATTATAATTAAGAATGAGTGAAAAACCGCAAGCCAATTTTACAAACAAAATGGAGGCCAACTAAGTAAGCCAATTAAACTTAGGACAGTACTCGAGTTTCCCTTGGCCTATGTTCGGTCTAAGAGAAATTGAAGGAATGGAAAACGGCAATGTACAATGTATCTAGACTGTGCTCGACTCTGATCTTCACATTCAATAATTCACTTGAGAGATAATTATAAAAAAAGAAGAAGAAGAGGAAGAAGAAGAAGAAGAAGAAGAAGAAATTGTATGTAGACCGCGTTGTCGTCTAGGTACATTTTCTTCTTGTCTGGTTTTCCATTTTGCTCTTTATCAAACTAAGCCCCACGAAGATTTTGGGAGCTAGTATGTTACAAAGAGGATTTTAAACAGGTGCTAGTACTAGTGGCATATTTAGGTAATATTCGGTCTAGAAGACCTCAACATGTTGGATTCCTCGAGTGCTCACTCAAATTATTAGTCCATCATAGAGACAAATTTCTAGGGTCAAAATGCAGAGATTGATATTTCTTAACCTCTTTACAAAGTTTGAAGCAAGGTGGGTTTATTTAAAAAATACTAAGGCTCTCAGTTTATGATTATATGGAAGAAGAGGGAAGAATGGAAAGGAAAGGAAAATGAAGGAAAGGGGAATTATTTTTCTATATTTAGATTTTTAAGTGAAAAATGTATAAGAACTATTTTTTTTTTTTTTTTTTTTTTTTTTTTTTACAATTTGAGAGTTAAAATAGAAGGATAGAACTTTTAGTTCAATTTAAAAATAATTTTTACTTTCAACCAATTATCCATTAATATTTTGCACATTGAATAAATTCTATTGACAAAAATACATAAAACAAAGTGATCCACCACAAATTAATGTGTTTTTTTGAAACTGCAAATTAAAGTTTAAACTTTTTTAGTCTTTAGTAGTTGATCACAAAACTTCGTATGGGGGATGGTATTTAAATAGATCTCTTCCAGAAGTAATAATTCTAAAATTTAAAATTCTAATAATGCAGTTGAAAATTAAAATAATATCCAATTGTTATTGGCATTTTTATTGTAAAAGGTAATGTTTTTAATAGAATATCAGGATATATTATGTGAATAATCGTCAAAGAAGACTCAAATAAATAACAATTTGTAGAGTTTGAATTAATTATATGTTAGTCTATGCTAAAGAGCACTCGCATTTAAACATAAGTATATAACATTTAGTTTAGTTTGATACTTATTTTTTATAGATAAAATTTTGAATTTGAGTCTTGTAGATAAAAAAGATTAATGTTAAAAAAGTTTTATTTCTTTGATAGACCAATCCAACTTGAGTCATAATAATTGGAGTGTAATACACTCTAAATATTAGTAGTTTAGATTAAAAAAACTAAATTTTATACTTCTAATATTTATATTCTTTGCTTGCTGTCAAAATGTCAAAAAAAAAAAAAAGAGAGGGAAAGAATTACTCCGATATGGTTAAAGGAAAAAAGATAAAGTCTATAAAAAAAAAAAAGTAAAAAAGATATAGAATCGGAATATGTCAAACGAACATAATACTGATGAGAAAAGAATAAGTCAATAGTCAAATATGAAAAGAATGATCAATAATTAAAAGAAGCCGAATATTCGAAATGAAAATAGTAGTATTCACAAAAGAAGACAGAAACTATAAAGGGACATTAACAGGGAAATTTAGAGGTTGCCACATTTCGCCGTTGCTTCCTAGTCGCTCAAAATGTGACACACACAGAATATGCACATCAAGATCAGCATCAATAGTCAGCACCCGCAAAAGCCACTCATCTGCAATTCTGGCTCTTGAGCCCCTCGAAGCGATAATGGCTTGGGATATTTCTCTTCCTGTTAATGTTCGATCCAGGGGAAAATGTGGCCAAATGTTGTGACTGTATTTTTGACGGTATATATTAGGCAAGCACAAAATTTGGTATCATTTAGGCGAGAAATCAATGGAAGCCATGTCAAGAAAAACAAAAAATAGTGGTTTACATTATTCATATTTTAACGTATCAATTTTTTATTAAAAATATAATAAAAATGAGAAATAATAATAACTTATAAAATAAGCATGTGCTAAAATATAATAAATGATATCAAATATCACTTTATTTATTTATTTTTCGATGCACGAAAAACATATCACTTTATTTTCCAAATTACGAAACCATTAATTCTCATCATTTGGCTGCGTGGCTATAAATACAAAAGAGTTACATTACTTGTATTCACTTTACGTAAAATGCTGTATCAACCTATACTTTTGTACATTATTGAATTGGTATAATTCTTACTTAAATTGGATTTATATCCTATCCAATAATAAATAGAATATAACCTAACATATTATCTCATATAAAATAAGTAAAAAAATATTTTTCTATACAAAATTCGGTGTGATTGGGATGTGTGAATGTGACCCACCAACTAAATAGCTTTTTTATTATTTTAAAATGAAAAGATTATTTATATATATATACACTTTTTAATATTATTTTTTAAAATATTATTTTTTATTATAATAAATTTAATTCAAGTTAGATTGAATTTATTATGGAATAAATTCAACACCATTGGGTCCATATTAGGGGGGAGTTTATGATGGATTTCAAAATTTTGGGTACATAATGGATCTAGTGGAGTTAAATGATCAAAAAGTGTGGTTAATTACCATACATATGTAGCTAATTGCCGCACAATGTGTAGCCTTGTCGACAGTGGATTGGAGTCTATCCTAAAACATGTTAACTATTAGATTTTATTCTTTATTAAGACTGTAACTAAATGGCTAAGGACAATATCGAGATCAGTTGTTGGAGGCTTAAGAGCCATAATATTTAATATTTAAAAAATTTATAATTATTGTTTCTATATATGTGACTATGAGTGTATATACATTCTCTTGTTATATCTAAAATCGATATTTTTTTATATTTATATTGCACTATTGATGAATTTGATCTAAGTTGGATCAAATTCATCACTATTCATCCGAAAAAAAATTATAAACATGTGATATTATTTAATTAATTATCATTACAATAAATTAACCAAACTAAGTTATTAATTAAGTATATTAACTAAGTTAACATACCCTAAACTAATTTAATGACAACTTAAATATCTAAACTTATTTGACTATAAAAATAAAGTAGACACTAAAATAATAAAATTAACTAATTGGTAAATAAAATTAATAAAGATAAATACTTGTAATATTTTTTAATTCAACTTAATAAAGATAATTAAATGTATTTATCTTTGTTAATTTAATTTAATTATTAGTTAATTTTATTGTTTGTGTATACCATATTTTATAGTCAAATAAGTTTAGATATTTGAATTATCATTAAATTAGTTTAAGGTATGTTAACTTAGTTAATATACTTTAGTGGTAATTTAGTTGGTTAATTTATTGTAATGGTAATTAATTAAGAAGTATCACAGGTTATATAATTTTCTTTCGAGTGAATAGTGATAAATTCGATATAATTTATATCAAATTCATCACTTGTGCAAGATAAATATAAAAAAATATTGACTTTAGATATAACAAGATATATATATATATATATAGTTGCATTTATAAGAACAATAAATATGAATTTTTTAAATATTAAATATTGTTGCTCTTAAGCGTTTAACGACTAATCCAAACATCGTTCTCATCTATTTAGTTATAATCTTAATAAAGAATAACATCTAATAGTTGCCATATTTTAAGATGAACTTTAGTCTATCATGAACCCGGCGTTTTGCTATACAAGGTGTGGCAATTAGCCACGCTTATACAGTAATTAACCATACTTTTTGATCATTTAACTATACTAGGTCTATTATGGATCCAAAATTTTGGAGTCCACCCTAAACTCTATCCTAATGTGGACCCAATGTGTTGATTACAATTGAATTCAACAATATTCATGTGAATAATATTGAATTTGATCTAAGTTAGATCAAATTCTACGCATTCAGGGTGTGTTTGGATAAAGAAAAGAAATAAAAAAGAAGGAAGTTGAGAGGAAATAAGTTGAATGGAAAAAATAAAATGAATTTATGATTTCCATAGGTATATTTGGATGAAAGAAAAATGAGATGAAAGGAAAATAATTTTTTCTTATTTGTTTATGTGGAAAAATGAAAAGAAAAAAAGAGATAATGCTACCAAATAACAATTTTGCACTTATACTGTTATAAAAGGTATTTTAATTATATTAATTAATATTAAATAAAAAATTTCACTATTTTTAATTTAATAGTTTAAAATAATACTAATTTATTAAATTAAATTAATATAATAAAAATAAAATAATCAAAATTATTTAAAATAAATTAATATTTTAAATTAATCTAATATTTCCAAAATATTACTTAAAAATATGTGTTACCAACTAAACAATAACATAAAAGAAATTTTAAAATTTTATTTGATGGTTATTTAAACTCTCAATATAGTACAAAAAAATCAAACCTTATGTAATAATAAAAATATTATTTAACCATTATTTCAATTTTTAATATAGCATAAAATAAAATCAAAACTTATATAATACATCGTTTAATATAAAATGTCTGTTTAGAATAAAATACTAACAAAAGAAAAATTTTAAGATTTTATATAACTTATATTTTAGATATTTTTTTATATTTATTTTTAATAATATAATGATAGAAGAGTTAAAATTATTTAAAAGAAATTTTTAGAAGTATTGATTTGAAAAAAATAAATAAATAAAATATAAGGGAGAGCACACAACATCTGTAATATATTATGCACCCTAAATCTCTCCCACTCTGATCATATCATTCTCATCTTTTTGCGTCCCTCTTTATTTTGGAAGGTGTAAGGAGGGCAATTTTGAAAAAATGAAAAATAGCCTCCGCCCCCCACGATTTTCCGCCCAATGTTGGGGAAAAAAAAAATGCTATTTAACATCTCCTTCCTAATTATCTTTTCCAGCCAAATAAGGGAATTTTCATTCTTTTCTTTCTGCTTTCTTTCTCTATTTTTTTTTTTTCATTCTAAAACACTCCAATCAAATATTGGCTCAATATTAAATTTGCTTTAAAATAAATTCAATCTAACTTTAATCAAATTTATTATAATAAAAAAATATTTTAAAAAATAATCTTATATATATATATATATATATATATAATTTTTTATTTTAAAACAATTAAAAAAGCCCAACTAAACACCGTCAATGGTAGAGTCACGCTCACCTGCCATCCTACTCTTGGACGCTTCCAAAGAGAGAGAAAAAGATAGGATAAGCACGCAGCATCACACAGTGTTATCTAGTCAGCAACCAAACCTTCATACTCAAAACAACCCCAATAAAATAAATAAAGGGCCCCAAAATTAAAAAGGCAGAACTATTATTCCTAGACCTTATCCATCCAAGTCCAACCCCCCAAAAACCAAACCAACTTTCAGCCGCGGCGACCCATCGCCGACACCGCTCCCTTCAACTACCAAAAACCAACTTCCTTAACCTTAATCCTCCCAAACCCCTGTTTTTCCACCCTGTTTTCTCTGTCATGGCTTCAATTATTCTGTTTTTCTCCTTCTCTCTTCTTTACCTTGTTTTCACTTTCTCTCATGCTCAGATCTCATCTTCCTCACCATTTTCTTTGTCCCTCCCTGTCACAAAAGACTATGCAACGCTCCAATACTTGACCACACTCTCTTACGGCACCCCTCTTGTGCCCACAAACCTTGTGCTGGATCTGGGAGGTTCACACCTCTGGGCTGATTGTGCATCTAGGAACACCCCTTCATCTTCCCTCCTTGCCATCCCTCACCGTTCGATCCAATGCCTCACGGCGAAGAGCCACGAAACTGAGACTCTGGCGTGGGTTTCAAGCCTTGCAAGCCCTGAAGACCAAGACCAGCCATGTCAAATTCCCACACAAAACAGCATCACAGGAACAAAGGCCTCAGAAGGTGAACTTGTGCAAGACCTCATGTCCCTCTCAAGATCAAAGATTGAAGAACCAACCCACCAGATTCGATTCGCTTGTTCACCAGCCCTTCTCTTGAACGGGTTAGCAAGTGGTGCTAAAGGCATGGTTGGTCTTGGTAGATCTCGAAGTTCCTTCACGTCACAGGTCTTTGATTCACTCACCACTCAAAGAAAGATCACTCTTTGCCTCTCATCCTCGTCTGGGGTTGTCCAATTTGGTAACATGGGGTATGAGTCTCAACCTGAAATTCTCAGATCTCTAACCTTCACACCCCTTGTTACGAACCAGGGGAACCCGTCACAGGAATACTTCATCAACGTGAACTCCATCAAAATCGGTGGCAAAAAAGTGTCCTTTAACACGCCATCACTGTCTCAAGAGGGAAATGGAGGGGCTATGTTGAGCACGGTTGTGCCTTATACCACCATGCAAAGTTCGATCTATGCTAACTTCGAGAGTGCTTATTTGAAAGCTGCTTTGTCTATGAACATGACTAAGGTAGATTCGGTGGCTCCCTTTGGTCTTTGTTTTAGTTCCAAGGGTATTGGAAGCTCCCAAGTTGGGCCTAGTGTGCCGGTTATTGAGTTGGTGCTTCAGAGTGAGATGGTGAAGTGGAGCATACATGGAAGGAACTCCATGGTAAAGGTGAGTAACGACGTCATGTGCTTGGGGTTCTTGGATGGAGGTGTGGACACAAGGAACCCAATTGTGATTGGAGGGTATCAATTGGAGGATGTGTTGTTGCAGCTTGATTTTGATACTTCCATGGTTGGCTTCAGTTCTTCCCTTTTGGTGAAGCACACTAGTTGTTCTGATTTTAAGCTTGGTTCCATGCCTGCAGCTGAATCAGTTTAATTTGACAATAACCCTATTGATGATAATTTGATGAGGCATACTACATAGATTTCTCTTTAGATTATGGTGAATGCTGGACATTTTATCAGTTTTGTAATCACCTTAGTCTTCCACTTTAGATTGGTGAATTCTCAACATTTTATGAGTTTTGTAATCACTTTTCCTGTGTTTTTTCCCACACTTGTTAATGTGTATACGAATGGTTATGGTCGATGGCATATTTTTTGTTCAGTATTTTTGATATTGGAATACTTCTCTTGTCTGAAAAGAAGGTTGATCTGCTGAGTTACCCAATTGGAAGCATATGAGGCATCGATTGCTTTTCCGTTTCTTATTTTGTCGGTGTGATAAGACGTAAAGATAAGAAATGAAGCTCATTATTGTGGAATCTTGATAGTGGGAATAGCATATCCATCATAGAAGGTAAACTAAAGATAACGCGCACATGTAAAAAATTAAAAAAAAAAAAGAAAAAAACAAGAAGCAGATGTAATGTGGCAAACAGTTTTACGCGTAACCAAAGGCATTGGCACGCAGAATAGAGAAGTATATTTTTTTTTTTGTACATCTTATCTATTAATATATTTTGATATTTTATATTTATCTTTTCCCTCTTTCTTCATACTTTTTTAATTTTTTTAATAATTTTTTTAATCTTGTTTCTATATATTTGAATGTCTATAATAGAGAATGATATAAATAATACAATTTTCCAGAATATCTCTTTTGTATTTATTCGTGAGGGTAATCGTACAGCAGCACAGGGACAAGACGATGCACAGAATAATTTTTCCCACAGGACACGGCTCCTGAAACCATTTTTTTTTTTTTGTTTAGAAATTCAATTCAAGATAATTTCATTCCCAGAATATTAATAAGAGATCACGTCTACAAAATACTGCTATATGATCCCTGCCTTTGATTTGTATGTTATTATTTTATTTATTATTTTAAAAGTATTGTGCTTCATAAGTCAAATTTTACTTTTATCAATTTGATATTAGAATTTTACGTCACAATATAATTAAGTTAATTACTCTTACGTATAATATTTTCTCTGGAAAGCTGTCCCAAGGCGATTTCAAAGCAGAAATC
The DNA here is from genome assembly GCA_031439595.1 of Pterocarpus santalinus. NCBI lineage: Eukaryota > Viridiplantae > Streptophyta > Magnoliopsida > Fabales > Fabaceae > Pterocarpus > Pterocarpus santalinus. Next base: position 58,801,131 of record CM062530.1, read on the forward strand.
GTGCTTTCAGCCACAAACAAAAATGGTAGATGAAAATGAAAAATTAACGTTTTATTAATTATTTTAATAGTATTGTGCTTAATAAATCAAATTTTACTTTTATCAATTTGATATAAGAATTTTACATCAGAATATAATTAAGTTAATCACTCTTATACATAATTTTTTCTCTGGAAAGCTGTCCCGAGGCGATTTCAAAGCAGAAATCGTGCTTTCAGCCACAAACAAAAAAGGTGGACGAAAATGAAAAATTAACATAATATAAGCTGACCCTTAATGGGGGTAAACCACAGAAGGCTTGACTTATCGAACGGGGTGTGTAGTACAGCTGTATGAAAGAACAGGCGTTTATTTTTATTGTTTATAGAAGACTCAATGAGTCTTAAATTTTTTTTTTAAAATAATAATCAAATAGTTTTATAGGTTGGATTTATATAAATTCTATGAGATTAATTATTAATTATTGTTTAACTGTGTGAGTGCGAAAGCTTTATAATCTCTTTATAATCCTTTGATATTTATACTCTCATTTTTGTCTTTGATGTTACCTATCTTTGGACCCATTTTTATTTAAAAAATAAAAATTCAATTTTAACCAATTATCAAGTGTACATATTTTTTCACAATATTATTTGATAATGCGTTGCCATTTTATTGAAGTATTTATATTAAGCTCAACTAATTGATTTTTATCTGACTGTGATGCCCGTCATTAGCGAGGGAAAAGATTACATTTGTGCACGACAAGCCATTAATCTTAATTTAACCAGGACGTTGGAGAGGTCAAAGTTGAACACAAATGAAACAGAAGAGAATATCCAAAGCAGGAAGTTGGAGCTGACAGGATTCTTGCAGGTAAGGTTGTATAAATTAAAAAAAAAAAATTATTAATAAAATTTAGGTTGAGAAGAAACTCAAGTGGAGAGTTGGGATCCAATGAACACTCACAAATGACCCACCAACCCATAAATTGAATTCAAATCATAATGATAGATATCATGGATGAGTAGAAGGTTGACCAGCGCAATCAACACACATTGGTGATCAATTTCAAAAACATGATCTCGTAGATTGATGCAGTATTATTGTCTCTTCTTCCATTTCCTTAATTTTTTTTTCTCAGGTTATATTTTGTGTGCTTTGATCATTAACCAATCTATAATGAATGGCATCTGCTTTTCATTTGCATCAAAGTGTTGAGAAGAAATTAAGTCTAAAAACCCTTTAATTTCTCCGAACATGTGGGTTTTGTGTTTGTATTGAACTTCGTTCCATGCTGTAGCTCATTATGTATGGTTATGACTACCAACATAGAGTCTAGGCATTCATCCTGAATTGGTTCCTTGGATGTCTTTTGACAATACTGTTGGAAGATATACAGAAATTTGTAAAGTGCAACATTTGGGATTGAATGGCTATGATTAATTGATTACATCAAGGTGTTTGTAAGGCTTCTGATTTTAAAATATTTGTCAACCAACTGTTGATGATTAAGCGGTTTCGGCATTTTTTTTCTTAAATAAGACCTTATATTCAAATATTCTAAAGATCTAATAAACTCTAAATATTATTTGTTTAAACCAAAAAATAAAATAAATATTTGTCATTACAAAACATATTACCGATCCATATAAACACATTGTAGTATTGACTCGTTTAGATTGGTACAGGTATGAATGGATCAAGATCACCAAAAGTTATTAACAAAACTGCATAGTATGTCAACTAAGAGAAAGGTGCAAACGAGATAAGTTATATTTTTTAGTGTAAATTATTTTTCTTTATTTTTATATCTTTAGTGATAAATAAGCTATACTATTAAAAAATGTCAAAGTTTAAATTTTATATGATATTACTAAAAGAATCTTTTAATCGTATTAATACTTTTAATTTCACAATCGTATATGTAAGGATAGAAGAAAAGCAAGTGCAAATGTGCAATTGCACTATAAACAGGATTTTTCTTTTCGGTTGTTAATTTTTGGTTTTTTGTTTTGTGGGGGAGAGAGAGAGAGGGGGGGGTGTTGGGGGTTGGGGGTTGGGGGTTGGCGCGGTTGTTCAGTCCGGGAGGCACTTTGCAGAGGCTAAGCTAACCACTCAGTCTATGCCTCGAATGCTAACAGGATATAGTCTTTTTATTATTTTCTGTCAACAAAACAATTCAGTCATTGAGACTCATTGGTGATGAGGGCCTGGAGAGATCTGGAACTTAGGCCCAGCTAGGCCCAACAAGTTGATTTTCAGACCCAAAAAAATAATGACAAGTTGATTCTCCTTTTTTTTTTTTAAAAAAAAAAAAAATTTTGGCAATAGTTGATTTTCAAATTAATTAGAACTAGAATAGGCATAATATTTTACTCAAATTACTCAAATAGTAAAATTACGTATAAATTTTCATATCTAGGATTATAGCTATGTCTAGCATCAGAATAGTATATGACAGCAGTACACCAATGGGTTCAATGTTTACAACAGAGCAAAGAGAATTTATTCTGATCCAAAGTGATAGACAGAAGCTATAACATTATTCAACAATGACTAATTCAAAGGCGTCATAACCTGTAACATTCATGAGTGAGAGCAGCTCGCATTCTGGAGCAAAAGCGAGGAGCTGAAGCTTAATTTTGAGGAATCCAAATCAAATACCAAAAGATTGTCCACCAACTGATGCCCACCAATGACAATTGAGGCTTTAACAAACGACATTCTTGGTTCTGTCCCTCCATCAACAAATGCAAGGCATGCCACATTTTTCTTTGCCACCACCATAGAATTGGCTCCATGAATAGTCCATTGCACTCCCGCTTGTAGCACTAGATCAATAGTTGGCACAACTAGTCCAGTGACGGAATTGCCAATGGTGCTTGAATCAAAGCATGCCTCAAATGGTGGCACTGATGCCACTCTCTTTAGCCTCCTATCCGAAGCCTTCTTGAGGTAATCTCGAATGAAGGTCTTGTACACAGAGGTTTCTAATTCAGTGAAAGGACTCATGGTGCTAATTTTGGTACCTCCATTTCCCTTCTTGTCAATGGACAAGAGGGAAGGCTTAAGGTTCACAACATGGCCATCAATCTGAACTGATTTCACATCAATGTAGTATTCTTTAGAGGGAACACCTTGCACAGACACAGCACCAGTGGAAACGGGGTTGATAACTAGTGGGGCGGTTTGAACAAATTTGGGCACATCAATAGCTCCAACTAGCAAGTTGGTGATCCTTGCTTGTTTGAAGAAGGCAAGCAGAGAGAGAACGTGGGTGGAAGCTTGTTTTCCAATGCAAGTTGAGTTGGTAATGCAAGTTGTGACCTTGCAAGGCCTATAATCCCTTTGCTGCTTTTAGGTAACCCTTGTAGAGGTGAATCGTCACTGAATCCATCAGATTCAGTGCAGGCTGAAAGTAAGCCATGCACTTGTGTTTGAGAGATGACTATGACATCCTCACCAAAGCCACCGCCAAAAATGAATTTTGCTAATGGATTGATTGTGTTAGCACCACAAGTGTTGTTTGTGCAACCTGGTTTGAAAGGGCCGTTGCAGCCAGCACAACCAGATGCATCTTTGGGGCATTTCTTTGAGTCACAACTGATAGGAATGTATGATGATGAATTGTAGTTTTTGTTGCAGCCATACCAGAGGTTTTCTCCTGCAAGATCAATGACTAGGTTGAAGTTCTGTGATGGGGTTCCTATGCCAACTGAGGTATAGAACAAGTTGGTTGAAGGGTCTTTCTTAATGGGAAGGATAAAGGGGTGTGGTTTAGTGTTAGGAGCATGTGGTGCTGATAAGCATGAAACTGAGAAAAGGGCCGTTGATAGGAGGAAGAAATGGATGGTATGAGAAGAAGCCATTGCGAAGATGAGGGTGATGGTGTTGCTGTGTTAACAATGCAGAGATCTCCTTTTATAGGAGAGTGCCAGGCATATGAAGATCATATCCAGATCATCATATTTACGAATCTTTGACCATAGAGTTTTCAGTGCTATCGTCAAAAAAGGATGGCTCGGTAGTGTAGAACAGATATATTATTAAGACAAACACAGAAGTTAGAGATAATGAAAGAAACAGTTTGTGCAGTTTACCTGGTCGTTGATATATTTACCTCGATATATCTGGTCGTTTTGTGAAGAGAAGTATTAGTATTGCTTAATGAGCATGTAATAATTACTCGTTATTATGGCCATATGCATTCACTGGATGCACTTGATGGATATACATTTTCTCAGTACGGCTTGGTCACGTTTTTTGAAACTGGGGATACAGACATTTAATAATATCTCAGACGAGAGATTCAGTTATTGCATTGGTTGCCTCTGTTGACATTCCGTACATGGACAATCCAAAGCCACAAGAAGTTGTCAGGGGTAGCAAGTGGATACGTGCACTTGCATGACTTATTGCAACGCAATCTTCTCAACCCAACCCTTACATCCCAAGGTACACAACATTTATATCCTAGCAGGGCAGCGGTGGTGCCTACGTTGTTATTGTTCTACCTATATCGATTCTTTTGAAGGAAATGCTTTATGAAAGTCACATTATGGGTGTTTTTGATTAGTTTTTAAAAAATAAATAAATAAACATCCAGTATAATTATCTATCCTGACACTGGATGTATGCAATGGATTTGCTCCCACTTTGGAGGCATATCAATAATTTTTAAAATGCATCCTAGGTTATAAGTAGAGTTTATTTGTTGTAGACAGTTAAAAATATTATTGACTTTTATTGATAAAATAATATATTATTAAATAGTTGTATAAAATTTCTTTATACTAATAATGCATACAAATTAAATACATATAGAAATGCACCTATTTAAACAAAGACTTTTCATATTTTTCCTTTTGAAGATAAAGATTTTTTTTTCATAATATAACAGTAATTAACTCGATGGCAATTTACTCAATGACAGAAACATTGTATTGTAAATTTTTACTAATTTTCATTAACTTCCTGCTGTGACGAATTCTGTTTCAAAACGTTACTTATTGTTTTCTCTTTTCTCTGCTGAGACCAGATGAACTCACTACACTCTTTTACCTAGTGATTTGCATTTTTCTGGTTCCACTGTTCTGTCTATTTCAATCCGATCCCCGTCGAGGGTTTTCTTTTTTCTATTCTAACATTCGAGCTCCGGCTTTTATCACCATCATTGGATTTTTCCCAACTATTTCGAAAAAAACAAACACGTCAATTTTTGCCAAGGCATCAATCTCACATTTTTTTCACTAACTGATACATAATTAAATAACTTCCAAAAATATTACAAAAGAAGATGAACACGACGACAATAAAGAAAGGTGGTCCTGTTTTAAGTCCAGAATAATATAGCCAAAAAAATAATGATAATTCACATGAGATACATCGAGCTACATAGACATGCACCGCTTAAGCCGAAATAGTAAAACATCATGAAGGCACACAATCCTTTTTTTTCGCTCTGCAAGCCACCCAAACCGTGTGCTTTCTACTCGTCTGTGACGCATCCGCTAGAAGCCGGTTTCACATTCTTAATATACTGGATGCCAATAAAAAATTAAAAAAACAAAAAAACAAAACAAAATTTAAGCTTAAAATAGGAGAAGCAATAATTGCCAACAAAGTGTAGATTAAATTTCACGAGCCACAATGTGCTGGTGTGTGCATCATCCACGTACATGGTTTAAGCCTAAATAGCAACACCTTTATAAAAATATTTAGAGCTAATATACATTTTAGCTCCTGAAAAAATTGAGATTTAACAGACTAGTCCCCTAAAAAACATGTGCTAACGTTTTCCTCTCTAAAGTAAACATATTTATAACAAGTTGGTCCTTCCATTTGATAATTTGGGCCTTCATTGTATATATTATTGAAATAAAAAGTTTAAATTAATTCCACTTCAGATGCAACATGACATTTAATGGATGAAAGTTAACGAAAAGACTGAGTTCTTATAATTTGTTTTAAATTTAGGGATGAAAGTGTTAGCAAATTTTCTTTGAGAAACTAATCTGTTAAATCTCGATTCTTTTGAGGAATCTCGATTCTTTTGAGGACCACAATGTATATTAACTCAAATATTTATTTATACTTTTTTTTTTTTTTTTTTGAGCGGAAGGAATTTCAGGCCTCGTACCTTGTACAGAACTCCTTGGTTAGCTTTGTATGGAGGAGCAGTCCATTTCTTTCTGCGTGCCTCCATCTCCTCATCTGTTACCATAACATCAATTCTCCTCTTCTGGACATCGATTTTGATTACGTCTCCATTTTGAATCAAGCCAATTGGACCACCTTCCTATCAAATCAATTAAGCCAGTAAAAATATTATTGGCCGGCTACAAGGAACTACTATAATTAAGATTTTCTTTATCCCGCATTGAATATACGAACATGTCACAGAATGGATAGAAAATAAAAGCATGTCAAGTCATCATAGCTTAGGAGTAAATCTATACTCTCGGAGACAACTTTTAAGTTGTTGCTTCAGTTTCCTAAGGTATTCTTCCTTTCTTGTTCTGATTCACATTATTCAGTAAATACATTAAACATTATATTCAACATTCACATTCTGAAATACTACTCTCACATCCAATACAATAAAATAGCTTGAACATTGAAAAATGTATTCCAGGACAAAAGCCTAAATAGAAGTATGCACTCTTACAAATACGCACAAACACACCCCCCCTCCTTATGAAGCACGGATACAGATCCGGGATACGACAATGTTTACAAATTATAGGACACGATAAGGCTATAGTATAACATGTAAAATAAACATAAAAACGTAAATTTTAAATTAAAAGAGAGGAACAATGATTTCAGAGTTGGTATAGATTCTTGTAAACATACTAAAATGCACTTATATTATTGATTGTTATAGAACTTATATTTATATAGGTATAAAAATTTAAAAATACTAATGCTATTGATAAGAAATTAAGAACAAGCCACCATTTTGCCCACTTCAGGAGTCCAGGTTGTTAGAACTAAGATCCAACCCAGCAGGTTCTCAGAACACTGATATCATTATATCAACAGTACCCTACTGCCCCTTAAACGCAAGCAAGTTTTCCCAAAAAAAATGGTAATTACTTCTCTCTCTCTCTCTCTCTCTCTTTTTTTTTTTTTAATGAAAAAAAAGAACACAAGACATTATTGCTAAACATTCCATACATTAGAATAATTAAAGGCAGGAACAGGCTACCCAAAATCATTTGATCAAATATCATACATTTTACATGGGAAGCATCTGAACTTTTTAAGCTTATTATAGCAGCAATAAATTGATTATAAAGAATAGTCAATTAACCTGTGCTTCCGGGCATATATGGCCAACCACAAATCCATGTGAACCTCCTGAAAATCTTCCGTCAGTCAACAATGCAACATCCTGCAGCATCCAAATATAATATCTGTGACCGTGAGAAATGTCAATTCAATTTAGGTCCATTATCATGTTCCGTTCATAAAGCTTGAAAAAGAGTATTCCAGTTTCTAGTATAAAATAAAATAAAACTAATCACTGAAGCATCTTTATACATGCATTTGGATAAACAAAAATACGAACAAGGGTTCATGTTAATTGAGGTTGCATTACAATATTGGAAAAATAAAATAAAATAATGAAAAATGCTCCAGGTCAGTTCATGGTCAAAATACGCAGAAAAGAAAACTATCACAAACTAAGTAGACAGAAAAAACAAAGATATAACGGGACAAACCTTTCCAAGCCCCGCACCCATTATTGCACTTGTTGGTGTTAACATCTCAGGCATGCCCGGACCACCCTTAGGTCCCTCTGCCCTAATTACAACCACTTTCCCCTGACAAAGTGAAATATTATATGGAGAATATCAAATCAGATTTTCATTTAGCTGTGGTTAAATCTGAGAAAAACTTAATCAATACGGTAACAAGGATGTGAAATGCCACCAATTACAACCAAATTCAGAATGAGTATAGCTCCAAAGAAACATTAGGTGCAAAGAGCACCAGAATCAGAATAATATTAGTAAGCAGATCACTTAGACTCTAGCAACTAAATTTATGTAACAACTTGACACAAGCAGATAAAAGAAAAGTGATTCAATTCAGTAAAATATAATAACTTTGTATATTATGTTCAATTGAATTGACTTTTAACAGAATAATTATGAAATTTCAATTAAAAAAATGTAGCAAAATGATAATACTCTGAAGTCATCAATTATTTTAAGAAGAGAACCTCTGTAGTCTTCAGTCATGATACATCAATACAACAATAGTACGGAGTTTTAACAACCCAAGAGTCAGCACTATCCTTATACAACGAGTTCTAGGAAAAATAGAAAGAAATACCTTAAAACTCAAAGGATCCTCTGAAATGGCAGCAATCATTGCCTCCTCTCCTTCAAAAACAAGTGCAGGGCCTGTTGAAAATTCCCTGTCATTAATAATTTGTGATTTGGACAAACATAATTTATTCAAAGCAATTTTTTTAGAACTTAAACTTCACCAGAGAAGTACAGCCCCTCTTTTCCAGTAATTTTAGCAACAGAACCCTGTGGGGCAACGTTCCCATATAATATTTGAATGTGTGCTGTCTTCTTTATGGGATTTTCTATAGGCCTTATTATTTCCTGAATCACATATCACAGAAAATTTGTAGCTTGTCAAGAGATCAAGTTTTTGACAGTGAACTTGTGGGAAATGGGAAGTATTAGAATTGATAAAATTAAACAGAAATGACATCATACTCATACCTGGCCTTTGGCCAAAGGAGGGACAAGTTCTGAATTTTGAGCAAGGGTCTTCCCAGTGACTAGAGAGCAGTTATGTCTATGTTAGCGATATGTACATACTGCAGAAAAGAATCTTCTGTTCTTAACACACAAAGTCAAGTAGCCATACCAGTCAAACAGTCCCCATCTAGAAAGCCTTGTTCAAGAAGGTAGCGGATAACTGCTGGGGTCCCTCCAATCTATCAAAAACAAAAATGAATTTCAAGCAAGAATAATAATGATAGAATAACATAAACACCACATGCATAACGACAACAACAATAACAACAACCAAGCTTTGTCCCACTAAGTGGGGTTAGTGACATGGATCAGATGACGCTGTGGTCTCTTATCGTGAACCATATCAGTAGTTAAACTATTTAAATCTAAATCTATTTTTAGTGGTTTCTCCTATAGTTTTTTTGTTCTCTTCATACCTCTACCTATTGGGCTACCCTCCATGTGATTTATTCTCCTTACTGGGATTTTTACGGGCCTTATCCACACATAACCAAACCACCTAAGTTGAAATTGTACCATCTTATCCACCATGGGTATTAGTCCAACTTTCTCTCTAATAAATACATTGTTAATCCTATCTTGTCTGTAGTATCTAGTGTCTACTCATCTAACGCAATATTCTCATCTCTACAGCATTCCTATGAGCAGGAAAAATGAAAAACTGAAGCAATACTCAATTAGTTAACATAAACATTAAACGCATACCTTGTGAACATCTTCCATGACATATTTTCCACTAGGCTTAAGATCTGCAAGGAAAGGAACCTCATCACTAACCTTCTGAAAATCATCGAGAGTCAATTCAATGCCAACAGACCTGCCAAAATCGTTATATGAGCTTTCCTCTGAGAATTGTTGTCTATCAATAGGATATTTGGCACCAAACTTCACTTACTTGGCAATAGCAATTAAATGTAACACAGCGTTGGTAGATCCACCAAGTGCCATAACTATAACCATTGCATTACGTAATGATTTACGAGTGATGATATCTCGGGGCTTCAAGTCCATCTTCAACAACTCAAGAAGATATTTCCCAGCTAAACGACACTCATCCAACTTTAGTGGATCCTCCGCAGGTGTAGATGAGCTACAGAAACAGAAGATGAAGGAAAGTACACTTATTCATTCATTTATTTATTTTAAAAAGAGAGAGAGAAGCCAACCATGTTAACCTACATTCATATACTTACCTATAGGGAAGAGACATTCCCATAGCTTCTATTGCAGAAGCCATGGTATTGGCTGTATACATTCCTCCACAGGCCCCAGCACCAGGGCAAGAGTTGCGGATAACATTTTGTCTGTGGTCATCACTAATTGATCCACTCACATATTCTCCATAACACTACAGAAAAACCAAAAATTGATTAACGAGAATTGCATTACATAGACAGTACACATCCAACTTCTGACATATTCAAGGAAAACAGATTTATATTATGGACTATAGTATTTCCAATGTCTACAAAAAACAAAATCATCAATTTTTTTGGTTTAAAAAGAAAACTCCATTAATGAAGGAAGAGGATACAAAAACAGGGGATATAACATCCTCATTGACAATATAAAAATTTCTCCAATAATTTCTCCAAAAAGCTATAAATTAAATAAAAGTTTCTCATAAGTGTAAAGGGTTGGAGAGCTCTAGTAAAGTTATTCTTTTTTTTTTTTAAATTCCTTTTCATTTTTTTAATTGTTCAAGGAGTATTTCTTACTCTCCTCCTTTATGTCTCTCTTCTTTCACTTGAAAAAAAAAAAAAAAAAACACCTTTCATTTGAAGAAATTTACCTCTGTTTTAGTTAATGCAAATTCAAAGATTAAGAACTTAATTAAACAGTAACTGTAGTGAGAGATGGAATTAGACTCGAAAACAAGTAGTTCTTATACCTGAAAGGCAGACACTATGTCAAATGTATTACCCTGATAATGACCAGGCTGCAAAAAAATATTATAATAAATATTAGAAAGAAGATAAACAATGATCCCAGAATCAGAAATCACATTTCAAAAAAACTTTTATCATTTTCATTAAAGAAATAAACAATCAACAGTTGATAATTGCCATATCAGTCAATGCTACATGAATTGCACATACAGCTTACTAACCAAGGAATCTCCAAAACAATGAAAAATTCAAGAAAATGACTATAATTCTATCTCAATGAAGTACAAAATTTTTTTATTCAAGGGATTATAACCTACATTTAGTTGCACTAAAATTCCACGCAAATAGCAACAAAGGCCTAACAATTGCATAAATGGCATGATCAACTTCAAACAAAGCTATATGATTGTCATGAACTTTGCAATGTTTGTCGATATCATAAACAAAACTACTCGCCATAAAATATTCCTTATCATCTAAACATTTATCATATAACTTTAATAACAAAGAACGGCAATCAAAGTTATTCCTGAAGAGCTTATGTTTTTAAATTTCTATTTCCCTCCTTCCAAGGAAGTGCAAAAGTCTTATACTATGTATTGACAAAAAGTACCACCCCTCTAGTTTTGTAACTTGAACAAATATAACCGGGGGATGGAACTGGCTTCACAAACATCTTAGTTACGTTAAGTCAACAACTACATTACTATAAGCCAAAGTAAGATTTCCTCCTACCTTTATAGTCCCACCATAAATCATAATACTCGGTCGGTTGAGCCTGCCCATTGCCATGATTGTACCCGGCATCTGTAAAACTGCGAGATATATCACTCAATTCCAGCCAAAAAAACCACTAGCTACAACACAAAGCTAAATCCTCCACAACATACACAAAAACACAAGTAATCATAAGAATTCAGTACAACTTGGAGACTTAACAAGCCAACAACGGAACTATTACACAGAAATGTACATAGTAAGCAACAAATAAAACCAATGTACCTAACTCCGTACTGCAAAGTGTAAGTGAAATCCAACAAAATCACCATAAAACATTGTTAAACCCCCTCCCCCCCCCCCCCCAAAAGAAAAAAAAAAAAATCTAAACCACTAGCATCTCTGAGTCTAGAGAACCCATTTAATCTGGCTCAAGCCAGGACGACCCACTATGGGTCAAGCTATCCTCTTTTCCATTCACAAAGACTCAAAACAAAGACCTTGTTTTCTCTTAATGAAAACAAATGGAAAAACAGAGTGAGAGAGATTTAAAAATAAAAAAATAAAAAAAAAAAGTTGTAAAGGGTGTTTACATTTTTGTCACAACCAGGGATGGAGATGTTGCCATCATACCACTGAGCGCTCATCACGGTCTCTATGCTATCAGCGATAAGGTCCCTGGACTGCAAGCTGTAGCACATACCCCTCGTCCCCATAGAGATGGCGTCGCTGACCCCAACGGTGTTGAACCTGAACGGGATCATCCCTGCATCCCTGACGCCTTCCTTAACGGCCTCGGAGAGTTGAAGGAGGTGCATGTTGCAGGTGTTGCCCTCGTACCAAACCGAGGATACTCCAATCTGGGGCTTGTCCAGGTCGTCCTCGGAGAGGCCCACGCCGTAGAGGATGGCCTGGGAGCCGCCCTGCGACTTGGGCTGCGTGATGCAGGAGCTGTACTTGTTCAGCTTGTGGGTGGCGGCGGCGGAGGAGGATTCCGACGGGGACTCGACGGCGATGGAGGGAGGGGATTGGGAGGTGGAGGCTCGGATGGAGAAGGGGAGGGAGCGAGGAGAGAGGGTGCGGTGGAGAGTGGGGAGAGAAGGAGCGGTGGGTAAAAACAAAGTGGACTGCATTGTGTGAGAACAGAGCAGAACAGAGGAAAGGAGAGGAAAGAAGAGCAGAAGAGTAAAGCCGTAAAGGGTTTTAGGAGATGAAGAATGGGAGTGGGGGCCTGTGGGTTTAGGTTAGGGGACACGGGTTTGCTTTCGTTTGTCACTCACTCAATTTTTGTGTCCTTTCGAGTTTCAAGGAGGGATTGTGATGTCTTTGGATTACTCATTGTTTAAATCTTAATTTGTTCTAATCCTTCGAGTTTCAAGGAGGGGTTGTGATGTCTTTGGACTACTCCTTGTTTAAATCTTAATTTGTTCTAATCCAAGGTGCTTTACCCACTCTTTTACGCATAAGATAATCTCCATTTTGTTCCCATGTTATATTTGATTTTTTTTTTTGAATTATTGGAGATATTAAATGTATTATTCAACGATGATTAAAATAGATGCGCACTCGTAGTAATAATAATAATAATAATCATAATAATAATAAGGCCAGTTCTCTCGTACCATGCAAGATGGATGCGTGTATTGGTGTGGGTGTACGGTAGATAATGCCCACTCTTTCTTTGCAGAAAATTGTCGTATCCGCTTATGTATACGTCGACAGGATGTTTCTAACGTCGGGAGTTTTTATCAAAGATATAGGTGGTCTTGGAAATTTAATGGGTGATATAAAAAGTGTATTTATATATTTTTTTATATGATGTATTATAATTTTTTTGATTTAGTTAAATTAAAAAGAAAAAGGGTTAAATATATTTTAAAAATTATCAAAAAATTGTTTGTAAGATCCTGGAATTAATTATAAGTCTTTAGATATCATACAAATAAAATTTGATATTTTATAGTATTACAAAAATAAAAATTTTATTATTTTTGGAATACAAAAAATATTATACAGATAAAATCTGATCATTTTCTACGAGATCCTAAAATTAATTGAAAATTTTTACATATCACACAGATAAAATTTGATATTTTAAGTGTTACAAAAATAAAAATTTAATTATTTTTAAATTTAATTAATTTTTATTTATATAATCTTAAAAAATATTATAATATATCATATAAAAAAAATGTTTCAATACACTTTTTTGTCTACCATTAAATTATCCGGACCAACCTGGTCCAAAATAATTTTCTTTTCCTTTTTCATGGTTTACATCCCTATGCATATCACTTTGCATCTTTTGGGATGTTTATTTCCTTTTGTCCTTCTTTTTGTAGCTCATGCCTCTGTGCTTATTACTCTTGCACCTTGAGGAGTATAAACTGTTTGATCCCTATGCACATTACTTTGCACCTTGAGGGATTTTCCTATTCTTTTCTTCTTCGTGCTCATGACCTTACACCTTAGAAGGAGGGGGGTACCATGTAATACCTTTGATATCCCTTGCCCATGGACTGAAAGGCATTCTCGTGTTCACATGTTGGGACGCTGAACTGGGCTTCCTCTAACTATTTTCTTGGTCCCAAACTGCCAAACTAGAGGTACCCAATTATTACAGGCGAGACGCATTGAGCGTGTTTTGAAGGTGCCCCTTATGCCCTGGGCTCTTGAAATACCGAGACGCTCAAGCAAGATAGGTGGGCTACCGTGAAAAGGTGCTATGAAATCCCCTTGGCCTTGAGATTTCATATACCAAAACCTTGTCACGTTTGGGGGTGAATGGGTGTGTTTTGCAAGCCTCTTGTCTCCAAGCTTACATATACCTCATGACACTGGTCAAACACTCATCCATAATGGGCTATGTTGCTTCTCCTTCTCCTTTTTTCTTTTCTCTCTTTTATTTTGTTTGTTTTCCTTCTTTTCCTCTTTTTTGGAAGGGGAAGCAACCCATAGGAGGTGACTACAAGATCTCTCTTGTGCCTAAAGATCTTATATAGCTGAACCATCCTATGTTTAGGGTTGGTGCAATGTGTTTTCATGAGTCTCTTACCCCTAGACCCACAAAATACCGGGACCTTTTACTAGATGGGCTTTCAATTTTAGGGGGGAGAGCGTCATTGTCGTATGCTTGCTTCCCCTTTTCCTTTTCCTTGTCCTTTAACCATTTCGGCTTTTGTCTTTATTCGTTCATTTCTATTTTTCATTTCATTTTCCTTTTTTCCTTCTTTTTTAACCATAACCTTAGAGGTTCCTTTTTTACCAAAGCACTCATGTTATTGCACCTTGGGTTTTTTCTTTTGTGCCAAAGCACTCATGTCGTCGCACTTTGGATTTTTCTTTTGTACCAAAGCACTCATGTCATCGCACTTTAGATTTCAGTACTAAGGCACTCATGTCTAGGTGCCTCGAATCTCGGTACCAAGGCACTCATGTCATCGCACTTTAGATTTCAGTATTAAGGCACTCATGTCTTCGTGCCTCGAATCTCGGTACCAAGGCACTCATGTCTTCACACCTCGGATTTTGGTATCAAGACACTCATGTCATCGTGCTTCAAATCTTAGTACCAAGGCACTCATGTCTTCGCGCCTCGAATTTCAACACCAAGACACTTATGTCTTCGCACCTCGGATTTTGGTATCAAGGCACTCATGTTGTCGCACATCGAATCTCGGTACCAAGGCACTCATGTCGTCACGCCTTGAATCTCAGTACCAAGGCACTCATGTCTTCGCACCTCGGATTTTACTATCAAGGCACTCATGTCTTCGTGCCTCGAATCTCAGTACCAAGGCACTCATGTCTTCGCACCTCAAATTTTTTCTTTTCAGCATTTATTTCCATTTTCATTTCATTTTCCTTTTCTTTCTTTTGCTCATGACCTTGTAAATAATCTGAATCAGTAATATATCCAGATAGATGTATAGAATTCTATCATATCACTTACATCATCATTTATCTTAATGTTCATGCAATTCTTAGAAAATCACTCATGTCTACTGAAATCTATAGATATAATGGTTCATGCTCCAAATATTCATTTGCCATTCATTCTTCCTCTGTTTTCCTTAACCCATCCATTTATGAATTTTTCCTATTTAGACCAGAAATGCATTATAACATTAAACATCATACCGCATGATGCTTTCACGTAACACTTATCCATAATGGGCACTGGTTATTGCTTTTTCTCTCTTATTTTTCTTTCTTTTCTTTTCTTTTTTCTTGTCTCTTTTTTTTTTTATATGCATATATATCATGATCATGATTCTTTCTCTTTTTTCTCTCCTCTCTTTTTTTCTCATTCTTTGCTTTCTTCCTCTCTTTTTTTTGTAATTCTCTCTTTTTTCTCCTTTTTTGTATGCATCACTTTTTCTTTTTGCCTCTTTCTTTTCTTCTCTGGCTCATCACCATTCTTTGCTCTTTCCTACTTTCTCCTTTTTTTTTGTCTTTTTCTTTTCTCTCCCTCTTTTTCTTTTTCGAAGAAGCGATCCATAGAGGGTGAACATAAGATCCCCCTTCCAGCCCAGGGATGCTATGTACCAAGATCGTCCTATGTTTGGGGTTGGCATAGGGGTGCTTCCATGGGCCTCTTGCCCGTAGACCCACGGAATACCGTTGAAAGCCTTATCAAGTGGGCTTCACATTCTAGGAGGGGGGATCATTGCCTTATGTCGTCCTTCCCTTATTCCTTTTGACTCGTCCTATTTTATTCATTTCAGAAACCAGTTTTATAGATTAATCACAGCCTTTATCAGTTACTACACTTGTTTGTTTTAGCTACATTCCTTATTATCACATTTTCAGATTTTACTATCTCACATTCCAGCGTCATCTACCCTATGGTTCAGAGCATGCATATTCGGATCATAAGAGAACCATACTCAAAATATCAATTCATCACCATGTTGTACTTTCAGGCATTTACAAAGTGACTGGTTTACCTTGCATGCATCATGTTCAAAAAGCAAAAAGCACAGAAATTATATGTTCAAGCATAGTATTTCTTAACATACCTAAAATTAATAGGACTTGTCTTCTTTTTAGTTTTTGGATTTAGCAGGATGCAATGTCTGCCAGGATGGGCTTCTTGCACTATAAATGACCCGTTTTACTCAGATGCTCATTTTGCCATGGCTCATTTCCTTATCACATCATCTACATCCTTCATCACCATTTCCCCCCTAATGTATTTCTAGGGAAGAGAGCATCATCACCCTATACATTTCCTTCCCTCCTGTGTTTCCTATTAGTCTTTTGTGCACATTGCACCTTCTTAAGGACATACCCCATGTGTCATACCTTGCACCTTTGGGGCTTTTACATCAAAAGTTCCTTCGTGCATCTTACTTTTGCATCTTGGAAGAAATCTTTTCTATGTAAGCATGTGTTCTTGAAGCCAAGATGCCTCAGTGTTCACATATTAGACAACCATGATAGCGTGCTCTTAGAGTCCCCTTGGCCTTGGAACTCTAAGTATTGAAACACATATCATGTTGGGCATGCGGGTGAGTGTGCTTCATGAGTCACTTGGCCCTGGACTTTATGAATACCAAAACACTCATCCTTGTAAGCGCTTATTTCCGGAATTCCTAAACCTTTTCTTTATAGTTCCTGTTTTCCTCTATTTTCTTGACTTATCCATTTATGACTTTAGCTATTCAAACCATGGCCATTCTCTGCTAATTCTACTTGTCTCATTACGCTATGTCTATCTAGATCATGTAATGTAATCATACTAATATGAACATTAGAAACTCCTACCTTATGGTTTTATCATAAGCGTACCATAACTACATTTAAAACATGATATTTCTAATATTCTTGATATTCATATGAGAAATGGAATGCATGTTCATGTGAAGAATGAAATGCATGTGCATGTGTAACATCAAATAGGGTATCCTTAACATACTTGGACTGATGGGCCATAGCCTTCTTTGCCTTTGGATTCAGCAAAATACAGTAGCCATTGATACAAGCTTCCAGTTCAGTGAATGGTTTTTCACTTTAGCATCCATTTTATCATGGCTTACATTTTTCATTGCAGCGTCCATTACTCTTGTCACAGCATCAGTCACTTTCAGCACATTTTAGCATGGCGTTTGTCGCTCTCAACAAAACATGCAGCACATGTCATTCTCATGTCATTCTCATCACGGCATCATGGCATCCGTTGTTCTCATCACAGCGTCATAGTGTTCGGCATCCTCATCACGACATCATAGCATCCATCGCTCATATTACAGTATCATAACGTCTTGTTGCTCTTGTCCATTGTCTTCGTCTGAGCATCTTATTCCTCTCAATAGATGCACGAGCATCGAAAACCATGTCATATTTCCTAGCACTTGTCACATTCCTTCTTATAGCATTCACTTTCTTCTCTATTGTTTTATCTCTATGATCAATTTGTCAAATAAAGATAACTTTCCGGTTCACACTTAGCATTGAAGCCTTTGGAGCAATACGTTATATCAGTTCATGAAGAATAAGTTACACTACATGAATAAAATTCATATTTACAGAGAAATCTATGAAAGAAGCAATACCAAGGAAGATAACACATCATGGCCAACTCGTCACAGAACAATAATAGGGTAAAAAGGCAATAAAACTAGCATATCAGGATTTTTGCTGCTATAAAATACGCTTTGGTTACCCATGATGGATTTAACATTGGACCTGACAAGCTTCTTTTAAATGATATCAGTTTAAAAGAAATTTCTATCATTTATATGTCCTTATGTATAATCCTCTATTTTAGAAATCTTATTACTTTTTGCATGGCTGTTTTCCATTCCTTTAGCATCAAAAGATTAGTTCCCCTTTACATTGAGAATGCTCAAGAGTAGGTGTTCCACAAATTTTCACTTAAAAACCTTGAACTTTCCCTATATTCATACTGATTCTATGCATTCTACACAATGTAAAGAATAAATATTCATGTGTCTCAGCCTCTAAATATTCCTTAAACTTCAACTTGCATATAAGTATTCACATGATTTTCTTACTTCTACACAAGTATTCACGCAAGCATTTATATACAGATTTTGTGGCTAGCAAAAACAACAACAACAAGAATCAATGTGTACAACCATAATCATTATGCAAGTAGTTCTCTCTTTTCTTTCTTTCCCCCTTTTTTTTTTTTTTCAGACATACAAATAATAAATGAGTTTAGGACCACTTTCTATTTAAAGGGATTGGGACCACTGCCTTCACAAATGAAAATACAATATATAAGATTAGATAAGAATGTCAATAAGTTCAATTCCACACATGTGTTTTTCAAATTATTCTTCACCCAAATAAAATTGAATAGGACAAAATAAACTTCTCATTCAGAGCAAAAGCAAAGGGCACATGAGTAGCATCATACTATTAGAGAAACAAATTTGAAATATAGTCATGTTCCACAAAACAAAAACACCATAGGACGAAAAAAGAAGGCACAATTACCATCCCAGAGAATCACATGATTTTCTTCAACCATAATACATTATATTGATGAAAGAAACTACATGAGACTTCAACCCTTATTCATTAATTAAAAAAAAAAAAGAATTGATTTGGGAAAAAGGTTTTCCTATTCTCACAATTTTGTATTTGCTGGCACAACCATAAGATGTAAAACACTAGCACATTCACTATTATATTTTATTCAAAACCAATTGTAATATTATGTGCATGATTCAGGCTAGCAGGGGGCGCAAGCGATTGCGGCGGTGGGTGGTTGCGGAATGAGGGTTGTGGCGATGAGGGCTTGTAGTGGTGAAGAGTTACAGCAGACAGTGCGGGCTTGTGGTAGACGATGACACTTGGGTGGGTCTAGGATGAGACGCAAAAGGTGGAGGGAGCTTACTATGTGTGGCGGTGGTGACAAGAAGAAAGGATAGGGAAGGGTACGACAATGCTTGTAGCTGCGAAAGGTTGCGGCGGCAAGGGCCGATGGCGGACAATGGTGCTTGAGATGAAGAGGGTGGAGGAAGCTTGATGTTTGTGATAATGGTAAGGAGGGAAGAATGTGAATAGTGTTTTGGCTTAGGAAAGGAAAAGGAAATGTTGGAGAATTGGGGCTCTTCTCCAACACGCGGCATTTTTAAACTTGCATATAATCATAGCCATCCATTTTGATCTAATGACTAAAATTATTTCCTCTCATCTCTCACATAAAAAAGGCTTTCTCATTAGATACATGCCTTATGTATATATATTCCTGGAACTAGAGACCCCCCACCCCCAAAAAAAAAAAGCATTCTTTGGAGCAAATGAAAAAAAAAAAGAGACAAGATATTCAAGTGAGGAAGCAAAGACTTTGTTTACGCCTATTTCGATGTGGCTTTTCATTTTTTATGAGTTTTGATAAGATATAATACCGATATGTGGCTTTTTAAAATTATTTACAAGTGTATGGTTTTTTCTAACTAATCTGCCATGAAAAAATGAGGATTACTTTTTTATTATTTTTTTAGAAACCCCAAAAAGTTGGAAAAACTAACCGACTGCAAAAGCTGTCGTTGACTACAGAAATCCGCCCTGGACTGTGGTTGATTCTGCTTGTTCCGACTACAAAAGCTGGCAGAACTACAAATATAAATAATATATAATTTTAAAAAATAATAATAAAATAAAGATAAAAACCTCATTTTGGTATTTGACTAAAATTTTGAAAGATAAATTAAGTAAGATGAACAATCATATACTTGTAAAGCCAAATTTAAGCAAGTTATATATAGCCAAGTTAAAAAAAATCCATCAAAAAAAAAAAAAAAAATCTACAACCCAATAGTCCAGCAAATTTTTACATCCTCAATATATCATCATTATCACCACTAGCGACATGATACTGAACAAATTTGAAACAGCAAATGGAATTAGCAAAATCATGAATTAAATGTTATAAAGCATAAATAAATTATTTCACACACTTTTTAATAATTTTATATGTTTATAATTAATTATTGAAATAATTTTATGATACATTTGTTTGAACTATTTTTAACAAAAAGTGATTTTTTAACTACTAAGAAAACTTATTTTTCACATAAACTATTTATTTCAACTTTTACTCAAAAGCTAAATTTTTTTTTTCAATTTTTGAGTAGAAGCCATTAGCTTCTATAAAAGTGATTTTTTTTTTAACTTAGTTAAAAAAAATTACATTTTTTTATCAAAATAAACTGGACTAAACACATCCATAATCTCACAGTTGATATAAACCCATATGAGCAGCAAACAACTTAGCTAATTGAATGTATCCATAACACAGTATGGTGGATTGTGAGACAAATTTTTTACAAAGAAATCCACACACTCAATGGTGGATTGTACATGTATTTTTGTTTTCTTTCTTAGGTTACAATTTACGGCTAATTTTTTGATATATGGAATTTTGGTATAGTAATTAATGGGATATAGATTTTTTGAAAAAAATTATGATGATATGATATTTTAAAGAAATCTGCCAAAAATACATACGGATTCTATAAAAAAGTAAAAAATCGCTATCCATAGTAACAGACTATAAAAAAAAAAAAAAAAATTGGCATATTGCTGGCCAGATTCCAATTTATTATTATTATTATTATTGTTGTTGTTGTTGTTTTGTGTCTCGTGTGATGTGTGTGTGAGTGAGTGACCAAATAAAAAGAAAGAGAGAGGGGAGATAAGAGAGAAAAAAATACTATATTTTTTTAATTTTATCAAGAATATCATATTTTTCATATTTTTTGACAAAAGTTTTATATAAAGTATGATTCCCCAAGGAGCCCTGCAGTGTCACGAAAAATGCAAAAATTCCCATATTGCAGTAAATGGCTTTAGAATGCCATAATTTTAACAATTCTTTCACGGTCATATGAAAAAAAATAAATAAATGAGCCTTTGGATGTCATACATAAAAAATGAAGACAAATTTACTAACAGATATTTAACTGACTTTATAAGTTAACAAAAAAAGGGAGAAGAAACAAATGATAGATATGAGAAAGTGAAGATTTAAGATATTATTAGTAAATGTGAAGGTACCAACTAGCTCATCTAGTGAATTATTTAGCGGGTTAAAGAAAAACCTAGGATCAAATCCCACCCTCCCTTGTAAATATTTCACATTAAATTTATATAACAATTATAATAATTTTAAGATTAATATATTATCTTATATAAATTAAAAATTTTGAAAGAATAATATAACATATTTTATTAATAATTAAATTAACAAGGGTTGGATCTACTCCACTTATAGAGAGATGACTTAAATTCAAATCCCATAGAAAACAAGTATTGTAAGGATTTCTTAATCACCATAATACTTGAGGGCTAAATCTCATAACAATATCGGTAAAGATATCCTAAAAATTAAAAAAAATTAGTTTTGACATATTTTAGATTGAATAAACTATTCATTCTTGTTCCTTCAATGATCCATTTTGTTTCTGTTCTTGCCTAAGTTCTAGGCCAACCAAATAGTTAACATGGCCATTCCATTCTTCTTAAGCACTGGAGCATAGGAAGTCTCTTTGAACTCACCGGAGGTAGTATTGACAAAAGGTATTCTAACACTCAAGTCAGTGAAAGCAAAAAAAATGCAAAATTTAGGTGGAAGCAGATCAGTTTCCTACAACAATTTAAACAAACTAATGCCCTGGACTTCCTTTCCGGCTGAAATATTTCTTTTTCATCAATTTCAAATAAAGTGTAAGAGATTGGAACCAGATCAGTACCATTATTCCATGAAAGCGGACCGGGAAATTGGAGTGTTTAAACAAAATTTATGGTAAGGAATTACAGGCACACTAGTACTATAACATCCCGTCTTTCATCAAATTTAACTTTGATCTGCTTACACAAAAAGTTTAGTTATAGACATATTTTAGAAGTTTTACACTAACAAAAACAATAGATCAAATTGAAACCTTTTTTTTTTTTTTTGGGTTCATTTATCTCTTTGGCTCTCTTGGTCAATTCTTTGGCTCTCTTGGTCAATTCTTCCTATTCCCTGCTCATTCTCCCACTACAAACCGAATTGATTGTGTGAAGCATTTCTTTCTCTGCTTTTGTCTTTGATTAAGGTGGAAATCGTCCTATAAGACAATGCTTAGCACAATTTGTGAGAAACTTGTTCAAATGCTCCAACTGTGTCGTAAGTTTTATTTAAGTAGTGAACGTCAAACAAGCATATGACTATCAAATATGCCGACAAAATATGCAAATGATATTAATCTGACAGATTTTTCCATTAGAAGACGATTTTAAATTAACAATGCTACAATGAAACTAAATATATCTAAAAAGAACTTGGCCGTATAAAGCATTTATGTACTTGCCAATTTTACTCAGTCTGACACTAAATGTGTTTTTATGCGTTGAAGGGCCTAATAACGATTTCTTAGCTCCAGCCTGCAGACCAATTTTCTGTTTTGGGGGTGGGGGTTTGCCTGAGTTCTGGGTATTATATTTTATACTTTGGTTTTGTTTATGATTTCTTATAACGGTGGCATCTTGGCTTTAAGAATTTTCAAGCCTTTTACTATGGCAACGACTCAAAGCAATGAGTTCCCAATCCTGGCCGTGTTCTATAAGAGATACAAAATAATACTAGGGATAGTCTATTTGCCTCAAAAGTTTGAAACTAAAGACTTGTAAGAAACAAATCAACGAAATCTGAGAATTAAATTAGAGCATGTTTGGATAAGTTTTTGAAAAAAAAAAATTTATTTTCTAAACTTTTTTTAGTAGAGTTTTAATTCTAAACTTTTTTTAGTAGAGTTTTAATTTTTAAAAAAAGTTATTTTATATTTGAATAAACATATAAAAAGTACTTTTAAATATTAAAAGTATTTATAAATCTGTTCTGATACAAAAGAATAAAAGTACCTTTTTTATGGTCAAATTATAAAAAAAAAATTTAAAAAGAGGAAAGAGAAGTAAGATTTGATAAGGGATAAAAAAGGAAGGATATATATTGTAATTTTAATTAAAAATAAAGGATACTTTTAAAAAATAATTTTATTAAAAAATATTTCTGCTTTTATATTTTTTAGAAACGAGATATTTCTAACTTTTAAAAAAAATGATAAATTAACTTTTTTTAATTGAAGCACTTTTTTTAAAAGTTGCATTCAAATATCTATAAAAACTTATAGAAGTACCTTTTTTAAAAAAAATAAGTACTTTTTTCTTGAAAAAAAGTCAATCCAAATGGGCTTTTAATCCATTGAAGAAAATTAAAAATGAGA
Source organism: Pterocarpus santalinus (assembly GCA_031439595.1). NCBI lineage: Eukaryota > Viridiplantae > Streptophyta > Magnoliopsida > Fabales > Fabaceae > Pterocarpus > Pterocarpus santalinus. The sequence continues at coordinate 58,824,750 of CM062530.1, forward strand.
ACTCGAGCATGTATATGTAACACTACATCAAAGGAAACCATTAGTGCTTTTATTTGAAGAAGTACACAAAAGAGAGCTAGCGATAACTTCTACAAAGAAACTCTATGAAAGAGACACTCTGAAAACATGCACTCATATAATTTCTATTCAATTATGGAAATAAAATGGGTTATCATTTCATGTTGGAAAGTATAAGCACCAAATGTAGTGATTTTGTGCTTCAAAGACATACACAAGATGACTAAAACACTGACATTTATTGGAAGTTTTACATAAAACTTGTAAACGAGTGCATATTAGGAGGGGTTGGTACATCTATAGATCCTTCCAGCATCTGTAAGACCTTCTTCATGGTGGGTCTCAGTGATGGATCCTCCTGAATACACCATAGAGCAACCATCACATACTTTTCCACCCTCTTGATGTCATCTAAGGCCTCCTTGTCATCTTCCACCAATTGATCCAGTTTCCTTTCCTGAAAGCAATCATAGGCCCAATCTGTCAGTACCATCTGGTTCTCATTCTCAGCATTTGCTTCAAAGCTCCTCCTACAGCAAATGATCTCTAGTAACAATACTCCAAAACTGTAGACATCAACCTTGATGGTAATGGGCATGTTTCTGAACCATTCAGGGGCAACATACCCTTTGGTTCCCCTTATTCGCGTCATGATTCTAGATTGGTCAATCTTCAAAAGCTTGGCTAAGCCAAAATCAGATAACTTGGCAGTGCAATAGTCATCAAGCAAAACGTTTTGAGGCTTAATGTCACAGTGTAGGATCTGGATGCTACACTCTTCATGCAAATACACGAGTCCCCTCGCTGTCCCCAAGGCAATCTGCATTCTTTGAAACCAACTTGGCCTTTGGGTGTCAAAAAGGAAGCTTGCCAAAGATCCTTTGCTCATGAACTCATATATAAGTAGCCTGTGCTCTCCCTCATTGCAATATCCCAAGAGCTGGACCAAATTCCTATGATTTGTCCTGCCAAAAGCACTTACTTCTGTTTTAAACTCCTCTTCATTTTCTTTGACCATGTTATTTAACTTCTTAACAGCAATGTGGTGCTCGGTAAGATCTAACAGAACTCCTTTGTAAACTGTTGAAAATGCACCACGACCGAGCTCTTCCTTGAACCCATTTGTTGCCTTCAACAACTCTTCATATGCGAAACTTCTAAGACACGCACCCGGCTTGAATTGGATAGGTTGATTTATCTTAGAATTCCAGCGTCTAGACCGATAAGTAACCAGGAAACCTGTGACTAATAACAAAAGCACTGAACTGCTTAAAAGCACTGATCCAACTATAATCAGGTTTGACTTGTTATTCTTTCTATCAGGACCCTCAGATTTCAAGGTAGAATTACCTTTTCTTATCTTTACTAGAGCTTTCCCTACAACAGTAGGATCTTGTACTCCATTGGAGAGGGGTAGCTTCTTTTTCCAGCATACACTATCATCATTGAAAATGGCAACAGCACAAAAACAATCACCCAAGCAAGCCTGCCTGCACCAATCTTCGCTCGCATTCCGAGAAAATTCATAATCATAGAAAGGCCAATTTGTATGCTCCATCTCATAGAAATCAAAGAGATCTGTTTCCGGGAGAGACTCATCACAACTTTGTGAATCAAAGTCCTGTTTGCATCCCTTCATCTCATCACTTGGATCAATGAAGCTGTAGCCAGATGGACAATGGCAGCTCTTTCTCCCATCAAATGTACAGTAGCTGTTGAATCCACAAGCCCCACTTCCAGTATCTTTTTCAGTAATATTCAAACAGATATTTTGAGGTATGAAGGACGCAACTGACCAAGCCTTCTGCCAGCTTCCTGTTTTGGAGCTATTTCTCTTGGGGTAGACATAGTGCCTGAAAACTCCATCATATTCAAGAATTGCTCTCTGGTAGTAATCTTGTGTGGAGGAACCATTTGATGATATCGTTTTGATTATGCTTCCATTGTTTGATCGAAGGAAAACATACCCAGATTGGTTGAAGACCAAGGAGAAGTCACTGCCAAAAACCTGTGTATACCAATAAGCAAAATTTGGAGAATCCAAAGGATAATGTGTAGCGTAAAGCACAAGGTTCCCATCATCCTGTAACACGAACTTGTATCTTCCACTTGAGTAGTTTGTTTCCAGATATCTAGAAACAAGTTTACAAGGTTGACTTAGAACTTGCCCCGGTAAAATTGTGTCAGTTGGATGATGAAAACTCTGCCACAAAGGTTGAGAACCTTGGTCTACCAGCACAAAGTTGCCAGTATCAAGCATGGCCGCAAAAGAAGTTCCAATGCCTAAGAAGTTTGCAGACCATATCGGCGTGCCACTGGGGTCATTGAGCAACAACCTGCCATCTGAGGTAAGCTCAACTTTGGAGCCCTTTGGTGCAAGGCTTTGTCCATTGGCTGACCACACAATGGTTCTTTCTGGTATATTGTTGAACCAGACGGCTAGTAAGAACCCATTCTCCTCAATCTGTTGGAAACCAAATGCAAAGTCACCAGATGGTGATGCCCAGGAGGAGTTATCTGCTTGTGCAGTGAGGGAAGAACCCAAGGAAATGTTCTTGTAAGTTTGAGCAAAAGTGGAAAACGGAAGCAAAGATAGGAAGAAATACAACAAGAAATGATATTGCTGCTCAAAAGCCATTACAGGGAAGAACTTTTCTCTTTTGGAAACAGAGTTGGTAACTGGTTTTTTTATCAGTTTACCATATACTCTGTCCATAACTAATGGAAGACGTGAGCAATACAAACGCGTTACTTGAAGTCAGATAGATTTCGTCTTTTAGCTATTACATGTATCTTAGCAGAAATTGACTCGAATGTTTTCAAAAAATCAGCTTAACTTCACAAACAAGGTCTAGTGTTTTTGGGACTCGAAAAGTCATGAGAAGCGATTGTGTGGAAATTGCCCTCCTATGACGCATTCAATCAAAAAATGTCATCGTCAAATATAAGACCACTATATATATAAAATTTTCTTTTGGCACAGTGGGTTGTCCAAATTAATTTGCGGCGCTTGTTACGAAATCCTCACATAAAAATTAGTTAAAATTAAGTGCGTGAAGCCCATATAAATAGAAATAATTTTTATATTAAGATATTTTTGTTATCTTCACAAAAAAAATCAACCTTAATTTGCTGCGATAGTAGGTGTGGCTTTTGCCAATGTTTCGGACTATATTTCTTTCTTTCTTTCTTTCATTATCATGCACACACAAAGTTTACTAGTCTCTTCTATAATTTTTTAAATTCTTGAGTAATGACTCAAATGAATCTTCACAAATCTGTTTAACGTTACAAACAAAATTTACTCCACATCTAGACTTTATTTTTTTTGGACCGGAAAAGTCATGAAAAGCAAGTTCTGTGGAAATTGCCTTCCTCTCACGCATTCAATAAATAAATAAATAAATAAATGAACAAATAAATAAATAATTGCACAAGATACAGGAAAAACTGAACAAGTCATTCATGATTACATCATTGCAATAATATATACATTACCAAATATATATATATATATATATATATATATATATATATATATATATGTATGTATATACACTACACTTTATAATAATTTCCCCTAGCACTTTATTTGATTGTAGATAACAATAATATTTTTTTATCTTTCAATTTTATAACGTTAAAAATGTAAATTATTACGTTAATCTTTTATATTTTAAAATAAGGAAATATTTAATTATTTTGTAATTTTATTTTTCAGAAGCACAAATAAACGAGTAAAATAAAGTTTAAAAGTAATTATTATCAAATTATGTACTTCTTCTTTCCAAATAAGCACATTCTACCTTGCTTATTGTATAGAACAATTAAACAAAAAAAAATCAATCTATTGTTGCTATATATAATTTTTAATCACTATCATAACTTTCTTTTAAAAGTATCCTCATTAAAAACAATTATTATATGATGAAATTAATTTTGATACATTACTAGTATAAAAGAGTTTTGCACTATTAATATAAAAAAGTTTTTCATTGTTATATAATCACATTCTTCTATTTGTAAGATTTTTAAGATAATAGATAGTTGAGTTAAATATTTTTTTTAATATGATAATATATAATTAGATATTTATGAAAAAAAAAATTTTACATATTAAAATTAAAATCTTATAAAATATTAAAAAATTCGTGCAATGCACGAAAGTTATTTTAGTGTATAGTAAAATTCAATATACTTTGCATTTAATAGTCACACTACAATTATTATATGGCTCACTACATTTTACAATTAAAATTTATTCTAATTTTCAACTATTATATGATTCAAGTAATAATGCAATTCGTAGTTAAAATTTACTCTAATTTACAATAATTTCATTGTACCTGAATATTAATCTTTTATCTTTGAAGTTAATTAGATTAAAATTTAAACAATTACATTAATCTATTTGTTGATGATAACATAAAATTAGTTTTGAAAATTTAAAAATGTAAAATAAATTTTATTAAAGTAAGAAATGACCTTACCATCTTCGAGAAGAATCAATTTTGCCTAACATTTTTTTTTTAGTTGTACATAACAATATCGATCTTTTGTCTCTATTTGGTTGAAAGTATTTATATATTAAATTAAGTATTTTTTTCTCTTGAAATAAACAATTAAAACAGATTTATTGTGTAGAATAATTAAAAAAAAATGCAATATGTATTGGCTATATCTAATTTTTTATCACTATCATAATTTTATTTCCAAAACATCCTTATTAAAAATAATTTTCACAAAATATTAACAAATTTGTGCTTTGCACGAACATGATTTCTCTAGTGACAATAAAATTTTTTGTTTTTGGAGTTTTGTTATATCCTCCAATAATTGATTTAAGAATATTCCTAATTTAAAATCTCATTTATAATGGCATGAGTTATAATTTATATAATCTCTAATAATTATTCAATAGATGTAAATAAAATTGTGATACTACTTAGGAGGATAATCTTTATATACTAATTGTATACCGTTATAGTAATCATAAAAATCATTATATCTTACATAAAAAAATATACTTAAATATATTTTTGGTCCTTTTAAAATAATTTAACTTTTAATCTCTCTTTTTTTGATCTTTACTATTTTAATTTTAATACTTATAATTATTTTAAAATGTAAATTTAATCTTTACAAATATTGAAAATTTCATTTTTCAGACTTTATAAATATTTTAATGCTAACTAATAGTAGGAACCAAAAAATAATCAAAAGCACAAAAAAAAATATATTTTAAAGGAATTAAAATTAAAATAATTTATATTTATAAAGACTAAAAATATGTTTATGCTAATAAACTATGTTGATAATTTATTTAAATTTTATAGAATAACACTATCAAATTATATTACCCAGTCAATACAAAAGACTTTATTCTCCTGTTCTTTTTTGTTTGGCCTTTATACAAAGGTCGTTTTGAAGATCAAAACTTTTGTGCTCCTGACGGTGAGGAAAATTTGACTCGGTCAGCATTCTCGCGCTATAGTAGTAATCATAGTTAAGATCCTTTAATATCATTCATGATCGAGGCAAGTGAAGTTGCTACATACTTCAGGCAGTCATTCATACTGTTGCCCCTCGAACGCTGTGTCCTGTAGCTAAGTTGAGTCAAGTCAAGCCAAGTCAATACCTCCGTGTTGTTAAAGCTGCTGAGTTGGCCATGACTCACTGTCATATCCAACAATAAATGTGAGGGGATTCTCAGGTGAAGCATTTGTTAAGTGCTCATTCTGAAGTGCTGATGTGTGCCTATGTTGTTGTCCCATGTGGAGAATGGGGTCAGTCTTAGGTCAAATTTAATTAAAATGTTTATAACCGTGTTAGTGCAACTTGTTGATTGGGCTTACTATTGATACCAATTAACCAAACTCACGGTTGGGCTAAGTGTTGAACCCAATAAAGAAAAAAAGAAAAATAAACAAAAAAAGGGGAAGGGGTATTACAAAAAGCTCGACGGCGAACCACAACATCCGCTGGTGGAGGTGATGGCGGCAACATTGAAGGCGAAGAATGCGTCATTAAAGCAGAGTCGCAGCAGTCGCTTGATTTCAAGTGATACATACCATTATGTGTGCTATTGATTTTTAACGATTTTTTATTTTCCCCACTATGTTGCTCTTGGCTGGTTAGTGATTCGCTGGGAACTCTTTTGGATCTAGTTGCTATTGCAACTTTTCACACAGGAGGGGTGACTCGATGAGGATTGCAGGATGGGTATTTTTTAATTGACTTGTGAAATATGCTGTTTTTGGGATAAGAAATTTTAATAGATTTGTGATTATTAGTTTTTGAAGGTTGAAGGCATGGAATTGACATGCGGTGGATGACCTTTAAACAGGACGACGGGGACACAAATGGGAGGAGTGGCTGCACGGCAGTGCATGCCGCTGGCGTCATATGTTCATCAACGGTGACAATGGCTATTGACTTTGGGTTTTCTTTCTTTTTTCTTTTTTAGTTTTATGTGGTTTCAAAGGATTATTATTATGAATTTAATTTAAATATATTGACAGTGTAAAATAGTTTTACACTGTCAACCAATAAATAAAATAATTGGAAAGTCTTAACATATCAAAATAACCACCCATTATAATGAGGGATCCACCATGAATTCTCACTTTTCCCTATTTCTATTGGTTGACAGTGTAAAACTATTTTACACTGTCAGTACATACCAATTAAACTCTATTATTATTATTATTATTACTTTTAAAAAAAGGCCCACATACAAGGTTTTAGCACTAAATAAAACAGTGCACTTTATTAATGTATTTTAACCCATCTAAAAGAAGTTTGACCTGCTACTACCCAGACATCACATGTAAGGTTACTATTCGCCCACCAGCACTTCACTATGAAGCACTTCATAAATGCTTTCACCTGAGAATCCCCCCTAAATGTGAACCTATTTTATTTGCTTGAGATGATGAAATAAGCAGCTTCGCGGGAGCGGCTTCTTGGACTCCAGCGAAGACCGACCGCATGTGCATGGAAAAATAGTAGTGGAAAATTAAGAGTAATGACAGGCGGTACACAAAATTGCAACATATACATGGCATATATATATAAAAAAAAAAAAGGAGAAAAATAATAAAAATCTTTAATTTCACATAATTATTATTCTTTTTTGTCAATTCTTTTATTCACATATATATATATATATGCTAGTAAATTTATTTAAAATATTGATAAATTTACTCAAAATACTAATAAATTTATCAAAAATATTGGTACTTTTTGGATAAAAAAACTTAAATGAAAATAATAATGATCACACGAGACGCTAATAAATTTGTCAAAAATGCAGATAACTTTCTAAACAAAAAAATTTGAACAAAAATAATAATGATCATGTGAGATATTAGTAAATTTGCTAAAAATACAAATAATTTTCTAGACTAAAAAAAATTAAACAAAAATAATAATAATCATGTGAGATACTGATAAATTTATCCAAAATACTGGTAAATTTGCCAAAATATGGATAATTTTCTGAACAAAATAAAAACTTGAATAAAAGTAATAATAATCATGTGCGACGCTAATAAATTTGCAAAAATGCTAGTATCTTTTTGGACAAAAAAATTTAAACAAAAATAATAATGATCACTTGAAATGATAACAAATTTACTTAAAACGTTGGTAACTTGCTGAAAATGCTGGTAATATGTTGGTAGTTTTCTGAACAAAAAAAAAAAAACCTGAACAAAATGAATAATAATTATATAACACCCATCATCTAAATATTTTTGCAAAAATCCTCACTTTTTCGTATGCATAACGTAGTACATTCTAAAAAATACCTCCACCAAATATTATTTGAAAATTAAAGGAAAGAGTTTTGTAACGGTTGAATATTATTTTTGGTCTGACTTGTTCACGCTTGAATATTCTAACGGGAGAGAATGCCCCGTCTCAATGTAGAGTTCTGTTGTTGAGTTTATTAAGATCCGTTTGGTGTAACTTTTGGAAGAAAATTTTTTAAAAGAAAGTATTTTAGAAAAATTACTTTTAAAAAAATAATTTTTATTTGATTTGAATATGTCAAAAGTAAATTTAGGAGAATGAGTTTTGTTTGGATAGGATAAAGTAAAATTACTTTTGGTTGTTGATGTGAGAATAATAGTAAGATTACTTTTCAAAAGGTCTTTTTCTAAAATGAAAAATAATCTCAAAAATACTTCTTCCAAAAGGCCTTTTTTCAGAAAACCTTTTGGAAGAAGTTACAACAAATGTTACCATTTACTGTACAAAGTCATTTTCCTTCTCGTAAAAGGCCTTCTGGTCGATACAAACCGCAATCTAAACGGGCCCTAAGTTATTATAGAAGCATTTATAGATTAAAAAGAAAATTTAGAAATCAAACTAAAATTATATCAATATATGAACAGAAAATTGATCAACATTTCATGACCCTAAGCACTATATTTTGATGTATTAATTGTTCATATAAACGATCATAAACATATCTTTACGATTAATTTTTCATAAATACTATTTAGCTGGAGAAACTTTTGTACGAAGAAATGACAAATGAACACGGAGTGATTTCATCGGAGAAGAAAAATAAATCAAGGAAAAAAAAACTAGAGGTTGTGAAAAAATTGAAAAGAGTGTGGCATGTGATATTTTTCATACAAATGTCAGTAATTGTGATTCGTGCCATTAATAATTATTCCTAATTATTTTCCTAAATCTCATTTTAACGTTGAGTCAATCAATTAGGATCATAAAGCCATCAGAAATGATTCAATGATAAGAAAGTTAAACAACATAAATAAGGTTAGAAGTTTAAATCTTATTATTATTTATATATTAAAAAAAATCAGGTTGATAGAAAAGTATGTGGCTGTTAAATTACCTCGAGTTGCAAATATACCTTAAACAAATTGCGGAATCGGTCAGTTAGCATCATCACCCCTCGATCTCTTCGTTCTTGTTTACAATTGACAACACACTATTTTTGGAGAAAAAAAATTATTAACAGCCAAACCTTTGGGAAATAGAAAAACAACGACCAATAATTTCTTCGACCTTTATAGTGTTATATGTGTGACTGTGTCCAAAATAAATTAATCAATAAAATGGGAATGTGGTTGTATTTATTTATTTTCTTGTTCAGTTCTTTGTTCAGCAATTTTTTTAGGGAGTCATTTTCGCCAAGAGAAGTGCTACACAAACAGAAAAATATAACCAAAATTTTTGACAAAATTTATAGTAGTAGTTGAATGATATAAAATGATGGAATCTGTTATATTATCCAAAGATTAATAACAATAATAGGTCATTCTACTAATAAAATTATGACAGAAATTTTGATTATCTAGTATTTTTCTTTCTTCTCCATAAAAGGGGCTTTTGTTTCGTTTTGGTCATAATTAAAAGAGTTCAAGCAAAAAAGGCTTTACTTATCGATGAACCTAGCCGGTGCTTCTCGAAAAGGTTCAAGAAGGGGTTGGGCATGGAACAAAATCCTTGTATTCTAAACCCAAATTTAAGTCAAAAAAGGAATAATCTTATACGAAGTTGAGATACGAGGCAAAAGTAAACTATGGGGTTAAATATGAACCTACTCCCATGTCCCTTCCTCAACTTCAATTTCCTTTTCTCTATGTTTTTCTCTCTTTTTTATTTTAAGAAAAAAAATGGGTAAAAGGAATTGGGAGGAGGAGAAGGGGAAGGGGAAGGGGATTGTGAGTTTTGAACTCTTACCACGACATGATAGGCCATGGTGTTTGCCATTCTAGCTCCGGCCTCGTCCGCAATGTTTTTCATTTGTTCACTGAATGTCCTTTTTTTTTTTGTTTTTTTTGTTTTGGGGGGGGAGGGGGGTGTGGGGATTCTCAGGTTCAGAGAATTTTTTTGGGTCAAAAACGTGGATTCTTTAAACAGCAAAGGCCTAACAATCCGCAAGCAAGGGATTACAAACGGAGAATGTCTTTCATGAAAACATCAGAGACTGTCTTATCCTAAATTTCTTTTTGGGCTGGTCTTGTATTTTGGGTTTTTATCATAGTCTTGAAGTAGGATAAGGTTATTCCTTTTCAGACCCAAAAAAAAGCATGAAAAAAATCAAGAAATTCAAGTTTGGAAGTAAGGAACTTGCTTACGCCTATTTGGATGTCTTACATTTTTTTAAAAACATGAAGACAAAATTACCAACAATTATATGATTGATTGAAAAAAAAAATACCATAACTTCTGTATTTGCTAAATAAAAAAAAATTGACTTATGATTTCTATAAATAAAAGTACCCATTTAAAGAATACTATCAAATTGAACCAGTATCACCTATTTGGAATATTAATATTAATTATAAAATTGATAAATTTAATTAAATTTGGGTAACCTTCCCGTTTCCTGTCCCACTCCATACAAATTATGCAACCTTCCAGCTTTTTATGCGATGGACTAGTAAATTAAACAAATCATATATAAAGTGCATTTATATTTTGAATTAATTTCACATCACCCTGTAATTATAAGAATGTTTCAAAATATCTTTTAAAATTACTTTCATTTGCTTCTTTGAGTAATGATATATCATAGAACTTTTATAAATCAAAGAGTAAATGAGATTGTTTTCTGAAACATAAATTATGTAATTTAATAAATATAACTATAATATATAGACCTACAATTAAATTGTTGTAAGATTAAAAAAAATTAATTAGTAACAATTTAGATTGTTTACATTTTATTATAAATGTCTAAAAAATTATTTAAATTGATAAATTTAATTTATTTTTGAATGGGGAAATTGATAAGTTTAATTTAAATTTAATAGCAGTTAATTAAATCTGTGTAATCTTCTTGATTCCCATCCTCATCCCTATTCCAAGCAAATTGTGTAGCATTTTCACTCTCCAGCTTTACTCCATGCAAATCGTTTAACTTTTCTATTCCTAGTCACCGCATTTTTTTTTTCTAGTATCCATTCGTGTTCCTTGTCTCAAGATATTTTTTTTTCTTTGTCCCTGTTTTTTTCTCTATCCTTGTTGACTGACTCCCTGCAAGTTTCCATAGTAAATAAAATCAAAGTTAGGAATTAAAAAGTTATAATAAAATTTAAAAATAATAATATAATTTAGTATTATTTATATTTTTAAAATATAATATAATAAAATATATTCATGTAAGAATATATGATTGCAAATTTTAAACAAAAATTTGATTAAAAGAAAACAAATTTGTTTGATTTTCTATCACCACCACTTTATTTAGTTTCCTAGTAATAAATTCTTAAAACCAAATTCAACTATATCAACAATATCTATTTAAAATTTATTTTGTGAAAATTTTTTGTAAACTCATCCCATAATATTTGTATAAACATTTTTTTAGCCTAACTTAATATTTATTAATTTAATAATATTTTGTGCAACGTTCTCAGTCTAATATATAATATAATAATACAATAATCTAAATAATGCTACACATTACATAATAAAATATCTTAATAAAATATTGATCGCCTTTCAATTCCTGAACTACGTCATAAACTTCAATATTCTTTTTTTCCAGTATTTCTCAACCAATTTTGAATTGATATAAAAATCAGTATGTTTAAAATCTGTTAGGTGGTGTTTGAAATGGTTAAGAATAGGAACTAAATTTCCTTTGCATTATACACCTTCAGAATTATATATATGATATATGATATAATAAATATATTAAAAAGTTTTAATGAGAGAAAAATATGCAACATAATCATATTATTTAGCCAACTACTTAGATATTAAATATCGTATAATATATTATTTGAATGTCACTTGCAAGAAAAAAGGCCCAACCTATTATGATAAAATATATATTACGAGAAAATGAGAATACAAATTTTGTAAACAATTAATTAACAATCAATAATACAAAAAAATTTACTAAAATAAATTTAAGATAACACCTATAACAACTAATATTTTTGCCGATAGAACATAACTCTATAAAAGAAAAGTAATTTTTACTTGGGATTTGTAATTAAACTTACTTTCAATTTTCATTTTTCTTCTATTATTTCTCCCTCCCTATGATCTCTTGCCGTATTAGCATGCAGAGTCTTGTTTTTGGGTTATGCCGTTTGCATTTTGCACCATTAACATTGTAATGAAATAGTATCCCTGAATAATAGATAACATCAACAATTTAAGCATATTTGTGTTTTTTGAAAAAAAAAAGCCAATCTCCACTTATCTTATGATCAAATTCTTACGTCAGTGACTTAAAAATTTTGCCCTCTATATACCTAAGCTCTACATTTTCGTTTATGTAAGCATAATCTGATTTAACTGCTGTTATTAATATAAAGTAAACAACATTAAATGAAGTGATTTTATATAATAGGATCTGCCCTCATAACATTATATAGATCTTCTGATTTCCAGGCCTTTGATTTCGCATAAAAATAAAAATAAAATAAACATTGATGGTCTCTCTTTTTTTTTTTTTTTTTTTTGTCCGAAGGAAAAAGGTAATTGAACGGTGAAACAATTCGTTAGTTAATGCCTATGTTAGTTAGGTTTATTAAAATTATTAGTGGAAAGAATTTGTCTTGGACGGTGGTTCTCTTGAAATTGGTGGATCTTATTTAAGATATTAGGTGAAGAGAGCACTCACGTAGTATATTTTTAAATTATTTTTATCTAAAATTAATTGTTTATTTTCTGATAGACCATTTAATTTTTCCAATTAAGGAAAGAATCAAAGATAGTGAAGATTACAGATTCAAGCAAGGTAAAACCTTCACTCTTCTCATAAAATTAAAAGCAGTGTTGTATAATTGAATGGCTCAGATGATTTTAGAACCGTTTCTCAGGTAAACAAAGTGAACATCTCCTCGAAAAGAAGATTTTCATGCGATAAAAGGTCTTCTCTTAGAATGCAGCAAAGCAAAGCAATCTACAACTTAATAACATGCATAGGGGCAAGATACAGGAGCAAGTCATTCGTAAGTACACAATTGCAAATATTACCAAGAAGCCAAGACACACCTTTTTTGAAAAATTATTAACTGCTAGACCTTTGGGAAATAGAGAAATAACGAGCAGCAGTATCTTTGATCATCGTTGTGCTATGCGTGACTGTGTCTACTTGAATAAAGAGTAAATTATACTCTTTTTTCTTAAGAAGTGTTTTTATTACACAACATTTTCCTTTGTTTCTAAAATATGCAATTTACTTCAATTAACTTAATCCTGTAAATAGAATATTCTTTAAATAAAATTTAAGTATGTATTAATTAGAATATATATGTAAATATATTAAACTATTCGTTATATAAAGCACTTTTATTAAGCGTTAATATTTTCTTCAAAATGTTAATTATTATATTTTAATTAACCATTCAAAATTTTTAAAATTGTTTTCTCTTTTTAAATACTGATAATTGATGTACTAATATTAATGACTTTATATTAATTAAGGATTTATTTGGCACATCTGATAGTATAAATATTGATAGAATAAACGCTAATAGTATAAGATCTAATAAAATTTTAATATTATATAATGTTTGGTATGCCATTATATAAGATATTATATTATATAAAATATAACAAAAAAAGAGATTATAATAAATATTATTTTTTAAATATTAAATTAAAAATTAATATAATTATTTAAATATTTATTATTTTTATTATAATTATTATAGTTATTTTTTATATATAAATATAATTTTATATTAAAAATTATTTATTTATATATTTTAATATTATTTCATAAATATAAAAAATGTGTGTGTGTGTGTGTGTGAGAGAGAGAGAGAGAGAGAGAGAGAGAGAATAGAAAACAAGTTTTTATACATCAAAATCCAAGCAAATTTAATATCATATTCTTATATTTTATTGTATTATATATTATATATAATTATTTTTATTATATATAATTAAATTTATATTAAATATTATTTATTATTATTTATATATTTTAATAATAAATTTTTATTCCTATATTTGATATCAATTTGAACAATTATTTTATAATTATTTTCTAAAAATATTTATTTATTATTAAATATTAATATTTTCATTTATATAGTTTTCATTTTTATTATTTATTTAATAATTTTTTTAATAAAATATATTAAAAATAAAAAATAAAAGAGCCTTTATATATCAAAAGCTAATCATACCTGATACGACCTTTTTAGGCTAAATTAAGTTATTCATCTTTTTGATATATAAGAGAGTTTTGATGGATAAGTTTATACAATATATTGACTGTATCAAATAACGGATAAAGTAATAACATATTGCATTACCCTATCTTATTATGCCTAAAACACACCCTAAGATTATGTAATCCTTATTTAATGATTTTAAAAAATGTAAAATTTAATTTAAATTTAAATTTAAATTTTATTTTCATTTCAATAAATTAATAGACAAAATATTTTATTAGCATTCATATATTAACATTAATTATTATGCAAAGTATAATCTATGAATATTGCAAAAAAAAATGAAAAGAATACATAATTTTTACTTTTTTAAGTAATTATCATAATGTTAATAATTCTTTTTCTTAATAATAATAATAATAATAATAATAAATCTATATATTGAAATTATGTGTGTGCATGTGCTTTTATTATTCTTAGTCATATATCGTTTATTAAAAAGAAATAATATGTATACCTGTAATAAAGAGTATTTTGGGGAAATAAAAGGCATTAAACATAAGATAAAAGAGTTTAATTGAGATTTATTGAAAAATATAAAAATAGGCTAAACTGTAGCACATTTTTAAATTTAGGAAAGATAAGTGTATATTTTAAAACCAGAGTGGAGGACCGTATAATTAAGACTTCTTTAAAGGAAAGGGAGTAGAATTTATCATAAATAAATTAATTTATAAAATGGGACTATGATTTTATTTATTTATTTTCTTGTTTAGTTATTTGTTTTGCTGCAAGTTTATACAAGGGGTCATTTTTCACTGTTATTTTTGGTGGTGCTGAAAGTGTTTAAGCACAGATTTGAGAAAGGGTTGGGCCAAGAGTGCGATCCTGTATCCCGAAACCCAAATTTCAGTCCAACAAGGGAATAACCTTATGCTATTATTTTGCTGGCAAATGTAAAAATTGGGATCAAATCCCGCCCTACTTTTATAAATATTTTAAATTAAATTTATATAATGATTATGATAATTTTAAGAAAAATGTATTATCTTATATAGTTGAATTTTTTTAAAAAAATTAAATTAGTGAAAATAATAATGTGGTATAATTATTATATTAATAATTCGATTAAGCCTAATATTTATCTATGTGAAGGGGTAGATAAGATATTGGTGGTTTGGGATAAGATCATCAACTCTAGTAGGTATGATTGGATAAGAATTTGTTTGAATTTTTTATTTCATTTCCTGTTCTTTGGATTCTGGGAAGAAAATGGTAAAAATAGGAAATGAAAATAAAAAATAAGATTTTATTATTTTTACTCTTTTTTTTATAAAATTCTAAAAATAGAAAACATAAGAAATTAAAATGAAAAATAAAAACATAAACTAAACAGACCCAGATTTTGATATATTTTAGGTTGAATAAACTTTTATTGTTGTTCCTTCAGTAATCCATTTTGTTTCCTACAACAATTTAAACAAACTAATGCCCTGGACTTCCCTTCCGACCGAAATGCTCTTTTTCATCCATTACAGAAACAGAAGATATAGGCAAGCACATTTATTCATTTATTTGATTATTTATTTATTTTATATGTTAAAAAGCCAACGATGCGAACCTACATTCATATACCTACCTACAGGGCAGAGACATTCCCATTCCCATAGCTTCTGTTGCAAATGCCACGTTGTTGGCTGGCTGCATGCATTCTGCCAATAGACCCATCACCAGGCCAAGAGCTGCGGATGACATTTTGTCCGTGGTCATTGCTAATTGATCCACTTACATATTCCCCATAACATTAGAAGGAAAACCAAAAATCAATAAAAAAAAAAAAAAAATGATTAACAAGAATTGCACTATGCACGCAGACTGTACAAATCCATCTTCTGAGATATTCAGGAAAACGAAATTATATTATGAAGTGTAGCATTTCCAACATCAACAATAACAAAATTCTTAATTCTTTTGTTTAAAGAGAGGACTCATTTTTCGGTGAGGATGTTTCGGTGATATTGGTTTGTTTTGGATGTCAGGTAGGTGGGTCATAGGAGTCAATTTGAACGGGTTGTGTGTGAGGGGTAGACACCGAAATTTGAGGTGACGAGGTGTCAAGGGTAGGCTGTGGTGTATGTGAGTTAGATGAGGGTGCGGTGGAATTTGTTTGATTTGGAAGTGCTGGAACCGAGATTTGCGGGGAAGTAGTTAAGGTCAGTGAAGCGGGATCATGGTATGAGTGTCGCAGGGAAGTTGGTGGTGGGGGCCGATTGATTGAGGAAAAATTGGTTACGGTGTTGGAGATATCGGCAGTGGGAACATGTAGATGTTTGAGGTCGTGAAATGGAAAATTAAGAAACCACCCTGCGCGAAACATAAAATTTTCCAGTGGCCGGAGTCAAACATTTGTAGCCTTTATGCCGAGCAGAATAGCCCCAGAAAACACAAGGCAATGATTTTGGAGCCAACTTGTGAGACGAAGTGTCCTTGATCAATGGAAAACACTGGGAACCAAACATATGTAAACAAGAATAATTCAGATGTTCCTTATGCAACAAATAAAATTGATGTGAAATGATCGAACTGATGATGGCAACTGGTTTATGAGAAAGCAAGAAGTTTGAAAAGCCTCTGGCCAATAAATGAGGGGAACTTTTCTTGCAAATATGAGTGTTAAACCAAGTTCTCAGAAATATCGATGCTTGCACTCCGCCACACCATTTTGTTGCAGCGTACTTGGACAAGAAACTTACAACCGAATGTCATTCGAGGCTAGATGAGATAAGAAATGCTGATTTATAAATTCACCGCCTCTATCACATTGATCTGATTTAATCACACTATTAAATTGGCAAGCCGCAAATTTCTCAAATAATAAATAATGTTGGAAGAATTCTGATTTTGCTTTGAGCATTATAATCCAAGAAAATTGAGTAAAATCATCAACAATGCAAGCATAATATCTAAACCCAGATTTAGAGACAATAAGAGAAAGACCCCGCAAATCAATGTGAATTAATTCAAATGGATGAGAACTTCTTTTATTTATTGAAGGAAATGGAAGTTCGGAGGTTTTCGCTGGAGGACAATGATCACAAATTAAAGAAGAAAGCTCCTTATTAGAAATCTTGATGGTGCCGCAAATGGTGAACCAATCGCATGTGAACCAATCTTGATGGCACTCATGAGAGGCAGCGGTTTGAAACTGTGTTGAAAAACGAGCACTAATCTTCCTTGGGTGAGAGTATAAATTCCCTAATTCGAAATATTTTATATTCGACTTCGATCTCATTTTCCAAAAAATATTTTTTAGAAATAATTTCTAATTTCACTATCTTTAATAAAAAAAACAAAAAAATCTCAATTAATGAAGGAAGAGGATACAAAGACAAAGGATACAACATCCTCATTGACAATATACATGTTTCTCTTACAATTTCTTTAGAAAAGCTAAGAACAAAATAAAAGTTTCTCAAAAGCATAAACGGCTTGGAGAGCACCAGAAAGTTTATGTTCATTTTTACTCCTCCTTTTTTTTTTTTTTAAATTGTTCAAGGAATATTTCTTACAATCCTCCTTTATATCTCTCTTCCTTCGCTTGAATAAACCTTTCATTTGAAAAACTTCACCTCTCTTTGAACGAGTAAACAATAAAATAAGGAAAAATTAATTAAACAATGAGATTCAAATAACAATGATTTCTTATCCTTGAAAGGCAAATACTTTGTCAAATTTATTATCCTGAAAATGACCGGCTGTGGAAAAAAAATTTGTAATAAATACTGAAAAGAAGATAAACAAAAATAATAGAATCAAATCACATTTCAGAAAACCTTTTATCATTTTCAATGAGAAAATAAACAATTAATAGCTCATAATTACTATATCAATATTTCTTGAATTGCACATACAGCTTACTAATAAATTGAGAAATGTTTATTGAACTCATTTCTCATGGAATACGGTGCAGTCTCACATTCTATCCATGGCACATTGTCCTATAAGAAATGAGTTCACCTATCATTACTTCAAACAAATTAACCCCCAGAACAACGCAAAACACAAGATAATGGCTATAATCCTATCTCCTAAAGTCCATAATTTTTTTTAAGTCAAGGGATTATAACATATATTTAATTGCACTAGAATTCCCACTAAATACCCACAAAGGCCTACCATTTGCATATGATTTCCCTATCCTTACTTTGTCAATATCATAAATAAAAACTACTCACCATAAAATATTCCTTATTATCTAGACATTTATCATAATAATAACAAAGAAAGGCATCGAAGGTTATTCTTGAAGAGTTTGTTTCTTTTTTTAATTTCTATTTCCTTCCTTCTGAGGGTATAATATAGCCTTAGAGAAGCATATTCCCACAAAGGACACCATCTGGATCTCCATATGGTCAAAAGTTCTACTTTTCCCCAAGATGCTTGTTAATGTCGAGTCACCCTTCCCATACCTATACCCTAGCCAAGTCCAAGGTTTATACTTAAATGACAATGATTCTTTGATCCTTTAAGTCGCTTATACCCCTTTTGTCATGCCTAAAACGTTGTTGCCTCAATAATAGTGGCCAAAAGTTGGTAAAAAGATGCAACGCCTTCCCCAAAAACCCAGGATCTATCACTGTCACCCTTCTAGTATCTGTGTCTTCTACTAGGAATCTTGGATAACCCCAAAACTTGGAGCCCACGTTGTAAACTTAAATTAAAAACCAAGAGAACAACACTAATAGTCTAAGATTACAGACACAAGAGAGAACCCTCAACGAGACTCATCCTCCTAGAACTGAAGTAACCTTGAGAGTGATTTCATGAACAGAGCATCCCAAAGGGTGAGTTAAGAACATAGACCTCATCATCCTTTTCAAATCCTTGTGGTAGTTACACCCATTTATTATTAAGAACCACCTCAAGGAGGCAGTTTCTTCTAGTTTACCCTTTGCAGTATTTTCTCACAAGCTTATGCTCCCTGAATCTCTCCTAATCTTGGTTTAGTGTCCAAAGACACTAGCTGAGAAAACTGTTTCAAATCAGTAAGCAACAAAAATCAATGCACCTTGGGCAAATTGAGAGTGGAATCCAACAAAATCACCCCAAAACATTGCAAAAATTCTATTCTTTTTAGTGGCTCAGGGCCTAACATTCCATGGGTTAGCCCAATAGAAGAAACTCATGAGCCATTTCTAAACTCTTTCATTGAAGTTTGTAAGTTTGCGTTGACCAAAAAAAGTCTGAAAAAAAAAAATCCTAATCTAAAGAAATTCCCAGTCTCTTTGTCACCATTGCTGTTATCGTTACGCTTTGACCAAGCTCTTTGTTGCCATAGTTGTAATCGCCACGCTTCGACCGTGGTAACAGTCAACAGCTGTGATGCATTTTTTTGGTTAAAGTGAAAATTATCGTATATATTCACCAAAAAAAAAAAAAGGTTAGAATCATCCAATAAGACAATACTTAGCACAACTATGATAAACTTGTTCTAATGCTCCAACTGTGTATTAGATATTATTATTATTATTATTATTAATAAAATAGCTGTGGTTAGTTTCTACCAAGTTTATTGTAAGTTATTTAAGTAGTGTTCACTATCAAATATGAAGACGAAATATGAAAGTGATATTAATCTGAAAGTTGTCTTCATTATAAGACGATACCAAATTAACAATGCTATAGGGAAAAAATAAATGTATCTGAAAAGAAGACCTTGGCTTTATAAAGCATTTTATGTTCATGTCAAATAGATTAATGCCTACGTTATGTTTTCTTAGTCTGACACTTAATGTGATTTCTTAGGTCCAACCAGTAGTGTGCAGACCACCCTTTTACTTTGGGGGTTTGACTCAGTCCTGGGTATTATATTTATACCTTGGCTTTGTTTATGATCTCTTTGAATGGTGGCACCGTGGCTTTCAGAATTTTCAAGCCATCTAGGCATCTACTATGGCAACGACTCAAAGCAATGAATTCAAATCTTGATCCATGTCCGATAAGATAACATAGAAATATCTGGCATCCCTTATTAGAAGGAAGATTTTTTGCGTAGATACTAGGAATAGTCTATTTGCTGCAAAAGTTTTAAACTGAAGACTTATAAGAAACAAAGGATTTTTCACATAAATAAATCAAAAGAAATGATTATATACGGTAATGTCCTGTTTCATCTTTTTTTACGAAAATGTCCTGATTTGGGTTTGTATGTAAATCGTGTGAGGCTAGAACGATTTATAATTGAACAGAAATCGTGTCAACCTAACACGATTTATGGCTGCAAAAGTATCAACCAGAAATCGTGGCACCCTCCCACGATTTACGTAAACATTTGAATCGTAATCGTAATCGTGTCAGCGTGACACGATTACAGTTCAAATGTTTCCCACAGAAATCGTGGGAGGGTGCCATGATTTCTGTTTACCGAATAAAAATCGTGTGAGAGTCACACGATTTTCGTACAAATCCCTTCACCACATATACTCAACTTCCAACCGTCCAATGCCATTTTCAACTCATCCAATATTATTTCCAGCAAGAAGAAAACGTCTTCTCCCCAAAACTTGAGTGATAGATGGAGAAATTTTATATTCTTATTCATCATAATGGTGAAATCATAAATACCAATGAGGGAGTAACATTTTGCAGTTCAAACTCAGTTTGTCTGAATATTCATCCTTCTATTACTTTATTGGAGCTGCAGAGCAAAATATTGCAGAAGTTGCACCAACAAAATAACAAGCATATAACACAAATGGTGTACAGGTTACCTATAGCAGTTGGGAAAGATCTGATTCGGTACAACAGTTTTGAGATCAACTGTGATGAAGATATCGGAGTGATGTTTGATTGCCGTGCTCAATTTCCAGAGATTCGTATTATGGAACTATTCATTGTATTATGCAAAAGTATCAACCTGGCCGCTTCCCGTCCTCATACGCCTTCAGGCCGAACTCGCCGAGCCTGGCCGTCAACTGATCAACTGTGAATGCTGATGATGGAGTCTCGCCAAGTAAATCAAATCCATATGAACCCTGATAAGAAGGCACTGGTGTAGATGGGTTCACATTTAGATCAATGCCATCCAACGATGGCCTATACACATCTGGAGGCACTGTCTCATCTCGAGTAGGTGTACCCGTCGAAGCATTTAGGAAAGCCTCAAGCTCAGCACACATCGCACCTACACCGGGACTAAACTGCTGACCAGGATCGGATAGCAATCGGGAGCTAGGCCCACCATATCTTTCTTGACTAGGACCCCCCATAGTCTGCGAACTAGAACCCCCCATCATGGTGGCCGTCAAATGTGCCTGGCCGATGTACCGTACTCAGGCATGGGCCGCAAATCCGATCGCTAGCAAAGAGTGAGAGTGCCTATGATCGATCATCATCATCATCACCAAACCGCAAGGATCTGCATAATCATCATCATCGCTGCCGCTATCTCTCGCGACGGCTAGCGCGCGGTCCCGACGCCAGAACGCGCTCCCGTCGGCGATCCGAGCATGAGCCGAAGGGCCACAGCAGTAATCGGTGGAACGTGCTCAGGAACATCTCGAGGCATCTCGGCCCGTCGAGGATCACGAAGGACTCGATCTGAACATAAAAACCTTCGCGCAACACTCGAGTACCATCTCATGTACTCAGCTGATGGGCGATCGTCGGAAGAGGCCTGAAATCGAACTACTTGGTTCGCTCGTGCATCCCAAAAATCCATAACTGTACCTCGCAGCAAGTGGAAAAGTGAGCTCAGCTGGAGGAGGTCTCAATGGTAAGATTCTAAACCAAATCCATGACTGTAAAAGGGCCAAGCACCCAGAAATATCGCTCACTCTCATATTGGTAGCGCGACAAAGATTGCGATATAGAGTCGCAAGCACTGCAGACCCCCAGCTAAAACTCCCAAAATACTCAAAGTCGTGCAATAGTGGCAGCCACCTCAAATAAACTCTGGACCCTGACTTATCCGCCATCAGAAAACTCCCAAACATCATCATAATATAAGCTCGAGTGTGACGTATAACCGTCTCCGCAGATGCATCTGCCTGCAAATCATGAAATGTGGTACTAAACCAAGACAGAAACACTGAATATCCATCTCGCTCATCTAAACTTGGCACTGTGCCAAATAAATCATAGCATATCGTCCATATATCTCTGCCATGATATTTGCCCCACGATCCCGTACATCCGCTAACTGCCTGTCCATCAACCCGCAGCCCTAACTGATAGGCAACATCCTCTAATGTGATAGTGCACTCTCCGTATGGAAGATGGAACGTGTGGGTCTCCGGTCGCCAACGCTCCACAAACGCGCTGATCAGCACGTTATCATACTCATAATATGGGACCTGAGCTGCATACCATAAGCCTGCCTGCCTCAAGTATGGCTCCATAAGAGGATGTGGCGCAGGTATGCGGCGGCGCCTAACGGTCAACACTCGAGATGGCTGTAAAAGTATGAACATAATATCATTCGTATTCAAAGACTCAAACAAACCTAAATTAAATTATCTCAAACTAAAGGTAGTAAATTATATTTATTAAAAATATATAAATTAAATTAAACTTTATAATATAATAACAACAAAATTATCAATAATTAACTTAAATATATTAAACTAAACCTTAAAATAATAATCTTAATTAAAATTTATAAAATTTAAATTAACTTACATTTATTTTCCTTGTAATGTCAATAAAAAAAATATTAAATTAAAAATGATTAAAATTAATCTGTAAACTAAAGTTTTGATTAACATATAAATATTTTACATAACAAATGATTACTTTACTAAACTAACCAAAACTAAACTAAGCTAACTAAATTTTTTTTTTCACAAATCTGAACTAATTGTAACCCTAAACTAAACTAACCAAATATTTTTTATATTAATCTAAACTAAAATAAAAAAAATATTCTTTTATTAATATTGAATATAACTAAATTAAAATATAGATATGTAAACAAGTACCTTTTCATGCAGATCTTGTAAATATGTGAAACATCATCTAACCGGCGTAAATTACTTTGTGCCATTTCTGCAAAAATTCCCCTTTTTCTCTCTCCTTCGTCACCTCCCACGATTTCTTTGCAAATGGCTCTCCCACAATTTCTGAACGAATGAACAGTCCTCACACGATTTCGCTTTTTATAGGGAAAACAGAAATCGTGACACCCTCCCACGATTTCTGTGGGAAACATTTGAACTGAAATCGTGTCACCCGCACGATTTCAGTTCAAATGTTTCCCACAGAATCGTGGAGGCCACATTTCTCTGGTTGATACTTTTCCAGCCATAAATCGTGTTAGGTTGGCACGATTTCTGTTCAATTGTAAATCTTTCTAACCTCACACGATTTACATACAAACCGAAATCAGGACATTTTCGAAAAAAAAGATGAAACAGGACATTACCGTATATAATCATTTCTTTTGATTTATTTATGTGAAAAAGCCAATAAACAAATCATTGAAATCTGAGAATCAAATTAATTAGTTAATCCATTGAAGAATATTAAACATGAACAAAAGCATGTATATGTAACACTACTTTTTTTTTTTTTTTACACTGGGGTATATGTAACACTACTTCATAGCAAACCTTTAGTGATTTTATTTGAAGAAGTAATAATATGAAATAATATTACCCAAAGAACAGAATTAAAGACATATTCTACAAAGAAACTCTTTGAAAGAGGCACTCTAAAAATATGCACTCATATAATTCCTATTCAATTCTTGAAATAAGATCGGTTATTATTTCATGTTGGTAATTACTAAAAAGTATAAGCACCAAATACAGTGAACCTGTGCTTCAAAAACATACACAAAATGGCTAAAACACTCACATTTGTTGGAAGGTTTACATAAAACTTGTAAATGAGAGCATATCAGGAGGGGTTGGTACAGCTATAGATCCTTCTAGCATCTGTAAGACTTCCTTCATGGTGGGTCTCAATGATGGATCCTCCTGAATACAACATAGAGCAACCATCACATACTTTTCCACTCTCTTCATGTCATCTAAGGCCTCCTTGTCATCTTTCACCAACCAATCAAGTTTCCTTGCTTGAAAGCAATCATAGGCCCAATCTGTCAATACCATCTCATTCTCATTCTCAGCATTTGCTTCAAAGCTCCTCCTGCAACAAATGATCTCTAATAACAGTACTCCATAACTATAGACATCAACCTTGATGGTAATGGGCGTGTTTCTAAACCATTCAGGGGCAACATACCCTTCGGTTCCCCTTATCCTTGTAGTGGTTTTAGATTGGTCAATCTTCAAAAGCTTGGCTAATCCAAAATCAGATACCTTGGCAATGCAAGAGTCATCAAGCAAAATGTTTTGAGGCTTGATATCACAGTGTACGATTTGGGTGCTGCACTCTTCATGCAAATATAAGAGTCCGCTGGCTGTCCCTAAGGCAATCTGCATTCTTTTAAACCAAGTTGGTCTTTGGGTGTCAAAAAGGAAGCTTGCCAAAGATCCTTTGCTCATGAACTCGAATATAAGTAGCCTATGCTCTCCCTCATTGCAATATCCTAAGAGTTGGACCAAATTCCTATGATTTGTCCTACCCAATGCACTTACTTCTATTTTAAACTCCTCTTCATTTTCTTTGACCATATTATTTAACTTCTTGACAGCAATATGGTTCCCGGCAAGGTCTAATAGAGCCCCTTTGTAAACTGTTGAAAATGCACCATGGCCAAGCTCTTCCTTGAACCCATTTGTTGCCTTCCACAACTCTTCATAAGTGAAACTTCTAACACACGTGCTTGGAATGAATTGGCTAAGTTGATTTACCTTAGAATTCTTGTGCCTCAACTGGTGTACAACCAGAAAACCTGTGACCAACAAAAGCAAGTTTAATGACACTGAACTGCTTAAAAGCACTGATCCAACTATAATCAGCTTTGACTTGTCATTCTTTCTATCAGGGCCCTCAGATTTCAAGGTAGAATTATCTTTTCTTGTCTTTACTAGAGCTTTCCCTACAACAGTAGGATCTAGTATTCCATTGGAGAGGGGTAGTTTCTTTTTCCAGCACTGACCAGCATCGTTGAAAATGGCAACAGCGCAAAAACAATCACCCAAGCAAGCCTGTCGGCACCAATCCTCGCTCACTTTCTGAAAAAGTTCATAATCTGTTAGAGGCCAATTTGTATTTTCCATCTCATAGAAATCAAAGAGATCTGTTTCCAGGGAAGATTCATCACAACTTTGCGAATAAAAGTCCTGTTTGCATCCCTTCATCACATCACTTGGATCAATGAAGCTGTAGCCAGATGGACAATGGCAGCTCTTTCTCCCATCATCAAATGTACAGTAGCTGTTGAATCCACAGGCTCCACTTCCAATATCTTCAGTAATTCTTGAACAGATATTTGAAGGTATGAAGGACACGGTTGACCAAGCCTTCGGCCAGCTTCCTGTATTGGAGCTATTGCTCTTGGGGTAGACATAGTGCCTGAAAACTCCATCATATTCAAGAACTGCTCTCTGATAGAAATCTTGTGTAGAGGGAGCATTTAATGATATCGTGTTGGTTATGCTTCCATTGTTTGCCTGAAGGAAAACATACCCAGATTGGTTGAAGACTAATGAGAAGTGACTACCAAAAACCTGTGTACTCCAATACGCAAAATTTAGAGAATCCAATGGATAATGTGTAGTGTAAAGCGCAAGGTTTCCATCACCCTGTAGCACAAACTGGTATCGTCCGCTTGAGTAGTTTGTTTCCAAATATCTAGAAACAAGTGTACTAGGTTGACTTAGAACTTGTCCAGGTAAAATTGTGTCAGTTGGTTGATCAAAACTCCGCCACAAATATTGAGAATTTTGGCTTACGAGGACAAAGTTGCCACTATCAAGCATGGCTGCATAAGCAGTTCCACTGCCTGAGGACCCAGCAGACCATATCCGCTTGCCACTGGGATCATTGAGCAAGAGCCAGCCATCTGAGGTAAGCACAACTTTGGAACCTTTTGGTGCAAGGTTTTGGCCATTGGCTGACCACACAATAGTTCTTTCTGGCATTTTATTGAACCAGATGGCTAGTAAGAACCCATTCTCCTCCATCGTTGGAAACCAAATGCAAAGTCACCAGATGGTGATGCCCAGGAGGAGTTATCTGCTTGTGCAGTGAGGGAAGACCCCAAGGAAATGTTCATGGAAGTCTGAGCAAAAGTGGACAACGGAAGCAAAGCTAGGAAGAAATACAGCAAGAAATGATATTGCTGCTCATGAGCCATTACAGGGAAGAACTTTTCTTTTTCAGAAACAGAGTTGGTAACAGGTTTTTTTTGTTGATTCTAAGTATCAGTAGCCTCAGTTTACCATATATTCTATACATAACTAAGTGAAGACGTGAGCAATACAAACGCGTAGCTTAAAGTCAAATAAATTTCGTCTTTTAGCTATTGCGTGTTTCTTAGCAGAAAATGACTTGAATGTTCAAAAATCAATTTAACGTTAACAAACAATATCTAGTGCATGTCTAGACTTTATTTTTTTTGGACTGGAAAAGTCATGAAAAGCAATTGTGTGGAAATTGCCTTCCTATGACGGATTCAATCAAACAATGTCAAAGAGAAGACCGGGCTTGGCAAAACCTTCACTATTCTGATAAAATTAAAAGTATTATTTTATAATTGAACGGTTGAGATGATTTCAGGACAGTTTCTTGTGTGAAAAAGGCCAAGGTGTGAAAGGTCAACATCACCCTTGAAAAGGAGATATTCGTAAGATAAAAGTTCTTCTGTTAAATCACAGCAAAGCAATCTAGAACTTAACAAATAATGCATAGGAGCGAGATACAGGAACAACTGAACAAGTCATTCGTAAGTACTGAATTGCAATATATTACGGAGAAGTCAAAGCACTCTTCTTCCATTTTAAAATTTTATTAACTGCTGTAGCTCAGGTATTAATAGAGAAAGACTGAACAGCAATTATCTTTGATCTTTCTGGTGCTGCCTGTGAGTGTGTTTACTCCTCGACGAACTTGTTTAGGAAGTTCATAAATTATGATAACAGATATTAACATCGCTAGTCTTAAGGGAGTCGATTGTAACCTTAAAAATAAGGAGGGACAAGTATAATATCAACTGAACCCAGAGAATACTATTGTAGCAACAGTAAAAAATGGAAGCAAAGCTAGGAAGAAATACAACAAGAGATGATATTAATGCTCAAGAGCCATTTACTGGAAGAACTTGATGTATTTAAATGGTAACATTAGTTTGACCCACTCATCTTCTATTCTCTTTCCTTTATTCTTATGTACGTGTTTCAAAAAGTTGAAAAAATAAAATTATTTTAATAATTATTTATTTCTATAATTATTTTTTTATATAATCACTTATATAAGAATCAATTTATGTTTAAATATTTTTACTAAAAAATAATTTTAAGATAATCTATTTTATTTGAGTTGAATAAAAAAATTATTTTTATATGATAAAATTACTTAAAAGGATACGAAATAATTGTTTATATTATATAATATTTGTTATGCAGAGTCAATTTGATAAAAATATAATAATTCTATAATAATCAACTTTTGTTTGTTATCATAAACTCCAAAATATTATTTTTTTTATAAGCTATTTTTTAGATTAAAATTATATTTTTTTCTTATAATCATTTTTCACATGTTAACCCAAACATGTTAGATTGTCTAAAAACAGCTTTTATCCTAAAAACAAGCTGTTATGTGAAGTTACCAAACATGCACTATGTATATGGATTATGTTATTTGTATACAACTAAAATTTTGACATCTTAATTCTCTTCTCTCATCTTTTTCTCTCTCTATCAATCTCTTTTTTATTTTATTTTATAATATTTTTTTCTCTTTTCTATCTCTAGATATCCAAAGTATTTACCTACCCCAATGGTTAAAAAAAATATTTCTTTATGGTAGCATTTGGTAAATTACTTATTAAGATTACCAGTAATGCAGATTACCATTTAGAAAAATTTTCACCTTTTAAATTGTTGATAATGTTAAATACAGTATTTGCTATGTATAGGTAATCTAAGTGATAATTTATATTATCCTGTTTGATATATCAAAAAAATTATTAGACAATATATATATATATATATATATATATATATATATATATATATTAAATTAATATTATAATAATAATAATTAATGATAATTATTAATTAATAAGAGTGAGAAAATTTAATTATTAATTATGATTATAATAGTTAATTTTATTAATAATTAATTATTATTAATAATTAATCATGATAATATTAATAGTAATTAACTAATAATAAAAATTATTATTATTATTATTATTTATTGATAATAATATTATTATTATTAATTAATATTATTTTTGATAATAAAAATGACAATGACAACAATAATAATAATAATAATAATAATAATAATTTTTAATAATAATAATATTATTATTAATTGATAATAATAATAGTAACAATAACAACAACAACAACAACAATAATAATAATAATAATAGAAGAATTATTATATTAGTGATAATTTACATTCTCACCTTTTAAAAGGATAATTTATATTATTATATTAATATTAATTAATAATATCTTAAAAATCTAAATTATTAATAATATTATCTAAGAGTTTAATTGGTATGTATTGACAGTGTAAAATAATTTTATACTGTTAACCAATAAAAATAGGGAAAAGTGAGAAATCATGGTGGGTCCTTCGTTATAATAGGTGGTTATTTGTGTGAGTCGGCACTTTCCATTATTTCTATTGGCTGACAGTATAAAATTTTACACTATTAATATATTTAAATTAAATCTATTATCTAATTAAATAAAATAATATTATAAACTTAAATAATTTAATCAAACATTACTAACCGTTCAAATGGAATCCAAATGGATTGCCCATGCTAAACGTTACCCATGTGTACGTTGGTTGGATTGTACGTTGGGTTGTTTGTTTTTTGGTGCAGTGAGTTGTCCTAATTAATTTGCTGCCATAGTGGGTGCGCCTTTTGTCAACGTTTCGGACTATATTTCTTTCTTTCTTTATCATGCACATGCAAAATTTCCTAGTCTCTTCTATATTTTTTTAAATTCTTGAGTAATGGCTCAAATGAGTCTTCAAAAATCTGTTTAACGTTACAAACAAAAAGTTTATTGCATATCTACATTTTTTTGGACGAGAAAGGTCATGAAAAGCAAATTCTGTGGAAATTGCCTTCCTCTCACGCATTCGATAAATAAATAAATAATTGTACAAGATGCAGGAAAAACTGAACAAGTCAGTCATAATTACATCATTGCAAGTCTAATATACAGAAATGATTTTTGTAGATACCCCTATCAAGGTACTCATTAATGCTCCCTTTAGTCGGTTCTGACTTTACAAGAGAAAAAAAATAAATTATTTTTTTAATTAAATTCAAAATTTTCGATTTTATCTTTTTAAAAATCGAGAATTTCGATTTCAGTAAATTTTATATCGATGTAAATTTTTCCCAATTTCCATATCCTAGTATATATATAACTCAAATACCATATTAAAAAAAAACACCCAAATTTTGTCATGGTCGAATATTTTTTTGGTCTAAATTGTTCAGAATTTTATATTTTTATATTGTATTTGAGTTTATAATATACTAAAATACTGAAATTAGGAAAATTTTATTGAATATGATCAAATTGAATTCGTAAATTTCGAATTTATTAAAAAAATATTTTATCTTTTATTCGTAGTAAATTCGGAATTTCCGAATTCAATAAAATTGAATTCAAAAATTCCGAATTCATATTGATGTTATATTCATATAAAATTCTCCTAATTCCTATATTTTGATATATTATAAACTTAAAGGCTATATAAAAAAAAATGCATCCAAATTATTCACGTTTGAATATTCTAATCAGAGAAAAAGACTAATATCAATCTCTTGTCATATTTTTGTGTTCATCAAATATTTATAAAAATATTTATAAATTAATAAAAAAATTCTAAAAATTAAACTATAATTATGTCAATATATAAGTAAAAAATTGATTAAGCAAGTCAACACCTCATGGGTCCAAACACTATGTTTTGATATATTAATTGATCATATAAAACGATTACAAATATATCTTTATGATTAATTTTTCAGTAATACTCTTTGGCTTGGGAAACTTTTGTACGAAGATATGACGAATAAACACGGAGTGAATTCATTGAAGAAGAAAAACAAATCAAGGACAAAGAAAATGGAGACGGTGTGAAAAATTTGGAAAGAGTGGCATGTGATACTATTTGTGCAAATGTCACAAATTTTGATTCGTACCATCAATCATTATTCTTAATTTTTTTCTGAAAACTAATTTTAATATTAACTCAATTAATTAAGTTGATAAAGCCATTAAAAATGCTTAAGCAATATATATATATATATATATATATATATATATATATATATATTAGGGATTCAAAATTTATTATCACTGATATTAAAAAATAAATAAATCAATCAGGTTTGAAAGAAAAGTATGTGGCTGTGAACTTGGAAGCAAAATTACCTCTTGAGTTGCATATATACCTTGCAAACAAATTGCCCAATCGTTCTTGTTTATTACTGAGAACACCCCTTTTTGAAGAAAAAAATTATTAACTGCCAAACCTTTAGGAAGTAGAGAAATAACGAACAACAATATCTTTGATCGTTATAGTGCTATATGTGTGATCGTGTCTAAAATAAATTAATCAATAAAATGGGAATGTGGTTTTATTTATTTATTTTCTTATTCAATTCTTTGATTAGCAATTTTTTAGGGAGTCATTTCCGATAAAAGGGTCTTTTTTTGCCTTTCGATCATAATTGAAAGAGTTTAAGCAAAAAGGCTTTACTTATCGATGAATTTGGGCCTGTGCTTCCCAAAAAGGTTCAAGAAAAGGGTTGGGCTTGGAGCAAGATCATTGTATCCCAAACCCAAATTTTAGGTGAAAAAGGGGATAATCTTATGCACGGTTGAGATATGGTGGCAAAAAGTAAACTATGGGTTTAAATCGATGTTAAAAAAATCGGACCAGACCAGTCGGTCGGATTGGTTCAACTGGGAACCGAACCCTCTATCGGTCCGATCATCACCATTAAACCAATTGGCCTCAAAACTGACAACGAACTGGCTAGAACCAGTAAACCAGTACGAACCGGACCGATTCAACCGGTTAACATGTTCTTTTTTTTTTTTTAACATTTTGATCAAAATATCATTGTTTCTTTTAAAAAAAAAGAAGCTTAGTCATAACAAAAACTCATTTTTTTTAGAATCTTTGATTCTTTTGATTTGCTTATTTACTATATAGTCTTAAATTAATTTAAAAATAGAAAATTGAAAATAGTTGTTGTATTGTTTGAGAGTATTTCCCAAAAAAAATGCAAGTGTAGATTAAAATAAATAAACCTTACATTTGAGATGTTTAATAAAATGCCCTATAGTAAGTGTTATTTTGTATTGGTTATATTATTATTAATGACTTGATATAATTTTTTGCTTTCTATATATATATATATATATATACTCTAGTCAAATTTTCGATTGAACTAGTTGGATCTATAAACCTTTGAATTAGTACCTTGACCAGTTCAATATTCAATCCGATTTTCTTAAGCTTGGTTTAAATATGAACCTACTCCCATCTCCCTTCCTCACCTTCAATTTCCTTTTCTCTTTGTTTTTCTCTCTTTTTTCTTAAAAATAAAAAAATAAACTGGGGTAAGGGGGATTGAGAGAAGAGGAATGGGGTGTGGGTGGAGTTTTAAACTCTTGCCACTGACATTATAGGGCATGAGGTTTGCCATTCTGATTCTGACCTCGTCGGCAATTCCCTTTACCAAGAAAAAAGAAAAAGCGAATAACCTTATGCTATTACAAGACTGTAATGAAAATCCAAAATACAAGACCAATCCAAAAAAATTTAGGTTTTTGAAGAATGAAGGATATAACATTCTTTGATTTATTCATGAAAGACATTCTCTGACGACCAAAATTCAAAAAAAAATTCTCTAAACCTGAGACCCAAAAAAGCAAAAAGACAATCTTTGAACAAACGAAAAAACTGGACCAAAGAAAAAACAGGAGGAAAAAAAAAAGACAAGTGTGGAAGTAAGGAACTTCTTTACCCCTATTTGGATGTCTTACATTAAAAAAAAAATGAAGACAACATTACCAACAATTATATGATTGACTTTATAAATTTTCCTTTTTTTTAAAAAAAAAAGGAAAAAGAAAAGGATAGAAATGAGAATGTGAAGATTTTAGATAAGGTGCCAATTAGCTCACCTAGTGAATTATTTGGCCGCTAAAAGCAAACACTGGGATCAAAGACTATTTGCCTCAAAAGTTTAAAATTAAAGATTTGTAAGAAACAAATCATCCAACAGCCTGTAGAGTATAAACCACCTTTCTTAGTGTGGGATTAACTGAGTTCTAGGTATTATATGTATACCTTGACTTTGTTTATGATTTCTTAAAAGGGTGGCACCTTGGCTTTTAGAGTTTTCGAGCCATCTAGGTTTCTACTACGGCAGCGACACAAAGCAATGAGTTCACAATCCTGGTCCATGATCGATAACACAGAAATATCTAACATCCCTTAAAAGAAGGAATTTTTTTTTTTTTCGGTTTCAGATGGTAGAAATAGTCTATTTGACTCAAGTTTTAAACCGAAGAGTTATAAGAAACAAATCACTGAAATTCGAGAATCAAATTAATCCATTGAAGAAGATTGAAAATGAAAACTCGAGCATGTATATGTATACCTTTTTTTTTATACTGGGGTATATGTAACACTACTTCATAGCAAACCTGTAGTGCTTTTATTTAAAGAAGTAATAATATGAAATAATATTACCCAAAGAACAGAATTAAAGACATCTTCTACAAAGAAACTCTTTGAAAGAGGCACTCTAAAAATAGGCACTCATATAATTCCTATTCAATTCTTGAAATAAGATCGGTCATTATTTCATGTTGGTAATTACTAAAAAGTATAAGCACCAAATACAGTGAACCTGTGCTTCAAAAACATACACAAAATGGATAAAACACTCACATTTGTTGGAAGGTTTACATAAAACTTGTAAATGAGAGCATGTCAGGAGGGTTTGGTACATCTATAGATCCTTCCAGCATCTGTAAGACTTTCTTCATGGTGGGTCTCAGTGATGGATCCTCCTGAATACACCATAGAGCAACCATCACATACTTTTCCACCCTCTTGATGTCATCTAAGGCCTCCTTGTCATCTTCCACCAATTGATCCAGTTTCCTTTCCTGAAAGCAATCGTAGGCCCAATCTGTCAGTACCATCTGGTTCTCATTCTCAGCATTTGCTTCAAAGCTCCTCCTACAGCAAATGATCTCTAGTAACAATACTCCAAAACTGTAGACATCAACCTTGATGGTAATGGGCGTGTTTCTAAACCATTCAGGGGCAACATACCCTTTGGTTCCCCTTATCCCCGTAGTGGTTTTAGATTGGTCAATCTTCAAAAGCTTGGCTAATCCAAAATCAGATACCTTGGCAATGCAAGAGTCATCAAGCAAAATGTTTTGAGGCTTGATGTCACAGTGTACGATTTGGGTGCTGCACTCTTCATGCAAATATAAGAGTCCGCTGGCTGTCCCTAAGGCAATCTGCATTCTTTTAAACCAAGTTGGTCTTTGGGTGTCAAAAAGGAAGCTTGCCAAAGATCCTTTGCTCATGAACTCGAATATAAGTAGCCTATGCTCTCCCTCATTGCAATATCCTAAGAGTTGGACCAAATTCCTATGATTTGTCCTACCCAATGCACTTACTTCTATTTTAAACTCCTCTTCATTTTCTTTGACCATATTATTTAACTTCTTGACAGCAATATGGTTCCCGGCAAGGTCTGACAGAACCCCTTTGTAAACTGTTGAAAATGCACCATGGCCAAGCTCTTCCTTGAACCCATCTGTTGCCTCCCACAACTCTTCGTAAGTGAAACTTCTAACACACGTGCTTGGAATGAATTGGCTAGGTGGATTTACCTTAGAAGTCCTGTGCCTCAACCGATATGCAACTAGAAAACCTGTGACTAACAAAAGCAAGTTCAATGACGCTGAACTGCTTAAAAGCACTGATCCAACTATAATCAGCTTTGACTTGTCATTCTTTCTCTCAGGGGCCTCAGATTTCAAGGTAGAATTAACTTTTCTTATCTTTACTAGAGCTTTCGCTTCAACGGTAGGAGCTAGCCTTCCATTGGAGAAGGGTAGCCTCTTTTTATAGCACCCATACTTTCCCCAACTGGCAACAGCACAAAAACAATCACTCAAGCAATCTTGCCTGCACCAATCTTCGTCTACTAGTGCAAGATATTCATAATCTGAAAAAGGCCAATCTGTATTTTCCATCTCATAGAAATCAAAGAGATCTGTTTCCGAGGAAGATTTCATCACAACTTTGTGAATCAAAGTCCTGTTTGCATCCCTTCATCACATCACTTGGATCAATGAAGCTGTAGCCAGATGGACAATGGCAGGTCTTTGTCCCGGCATCAAACGTACAGTAGCTGTTGAATCCACAAGCTCCACTTCCATTATCTAGTTCAGTAATATTCAAACAGATATTTTGAGGTATGAAGGACGCAATTGACCAAGCCTTCTTCCAGCTTCCCGTGTTGGAGCTATTTCTCTTGGGGTAGACATAGTGCCTGAAAACTCCATCATATTCAAGAATTGCTCTCTGGTAGAAATCTTGTGTGGAGGAAGCATTTGATGATATCGTTTTGATTATGCTTCCATTGTTTGCCGAAGGAAAACATACCCAGATTGGTTGAAGACCAAGGAGAAGTCACTGCCAGAAACTTCTGTACTCCAATAAGCAAAATTTGGAGAATCCAAAGGATATTGTGTAGTGTAAAGCCCAAGCTTCCCATTTTTCTGTCGCACAAACTGGAATCTTCCACTTGAGTAATTTGTTTCCAAATATCTTGAAACAAGTCTTCCAGTTTGGTCCAGGATTTGTCCTGGTAAAATTGTGTCAGTTGGATGATCAAAACTCTGCCACAAATTTTGAGAATTTTGGCCTACAAGCACAAAGTTGCCACTATCAAGCATGGCTGCATAAGCAGTTCCACTGTCTGAGGATCCAGCATACCATATCCGCTTGCCACTGGGATCATTGAGCAAGAACCAGCCATCTGAGGTAAGCACAACTGTGGAACCTTTTGGTGCAAGGTTTTGTCCATTGGCTGACCACACAATAGTTCTTTCTGGTATTTTATTGAACCAGATGGCTAGTAAGAACCCATTCTCCCCATTCTCCTCAATCTGTTGGAAACCAAATGCAAAGTCACCAGATGGTGATGCCCAGGAGGAGTTATCAGCTTGTGCAGTGAGGGAAGACCCCAAGGGAATGTTCTTGTAAGTCTGAGCAAAAGTGGAAAACGGAAGCAAAGCTAGGAAGAAATACAACAAGAAATGATATTGCTGCTCAAGAGCCATTACAGGGAAGAGCTTTTCTTTTTCAGAAACAGAGTTGGTAACTGGTTTTTTGTTGATTCTAAGTATCAGTTTACCATATATTCTGTCCATAACTAATGGAAGACGTGAGCAATACAAACGCGTAGCTTACACTCAGATAAATTTCGTCTTTTAGCTATCGCGTGTTTCTTAGCAGAAAATGACTCGAGTGTTCAAAAATCAATTTAACGTCACAAACTATATCTAGACGGCTCTGTTTGCAACGGTCCAATAAAAAATCTACACACTGATGATCTAATAAATTGTAGCCACACAGATATTAATAATATAAAGGTAACTGTCTAGATTTACAAGGTACATGTAATGTGGTGCAGCGCACTGTTAGAATATTGGTGGACAGCCGGTTAATGTCATTTTTTATTTAAAAAATTGAAATAATAGGCATGTTGAAATATCGAAAGCGGACTTGCGGTTTGGAGAAGCACGCGCCAACATATGTATGGACAAAGTGAAAAACACGTAAAACGCGAAATGAAATGAATATTACATACGATCAGTGAACATAAATATTTCAAAAAATTAAAACAAAATTCAAACAGTATAATAGAAGATTTGTTAAACAATTTGAAGGAGATATAGAAAATAGTCGATGATAGAAAATGGAAAATTAAGTTAATATTTATTAAATAGTAAATATGTGTACAATTTAAAAATTAAGTATGTGCAAGTAAAAAAAATATAATAATTGCGGAGAGAGTCTTAAGTGATTATTTGTGTAGTATTTAAAAGGTATTTAAAAAATACTAAAAATCATTTTTATTAATCTATGCTGCATTTTTATTAATCATTTTTATTAAAATAATGAAGGAACGAAGTATGTAAATATAGAATTTGATTTGTGAATGGATTTATAATGTAAAAAAGGTCTTACTAGTACAATGTCCAGAAAGTATTTAATACTTAATATGGGGTAGTTACATATGTAGTAAAATATGCTAACGTTAAAAATTTTACTAAGGGTTATAAAATAAAAACTTTGTCTTGTTTTACAATTTTTTTTACAATGACTACTATTTTTTTAAAAATAAAAACTACTCTTATTTTTTAACAATTATTTCTAATAATATTTAAAAAAAACTGAATTTGTAAAAAAAATAATTTCTGCTCTTTTAATTTTTTTAAAAATTAACTACGTGTTTAACAAAAAATATTTTTTAAACTGAATTTTTTTAAAAATTAAACCCATAAATAACTAGAATATTTTTAAAAACGGAATTTTGAAAAAATTTAACTTATAAATAAACAGAATATTGTAATTCTTTATAAAAGCGGCTGAACATTTAAGAACAAATTATATTGCAAAAAAATAATAACGAATGAAATAAAAAATAACAATAGAGAAATTAAAATTACATGGAATAAAAATTTTAAATAGCAAACTCTACTTTGACCAACGCTTTACTAAAGGGAAGGAGAAATAACTGCTGATGTGTATTGCTGTATATACAAGTTAGCCACTTGATGTGAGATTTTCTGTTGAGTCGGGGGGCTCGTTGAGGCGGAGGGACTGAGGGAGCAAACATGCATCTTCCTTATAGCGCCCACGAGAGGAGAAAACTCAAGCCCGATGTCTCCTCCACCTTGACTCTAGTCTTTCTCCTATTTGCTGCCTCGTTCTCCTCCACCCTCATTCCAGTGTTTCTCCTATTGATACTATTCTTCGACAAACGAACTGAAATCATAGGACATTGCAATAGCATGCCATTTACTAAATCAGCTAACAATCTCACTTTACAAACTACTATTTACTATGCATAACACAAATAAGGTTCTATTTTACAATAAAATATTACCGTACAAATATCAAATAATTCCTTGATTCAAGCTACTATTGCCACCGAAATAACAGATTCTGCACAAATAGGATTTCCTAAAGCAGAAATACACAGGACAATTGCCCTACATGTATATTTCTTCTACTAGCAAAACAAAACACCAATCCATGTATAGAGACGCTAGAACATTGTACCAACCCAAAACTTTGGGTGAAGTAACAACTTTCGAAAAGCTTTGTGTTGAAAAATTTTGTGGACTTACATAAATCAAATCATATTTAATTTTGAACCTGGATTAATTGAATGTCAAAATTGATTAATGCCAATTGTTGAAGCCCAAATTAATGTAATTATTTTTGTTATTGAGAACTGCTGTTCATTGCTGGATATTATGATATATCTACTGTGTGTATGAGAACTTTCTTTGTAATGGGTGAGCAGCGTGTCGTTTTTATCACGAGGAGGCCTCCTCCTAACCCTATATATAAGCGTAGTGGTAATTAAATGAAGCGAGCATCCTTTTTGCTCCCTGGGGAATAGGAGGAGCTCTTCTCTCCCTCTGGCCTTCCTTGGACAGCTTCTCTCTTCTTTCTCTAGGATTAAAGAACGTAAAACAGCTTTGGATCGATCGTTCTTCATCGATTGAATCAGGTTCTCTCGTACCTATTCTGTTCTTGATTTTGTTCTTGATTTTCATGCTGTAATCGGAATCAAAACTTGATCCAAGGGCGTTAAAATCCTTTCAAGTGGTATCAGAGCTTGTTTTGGTTACTGATTATGGCTATTGATTATGTTTTGGTGCGAGTTTGGGGTGTTTGAATTCGAAATATTCATGAACCTCAAAGGGGTCAATTTCGAATTTATGATTCTAGCCGTATGATTCCAAAATTTGTTGAGGATTATTGTTGTTTATGTTGTTGTGAATTTATTGAGCCAATTATTGTGTGATTTGGGGTTGGATTGAGAGAGAAATCGAAGAAAGAACCGAAGAACCGTACCCCTTTGATCGAAAATCCAATTTAGTTATCTGGACCGATTTGCGCTCGAACTCCATATGGGTTTTGTAGAGCACATCACAACGAACTCATAGAGACCAAGAACATGAGTTTTCGTTGAGAATTGAGGGAGAAAATCGCGAAAAACCGCGGAAACCCACGTGACTTTCTTCGAGTTGGTCCAGAAGTTATAGGCCACGGTTCTTCGAGATGTTACATGGGTTTTGTAGATCTCTCTCTTACGAATCCATAGACACCAAAATCGCTTGATTTCGTTGAGAAATGAGGGAGATATGGCTATCGACCCGTTTGAGGTTTGGCGGGTGGCGAAGCGGGTCGGACTCAACCCGTCTGGAGGTTGAAGATGATGAATAGTGCGCGCGCGAGGTCCACTCGCGGCCCAAGCGCGTGGGGGCGCGTGCAGGGCCCAAATGAAGCCCAAAATTCACCAAAATTTGCAGGCTTGGTATTTTCAATAAAATAAAATTATTGGTGGATTTTAATTAATTTTTTGAGCATTAAAAATATTTATTTGAATTTATTTCAAATTTAAAATGCTCAAAATTACATGGTACTCTTTGAATTTTGGCCTGAAAATTTTTGTGCACGTTTGTGCCATTATTGGACATGTTGTGTTAAGCATACTCTTAGAGTTAATGTGTTTTGCATATTAAATTAATTTTGAGCTTCTTATTTTGATTATATTGCACAATTAAAATTATGATATGCCACTATTGTTGAATATTTTGCAATATTACTCTGAGAATTGCAGTTTAAGGAATATTAAGACTGTTGTTTTGAGTATTAATGAAATTTTGGGTATCAAATAAATTATTTTGAATTTTCTAGAAATTAAATTAATTAAAGTTGTATGATATTTCCCGAATTTTATTCTGGGAAATTTTGTAGACAATTATGACATATATGGGCATGTCATAATTCGTGCATTCTTAAAGTTTAAATATTTTGAATATTGAAATAAATTTTGGGCACCTCTATTGTTTATATTGCAAAGTTTGTAATTATGTGTTTTTTTTTTTATGCAATGTTACTCTGAGAATTAATTTCTGGAATATTTTGATACTAATGTTGAGCATTTTTTATGATTGTGAACTCGCCTTCGCGGGATCAATTGTGATAAATGCTAATTTTATGAATAATTTTGTGCAAAATTGTTCTGAGAATTATTTTCTAAAATTCTAGAACATAATTTGCTACGAATGCACTCCTATTTTATATGGAATAATGGTTTCTTTTATATAAAATTTTGAGAATCTGATTTATGCGGTCCAAGTGGGAGAATATTTGATATTTGTGGACTTGCATAAATTAGAATGAATTTGTATAAATCAAAGTTTAAATTTAGATTTAATCCAAATTAAATACATGCTTAAATAATGGAGCATGTTATGGATTTCAAGAATATTGATTTATAGGGTGTGTTTGTTGTTTAAACACAAAATTTTGTGATAGTCAAAACATTATTATGTTGGCTAAAATCCTACTTTCCATAAAGGAAAGTTATTTTAAGTGATGTGACTCATCATGATAAAATGAGAGAAATTATTCAAATTTTGAATATCTCTCTTTGTGTTTAGTTCCACAATTTGGCAGTTATTTTCTATTTTGATTTTAAGGGGAATTTTGCTCACAGTTTATTATTTATTATGTACATTTTATGCTTTTCTATGAGCAAATTCAAGGAGTCATTTTTTGTTACTGTGAGCATTAATTGCTCCCTTATTTTGGCTATGCTGTCTTTAATTTTGTGGAAATTTTAAATATTGTTACTTATGTTGCATTGAGAATTACGTTAATAATGAACTTACCCTTCGGTTTGTCTTTATTGACATAATTCTTAATGATTTGAAAATTGTGTCCTAAGGTTTTCAGTATCCTCTCGATACTAGCTTTAGAGACATGATTTTATTGTTTATTGGAGTTCACTTATGTGTTAAATATTGAAACCCCAAAAGAGTATTGCAATGGCATGAGCTTCGTTTGTTAATTGGGCATTTTAGAGCAATCCAATTTTGTGAATTTTGCTTCAATCTATGGTGAAGTTTATTTATATTGAATTAAATTATTTGGATTGCGAATATTATTGGGTTATGTAGATAATGGACATACCCTTCGGTGTGACATTATTTGACATAATCATTATGTGATAGAGAAGACTCTATCAAGTGAAAGAGACTTATGTATTGTAATCCGAGACCCTTCGGGAGGATTACAATGACACAAGGTCTTTAATTCAATTAATTGCCCAATTGATTGAACGTGAGAAAACTAAATTTATTATATGAATAACTTGTGATATGTTGGTATAAGGTTTTCTCTTTTCCTATTGGACTGTCATTGCAATATTGTTTTAAAACCAATATTGAGGACATTTTGTGTCTCTTCGAATATAATGCTACTCCCGTTTGCGTAGAAACTATTGCTATAGTGGGAGTTAGAGACTATAATTTTGCTTTGTCCTTATTAATGGCTATATAGATAGGTCTAAAATGCTTTGGCTAGCATATTAATTTTGCTATGCCCTTATAATTTGGTTGTTGTTTGAGTTTGTGATGACAGAGAGAAGAGATATTTATTTTAAAGTGTCAAAGACACTTATGATCTCTTCATTTATATAGGCAGAGTAAGTAAAGCCAATTTGTGAAATTTTATGGCTGAAAATTTTGTTAACTCTGTACTTTTGTGATTCTCTCTATTTGTACTTTTGTTGTTAGAGAGAATAATAGTGACTTTAAAGTTATATTGAGCACTCTACTGTTGATCTATTAATAATCCCACTATTTGCTGTTATACCATTAGAATATATTGAAATCTTATGGTCTAATGAAAATGTTTATATTGTTTGATATATTGGATTAGTGGGAGATATTGTGCCACATATTAATTTACATCCTTTGTGATTATATGGCAATTCATGCTAGACTCGATATTCTTTTCGAGTATATTCCTACAGAATTTATTATTGTTGATTCCCCTAACTAATGGTTAGCTGTCAAAGGTTTTATTGTTAATTATGT
This sequence comes from Pterocarpus santalinus, assembly GCA_031439595.1. Lineage (NCBI taxonomy): Eukaryota > Viridiplantae > Streptophyta > Magnoliopsida > Fabales > Fabaceae > Pterocarpus > Pterocarpus santalinus. The sequence goes on from CM062530.1 coordinate 58,866,247, forward strand.
AACTCATATGGATATATTGAGGTCTCTTTGGCATTTTGGGTTAGTAGGAGCTTATTCTGTAGGCTTATTATGACCTCATACTATTGTTAATGCTATTTAAGTTTGCGCAGCTTAATTATTTATGCAATTTTGCATAATGGTATTATTATTGAGACATATTGGACCCAGTCTCAATTTTGTTATGCTGAGATATATTGTTGAATCTCAGAGAGCATCTTGGGCAAATGCTTATGTTGCCATATATTATTGTGCACATTTATATTGATATGGCAAATATTGGAGACATTTGGACCCGTCTCATATTATGATGAGATTTATTAGATCTCATATAGCATCTGGAGCGGATGCTTATGTTGCCATATATTATTGTGCACATTTATGTGAATATGGCAAATATTGGAGACATTTTGAACCCGTCTCATATTATGATGAGATTTATTAGATCTCATATAGCATCTGGGGCGGATGCTAGGGCCATTTCTTGGGAATTGCTTTTGGTAATCTATTAGCATACCATTCTGTTGTTGCGCATTCCCATTGGCTTATGTACCACCATTTTATTGGGTCAATGGGAGATGAATATCTCACGTGTACGATGTCAGTACTCCTTCGAGTATGATTCTCTGCATTGTTGAGTGCTTGTTTCCCATATCGGACCATTTGGATGAAAGTGCGGGATCAATTTTGACATCATATTGTGACCACATATTGTGAACTAATCTGGGGAATTGTTTCGCAAGGATTTGATTTATGTCGTCCAAGTGGGAGATTGTTGGAAAATTTTGTGGACTTACATAAATCAAATCACATTTAATTTTGAACCTGGATTAATTGAATGTCAAAATTGATTAATGCCAATTGTTGAAGCCCAAATTAATGTAATTATTTTTGTTATTGGGCTTACGCACTGTTCATTGGTGGATATTATGATATATCTCTGTGTGTATGGGCCTTGCTGTAATGGGTGGCTTGGCACATCACTTTTCTATCACATGGGAGAGGCCCCTCCTCCTAACCCTATATATAGGCGCTGTGGCCCAATTGAAACAGAATGTCCTTTCGGCTCCCTGGGGAATAGGAGGAGCTCTTCTCTCCCTCTGGCCTTCCTTGGCCAGCTTCTTTCTTCTTTCTCCAGGATTAAAGAACGGAAAACAGCTTTGGATCGATCGTTCTTCATCGATTGAATTAGGTTCTCTCGTACCTATTCTGTTCTTGATTTTGTTCTTGATTTTCATGCTGTAATCGGAATCAAAACTTGATCCAAGGGCGTTAAAATCCCTTCACTTTGCCCCACAGTGATTGGATGCTTCCGCCTTCCCGCAAGTTTCAGATGAAGCGCACCGACAGCGAACACTCACCACAGCAAAGGCAAAGGTCTCGACTTCTCCACGATTTTTCTTACTTTGGCAATTATTTCTATTATTTATTTGGATAAAATTTTCTTTGCAAAGTTTTTTACAATAATTTATTCACACTCTAAAACTAACGATGAGACACACACAACAGGTCAACCTTGTAATATGGCTTCAAACTTTGGCTGCGGTTACAATGGTCCAAAGTAAGATCTAGACACCAATGATCCAGGAAATAAGCGGTGACCCCCCGGTCATCAATCGTGGAAGGACGAAATTAGGCAAGGTTGAGCTGGATGCTATGGTGCACCTTAGGGTTAAAGGAGCACCACGCACCTTGCCATCTTGTGGTGAAGATGTAACGATCTACCAGTAAAACCAATCATAGCATGGTGCACCGTAGCTTTTTCTCATTCTTTCTTTCCTGGCCACGAGTTCTACTGGAAATCGGCAACCACTCAACCACTCTACACAGACGCACCCATGGCCACCGCCCGCCACCACCTCCACCCTTGGTAGCACGACATGACCCCTGGCGGCGCCGTGGAAACCACCGTCACCACCATCACTCCTCCGCACCATCACGTGGCAACCAAATTCTGTCATCTTCACTAATTTTTTTTTTATCACTAGCAAAGTCTTTCAAAGCACACAACACTCACAGGGTGCATCGGGTGTTGAACAAGATTTCTTCCGTCATTATGTTAGCTTCTAGTGGAAGATCTAACAAGGTTATGGGCTCAATGAATCTAAAAAAGCTGAAAGAAATTGAAAAGTTGAACTAACTTTACTAATCAATTCATCTCTTTTTCAGTTGGCAGAAATTACATCCTAAGTAGAAATTACAAGTTTTCTTTATCTATTGAACCGCCATGAAAGATAGAAGCTGCAACAAGAGGATCTTTAAGAAGATTGCATAATTTTTCAAAGTGCTGCTTGTTTAATATTCTGGAAATGACCTTTGATTGTACTGGGTTGTCACCATGAAATTTTCTGATTATCTTCTTCAATAATTCTATCTAGAAATTTTCCCCTTTTCCTTCGTCCAACCAGCCAAAAACCAACGCATGACAGAATTGGTCCCTGCTTGTCCTTTTTGGACATTTCAACAAGCGAAAAATATTATTTTTTAAATAAAAAATAACAAAACTAGATATCTATCCATGCTCTTATAGTGTATCATACTACATTATATTTGTCCTCTAAATCTCAACCATTCCCTTTATAATATTATTATCTGTGCGACTACAATTCATTGGATCAATGATGTCCAGATTTTGGTTTGGACCATTGTAAACGCAGCCACTCAAACTTTGTCTAATTTCGTTTTTTCACAATTTATGGCCGGGGGCCACCAGCTATTTTTTCGATCATCAGTGTCCAGATTTTAGTTTAGACCATTTTAAACGCTGCCTAGATTTAGACTTCATCTTTTTTGGACTGGAAAAGTCATGAGAAGCAATTGTGTGGAAATTGCCTTCCTATGGCAGATTCAATCAAAAAATGTCAAAGATAAGATCGGGGTCGGCAAAACCTTCACTATTCTGATAAAATTAAAAGTATTTTTTTATAATTGAATGGTTGAGATGATTTCAGAACATTTTTTTATGGAAAAAAGGTCAACATCACACCTTGAAAAGGAGATATTCGTAAGATAAAAGTTCTTCTGTTAAATCACAGCAAAGCAATCTACCACTTAACAAATAATGCATACGAGCAAGATCCAGGAACAACTGAACAAGTCATTCGTAAGTACTGAACTGCTATATATTACGAAGAAGTCAAAGCACTCTTCTTCCATTTTAAAATTTTATTAACTGCTGCAGCTCAGGTATTAATAGAGAAAGAATGAACAGCAATTATCTTTGATCTTTCTGGTGCTACCTGTGAGTGTGTTTACTCCTCGACGAACTTGCGCCTTGGTTCTCGACGAACTTGTTTAGGAAGTTCATAAATTATGATAACAGAGATTAACATCGCTAGTCTTAAGGGAGTCGATTGTAATCTTAAAAATAAGGAGGGACAAGTATAATATCAACTGAACTCAGATAATACTATTGTAGCAACAGTAAAAAATGGAAGCAAAGCTAGGAAGAAATATAACAAGAGATGATATTAATGCTCAAGGGCCATTTACTGGAAGAACTTGATGTATTTAAATGTTAACATTAGTTTGACCCACTCATCCTCTATTCTCTTTCCTTTATTCTTATGTTTAAGATATTTGAAAAAATAAAATTATTTTAATAATTATTTATTTATATAATCACTTTTTTATATAATCATATATATGAGAATTAATTTATGTTTAGATATTTTAATTAAAAAATAATTTTAAAATAATCTATTTTATTTAAGTTGAATAAAAAAATTATTTTTATATGATAAAATTACTTAAAAGAGTATGAAATAATTGTTTATATTATATAATATTTTTTATGCAAAGTCAATTTAGTAAAAATATAATAATTCTAAAATGATCAATTTTTATTTATTATCATAAGCTTCAAAACATTACTTTTTTTTATAAGCTATTTTTCATATTAAAATTATATTTTTTTGCTTATAATCATTTTTCACATGTTAACCCAAACATATTAGATTGTCTAAAAACAGCTTTTATCTTGAAAACAAGCTGTTATGTGAAATTACCGAACATGCACTATGAATATGGGTTATGTTATTTGTATATAACTAAAATTTTAACATCTTAATTCCCTTCGCTTAGCTTTTTTTTTCTCTCTATTAATTATTTTACTCTTTTTATTTTATTTTATAATTTTTTTTCTCTTTTTTATCTTTAGATATCTAAAGTATTTACCTACCCTAATAGTTAAAAAAAATATTCCTCTATGGTAGCATTTGGTAATTACCTATTAAAATTACCAGTAATGTAGATTACCATTTAGAAAAATTGTCACCTTTTAAATTGCTGATAATGTTAAATACGGTATTTGTTATGTATAGGTAATCTAAGTGGCAATTCATATTATCATATTTGATATATTAAAAAAATTACTGGGCAATATATATATATTAAATTAATATAATAATAATAATAATTAATGATAATTATTAATTAATAAGAGTGAGAAAATTTAATTATTAATTATGATTATAATAGTTAATTTTATTAATAATTAATTATTATTAATAATTAATCATGATAATATTAATAGTAATTAATTAATAATAAAAATTATTATTATTATTTATTGATAATAATAATATTATTATTAATTAATATTATTTTTGATAATAAAAGTGACAATAACAACAATAATAATAATAATAATAATAATAATAATAAAATTATTATATTAATGATCATTTATATTCTCATCTTTTTAAAAAAATTTATATTATTATATTAATAATAATTAATAATATCTTAAAAAATTAAATTATTAATAACATTATCTAATTAAATAAAATAATATTATAAATTTAAATAATTTAATCATATATTACTAACAATTCAAATGGAATCCAAATGGATTGCCCATGCTCAACGTTACCCATGTGTACGTTGGTTGGATTGCTCCTAATTTTCTTTCCTTTACGACCCTACCTTTGCCTGTACGTTGGGTTGTTTGTTTTTTGGTGCAGTGAGTTGTCCTAATTAATTTGCTGCCATAGTGGGTGCGCCTTTTGTCAACGTTTCGGACTATATTTCTTTCTTTCTTTATCATGCACATGCAAAATTTCCTAGTCTCTTCTATAATTTTTTAAATTCTCGAGCAATGACTCAAATGAGTCTTCAAAAATCTGTTTAACGTTACAAACAAAAAAGTTCATTGCATATCTAGACTTTATTTTTTTGGACGAGAAAGGTCATGAAAAGCAAATTCTGTGGAAATTGCCTTCCTCTCACGCATTCAATAAATAAATAAATAATTGTACAAGATGCAGGAAAAACTGAACAAGTCAGTCATAATTACATCATTGCAAGTCTATATATACAGAAATGATTTTTGTAGATACCCCTATCAAGGTACCCATTAATGCCCCGCTTCATTTGCAAGAAAAACTAAAATAAAAACTTTAAATAAAAAAACTTAAATATATTTTTAATTTTTCTAAATATTTAATTTTTTAAATTTGGTCTTAAAAAATTTTCGCTTAATTTTAGTTCCTTAGTTTTCAGATATTGTCAATATTCATCAACTGAATACTGTTAAATACTGACGTGGTAATATGAGATTTAATCAGTCTTAACACGTGTCAAAATCTTACATTGTCATATCAATATTTAACAATAATCAATTGATAATAAGGATTAATATTAATAATGTCTAAAAAATAAGGGGCTAAAATCTAACAAAAAATTTTTAAAAAACCAAATTTAACAAATGAAATATTTAGAAGAATTAAAAATATATTTAAACGAATAAAAAAAAAAAGTGCAATGAGTGTTGGATTAGACAGTGCGTCTGCATATGCATCGAATATGTGCATTCAAATAACAATGCCTTAATATAATTACTACACTTTATATTTACTACTCACATTAACTTGCAATTATTACAAGACTCACTATATTCACTCTAATTTCTAATTATTATGTGATTCAATTAATAATGTAATTTGCTGTTAAAACTCACTCTAATGTGCAACAATTTAGTTGCACATGAATATTAATATTTTATCTTTAAAGTTAATAGGCTAAAATGTAAATAATTACATTAATTTCTTAGCTCATGATAGCATAAACTTAATTTTAAAATGTTTCAAATATGTAAAATTAATTTTATTTTTAAAGCAAAAAGTAAAATATAAGTTTAAAGGGAAGAAATGACCTTAACATCCTTTTTTTTTTAAAATAATTTCACCTAGCACTTTGTTTGATTGTAGATAACAATAATAATTTTTTATCTTTCAATTTTATAACGTTAAAATGTAAATTATTACATTAATCTTTTATCTTTTAAAATAAGGAAAAAAATAATTATTTTGTAATTCTATTTTTTCTTAAGCACAAATAAACAAGTAAAATAAAGTTTAAAAGTAATTATTATCAAATTATGTACTTCTTCTCTCCAAATAAGCACACTCTAACTTGCTTATGGTATAGAACAATTAAATGAAAAAAAAATTAATCTATTGTTGTCATATATAATTTTTAATCACTATCATAACTTTCCCTTAGAAGTATCCTTATTAAAAACAATTATTTATATAATAAAATTAATTTTGATATATTATCAGTGTAAAAGAATTTTATACTATTGTTATCTAATCATATGCTTGTATTTGTAAATAGTGAATAGTTGAGTCAAATATTTTTCTTGATATGATAATATATAATTAGATATTTATGTTAATTTTTTTTATACTGATAATATATTAAAATTAAAATATTATAAAATATTAAAAAATCAGTGCAACGCATGAAAGTTATTCTAGTGTATAGTAAAATTCACTATACTTTGCATTTAATAGTCACACTACAATTATTACATGGTTCACTACATTTTGCAATTAAAATTTACTCTAATTTTCAATTATTATATGATTCGAGTAATAATGTAATTTGTAGTTAAAATTCACTCTAATTTGTAATAATTTCATTGTATCTGAATATTAATCTTTTATCTTTGAAGTTAATTAGATTAAAATTGAAATAATTACATTAATCTATTAGCTGATGATGACATAAAATTAGTTTTGAAAATTTAAAAATGTAAAATGAATTTTATTAAAGTAAAAAATGACCTTATCATCTTCAAGAAGAATCAATTTTGCCTAACTTTTCTTTTTAGTTGTATATAACAATATCGATCTTTTATCTTTATTTGGTTGAAAGTACTTATATATTAAATTAAGTATTTTTCTCTCAAAATAAACAATTCAAACGGATTTATTGTGTAGAATAATTAAACAAAAAAATTCAATATATATTGGCTATATCTAATTTTTTTATCACTGTCATAATTTTATTTCCAAAACATCCTTATTAAAAATAATTTTCACAAAATATTAACAAATCTGTGCATTGTATGAACGTGATTTCTCTAGTAAAAATAGTTTTGCTTTTTGGAGTTTTGTTATATCCTCCAATAATCAATTTAGGAATCTTCTTAATTTAAAATCTTATTTATAATGGCATAAGTTGTAATTTATATAATCTTCAATGATTATTCAATAGATGTAAATAAAATTTTGATACTACTTAGGAGGACTAATTTTTATATACTAATTGTATACCATTATAGTAATCATAAAAATCACTATGATATAATAGGTAGTTACATGAAAAAAAAATTATGTTTAAATATATTTTTAATCCTTTTAAAATAATTTAACTTTTAATCTCTTTTTTTAATATTATATTTTTGGTCTTTATTATTCTAAATTTTGGTTCATATAATTATTTTAGAATATAAATTTAATCCTTATAAATATTAAAAATTTTAGTTTTCAGACCTTATAAATATTTTAATGCTAGCTAATAGTAGGAACCAAAAAAATGACAAAAAGCACAAAAAAATATTTTAAAGGGATTAAAATTAAAATAATTTATATTTATAAAAACTAAAAATATATGTATGTTAATAAATTATGTTGATAATTTATTTAAATTTTATTGAGTAACACTATCAAATTATATTACCCAGTAAATACAAAAAACTTTATTCTCCTATTCTTTTTTTGTTTGGCCTTGATATAAAGGTCGTTTTAAAGATCCAAACTTTTGTGTTCCTGACGGTGAGGTAAATTTGACTCGGTCAGCATTCTCGCGCTTTAGTAGTAAGCATAGTTAAGATCCTTTAATATTATATGATATCATGATTGAGGCAAGTGAAGTTGTTACATACTTCAGGCAGTCATTCATATTATTGCCCCTCGAAAGCTGTGTCGAGTACCTAAGTCAAGTCAAGTCAATCACTCCGAGTTGTAAAAGCTACTGAGTTGACCATGACTGTCATATCCAACAATAAATGCGAACTTGTCTTATTTGCTCGAGATGGTGAAATAAGCAGCTTCGCGGGAGGGGTTTCTTTCTTGGACTGTAGCGAACACTGACCGCGTCTGCATGGGAAAATAGTAGTGGAAAATTAAAGGCTAGAGTTTTGACGCGGTTTCTTTTTGGTCCGAATTGTTCGCGCTTCAATATTCTAGCGGGAGAGATTTTTTTTTTTTTTTAATTGATTCTAATTGAAGAGAATGACTCGTCTCAACGTAGAATTCGTTCACGTATTTGTAGAAATATTCATTGGTCAATAAGAGAATTTAAAACTCAAACCAAAATTATGTCAATATATGGACAAAACATGGATTGAGTAAGTCAACACCTCATGACTCTAAGCAGTATATACGTTTTGATGTATTAATTGTTAGTACAAAACGATCATAAACATATCTTTATGATAAATTTTTCAATAATACTATCTAGCTGGAGAAACTTTTGTACGAAGATATGAAAAATGAAGATGGAGCCACTGTTTATTTTAAGAGAAAATGGAGAAAGAGAAAAATAGAGGAGAGAAAATGAGAAAAAAAATTGAATATTTTACTGTTTGATTAACGATGAAAAATGGAGAGAAAATAGAAAAAGTGCATGAGATCCATCTTAGAACTTTTCTTCTCTTTAAGTGCAGAAAACATGAAAAAAATCAAAGAAAAGATTATCAATTATATTTATACCCCTAAAACTCGTGGTTAATAATAAAAAATAATAATTTATATTATAGTATTTTATTTGAACAGAAGTATTCAAAATAAATTATATAATTCAAATTTTATTAATTAAATTTTTTATTAAAATTATCATAAAATTATTTATTTATTCAATTTATAAAAAATACTTAAAAATTGAATTAGAATAATACAATAATTCTTTATTATAATAAGAATATATATGCCATTTTAATATAACTCTTATTTTTTTTCTTCTCATTTTTTCTTTATTTTCTCTATATTCAAACATATAAAAAAAAAACACATATTTCTCTTTATTTTTTTCTCTATATTTTCTTTTTTTCCATTTTCTTTCTCCTCAATTTCTCTTCATATCCAAACAACTCGAGAGTGATTTCATTGGTGTGAAAAAATTGGAAAGAGTGGCATGTGACATTATATTTACAAATGTCACTAATTGTGATTCGTGTCATTAATTATTATTCTTAATTTTTTTTTCCCTAAATCTTATTTTAACATTGACTCAATCAATTAGGCTGATAAAATCATTAGAAGTGATTTAATAGTAAAGAATTTGAACAATATAGCTTATGTTAAAAGTTTGAATCTCATTATCACTTATATATTGAAAAAAAAATTAAATCAAGTTGATAAAAACCAATGTGGCTGTCAACTTGAAAGGAAAATTACCTCGAGTTGCATGTATACCTGGCAACCAAATTGCCGAATCCGTCAGTTAGCATCATCACCCGTCGGTCTCTTCGTTCTTGTTTACAACTGACAACACACTTTTTTGGCGAAGAAAAAATTCTTAACTGCCAAACCTTTGGGAAATAGAAAAACAACGAACAAGAATATCCTCGATCTTTATAGTGTTATATGTGTGACCATGTCTAAAATAAATTAATCAATAAAATGGGAATGTGGTTTTATTTATTTATTTCCTTGTTCAGCTCCTTATTCAGCAATATTTTTAGGGAGTCCTTTTTGTTAAGAGAAGTGCTACATAGTCAAAAAAATATAATCAGAACTTTTGACAAAAATTATAATAGTGATTGGATGATATTAAGTGATGGGATCCACTATATTATTCAAAGGCTAATGATAATAAACTCGTTTACGTCTATTTGGATGGATTTTTTCACATAAATAAAACAAAAAAAATAATTAAATATGAAAATATCCTGTTTCTTTTTTTTTTTTTTGGGAAATGTCCTGATTTGGGGTTGTATGTAAATCGTGTGAGGTTGAGACGATTTATAAACGAACAGAAATCATGGCAGTCTCACACGATTTATGGCCTCAAAAACTCTCAACTAGAAATCGTGAAAGACTGCCACAATTTTATGTGGGAGTCAATTGAATAGAAATCGTGTCAGGGTGACACGATTTCTATTCAATTGACTCCCATAGAAATCATGGCAGCCTCCCATAATTTCTAGTTTGCCTACAAAAGCGAAATCGTGTGAGGACTACTCATTCGTTCAGAAATCGTGGAGAGCCATTTGCAGAGAAATTGTGTGAGAGGCGAGCAAAGAAGAGAGAAAAATGAGAATTTCTGAATAAATGGCATAAAATAATTTACGCCAGTTTGATGAAGTTTTACATATTTCCGCACATCTGCATGAAAAGGTACTTTTCTACATGTCTATATTTTAATTTAGTTATATTCAATATTAATTAAAGAATATTTGTTTATTTTAGTTTAGATTAGTGTAAAAAATATTTGGTTAGTTTAGTTTAGGGTTACTATTAGTTTAGATTAGTGAAAAAAAATTTAGTTAGCTTAGTTTAGTTTTGATTAGTTTAGTAAAGAAATCATTTGTTATATAAATATTTTTTTGTTAATCAAAACTTTAGTTTACATATTTATTTTAATCGTTTTTTGTGTATTTAATATTATTTTATTTTTTATTGATATTACAAGGAAAATGAATGTAAGTTAATTTAAATTTTATAAATATTAATTAAGATTATTATTTTAAGGTTTAGTTTAATATATTTAAGTTAATTATAGATAATTTTGTTGTTATTATATTATAAAGTTTAATTTTAATATTTATTTGATTTATTATAGTGTTATGAAGTTTAATTTAATTAATATATTTTTAATAAATATAGTTTACTGCCTTTAGTTTGAGATAATTTAATCTAGCTTTGTTTGAGTTTTTGAATACGAATGATATTATGTTCATGCTTTTACAGCCATCTCGAGTGCTGACCGCTAGGCGTTGCCATATACCTCTGCCACATCCTCTTATGGAGCCACACTTGAGGCAGGCAGGCTTATGGTATGCAGCTCAGATCCCATATTATGAGTACGACAATACGCTGATCAGTGCGATTGTAAAGCATTGGCGACCGGAGACCCACACGTTTCATCTTCCATACGGAGAGTGCACCATCACGTTAGAGGATGTTGCCTATCAGTTACGGCTGCGGGTTAATGGACAGGCAATTAGTGGATGCACGGGATCGTGGGATAGATATTATGGCAGAGATATATGGACCATATGTTATGACTTATTTGGCATAGTGCCAAGTTTAAATGAGCGAGATGGATATTTAGTATTTCTATTTTGGTTCAGTACCATATTTCATGATTTGCAGGCAGATGCACCTGCGGAGACGGTTATACGTCACACTCAAGCTTATATTATGATGATGTTTGGGGGTTTTTTGATGGCGGATAAGTCGGGATCCAGAGTTCATTTGAGGTGGCTGCCACTATTACACGACTTTGAGTATTTTGGGAGTTTTAGCTGGGGGTATGCAGTGCTTGCGACTCTATATCGCAATCTTTATCACGCTACCAATATGAGAGTGAGCGATATTTCTGAGTGCTTGGCCCTTTTGCAGTCATAGATTTAGTTCAGAATCTTACCATTGAGACCTCCTCCAGCTGAGCTCACTATTCCACTTGCTGCAAGGTACAGTTATGAAAAAATATATTACTTTTATATTTTTTTACCTTTCATATTTGAATATCATTAAGATTAATGCTTTAATTTGTTTCAGGTGCAGGGATTATCGTTGCACCTCTAACAACCACAAGAGACGGTTGCTGGCATTACGGAGACAGCTTAACGATTTGACCATCACCGGGGTAAGAAGTATTCAGTTACTTTACTTACATGTTGCTTTTGAATTTGTTACTTCTTGATTGATTGAATTATTGTTAAACATTGCAGTTTAGGTGGACTCCGCACCAGGACCTAGATATAGCCTAGATCACACCGAACTTTATTTTTTGGGATTCCCCTCTTTAGCTATCAGTCACAGCCTTGATCTGCTTCACTATGATTGAGCTCCAGCGGCTGGATCGTGTTATCCGACAATTTGGAGAACAGCAACCTATACCAGTTGAGCCGCTGAACCTTGACAGGGTTCATGGCAAGGATGCTCGGGGGGCAGATTATTGGTGGCCTGACTAGTACAGGGCATATCACGATTTTTAGAATGCACGGGCGAACTAGGTAGTTCGATTTTAGGCCTCTTCTGACGATCGCCCATCAACTGAGTATATGAGATGGTACTCGAGTGTTGCGTGAAGGTTTTTATGTTTAGATCAGGTCCTTCATGATCCTCGACGGGCCGAGATGCCTCAAGATGTTTCTGAGCACGTTCTGCCAGTGCCTACTATGGCCCTTCCAGCTCATGCTCCAGATCGCCGCTGACGGGAGCGCCATTTATGCATCGGGACATGCACTAGCCGTCACAGAGACGACAACAACGATGATGATAATGATTATGCAGATCCTTGCCAGTTTGGTGATGATGATGATCAGCATCATAGGCACTCTTACTCTTCTGCCAGCAGTCCGAATTGGCAGCCCATGCCCGAGTATGGTACATCTAGCCAGGGATATTTGACGGCCACCATAATGGGGGGTCTAGTTCGCAGACGATGGGGGTCCTAGTCAGCAGTATATGGCTAGGCCTAGCTCCCAGTTGCTATCCAGTCCTGGCCAACAGCTTAGTCCCGGTGTAAGTGCGATGCATGCTGAGCTTGAGGCTTTCCTAAATGCTTCGGTGGGTACCCCTACTCGAGATGAGACAGTGCCATCAGATGTGTATAAGCCATTGTTGGATGGTATTGATCTAAATGTGAAGCTATCTACACCAGTGCCTTCTTATCAGGGATTATATGGATTTGATTTACTTGGCGAGACTCCACCATCAGCATTCACAGTTGGTCAGATTGACCAAGAGACTCAGCAGGTTCAGCACAGAGAGCTGGCTCAAGACCAGGAGTTGCAGGGAGAGCTTGAGCTAGGGTCGGAGCCGGAGTATGATCATGGGAGGGGTCGGCCTATGCGGGAGATTCGTCCTCGTTAGTGCCACATAGGTTGTCATTTACCGTCCCCATGACGGGATAGACGAGACTAGATGTCCATGTATGATGTACATAATGTTGACTTGCATATGGATATTCTGTATTTCAAACCCATGCATATGGATATACACCTTGCAACCAAATTGCCGAATCGGTCTGTTAGCATCATCACCCCACGATCTCTTCGTTCTTGTTTACAACTGACAACACACTTTTTTGGAGAAAAAAATTATTAACTGCCAAACCTTTGGGAAAGAGAAAAACAACGAACAACAGTATCTTCGATCTTCAGTGTTATATGTGTGACCTTGTCTAAAATAAATTAATCAATAAAATGGGAATGTGGTTTTATTTATTTATTTATTTCCTTGTTCAGTTTTTTGTTCAGCAGTTTTTTTAGGGAGTCATTTTCACTAAGAGAAGTGCTACATAGACAGAAAAATATAACCAAAATTTTTGGCAAAAATTATAGTAGTGGTTGGGTGATATTAAGTCATAAGATTCACTATATTATCCAAAGACTAATAATAATGAACTTGTTTATGCCTATTTGGATGTCTTAAATTAAAAAGAAAAAAAAAAGACAAAATTACCAACAATTATATGATTGACTTTATAAAATTTGAAAGAAAAGAAAAAGATGAAAATGAAGAAAGAAAAGGATAGAAATGAGAATGTGAAGATTTTAGATATTATTAGTAAATGTGAAGTGCCAATTAGCTCACATTAGCTCACCTAGTGAATTATTTTGTTAGTAAAAGCAAAAATTAGGATCAAAGACTATTTCCTCAGAAATTTAAAACTAAAGATTTATAAGAAACAAATCATCGAACAATCTGTAGAGTGCAGTCTACCTTTCTTAGTGTGGGATTGATTGAGTTCTGGATATTATATTTATGCCGAGTTGTTTATGATTTCTTAAAATGGTGGCACCTTGGCTTTCAGAATTTTCAAGCCATCTAGGCTTCTACTATGGCAGCGACACAAAGCAATGAGTTCATAATCCTAGTCCATGTTCGATAACACAGAAATATCTAATATCCCTTAATAGAAAAGAGTTTTTTTTTTTTTTTGCTTTTTTTGGGGCGGGGGAGTGGAGGGGAGGTTGCAGATAGAAGTTTTAAACTGAATATTTATAAAAAACAAATATCTAAATTTTTTCACTAAAAATATAATTGTGACTAAAATATTAAAATTAATAATTAAATTAAAAAAATTATTTACAATTTTTAATTAATTATCATTATAAAATTTTATTAACCAAAATTATTAATTATCTTATTCTAATTCTAAATTAATAAAATAAATAATTTATAAATTTTATTTATTATAAATATATCAAATTTATACAATGTTCACTCGAACAATGTATAAATCGATTTATCCACAATCCAAAAAAAGAGGATATTTTTTAAAATAATATTAAAATGATGTATATACATAAATAATATTTTTTTTCATTTTAAAAGAGTAAAAAAGCCTTATGATATACTAGGTAGTTACAAAAAAAAAAATTAAGCTTAAATATATTTTTAGTTCCTTTAAAATAATTTAACTTTTAATCCCTCTTTTTTAATATTATATTTTTTATCTTTATTATTCTAAATATTAAAAATTTTAGTTTTCAGACCTTATAAATATTTTAATGCTAGCTAATAATATGAACCAAGAAATGACCAAAAATACAAAAAAATATTTTAAAGGGATTAAAATTAAAATAATTTATATTTATAAAAATTAAAAATAGATTTATGTTAATAAACTATGTTGATAATTGATTTAAATTTTATTGAATAACACTGTCAAATTATATTACCCACACTGGCGGAGCTTAAAAAAAAAAAAATTTAATGGGGCCAAAATTTGATATGTAAATTAAATTATGATAATCAAACCAAAATTAATAGTAAATTACATATATAAACTTTAAAGTAATTAACAAACATGACAAATAATTTTATAGAGAAGGACTAACAAATTAATATCTTATAGTGTTTGATGTATTAACTTAAAAGTAATTTTGAAATATATTTTATTCAGCTTATATGAAAATAATTATTTTTGTATGACAAATTATTAAAAAAATATAAAATAATTTATTTATATTTTTTACTTAGGATTATTTTGGTAAAAATATTACATTTAAAAATAATTAATTTTTACTTATAACCAAAAATTTTAAAATTTATTTTTATTTATGAGTAGATTTTATATTTAAAATTAGAATATTTTTGTTTATAGTTCGCTCATACTTTTATTTAAACATGTGAAATTATTTTAAAATAATTTTTATTAAAAAAATATAATTTTCTTGCATTTTTAACTGCATATCTAACATTATCAAGCTTTTGTAAGTATTTTTAAAACTTAAAGCAGAGTTTAGAGTTAATAAATTTATTATTCGATTGTTTAACCGATTACTTAACTCTTATAAAATAATACTAATTGTGATATGATTGTTTTAATTTACTTGTTTTTAATTTAAAAAATAAACTAATAAATTTTTTAATTAAAAAAATTTATCTATGTCAAATAATATGATAAAATTTAAAATTATTTTATATATATATATATATATATATATATATATATATATAATTTAAAAAAAATTGGAGGGCCATGGCCCGTCTTGAAGAAGATCCGCGTCTGATTACCCAGTAAATACAAAAAACTTTATTCTCCCATTCTTTATTGTTTGGCCTTGATATAAAGGTAGTTTTAAAGATCAAAACTTTTGTGTTCCTGACGGTGAGGGAAATTTGACTCGGTCGGCATTCTGGCGCTATAGTAGTACTCACAGATAAGATCCTTTAATATCATGGTCGAGGCAAGTGAAGTTGCTACATGCTTCATGCAGTCATGAGTCATTCATATTATTGCCCCTCCCAAGCTGTGTGATGTACCTAAGTCAAGTCAAGTCAAGTCAATAACTCCGTGTTGCAACAGCTGCTGAGTTGGCCATGACTGTCATGTCCAACAATAAATGCGAACTTGTTTTATTTGCTTGACTGGGTGAAATATGCAGCTCGGCGGGAGGGGTCTCATGGACTGCAGCGACGACCGACCGCAGGTGCATGCAAAAATAGTGGTGGAAAATTAAAGCAAAGAGTTTTGTCACGGTTGAATATTCTTTGGTGAGTTCTATGGCATCTTAGTTGTTTTGTGTATTTGGTGTATTTTCTATTTTTTGTCAATAAAAATAAGATATGTGTTTTTATAGGATGCACCTTAAAAAACTTCGGTGCACACTAAAAATCCAATCCAAAAGAAAAAAAAGACCCCTGATGCACTTCCTTTGCTCCGATTTTAATACCGGGACCCACAACGTCTACCACCACTTTGACGACGAGTCTCAGGTGAAGGACTTCGAACCCCCTGGTGCACCTCCTTCATTTTTGACCTACGAAGCACTCGCCCTGGACCCACCTTTTCTCCGATGTCGGCACCATGACTCGGCGAGCTCCACCACACTTCGATAGCAACTCTCAGGTGAGGGACTTCATCCAGATGCTGCTCACGAAGAGGCTATAAGTGGGTGCATCTCTGCATTATTCCAAGTGACCATTCTCTGCAAGCGGCTATGTTCCTGTTCCTCTTGTTGGTGCTACTATTGGGAGCACTTGGAAGAATCGCCGTCGAACTGTAGCACGGTGGTTCTGGTGAAGATTACCTAAGCACACAAATCGCATATCAAATGCCCCTCCTACCTCTCCCTTACGCGATCTACGTAAGGCGTCTTGCACAACTCTACCAACCCGCAGCAATAGCATTTCACCAATGACACAACCGCCTCTGCCATCATCTCAGACGCGATGAGCTCTGGCAGTGGTGGGTGGTCATAGTGGCTTCCCGATTGAGCATTGAGTAAAGGTGGGGCTGTGCGAGTGACTATCTAGCATCAGCAGTGTTATGAGAGTTTTCTAATATGTACTAAAATTTTTTAAAGTGCACCCTATAAAGACATATATGCTATTTTCATTGGCAAAAATCAGAAAATATATCAAATGCACAAAATAACTAAGGTATTTGAGAAGTCACCATGTTCTTTTTGGTATGAATTGTTCACGCTATTCTAAGGGTAGAGAAATTTTTTTTTTTTTATTGATTCTAACCGAAGAGAATGACCTCTCAATGTAGAATTTATTAAGTATTTATAAAATTTTTTACTGATTAATAAGAGAATTTAAAAATTAAACCAAAATTATGTCAATATATGGACAAAACATCGATTAAGTCAACACCTCGTGACTCTAGGCACTATATACGTTTTGATGTATTAATTGTTCGTACACAACGATCATAAACATATCTTTATGATTAATTTTTCAATAATACTCTCCAGCTGGAGAAACTTTTGTACGAAGATATGACAAATGAACATGGACGAAGAAAAATAAATCAAGGGAAAATAAAAAGGAGAGGGTGTGAAAAAATTGGAAAGAGTGGCATGTGACACTATTCGTACAAATGTCACTAATTGTGATTCATGTCATTAATTATTATTCTTAATTTATTTCCCTAAATCTTATTTTAACATTGACTCAATTAATTAGGTTATTAGAAGTAGTTTAATAATAAGAAATTTCAGATAAGGTTAAAAGTTTGATCCTCATTACCACTTATATATTAAAAAAAAATTTAAATCAGGTTGATAGAAACCTATGTGGCTGTGAACTTGAAAGGGAAGTTACCTCTTGAGTTGCATATACCCCTTGCAACCAAATTGCCGAATCGGTCCGTTAGCATCATCACCCCACGATCTCTTCGTTCTTGTTTACAACTGACAACACACTTTTTTGGAGAAAAAAAATTATTAACTGCCAAACCTTTGGGAAAGAGAAAAACAACGAACAACAGTATCTTCGATCTTTATAGTGTTATATGTGTGACCGTGTCTAAAATAAATTAATCAATAAAATGGGAATGTGGTTTTATTTATTTATTTATTTCCTTGTTCAGTTTTTTGTTCAGCAATTTTTTTAGGGAGTCATTTTCACCGAGAGAAGTGCTACATAGACAGAAAAATATAACCGGCAAAAATAGTGGTTGGATGATATTAAATCATAAGATTCACTATATTATCCAAAGACTAATAATAATGAACTTGGTTATGCCTATTTGGATGTCTTAAATTAAAAAGAAAAAAAAAGGCAAAATTACCAACAATTATATGATTGATTTTATAAAATAGAAGAAGAAGAAAGAAAAGGATAGAAATGAGAATGTGAAGATTTTAGATCTTATCAGTAAATGTGAAGTGCCAATTAGCTCACCTAGTGAATTATTTTGCTAGTAAAAGCAAAAATTGGGATCAAAGACTATTTCCTCAGCAGTTTAAAACTAACGATTTGTAAGAAACAAATCATCGAACAGCCTGTAGAGTGCAGTCCACCTTTCTTAGTGTGGGATTGACTGAGTTCTGGATATTATATTTATACCTTTGCTTTGTTTATGATTTCTTAAAATGGTGGCACCCTGGCTTTCAGAATTTTCAAGCCATTTGGGCTTCTACTATGGCAGCGACACAGAGCAATGAGTTCATAATCTTAGTCCATGTTCGATAACACAGAAATATCTAATATCCCTTAATAGGGTTGGAGATAGTAGGAATAGTCTATTTGCCTCAAAAGTTTTAAACTGAAGACTTGTAAAAACAAATCATTGAAATTCGAAAATCAAATTAGTCGATTGTAGAAGATTAAAAATGAAAACTCAAGAGCATGTATATGTAACACTGCTTTTTTTTATTGGGGTATCTGTAACACCGCTTAATAGGAAACCTTTAGTGCTTTTATTTGAAGAAGTAATACTGCAAAATAAATAAATAAATGAAATAATATTACCCAGAGAATAGAACTAAAGATATCTTCTACAAAGAAACTCATATAATTCTTATTTAATTCTTGAAATAAGATGGGTTATTATTTCGGCGCCTTCTACGATATGCTTCGCGGTCAAAGGAGCATCACGCACCGCTTAGATGGAGGGCAAAGATCTATGGTGCACATACACTACCAATGATAGTTAATACACTGTAAAATTGCACACTCACACGCTCTTCTCAACTCCCGTCTACTCCACTCTTCTTCCCCTTCCCGATCCTTCTCAGGCCCTCATCCACCATGTAGCGTAGCCGCATTGCGTCTTCAGTCACCATGCAACCTCCATCCTCGCACCACCGTGACCACTGCTGCCACGCTCTCAACAACTCAATTCAAAAGGGAAAAAAAAAAGCCCATTGTTCACATCCATTTGAATGAGTTTTATTTTTATTTTTTAACATCAATTCAAAGTAGGCGCAGAGGTAGTTTCAGTCCGTCCAATATTGTAGGTCGCTGATTTGGATGATGCGGATCTCGTGGTGCTTGTGGGCTGAGCCAGTTGTTGCAGCCTACTGACCTGCTAGCGTCGCTTGGGCGAAGGGGGCCAACATGGCCAGCTTATCAACCATCTCTCCCTTGCGGTGCTAGCCAGTGTAGTTGAGATTTGATTTGAGGCCAGATTTAGTGGAGAGAGAAGGGGGAGCAAGAGCGGAAGCAATGATGTTGCATAGCATAGTGCTTCACATAGGGAGGAGAGAAGGGTTTAAGAATGTTTCTAAAGTGTATCATTGTCATTGGTCTCACCGATAGACCATCACATCCTCACCATCAGATGGCACAGTGCATAATGCACCTTGACTTGCGAAGAGCATTGTAGATGCCGCCTATTATTTCATGTAGGTGATTGCTAAAAGGTACAAGCAACAAATAAAGTGAACTTGTGCTTTGAAAACATACACAAAATGGCTAAAACATTGACATTTATTGCAAGGTTTACATAAAGCTTGTAAATGAGGGCATATTAGGAGGGGTTGGTACATCTATAGACCCTTCCAGCATCTGTAAGACTTTCTTCATGGTGGGTCTCAGTGATGGATCCTCCTGAATACACCATAGAGCAACCATCACATACTTTTCCAACATCTTCATGTCATCTAAGGCCTCCCTATCATCTTCCACCAACTGATCAAGGTTCCTTTCCTGAAAGCAATCATAGGCCCAATCAGCCAGCACCGTCTGGTTTTCATTCTCAGCATTTGCTTCAAAACTCCTCCTGCAACAAATGATCTCTAGTAACAATACTCCATAACTGTAGACATCAACCTTGATGGTAATAGGCATGTTTCTGAACCATTCAGGGGCTACATATCCTTTGGTTCCCCTTATCCCCGTAGTGGTTCTAGATTGGTCAATCTTCAGAAGCTTGGCTAAGCCAAAGTCAGATAACTTGGCAGTGCAAGAGTCATCAAGCAAAATGTTTTGAGGCTTAATGTCACAATGGATGATCTGGGAGCTGCACTCTTCATGTAAATACAAGAGTCCCTTGGCTATCCCTAGGGCAAACTGCATTCTTTGAAACCAAGTTGGCTTTTGGGTGTCAAAAAGGAAGCTTGCCAAAGATCCTTTGCTCATGAACTCATATATAAGTAGCCTATGCTCTCCCTCATTACAAAAGCCTAAGAGTTGGACCAAACTCCTATGATTTGTCATACCAAATGCACTTACTTCCATTTTAAACTCCTCTTCATTTTCTTTGACCATGTTATATAACTTCTTAACAGCAATGTGGTTCTCGGTATCGGTAAGGTCTAATAAAACTCCTTTGTAAACTGTTGAAAATGCACCGCGACCAAGCTCTTCCTCGAACCCATTCGTTGCCTTCCACAACTCTTGATAAGTGAAACTGCTAAGACACACACCCGGCTTGAATTGGCTAGGTTGATTCACCTTAGAATTCCTGCATCTAAACCGGTATGGTACCAGAAAACCTGTCACTAACAAGAGCAAGTTCACTGAGACTGAACAACCTAAAAACACTGATCCAATTATGATCAGCTTTGAATGATCATTCTTTTTAACATGATCCTCAACTTTCAGGGTAGAATTATTTACTCTTATCTTGATTAGAGTTTTCCCTCAAATTGTAGGATCTTGTCTTCCATTAGAGAGGGGTAGCCTCTTTTTCCAGCACTCACCATATCGGAAAACGGCAACAGCACATAAACAATCGCTCGAGCAAGCCGACCTGCACCAATCCTCGGTCACTGAATTATTATAATCCTCATAATTTGAACCGGGCCAAGACATACTTTCCATCTCATAGAAATCAAAGACATCTGCTTCTAGGGAAGATGCATCACAACTTTGTGAATCAAAGTCCTGTTTGCATCCCTTCATCACATCACTTGGATCAATGAAGCTGTAGCCAGATGGACAATGGCAGCTCTTTCTCCCATCAAATGTACAGTAGCTGTTGTATCCACAAGCCCCACTTCCAGTATCTTGTTCAGTAATATTCAAACAGATATTTTGAGGTATGAAGGACGCAATTGACCAAGCCTTCTGCCAGCTTCCCGTGTTGGAGCTATTTCTCTTGGCGTAGACATAGTGCCTGAAAACTCCATCATATTCAAGAATTGCTCTCTGGTAGAAATCTTTTGTGGAGGAAGCATTTGATGATATCGTTTTGATTATGCTTCCATTGTTTGCTCGAAGGAAAACATACCCAGATTGGTTGAAGACCAAGGAGAAGTCACTGCCAAAAACCTCTGTACTCCAATAAGCAAAATTTGGAGAATCCAAAGGATATTTTGTAGTGTAAAGCACAAGATTCCCATCTTTCTGTAGCACAAACTGGAATCTTCCACTTGAGTAATTTGTTTCCAAATATCTTGAAACAAGTCTTCCAGTTTGGTCCAGGATTTGTCCTGGTAAAATTGTGTCAGTTGGTTGATCAAAACTCTGCCACAAATATTGAGAATTTTGGCTTACCAGCACAAAGTTGCCACTATCAAGCATGGCTGAATAAGCAGTACCACTGCCTGAGGACCCAGCAGCCCATATCCGCTTGCCACTGGGATCACTGAGCAAGAGCCAGCCATCTGAGGCAAGCTCAACTTTGGAACCTTTTGGTGCAAGGTTTTGTCCATTGGCTGACCACACAATAGTTCTTTTTGGTATATTGTTGAACCAGATGGCTAGTAAGAACCCATTCTCCTCAATCTGTTGGAAACCAAATGCAAAGTCACCAGACGGTGATGCCCAGGAGGAGTTATCTGCTTGTGCAGTGAGGGAAGACCCCAAGGAAATGTTCTTGTAAGTTTGAGCGAAAGTGGAAAACGGAAGCAAAGATAGGAAGAAATACAACAAGAAATGATATCGCTGCTCAAGAGCCATTACAGGAAGAACTTTTCTCTTTCGGGAACAGAGTTGGTAACTGGTTTTTTTTATCAGTTGACCATGTATTCTGTCCATAAATAATGGAAGACGTGAGCAATACGAACGCGTTGCTTAAAGTCAGATAGACTTCGTCTTTTAGCTATTGCATGTATCTTAGCAGAAATTGACTCGCATGTGTTCAAAAATTCAGCTAACGTCACGAACAACGTTTAGTGCAAGTGTAGGCTATATTTTTTTGGACTGGAAAGGTCATGAGGAGCAATTGTGTGGAAATTGCCTGCCTATGACGCATTCAATCGAAAAATGTCAAATATAAGACCACTCTTGGTAAAACCTTCACTACTCTAGTAAAATTAAAAATAATATAGTATAATTGAACGGTTGAGATGATTTCAGAACAGTTTCTTCTGATGCGAACAAAGTCAACATCACACCTCGAAAAGGAGATTCTCGTATGATGAAAGGTCTTCCCTTAAATCACGGAAAAGCAATCTAGAACTTAACATGCATACGTGCCAGATACAGGAACAAGTCATTCGTAAGTACGGAATTAGAATATATTACGGAGAAGTCAAAGCACTATTCTTCCATTTTAAAATTTTATTAACTGCTGCAGATAGCATCGGCATTATAGAGAAAGAACGAGCAGCAGTAGCTCTGATCTTTCTGCTGCTAAGTGTGAACGTGTTTACTTCTCGATGAACTTCGGCCTTGGTTCACGGAAGTGGGTTCCAGAAAGGGTTGGGCTTGGAGCACAGTCCTTGAATCCCAAGACCAAATTTAAGGCAGAAAAATGGACAATCTTCTTACGCTATGCTGGTTCAAGACTAGATATGTTTTTGAAAATGGAAGACAAGACAATCTCTGAACCCAAAAAAGAAGGAAAAAAAATAAAAAAGAGAAAGAGAGAGAAAGAGAGCTTGGGGGGGGGGGGGAACAAGGAAGTAAAGAATCGTCCAAGTTGATTATTGTGTTTTAGTACTTGTTACCTTGAAATAATGTTTTATTAGAGTTTCAATTTTAAAATGGGTTGAAAACAAATTAATTATAGTCTAATATACTACGAATAATGGTAATAAAATAAAAGACCAAAAAATAAGGAGGCAAAGAACCTCTTCTTTTTTTTTTTTTTGGTAAACAGTAAAGAACTTGTTTATTCCCACATATCTGGATGTCTTAATTTTTTTTCAAAAAAACAAAAATGAAGAAAGAAGACAAGATTACTAACAGCTATTACTAGATGATGGGAACTTTCGACTTTGTGACTCTGTAGAAAGAATTAATGCTGCAGGAAAGTAAGCTGGTAAGGTAGTCAGAAGGTAAGGTAGACCAATTTATTTAGTGAGCCCAGATAAAGAATCTCATTACTGGGCCAAGTTCATTGGGTTACCCTTTTTATATTTATATAGTTTTTGCGAATTAGAAAAGAATGAATTCGTTGACCAAAAAACAAAAATACATTGATTTAGATAATTTCGTTACATGATCAGCTTTAGATTCATTATTAATTAAATTAATAATTTCATTGCTTTACATCAAGTCAAATTAAATAAAAATCAATTACTACCAGCTTAGTTTAGATTTATAGTATTTTTACATAAGTCCTGAGCATTAGATCAATTTTTTTCAGAAAAAAAGCTATGAAATATACCTATGTAGACTTTAGTAATTAAATAATTTTTTTCTTTTTCTTACTCATTCGTTTATTCTTACTTATCAAAAACCTTATGAAAAGATTAAAAAATATTTTATTTACTTTAACTCAATGACTTAAATTGAACTAACTTAATCTTTGTCATTCTGGTTTAGTTTAAATTTTCTAAAAAAAAAAAAAATTATGTAGATTCAAGTTTTCTTGTCCTTAACCATGATATTGGATATCTTCACAGAAATTACTGCAAGACTAATCTTTTGAGTACTGTTGCGATTAAGAAAATCCTTCCAATAATCATTTTCTCCGAGGTTGATTAGTTTGATTTTTTCATTTCAAACTCAAATCAAACTGACCGTAAACATTTTTATCAAAGTGTTTAACCTTCTGCCCTGACAGTGGTGGTCTTACCAAGGTCGATGGATGTATAGAAGACCTTGTTACTCATCTAAAATACTGTTCAATGATGATAATAAAACTTTTTGTTGGATTAATTTTGTGTGGTATGATGGACTGATGGTGATACTAGTGATATTGGTCAGAGCACGCGTAAGGTTAGTGTCATTCTCTTTTTATTTGGTCGGGCGTAAATTCAATAATAAGGGAGGGATTTCTAACTTAAGATGACAGGCCCATTCTAGGTGGTCCATACAGCAACAAAATAAACACGCTTTTTTTTTTCCCCTTGTTTTCCCAAACTCAACACAATTATTACAAGTTAAGAAAATATTAGGATATAAAATTATTTATGTATTCTTATCTAATAATTTAAATTTTTTTCCCATAATAACTTAAGCTTTTTTTGGGAGAAATGAACGACACCAAATTCGTCAATGTTAAGCCATTTACAGCAGGTTATAAATTTCTCTCCTTTCGTATTATTATGAGTTTGCATATAAATATTTCGTGATTAATTACAAAACATAGTGAATCCTCAACCACATATTTCCACAATTAGAAGTGACCTATCCCCCCAAAAGTCTGAAACCCGTGGTTGAAGTTGATTCCGCCGTCTCGTTCTCTTTAAAAATGAGTATACATATTCTTGAAATTTTACTTTTTATTAATAAGTTTAATTTGAGTGTATTGATAGTATAAAATTTTTTTATATTATTATCCAATCAAAATTTTCTATTTGCATGGTCATTCAAGTAATGGATAGTTATGTCAAAGAATTTTGCTGATGTGGCAATATATGATTGAATATCTGTGTAAAAAATATTACAATGCATTCAAATTAAATATTTTATTAATTATTGTCATAAATTATAATATTTTTATTAGTTTAAAAATTTTAATAAATGACTCAATATATTTTTCACTAAGAATTTACTAATAGTGATATTACATAACAATCTCTTTTGTATTCATTAATCTCGGTAGATGATTAATGTATTCATTAAATAGTAAGCGTTAGTCATTTCTTATTATGAAATATTTTTAATTTTTAATTTTAGGGAATTTTATTTATTAATTTACCTATCTAAAGTTACTTAAATTTAATAAATAAATTATAGCCCAAATTTAATATAAATAAATAGATAAGATATTTTCATACATTGTCACCATTAGTGAACCAAAAAATTTAAACCGGCGAAATTTATTAAATTATTAGATAACGTTTAAGAAACTAATTGAGAGATTTTAAAGCTAGTGATAGCATACAAAAATAAAAATTTAAGAGAATTCCACATCTTTTTTAATTATCTATCTGGGTTTAATTTGTATGCATTAACAGTATAATATCATCCAATTATATGCTGCCACATAAGCAAATATACATGATCCTCACCCCTATTATTTCAGAAGTCATGTAAATGATTAATTGTGATTGGATAACAATGTAAAATAGTTTTACACTATTAATACATATAAATTAAATTCTATCTTGAATACTTTTTTTTTTTCTCAAATATATTTTAACGAGGTTTGTTTCTTTCCCACTAGGCCTCATATATAGGAGCTTGGAATCAATATTTTCATATATGTTTTTAAAATAACAAGATCATGTGAAAAATAAATAAGTGATTTTTATAGTACCCCTTTGATTATTTAAAGAGGTTTGAAACCTTTTTTATGTGGCTCAATTAAGACTAACAATGTGTTTAATGATTGTCAAGTCATTGTCTATGTGTAAATTACCATCATATTTATTATTGAAAAATTCTTGGGTGCTCTTCCCCTTTATTTTTTAGGATTTCAATTTTTTTTTAATTATCAAATTAGCTCTCATGTTCTTATTTCTAAAAACTAAACAAAGTTTCATTGAAAATCCTACCCAATAATGAATCAATCCAACTATCTCAATACAATTCATCAAGAACCCTAACCCCTTTCAAGATTTGAAAGCCCAGCCTCCTGTTCAACAAACAAGTTATCCAAAAGAAAAATAAAAAATAAAGAAGTTACTTACGTTGCAACAAAAATTGGTGCGGCGTTTTG
This sequence comes from Pterocarpus santalinus, assembly GCA_031439595.1. Taxonomy (NCBI): domain Eukaryota; kingdom Viridiplantae; phylum Streptophyta; class Magnoliopsida; order Fabales; family Fabaceae; genus Pterocarpus; species Pterocarpus santalinus. The sequence goes on from CM062530.1 coordinate 58,892,890, forward strand.
AGTTGTTGTTTCTTGTGTGTGTGTTTTTTTTTTTAGTTGATAAACTGTGTGTGAATTCAAGCGGTGGAAGCAACCGGCAGTGGATTGTGAACTGTGCGTTTTTTTTCTCATTTTTATTTGTTGGTGAAACACCCGATTCTTAAAGGTGTAGTTTTGTGGTGATTGCATCTGGTTTACAGCAATATGTATAAAACCTTTTACTCTCTTGGTTGTGTGCGGGTGACTGTGTTCTTTTTCGTAAAGTGTGCATTTTTTTATGTTGTTTTGCTTTGTGATTGTGAGTAGGGTTGTGTGAGAAGGCAACTTATTTTGAGCATGGGGATTTCTATGTGTGTCGCTGTATTTTCAATTTTGATTCCAATGTGTGATTAATTAATTGAAATCTCATTTCACTCCTGCAGAAGAATAAAGAATTTAAGACGGAGAAAAGAAAATTATTGGGTAAGTCACGGTTTGAACGAAATACAAACGCACTACATGCGCCACCCTTGGTGGCTAGGGCTCTTGAAGGGGTTAGGGTTCTTAAAGAATTGTGATTGATATTGTTGGATTGATTTAGTAGCGGGTAAGGTTTTTAATGAAAACTTGTTTAATGTTTTGAAAAAAGATATATAATGTGGTTAATTTGATAACTAAAGAGTTTGGAAGTCTAAAAAATAAAGACGATGGTGATTTACACAGATATACTAATGTTAATTGGGTCACATAAGAAGAGTTTCAAATCTCTTCAAATAGAAGGGATACCAGAAAAATCACTAAATAAATAAATAAACACAAACATCATAAACAAAATCTCAAATGAGGGGCCTATTATTTTTTTGTTTATTTATTTTTACTTTAGAGCCACTAGAGAAGTTAGCGAGGGGGAGAAAAAAGGGGATAAACAAATGGGAATTAAACTCATGACTCGAACTAAATCAGTCCTTAGTCCATATGAAAGGTTTCGCTATACCGCTCAATTTATTAGCAGAGGCCATTGGTTATATGTCTCTCTCTTTGCATGATCATTTGATACAAAATATATAGATAAAAATTTTATTCCTATATTGAGCTTGTCTTTTATAAAGTCCATTTTACCAATAAACACATCCAGACTCCATAGGCCATAAGAAAATAATAATAGATTAATCCTTGAAAATCGACTGGATTAGCTAATCCGATCAGTTGGATCATGAAGGAGTCCTCAAGGTAATCTGTTCATGATATAAAAATCAAGGATTTAAAAACTAGTTAGAAATCGTGTGAATTAGTAAAAAATTCGGTGAATCAGTCTTATCAACACCGATTCACACATTTGAGTTATGACTATGATGGTTGGTTTGATATTGAGTTACTAGAAAGCTATATGAATTTTGTTTGTTTTAATTATGATAGTGGACTTAGTTTTGTGTTGTTCTTGCATATATACCTGTTTTTGACCTTTTAGAAACTATTTTTATCATATTTTAGATTTATATTTTTTAGAATTTAAATTTATTTAATTATTCTATATATATATATATATTAGAGAAAATCAAGTAAGAGGAGTAATTAATTGTGAGAATGAGATAAGCAAATCTTGATTATTAAATCTTATATGAATAGTCAAAATTAAAATATAAAGTCATAGGACTTTTTAAATGATTATATAATTTTTAAATAATTTTAAATATTAAACATTTATATATAATTATACAACTCAAATTTATTCATCTCACTCTCGTAATAAACCACTCATCTTTCGATTCAATTTGATCCCGATTGAATCATTAAACTTCGAAGCGGTGCCTCGATCAATTCTCACAATTGGTTCAATCTCCAAAGCCTTGTAATAGGCAATTGATGACGATGGATGTCATCACGTCATCACTGTATCTTCTTTTAGGCTATGTTTGGTTGGAAGGAAATTGGAAGAAAAGAGAGGGAAATGAAGGAAATAGGATGTAAGAAGATCATTTTCTTCTGTTTAGTTAGAAAGTAAAATGTGGGGAGAAAGATTGAACAGTACAAAAATGATGTGGGGCCCACTCAATTTTGTTTCCCCCCACACCCGGAAGTAAATTCGGGGGAGAAGTGTGCAACTTTTTATTATTCAAATGATACCCCTGTGCTACTTTGTTCACGAGCCTCGCTTGCTTTCTACGTCGAAGGTAGGAGGAAATGGGGAAGTTGAGGTTCGCGTGTGGCCAGTGGGATCAGGATAGAGAAGCAAATAGTGGAGTTTATGGTATATTAGGCTGTCCTTGATGTACCTTACAGCATTGATTTGCTACCATTGGATTTAGGCAGTGCATGATGCATCTTTGATTGCCAGGTGCATTTTAGTTATCGCCAGGTGCATTCAAATTTGGGTGCAGAAGCATGCCATGTACTCTTCAAATTTGGAATGAACCCCCAGACGCTATTTGGGAGTACTTAAAGCGTGATAAGAAAGGGGTTTGTATGCCCCGTAGTATAGCCTTGTAATACACTTTTTTTTTTTTAAAATTTCCTTCGGCTTTGGCCCTCTTGTGCGCCAAATAAAAAAAAAAAAGAGAAAAAAGATATTATGATAAAATTGTATTAACTTTTATATTTTTATTAATTTTTTATATGACTCCATATTTATAATTGAAATAATCTCTTGTGATTTCCTCGAATAGTTGGCAAGGAAGTATTAGATTAACTAAAAATATTAGTTTTATTTTAAATAATTTTGAATAATTTATTTTTATTAATATTAATTTGATTTAATATGTTGATATTATTTTAATATGTTAAATTAAAAATAGTAAAATTTTTTATTTAATATTAATTAATATAATTGAAATACCTTTTCCAATAATATAAGGGTAAAATTATCATTTGACAATATTATCTCTTTCTTTCCTTTCACTTTTTCACACAAACAAACAAAGCAAAATCATTTTCCTTTTCTCTCATTTTCTCTTCATCTAAATATACTTATAGAAAATACAAATCCACTTAACTTCTTTCCTTCCAATTTCTTTCCTCCATCTAAACACACTCTTAAAGTCTTCAAGAGCAACAAGTGAAGTGAAACACATATTTCTGTTTGATGGGCTTCCTTAAATGGTCAAGAAGCAATTATGAATTTTTTTTATCTTTTGGTAGTAATTATGAGGATGGACTCTTGTTAATAGAACTGACTCCTATGATTGAACTTCTGCTGATGGATCACCATAATTTATATTTAAGGGAGAATTACATATATTTTCTCTGAGGTTTAGTATAATTACGTTCGGCATCATTTTATTTAAACACATGATAGAAGCCACTCCTAGTACAAACGGAAGTTAACATTATTAAGTCGTTGGGGTGTTTTGTTTAGATTACTCTTTCTTACTCACCCCAAATGTATATTGATACAAGTTCCAAGTTCCGAGTTCACGTGATAGAAAATAAAGAAGATAATGCTGGACTTGATGCGAGTTCCGAGTTTACGTGATTGAAGAGAAGATTATGTTGGACTTGATACGAGTTCTGAGATGACTTGAGTTTCAAGTTCGCATGACAAAAAACAAGAAAGACGAGACTTGTCATGATGCGAATTTCAAGTTTCTCTTTTACTTGAGTTCCGAGTTTCTCTTACACTCGAGTTCACATAATAGAAGATGAGGAAGCTGAGGCAAGACATAATGCGAGTTTTGAGTTCTGCTTTGATATGAGTTCTGATTTTGGTTGGAAGAAGAAAGGAATGCACAACATGACGAGAGTTGGAAGAAGAATTTTAAAACACATAAAGAGGGTATTTTTATCATTTTGTAGATAAAATATGTCAATTATATTACTAAATTGCCATTAATGAACATGTGATGTGCACATACTATAACTTCTGTCAACTCTAATAACATACTATTAATAATAGGGGAGGCTAATGTAGGTTTTTGCAAAATTCAAGGATCTATAGAAATAATTTTACAAATAGAAGGGTGTCAAATATAATTATACTAAATCTCAGGAGAGATCAGTGTAATTCTCCCTATATTCAACTCCCAATTTTATTTACTGATAGATCATCTATAAATATTTTTATAAGAGTTTAATGAGTGCCCTAATTTTAGATAGGGGCAAACCTTTCTCTGATCCTAAATTTTTGTTTATATGAAAAAATATATGTGTTGGACTCTTTAGTGAAGATCCTATGGGCATGAGCCTATTGTTCGTCAATTTACAAACACCTCTCAGGTGGAGGAAATTCCCTCTTCCTTCAGAACTAGCATTTTTTTATTCTGCCATGATTCGTTTCTCGCAAGCAAATGGTTAAGTGTGTTAGTGACGTTTAACTCTGTAGATATCGTTGTCATGATGTCATTTACAATATCAAGCGTCCAATTAGGGAGGAGATTTTTGCGTCATTAGAATACAAGGTATAAAAAAGGTGCAGTTCCTTTCTATGCTGAGTAAAGAAAGAAATTAAATAATGAAGTTGAACCAAGTTACGAAATAATGGCTGTTTAGAGTATAAATCAAACTAGCCTACCAACACACATACAAGAGACCGTTCACCAAATTTTTTATATGTTGTTGAGGGTTTCACTCAAGAGGCAGCAAACGGGGGTGGCCTGTCAGCCACCTTCTCTTTACCGTTAAACTTATTAATTAAGTCAACTCGAAATGTAATAGAAAAATGTCATATATGTCACGCTTGAATTATAATTATGTTAAAAAAAATTTTCCTAATACAAGCTTTATTTGAATTGATAGTGATTTAATGAACGTGAAAGAAGATTGAAAATTACGCACACTAGGATATTGCAACTTCAAATATATCTGATTTTATTAATAACTAATACTTCATTTGGATGGATAATTGGGAGAACTTTTCGCGACACACAATATCTTGAGAAAGTTAATGTGAATATACATATATATTCAATATGATGTATATATATTCAAATGCATGTCCAAAAAAAAAAAAATATTCAACTATGCTAAGCCAGCTGTTTATAGCTTTGCCAGTTACTACTTACTAGTGATGGCGGTTCTTACATTCAAATAGAACGTAAGGATTTGATCCTTTACAAAATATGAGGTGCATGTTAAAGAATATGTATAATATATAATTATAACTATTGATAAAAAATTTAAAAATTTACAAAATACGAATATTTACTAGATATGTGAAAATTTGCCTTTTATTTTTTTAAAAGTAAATATCATTTTTAGTCATAACATTTTAAAATTTGACATCAATTTAGTCATATATTGATGATTTGATGGAAATTTTGATTTTATAAAAAAATTGTTAGGATTAAATTGATATCAAAACTCAAAGTATTAGGACAAAATTGATGTAAAAAAAATTTTTTCGGATCAAATTAATTGTCAACTCTAAAATGTTAGGACCAAAATGGTTATTTAATTTACTCTTTTTTTTAATTAATATTGAAATTATGCACTTTATTCTTTAAAATACATTCTATACTTTAAAAGAATCAAATTGAACCAACAAAAGTTGGGTTTAACAAAAGGGACTTGTCTCTTATTAGAGTTTCATATTGCTTAAAGATATGACTAAGATAGCTCTTATAAGTTCTTGAATAACTCTCCTTTCATGAGTTAGCTTTTGATATTGAGTTAGGTCCACACAATTTTAAGATAGTATCAGCGCATTACGTGGTTGTTGTTGAAATTTCTTCATGAGATATCGAGTCCTGTAAACTTTATGCTCTAGATATCTTGTCTAAAGATGTGTTAAAGTTTCACATTACATAAAGATATAACATAAATAACTTTTATAAGTATTTGGACAATTTTCTCCCATGACCAAATTTTTGCGGTTGAATTACGTCTACTCTATTCTAAAATCCCTCCCAATGTGAAGAGCCAGGTTTGAGTTCCAACTGGGATATATGTCCACATTTGGGAAGAGAAAAAAAATCAAATATAAAACTTAATTATTCATTACGTAACTGCAACTCAACTAATAAAATAGATTTTTCATTTGTTAAATAAAAGATAAATCTAAAAATGATTGGTTGCGGTGATAGTAATCTATAACTATAAATAGACTTTATTTGTAATGTTGTGAGTTTGAATCCTAAAACTCTCATTTTGGGAAGGACTTTATCTCATCACCATTTTTACCTAAAATTGTGTAAATAATTCTTAACACCAAAAACAAAGGATATAAAAGTTCCATCACTACGAAAGCCACAAGTTTAGGTTAACATTTGAATGGTGGTATGCAGATTTTTATTAATTAATGGGGAAAATTGAAAGTGATATGTGAAAGGTCAAGTGGATGGGACCAAATTAAATTTGGAATTAATTGCGGTCCTTCCAGGGTGTATGGAACAAAACATCTGGCTCCTGTGCACTCCAGAAACTTAGTGCTTGTGTGGATTGCAATTTGCAATTTCCAGAAAGCCTTCTAAGGGAAGAAAAATAATTTTATATAGTAAATAGTAATGTTTAGTTTAACTTCTTTCAAAAGGTCTTATGGTGGAAGAAGTATCTTTGAGGTTACTTTTCATTCTAGAAAAAAAATCTTTTGAAAAGGAATCTTACTATTACTCTCACATCAATAATCAAAAGTAATTTTATTTTATCCTATTTAAATAAAACTCATTTTCCTAAATTTACTTTTGACATATTCAAATAAAACAAAAATTATTTTTTTAAAAGTAATTCCTCTAAAAGGCCTTCTTTTAAAAACTTTTTTTTCAAAAAACCTTTTTCTAAAAGTTAAACCAAACGAAGCCTTAGCCATCGTCGTTTTCCATTTTGCCGTTTGTTTGGTAAGGAAAAACCAGAATTTTCTTTCCTATTTTCCACGATGGATATAGAGTAGACCCTACGTGCAGCTTTAATTATTTATGACAAAAGAGAAAAAAAATCACAGAAAGAAACAAGAGAGGAACAAATATGCATTATTTCTTTCATTAAAATTTTCTTTTACATTGACATTAGCCTAGCATTCGCTAATTATTTGTTGGCTGGGATTCAACGGGGCTCAGATAAAATATTGAATTCTTCACATTATATTAAACTGACATTTATTGATTGGCCAAGTTACATTTAGAAATTAAAACAGATGCACTATGTCTCACTAAGTTCTTTACGAAATCAGCCACAATGATGCGGCCTTCTATTTTGACCAATAAACTCCTTTTAACAATATAAGCATTCAGTGTATGTACCAAAATATAAGAATTCAAGGGCCACCCAAATTAAATTTCAAATTAATACACTGCACTTGGATTCATTAAAAAATTTTAGCACAATACTCATGAGTACGAGCCGATCACTGAGCTTAGCCTTGTTAAAATACAATTTGGGCTCGATAATGGCTTGTTTCCAATTTGAATTCGATAAGAAATGGGCCTAACTTCTAGGCTCGAGTTCAGCTCACTAGAAGTTTATCAAATTTGAGTTAATTCACGAGCCGTTTAAATATAATGAGATAACTTATTGTTAGAGATAAATTAAGTCCTTTAGACTTAATAAATTAAGATATTTAGTTATAAGAACATAGTCTCCATAATAATAATAACAATATATATATATATTAGTTCACGAATTAATGAGTCGAATATAGTAAAATTTAAGTTTGGTTCATTTAAGAAACTAGCTCAAACTTTTAACTCAAACTCAACTTATGAGCCCTACTGGTTGAACTATTAACAAACTAAGTAAAAAATAGCTTATAAGTTAACTTGGCTCACTTCCAGCCCTATTCATAAGTCTCATTTAGTGATTGACTCAAAAGGCAATTGTTTTTCATTGGTTAAATTAGGTATTTGGTTCTTACATCTTAAATTGATATTTTTGCTATTTTCTTTTTTATTGAGTTTATATAGCTGTAAATATTTTTAAATAAATTTTTATTATCCTCAGTGATAACACTATTAATTTCAACTTGAGCTAGTAACTGATGTCTTACCATTCATGACTTAGAACATGAGATAAAAGAGAAAGAAGATAGGAAAACAAAAGATGGGTGGACGAAAGTGAGAGGAAAAATAATATGATACTTCTTAGGTTTTTGCTAGGTTAAAATGTTTTTGTTAGATTGTAGATGGCTTTGGGAGATAAAAATGACATGAACTAATATGCCAAATAGAAAGTTTATTTAGCATTTGACATGAAACATGTATCAGTTGATTATTATTATTATTATTATTATTATTTAATGAACAAAAGTTTGGATTGAAAGAAAGACATGTCCTATTATAAGGTTAAGACATGTTCTGGGCTTAACAATCATTTATAAATGTACTTACAGATCACACGCCAATGGGGATCTAGAAATCAAACCCAAGTTATGGTAATATATAAGCAAAAGGTTGTCCAAGTGAGTAAACTCTTCAATTAGAGCCCAATTGGTTATGTTCTCCAATAAAGAAAAAAAAAACACATTTCAATACAAAATTCCACTTTCTAAGGCACTTTTTAACAAAGTTATACATTTTTCAATTTTCTTCATGAAGCGTTCACTTTCAAACCAAATATACACTTAATGGTATTATATTTGACGGTAAAGATCATTTGAAATTGTTTATAACTATAGGGACTTGATTGGGAAAAACAAGTATAAAGTCCAAGTTGAAAATCAATGTAAAGTGTAAGAACTAAAAACTATTTAACTTTTTTTTTTTGGTTATTTTTTCCCTCTCAATTTTTTGTAATTTTGTTCGTTGTAAATTGCATACGAAAAACATGACAATTCTAGGGGGTACTATAATTAGTCTATGTTATGTTGATATCATTACATTAATTGGGTGTGAAGCAGATGATATGAATAATACGAATATTGGCTTTGAATTACTCAAAATGAACAATAGTTCACGCATTTGAAAGAAAAAAAATCTCACTTTTTTTGTTTCATTTTGCTGTATTCATACTGATTTTGATTCGAATATTGCAAGTAGGGCAGACGTGAACATAAAACAGACCATAATTCGAAGGAATTGAAGGTGTCTTCCCCACCACAAGACATTTTTCATTTGAGACTATGATTTTGATGTTTGCATGAGTGGGGTATCCGATGTCAGGAAAAGCAAGAAATATATATAAGTGGCTATGATTCTACTTCAACAAATATAATTATATGTAGAATGAGAAAAACTTATATACTCTAGAGGGAGAACTTTTACTTTTTCCAGGTAAATCTCAGTTATCAAATACCAAAAAGTAAAATGAATAAAAAATAAATAAATAGTTAATGTATTTTATGGAAGAAGGAACATTTTCTTTTAAGAGAATTGTACAATATATATCTCTATATAGAATATAAACTCTTGCCAAAGATTTTCGTTTGTTTCGGACAAGTGGCTGTGGCCCTGTGGGCGATAATCCGAATGCCCATGGCTTTGGTGGAATAGTGGGAAATGGGAGTGTATTGTTTATAGCATCTCTCGCGCTGGGCAATTATATTGGAACATCCTAGCAACCTAAAACATTGCTTTTTGTTTTCAGTTTTCCTTCCATCAAACATAATTGTCATTATTCTGACTTAAAGTTTTATATTCACCCACAAAGATATTGTAGTTTATTATTATAGAAGTCGGTTTAGTGGTATGCATACAATACGACCCAGCGTAATGCATGAGTTTTAATTATATCAAATTTAATGCAAATATTAACAATATACAATTTTTTCTTTTTGCATGTGATGTACGTCGGTCTGTGAACGATATCAGATAAATAGAAAGAAAAAAAGATGGTTAACGAGAATAAGAATTATATAACACATGTGAGAAACATTTTATAATAATAACATCATTTTATACAAATACTAGAAGCAACACAGGAGATGTGTGAATTACATTTTTTTTCCAATAAATAACAAAGACAAGGCTCAACACTCAACAAATTAAATAGGAGTGGAACTAATAAGAGTTGAATACAGTGATAAGTGAAGCAAATTGTATTTAAAGGGAGAGGACATGTGTTCAAACTGGAGAAAAAATAATTGTTGAAAGGGTCTCATAATCATAATAATATATATCCAAGAATGCGCTTGCTTGTACAGTGCATCACGCTCCAGGGCATAGGTGCTTCCTCTCCCACCATTTCTCTTTCCCTTCCCCCATTTTCACTTTTCGCCCAGCACCAGTGCTTCCACCGCATCGCACTCCACCCACCATTAACGCTCTCATCTCCACCAATGTGGTTGTCGTCAGAGTCGGTGGAATCGACAATGACATCCACTTCGACACATTGTGTGAGGCACGCTTGATCTTAGGCTTGCTGGTGAAGTCGAGCATGGAAGAGAACGGGTGGGTTTCAAGAAAGTCAGGTGTACAAGAGAGGAAGCAACGACAATGACATGTTCTCCTTCACCTCTGGTGTGATTCTACAGCTGTCAAACATGAAATCTGGCGATGGTGGTGATTCCGACCACTCTGATCTCGAGGCTTCCATGGTTAAGGAAGCCAACAACAATAAGGTCGTGGAGCCGCAGAAGCGTTCCCTTGCTAGCATCCGTCATGGTGGTGGTGGTCATTCCCAGCGTCGCAAAATGGCAATGGTCCAATGACGGAGAGTTCAAGCTCGAGGTCCTTGATGACATGAAGGCAGTGTCGTCGGCGGTGGTGATCGAGTCAATCAAGAAGAACAAGGTGTGCCTGATCAAGTTGAGCACGAGGTTGTTCTTGGCGTCGCAAAATGGTGATGGTCTAGTTTTGCCGGTGGAGAGAGGAAGGAGATAAGATGTTTGTTTAGCCACACTTTATTTTTATTTGGCCACATTATTAGCTCATTTAGGTACATTCTAATTTTTATTTAACTACATTTTTTGAATATAGCTAAATATAAGTGTAGGCTACACCCTCAAGGTGCATCATACACCATACTTATAGAGTGCATTTGAGACAAAACCATCCTAGAATAGAAATACTTTAAAGATTTAAAACAAACAATGCAAAACAGGAGTGAGGCACAGCAGTTCAGGAAATGTGTGAATTATGCAGTTCGTAACAGTAAAATCCTCTTAAAATACCGCTGTTTCTTTAAACTTTTTGGAGCTACATATAATTCCTAGTTTAAAAATTCCAAAGTTACCGACAAAAAAAATTCATAAATTGATTTTTTTATACATATAGTTTAATTATATGTATATAATGACCTCGCCCTCTCAAATCGATGATTGCAAATATTAGAATTGATTTTGTGGATTTACTGATATAATTTTACTATAGATTTATCATAGATATTATTTTAATTAATTATCAAACTAGTTTACTACTAATTACTTATTGTTAATCACTTGTTCGGTGGTAAAAGTAACTAATTAATTATTTTTCAAAGAAAGTTAATATATTGTAAGTGTAAAAATGTTATATACGATTATCTAATTATATGCTATTTTATATGTAACTTTGAGATTAATTTTGATAAACTATCAACATAAAAGAGTTTTACATTGTTATTTAACTATTTTTTTTTATTTGTAAGACTTTTAAAATGATGGGTGGTTGAATCAAAACATTTTTTGATATAGAAATATATAATTAAATATCCATATAATTTTTTTTTTACATTGACAGTGTATATAAATTAAATTCTATAACTTTTAAAGTGTTGGTAGTAAGTTTTTAAAATTTATATATAATATTAAAGTTCAAAATTTAAACCTTCACAAGATTTTATTTCCCTTTTCTATTTAGGAGCTTGCACCGAACATATATGAATTACATATACATTGAATATTAATCAGTTAAGGAATTTTATTTAATTAAAAAAAGTTAAGGAATTTTATTCAATGCTCTTTAATAGAATGATAATTTTAAATAAATAAATACACAAACAATGGAGACAGAGTAAACCAAATTAATTTTAAATTATGTTTCCCCATAAAGTAAGAATCCAATCTAAAGCGAAACGTATTGTTTATGATATTTCCCTCGAACAAATTAACAAATACAAACACATGAGACATCAGCTTCAATGTGAGACAAAGAAAACTCTCAATAATTCAACTCCAAAAGCTTTCGATATGTGGGCGTCGCAATCGCATCAGCGTCCGGAGAAGGAAGGAAGAATACGCCTCCCATAAGGAAAAAGAAAGTGTGTTTATCCAAAAAATCATTATGGAAACTTTGCTTCTGAAAGTCATTACAAACTTGAACTAACTTTACCTAAATAACCTTTTTCTTAAGGGGAAAAAAAAGTGAGACTACAATATACTTAAAGGCGCACATTCATGAACTGAAATTTTGGCAAAAATGATTTATAAAGAAACAAAAAATTCCAAACGTCTCATTATTGTGATTATATAACTTCATCAAAGAGCACTAGTAGGTAATCATATAATACAAGAGACTAGATTCCCCTCTCTATCAAAGCCAACAAAATATTCCTTTTTTTTCTCAAAAAAAAAAAAAGAAATTCCAACTAACAAATATTCTAAGTTGTAAAATATGGCTTCTGTCTACTGTCTCATCGTCCTGCGCTAGATTCCATGCATTGCATTCTTATAAGATTTATTATAATTATAATTCTAAGCAACATCGTTGAGTAGACAAGCGAGTCGTACTGACACTTCAGAATCCACAAGCGTTACCTTCTTGTAATTTATTTCAAGTTGATGTCTACCCATAGAAACCGTAGGTCCATCGTCCATGGTTTTGGATGTTGAAAATCTTGACCCGTCCGCAGCTTTCTGCATGGCGACTGGCGAGAGAAAGCCGGAGAAATAGACAACATATAAATGCGATATACAGCTCCGATATTTCAAAGTTATGATCACATACACAAACCCAACATAACGTAATTGATCATTCAGTATATTATTAATAATATATATTGATTTTTATATAGTTTGTTTTTTCAATATAGTAAGTGCATATTAAGATTAAGAATCAAGCCCCACCTTTGTAGAAAAGACGAAATTTTAGAGAAAAAAAAATTAAGGCAATATTTATCTTCCTATTTATATTAATATTTGGTTAATTTAAGTAGTTTAATATTTGATTTCTAAACAAAGTTTTAAATTTAAGCCTCATAAAAAAATAATATGTAGAAAGTTTTACTTCATTGTGAACCCAACACTTCGCTCGAGTTAAATTAGTTAGAATTTAATTAGTTATAAATTTTGGTAATTTAGATTAAAAAATTTCTCATCCCATTATATAGCTACACTTATAAACCAAAAATAACAGTATTTATCTGAGAAGCTTTATAATATTTTAAAGTAATTTTATCACAATCGATGTAAATATTACTTTGTAACTCTGCATTATACGTCGCTTGGTTTGAGGAAACTATAAAATTATGAGAAAAAAAAAAATTTACTCCCTTTTAACAATTAAAAAATATTCCCATTTCCCACACGTTCAATCCCGATTAGATTGAACCTGGTTACTCTTACAAGGTGTTTAAGTCTTCAGTTCAAATTTTCAAACTACGCGTAAAATCTATACATGAAACGTAGTTTGTCAGTTAAATTAAATCTCATCATTGAGTTGTTTCCATTAATTATCTATAATGACACTGGAGTAAACACGAAAGAATTTAGGAATGGATTGTATGGATTAAAACTTCTATGTTTAATCCGAATGCCATTAGCTTAGTAATTAAAGAAGTGTGTTGTTAATCAAAAAGTAATAATTTCAGTCAAATTTATTATTTTGAATTCTAAAATTGCTATTTTGAGAAGAGTTTTGTTTAACTAACCTCTGATTTAAAATTGTCTAAATACTTGTTAAGTCAAAAAAGGTGTGTATATTATCTGGCTTCTTAACTTACGTTCAAACCTTAAATTACACTTGAATTAATTAATTTCCCTAAATCCAACAGTTCAATGTAAACTCTTAATGGATCTTTTCATTTGAAAATTTCACATGACCTAATCATATATTGATTTTCATCATTGATTAAAAATGTAGATCAGCATGGTTTCTTAACAAAATTTAATCAATAATAAAAATTAATATGAGTAGATTTTGTGAAAGTTTTACATGAGATTATCCACTCTTGCATGCATATTTTTTTAACTTTTTTTGTATAAATTATGAATATTATGAAATTTAAAAACCTTATGAGTCATCTATAAATTTTAACTAGTAATTCCATATATCCTTTTTCTAAAGATTTGTTAACTCACTAATGGTATAAAATGTGACAAAATCTTACATGTTTACTTGTATTGTCGATTAAGTTCATTAAATAGTTTAGGGTTAGTAATTTTATATTACAGCGTATTTATACTTTTCTTTTAATTTAAAAGTTTATACTATTAATTTAGCTACCTAAAATTGGTTAAAATTTGAATTTAACAATTAAACTAATAAACATTTTAAATTTAATGTGAAATAAGTAGAAACAATATTTTTCATGTTATTGAGTCAACAAATTTAAAATGAGAGGATATACTGAACTGCAAGTTAAAATTTGAAGATTAATTGAGAAAATTTTAAAGTTTGTAATAATGATTTACAGAAAAAGGTTGAATTAAGTTTAGAGAAGCTCCTTTCTTCCACCAATCCCCCCCTAAAAGAAAAACAAAACAATGTAATTTAAAACTCATACGATGGCCACATGATAATGAAATTATCTTTGTTGAATTTAGAACTATGCCATGCTAACGTCTCTTGGATGATCCACATCCTAGGGTCAGATGCTAATAAGCACATTGAACTATTCATGTGGCTGCTGAGAGTCCTCATAGTCCAAGCACAATGATACAATTATTAGAGGTGTATTCTACCATTGAGCTAATGGCCTGTCGTGCAGCATCCCACTGAAACTGCTATGCCAAAAGTGAGAAAACCCCATCTTGTTCTCTTTTTTTTTTTTTATCCTGCTCCCATGTGGCAATAACTTGATGTTTTCTTAAGAATTTAATAGGTTTAACTTGATTTCAAAAATTAGCTCGTATAAAAATTATTTTGGCTATATCTCTAAATAATGTGAGACTTAACACAAACCTAGCCTTATGCCTAGGACTAGACATTTGAAGTGTAAAATTTTTAGGATTAATTATCTGCGGGTGGTCAATAACGACTATAGGATATACTATGATATCATTTTAAAAATTGAGCGAGTCTAACTCAATCCTAAAGACTAGCTCATGGGAGAAAAATTGCCCAAACTCTTATAAAAGTTATTTTGGTCAAATCCCTCAAAAAATGCGGGACTTAACATGTTTTACTAATTACCGTTCATATAATTTTAAAAGTCAAGATTATTCACCTAATTGTAATGTTGTTCCATAATGAGAATTGATCATGTAATTATGTAATCCTTACGTTAATAAGAGACTTCTCATTTTATAATCACACTAAGATACTGATAATTTATTACTGAATTCTTTCAATTCTTTTAACCGTGCATAACATTAATTTTTATACAATTATATTTTGATTTAAATAATTAGTATCCATATTCTATTGGACTTTGACTAGGAGTCACGTTGGCTCATTATAAAGTACTCTTAAAATTAATTTTCTCTATTTATTAAACTACAACTTGAGATTTTATTTAAAGAGAATATGTGTTGAACTATTTAAATTAATCAAGCATTAATTATATGATTATATTATAAATTTAAAGAAATTTAAAATTTGAACTCATCCTTTTTCTTGTTTTGTGATTAAAAATTTATGTTGAAGGAAATGCTTTCTCTAGTCTAAGGTTATGGCATACCTCCAGATAACGCTTACATACGTATTCATAGATCACTTGCCAAGGGAGTAACCTGAGAATCAAATCTAAGTCATAGCAATATATAAGTGGAAGATCGACTAGGTGAACCAATACTTATTGGCAATTTGAACTCACCCTGTTAAATCAACCAAACAATTGATGAACTAGTTAAGCTAGTTAAGCATTAGCTATATAATTATGTTTTAAATTTGAAAAAATTTGAAATTTGAACTCATCACGTTAGATCAACCAAACAACTAAGTTATGCCAAATCATTTAAATAGTGTAAATTGATTGGTTCATTTTGGCTTCATAGCTATGGAAAATTAATTTTAAGAGTAATTAAAGAAGGAATTCAAGTGACATTAAATATCTAAATCATTAATAAGAATAATATAAAATTTGTTTAGGAACCAATATATATTACTTAATTGTTCAAAAATGTATGCACTTGATAAAATAATATACAGTTTTTTGGGTCTGAATAAAATAATAGACATTCAATGGAAATAAATAAATACTTATTAATAAATAAGTTTTTTACAACTTAATGTAACTTTCGAAAAAGAAACTTTAATTTATTAGTGTTCCATTAATTAGAATAAACAAGTATTCAATAATAGGCAGTAACTATACAATTTTTTTTTCATCTTTAAGGTATTTTTACCTATAGATATTGCCGAGGCTAAGAGGGTATCGCAAAAAAAAAAAAAAAAAAATTGTCCTAACTCCATGAATTTAATATATAACTTATATATAATTGTTAATCAATCAATGAAGATAAATAATTAGTCAATAACAAGCAATAACAGTTTAAAATTTTACATATCTAATATATAACTTCTTTGAATAGATACATATTATCTAATAATAAGTAATAATTATTTGCATTTACTTTTTATTTATTTAAATAATTTAATCTTTATAAGTACTCTAAAGATGATTATTCTTTCTTAGCTATCTTTTGTAATGAATTTTTTTGATAACTAATTATACAATTGAAATTTGAATGGATTGAATCAAGTAACCTACTCGTGGATAAATCGTGAAAATCAACTACACCAGCATACGTATACAATTTTATTAAAAATAAAAAGTTAATGAAAATAATGTGCTATTTACTTTTTTATAATTACCATAAAAACATATATAGTAATTAAAAATAAAAGCATGAAAATAAATTAAAAGATAGCCCTCGGCAGTCTCTAAAAAGCCACGGTACCTTTATGAACTGTTCTATTTCGCCAAATTTTCTGTTCATCTGTTGTCATGTGACTTTGTCGCACCACGTAAAGTAAAATTTCATTTTTCTTAATCGTCTATGCTTCCAAATGCCAATCACTTTAGGCCGACACAAAATTCCAATTGAAGTTGTCCTTCATGAGTAGGCCAGACGAAGAAATTTTGCAACAATAATAAATTTCTTGCATCTACCAAAAAAAATTGCAAAATATTCAAAACCAGTTAATTACTTATTTTGGAACGAACTCAATCTTAAAAGATAGTTCAAAAGTGAAAAATTATCAAAATTCTTATAACAAATACTTTGATTGATCATATCTAAAATTGGACATTATTACTTGGAGTATGATCATGTATGTAGAGGACGGAATATATGCAGCTGGTCAAACGTCAAGCTTAAAATAAGTTCGAATATCACATTAAAATTAAGTTTTCATTTTTACTGTATATTAAAATTAAGTTAGGTCTAAGTTTAATCTCAATTTCATTAATATATATACAAAATTTAAGTTGAATAAATCGCAAAATTATTTTGTTTATATAAAATTAATCTTCAGATTCTAATTTGTCTGTCAAATTAAGTTTACTGAAAAATATTATTTTCGATTAGTTAGGTAGATTGAAAAGTTCAATATTGCATTGAGAATAATAATATGTAAAACTAACATATATACGAGGGATAAAGTTCCACACATAGAAGAGATTAATAATTCCATAAACTTTTTATATACCAAATAAGACGTGAAAAGTATTTTGAAATCACTTGTGTTCAGGACTTGTCCTTCGTCGTCATTGATGAGGCTAATAATCTCTCAAATCTTTAGAAATAAGACTTATGAAAAAAAAATGTAAAACCAAAGTTCTTAGAGGCTTTTTTTTTTTTTTTTTTGATAATACCAATGTTCTTATGCTAATAGCGCCTATTACGTTACAAGGCAAATGTCCTTGGGAATTTAATGAGAAAATGTTAGTAAGATGAGGTATTGAGAGATTGGGTTGGGAGTTGGGAGATTCTTACCCAATTCCAAGCTCAGATCCATATGTTGGTTGATCCATATTTAGACAGATCAGTTAGGTCACAGTTCCCCCAACGATTAGTTAAAATCAGGTCGTCTTGATAATCAAATCAAATATATAAATTTAAATGTTATATATAATTAAGTTGTAAATTTTTAAAACAAGAAATTAAAATTAAGAATATTTTATAATATATTTCAAAATAGATTATACTAATATAAAAAATATTAATTTATAAATATATGTTCACTTATGTAAAAGGTATTAACTTAATTATGTTTAAAAATTTATACTTAATCATTAATTTAAAAAATTGTAAAATTTAAAATACCATGTGGTACCAAGACACAACAGGATAGATAAGCCAGAAATATAACAAGAAGCTAATCTAAAAATATATCAGATTTAGTTTAAAAAAATTCAAACTTGACTCCATTAACTTTAAATCGAAAGCCCCTGTTGTTTATCATTGTCTCGCGTCAATCGGCGTCATGTGTAAGATTTTATCGCAATGCAATCAATCAAGTGTTCTTCCTCGTTAACGACAGCAGCGGTGAATATTATACCTAATATACTCATAAATTTCTAGGAAAATTTTTTCCTTAATATCATCCAAAGGGTTTTGTCGTTTGACACTACAACTGATGACATTGTCAAAGCAATAAAGCTCATCTAAATTACGTGTCAGTTAATATTCATGAGAAAGTTCTATTTATGCATATTTTGTGCAGATTCTTTGTCAACGTAAGAATGTTCTTCCATGATGATGTCATTATTTGCAATTTATTTAATTGTTAGGTTTCCACATTGGAAATGAAAGCAATAAGGAAAATGTAGGAATCTCAAAAGGGAAATATGCCATTTTAATTCATACAATAGTTACAATAGTATGACTTAAGCGTCCAATTACATTAGAGGGTGTCTGGCAATATCAAAAATTAAGCTAAATTGGTATAAAATAGAATCAGTATATTAACCGATATAAAAATAAACTAATTTTTAGTTAAACATTATTTAGTTCCAAAACTTAAAAATTATTTTTAATATGTGTTTTTATTCTTCTTTTATGCCTTTTTCTTTTTGACTAAGTTATTAAATAAACTAATATAGTAGACGACGATGGTAGACTATGATGGTTGGCGGCAGAAAATGGTAACGACCAGAGGTGGTGGGTGGTGGTGGACCGTGGTAGGTGGTGGTGGTTGCTAGCAACAGATGATGGTGGCTAGAGGAGGATGGTGGCGGCCAACAGTGGTGGCGGGCAATGATGGCGACGGACAGCAGTGGCTAACAGCAATGATAAATGGTGGTGACCAACGATGATGGACGGTGGCGGCCGGCATTGACAACAGATGGTGGCGGTTGGCGGTGACAATTGATGGTGGCAAACGATGGCTGTCAACGACAGCAAATAGTGGCGGATAGGGCCGGCGGTGGTGATCGACAGTGGCCGGTGGCAGACGATAGTGGACCATGGCGATGAACAGTGGTGGACAGCAATAGAAGACAGTTGACAAGTAGTTAAAAGATATAAACTAAAAGTAGAAAAATTTGAGATGAAATAAAACTAATTTAAAATTAATTTTTTTAAGAATTAATTTTAGGTCCAAAGTGGTTCAGACAAAAATTAGTTTTAAATACTTAAATAGTTACCAAATAATATTTATTAAAAATTATATACCATTATACCTAGTTATTTGAATTTTTTTAGTTTATCAAACATCCCTAAATGGGACGGAACGCCCATGTTGTATATGTTTAAAAGTTTAAGGATTGCTTATTACATGGTTTTAAATTACCAGGATAAAGAAAAAGAAGTGAAGGAAATTGAATGGGATAAATTAAACTTTTCTCGTTATAATAATATGCATTGATGTTAAGCATTCATTTCCAAATATTGTGGAAAAAGGAAAGAAAGATTAATCCGTGGATTCAAAGTTAAGACGATGAATAAAAGGCAAAAACCTTTGACAAGCGCTACCTATTATGAAAAGAGAAATGTTGACAGAAAATATATGTTAAACTTTAATGAATGCGCGTTAAAACTAAGGCTAAACATTAAGATCTGAAAAAAAAAGTTAAATATTTTTTAATAAGTTAAAAAGACGAAATTATGAAAAAACAACTTTTAAGAATAAGGTACATCAAATCAGCATTTTAAAGGAAACAAATCTCTTTACAATATAGAAATGAGAGATGCAATTAAGAAAACATAAAATGCAATTTGTTTTTTTAAAAAGTGTTTATGTTAAAGGAAATATTTTCCGAATTAGACTTTAGCTTTCCAATATATCCTCCTCTTTATTAAGGACGCAGACTAATTCTTTTTTGATATTCGAATTGAAATTGTAGTGTATCTTTATTATTACGTCAACTTTTTTTGTTGATAATCACTAAATATTTAAACAAATTAATGGTATTTTTTATATTATTTTCATTTTAGTTTTTGGATAATTAGTTATTTTTTTGTGTCAATTAGGATATTTGGTTTAATTCTTGTAGAATTAATTTTGTTGAAATTGATTAGTCAAAACTGATTTTGAGGTAAAATAATTTATATTTAATAATTTTTCTAAAAATAATTCTAATAAAAAATAAAAAAATTTCACTTCTTCTAAAATTAATTCTAAAAATAAAAATTAATTTTAATTTTTAAAACCAAATAATATAAAAATTTAATAAAATTAATTTTAAGAGGGTCAAAATAAATTCTACCTCTCTAAGATAGGGTCAAATAGATGTATATTATGTTTTAGTGAAAAAAATAGAGATATATTGTAATTTTAATAAATTTAGTAAAATATGGTGTTTAAAAAAAAAAAAAAAGAACTCGCAACATTGGACCACACAAATTCTAAGAATTTGTGGCTTACTGTTGCGAATTCTAATAGAACTCGCAGTAAAGCCCAACAAACTCTTAGAATTTGTGGTATGGTACTGTGATTTCAAAGTTTTACCTATACTTTGTTGTGATTTCAGAAAAAATAAAAATAAAAAATTAACGAAACTCACCTATAAATAGCGTAGCATTCTACTAGATTCATTGCAAAGTATTTCTCAGTATTTTCACTGTTTGATAGGCAATTCATAGTATTTGAGAATATTTAAGAGTGTAATATAGTTTGAAAAAAGTGAATGAAAAAAATATAGATAATAATATAATTACTACTATTATATATTTTAATGGTTCTATTATAATATCTGATGAAAGCGTAATATTTGGGTGTGATTATCCTATATGGATATATCTTCCAGATACTACATCATTAGAAGAACTAAAAGTGAAGCTTTGTCAAAATATAAATACTGGTTTTGAGAAAAAAGTTGAAAAAATACAATATATGTGTTCTATTTCAAATATTAATAGGAATCTAAAATTTTGAGCAGTTACAATCAATAGTGATAAGAATATGAGAGTAATGTTTAGGATGTATCGCCAATATCAAACTTTCAATATAGTCATGAAGTTATATGTTGACTTTAAAAAAATTATTGCTGAAGCTGACCCTAACTCATATCCGGATAATCAATATTACGATGAATTTGTTCCCAATTCATGCCTGGTAGGTGCTATTATAATTTGATGTGCTAATTTTTATTCCGAAATTAATATGTATTTTATTTTATTATAATTATTATTGTTTATTATTATTATTATATGACATATAAAATATGCTTTACACTTGCCTCTGGTTGAGGATCTTGTGCATCAGAAATATATATGGTTAATGATCTTTATTAATTATTATTCTTTTTATTATTATTGTTGTTATTATTATTGTTGTTGTTATTATTTATATTACTATTATTGCTATTGTTGTTGTTATCATTATTATTATTATTATTATTTCTATTGTTATTATTATTATTATTATTATTATTGTTATTAATATTTTTATGATTATTACTATTATTAATATTAGTATTAGTGTTTTTATTATATTAGATAATAATAATATTACTATTACTACTACTATTATTATTATTGTTATATAAAAAGTAACTATATTATTATTATTTCTATTAATTATTATTATTATAATAGTAGATATTATTATTATTATTATTAGTATTATTATTAATCTTATATTATTATTTTTATTGTTATAATTGTTATTGTTGTTGTTATTAATATTTCTATGATTATTACTATTATTAATATTAGTACTATTTTTATTATTATTTTATTATATTAGATATTAATAATATTATATACAAAATATACTTTATTATTACCATTATTTCTATTATTATTATTACTTTATTATTATTATAGTAGATATTATTATTAATATTATTATTAATCTTATATTATTATTTATGTTGTTATTATTATTATTATTGTCATTATTAATATTTGTATTATTATTATGATTATTAATATTTCAATTATTATTAATATCATTAATAGACTACTATTATTATTATTCTTATTATTATTATTAGTATATTAGATATAAAGTGTTGGTTTATTATTATTATTATTATTATATGTAAAATATGTTTTACACTTCCCTCTTGTTGAGGATTTTGTGTATAAAAAATGTATATGGTTAATGATTTTTATTAATTATTATTTCTTTTATTATTATTATTATTATAATATTTCCATTATTATGATTATCATTATTGTTAATTTTATTATTGTATGAGATATAGAGTATGCTGTATACTTGCCTCTTTTTGAGGATCTGTATATCAGAAATATATCAAATTAATAATCTTTTGTGTTTATAAATATTAATTATTAATACCAGTATTATGAAGAAGGCCTGCCAAGCTCATTTCCAAAAGGAGGTGTAGAATGTGAAATTAGAGACAGTGAAAGTGATAGCGATTACTTGGCAGGGGAACATGAAGCTAGGAATGATGGTGGTGAAGATGATGATGAAATACCAAATATACAGGCTATTATTCAGCATTTAGAGGATCTTCCATCTTTCATACGTATTTTGGATCTTGAAGCCATACATGCACTTGAGTTTTCTGAGTATGCAAATATGGTTAGTGATTATACTGTAGACGGTGAGCTGTGTGTAGGAATATAATTCAACGATAGGGAGGCTGTAGTTCGAGCAATTAAGAACTACAACATTTCTAAGTTAGTGGACTATAATGTCTGTTAGTCAGAGTCAAGAACATTTTATTGTAAGTGCAAATACTATGGCATAGGGTGCAATTAGCTTGCTAGGGTCACTCTAAAAAAAAAGAGGGGCATTTGGGAGGTCAAAAAGTACAATGGCTCTCATACTTGTACTGCAGTGATGATTTCTCAAAATCATACAAAGTTGGATACTAACATGATTGCACAATATATAGAACCTATGATAAGAGCTGATGTATCCATTAAAGTAAAAGTTGTAATTGCAAAAATTCAATTTCGGTATAGATACAGACCGACATATTGGAAAGCATAGATGACAAAGCAAAAAGTAATTGAAGGAATTTATGGTGGCTGGGAAGAGTCATATGCAGCTTTACCCAAATCGTTGGGAGCAATGTGTGCTTTTATGAGAGGTATGTTGAGTTCGACACTAGTCCAGCTTGCCATGGCACAGACAAGCAACCAAATGATCGAATATTTTACCGAATATTTCGGACTTATGGTCCTTGTATCAAAACTTTTAGACATTGCAAATCATTAATCCAAGTTGATGGGATACATTTATATAGAAAATATAAAGGCATTCTATTAGTGGCTATTGCATAAGATGAAAATCAGAATATATTACCAATTGTATTTACAATAGTCAAGGGTGAGACTGCAGATACATGGAATTTTTTTCTACATTATCTACGCAAATATGTGGTGACTCAAGATAGAGTTGGCATTATTTCTAATCAGCACGAGTCAATTAAAGCAGCAATTGAACATTGCCATAGATAGTGGGAACCTCCAAGAGCATTTCATATGTATTGCATTAGACACATCACAGCAAATTTATTGCGGAAATTCAAGAAATCTTACTTACACTGACTTATCGTGAGTATAGGTAATTCCCAACCTAATTATCTCTATTTATAAATGTGATTTTATTCTTTTTTTTTAATATACTGATCATATTATGATTTGTTGGATATTCAAGGATAGAACGTGGATTTAATCTTCACTACGAGTGGATGCGCTAGCATGGTGAGATTTATACAAATTGGCTTCACGAAATTTTAAGGGAAAAGTGTATTCAAACCTTTGATCGAGGACAAACCTGGTTGAGTGCATCAATTCTAAGTTAAAGGGGGCTCGTAATTTACCTGTTACTGCCTTAGTTAGAGAAACGTACTTTCAATTGGCTGAGTTATTTGCTATTAAAGGAAGAGAGGCATATGCAAGAAAAGCTACAGGAAGATATTTTTTCTGAAACCATCATGACAAGATTGCGAGAAAACTAGCAAGCAGTAAAGGGCGTACGTGTTACTACTTTTTCAAGGCAGTATCAGAGTTTCTATATTGAAGATCTATCAAAGAAATCACAATTCAAAGTTGATATGAAGGAGAGGTATTGTAATTGTGACGATTTTTAGACAGATCAATATCCATGTCGTCACGTAATTGCTTGCTGCTCTAATCAGTACCTTGACTAGCAAGTTTATGTTGATGACGTTTATAGAATGGACAAGATATATAAGTGTACAAGCAAGAATTCGGGGTTGTAGGACATGAGAGTATATGCTGCCATATAATGGTCTGAAAATTCATCCTAACCCCCAGTTGAAACGCACATAGAAAGGTCGGCCCAAATCAACTTGTTTCCTCAATGAAATGGACATGAGAGAAATGAGAGGATCAAAACACTGCGGCCTCTATCGAGGTGAAAGACATAGCCGCAGACAATGTCCCCATAGAAATAGGCCAAATTCTTAGATATGAGTGAAATGTTGCAATCCTTTATCGACTAATACAATATGGACCTCTAGTTAGTGACTAATACTTTATTATTTCTTTTAAATCTTGTCACTTTAAAATATATTATTTTTAATCTTTGTATGACTAACATAATATTATTTATTTATGTTTACCTCTATTATTAGCTATTTTTATTGAATATTGAAACTATAACTAAATAATTATAATTGATCTCTTTTCTATTAAAATTATATTATATCATGTGATTACTTTATTATTTCTTGTAAATCTTGTCACTTCTAAATATATTATTTTTAATTTTATATGACTAAGATAATATTTAAATTACATTTGTATTATTCAAATACTAGTCAATTTTGTTGCATAAGTATTGAAACTATAACTAAAGTAATTAATACTCTAACATTAAGATAATATTTAAGTAATTAATTTTGCAATTAATTGTAAAAGTAAAGATACAAAAAAATACAAAGATATTACAAAAAACACAAAGATATTATAACATCATAAAACTAGATTAATATTACAAAATAATATTATAAAAATATTACAAAAGAAGACCCTCTGACTATTATTTCTTCTTCCATGGTGACCATGTTTCAGGGGTGTATCTCACCTGCGCCTTAAGTTTAAATTTATCTTGGAATATTTGACAAGCACGATTCTAGACGTTGTCGCTCTTTTTTTGCTTCTTGTTGGCCTCATTGCTCCCACCACCCTCCTCTTGCTGTGCTTGTTCTACGTTCTCGTTCTCCTCTTCTGCTTCCTTATTTACTTGTCCCCTATAATGTGGCTCTTGAGCAGATGTTGTCATGAAGCATGAAGTGGCTCCAACATCGCTCATATCTCTAGGATTCTGTAATAATTCCATTATCATGTCTAGGTATGTCAACGGGGCGGGGTGAGGGCGGGGGATAGGGTGAGGGCGGGGGATAGGCCCTCGTCCCCCGCCTCATATCCGTGCGGATAATCATTTTTTCCTTACTCGCGGGTTTATGGGTACTCGTGGATATCCATGGATACCCGTTAAAATATTAATTTTAAAAATTTGAATTAAATATAAAAATTTTAATATCATAAAATATTTAAAATAACCATAAATAATAATCTAATTTAACAGTTCAAATTCTAACAATTTAATATACTTAAAATAAAAATAAACATATAAAATAAATAAAAAATAAGTACAATAATCCAATTCTATAATCTAAAATCTAACAACTTAAAATATTTAAAATAAAAATAAACACATAATAATAATTCAATCATTAGTCTAATATATAATAAGTACAAATAAATTTAACTTATAAATTTAAACCTTAGTTTAATCAATTTAAATAACAATAATATTAGTTTAACTAAATTAATAATATAAGGGTAAAATAGTAATTTTATGGCGGTACCCACAGGTATAGGGATAGTGATCCCTGCCCCCGCCTGGTTTAACATGTGGGTATTTAAAATCCCCGTCTTCATTACCTACGGGGGCAAAATTTTCTCCCCATACCCGCCCGTCGCGGGTATTACCTGCGGGTATCCGCGAGTACGAGTTTTTTTGATATCCCTAATCATGTCATTTACCAACCCTGAAGTTTCAGCACCCACAAGTACAGGCAGCGGAAATTCCTGTTCAGGCATAGGTGGCGCTGGTCGGTATACGTCCTCATGGGCACCTGAAGCAGCACTTCCACATCTAGATTCATTACCACAAGATCGACTATGCTGACGTGAGCCGGCACCATGATAGTAGTGCACTCCACTATCAACCGATCTTCTTTCACGTGAATGACTTTCATCACCATGAGCTGATCTAAATGATGATGCTGAAAAGCTCATTCGACGCGACTCCATCCTATGTGAAAATGGCATATACCGGTAAGAATATTGTGAGTGTGTCGGAGGCATGTAACTATGCGGTTGCTGTGGTGATGCCGAGGTCATATAGCTGTAAGAAGGATATTGCCATGGTGCTGGGGGCATATAGCCATAATGAGGATATTGCGGAGGTGGCGGGTGCATGTTATCAAAATAAGGATACTGTGGGGGTGGCAGGTGCCTATCGTCATAAGAAGGATATTGTGGGGGTGGAGGATGCATCTCAGCATGATATTTATGTGAAGGTGATTACAGAGGTACTTGGGCATGTTGCTTCCTTGGAGGTAACTCCTGTTGTCATGGATCTTGCAGTAGTACCTGAGGTGATAAATATTGACCCATAACAAAGTGAATATACCAATTTCAATAATGCTGAGATGGAAAAGGATCGTTGGAAGGACGACCATACATTATATGTTGTCATCTATGGTTCCAATCTTGCAACTATCCCGCATATTTTTTGACCCAATTAATGTTCTGTTGTCCCCTTAAATCTTTATTATAAGAATTTTACAGGCTTTTTGGATTATCAGGATTATCTTGTTCAAGCCCAAATTGATGCTTTATGCAGTCAAATGAGTGCCACTCAATAGTCTTAAAGTAGATGAGTGAACTGATAGTTGACCACAATGGCCGTTCATCTCTCAAGATACGCGGAATAATCTCTTCAATGCCTGGATGGTGATATGGTCGCCATTGAAACTACATTATAAAATAAAATAACATTAGTATTAGCGACCATATTTATAGTTATAATGATCTCTATAATTTTTTAACCATTACCTCATCATGTGTCATTAGATCTATACGCAGTTTTATACTACCCAATGTCTTAAAGGGAAATTCTGCCGGAATTGACGTATTTATCTGTCTGTGGAATATTATATTAATTAAATACATATTTAGTTATAATAAATTACAAGAAATTATTAAATTATAATAATTTTACTTGGATGCTAGAGAAAAACGTGGAATGGGATTGATAGAAATAGGAGCCAAGAATGGGAGTCGATATCATGCTCACGACTATAAAAGTTGTAAGCAACCACCAATGTCAGAAATTTTATGCCGCATTGCACAATATAAATTTCGATAAAGTATGGCGAGACATGCTGAACCTCAACTATACTCTCCTACCTCTTGTAAATTTCAATTATTGGAAGAAATTTGCAATGAATTAAAGATGTGGTCTTATCCAGCGTAAGTCGCATCCCCAATAGTCGGAGTATATAGCCGCGAGTAAATTGCTATAAGATTTCATTAAGCACATCTGGCCCAAAGCTATCCAATCTTTCTTCCCTAAAATGTTGATACAACCAACTTAATCTGATTGTGGATTTGTTAATTTCACCTTTTTCAGGCCTAATGCCAAGAAGACTCTCACATAAATTCTCAATCCTTTCTCTAGTAAAGGATGTAGAACCAATAACGGGTCGATCATCGATACAGATCTCAAGTTGCAGTGCCACGTCTTCTAATGTGATTGTACACTCGCCAATCAAAAAGTAAAATGTGTGAGTTTTTGGCCTCTAGCGTTCGACCAATGCACTGATAAGTTGGTCGTTTGATTCAAACTGGTCCATCATAGAAACATCTAGTAATTTGATATTTCGTAAATAGTTATCTATTTTGGATGCTAGTTTCTCCAACTGCAAGACTCGAGGTAGTAGTACTCTCATTTTCTATTATGATTTGCAAAAATATAAAAATAAAAGAATTAGGATATATAAATAATAATAAAACATTACTAGTAAAGAAAGCAATATATAAACAAAAGAAAACACAGATATTATTAGAAATAATAATATTATTATAATAACGATAATACTAACTACTGATAATTTAGGGTTTCATTTTATATTTATTTATAATATCTAAATTTCTTAAAATATATATATCAAATATATTTTTTATACACAAGATTCTCATAAGAGGCAAGTGTAGAGTATACTTTATATCTTATATAACCAAAGTCTACCAACAATAATAAATTAAAGTCTTAATTTTTAGTTAAAATTATTAATTAAAATTTCTTAAACGATATAATAACAACATTAATAATAATAATAATGAGAAAACTAAATAAAACTAAATAATCATAGCAATAATAATAATAATAATTACATTAATAATTATTACATAATAAAATCAAGATTATATTATGATTATAAGATGATATCTTGGCAAAATATTAATTTAATTAACTAAGAAAAAATAAAACTAAATAATAATAATAGTAATAATAATAATCATATAAGTATAAAATAATAATAATATTTCATTATTACTCCAACCAATATAACTACTTTTAATATATCGCAGATATATTTCTAATACACAGGATCCTCATAAGAGGCAAGTGTAGAGCATACTTTATATCTTATATAACCAAGATTTACCAACATTAATAAACTAAAGTCTTAATCTTTATTTAAAATTCTTAATTAAAATTTCTTAAATAAGATAATAACAGGATTAATAATAATAATAATAATAATAATAATAATAAGATTTAATTATGATTATAACAAAAATAATAAAAGTAAATATTAATCAAAATAAATAATAAAAATAAAACTAACTAAATAATAATAACAATAATAATGATAATAGATCAATAATATGTATAAAATAATAGTAATAATTTATTATTATTGTAAAAAAAATACTAACTAATAGTAGAAGTAAATAACAAGAATAAAATAATATTGTTTTATCAGCGCTATTATATACTAGATTAACACTATTATATACTAGATATATTTTTAACGTACAAAATCCTCATAAGAGGTAAGTGTACAGTATATTTTATATCTTATATCATAACAGCAACAACAATAATAATAAGCAAAATAATAATAATAATAATATTAAATTTAGAATAATAATAATATATATAAGATATATTTCTGATGCACAAGATTCTCATTAGAGGCAAGCGTAAAGAATACTTTATATCTCATATCACAATAAATAATAATAATAATAATAAAGACAATAATTATAAGAAGTAAATATTATTCCTTCATTACGAATTTTCTCCAAAATATAATCTTGTGCTCTAATTATCTTATCTTCTGCCCTTTTTTTCTAAAAAATTATTTTTCCTTCTAAATCAATTCAACTCACTTTTACCGCTCTTTACAATTAATTCTCAATTCTCTTTATCTCACTCACCTACCAACTTTGAAATTACTCAGTGTATACGAAGCTATTTATAGACGAAGAATGGTATGAATTCGTTACTGTAGTTTAGGGTTGTTGAGTTTGTGAGAACATGAATTATTGTTCTTTTATCCTATAATATAGTCTGCACCAATTATGCACTGCATCCACCAATTATTGTATACCAATTATGCTGCGCACCAATTATTTTATATAAAATGGAGGGAGAATTCGCAACACATGAGCACATTTTTTATGAATAAATGATGGTGTGTTGCGAATTCTCCCACTCCTGTGCCAACCTGTTGCGAGTTCTTAGAAAATGCAATGATGTGTTACGAATTCAGTATCCCCCACCCTTCAAATTACCATATATCTCTAATATTCTTTTGAACACAATAAATCACTCAATACTCATATAATTTGTAATAAACATTCTATAAAACCCTCTAAAATATAGATTCAAACATGCTAAATGTAGATTGGTGCCCATTCCCGAAAGATGAAAAGGAAACCAAGAAAAGATGTGGACCCTTCCCCTTCCATATATACCTCTGTCTAATTTGCTAGACAAGTCGTCAACACCGTTCCATAATTCCGAATTTTCTATTTATTTTCCTATCCTTGCTTTGCGAGAAGGAAGATAAGATGAAGCTGACAGTGTATACAAGCAAGAAAAATTTTACCACTGACAGGTGACATGGCAAGCAGAGTACCGGACCCCACCGAAGCAAATCTGAATGCTTCCGCAGCGGATAAGTCCTTTCCCATCCCGCCCCGAAACAAACGGTGATGATGACATGCCGCATAATCGTAATGGCTCTAAGCCAAAAAGGCATCTGATCCTGATTCTAGTGCCAAAAGTATCATCGCCACCATGTGGACCCGACGGGCCAAATAAATATTTTTGCAAAATCACATGATCTCTTATATATTTTTTTGATATATTTCAGAAATGTCTTTTAAATATTAATTGAAAATAGATTTTAATTTTTTTAATTAATATTTAAAATTTTTTTAAAAATATTTGTTAAAATATACTTTAAAAAAATAGTACAAATAATATTTTTTCTCTTATATATTTATCTTATAAGATTAATTTATTTTTTCATTGATTTAAAGCTTAATTAAACAAAAGGAATTGCACCAATATAGAGTTAAAATATATCTCAAAAGTCATCTAATATTTATAAAAATACTTATAAATCACTTAATAACAAAAAAAAATACACATAAAAATGGATCCTAAATCATGACTATAGGTAAATAAAAGACTGATAAGATGAAATACTTCTATTGACTTGAAAATTAATTCTCGTTCAATAATAATTATGCTTCTCCCTCACAAGTTCTTCTTTTTCCCTTCAAATTTAAATTTGCATCATTTTTATACGGACATAAGTTACT
Source organism: Pterocarpus santalinus (assembly GCA_031439595.1). Taxonomy (NCBI): domain Eukaryota; kingdom Viridiplantae; phylum Streptophyta; class Magnoliopsida; order Fabales; family Fabaceae; genus Pterocarpus; species Pterocarpus santalinus. The sequence goes on from CM062530.1 coordinate 58,924,034, forward strand.
AATCACCTCACGTAATTTTTTGTGATTTTATGGTTGAGTCCATAGTAATGATTGTGTTTTGTATATTTTATTTGAATATAAAATATCCTCTATTTGACTCTTACTTCTTTATCTAAAAATATCTCTTAAAAATAATTTTTAATTTAATTAATTTCAATAAAAAAATAATAATAATTCTTTGCGATTGAAAAATGCTTTTTAGAGGAAGCATTTATTAAATTAGTGACGGAATTATTATTATAGATAGTCCGAAGTATTATTTAATTTATTTTAATTTGCGAAATGACCGAAACACCCTCGTCCCTTCCCTCTATATAACAAAGCGCAAGCCCCTCCCTCAATTCCATTCCATTACCAGCTGTGTGTGTGAGCTTTCTTGTGAAGCAAAAAGAGAGAGGGAAAAGGGATACGTTTTCTATTTTCTTTTTATTTTATTTTTGGAGAGAGAGAGAGAGAGAGAGAGAGAATGTTGGGAGTGTTCAGCAGCTCGATTGTGTCGCCGCCGGACGAGCTGGTGGCGGCCGGCAGCCGGACTCCGTCGCCGAAGATAACGGCGGGAGCGCTGCTGAAGCGGTTCGTGGAGAGCAAGCCGTCGGCGGTGTCGATGCAGGTCGGGGACCACGCGCAGTTGGCTTACACGCACCACAACGAGTCACCGTGGCAACCCAGGTAAAACCCAACCCAACCGTGTTCACCCGAGTCGCCTTAAGCGACGTCGTTCTGTCAAATCGTTGTTATTATAAGTTATAATCTTCGTTTCACGCTTGGTTTGGCAGCATGTGGAAAGTGGAAACGGTTCCTCGCTGCTCCCGCAGCTTGTTCCTCACTGAACTTGGGAAAACGAAAAAAATTAAATTAAGAAAAAATGAAAAAGGTCGATGAATTAAAATTAGAATTTCCACTCGTATGGCCGTGCGATCGGTTATGTGAGAGGGTTAAGTCATCCGATCGGACGGTCGGTGGGGAAACTTTTTGTTGCTGCCGGCGGTTGAATGTTGATCCTTTGGATCAGTGCCTACTCATCACTCTTGCATGCTTTTTGTCTGTTTGGTTGTTCTGAAGTTGTTTTAGCTTTTACGGATTTTTTTCTTTTTTTTTTGGGGTCTGTAACCAAACAGCCATTGATGGTTTCAATTTCGTTTCTCTGATTTTTTTTTCTTTTTTCTTTTCGTTTATTACAATGGATGAAATTAGAAGTTGCGACGAAGTTGTTGGTAAGAAAAAAGAAGACTGAGGAGTAGTAGAAAATAAGTAGCGGGTTAGGAGAAGTATACTTTTTATAAAAATGAAAAAAAAAAAAATTGTGACGTGATAAATGTTAAATCCTATAGTCTCATAGATGTTAGATATTATGTAACTCATTTAATTCTGGGTAAAATTTTAAATTATATTTTGATATTAAATAAATTTTTATTATATACATATAATAATAATAAGTTTTAATTAATTTGATTTGATTAGAGTCGATTTATTATAAAAATAATTTTTTTATATTAATTTTTTATGATTTAATTAATACTTATAATTTGATTTAATTGTTAATTAATTTTTCATAGTTTAATAGTTTTTAATTATATTTCTATATTAAATAAATTTTTATAATAAAATCTTTAAAACAACTCACCATTATAAAATTTTTTAAATATTTATATAATTTAATAGGTCTTTAATTAATTTTATAAGCTCAAATATCAATTTTATTCCGTTTAACTAAAAACTTGGTTATAATAGATTGTATTAAAGATTTAATTATAAAAATTTATTTAATTTAAGGATTCAATTAGAAATTTTTAAAATTATAAGAATTCAATTAAAAATTGAACTAAATTAGATGAACATGCAAATTAGTTAATTTTTTATTTACAAGACTTAAATTTAAAATCTTATTTAAAAGATATGTTCGTTTAATGGATCAAATGTTGATTTGTAATGCTTAATATATTTATGAACGTGAGACGATTATATGAATGAGAAAAGGACGAAGATTAAATTAGTAAACTAAAAGGTAAATAACGATAGATTTTATTATAATAAAATTTATATATTTTTCTTTCATAACTATGAGAGGATACTTGGCTATATAGAATATGTGGTTGGCGATCCAATGGTCATGATTGGACAATCATATGGGTAAAGATGAGAGTGGGCCAGTGGATGCATCTTGCATCGCTCAGATGGGCGGAGAAGGAGATGGGGCATTTTGGGGATTCGCTGTTTTTGTTGTCTTGCTCTTGCATGATTGTCACATTGTGTCATGCTGCGAAAAATAAAAGTAATAATTTTAAAAATTAATGAAAATTTTAATTATTAGGACTTTTAACTTATAGTTTAAGAGTTTAATTTTATTACATTATTAATATAATTTTTTTTATATAAATATTTAATTGTGTATTATTATATCATAAAAAATATTTGATAAAATTTATAATAGCATCCAAACAAAGAAAAATTAAACAATTTGAGCAAAAAGTCACTATTCATTGTTCACATATTATCCGTGTGAATTATCGCTGTCCGTAGAAGTTGAGAGTATCTTTTTCTTCAGCCTAGGGGGATAGATTGGTGGTTGAGGACTTATTCGCCAAGTTCTTATTTGTTTTTTTCTGAAATTCTTAAAAGCTTATGTGCCATGCTTTGTATGTTGGCAGATTTTTTTTCTTGCTGCATAGCAATTATTTTAGAGCTCATGTATAAACGAACTAAAACTAATGCAATTCTTTATCTCTTATAATGCAATTTATTAGATAGTAATTTTTTCCGTGTAGAAAATTATGAGAATAATATGTTGCTGACTACTAAGTTCAGATATAGCGGCTTCAAGTTAAAGTTTTTAGTCAAATAATAATGTTAAAATTATATAACTATTCAGTATTATTAAAATCATATTTTATATAATTTAAGGGTATTTTTCAGTATTTCTATACAATTCAAGAGTATTGATATATTTTAATTATTATGCTTAAAAAATTATTATGTGTTTTATAAATTTAAATTACTAAAATTTTAAAATTATTTTTAATTATATTTAAAATCTATGATTAAATTACAACTATTAAATATAAAAAAATATCAATATCCGTAACAAAACAAGGGTATGGAAGAAAATTTCATAATTTATTTATTTAATTTTAGAGGTGTATCATTCGATAAATGAAAATTTTGGGTGGCTCTCTATCGAGCTGGAGCCTCGGTTGATGTCACGCGGGTATGGATGCCGGAGTGAATTATTGATCCATGGGCCCCATGTTCAGTGCATACAAGCGTGATTTGTGTATTGACATAAAAAAGTAGTGGTTTACTTTGCATTTAACCTGTTGTCCTTAAAACGGAAAGCCCATATTCCTTTTACTTTTTTACTTTCTCTACTTTTCAGACACTTTAGAAGTTCTAAACCGAGTTTTTGGTGGACACCATGTTGGCATAAGCCACCATACTGACGATCTAATTACTACAGTTATTAGTGTTGTCCTCTTTTTCGTTGATTTTCTTCGACCAATAGATATGAAATTCGATGGCCACTGTGATTGGATATTTGCTTGCAATCATGAGGCTTGTTTGGTTTATTTTCTTGTTTTATCTTTTGGTACATAAGTGGTAGTATGATTTGAACTTTTGATCTTCAATAATATCACTCATAGTGATTTATTATTATTTTATGAATTTAATTTAAATATATTGACAGTATAAAATAGTTTTACACTGTCACCCAATAGAAATAATAAAAAGTGCCAACTCATACAAATAATCATTCATTATAATGAGAAATTCACCATGACTTCTCACTTGTTCATATTTCTATTGATTGACAATGTAAACCTGTTTTACATTGTCAATGTATACCAATTAAATTCTTATTTTATCTCTAGTTGATATATTTTCTTATTTTGTTGATTTCACTGTATATTTTAGAAATTAATTTTAATATATTATTCATATTAAAATTTTTTCACTATTATATAATTATATCTTATTAGATAGATGGCTTCTGAAATAAAGATTTTAACTCTCTAAAAAATTATAAATTGAAAATATATCAGAATTAAATTATTTTTATTTTTTTATTAAACAGAATTAAATTATTTTTTATAACAACTTAAAATAAAAATTAACATAAAAATAATTTGGTATTTTTATAATTATTAATAAAAATATATTAGAAGAAAATAAATCAAACAGTTCACCTGTATTTTCCACTTCAAAATGTTGACCTGCATTTGCTCAATTGTCGTTTTCTTTTTTGTGTCCTTTAAATTTCGGGCCCAAGAAAGATGAGTGAGGATAAGGATAATGTAGCTTTTGGCGAACCAATGGTGGGATAGAAAGCCCCAACTACATTCTATTGCGTTCTAGATGATACCTCTATAATTGGAGTGACATTACAGGATAGGCCTAGCAGAAAGCTGAATGTCTTAAACTATGGTCTGCAATCAATGGTTTGATTTAACCTTAAAGTAACGTTATTCGCTTTTGCTCAAACTATAATTTAAGACTTAAAAATGATCCTAAAATGTAATTTATAACGTGATTTTTTATAACGTGTTCTTTGTCAGTACAATAACTATGGTAATGTAAGATCTATGATGTGTTTAGCTAGATTGCAATGTTCAACATTTCTTTATAATTTATCTCAATATCTTAATATCTAAATACTGTGTGGAAAATGGCAGATCATTTGCTGTTAAGGATGAGGTATTCTGCTTGTTTGAGGGAGCCCTTGACAATTTGGGCAGCATGAGACAACAGTATGGACTGGCCAAGTCTGCCAATGAAGTACTTTTGGTCATAGAGGCTTACAAAGCTTTACGTGATAGGGCACCCTACCCTGCCAATCATGTTGTTGGCCATCTCAGTGGGAGCTTTGCTTTCGTAGTTTTTGACAAGTCCACCTCTACCCTCTTTGTGGCTTCTGTAAGTTTTCTGTCGTACCATTTTCCTTGATACACCACCATGATCTTTATTTAATTTTGCTCAGGGCATTCTTCTTGTATTATTTTTGACAGGATCAAGCTGGTAAGGTTCCTCTATATTGGGGAATAACAGCTGATGGATACGTGGCATTTGCTGATGATGCTGAAATTCTTAAAGGTGCTTGTGGCAAGTCACTTGCTGCTTTCCCTCAAGGTGAGTTTAATTCTGTGCTTATTTATGTTTCTGAGACTGAATCACAATCCCAATGATTTTGGCAAGTATTTGTTGCATGTTACCCGCAGAAATGCTTATGTACAGCGATCCCAGATGGTTCATTTTCCCCCTTCAATATGATGATAATTCATAAATATGAATAGAATACAAATAGAAGAGGGGGAATTTTTTTTTTGTTGAAAAAAAAAATGAAGAAAAATGTAACAAATGCAGCAAATTCTCTTGGCATAGAATAAAGCAATGACATTGCCTCGGTTCTGTATCCTTTTGCCAATTTTGTGAGAAACCATCTGATTATTGACATTGTTGCTGTGTAAATTCTACAGGATGTTTCTACTCCACGGCAGTTGGAGGATTGAGATGCTATGAGAATCCTAAGAACAAGATTACTGCAGTACCTGCTGAGGAGGAGGAAATCTGGGGAGCAACCTTCAAGGTAACAAGATGATATGAGTTTCGGTACTGTCCTCATTTCTCTTTGCATAATATTCTTCTTTATCTGTTTAGAGTAGAGAGCCTGTCCCGGGACTGGTAGTAATAAAAGGTTAATGTCAATGAAAGTTGTATTTGGTACAGAGGGAAAGTTTAAAAGGTCAGGAACAGTTGAACAAAAAAGTTCACAAAGTTTGAGGTCTCGTTATGCTTACAGTTGAATTAATTAGAATGACATTTCACTGAACCAAAGATGAAGTGTCCAAAATGAATGAAATAGAGTCAATAGACTATTTCAAACATAATCTCCATATTTCTATTGAACATGCTGTTATAAGTCTAATACGGACTTAAGATTGCAACAAAATTTCCTTGAGGTAATAATCTTGTGCTTTATAGTCATTTTTGGAGTCCTTAAAGGATAGGTGCAGAAATTGGGAAGTTCCACCGCACTTATTATTATTTATTTAATTTACTCACAGTTTGACTTTGAACATATAATATTTTGCATTCATAGTCCATTTCTGTTCTCTGTTTCGCTCTTCCTAAATGTACTTTCACACATCCATGTCTTATGTTCTATTTTGTCTATTTGGTGGGATGAACATGAATTATCAGGTGGAGGGGCCAGCAGTTCTTGCAGCCAGAGAGTAGATCTTTTTTCAAGTGGTGTACCATATGATGGAGTAATGTGTTTATGTGGCTGTGACTGCAAAGCATGCATGAGGGGCCATGTAAATACCTCGAATGATAAATGTGAGAAGATTGGGACTAGTAGTGTAGCTTGTTCTGGTGTATTTTGCTCATTCGGTAGGGTTTACTCTCTTTCTATTGTACAGTTGCGCTTTCCCATGTAATAAGAATATGCGTCTGGCTTGGGATTCTGTGCTACTCTCATTCCATGTAAATAATGCGTGTTAAATTATATATATATAAAAACATCTTTTTTCCAGTGGTGGTATGCTAAGATTTTGGATTAAAAATGATCTATTTCTGTAACTCGAGACTTCATACGAAAAGAAAACTTTTAGTGTAGAAAAGGAGATATGTATTCGTGCTTGTGCTACCTAAATCCGAATGAGTTGATTGATGTTAGCTTAGAGTTAACACTGCCTCCATTACTTAAATTCCTCGACTAATGAAAGGGGATTGACTAGCTCGTTTGTTTTGCAAAGAAAATATGAAATCACATTCCAGAGCTAAAAGCTTGGTCAAGGTGCGTTATATGAAAAGGAGCCTCACCTCTTCTCTGGTAAAAGTCGAAACAAATAGCTATAACCGCTTTCTTAGAAGGTAAATGAGAAGAAAGTATGGTTAAGAGAGCGGTTTGGTTATCCTGGACCCTATAACAAGGGTCCTATATTGATCTTGGACTTTCTAACCAATGGATTAAAAAAAGAAATATTTAAAACTAAAATCTTTTTTGATCTAATGGCTTAAAGAATGTTGATCAGTACTAAACCTTGGATTCAGAGTTCAGCGCAAACAATCCCTCAAGAGAGACACAGACCGCGAACCAAGGGAAGGAAAATAGACACACATACATAATAAAGCATAAGCTTTGCAAGTGGAAGCAGAGAGGCCCATCGTTAGAATGGAAGGCTAGCATACACCATGCCATGATATCAATCTTCATGATCAAGGGGCTACGAGTTTAGTTTTGCGGTTCTGCTCTCATTCTTTTAATAAAAGTTGAATAGTTAAATTCATAGGTGCATTTTCCATACTTCAAGGTCCAAGAATTATTGCAGAAGCACGATAGATGTAAAATTATATATATATATTTATGGTTTGAGTTAAAGTAGCTCACTTTGAGGGTAAAAATTTTCCAAGCATTAATTTTTTTCATTTATAATATTTAAATTTGAGACTTTGCTTAAAAAAGAAAAAACAAGTAATGACCCACTAAACCAAACAAGTATTGATAGTTATAAAATAAAAAATAATTTATAAGCCTATATCATAAACATAAATTCCAACAATCTTTTATGCCTTGTTATTTTAATAGTAGTTATACCTATAATAGTGTTAGTATAGAGTTTTGACGTTGAATATTAATGGAATAATGACGGATTCTCTTTCTCTATTAAAATAAAATATTATGTTTAATAGTTTCCTTATTTGTTTCATTGTAAATTAACCCTTTCTTAATTTATAATTTTTTTCTAAAATAAAGGTAATTCATGGAGATATTTTGATGTGTTGGTTCAATTAAAAAGGCAAGTTTAGGACAAGGAAATTAAGAGAGCAACGGTCAAATAGTATGATTTTTGCATGGTGATGTGCATAGAGAAAAGCAACACAATTGATCTAGCAACTACACATCAAATACAACTGTAACTCCAATTTCAACATGTAACCAAATTCTTTGGTCCGACTTGAAGATAAAATCTTCTTCAAGAACTAATAAATTGGGTCCGTTTGTTTAAGATTCTGATAAAAGTACTTTTTTAGAAACAAAAACAGTAATAGAAATAGAAGCAGAAAAATATATTTTGTTTGGATGTAATTATAGAAGTACTTTTAATCAAAATCAGAAGCCGTTAAAGTATTTAAATATGATAAATATAAAAGTATTTTTTTCTATAAAATTACAATTAAGGATATAGAAAATCATTTTTCAAGAAATATATTTAGATAAATAATAAAAGTACTTTTCTATATGATAAACTTTCTAAAAAATTTATAATTATTTTATATTCTTTACTTTTTAATTAAAAATAATTTAATTACATGTATAATTAATAAAAAATTATGCATATATAGAGAAAATGATATATATATCTAACTTTAATTAAGTAAATTGTATAATTAATATTTTTATTAAATAATTAGTAACAGACACGTTTCTTTTGTTTTGAACTCAAGATATAAGTGCGACCACGTTAGTCCCCAAGATCATTTAAACGACACAAACGATCTAACTATTTAAAGTGGAATACGAAATGTCGAAATATTAATATAATAATGTGGTGCATTTATTTTTGAAATCTGTTGCCGTTGTTTTGGTTATGGACCTGATGTTAATGCACTACAAGAAAATGCTCAATTAGTGGTGGAAAATTTGCATCCGCTACAAATTTTCAGCGGATTAGCTGTGGAAGATGGATGCAAAGTGAGCCAAACATAGACCCCAAAAAAAAAAAAAAAATTTGCAGCGGCATATATTGAACCTTAAGTATTTTTGGCGGTGAATTCCCTCGCTAGTTGGTATAGCCACCACTAAATGTTGAACCTGGAAGTCTAATTTGAATATTTGCTGCAGCAAATACTCCCACTAATTGATATAGTGTAAGTTGCTGCTAAATATTGAACGTGGAATGCTAGTGTTAGTATTTGCAATGGTAAATATCCCCGTTGATTGGTATAGTATTTGTGGCAGCAAAATGTTGAATGTGGTTACGTGGAACACTAGTGTTAGTATTTGCGGCAGTAAATGCCCCTGCTAATTAGCAGTGTTTGCAGCGACTTTTACTCCCATTAAGTGTTGAACATGGAATGTTAGTATTAGTATTTGCAACGACTTTTGTCTTTGCTAATTGGTATAGTGTTTGTGTTATTACATATACTTCCAAAAAAAAAAAAAGACAATATGGAATAATTAGTGGCATACATCATCAACTTAAAAAAAAATATTTGTTATTTGCTGCCGGTAATTGTTACATGATATTTAAAGAGAAAAAACGTCAAAGCCGCCGCAAATAAATTTATATTTGATCTGAAACATAGTAATTTATATGTGCTACACTTCTATTCTATTTTCTCCTTCTTCTCTTCTCCTTTCCTCTTCCTCCCACACCCTTTCTTATCCTCCTCCATCCACCACCTTCCATCTCCTCCTTCCTTTCCCACTCTTGTTCCTTCCCACCCCTTCTCTCTCTCTCTCTCTCTCTCTCTCTATTTTATTTTTTTTTGTTTTTATTTTTTGCACCTTCTCTGTTCCTTCTACACTCCTCTAGCCACCTCTAGCCACCACAACCAATTACGCCACCGATTAGCCAGCATCACTGCCAACTTATCACCTTAACCACCATGTATTTTTTAAAAAAAAATTATTTCACCGATTTTAATTTTTTCATAATATATATTACTGATTTTATTATTATTGATATTGTTAATGATTGTTGTGTATTTCTTTGTTAAATATTTAATGGACAGATTTGAAGAAATAGAGGTAGTGGAGGACTCATTGAAAGTTGCTCAACATTCAATGGAGGAAAATGAACCCCAATGGCTTTGAGATAAACCGGATGTAGTTAGAATTATGTTGATAATATGACTTCCAAAATTTTATTAAGATATCTATTTTGTTTATTTATATGAACTTGAAATATTTGGATTGGATGTGCTTTGTTATATAATATTCATATGAATTTGATGATTTAATTTTTTTTCTTGATTTGACAATTTATAGCGGCAATTGCTGGCGCTAATTAGAGGGGGCAAGGTCCAACACAAAGTAGAAGGGGACAAGGTCACCGTAAATTAGGGAGGGCAAAGTTTGTCACAAATTAAAAAAGGACAAGGCCACCTATAATATTTGCGATGACAAACAATTAGTCACCCTTGATTATCGAGTGGCCCGAGGTCCACCGTAAACGACTAATTTTCTTGCAATGATGGGCTTGTTTGTTTAAGTTTAGTGTTATTTTTGTAAAATTTTAAGGATAGAGAGGTAAATGAACAGGGAAAAGAGTGGGTCCAAATTTCTATGAGCAATTATTTCTCTTTTTTATTGCTTCTACTTCTATGAGATACAAGTTCCTATCTACTTTTTAAAAAAGCAGAAAATTTAATTATTTTCTACTTTTTTTTTTAGAATCTCAAGCAAACAACTTATTTTTACTTTAAAAGTATTTTTTTTTTCAAATTTTTTTTTTTGAAAAAAAGGTACTTTTTCTATTGATAAAAGTACAAACAAACAGGCTCAACATCAATGACTTATCCTCTATTTAAAACCATGAAGAATAGAGAGGAGAACAACAACCACCATCAATAAAATTGAGAGATTACCTGTCTTTATATCCTGTTTATCGCAGCTCATAAGTTTTGTACCTAAATTTGCTTATCTTCTCTTGAGAGAGTTTGAAACTCATTGTAGCTCAATTATAAGAACATTTCTACCTTGCGAGATTATACTATTTTTGTTGAGACAGAGGGAGGTTTAGTAGTATCTTTATGAGCAAGAAATCACAAGTATACTCTAAACAAAGAGAGGTTTGATGGTGTCATTTTGAGAAACAAACCATAGTAAACTTTACTTGCAAATTGGATAAAGAAAGGTTTATGAAAATCCTTGTAATAAAAAATTCGAGAGTGATAAAAAATCCTAAGTAATTGGAGACTAAATGTAGGTCACATATTGTGGTTGAATCAATATAAAACTATGCAATCTTGTCTATACTCATATCTCTTTTTATTTTTAGCATTATTTGTGTTTAAATTGTTTTCAATTTTTATTCTAAATTTTTGTTATATAATTTTCTGTTATTGAACAATAAAGAACCAATTCAACCCCCCTTGGTTCCTTCAAACAGTAATTCACTTTGCTTGGACTATACAAGATCACAACCTTTTCTAACCATATTAGTTGCTTCAAAATTGGTTGAACTTTAATTGTCACACTTGCATTTTTTGTTCCTTTTATTTATTTAGAGTGATTTTTCTATACTTGCCCTTTTGAGTGATTAAATAAAGTGAACCGTTTTAAAGAAATTTTGGCTTTCAAGGGAAAGCATAGAAAGCCAACGTTTTTCTTGCAACACTACTCACAACATTTTCGTGTATATGGCCATGCGGATGTGCCGTTTAGAAGAGTTTGTTGACAAAATGGAAGTATGCCCAATATTCATTCGCTCCTGAAAATGTGGCATGTTGCTCTATAATTTGTCTGATTGGAGATATATTTTGGTAACTAGTAGTAATTTACAAATGCGAACAACTATAGTTTAGATTTTTAAAACCAATAAAACTAAATGTAAACAACCATGAATAACTTTTATATGAAAGTTTCCCATAAAAAAATTATATAAAAGTTACATAAAATGTTAGATATTCAATTCATTATAATATATTTTATTTAAAAACAATACTCTATTATAAAATGGAAATATTTATTTATTTTTTTTGCATTCAAAAGAATAAAAATCAATATTTTTTCTATATAACTTTTTATCAAAACATTGGACCTCATTAGAGATATGAACAACACTAGAGAATTACATGATACATACATTTTCTCTATTTAATTTTCTTTTGTCATTTAGTGAAGATTCCAACACAGCAACTTGCGATGCAATCTTGTTTTAATGTATTTATAATGTAATAAATGCCTTTTGGCAAGGGCAACTTCGTCATATGAAAAGTGTTATGCGTTAAAAGCACAAGCCTCACACTTCTTTCTTTCACTTCTCCACCACCTCCTTCTTCACTCCAGTTTTTCTTCTCTCAAGTTTTGAATTGAAATCTGTTCAAAGCGAAGTTAAGGTATCTCCCTTTTCTTGCTCTCTCTGTGTTTTTCTTTCCTTGTATTTGATAATCAAATTCAGTCCAAATTCATACATCAAAATGTTTGTACGTGTAGTTTGGTTTAATGGTGATTTTTTTATTTAATAAAATAATGAAGAGTTTAAAAAGGCTTTGCATATTGTTTTTACTGACAAGGACCAAAACCATTGAGTTATCTCGGAGCTTTTCCTCTTCTTGTAGTTCTGGATACTTTGCATAATACATTGCATGTGAGAATGGCCACAATAGCATTATACACTTGATGTTAAGATACTTATGAGGCACATTTGTTTTTTTCATTTATTTGTTTGATCAAGCTTCAATTTTTAATCCTCAATTTTGATTCGGATTATTCTCATTGTGAGAAATGAAGGAAACCCTTGTGATCTATATGTCAAGCTTTGGAACATTTGATTCAAGTTAAAAGGGTTACACTTACACAATCGATTTCTAGAGGTCTCGTCAATGTTTGAGATGATAAACATGATATGTGGTATATATGCCATAGCAAAATGCCCATATATAATATTGTCATCAGCCTAAAAATGTTTTCACATAGTTGCCCCCATATATATATTCACTTCGAAGTATGAATCGAAGGATATATATCATTCCAACCTTATAGTATCTTTTCCCCCTAGAGAAATTAATGCCGAGGTTCATGGCTGGTAAGAAATAAAATTTAATATTTCCCAATAATCATTATATGACCTTTTTTTTTTAACATTTTTAAATAAAGATCTATTAATTGTTTAAATGTATTTTATTCTTCTTAATTTTATTACAACATTTATGATTGGAATGGATTCTTTCAATTGAAAATTTCACATGACTTTGTTATATGTTGATTTTTATCATTGATTAGTTGCTTTTGTAGGTTTTATATTTATTTGGTTCCACCTTCTTAATCAATAATAAAAAATAATACATGACAAAGTTATGTGAGCTTTTTAATTGAGAGGATCCATCCCAAATTAATGTTTATTTTTCATGATATGATTCTTTTTTGGATGTCCTGTACATATAAATGATCAAGGAATATTTTGAAGGCTCATAAAAAGACTATGGATCAAAGCCAACATGGGCAACCTGCAACAACAGGAAGGACTAGCACTCCAGCACAAGCTTATGGCATAAAACAATGTCAATCCAACCGTATCACAACACCCACACATCCTCCAACTGAGGTTGTAGCTGGTCCTTCTGCCCCTTCACCTTGCTTGAGAGAGCAGCACAACGCTCAACATTACATGCACCAGTTACAACAACAAGAATTGCATCAAAAACTACATCACTTCTGGGAGAATCAGTACCGAGAAATCAAGCAAACCACCGATTTCAGAAATCATAGCTTGCCTTTGGCTAGAATCAAGAAGATCATGAAGACTGACAAGGAAGTGAAGATGACATCAGCTGAGGCTCCTGTTATATTTGCCAAGGCTTGTGAAATGTTCATTATGGAACTGACAATGAGGGCTTGGGCTAATGTGGAGGAGAGCAAGAGGAGGACACTTCAGAAGAATGACATTGCAGCTGCAGTCACAAAGACTGATGTGTTTGATTTTCTAGTTGATGTTGTCCCAAGGGATGAAACTATGGATCTTGACTTATATGAGGGCATAAGAAGTGGAAGCAATGCGCGAAATGAAAATATTCCTTATGTTCCTTATTAGTATTATTATATGCCACCTCAGCAGGTTGTTGGTCCACCATATGGTCCTCCAAGAATGGTGATGGGAAGACATGTTCCTAATCAAAATTATCATGGGCAACAAACTCATCCTTTTGGGGCTCAATTGTGTCCAAAACAACAAAACCATTCTTCAGACTCAGATGATTGAGCAAATAATAGTCATTGGTGGAAATAACAGTGAGGAATAGAAATTTGCTGTATGTCTAGCTTCAAATTAAGTCGGGAAGATGTATTGAATCGTCAGAGTCCCCCTTTCTCGAGTTTTATGTTTTCTTTTTAATGTTGTTAATGTAGTGGGATTGATATTAATGTAAATTGTAAAATATGAAATCATTTTAAATAGCAATTTGAGAGACATCAATGTAGCATTTTTTCTTTTAAAAAGAAAAATTCCTTTTTTTTTTTTCACCTAGATTGTGCCCTTACTAATAAACCCCCCCCCCCAAACAACAAAAAAAAACCTCACAAGAAAGATCATAAAACCACACTCGTGCCATCATAATTCCTACCATGCTCCAACTTATGAATATTTTAAACTAAATTTATATAACAAATAATAATAATCTTAAAATTAATATATCATCTTATATAAATTAAAGAATATTTTTAGAAGTATTAAACTAATGAAAATAAATCAGTATACTTAATTATATTAGTTGATACATTAAACCTACTATTTATTTAAATAAGGGTTCATCTAAAACTTAGTTTGATATTGCTGTGACTTTCTGAAAGTTACTGAGCTCTCTAGACTCTTTAAAAGATACTCTTAAAAAGTTATAGTAATATTATTTAATAAAATAATATAAAAATTATTCTCAATAAACAAAAGTCATAAAAATAATATTTGATAAAACTACTCTTTAAGAAATACTAAAATAAATATAATGAATAGAAATACTAAAAATAATCATTTTTACTTTTAATATTATTAAAAAATAAGATTATATAAATCTTTTAAATTTTAGAGTGCACATACCAATTCTAAAAAACACTCTATAAGAGTTCTCAAAAGCACCCTAACTTATAAAAGCCAGGAACAAAAATATCTCAACTTTTTGATTTACCAAATAAAAAAAATTGACTTATATTTTTATAAACTAAAACACCCCTTCAAAGAAGGCCACCAAAATAGGCTTAACTCTATTGCGGAGTAATTTTTAGACTTGCACCAAACAAAATACACTACTTTAAATCACCTTTTAATTAGTACATTCAAAGATAAAATTTATTATATTACAACTGATTATAAAGAAAATCAATCAAACTTGAAATTAATTATTAAAACAATTTTATTTTCATAACTAAACCAAAAACGCCCTTATTCTTTGGGCAAGCAAGACAGTAACTTCACACGTTGTAGAGAAGTGTCTGGAGGTCACAAACAGCATTAACTGGCAGGGCAAATATCTTCCAAACTGCAAGAAAGAATCCAAGAGCTTAAACTGAACCCAACTTGCTCATAATAAAACCAAAACTAAATGTTTATGTAGAAGACACTACCTCTTCCCCAAGCACTCAATGATGTCACCAGTGACAGTTGATCTTTTCTTATTGGAGAAAGCAAGGGAAGCAGCCTTCCTCATCATAGCAGACCCAGCAATGCATCCCAAAACTGCTGGATTTTTACAACTGCAACAAAAATATAATTAAGGATTCAAAGATGGGCAAATACATGCCTAAGCAAAATAGAAAAAATTAATTCCTTGTAGAATCTAGGCAAAGTAACGACATGTAACCTGAGATTTGAATTTGGATCAGCAGCTTTGATATGTTGGCGTGCCCATGACAAAAAGACAGCTACACTGCATGAAAATTAAAATAAATATATTTTTACTTACAAAATCTCGAATTTCAACTGTAATAATATTTATATCTAGTTTATTAGAATTGACAGAATGGTAATTTGTTTACTAAATCATGTTTATTGGGTTCCGGAGTTTAGACTCAAACGTTAAGTGTATTTGGATTATCCAGGGCCAATAAAATGAGTAAAGCACATTGTCTTGGACATGTGATGGATTGAACCAAGACAACCCTTCATGAACTGTCAGGTCTCATCTCCTCTCATTCTATAAATGTGTTAATTTTAGACATATAAAGGATGACAAACGACAATGTCCAATATTCACAATCACTTTCTTATATGACAAATGACGATATCCAATATTCATAATCACTTTCCTATCAAGTGAAAGGGAAGCCATCTGACATAGAGGGGAGCCATCTAAGCAAACAACATAAAATTTCCTTGAAGAGAATTTCACAAACACCAAGAAAAAAATTACTTGCCTTCCAGAAAGGATATCACCTTGGCCACCACAGCGTCTAGGAGAACCATAGATGCTCACTGATTTGACTGCACGAATAATAAGCAGAATCAAATGATTTACAAACATCTATGGATCACTATAATATAGATATCCCATAAGCAGGTGCCATGTGCATATAGCAGTCTATACAGCATCATATATTGTCAACCCCGAGTTTCATGCTTCATAAAACATTGCTGTCTGTTCCAAAACATAAATCTCTTATTCCATAGATAAATTTAGGAGAGTTCAATTGCATTAATAACCTTTCAGTTCTATTGTCTCGTATACAAAAAGTCATATAGCCACTGAGAAAGGAAACCACAAGAACATCACATTCTTGATTGGTGTCACAAAATGCTGCTCAAGCTAAAGAAGGATGAACAAGAAAATAATGTTCATCCCATCCCGCACCCTATGTGTGTGCATAAGGAATAACAAGGCTTTTATATTTATCAAAGATCTACCTGTGTCACCATCACTTATTAGATCAGATTTTCCTTTCTTTAGGATAGTGACACCACCTATCCTGCCACAGAACAGTCCACAATTGTCAATAAACTGTTGTACTTAATGACAGCAAATAATGAGAAGTCACTGAAATGTATCTGTGATCCACACAAGTAACTTAGCGTGCTCTATTTCTTTGTATTGCCAAAAGCTGTTAGTTTTCTCTTAGCAAGAAATCAAAGGATTATAATCTGCTTTCACAATATTTGACCTGCACATGTCATGGATCAGCCTGAGCAACAAGCAAATCACACTGCCCATGATAGAGTACTTAATCAGGATTTAAAATTTCAAGCATATTTCCAATTAGAGTCTTGAGACAAAAGTGCTCAGAGCCTCAGATTCACCATAAAAAGGAATGACTGAGGTCGTATAGAAAGTGCTAAACAGAATAGCTATTTATTTTTTAGAGAACCAGACGATTGAAAAAATAGGAGTTCCCAATTGAGAAATGCAACCAACCATTTATTGCTAAAGTATTTTATGTAAGATTTTTCATGGCCAAAGGGCAAAAATAAAATGGAGCAGTATCTGGCTGGTGACATACTGATTTTGCAGTTATATGACTCATCTGCCAACTAAGCCCTTGACAATTGTCCATTATCTGAAGTGAGCACTACTATAATGAGTGATTGGATGGAACTGCCATTGGCCATGTACTTTTAAAAAAATGCAGAATTGAGAGGATCAGAAACTTGTTTAGATCTCTGTCAGAATGAATGGCATGCATATTTGGATTTACACAAGTTAGCATGCTGAAAGTGCATGTGGTTGCACAACCAAACTGTCTTCAACAGATACACCTCTTACAAATAGCATATAAATACATAAGGATCAATTGCCTGAAAATTGACAACTGTTCTACATCAAAAAACCAATAATTTGAAGCAAGGAACTTACTGTTTGGCTAGAGATAGCACTTGCTGAGTAGCTTCTACATCATTCACCTCAGAACTCAGTGCTTTTTGAACAAGACGCTTATATTCATTGACATTTGGAGTTAGAACAGCTAAGGCATAGCCACTAACAAGGTCAAGATTATTTGTAACAAGAAAAAGTCCATCCTGAAATACCCCCAAAAATTTGATGAGAATGATCAAATATGTGCAGGCTAAAAAAGCGATCACTAGGCATATGTTAATCAGACTATACAGTGTCTAAACCTCAATGTACATACCCCATCTATCACAATTGGGATGTTTGACTGTCTTGCATGTCTCATGATTTCACTCACACAATCCTGGCAACAATGTGCAAATGTTAGAATTAACAATAGTGGACATTGGCAAGTGGCAACAATTATGTCATACTCAGACAACATATAATATCATAGAACTCCAATGGGAAAAAATAATCCCTATACCATAAGGGGAAATAGAAAACAATAGGCTTAGTAAGCACCATCACTGAGTACATCTTGAAAGTCCAGTTTTCTAATACAGCCATAAAATCTATGAACCCTTATTAAGCTTAAGCTCATAGACTGTGGTTCTTTGAAATGGTACCAAAAGCTGGTTAACAACGTGATCTAGTCATCCTTGCTATTTTCAACTTTATTATCAGAATTTCCAAACAAAGCAATATAAAATTTTAAAAGTTATGAGATCATGCTTTGTCACATCTGAAGCCAAATGAGCTTTCACGAGTAAAAACTGCCTCATGGGTTCTCAAACAGTTTATTGTCTTAGAATGACTAGTTCATTGACAGTCTTTGACCCATCATTAAGCAATAGTTGTAATTAGCATCACATGCATCCATGTAATCATAGATGCATACTGGAAAGAGACAAGTTAAAAGATAAGCAAGCTGTTTCCATATGTGTAATAAAAATGGGATCCAATGAATCGTCCCAAGAGAAAGCATACTAGAAGAAATGGGTCTCTTCCAAGGCCTGGACCAATGACAAGACAGTCAAATCTTTCCATCCACTTGTCAACTTCAGCAAGAACCTTACTTGATATGATTTTCTTGTCCTCCTCCCTGAAACTAGCCTCTCGTTAAAAACAACATCCACATGGTTCTGAGATGTACATGCACAAAGATAAAGATTACATAGAAGTTGTACCTGACACTGTAAGATTCTTCCAAAACAGGGTGCACAATCAACTCAGGACTGTAGCTTTTAATGACAGGAGCAGCATCTTTTGTACAAAAAACATGGGACAGATCTGCACCCTGCATGGGTGGGAAAATAATTGGATAATTTGACAAGACAAAAACAGGTAAAATAACTTCCAAATAGTGTATCCGTAAAAAAAAAAAAAAAAAAAATGACACCCTTCCAAATAGTGTAGAGAACCTCGAAGAAGGGAGAAGGTAATCAGTCTGAGTAATACAACCAACCAAACTGGGTGGAGATTTCAGTATGAGGGGGTAAACGGGTAAACAAGAAAGAAGTGCAGGTACTAACAATTTTTAAGGCTGAAATAGCAGCAAAATATGGAGCACCTGTGTATTCACGGCATCCTCCAATAACAGCTATTTTTCCTGGTTTGAACCATAAGAGAAGGAAACATTAGATATTTCTTATTTTCTCTCCAGCCACAAAACATAAATATAAACAATACAGGATTAGTCCTCTGGTCATAACTGACAGGTAGCAACATATTTCTTTCTGAAATTTCTATATAACATGAACATAACTCACCACAGCCTTGGTAGTAAAATTTAAGGCATATTTGCAATAATTGGGGAACATTTTATTACATGGCACGTCTTGAAAGTAAAAGGTAAGGAATGAATAAAAAAACAAGCACGGCTGTATAATAAGTAAATAGCACATATGTATTGACTGAAAGAAGGTATGTTAGTATTGCAATTCCTTTGATTATTAAAAATACAAAACCAAAACAAAAAGGATGATATGGAATTACAAGAATTGTGTACCTGCCTGGCCTTTATGTCTACTAGGATCAAGGGCAGGAGTAATTGATCGAATAATACTCTCAGCATCAACCTCAACAGATCCTAAGCCTTGCATATTTCTAGAATGGGCGTGAATGTGATGATCAATGCCACCTCCCAGAGACCTTATCAAGAACTGTTGCCTTCTGTAAACAGGCGAAGAAGCCAGTAGCATGCAAGTGTTTGAACAACTCAAGAAGGATAACTGGAAATTCATCACATGTTTCATCAACATGAGCAAACAGCATCCCCTATTCACAACCCCAAGCAAACAATATTATGTAAGCTTCTTACCTGCAAATATCTCAAAAAACACTAATTCAATCAATCCATTAGAAATTCTGATAGAACTCAACTCCAAATTTCGTCACAAATGCAGATAACACTCGATAAATCCAAACTTTTCAGATGAAACAACACATCAAGGCAATCAGTGAATAAAGGGGATAAAATAAAAAGAAAATGAAGCAAATATTTGGTTATAATTATAATATACCTGAAAAAAACAATTTTTTTAAGGAACATAGAAAGCTTCAGAACAACTTCAAATTCAAACCCACCGTTTCACGATTCAGCGAGCTTGGATGGTATAGCTGAGAATTCAGTAATAGCAGTGATAAAGTCCATTTTTTATTATTTTTATTTTTTTTAATAATGAACGCACGTGTTCCCATTTGTAAGACGCTTAAAAACGACTTGTCGTTTTCGTTATTCTTCGTTTTCCATTCACCAAAAGTCGTCTTTTCTACTACACTGTGTGTATGTGTGTGTGTGCGTGTGTGGTGGGTTCAAAAGGCATGGCTCCAAGGTCATATATGAAGATGAACGCGATTAGGTCAGGGATAGTGGTGCTTGGAGCGTTGGCGTTCGGATACCTCAGCATACAGATTGGTTTCAAGCCTTACCTCGAGAAAGCTCAGCAACAAAACGCGATTCTCCAACCTGATTCTGACCCAACTTCTTCACCTTCTCAGGAATCCTTTTCTTTCCCAGAACGAACCTCATAGCATGCTTCAGCCCTGAGCCTGTTTGGATTGAGAGAAAAAAGGAAGGGAATTTCGTTGCCCCAGTTGCGTTTCGAGAATAATACTTTGCTGGGGAAGACATTTGTTTAAATTTTTTTTTAAAAAAAATAAATTGGTCAATTGTTATTTATTTTATTTGCTTTTACATTACATGATTATCGGTGTTAATCAATTTGTTCTGATGTCAGTGTGGTGATATCATGTTGGGCTGTTTGACTTGTTTTGTTATATTGCTTTGGTATGTTTGGATGGGACAATATGCTTCTTGCTTCAACAGCTCCTTTGCTTCTGCTTAGCCTTTTGTTTGAAATGAAATTTAGCCTGTAGCATATATTCTTTGAAATTTAGCATGTGTGTATTGGCTATTTCCTATTTGCCTATGTGCTTTCTTTCTTAGAGAATCTCTTTGTAGTTTGTACATGTATGTAAAGCATGTACATTATTGAGAGTTAATCAAATAAACCTAAGAGGTTGTACTAGCAGATTCCTGATTTGTTTTATTTTATTTTTTTTGGGGGGCTTGGATGATAAGAAAGTCCTTAACCTTCTACTAAATGCTATTTGACCAATCAGAAACCCTGTAAAGGGG
Organism: Pterocarpus santalinus; assembly: GCA_031439595.1. Lineage (NCBI taxonomy): Eukaryota > Viridiplantae > Streptophyta > Magnoliopsida > Fabales > Fabaceae > Pterocarpus > Pterocarpus santalinus. The sequence goes on from CM062530.1 coordinate 58,945,149, forward strand.
GGAGGGATAGGAACAAGAGGCAACATTTGGAAGTGCCTACTTTGTTGTTGGTTGCAGGTGGCTTGCTGGATTAGATGTAGCATGAGCAGCAAGTTGGTTGAGTTGAAAGTAATCAAACTCAACTCCTTAATCCACTAACTGAAATTTCTTAGTTCACTAACTGAAGAGGGATCAGCGCCAGAGTTTGTCTATTCGCTTGCAAGAGAATGGTGGAGCAACTTCCTCACAAATGCTCCCACTCAGGTTGAGGTATTAATCAGAGCAACAATTCCTTTAGATAAGTGCTGTATGAGTATGTAGATTTTGCTATTCTTGATTCATTAATCTCAAACCATGGCATGATATTTGCAACATTAGATGCTGTAGATTGTACCAGTAAGTCAATGTTTATTGTTTTCATTGGTTTGTTAAAAAATTCACTAGATTTTTTTTTTTGGGGGGGGGGGGGGGGATTCACTAGAGTTAATACATGGCGTACTGATCATTTACATCGTAAATAGATTGACAAAAAAGGGCTTGCTGGGGAAAGAAGACAAAATTTGGTTGTAGGACTGGGATTTAAGGGGACAAGACTGTTGCTAAGGTTGTGTTATGCGGCATGCATGCAATATACCATCATATCATAGCATATATCACAGGACAGCTAGCAGGGATAAGTCTGCAATATCTTCAAAAGGGCCAAAAAAAAAAGGGGTAGAAAACTTCAGAATCAGATAAGGTGGAATGTAAGAGACATTTCCATAGGATTCAAGAAGTGATAAGTGATGTATTGGAAGCAACTGGGGAGGGAAATTACTCATAAATTTACTCAGCAGCAGAAGTGTTTGCTGAATTAACCAACATGGAGTATTTCAACAGAATATTCTCTATGGGGCCTGCATTGTGCTCATGCCAGATGCTGTTGGGGTGAGGGTGTTCTTTCATTGCTCCTTGAGGCCGGAATTTTTGCTACAGAGGATGCAGGCTCTGATTTATGGGATATCTTACATTATTGATGTCACATACCCTTCTCCTGTGTTATTCGGTTTCCCTTTCTTTGGTGAATGTGGATATTAAGATCACTTTGAACCTCATGGTTTTAGCTGAGTGAGTTGTGATTACTTGTCACTAACCTTAGTCTTACTCCTAATCTTCTCCAGAATCTGTGTAACATAGTAAGTTCTCCAAATTTCTTCTTTTTAATGTTTAACAAGAAAAAAAAAAAGAACTCTTCTTTGTTGGGGGAATGGGGGATGGCCGGATGGAGAATGGGGGAACTGAAGTTGTTTTCCTACACATAGGATGTGTTTTCAGTTCCTTGAAATGTTATGCTGATTATGTAGAGCATTGACAACCCTTTTTTTTTTTTTTGCTTTTTGTTTTTTGTTTTTTGTTTTTTTTAGAGCATTGGCAGTCCTGTGAAGCTATGTGGATTGTGGATCTGAGGAATATGTTTAATTTGTTAATGGTGTTCTTCCAATAAAAAAATGTAGAATGGTGGGTAGAGCTCCACACAAACAACAAAGATGTTATTCGGATGTGAGCCTTAAATCATGCATGATCTGTTACTGTTATGGACAGATAATTAAAGGGTATTTTTTCAACAAACTTTCGTTGATTGATAATTAAAGACAATAGCCTATCTAGAACAAAAAACTAATCCTAAAATAACCAATGAACATTACACAACTTCTGATAACTCACATGAGAACATACATGATTTTTGCATTTACACTATAGACGGACAATGGAGCATAGGTGAGCTTGTTAGATTTCTGATTTTGGTTCTAAAGCAACTTTTATAAAAAGAGGGAATAGTTCTTAGCATATAGCTTAACCAGTAACTGAAGGTTGTCTTTGGTTGATTTGAGTCAATCTTAGCCCAAGATTTTATTGGATCAATATTTATGTCAAAGTTGGGTCGTCGGTAAAAATAGCTCAAGTTGGGCCGGGTCAAGCCTGGACCGGTCCGACAATACGTGGTTTTTTTTTTTTTAATCTCAATGTCAGCTTGATCTCGGCAGCAAATGTATTATCGCATCCTTAATATTTTTTTTTTTTCACTTTGAAAGTTTTGAAAAATAAGTCAGAAATTTTCAAGTCTCAACTTTTCGTCTCTACAACAAAGGAGAGTAAACATGGCATGGAAGCCTCTTGGTTTTTTTGGTTGGTACAACAAAGAAGCACATTTCTTATGTATGGCAAATGGTATGCTCTACCAATAGCATAGATTGAAAGTTGAAATTATCACTTCCTCTGAGTAAGTCACTTGGAGACTCGTTGACTTCGAAGCTGCGATGCTTTCTGACTTTGTCAGAGTAGGCATGCTCTGCAATCTCCTCATTCCTTCATTTGATCGCACGTTAATCACTCAACTGCTGCACTGCAGCACCATATTCCTTTAACTCTTGCCACCCCTTTTTGGATTCTACTTGGCAAAGCGTATTAATTTTTGGAGCTTAGTCAACTTACCAAAGTCCTCAAAATGGCAAAATCTTAGATGAAGTTGTGCCATTGCGGGTAAGTTTATGCTATTATTAGGGGGAATGATTCTCCTCTATAAAAATCTTATATGACCTTATTATGTATTAATTTTTACTATTGATTAAGAAAATAGAATTAAATATGAAACTTATAAAAATATTTAATCAATAACAAAAATTAGCATATGATAAGATTGTATGAAACTTTTACATAAAAGAATCCATTCTCATTGTTAGGAGTATTGATGACTCTAATTAAAAAAAATCTCTAAACTCAGTCCTAAATAGTACAATCTATATAGAAATCTAGAATGGCCAGGAGAATTGTTATCCATACTTCTACCCTCTCAATTTTTTTCTTGAGATAATAAACACTACACTATTCAAGTTCAAAGCCACAAGTCTGTAAATTGCACAGTAGGAAATATGACATTCAAAAGCTGCAAGTCTACCATTTTGCCTTAACTCACATGTTACATCCTTGATCGTTAGGTTGGGACTGCCAAAGTGGGGGCCGCCATTTCCCCACATCCCATTTTGTTCATTCTCTTTTTTAGATGATATAAAACAGATAGTATTGTATTATCATGTAATTAGATAAAATATTTTCTATTTTTAATGTTTTAAATGTTTTCTTTTAAAACCCATGTTTTACGAGTAATTTTTCTTAATTAATTAAATACATTAAATCTATTTTCTTCATACCTCGCCTTTTATATAATTAAGATTCACAATATTATTACTCTATCAAATACTTACTTATATACAAATACCTCGTGTTTTGGAAATCTATAAAAATCCCCTGTACCAGGAAGGGTAATGAAACAATAAATTTTTCATTTATCATAGTTCTGAATAAGTTGACTCCGTAATCCATATCCATATAGAGAATTTCTCCTATATCAGAGTTTTATATTGCTTAAAGATATATGGCTAAGATAGCTTTTATAAAAATTTGGGTAACTCTCTTTTTATGAACTAATTTTTAAAGTTGAGTTAAGTCCACTCAATTTTCAAAATAATATCATAGCATATCCTGTAATTGTTATTATTTAGTCACCTACATATATTTAGTTCTATAGACTTCACGCTTTAAATATCTAATCCTGGGCAAGAAGAGAGTATGTTAGAGTCTCATATATATATATATAGCCAAAATAATTTTTATAAAACCTTAGACAACCCTCCCATATGACCTAATTTCTGGAGTTAAGTTAGGCTACTTAATTTTTAAGATATATATATATATCATTTACTTTTTTAAAACAAGGAAGAACGCACTACCTTTTTCCTCTTTTTTGTTCCTTCGAAAAGTAACATGATCAATCTCCTCTCAACAAGCATACCTTGCGGCTGAATAAATTTGCTTTAGTTTAAGTAATATAATAGTACATCTATGTTACATCCCTACTATTTTATTTGCCTTCATTTTCCATGCAATCACTCCAGTTAAGGTACCCACGTTAGTTGATTCTTTGTTCTTCTATTCAGTTGCACGCCGACGTTTTCATGTAGGCTTCTCGCATTTTATGAAAAAAAATCAATGTTGTTCATGCATCATATTTTTATAACACACGTTCGCATCCTCATACCTTTTTGTTTTTAAATGAAAAATAAAAGGAGAGAACTCACCTACTCATTCTCTCTTTTTCTCCTTTTATTTATTTGTTAATTTTTTTTATGGGATTAAAGATGTGAATCATATGGTATAAAACTGTAGTGTATCAATAGCTATTTTATTAATTTTAATAAGGGTGCTTTAATCCATACTATTATATAAGGGTATATTTGGATGGAGTTTTAGAGAGAAAGAAAAGAAAAAGATTTTTTTTTTGAATTTAGGATATACATATTTCTATAAAATTAAAGATATGATGATAGAAATGTTTCATGATCATTTATCATTTTTATTTTAACTTTTAAAACTAAAATATATATTCTTAAAATGAAAAATTTGCCCTCACTTCCATTTTCCTTCAAAATCCGCAATCCCAAATATGCCAAAAAGAAAGTTTTTAAATTTATCTAATTTTTATTTGAATATAAATACAAAACAATAATTATATTCATCTTATTATTTTTTCACAAAAATAAAATGTTTTATACCTCTTATCATATACTATAATTATAATTCACTTCAAATACATAATATTACAGGTAAATGATTTCCTAATCAATTGATACATATAAAATAATTTTTGAATTTTTTAAAGAAAATAGGTAATACTTTTGATGATTACCTTCTTAAAAGAATTTCCTAATCATTTAAAACATATAAAATAAAATTTGAAATTTCAAAATATTAAATATTTAAATTTTTTATTTAATACTTTTTATATCATTTTCTAAATCAATGATTGATTGACTAGATAATTAAAATGTTAAGTTTTTAACACACACACACACACACACACACACACACACACACACATATATATATATATATATATATATATATATATTGTTGTTCGATTGAAAGCTAATTAATGGAAAAGTTTTTTTCTCCACTATCATTAATATTTGAAATTTATTGCACTCTTGACAATTGGGTAGATGAATAATATTAATATGTGAAAGGCTTTTACTAAAGAGAATATCATGAGATAAAATGTTAGACATACTCATTTATCTGAAAATTTTGATAAAATTTTTGTCATTTTAATTTTTTTCAAAAATAAAATTATTTTAATATTAATTTTATTATAAGAATAATTTTTATACACTAATAATATAAAATAAATTATTTTATAATCTAATAAAAATTTAACAAATGCTATATTAGTGTATAAAAATTATTTTTTAAATATTTAATCTGAAAATTACTTTTTTATTCACAAAACTACAACTTGAAAATTTAGTTAAAGTAATAAGTACGGAATCTCATTTTTAGCGGCAATAAGTATGTCATCATTTAATTATTATTTTTTTAATGCAAAAGTTGACACACAACAATTTTGAAAAAGTTATTAACTATATTTCATTTTATTGGATGAAAGCCGCTTTGAATCAGCAGCATAAGCTGTGGTGACGGTGTCGGGATTGCCGTTAAAATGAAGCCACTGACCCACGCTCCAAACTTCCGCGCGTGGTAGCACGTAGCCAATCAACCCCAACGCTCTTGAAAACACGTAAACAACGTGGTGCACGTCTCCACCTTCCGTTGTTCCATTTTCTTTACAATTTCAATTGTGGACTCATCCACGTTTCTGCCATTTTCTAATTCACTTAAGATCCAATAAATGAGAAACAATTTAATTTATATGCAATAAAAATATAAAATAATTTTATACTATTATCTAATAAAAATAAAAAAATTATCAACATGATTTATATTTAAGTAATTACCTATAATAATATGATGTATTTTATAATTTTTATTGGATGGTGATATAAAATAATTTTATATTATCAGTGCATGCCAACTAAACTTAGTAAGTCTTACCATTTTTAATTTTCAAAGAAAATCCTCCCTTCCATTTTTAATCAATACTTCATCAAACCACAAAGACTCTCCCAAGGAAGAAAATTATGAAAACTAGTAAAGGAAATTAGAGAAGGTGTATAATAATATTATTAAAGATTAATTTTGATATACTCTCGATATAAAAGAATATTATATTATCATTTAATTATATATCTCTAGGGCATATTTAGTTGGGGGTAAAAATAAAAAAAAATTCATCGATTAACTTTATAAGTAAAATTACACATGAAAATTATCCATAAAATTTTTTTTTCGTATTTTTATCCCCTAACCAAACACATTCCTATTTGTTAGACTTTTAAAATAATGATATGATAATATATGATTGAATATCTATATAATTTTCTTTTTATATTAATAATATATTAAAATTAAATAAATTTTAATACACTATTAATATAAAATTAATTTTTTATATTATAAAGCTTAGGTTAAAGACACTTCATTTTACTTCGAGATTTATGCCAAGCATTTATAAGAGTAATTAAAAATTACTCATCAACGATAAAACTTAAGAATTAAAGTCAAAACATGATGACACATAAATAAAAGGTTAATTAGGTGAGCTAATTTCTATTAACTATAAAATTAATATTATATTATTTTTTTAGTACATGAATTAATTTTATACTATTAAAAATACATGAAAATCAAATCCGTAATATTATATTTACAATATCATAATAATAGAATAATATTATCAAGTATAGATATGGAGACGTGAATGCTCCCTTGCTTCTTCCACACCCAAATCTTTCGTTTCTCTTTGGCCTTTTTCATTTCACGTTAATTTACTAAACTGACCCAGCAAGCAAGGCTTACAAAGCATGCTTCCCTTCTATTGGGGGTCCATGAAAGTCCCATATATTCCTTGCATGCCACCCTTTCTTCTGCGTTTCCAAAGTTTCCATCTTCCTCTGCTCTTTATCTTTCTCATCACCCTTCACCACTCCACTTACCCCATATTCCGGAACTTGAATTCCTCTGTGTTTTAATGTCTTCCAAGAGTTCCCCAACACAGCAACACGTGGAAGCCATGCCAGCGATTGAAGCTTTCAGAAGGGTCAAACGTTTGAGGCTGTTTGAACCTTCTCTGGGTTTTGCTGGATTCTTTCTAGTAACTGTCCTTGTCATTTGCAGCTTCTTCTACTTGGACTACAGAGAATTTGCTGGAATGTTTGGTCTCTCAGTTCAATCCCAGAGGTTTACTTTGCCTCAGAAAACAGGTCCAGCAGAGGACCAAAGAGTTGAATTTCTTGGAGAAAAGGGTGGTGGGTGCGATGTGTTTGAGGGTAACTGGGTTTGGGATGAGAGTTACCCTTTGTATCAGTCAAAAGATTGCAACTTCCTTGATGGAGGATTCCGGTGTTCTGAGAATGGGAGGCATGATTTGTTTTACACAAAGTGGAGGTGGCAACCCAAACATTGCAACTTACCAAGGTAGTAGTTGTGATGTTTATGTCTTTTTTTTTTTTTTTTCCCCTCATCTTCAGCATATTTTGGTTGTTTAGAAAAAATGATAAAGATAAATAATAACAAACTAAAACCAATGGCCATCGCTTAGAGAGGGCAAATCTTTCGGTGTGTAATAATTTCTATTAAATTTTTATGGAAATAGTCATCAGCTATCATGTTCACTTGTCAGCAAACAATGCTGATGTTTAATTTTAAGTGCTAGCAATTTGAAATGGACAAACAAAGGGAAAAAATACAATAGTGTATGACTTTGAACATGTCTTACCATACTGAACTCTTATCTGGCATCTCTGAGAGCGACCTAATGGGTGGCAATTGGCCATCGTATCCGTTGTATACTTGTGTTATATAAATACAATTTCTGTAACTTAGCAGCTTTGTGAAAATGACATTTTGTATTCACTTTCCACACAGAACTACGACCCTTCTTGGATGGCTCTACTATATTTTTGTGGATGAGAAATTGTTCAATTTCTTATGAACCTAATTATTGACGGAAGAATATAATTTAGTGCCATGTCTATTCTTACATGAAAAAGATTTGTCCATTGTTTTGCCGTCTCACATAACCTTCAAGCTTGAATATATTTCTCTCCCCTCCCTTGGTTTTGACCTCTTCTCTTTTACAATATTAGCTGCACCGTGGCCATTAATCGGTGTCTTGTTCTATATGTCTATGGGAGGGATGAAAGCAAATGCTTTTTATGTATCTTCTGTAATTTATTTTCTTTTCTTAATACTGCCGGTATGTAATTGTGGGCTAACATTATACTAATATATATTATGTTGGTGAATTTCAACAATTTTTTTTGGGTTCAGAATTTCACCGGTTTCGTTTGTACTCAGGATAGTAGCATATGCCTTTCAGTGTTTCAAATGCTAAATCAAAGACTACTTTTGTCTGTGTTAGTATGGTTGCGATCAGTAGCTATGGATTCACTTTTTTGGTTTATCTTAATTTAACTTGAAATAATTTTCCCTATGATTTAATGCAAAAAAGTGAATTGAATTAAGCTTAGACATTTGGTTTGTCACTAACAAAAACAGATTCAATGCAACAATGATGTTGGAAAAACTGCGAAACAAGCGCCTGGTGTTTGCTGGCGACTCAATCGGAAGAAATCAATGGGAGTCACTCTTATGCATGCTCTCTTCTGTAGTTCCAAACGAGGAATCAATCTATGAAGTAAATGGCAGCCCCCTCACAAAGCACAAAGGGTTCCTAGTGTTCAAGTTCAGAGATTTTAACTGTACTGTGGAATACTACAGAGCTCCATTTCTTGTATTGCAAAGCCGGCCTCCTGCCGGAGCTCCTAGAGAGATTAGGACAACCCTGAAAGTGGATAAAATGGATTGGAACTCTTTGAAGTGGAGAGATGCAGATGTCTTGGTGCTTAACACAGGGCACTGGTGGAATTATGAGAAAACCATAAGAGGGTAATTCAATCCTCCCTAGACTTTTATTACTTACATATGACCTATGACATTTATCTATATTTTTCCCCTGGAAAAAAAGATTGTAACCCTTCTGTATTTGCTCAGAGGTTGTTATTTCCAAGAAGGTGTGGAAGTTAAGTTGGAAATGAAGGTAGAAGATGCATATAAGAGGTCGGTTGAGACAGTGTTGAACTGGATACAAGATACAGTAAATCCTAACAGGACTCAAGTTTTCTTTCGTACATATGCCCCCGTGCATTTCAGGTTTGTAATTTGTTTGATAGTTCATATGACATGTAGTTCCCTTCAAATCATCTATACATATATATGAGATAATTCATCCTGAGAATATTTAGGTAGTTTCCAGCATCTATCTCCTCTAGACACCTTTGATATAATTGATTTACTGAAACTAGATAGCTGTAGTAGATATAATATTTTTCATTTCTCGTTTTTGGAATAAAACCTTTCATGTGAAAATTTTACCTAATCTTAAATTTTCATCATTGATTAGATTTTTTTATGGGATCCAGGCTGAGATCCACTTTCTTAACTAATAGTAAAAATATACACATAATAAGGTTATATAAAATTTTCACGTGAAAGGATCCATTCTCTTAGTTTCCAACAAACCATCCATAATCCGTATCCTTACTCTCTCCGAGAAGCAAGATTTGTATTTTGTAAAAAACATTTTGGTTGGAAATTAAAATTTTCTTCTCCCCAATGAATTAACACATTTGTATATGCATAACTTATTAGAAACTAAATTCCTCTAATATGTATCATCACACAGAGGTGGAGACTGGAGAAGTGGTGGAAGCTGTCATTTGGAAACGCTGCCAGAACTTGGCACTTCATTGGTGCCAAATGATAACTGGTCACAGTTCAAAATAGCCAATTCAGTGTTATCTGCACACACAAAAACTACTGAAATTGTCAAGTTCAAGGTATTGAATGTAACCCGGATGACGGCTCAGCGAAAAGATGGGCATTCATCTGTCTATTATCTAGGTCCTAATGCCACAGCACCACCCCGTCGCCAAGATTGCAGCCACTGGTGTCTGCCTGGTGTGCCTGATACATGGAATGAGCTGCTTTATGCATTGTTCCTAAAACATGAAGGTTTCTCATAGAAGGAACTTACAACAGTCATGAATATGGTTCACATAGAGCTTTTTAGTCGTGCTGTATGGATTCATGGAGCATTAAGCAGAGGAATATATGGCAATTCTTTTAAGTGCAACTTGTTTCGGCAGATTTGCATTGAGAACAAAGTTCTCTCAGATTTCATCCTTACACAACTAGCAGATAGAATTACTTGGTACAAGACTCAAATTTTGGAATTCAATCATAGACAGAAACCCAAAGTTTCTCACTTTTGGTTATGCAGATATTGTGATTAGATAAAGGAAAACAGCATGGATAGTGTAATTATCAATATATTTGTTCTCTTTTTGTACGTTGTATCGTGAATACAGTTTTGATATAAAATTAATACTGGTAAAGGAAAATGCTTCTCGCACACATTCATCATGTCAATTACAATTCTCTAAACAACGCACAAAAGTAATCAATATTATGAATTAAAAAAAAAGCTAAGCCAAATAATAATAATAATAAAACACTCCATAATTGTTCGTACTTATTACTTAACTAGATAAACAAAACTCCAAGCTCTATAGGTGCCAGAAATTATTGAATGCTCGTATAGTTTGATTTACAACTGTGCTAACTTATAGAATACATTTCATCCTTGATTACTGATTGAATCCACCATTAACGTTCACGTTTATCATTTATTATTTTATTTAAACTTAAAAATCACGGTTAAAAGCATTCTTGCTTGATAGTGTAATACTTTGTGAGCATGCAATAGTATCTCCTAAAGGTGTATTTATAAATTGAGATTTTGGAAATAACTGAAAAAAAGTGAAGAATTTAAAGAATAAGTGGATATATAGTTAAATTTAATTTAAATACATTGATAATATAAAATAATTTTATATTATCAGCCAATAGAAATAATGAAAAATATCAACTCATTCAAATAATTATCATTATAATAAAAAATTTATCATAATTTCTCATTTTTTTCCATTTTTATTGATTAATGATGTAAAACTATTCTACTTACGCTACATATCAATTAAACTCTTATTCTTTAACCATTACTCTTCTTTCCGAATTTTCTACTCACAAATACGCTATGAAGGTGCAGTCTAAACAAAACAAGGGTTGAATCGAGCCAATTGGATGCTGCCACGTGTCGCAGTGCAGGTAATCAGCTAAAAATATCGTTACCATGTTCGAAGCACTGGGGGTATTCAGTTAGAGCTTGTTCATAGTTCGTAACGTCCGTGGAGGAGCTTCATCAATGGCGGACGCGTACTTCTCTCTCTTCACCCTCCTCGTCCTCCTCCCTTTATCCCTCCTGGCCTTGCTCTACATCCTTGTGCGTCCCCGCCCCGTGAAGATCCCAATCAAGAACCGCCACGTTTTTATCACCGGCGGATCCAGCGGCATCGGCCTCGCCCTCGCGCACCGCGCAGCCGCCGAGGGCGCGCGCGTCTCCATCCTCGCCCGGTCGCGCGAGAAGTTGGAGGAGGCGCGGAACTCCGTCCGCCTCGCCACCGGCATCGACGTGGCTGCGTTCGCCGCCGATGTGAGGGACTACGAGGCGGTGAGGAAGGCGGTGGAGGAGGCGGGGCCAATCGACGTGCTGCTTCTGAACCACGGCGTGTACGTGGCGCTGGAGCTGGAGAAGCAGGAATTGAGTGAGGTGGAGTTCACGGTGGACGTGAACCTCATGGGGAGCTTCAACGTTATCAAGGCGGCGTTGCCAACTATGAGGAACAGGAAGGACCCGCACCAACCCGCTTCCATTGCTTTCGTGTCTTCGCAGGCCGGTCAGGTATAATTTGTTGTGGAAAAACTTGGTTGTGCTTGAAAGAAAGTTGAAATTCGGTTAAGGTTGAAACGTTTTTTAGGGTTTTGAATTTGATATTGTGATCTGAGTTGGGGGAAATTGGATTGTGTATGCTGGAAATTATGAGTGTTTTCAAATTGCTGTGAACGAATTCCGTATTACTAGTAACTTGTATAGATTTTTGATAGGTACCATGTATTGTCAACTTTTCATGGCTTTTACAGGGTTGATTAGGAAGTTAATTGTTCGTTTTGGTTATGGCTTGACATTGTTTGGTGTAACTTTAACCATTACTAGAGCAGTCAAGAGATCCATTTTCTTGGGTATATGCAATTTTCATTTGAAGTTCGGCATTTATGATATGTACTTTATCATATGGCACTGGAAAACCAAGTATGTAGGTAAAGCATAAACCCTTGGCGACGTTTTGGAATAACTGCCTATTTGGTTACACTTCTGGGAGGCCTAGAAGGTTTTTTATTGGAATGGAAATGAAAATGCAAAATAACTAATGTGTTTGGTATGTAAAAACTTTTTTTAGAAGGCTTTTTGAAATTCCAAAAGGTCTTTTGGGAGAAGTATCCTTGAGATTACCTTTTATTATAGAAAAAGACCTTTTGAAAAGAAATCTTACTAGTACTCTCATATCAACAACCAAAAGTAATTTTACTTTATCCTATCCAAACAAAACTCATTCTTTTAAATTTATTTTTAACATATTTAAATCAAATAAAAATCATTCTTTTAAAAGTAATTCCTCTAAAAGGCCTTCTTTTAAAATATCTTATTTTAAAAGACCTTTTCTCAAAAGTTAAACCAAACGAACCCTAAGAAATTGACCCCCTAAATAGTTAGATAAACCTTCCTCTTACTTGGGAGTTAAAGTTCCCCCAGTTTTGCAGGATTTTAATCATCCAAATGAAGGAAAGAAAAATCGATATTCAACCCATCATTCTCTTCCCTCCCCTTCTTTTGCACTCCCAACTTCCAAATGTATATTCTTAATGGTTAACCTATAAGCAATTTTACCATAAATGTAGGCATGCTCTGTCAGATCAGGCTGGCATTTATTCTTTTCAACACAGCTATTCAATACTGGGCATAAGCAATGCAGTATTTACATTAATATTCGGAGAATGGCTCTTCATGGTTTATAACGTGATAGTTGATTGTGACTTTATGAGATGAATGAACATGTGGATTGCATTTTGATGTGGACTCTTAATAAATTATTGTTGGTTGATGGGAATTTATGTTTATATATGTAGGTGGGAATTTATGGTTATGTAGCTTATTCTGCCAGTAAATTTGGCCTCCGCGGTTTAGCAGAAGCACTGCAACAAGAAGTTATAGCAGACAACATTCATGTCTCTCTGATATTCCCTCCAGATACAGATACTCCTGGTTTTGCTGAAGGTAATGAATTGGATGCTTCAGCTTATTTCTTTATGCATATTACTTTTGCTAATAGTTATCTAGCTTAAGTTTTGCATTGATAATGAGGTATGTAGCATTTGTTGAAGCGTTTTCCATGAATTTCAACTTGCTACTTCAAGCTCACAATAGATGTGAAGAGCAGGTCTACAGCTACAGATTGGAGTGCTTAACTCCATAACTTAAGTTATATTTTACTTCACAGAATTCTACATCAATTACCAGATTTCTTTTACTTGTCATTCAATATATAATAATGTCATCTTAGTCAATTCCAGCTTCCTCATTGTCAGAATGCATTTCCTTTTCTGTGTATGATCTTGTGCATTTGAATTTTCTCGTCATGTGGATGTTATTAGATTATTCCTGATTGGAAATTTATAGAGAATGACTGGCTTAAGATAATTAGTTTGAATACAAGATTATTAAATGGATTTTTAAAATTTATGCCCTCAGATTTACAAAAATGAGATTTGCGCTTTTGGCAATTCAAATATCTATTTATCTTTTATGCAGTCTCTTGGGAAGTTTACTTATGCTGTAACCAAAGTGGAAGTACAAACTGAAACGTTACTTTTACAGAAAACAAGAGAAAACCAGAGCTCACCAAAATCATTGCATCCTCTTCCAGTGCAATGAAACCTGAGGAGGTTGCTCAGAAAGCTTTTAATGGCATAAAATCTGGCAGTTTTATCATTGCTTGCAATTTCGAGGGACTTGCACTATCGCTAGCAACTGCAGGTCTATCCCCTCAGAGGTCATTCCTAATGGCATTTGTTGAGGTTGTTGCTGCTGGAATACTACGCATTGCAGCACTATGTTTCCAGTGGACTTGGTATGGAAGTATAGAGAAGTGGCACAGCCAAAGAAAAGGTAAGTGCTCCTCAAATGATGTATCTATGAGGGATGGGGAAAACATTTTTTATTTTTCCTAATTTATTTAACCCAGCCCAGGTCCTAGTTGTCAGATAACTTACAAAAGATTAATAAAGGTTTACTTATTCATCTTTTGTTCCCTATAGTTTACCCAGTTTTAAATTAGTCCCTACAGTCTGAAAGTTTCTCATTTATCCTTAGAATAATCAATTGTTTCTAACTCTCCCAATTATGACCAACTATCCCGCATCTATTAATTTAATGCTGCGGTGGCAAATGGTGTTTTGTTGTGGCAACCAATTTTGCTCGCATGGACTGGAGTTGTAGCCAAATTAACCCATTTCTCTCTCCTCAGAGTACCAAAAAAACCAATCATATGACAGTGTTTGAGGTGTAAAATGGGTTGATTTGGCCATCTTGTGATATACACAAGCAAAATGGTTGTCACATCAGCTCAGCATTTGCTGCCTCAGCACTAAATTAATGGATGCTTGACAGTTGGTCATGGTGGAGAACCAAATTACAAATATTTAGTAGTTCTATGGACCAAATTAAAAACTTTTAAACATTAGGAACTAAAATTAAAAGTTGTGTAAAATTATAGGGACGAACAAAATAATCAGACCATTAATAAACTTCAATAGTGGTTACTTAAGCATACATTTGATGTTAGTCATTAACAATCTGTTTTGCATGAAGTATCATTTATGTTCCTTGACTTTTGTCTCACTGGAGGCTCTTAAAGAGTACATGCTGATTCAAAATTTCAAATGAATCTCCACTAGTAAAGCTTGTGAAACTGATGATTTCTACTTCTAGCAGGTTCACCCTAAAGTAGCTGAAGCACTCTGAGCTCTATGCCCTGTTTTAGGAGAGTTGTATGCAGATGTCGGAATGTGATTTTCTTCCACTCTGTTCTATATTGAGATCAATATAGGGAATTTTAAATGATAGTTAACAAATGAGAACTCGATAGAAGACATGCTGTTCAAGTTTGTAGTCTGACTTTCATTCCTTGGTATTTGATAGAGACAGTGAAACATGAAAATAAGGTACGTCTCGTTTTTGAAATTTCTCAGTTTTTCTGTATTAAGCAAGTGAAATGATTAGCAATTTAGCAGCCTAAATTTTGAATCATTCATTTTCCGCCGTCCTACTTTTAACTCTGAAGTTGACCTTTTCTTTTAGTAAAAGGTGTATGCTTCTATGTTCTTTGAGGAGTATGATGTTTTGCTTTCATTGTTGGATTTATTGGTGGTTGTTTGTGAGAATTATTTACTTTGTTAGGCATGAATGGATATTTCATTGTGTTTTTTTCTTCCTTTATATGTGTTGGAAGGCACAGAATTTGTGCCCCACATCAAAGATATCTCTTTCCTTTGCTCGGCGTTTGTATCATAAAATTTAGGTGTAGCCGAAGATCTTTGAACTTTCATAGGGACTGTGCTTATTGGCTAGTTGACCTTGTATTATACTTCTTATTTGTGGTGACTGTGTACCGTACTTCTAAGCTAACATTCAGCGTAATTTTGTTGCACCGGAGATAGGATATAGTATTACATTACCTTACAAATGCACATTTAAGTCCATTATTAAAAAGCAGATGGTACCAGATTTATACACAGATAACGTTTCGCTCATTTCCCAAAAAAAAAACAAAAACTGTTTAGAAAATAAAATTTTGTTTGAGTAGTTTATGTTGAAATAGATTATAATCAATTTTCAAGAATTTAAGTTGTTTTGGAGAAAAAAAAGTTAAAGCTAAAATTTGGCTATTTTTTATTAAAAGTTGTTTGTACAGTACACATAATATTATGTTTTTACCAAATTAATTCTCATTATTAAATATTATATAATATAAACAATCATATCATAATTTTTTTAGTAATTTTATCATATAAAAATAATTTTTTTATATAATCTAAATAAAATAAATTATCTTAACACTATTTTTCAGTTAAAGTATTTAAATATAAATTAATTTTTATATAAGTAATTGTATAAAAAAATGAGTATACAAATAAACGAGTATTGAAATAATTTTAATTTTTTAGTTTTTTTAAATATACATATAATTAGTTTCTTTGACGTTTTTCAGTCTTTCTTAAAATTAAATAGTTATTTCAGTTTAGCAAATAATTAATTTTACTCAAGAAGGCATGTGAGATTTTTATGATTTATTTATACTTTAAATGTTGACCATAAAAGGTAGGCAGTTTGAGTTCTGTTTTTTGTGAATTTTTTAATCAGGTTGGGCTGTTTGAGTTTTTCTTTTTAGGAGGTTGGGCTCTATGGTTCAAAAAGTGTTGAAATGCTATATCAAATCAGTGAATAGCACCCGAGGCCAACTCAGTTGGCATAATATTCCGCCCTTTGACAGCAGGTGCACCCGGGACGTGACTTCGAGTCGCAAATGGGGCAGAGCTCCAATTCCCCGCCCCCCCCCCCCCCCTCCTCTTTCTCTTCTCTCCCCCAACCCAAAAAAAAAAAAAAAAAAAAAAACCTGAATCGCATAAGCCAACTAAACAAAACTAGATGAATTATCCATGACCCAAATAAAAAGACTAATTATGTACCGAAAATAACTAGATTAATTATGTCTTTTTAGCCGGAAAAGGTGACTGTTATCGTTTAAAGTCACCCCAAACTGGTACCAAGAAAGGGAAAAAAAAAAAAAAAAATCACTCCAAACTGAGACGATATTTGAAAAATTAACATGGAAATAGTTTTATTTTTTATAATGAATTAATTCAGCTTAAACTAGATTAATTAAAATTTAATAAACTCTAGAAAATAGATACTAATAATTTAGATACCTAAAGAAAAAAAAAATAGGTTAAATAAAGAAAATAAAGTGGGTTCAATTAATTTACTAATTTGGTCTAGCTTCTTTCCCACCTGATATTTAAAGTAAAGAAAGAAACACTTTTTGGGGACATAAGAGTAAAAGTTTAGATGAGAAAATGTTTTAAAACGTTTTAATATAATTTTTTTAATGGGATTTTAAGATAAAAACCACGTAAATTATTTATGGTAAAAAAATATTTTACGAACTTAATTTATATAAGTTGTAAGGATTAAATTCTAAAAAGATAACACGAAATTGTTATTCAATAACCATATCTATACACGTTAATTGTAATTTATTTTGGGTAAGAAGATGGATAATTTTGTCTAATAATTTCCCATTGAAATAAAATAAAATATAAAAGAATAAGAAACAGAGAAAGGGGGAAAGAGCGTAGAAACAAAGCAGGCTCCCCGAAGCACACACGGTTGGAGGAGGAGTGAGGTCAGAGCTTGAGTGGTGCAATGGCAGACAGCGCAACAACGCAACCAAGCCGGTCGAGGGACCTCGACAATCTCCTTCTTCGGCCCGGCAACCTGGTCGGCCCGCGGTTCGAACCGGGCGCCCAGCTCAGGGACGACCTCCAAACCTACGCCCGAGTCCTGGTTGTCGGAGCCGGCGGCTTGGGATGCGAGCTCCTCAAAGACTTGGCCCTCTCCGGTTTCCGAAACCTCGACGTCATCGACATGGATCGCATCGAAGTCACCAATCTCAATCGTCAATTCTTGTTCAGGTCAAAAGTCCACAGAAAGCTATTTATTTCTCACTTCTCATACACCTTATACCTTTTAATCGATTTGGGCGATTCTATTCTAATTTGTTTAATTGTAGGCTTGAAGATGTTGGGAAACCGAAAGCTGAGGTAGCTGCGAAGCGCGTGATGGAGAGGATCAGCGGCGTCAACATCGTGCCTCATTTTTGCAGGATTGAGGACAAGGACATCGACTTTTATAACGATTTCAACATTATTGCCCTTGGTCTCGATTCCGTTGAGGCCCGCAGCTATATCAACAATGTTGCTTGTAGTTTTCTAGGTTTGCATCCCTCTTTCACCTTTTTTCTTCTTTTTTTTTGTGTTTGCTTATTTATATAATTAAATACTTGCTTTCATGTGCTCCTTCCTTGTTGTTTTTGAATGAATACTGATAAACAGTGAATGAATGATGTGGGAATCGTTAACTTTAGATGGATTTGTATGCAAATGGAAGGAAACACAGGATTAATCTACACCTGTGTCAGTTTGGTTCAACAGTTTTTTTTTTTTTTTGAAACACAGGCTGGTTGCGTATGATACTTACGCTGCTATATCTAACTTTAACATCTTCTAACTAATTAACAAAACTAACCAACTAATCTGTTATTTACACTACACTGTGATGAGCACTAGAGTTGTTACCATGCGTTTTTGTTTTTTGCTTTGTAATGAACAATATATTATTACCTGCATTCTATGTGGTGCATTTTTTTTTTCTCAATCCTTTTAGTTATGCTAATTGAAATTGAGGATGAATTCAACAAATTAAATTCAGTAGAAACTAAGCATCATTGAAGCAAAATATATGATATAGAAAAGCCATGAAAGCCTGTATAATTTGCAAAGGTGAGAGCAACTGGGATGCTTGTTCTCCTATGAAGTAGGGCTTTGCTTGTCTAATTTATGCACATAGAATGGACTTCCAGTGATGTGTTAATATATAGAAGTCAGAAATCCATTGGTAAACAAAATGATTTACAAGGCTTACAAACCAAATGTGACTATGTGAGGAGGGATTGGTCTATTTTGTTTTGCTTTGTTTTTTCTTTTTTTGTGGGGTGTGATCTCATAATTCACTGTATAACTGTTTAGACTTTAGAGACCCACAAATTTTGGTCTCTAGGTCTGTTAGTGTTACTATCAGAGCAGGTGAAACTCACTATAATGGACAACAACAACAACTAAACCTTTTCTCACTAGGTGAGCTCGGCTGTCCACAAAAAATTCAACGAAGTTTTACGTTGGCAATCGACTGCTTAATACAACTCTCCTCTTTTATCTAGGCTTGGGACCAGCTATGTAAAGATTTGTAATAAAATACACCATAGGCAGAGTTAAACTCATTATAATGGACACAAAAAAAAAAAAAAAAAATCAGATGTTTTGCTTAATGTATATGTTACTTCTATGGTGAGAGCAGCATGAATCTTTCTCATCTATGGAAGTCCCATAAGGCTTTTATCTTTGTGTTCAGTCTTGGCTCTTAACCTTTTTCCTGGTGGTCATTAATATATATTGTGCCGACATAACTGTGCCTTAGAAAAAATCATGTCTCTAGGCATTTGATCTTAAAGTATGTCATCCTGTATAATACCATTCTTGGTGTCATATCTGACTTCAACTATCTAAGTTTTTACCCCTTTAATCCAC
The DNA here is from genome assembly GCA_031439595.1 of Pterocarpus santalinus. Classification (NCBI taxonomy): domain Eukaryota; kingdom Viridiplantae; phylum Streptophyta; class Magnoliopsida; order Fabales; family Fabaceae; genus Pterocarpus; species Pterocarpus santalinus. The sequence goes on from CM062530.1 coordinate 58,964,499, forward strand.
CTTTCCAAAGTTTGTTGCTAATTGCTTATGCTAATTTTCAGTTTCTTTTTTTTTCCCTGATAAATCTAGAATATGATTCTGATGACAATCCACTGGAAGAAACAATCAAACCTATGGTAGATGGTGGGACTGAAGGTTTCAAGGGCCACGCTAGGGTTATCTTGCCAGGGATTACACCATGCTTTGAGTGTACCATCTGGCTTTTCCCTCCTCAGGTGAAGTTTCCTTTGTGCACCTTGGCAGAAACCCCCAGAACGGCTGCACATTGTATTGAATATGCTCACTTAATTAAATGGAATGAGGTAATTCATAACTTTGTCTCTAATTTCTTTCTTTGGTGTTTCTTAAATTCATTATTAAAGGGGGAAAAATGATTTGTAGGTTCATGGTGGGACCGCTTTTGATCCAGATAACCCTGAACATATGAAGTGGGTCTATGATGAGGTAGCCATTGTTTTGAATTAGTTTCTTGACCATTTAATTTACATGTTTGGTCTAGTAGTAACAAGTTTCTTCTTTTGTTAAATAGGCTGTTAAGAGGGCTGAGCTTTTTGGCATTCCAGGAGTTACTTATTCACTTACCCAGGTATGTAGATGATTGGGGATGTCAGTTAACAAAATTTAAAATTTTGCTTCATATGTAAGGTTTTGAATTTGATATTTGTCATTTATACTTGTTTTCCCCTGTGATAGTCTGAGTATATTTTTCTTATTGCTAAGCAATTAATTGTTTTGAGTCTTTTGACAGGGTGTCGTGAAGAACATCATACCCGCTATAGCTTCCACAAATGCAATTATATCAGCTGCATGTGCACTTGAAACATTGAAGATTGCAACAGAATGCAGCAAAACTTTGTCAAACTATTTAACGTGTGTCCTTTCTCTTCTATATTATTAAGCGTTTACTATTCCATGTTTCTGTTGCACATTTTTGTGCACCTAGTCTTGACACATGACAGAAAGATGAAAGATGAACAAAACATTGTTGCTTTACTTTAGATTTTAGAGGTCATTTTTTCTCTAGTACCTTTTTTTTCTTGTTAAAAAACTTATGTACTAGCCCTCTGTCTTGTAGGTTCGAAATTATTTCCCGATTTAATCATTATTATTGCGAGTCCAACACTAAGTGTAATGTATGGGCAGTGTTTATTAAATTCATGCATACTTTGTGTAGGTATAATGGATCAGAAGGCCTCCATACTAAAGTAGCAGAATTTGAGAGGGACAAAGACTGTCTTGTCTGTGGTCCTGGTGTACTTATTGAAGTGGACACTTCAATCTCGTTGCAAAAGGTTATTTTGAGATTACAACTATGCAACTTCATATATTACTTAGTAATGCAGTAAATTACCTTGTGTTTCAAGTTCTTTGTTCACTCTTTCTGTCTTTACTGGGACCTTGCATTCCTTGATAAAGAAAATATCAAAATTGTAAATGTTTGGTGTCACCAACAAAACAGTTTGGATCTTGACAAATAAATCAGTTAATTATTACTGTACATGGCTTGTGTCTTTATGATATATTCACTTTTTAATAAATGAAGTGAATTTTCTGACTGCTTTTTTAGCTGACTTAAAGCATGTCATATCTTGATACTTCTTTGGTATATTTCCCTTCTAATGTGATTGTCAACCAAATTGTGGGAACAGTTTATGGATCTTCTGGAAGAACATCCTAAGTTGCAGTTGTCAAAAGCAAGCATTACACACCGAGGGAAGAATTTGTACATGCAAGCTCCCCCAGTATTGGAAGAAATGACGCGATCAAACCTGAGTTTACCTCTTTTTGACCTTATGGGTAAACTGTCCAAGGACGTTGTACATGTGAATGGTACAACAACCAAGAGCAACCAAAAAGTCTCCTGTCTGAGAAAATTACGTGTTGTTTTCAAGGGAGTTGATGGGGTTACTGATATGGATACAGCTGGTGGAGCATAATTTTGGACATTCAAATTTACTTCACTGCTTGAGATTTTCAAGGTTTGACAAGCATAGTTACGTAATCAGTCTTTGATATCACAGCAAATTGCCAATATTTGTAAGGCAAGGTTAATAGTTTCTACCCTGTAAAATTTATTTGTAGAAATTTGATGCTGTGCTTTTGTATTGTTGCCCACAGGGCCATGATCTTTGTCTATTCAATTTTAGCATATCCTTAGCTTGATGGAGCTCAGTTAAGCTATAGTTCAATTCAAAATGTCTTGATCCTGATAGGTTTTCAATTAAACTTGTGCTAGAAAAGTATGCACGTGTATCACTTGACAATGAATGATTGAGACCCTTGACAATTTCCGGTAGCAGGCTATTCTTAGTGTGCAGCTAAGGCAACAAGGCACGAGTTGATTGAGCTGGGCTTGCATTAGAAAAATAAAATTAAATAAAATCATAGTGCTTGCATTGATTGAGACGAAAAATTGTTCTTTAAAAAAGAAACCCTATAAACTTGCACCTTGTTGGTTTGGGAGGATAAATGTAAGCCTCCATGATGCACTGTAATTGAGGTTAGATGATAGATATTGAGATCTGTCTTCTGATTTAAGGTTTAAATCGCTTGATTAACAAGTCAAGTATTACAATTGATCGCAAAGGTGATACTTGCTCTGTTTGGGATGCGCTTTTACTTGCCTTTTCATTATGTGAGAGTAAATCTAGGTGAATTTGACACATCAGAATCGAGTAATGAGCAACAACTTTTTTGTGGATGAATGAGAGGAAGTGTCATGTTGGAGTAGTAGCACGCTAAGGGCCATCAGAGGAGTACATCAATGTCAGCCGATGCTGACTTGACAAGCTAACATTTGAAGAGTAATGTTAACTTGTTCATTTTCATACACTATGCAAATTCATGATATCATTTTTTGAGGTGACCTAAAACCTTTTTTAACGTAGTGTAATTATTTTTTGGTACATATTTCATAGAGGGAATTGGGATGATGCCAAATGGGTGATCAAGACTTCAAACCGAGATCATAACCACCTTTCAGGTCGGGAGCAACATGATTAAGCCTTGCCACAGAAAACTTACCTAAGGATGAAACAAACGTCTTTTTCTGAAGGGTATAGCACACTTTCGCTAAGCCATCACACCTATGGGTGATTTTTCGATAGATTTTAGTGATTGTCCCGCTTCTTTTCTTCCTTTCTTTTTTCTTTACTTTTCTTCTTCCTTTTTTTCTTTTTAAAGAACCAAAACGGCAGCAAAAAGTGTTGTTTAAGGTAAAATTCTAAACGTAGAAGATAAGTTCCTGGGGAAATCAAACCTTCATAGTTAAATTATTTCGAAATTTCTTATTTTAATTTTTAATTATAAAAATACAAATCTTAATGTGCATAGTTTTTCAGTTAAAAAGAGCTCGACAATACCTTCCTCGCCGTAGAATGACAGGGAATAGCAATCAAATTTCTTGAACTATGTTAGCATTTCTTGAGTTTCATACATGTCCCTGTAAATAAAGTGACAATTGCGTCACAAGTTACATACCTTAATCTGAAAATCACTTGACGTGCAACATAGATGGGCCATAAAAAGAAAGTGAAAAGAAAATGAAGCATCAATATTTATCACGACCTCTGTGACATGGGCTAAGGACTACAAACTTCAAAATTCTAAAGATCACGTGACTACCGACTCGCGCACACACACTCTGGCTAAGCAAGTTGAGAGTTGGCACACTCGTCAAATCAGCCCCTCATAATCAAACGAAAAAATTCTTTGATGTGGTATTACGATTTCGGCGCGGCTCCATCGTGTTCTTGGGAGACAGATTTGGGCGGTTAATTACCTTGTCCCCATTCGATGACCGCGAGATAAATTAGAGGATATTCAAAAGAATACTATGGATGTGTTTGTTTATATTTTTATTAAAAATATTTTTTCAATTAAAAGAGTACTTCTTAAGTTGGTGTAACTTGTTTGAATAGATTTAAGAAAATAAATACAAAATTAAAAAAAATTAAATTTTTGTTGTTTTTTAGAAGTATGTTAAAAGTTGTTTCTACTTCTATTTCTGTTTTTCGTCTTAAAAATACTCTTTTTAAAAACTTATCCAAAATGCATCCTATATCTCCTCAAATTTGATAGAATGGATCAAATATGATATTAGGAGTTCTTTCAATAGCTGAAATTATGATTTAAATTTAATCCAGAGGAATGTTATGTTGTTCACATATTTTGTTCTAAGTAAACTCAGTGTAGCATATTTACTTAGAAAACATAAGAATTTCTCTAACCAAATCCCTTCTCATTCAACTAGCCACTAGTGTTACTCTTAAATGACGCCTAAGATTTTTTGTACTACTGGCTGGACCCTCATTGCAAGTAGCTCAACATGTAGATCCACCGACACAAATATTTTGTCTGGTTGATTTAATCTTAACCATGAGCAATCAGGAGCAGATAGAAAAACAGATAAGATTCATAGGAACCTTTAGGGACAAAAATTCATTTGTCACCCATGCACATGAGAGGACTATGAATATTTTGAGCCTTAACTTCCCTTTTAGAGAGAGAGAGTGAGGCCAGGATTGAATGAATATCTGGATTAGATACCTGGACATGGGCTGTAGCCGGCTGTCCCTCACCTCTTTTGCTCAATAGGATAATATCACAGCACACTCCCATGATTCTTGTGGGGGGTATTTTTGTGGGTCTTAGACAGATTGGACAACTGTGGTCGTGACCCCACACCAACCCACATGACCACACCATACAATCCATCTTAACTCACCTATCCTTGTACCTTTTTCCCTATATATACCCTCTATGTCCATTAAGTTTTGGAGAGCAGAAATAAATGAGAGGCATACATAAGTGAGAAAGAATTAAGATAAGAAACAAGTAGAGAACTGCTTTTAGTTATCATTTAGATTGCATACAGTTATGGAAGTTGCTTTGAAACTGGAAGATGACCTGTTTTTTGCAGACTTGAGCAAGGAGATTGCTCTTCTAATTATGGAAGAAGATGAAGACCCCATTACTTGTCCTGCTGACTCTCTTCAGGTTCTTAACTACTTGCTTATCTCCTCAAACACATGCACCACACACACTCACTTTGCTCTTTTTGTTGTTCTTCTTCTTAGTTTAACATGCTTAAACTAAACTTTGCTCTCTTTTATTTATTTATTTTTTTCCTTCTTCCAGTTTTGGCATTTTGGGAAGTCTATTTTCTTAAGTTCTTAACATATGCCTAAACTAATTTTCAGGCTTTTTCTGGAGCAATTTATCCTCCTCCACAGTTTGCTTTCCTCTATGGGCAGGCTCTCAGAAGAGAAAGCAAAGGGACAGGTGTGTTCATCCCACAAGCAACACAACCAAGAAGAAAGCATAGGAAAGGGAGATCTAGTTCATACGCAAAATATCAAAAGCGGTCTCAAGATACAAGAATGGTTTCTCAAGTTCCTCACAAGAATTCTTTCAAACCCAGAAATGTCTGAGGACAGACATATAGATCTTCCAGAAGAACTGCATAATTTTACAAATTCTACTGATTAGTTTCTCTACCAAGGTTATTCATTTGTGGGTCCAAATTCTTTAGCCTCTAGGCAATAATTATATGGTTAATTTTTTTTTTATTATTTATATGTAGGTTATTCTGTACATGGGAAAACCATATGCTTAAATATTAGTCATTATGTAGGAAGGTTCATCCAAGCTTTAGGAAGGTTCGCGCTAGCTTTTGTAACCCTCCACCATGTGGATAAGCATTTCATTATTATCTGGCTTCATAGCATAAGTTTGTCCTTATTTCAGTCAATAATATAAATGATACTATTCTATTTCTTCCATATTTTTCTTTGCTTTCCTTCCTACTCATTTTTATATATTTTCACCAACTTAATAAGTCTAGTTCATATGCTTTTATGTGTTTTTAATACTAGAAATAAAAAAAGAAAAAAAAAAAAGAAGAAAAAAGAGGAGAAGTATAAATTGTCACCATACCAAATCAGAACCATCATCAATGCTAGATATATATTTTCAGCATAGTTAAGTTGACAATTGCAGGTAAACAGTCAATAGTTCTATCACAAATTGTAGATACTGAGTGTTTGTGTAGCTTTTGCTTTTGTATATGAAATTCCAGAGCATGCTTTTCTCGAAAAACAGCATAGTTCCTCGAATAAGATAAGGTTGCAATTCGAATATGGACATCATGATGCTTATTTGGAGAGGGACATGTTCCAATCACTAGTAGCAAATAAAGGGACATAGACCTTTGATAATGAATACTAAAGGGAAAGCTTCGAACAATTACTTTTCTGCAAGACAATCAGAAAGAAGAAGTCACTTAGCGTTAGTATATTGTTCACGTTACCATTTGCTAAAAGTCTAGATCCTATTAGCACCGTTGGAATAGTGTTTGGTATTTGCCTTTAATACTGAGATTTTTAATCAATGATTCTCGGCCTACACTTTCGTCAATGGTAAGATTTGCTGCTCAAGAATGCGCTGTTGTTATGGTTGTCATGGGGTCTCATTCTGTCCTCCCTTTTTTCTGAAACAAGATACTTTCTTTCTAGCCGGCTGCCGACACAATGAAGAATGATTTTGTTTCGTGTATCTCATGAAGTGTTTATTTGTTTAGATTCTCCTAAAAGCAAATAGAAATTGGATTTAATTTTGATACATTGCAATATAAAAAAAATTTATACGAATATTCAATTATGTATTAACACATTAATAAATGAATTTGACTCTCTCATTTATTATCTCATAAGTTTTATATATAGTGATATGTAATTACGTGATAATATAATACTTTTTATGTCATAGAGCTTTTTTGTCCAATAGACAAATTTTTTAGAGCGCTTCATAAACTTAGGTCATAATAAATGGTGTGTTTATTAAAAATTGAGCTATGAAAATGATTACCTATAGGCTAGATTAAGATACAATAATGAGAGTATTAATGTATTATACCAAATACTAATAAATGAGTAAAATTGTTAAGAGGGAAAGAGCTACTGTTGGATTAGTGGCAATTGAGTGAAGCTACCATGAATATCAGCTCTTAAAGAGAGTGGCAATATTATGAATCCCACATCAAGCAAACAAACAAGCTCAATGTGGTACTTAAATCATAATGTTCTGTCACCCAATTATGGACTTAGGTTATAACAAATAATATATCAAAATTAATCTCATAAAAATTTAAAAAAAAAGGAGAGTTATTTGATTCCATTCACCGGTTTTAGAATATGTCACTTTAAATAAAATTAATATAAATAATTTTGATTATGATCAACAATTCTATTATTTGAATATAGAAGTGATTTAGACACCAAAATATAGTGATAATAGTTTAAATAAATACAAATTTTAATTATATAAATATTGAACAGATATATTAATTTTAATAGCAATATATATCTATTATTAGTTAATGTCACACTTAATATTTGAATGGCTAAAATTTACACTTATTTATATATCAACTAGTACATATCAATTTATGTGTCCAAAATTAAAATAATAATAATAATAATAATAATAATAATAATAATAATCTCTTGCACGGAAGGTTTACCGCCGCCAAATACTTTCCGAAGTTTTATGTGTACAGTTGTAGATTTATGGAAACCAGTAATTAAGTCATCCATTTATTAACTTAATTCGAGCATCTACAAAAAATCTGCCTAAAAATCTCTCTGACATAGCTCCTTCTAGCATCACATCAATCATACATTTAGAGGTACATGTTTTATTGATAGCAGTGCTCATGTACCTTTCAGGCTCATTCATGTCCTGCATGTTACAGTTTAACGACATGGCCTTCATTTTCTTTGCTATAAATGAATGCGGGACCGATGAAAGGGAAACTCATAACACTGAGCAGCCAAGCCAGCCAAGTAAACGAGGAGAAATTTAAAATGTTAAATATTTAATATTTAATATTTATTGATTATAATTATCTACATAATATTTAGAATATGAATATTTTTTTAATATTAATTATTAAATTTATTTTTTAATTTAATTAATAATTAAATATTAAATATTTAATTTTATTGAGTGAGTATTTAAAACTTCTTCGGTAAACGAATGGTGCAAAGATGCCTCTTAGATTGTTGGTTTCGCCTGGTGGAATCTTTTGTCTTCCTAGGTACGTCGAGCGAGAGTTAAAAAAAACAGGCCTTTTATATTTTTTATGTCTCCTTTTAAGTGTTTGAAGACTTTTGTGAGGATTGAGAAATCATTAAATTGATACAAACATAAAAAAGAATTATCATATTTAGATTAAATTGCTATTTTTTTATTTACTCACTATTTTTTTCCCTTGAATATTAGCTCTTTCCCTCACTGCATTAAAGAAAGTAATGACAAAAAAATTTTCTTAACAAACACTTAAAAATAGATGGAGAGAAAACCATCTAAAGAAAACTAGTTATTAGGGGTGTTTGCAGTTCGGTTTGATTCAATTTTGAAGAAAAAATCAACCGGTCCAAATAATAAATTTTATTTCGATTTGGTTGTATTCGGTTTGATTATAATTGAGAAACCAAATCAAATCAAACCAATTTAAATCAATTTGGATTGGTTCGATTTTCAATTTTTTAATAAAATATTTTATAAAGTATAAAAGATAAATTTTATTTTGAGCAAATTAAAAGAATTAATAGATAATTAAAAATCTAAAATATTGAATTAAGATATAATAATAATATTTGAATAATTATAATATTAAAATATTATAGAATATACTTATATGTATATTTATAAAAGCATAGATATCGATAAGTAATATATGATATGTAATATATCTTATATACATATATAATTATTAATGTGTAATATGTTATCGGTTTGGTTCGGTTTTAAAAATTAAAATCGAAAACTGAACCGAACCCATCGATTTCTATAAAACAAGAATCAATTAAAATCGATTTATTTCGATTTTAATCGATTTTTTATTTTAATTCGGTTTGGATCGATTTTAAACAGTCATATTAGTTATATGCCATATATCTGATAAATGAAGGCGGGGTAAAAAAGAGATAGAAGGATAAAAATGGTACATAATTGTTTTTGAAAATGACAAATAAGCCAATCTGCCCTACCTAAGCTTGCTTGAAAATGGGGCAGGATAAGTTAATCTATTTTAGAAAATAGGTTTAAAGTTATCAACCCAATCCTTTTTGTTGTGGGTTTGCAAGTTCACAGCTCAACTGACCTTAAAAAATAAGGAAAAGAGAAAAATTAGTGAGTTAAGCAGACTAACTCATGGGTTAATCTAATAATCCATCTAACTTAATTTAAAATAGATTAAAAAAGACAAGTTGAATGAGGTAACTCATTCCACCAAAAATTTAAAAAATAAATCTACAAGTCAATCTCCTATGCCTGGTCTAGGCATAGCCCATAGATTATGCGGAATGGGTTAAAATCACTCAAAGAAAATGGATTGCAAAGTGCAATCTAACTCACGATGGATTGACCCATTAAATTCAAACTATTTTGCCTTCTATACTTATGTTTAGATCCTTCTTCATTGAATTACATTGTTTTTGCTTTACTTCCATGGAGTTGGGTCAAGAATGGATTCGTAAACTTGAGAGACAAAGAATAAGGGAAACTCAAAACAGTGGTACTCTAGGTGATAAACTCGTGGTCAATCATAGATCTCTAGGCCTGAAGAAAGAGGTTCCCTCTTATCCCTTCCATCCTTGTTCTTTTCCTATTATTTCTTTTATTTTTTTTTCCCTAGTCATTAGCGACTTGCACAAGACAACTATCCTTGTTCGTGAAAGACGGAAGACATTTATCTTATATCCATACTGCCTTTGCCATTTTGGGCTTTCCTTGAGCACTTAAACATAAGGTCAAATCGTTTTTAGAGGATCATCTTGTCCTCTGCTCAACTTTAATATTATACTTTCTGCTCAGCGACAGTGCTAGTACACTAATATGTAAGGATAATAGCTAATACAACTACTTTATTTGCGTTTTTATTTTTTTCTTATCAGTAAAGTTCCCACCTTGTGATGGCTCCCTACTAGGGAACATGTCCCTCCAGGAGCAACACCCACTATAAAGCCCTCTAGACCACTGCACTGTGAGTTCTTCTTCCTAAATACTATCTATTTGAAGTTGGGCCAGACATCCAAGCCCAAGTCCTTGCCTTACCGATGATGTTTCTTCCACAAGGTCTATCCATATTTCCTTCGTTGTCCATCCTTCATTGGCCCAATCTGCTCCACGCGAGAACCGCCAGCAGCGCATATATAGTTAGAAAGATATAAACGCAAGAAGCAAACCCTTTAACATATTCTATGTATGTCTCTTTCTACCTTTACATGTAAGGAAAGCTAAACCGTAGACTAACCACGCACAAACACTCAATCAAATCACAGAAAATAATGTAAGAATAATACTACATATACACATTCATATACATCACTTTATATTTACACAATTTTTATTAAAGATTAATTTTAATGTACTAATATTGTAAAATATTTCACATTAACAATCAATAAAATATTATTATATATATAACTTTTGAGGTAGTTATTATAAGATTCAAACACTTTTAATAATATGTCAATATATGATTAGATGATTATATAAAAAATTTTTACATTGATAATGTATCAAATTTAAATTCTTTTTATTATACTATTTTAGTTAATTTAATCTTATTTTTTATATAGCCACATTTTTATTCTATCACATATTTAAAGTAGGAACATATGTTTTTAAACTCGATGCAGAAGAAGCTTCATTCATAAAGTAAGGCTCCCTTGTTATGTGGGCATAATAAGCTGCCATCTATTTATATTGGGAAATGCAGGTTGTTATGAAGCAAATGAAAACAAATTATATTACTGTGCAGTTTTCAATAACCATTTTTTAGTATTATCCTCATTCCTCTTTCCTTGTGGGCTTTTTCTTTTGGCTAATATATAAAATTTTTAAAGACCAACATAGAAAGGCCCGGTGAGTTGGGCCAATGGACTTATGAAAACCAAAAGAGCCGAATATGTTAAGCCCATTTTAGAATGAGATGAGAAGCCCAGCCCATAGTACACAACAGAACGTTCCACGTGTATCCTCAGTCCTCAACCTGCGGAAGTGAAACTGAACCGAACACAGAACACCAACCGAAGTACGAAACGAATCCCCGCGACGTTGTCTGAAAATCTTACGAAGCAATGGCGTCAGCTATCATGAAGCGAGCTGCTACCTCTTCAGCCATGAAATCAGTGTCAGTGTCAGTGTCTGCTCTTGGGATGATCAGATCGTACGCGAAGGTTGCAGTAGGGACCGACATAGTCTCGGCCGCACCCTATGTTTCTCTCCAGAAAGCTCGCACCTGGGACGAAGGTGTCTCTTCCAAGTTCTCCACCACTCCCCTCAAAGACATCTTCAAGGTCCCCCCCCCCCCTTTTTCAATTCTACTTTCATTATGCTATTCAAATCTTCAAACCAATCCTTTTGTTTTGGGGAGTAAATGCGCAAATTCATCTGAAAGAAATGGGAGACAACAAATTAGTTGAGATTTTTCTTAGATAAATTTGGCCCTTTATACTATAAGAGAACGGTCAATTTCAGGATTAAATTGATGTCAAAATATACATTGGACGAATAAATTTATGTCAATTGACCCTGAAAGACATGGCTGACATAAAATTAGTGAAGATTTTATTTTTTACTTCAATTTGGTCCTTTATAGTATAAAGTAACTATTAATTTAAGAATTAAGTTGATGTGTAAGTATAAATTCGAAGACCAAATTGATGTCTATTTGAATTGTTGAGGGTACCAAATTTGATATCTGAAACCTTTAGAAGACTAACTTAAAAGTTGTCTAGGTCTTTAGAGGACTAATCTGAGTATTTAATCTTGTTTTTGGGTAGCTTACTAATGCCCTCTTTCGCTTTTTCCTCTGTTTGATGTTTCAGGACAAGAAAGTTGTCATCTTTGGACTCCCAGTAAGTCAAATTGACTATTCTTTTAACTTCAATGTACCTTTGGCTGTCTCCTCGATGTTTGTTGTACTTGTTTTGGAAAATTTAGTCTTATTTCACATGACAGATTGGATGCTTCTTGTGTTCTAGGAAATAGAATTGTTTGAAATAAACGTGGTGCTTTGGTTTTTGCTTTAATTCAAAATATTGTTTCTGATGTTTTGGTTATGTCTCTCAGGGTGCATACACAGGAGTTTGTTCATACAAACATGTTCCTACTTACAAGGATAATATTGATAAGTTTAAGGCTAAGGGGATTAATTCTGTTATTTGTGTGGCTGTTAATGATCCATATACTATGAATGCATGGGCAGAGAAACTTCAAGCCAAAAATGCTGTAAGTTGTTCCTATCTTATTGCCTGAGTATATGTGTCTGAGGGTTTTTCCTCCTTCGCATTTGCATTGGTGATCAGTTTTTACTTTTTAGCTTTGAAGAACCATTTTATATGTTTACATATCCTTCTGCTGAAAGTCTGAATCATTGTTGCCAATTTCTTGTATCACAACTAAACGATCATTCAATCTGTAATTTTATTTCTAATTGATCTTTTATTTCTAATTGATCTAGGGTTGCCTTTATGCTGCATTGTCGTGTTATTAGTGCTAATCACGAGTTGGTCCCAAGTTTGATTAGCTTATGTATTACAGTGCATCAGCAAATTTTTTTATCTTCTGGCTTGTGGTATTCCTGTTTTATTTATTTATTTATTTACATTGCTTACGAGTGTTGCATTTTTTGGTTTAAAATTTGCTTTCCAGATTGAGTTTTATGGGGACTTTGATGGGAGCTTTCACAAAAGCTTGGATTTAGTTACTGATCTCTCTGGTGCTTTGCTTGGAACTAGATCTGAAAGGTATGTTATATATCCTTCTTGAACTGACTCGTTCACATGAAAATTTGTTTGGTTTTGATGTTTGAGAGAACTTGTTTCCTTACAATATGTTAAAATCCAGACCAAACATCAAAGCGGTGAGGTCACCATTTTTTAAAAATTGATGTAAAGCTGTGAAACAATTTACCAAATAATGTTAACATGGTAAAGTAAATATGATTAACAATGTCAAATTACTCAATTTGTAATTCTTTATCACCATGTCAATAATTTTTTTTTTTTTGGTTAATGTCAAACTTACGCTATACATTTATAATTTTAAAGATTACACACATGATGATACTATTATTACGCCTTAAAACATTGCTTTCTATACAGCACCCATCTATTCTATCTTCATTGTTTATTTCAATTCTCAAAAGAGTAGATGCTGTTTTGTGTAGGTGGTCAGCATACGTGGTAGATGGAAAAGTTAAGGCTCTTAATGTTGAAGAAGCTCCATCTGATGTCAAGGTTTCTGGCGCAGAGACCATATTGGGGCAGATTTGAAGTTTCTATTGGATAGCATGAAATGTAATAAGTCTTCGATAAAATGTATGCTTCCGGCTGATCGAATGCTTTGACTGGGAGTTTTTGTTGGTTTGCTTGTTTTTGAGTATTGAACTTCTTTCTGTTGTCACTAATCCAGTAATCCTTTTTTCCTAAATGCAAGCTTACACGGGCAAAGATGTTTCTTGTATTTATTTATTATCTCACTTTAGGACATGTTATCCGTTGTTATTATTATACACAATTGAGGCTTCCATAACGGCTCTACTTGTGAGACATCTTTTGCCTGTGATAAACTCCGACAGAAAAATTGGCCTCAACAACTTAAACTAAGGTGTAGTTAAACACCTCCCCCCCCCCCCCCAAACAAAAAAAAAAGGGATGGAGTCCTGGTAGTTTGTAGTAATAGTTAAATATAAGATAGGTTGAACTAATTTGGTTCATTTATAAGCTCACTCAAATCTCAAACTTGATTTAATTCCCAAAAAAAAAAACCAATTTTCTCTTTATACAAGATTTTTAGCGTGCTAGTTTCAGTTATTTTTAACAAAAAAGTGAATTTTTGACTAAAAATTATTTTTTTATAAAAATTATTTATTTCAGTTTATGCTCAAAAACTTCAAAAAAAAAAATTAAATTTTTAAATAAAAGTTGAAATAAATAACTTCAGTGAAAAGTAATTTTTTTAAATAATTGAAAAATCACTTTTTATCAAAAGAAACTAAAATAAATAGACCTTTTATTCTACCATGAGACTAATAGCAACTATCTCGAAATCAGATGTAAAGGGCAAAAACGCATTGCAACATGCAGAGGACTAATACTAAGGATTACTCAAGGAGCTTGCTTGATTATATATGCATATCAAAACAATGTATCACTCCACACGAATAAATGTTATAGAACCGTAACACTTAAGAAACCTTTACCGGGGGAAAGAAAAAAAAAGGAAAAAAAGAACATCCGAGAACGTCTCAACGTAGTGTGCAAGTGGTGTAAGATTAATCTGCACATTAGAGAACCGCCAAATTATTTCATTAGAGAACCAAGTATCGACATGTAAAGGAGACTAAAAAGAAAACGATAAACACGGATAAGAATCTATGCAACTAACTATATCTAATAGGTTCATTACATAATCCTCCAACAGAAGAAACCGCTGGCTCTATGAACTGATCTTACATAACATACTTTTAGCCTCTACGAATCATTGAAATATTGATAGCAATGCAGGACGCATACCAACAGGTACATTGGTTATCAAAGTCGTCTCTTGCACTTCTCCATGGACAAGTGAGACAGCAATAGTAAAATTGAAGACCCCCAGCTAAGTCTTCACAGCATCATGTCCACCCTGAACGAAGAAAGTAAACACATGGAAAGCATTAGCCACCTTTCAGGCAAAAAATATCATTTAGAATTAGACTAGAGGCTTTCGTCATTTCCAAAATGCAATTTTGGCACCCGAATTCTTTCAAGGCAACAGAAAACATAAAGATCAGGGTTTTTCTTGTTTTTTTGGTCTCATCAAAAGACAAACTTAGGAGTTCTACTCAAATTTTGGAACAGCTTAAACTGCATTCAGATCACAGTGACCGAGAAATAGCTTCTGTATTGTTTATTATCTTCAATCTTCTTTTTTCCCCCCTTCTTTTATCTTCAGTGGTTAATAAAACCATATGAAGTTGCAAATGAAGGTTGCGCAGAAATTAGGCACCAGTTAACTTCTTGTAACCAGCTAATTTTCGAAGTATAAATGAGGGGATTTGATAGATCAAGTAACCTGAACACATGAAGGAATTTCTACTCGACCAGCAACCATGCTAGAAACGAGTGAAGGAGCATCTGGACTAACATCTCGAATCACTATTTCACTGTCTATACTAGGAGCATGCCCAGTGCGATTCTCTCCAACAGACTTCCCTTCTATGGGGAATCCCGAAGTTCCCCCAGTAGCACCAGGAATGAGAGGAGAACTAGACCGTTTTGAGGTAAGATCAAGGCGTTCAATCATCCGTGCAACACCAGCAATGCCTGCATTCATCTCACGCTGAAGACCTTTACTCATCTCTTTTACCGAGGCATTATGAGCAAGTAACTTCTCTTTAAGGCCACGGGTACTTTTTGATAATGATTCCTTATATCTGTAGCAAGATTTCAGATATATTAGCACTAAAGGGTAATAGCTCAGGAGTACTCAAGAATTCATGTGTAAAAAGGTTTACCTGGCTGAAGCAGCAGAAAATTTGGATCTGATGGACTCAGGGATAGAGAACATCTCAGAAGAATTTAGCCTCCTTCCACTCTCAGGTGGTGGCTGTGTATAGAGAACTCTGAACATGACCCAGGAAATAGTAAACACATGAAAAATCAGTTAAGTGAACACTAGGAAAAAGCTTCCTAATAAATAAAAGATGCCACAGCTTTATAGCTAAAGTCTGATACAAGTACCTGGGTTTGAAAGGAACATCATTCTCAGGAGTAATAGTTCTTGCACCCTCACCAACAACCAGAGGAAAAGCAGATGTTGGAGGTTGAATGTCAACAGCAGATGGTACACCAGAAGTTGGCGAACTACCCCCAGACGGTGAAGTGGTGAGTGTTGGTTGCACCCCTGACAAATGCACAGAAGAGTTAGAAACAGGAACCTCTGATGGCCCTGCTCCATGTGACCTCTGCCTTTCCCATCTATGGATAAAACGAGATCTACTGGAAGCAGCAACTAGGTGCTGCATAATTTGATCATCGATATCAGACTCATCTGAGTAAGAGTCATCCTGCAACAGAATAATTTGCTTCTCAGCAAGGATATCATCAAATCAATGAAATGATACTTGTATCAAGGCAACCAACACCAGTAAAAAATATTAACACACCAAACAGTTCCATAAGACTATCATTTCTTAGATATCTCACTCACATAGTCACGATTTAGCCATTCAAGGGGGATACGAGAATTAGCGAATGAAGATGGATATATGTTTCTTGATCTTGAGCTTTTTTCAGCCTCCATTGCAGCCAGAAGCTCTTGGCTGCAAAAAGATAGGTGATTGATGAAAATTACCAACCGTACCCACAAAAGGGACGTATTAAGGATCCAAGAAGGACGAAGGAGATACTGGGGGGCCAAGGGGGAGGGGTTTTGGAAGAGAAAAAAAAAAATACCTGGAAGGGTCAATGAAAGAAAGCAACTGCAAACATACTGGACATTCTCTGCTTCTCTGTGACCTAAAGAAAAATGGAATAATGTCAAAAGCTGCCAATCACAATCCACACCATTGTAGATTTTGTAAAAACATAGATAAAGTTTCTTCTACAAAAAGATCAAACATGATCTATTTACCAACAAGTGGCCTTACCATTCAAGAATACAATGCAGGTGATATTCATGTTTGCAAGAGGTAATCTGGAATTGAAAAGGAAACATGTCAATGCTCTGTTCAACATTTAAGTTTAGACATCAATATCTACAGCTTGCCAATTTTCCTTCTGATTATGTATAAGTTGCAACTCATCCACACATAAAGCATAATTAGATACATCCAAATAGACAGATATCTCATTGATGAAGAAATGTTTAGCACACATAGTATTCAACAATCTCAATCCTTGAATACCCTTTGAGATCAAAACGCTAAACTAATTGGTGCAAAAATAACAGAAAACAGCACAATCGTCTTCTTCAAATATGCATTTAACTACAAGAAAGCACATGTAGTATGTGTATCATTCCATATGATGCTTAAATAAAAGCACGATGGCATGGCAAAACTTTCCCACAAGTTAGAGAGTCGCAAACAAAAACAGATCCCCAAATGTATCTCAAAATAAAATTTCTTAAAAATTAAAATAAGAGTAAACTACTAAGCAAGTTGAATCAAAATTCAAAACAATATGACGCCAAACCAGAAAATAATATATTTTTTTTAAATAAATAAAAAAGGCATTGAGGTGAATACATATCAAATTTCCAATTTACAGTTACACACACACACACACACACACACACACACCCCAAGCAAAAATGAAGGCTTTAGCAATTTACAATTCGAGCCCTGGAAGGATATTAAAATTTGAACACGAGACTGAGCCAACAAGCAAATGGGGACGCGATCACTGATTAAAGCTGGAAACTTTTTCAGAAACCCAAATACAAAACCAGGGAAAAGACAAGAGTGGTGGATCATACAGTAGATGGGTCATTGACGCCAAATGGTTCCAAACATATGCTGCAGAAGTCCTCGGAATAGTCGTCAAAAGCTGCACCTGAAATGTGTGATGAAGGTGGAGGAGAAGATGAAGACGAGGTGAAACTTGCCATGGTTAGCTCCACAGTGGTCTCTGTAATGGAGAAGACTCTGGTGAAGAAGAAGAAGAAAAGAACCCTAAAAATGAAGAGAGAGAGAGAGAGAGAGAGAGAGAGAGAGTGTAAGGGTCAAAGAAAAGAATTAAAGGGCAAGAAGAGAAAGAGCAAAGGATGCAGAAAATGCAGGGAAAATCCGATTCAGACGCTTTGATTTTGATGGAATCAACGTATTACCTAATCACTTCTTCTTGTCATGGATTATAGTAATTGGATTGTGTCATTGATTAATTTAATCTTTTAGTTAATTAATTTATGTTAGTTAATTAATCCTTGCTTTTTGGATTTCTTTTTGCAATTTTCTTCTAAACGTTACTTAAATCCTATGACTTGTACGTTGTACTCAATCCCAATATGTTCTTGTATACGGTTTGTTGTTTTGTACTTGTCATTTTTCTTTGCAATCTTCTCGTATCGATCGCCCTTTTCTATCATTAACTAAATACTAAAAATTCTTGTGAACATTATTGACAAAAATAGTAGAAAAGCTAAGGTGTACTATGTGATTCGGTATTATATGGAATGGAAATAAAAATCAGTTGTAATGGAATGAACATTCCGAATTTAGAGTTGGATTCGGTGCATGAAATTAGTATAGGATGAAATCAAAATTAATCTAAATGATAGAAATTAGTAATAAAATGAACATTTCATTTTCTCTTAATACCTTCTATATATGTAATACATTGCTATGCATTACTTGTATAAAAAAATTTTATATTATTACTTAATTAAATACTTATGTTTGTGAAATTTTTAAGATAATATATAATTAAATTAAATATTTTTATTAATATAATAATATATAATTAAATATTTATATAAAAAAATTTATATTATCAATAAATACAAATTAAATCCTATAAAATTATTAAGAACAATTTCGACTTTTATTTTTTGGTATGCATGTGAATTGTGATGCCAACATGTTATAACCTTCATATTTGATTATGAAAAATACCAAATCCTCTTAAAAAGTTAGAAAAAGATGACTAAAAAGGCATGTGAGTGTATATATATATATATTCATATGTCTTTCTAGTCCTCTTTTTCTATATATATGTATATAGTTTAATTGTCATATAATGTAAAAAAAATTATATTATTTTTAATTAAATACTTATATTTTAAAAATTTTTAAAATAATAGGTGATTAAATCAAATATTTTTATTAATGTGACAAAATATAATTGAATGTCTCCTTTTTCTTTAATTTACATTGTTAAAATTTTTTTTTTCAAGTTTTGATTAATTCAAGTGATTCGAAACTTATTTTTTATTAAGCAAGATCTCGAGTCAAGTTGCGTGAATTGAAAAAAAATTAACTCTATGAGAGTTTTACTCTATAGTAAACTAACTTTACTCAAGTCAAATTAATTGAAATTTAATAACCTATGAATATTGGTCATTTAGATTAAAAAAATAATATATTACCAATATAAAATGATTTACACTATAAACCAATTATATATCATATCACCAATCCGGTGATATGAAAAAATCGCCATCTTCAAAAACTATTCATGAACCGTTTGAACTAGCCGGATTGGTTCAACTAGTTGAGTGGTTTTTTATTTTGTAAAGACAGCCATTCAAAATAGAGAGAGGGAGAAAGAGAGAAAGGCCCCATTATTGATGCAAAGGAGAAGAAAATAGATCTCCTTTGCCACCCCACCAAGCTAGTCCACCCCTACCCCACCCCACCCCACCCCTGCCATTCACCATCAGCACGCTGCCCTTTTTATGGGTTTTGTGGGTTTTGTAATTATTATTTTGTGGGTCATGGGCCATTTTCATCTAAGCCCATAAACTTATTATGTTTTTTTACTTTTTTAAATTACACTAGCTTATTAAACTTAAAATTAAATTAATTGTTAGAATAAAAATAAATAATTAATAGAGATTTATTATTCTTTATTTAAATTACTATATATATATATATATATATATATATATATATATATATATATATATATATCGGTTGAACTTTCGGTTGGACTTCTAAATTTTTAAACCAGTATCTTGACTAGTTTAATGCCATGTCCAATTTTCTTAATCTTAGTATTAGATAAATCTAAAGATATGTTCTAACTCTAGATTGGGGTTAACTTTTCTCTTCAATCCTTGATTTGTTGTTTAAGTTTTGACTTTGGCTATTTGTTTGTATAAATATACATCTTCATTATATAATTCGCATTCAAATTTATTGCAGTTAATTAAATTGCATATATGACCAATAGTCTAATACCAAAATGGAAGGAAAAGAAAATGTGTGGATGACAATATATTTGAGGAAATAAGAGAATATTGAGTTTCAAATAGGCTGAGCTGAAAAAGACAATCACTTGCCATAGTGAAGCGTTTGAGTGAGGACAATGCAGTGGGACCAGAAAATCATGGCTGGTAAAGCCTTCAACCGTCCAGCTGAAGACAAGTGTCATGGTGTCCAACGTGTCCGTTACAGAGGGAGCAGTGGAGGTGCACTAGTCAATACCAAGTACTTTGTTGCCTTGCCAAACTATGGGCAAACCAATTCAACTCATCAGCGCTATATTTGATTTAACTTTTAGAATAATTATTTTTGAAAGAAAATTTTTTAAAATAATTATTTTTTAAGAGATTATTTTAAAAAAATAATTTTTATTTGATTTAAATGTGTCAAAAATAAATTTAAAAAAATAATTTTTATTTAAATAAGATAAAATAAAATTATTTTTAGTTGTTGATATAAGAATAATAATAAGATTATTTTTCAAAAGGCCTTTTATTAAAATGAAAAGAAACTTTAAAAATATTTCTCCTAAAAGACCTTCTAAAAAAAAGTCTTTATATACTAAATATTTTAATTACTGTACATTTTTATTCTTATGCCAATGAAAGACCTTTTGGAGCTCCCAAAAGTATAATCAAATAGGCTAACATTAGTCACTATATATTTTCGTTCTCATATCAATAAAAGATCTTTTAGCTTCCTCCAATGGTAAAACAAACAGTTCCTAAGTTGGTCTGCCAAATCCATAAAAAATGGTAGGTTGAGTTGATATATTGAACTCACCAAAAATTTGAGTCCGCCTAACTCATAGGCTTAGGTGGGGCGAAACGGGTTGAACCCGCAGGCTAGGATGTGAGTGTGTGTGTGTGTGTGTTTTTTTTTTTCTAAAGGTTGGTTTGACTATTTGAGCGGTTTCAGTTTTGCAACATGATTTTTTAAAAAAAAATCTTGTGACCTAAGCCAAGCCCACTTAAAATAACAAACTCACATTCTCACAATCACACACACTTCACTTCATTAGATTTTTTTCATCTTTGAATTTGGGAAAACATATTAGATCTGAATTTTGATCTCTATCACTCTCTGTCTCATCTCTTTCTCAGCTCACGACATAGTGTTGTTTCTCGCTCTCATCTCAATATCTCGCAGCAGCTGCAACGCCAGTGGCCAGCAAGAAAAATTGAAGATAAAGAAGAAGAAGCAAGATGTAAGTCGCGATCAGATCTGAAGGCCAAGAAGCTAGAAGTAAAATGTGAACATGAACACGAACGAACAAGAAGAAGTAAGACGCGATTTGGTTCTAGTCCACAAGCAAGAGGCAAAAGCTGACTGCAGAATATCAACCAACAGTAGTAGGAGCAGCGCAGCTCATCTCTATTTTCAAGTCAGTGACAATGTTTCATTTTATTATTATTATTTTTTAATTAATCAAATTGATTGATTGTTTTATTTTTCAAACTTGGAGTTGGATTTTTGCTTACATTTTAAAAATAAAAATTATATGTGATATGTTCTGACTTTTGACTTGATGATTCATGATTTATTGTTACTTAATAATAGTTTTATTATACTGATTGTGATTTTGTCATTCTCCTTTTTTTGTGTTGGACTATTTATTATGTGAATGTGAATATGAAAATACGTAATGTTGTTATTACTTGTTAGAGTGTTAAGTTAAACTGAAATGGATCTTTCTTTTTTTTGTGTTGCAATTTCTTGTTTGCAGTAATTGAGTTATCCTGGTTTGATAGTTAAAATAAAAATTGCTATAGCTAATAATCCTATTAATAATGATTTGGAAAATTTGGAAGTTGGGATAGGAAAATCTCAATCTAACGAACCTAGTAAGAAAATGGCTAAGTCAGCAACATCTGATATTTGGAATCTTTTTACAAAACTTGGTGTTGGAAATGATGAAATAGAAAGAGCTAGATGTAGTGCTTGTAAACAGAAGTATAAAAAAAGCGAAAATTATATGGAACATCATCATTAAAATAGCATATTCAAAAGTGTAAAGAAATTAAGTTTTAAGATGTTGGTTAAATGATTATGGATATGCAAGGAAAGTTTAATTGTCCTAAAATAGATCAAATAACATCACGTGAGATGTGTGCTATAGCTATAATTGAGCATGATTTGCCATTTAATTTTGTTGAATATAAGAAAATTAGGAGTTGGATGAAGTATTTGAATTCAGATGTGAAGCCTATATCTAGGAATACTGCTAAGGCTGATATATTGACTATTCATATGAGGGAAAAGAAAAAACTTAAACAAACACTTGCTGCCATTATTAATAGGATTTGTTTGACTTCCGATTTGTGGATATTTTGTACTATTGAGGGTTATATTTGCTTGATTGCATATTTTGTTGATTCAGATTGGAAGTCGCATGGTAAAATTCTCAATTTTTGCCACATGCCTCCTCCTCATACTAGATTTGAATTGTCTTCCAACATTTTTGAATTTGAGTGATTGGGAAATTGAGAAAAAGATTTTTTTTAGATAATTAATCTACCAATGATAATATGCAAGAATATTTGAAAAATACTTTGGGTATGCAAAATTGATTATTATGCGGTAGAGAGTCTTTTCATGCACGTTGTATAGTACACATCTTGAATCTTATTGCACAAAAGGTATTAAAACTAGCTAGTGATGCATTGTACAAGATTAGAGAAAGTGTCAAATTTGTGAAAGAATTAGAGAGTAGAATAAGAAAGTTTAAAAAATGTGTTGTAACACTTTGTGGTATGGACACTAGGATTGGATTATGTCTAGATATTCCTACGAGATGGAATTCAACCTATTTGATTCTTGAAAGTGCTCTTAAATATTAAAAGACTTTTGCTAATTTTCATGTAAAAGACAATGGATATAAGTGTTGTCCATCAACAACTGAGTGGAAAATAGTAGAAAAGATACGTGAATTTTTCTTTACTTTCTATGACACTACAATTGTGATTTTGGGCACTTGTTATCCCACTTCCAACTTGTATTTTCTACAAGTTTGGCAAATTCAACGTGCCTCACAAGAGAATTTAAGTAAAGGAGATGAAGTTATAAGGAGCATGGGGGAAGGATGTCAATAAAGTCTAAGAAATATTGAGATGAATATATTGTTGTGGTTGCATTTGGAGTGGTTCTTGACTCTCAAATTAAGTTTACCTCATTGAAGTATTGCTACTCCAAAATTAATCCTTCTACAACTAATAAGAAGATATAATATTTGAAACAAAAATTGTACAAGCTTTTTGAAGAGTATATGAGTGATAATAACACTTCCTCCACTTCCAATATGCGAAGAGCTACTACTACTCCCTCCCAACCTTCAAGCTCAAGTTTGCCACGATTACCTGGATCAAATGAAAGGAAACAAAAAATGTTTGATGTAAGTGTATAATTTTTTTTTTTATGATTGTTTAGTTAAGTTATCTTCTATTTATTTTTAAGCATGTTCTCTTTCATAAATTAATTCATGATTATTTATTTGTTATATTTGAAAGGCATCAAAATTACATAATTATCAAGCTGCAATAAGAAGTGAAAAGAATCAACTTAATGTTTATTGGGTTGAGCCAAATTTGGAGATGGGGTATAATGAGGATTTATGTGTTGGAATAGTAGAAGGATACTTAAAAACATTTTCCGGATTTATCAATAATAGCTCGTGATTTATTGAGTATTCCTATTATTGCTGTGGCTTCTAAATTTGCTTTTAACATTGATGCAAGAGTTCTTAATAAGTATAGAAGCCGTCTATTGCAGAAAAATGTTCAAGCCTTAATTTGTACTCAAAATTAGTTGCACGGCCTTTTTTAATAATGATAACTTATGTAATGTTGCAATATTATTCTTTTTGGGTTTATTTCATTGTCATTTATCAATTAATTTTTATTTAATTATATTTTTTTTGGATTATAACTTATAGATGAAGATAGCGACAGTGATGATGAAGATGGTGGTGCAAGAACGGAAGCATCTTTGTCTAGGGGAGCTTCAAATATTGTTGATTTAAAAGATATTGATAATTGATTTGACCATTTATTAGTGTTTATGCATTATGTTGTGGACTATATGTTTTGTTATAGACTATGTTGTTATTTGTGCTTTGTAAATTTATGGACTTTATGTCGTGAACTTTATGTTGTGGACTTCTTAATTATTATTTGTGAAATTGAATTGCTTTTAATTTTATTTATAAACATCTATTTGAATTGCCTGCAAGGTTATTTACCTTATTTTGTATTGTACGAGTCCTTAATGGTAGATAAGTAAACAAAACATGAAGTGATGAGAATATACCATCCTAATTAATTTATTGTATTTGTGTTTGGATTAAGTTTATAAATAAATTATGTAGTTTAATTATTTATTAAAGTTTATGTGAATATTATTCTATTATATTTAACTGAATTTTTCATTAAATATTTTTTTATTTTTAAAAATTTTTAAAGATAATTAATTAATTTTAAATATTAAAATAAATTTATTTATATTTTTTAAAATTTTTTGATGGACTAACCCACCAATAAACAGGATAAGCTAAGAGATTGAGTTCATTTTTCTAAAGCAATCCACCCTGCCCTGCTTTTGGGGGGCCGGGGTAGGCACAATCTGCTTTGGCAATGTTACCTTATCCTAGTGGATAAGACCTAATATTTTATGCTCGTATCTTGTTTGTTTGTAAGTTTAATAAATTCGGTTAATTGGTTCAACATCTATCTCAATACATGTACACAACACATTGATGCTAAAGTTATGTGAATAAAAGGATGTTAACTTTATAAAATTTTATTGACTCAAGTGGTTTTTGTGAATCAAATAAATTATTGTTAAAAGAATTTTATTTTTATAATGAATCAATTCAGTTTGAATTTGATTAATTAAAAGAATTTAATTTTAGTGAACTTAATGTAAGAAAAACTTATAAAAATATTTAATTATATATTAATATACTAATAAAAGTGTCTGATTCAACTACCGCCTATTATGTTTTATTGTGCTAATAAAAGTGTTTGATTCGACGGAGCGGATCCTCTCAATTTTCACTTTAACATAACAGTGTCATGTGTTATGATCTACACCGTCCATGACCGTTAAAACAAAATCAATGGTTAAGAATAAAACTCAATCTTTATGTGCTATTTTACCCAGAAAAACATTTCCTTAGCTTCGCTCATACTCCATCCTGTGCTTGTGCTCTATGCTGCTCTCGCTCAGTTTTGCCTTCCCTTCCGAAACACGCCATAGCACCACCGCAGCGCTACCATCGCCACCATGCGAGAGGCGGCCCCTGCCACCATCCCTTGACTCCAATTTGCCTCAGCCATCACCACTAAGTTTTTGCTTCTTTCTCAGCTTCACATGGCAGCTTTGCAAGAAATTTTCAGCCCTTTTTCTCAACTTCCCTTCCTCCCAACAATTACTTACAAGATTTTTGTTAAAGGTACACATTTTTTATTTTTTTTGTTCACTCACTTACCTCGTTGGCATCAGATTATAAGAATTTTGAAAC
Source organism: Pterocarpus santalinus (assembly GCA_031439595.1). Taxonomy (NCBI): domain Eukaryota; kingdom Viridiplantae; phylum Streptophyta; class Magnoliopsida; order Fabales; family Fabaceae; genus Pterocarpus; species Pterocarpus santalinus. Next base: position 58,989,998 of record CM062530.1, read on the forward strand.
CTGGGTTTCCAATAAATCAAGTTCCATTTTTTTTTTCGCTTTTAGTTTGACAATTTGAGTTGCTTTCTTTATTACATTAAATCCTGCTCAGGCAATTGTTTAGATCATGAAAAGTAGAACACCATAGAAGAAAATGTGGGCTTGTCGACAGTGCCTCGCAGTTATTTGAGAGTATGATTAAGAGAACTTGGTTTTCTTTATATTAAGAGACAAAGAGATCAAAACTTAAAAGAACCATTTTGGAAATGGAGAAAATGAGCTCTAATCAACGAGAACCAAAAATAACAAGTATTGGTTCATATTTTTTTAACACTAATAATATTGAAGTTACAATATAAACAACAAATGTGTTTTGATGTGAAATGCTGCTGAAATTTTAGATTGCTAATTTCTCTACATAAGGGCGGTGATATGGCAAGGATTGACTCTAAGTAATTGGGCTCATATGATTATGTTTAATAAAGTTATACAGGTTGCAATTGTAATGTTTTTAAATCTGACACAGTAGAGATAGATATTATTGAATGTGGTTTTTTTGTTCTCCTTAGCTTGTACAATGATAGGTGGAGTTTTGTATTGCAGCGTGAATTATGCTCTTTTGGCTTCTTTTTTTGCTTTTGGGAGTTTTGAGCCCATGCTTATCCCTTTATCGAAAAAAAATGTTCATATTTTGTTACAATTCAAATTCAATATAAAACCATGCTTCTCTTGCCCCCAACAACTACCGCCAAAAGACTCCAATGCCAGCAAGCTGTGACTTTGGAAGGACTACCACCATGGTTAATATCAATTTGAGTATGATATCGATAGTTCAATATTCAATTTTTATTATATATATATATATATATATATATATATATATATATATTATGCTTTACAAAATTGAAGACCATATTTAGAGAACCCTTATAAATTGTAACTAGGCTTGGTTTCTTGCATTTACATTTCATCTTCATTGCTGCAAGAATTTTTTGGTACCATTAAGCCTTGAAAGGTACTAATCACGGTCCTATATAATTCAATCTATTGCAGTTATGGTACCTTACCTTCAGTTTTTGGGTTCGAAAGCAACAAAATCTGAATACCGATCAAGTTTCAACTCACAACTTTTCCTCAAAATAGCAGTTAGCAAACTAGAAATATAAAGTAATTCAGTGTCCGAGTTTGATTATTTTAACTACACTAATGCTTCTCAATTTCTTAGAGAACAAAGGAGATCAGAAGACAGGTAGAACTCGAGAAACTATGGACAGAAACAACTGCAGCATGATCTTGATTGCCATTGTTGAAGAATATGCATGAAACAATAATTGGAAAACCAAGAATTGGCCGCAATGTAGCAAGCTTGAATGACTTGTTTATTGTAAAATATAATTTTTGTAAAATACTTATGTCCCTTTTAATGGTTAATATAGGATGCTTATCAATGTAAAATATGCACGAGACAAATTCCGAGCAAAACACAATGCCATGTATCTTTTTTGTTGTTTTCTGAAAAAAATTGTGTGCTTTATAAAATTACTCTTTGGTAATGGATGTAACATATAGCTGGTACATCTTGCTCTAGCTTGTAGATGATAAAACCTATAGCATGTAAATGAAAATAGCAAAGATTTAAAACTTATCAAGAAATTTAGAAACCAAATTTCAAATATAAAGAATTAATTAAAAAATCAACTTTAGAATTCATTAGTTTCCAAAATATATCATAATTAAAAATTATAAAGCTATGAGAATTAGCGTTTCCTTTTAATGATTAAAGCAAATATAAAAAACCAAGTTTCTCTGAGTCCTACTCTTGAACACCTTGAAGCCACAAACCAACATTTCCCACACAAAGCAATCACTACATCTCCCATAGATACATTATAGCAAATGCCCAATTTCAATGCAAAGGCGTGAACCACATCCTCAAATCAAATCCAAAAATCTACTAAACTATCTAAATCATATTTTTTTTATTGTTTACAACTAAGGAACGAACATTAAAACGAAGGTGTGGATGTCATCGACAACTCATACAAGACATACTCTATAAGAACAATGAGCCAAAAAATAAAAATCCCAGTGGTGATTGCAGAGACCCACTGGTGTAATGGGTGGTGGCAGTGGCGGCCTTTTGCACGGTCCCAATAGTAGCATCGTGGAGGTGCTATGATGGGTTTCAGAAGGGAGAGTGAGATCCAGCGGTAGTAGGATAGAGCATGAGCGGCACTGAGGAAATGTTTGAGGTGCTTAGAGGAAATGTCTCTTTCGGAGTAAAATAGCAAGTAAAGGTTGAGTTTTATTCTTGACCGTTGATTTTGTTTCAATGGTCGTGGACGGCGTAGATCATAACACATGACACTGTCATGTTAAAGTGAAAAATGAGAGGATCCGCTCCCATGATATAACTTCTCTTTATTTTAAAAATCTTACAAATAAAATTATTTGATTGAATGATAGTATAAAATTATTTTATATTGATAATATATCAAAATTAATATCTAATTAAAATCCCATAAATTTTAGATAATACTGGTTTAGAGAAAAAAAAAAATTTTACTCTTTTGTTGTTCTAGTTGTCTGGTCAACTTTAATTAAATTAATTGAAATTTGATAAATTCTAAACACTAGTAGTTTGAAAAAAATAATATACAAGTTAAAACTGGCCATACTGATTCCAAAGCCATAGATTCTTTTTTTTTTTTTTTTTAATTCAGGTCCCAATCAATATAGATCAAACAAATGATCGGATGAAGTAACTATATGATGAATCCATCTTCAATTACTGAGTTTTTCAATACAACGGTAATACCAGAACGGATGTAAAAACCTTGTGAAGATCTATCAGCCTCTTGTACACCCTGCAGTTCATGCAATCACAAGTTTAGTAGAAGTTTGACAAAAAACAAAATAAAATAAAATCATTATCTCATGTGTTATAACTTGTTATTGTGGAATTCTCATCTCATGACATTCCAGCAATTGCTTTTCCTATGTAAAGCTATAAAGTTTCTTGTACTCAAAGCTAAAACAAGCTAGGCAATTTAATTCTGGCTTCAAAAATAAGGGAGAGGGGTTATTAAAGTAAAAATAAAAATGTTAAATAAAAATTTAAGTTACTTTCAGTGACAAAGAATTTGAAGATTGTGTGAATTAGATGCATGAGAATATAACCATTGCCTATAAAAGAAGTGGGGTATCTATTGGTAGGTGTATTACATGTGGTCCTCATCAGATACTGCTTTAAATAGAAGAATCATACCTCTGAGTTTGCAATTACAACGTTTTTTCCGATTCTGGCATTTTTGTCAATGATGCAGTCCCTGTAGATATGCAAGAAGTGAGGGTGAGGGCCAGCAGCAAGAGAAAATAAATAAATGGTTAGGAGAGTGAGAGTGGCATTTTGTACTTGATTTTTGTATTTTCTCCTATTCCCACAGGAACTCTTCCCTCAGCTAACAGTGCTGCCACCTCAGCGTCAGTTTCATAATAATCAGCACCAAGCATTACTGTATCCTGCATATTGATGTGTAACACAATAGCTAGATGAGCACATTAAGCAAACAAACACACCAATATATACAAAGAGCATGTGTTAAATAATTAAATTTGATGAACAAGAAACTTTTGGAATCTTAAGCCTATATAAATAGGAGGATTGCTACACGATTGATAAATAATCAGGTATCTATGACACCATTGTTAACAATTTGCAATATCATTAATTGGAGCCCTCCATGTTACATGCTTAGATAAAAGGAATTGGTACACCAAACCTTTAAGTGGACGTTTGAGTTTATTCTGGATCTGATTCCAACTACACAATGCTCTATGAAGGAATTGGTCAAGAAGCACCCATGCGATACGATTGAGTCAACAATCTGCATAAAGAAAAATAACAATATTTTTAATCTAAGAATTGAAGGCAAAAGAGAGGTGGTCGCCCAGACATGCAACATTATCTTAAGAAGTTTCTGGTTCGGGTTTTATACCAAAGTACCTAGTAAAATAAACTCACATTTCGGACAGTGATATGGCTCTGATACTTCTTAGTGTGAATCTTTCATAAAATATTCGAAGAATAAGTATTATTCTTTTCATACCAACCTTGCTATTGTCAATCTTCGATGGTGGTAAGTTTCTCCTTGATGTATACATTGGTTTTGCTGCATCATAAAAGCTAAACCTGGGTGGCTGAAAATCACAGAAGAGTTCCAAGATGACTTAGATTTTCAGATCTTAATCGTGGAAAAGGGAATCTAGAACTTAATTTGAAACCAAAATGAAAAACCATAAATAAGAGTGGTAAGACAGACCAACTTGACACTCACATGCTCAGTGAGGGCTAGGTTTGCCTCAAAGAATGACCTGATGGTCCCTATGTCCTCCCAGTAGTCATTGAAGAGATAAGCCTGCATACAAGTTTTTGCTGTTAAGTATTTGTAATATGTGGAGTGACATGCACATTTGGTTGTGTCCACTGCATATGTATCTAATATCTACCTCTCTTAAAAAGGAGGATGATGATAGTAAAATCTTAAGCAATAAATTGCTTTGCTTTGAAATAAATTTCCAGTCATACCTTCATGTAAAACTCTTTAGCAGAGGCAGGAATGACTTCTGATCCAAAGTCATTTGCAGTTGGAAAGCGCCATCTAAATGAAATAAATTTATTGAAATTAGCAAGCCAGCTTTGGAATAGGATTAATTTATTTTCAGTACGTATTTCAGTAAGTGAACCACAAAGAAACGTTCACATTTTGAGAGATGAATTAACAGTACCTTAATAGATTAAGAAGTATCTCCTTCCTGAAGACGTACACTCCCATGGAAGCAATGTATGGTTTCTTTTCAGCCTCTTCCCGTGAAAGGCCCAACACTGTGGTATCTACTTGCTAAATTATGAAGCAACATCAGTAGTAAACCTAAATCCTGAAACTTCAGTATGATAAAAATGAGTTTTACCATTGCTTTCAGGTCTCCTCCCTTGGGCTTTTCACTGAATGAAATGATCCTTCCTTTATTGTCTATCTTCATTAGGCCAAAATCTGAGGCACGGCTATCATGAATACACAGTAGAGTTTTAAAAGAGTAACGTACGAAAAAAGCAAGTTCCTATCATCCTATTTCAAAGTAAACTTGCATAAATGATTGAAATACTTGAAAATTTAATTCACTATAGTAGCAAACAAAGACCTTCAACAGCTGAGGGTAAGTTTATAATATTCTAGTCAAGGACAAGAAAGAGAAAATGAAACATGGTGATTTCAAGTTGTCCATGTAAGTGAGAGTGATTATGCATATTACAAAGTTAATAATGTAGGGCAGGAAACCTACCTGTCATCCATTGGAAGACAAGAAAGAGTGATATCTGCTTTACTCTCCCGGTGACTCTGGATATGATGAATCAAAACATGTGAGAGTCGATTCTTTGAATGAAACTGAATCGGGAGTGGAAAGGACTGTTTTGGTTAAAATTCTATGATATGATGCCTTACTTGAACAAAATCCATGTAGTCCATTCGGTAGAGATGATCCCCAGAAAGAATCAATACATCCTCAATTTCCTTAGTTCTGGGATCCTACAACATAGAAAGCATATTCTATATCATCAATTACAATATGTGATACAGGAAATGACATAATATATGTATTAGGCTTAATATATGGCATGCAGGAAATGATAGACTATTCTGGAAATGAAATAGCTTAATACCTCAAATAGCCAGTGGAACTGCCTTACAGCATCAGCAGTACCCTGGAACCAACTTTTACCTGCCTCGCCTGGAGTCTGAGTGGCTGCAAGAACCTGAAACAGAACAAGTGCTCCGAGATGCATCATATTCCTTCATTTGCTATATCTATTTTCTATAAGGACATTTAGAAATCAGTGGGGTAATTATGATCCTAAAACAGAATAGGTGACTCACTCAGATGGGAGATACCTCAACATAGCCGTCTCCAAAGGTGACTCCCGTGCCAGAGTTGTAAGCACGTGCAATATGCCTGTTTAGTGAGAATGAGTTAAACTGAGTGAGAATGTACACCTTGTTGATGCCACTGTTTATGCAGCTGCTCATTGGCACATCAATCAGCCTGTAAGCACCTCCAATAGGAACCTATCATGATCATAGGAATTAGGAACACTCCTGAAAGGTTATATATATATATATATACACACATAAAATGAAAGAAGAGTAGAAACGCTGAAATAGAGACTTACAGCAGGTTTGGCACGGCGCTTAGTGAGAGGGAAGAGACGAGTTCCAGCTCCTCCACCTAGTATAACTGCCACAACCGTCTTTGGGTCCCTTTTTTCCATTTCTAGGTCCCTCAACTGCAGTACCTCGTTTTCTCATTCATCATAGTTCAATACATAACGTTCAATTCACAAACTCTTTTACATATTATATATGCATAAATCTCTGATGCGGCAGTTTTTGACTTTCGAGGGGCCCCGGTTTAACTTCTTGATCTTTTCTTTTTCTTTATTTTGTGTTTCACAGGCATAACTGAATCACACTACTTGAGAAATTCAGCATAGACAAACTCATTAGAACATTACATACAAACAACTAACTTGGTGCATAATTTAATGCTACGTGGTTAAAATCAATTATCAAATTATTGCTAGAATTTGTTAAAATTTAAGGAGGTTTATTAAATAAGTTAAAAGAGTAGAGATCATCCATTCATCTAAAAGTTAAAAATAATGAAATTCGTATACCTTAAATGAATGCAAAAGTAAAGTTAATTGTATTAGTTCTATTCCGTATCCAGTGGAGCATCTTGTAGAGCTGCTATATACCTCGGCAAGACAACTTAACATAGATATTCAGCCTATTGCACCGAATCTTTTTCTCTCTTTAGCCTCACCATGATTCCAAAGCTTGTTGACATGTTTTCAACTTTAGCACTATTTTAGCCCTTTTGATACCATAATAATAAGAAATTTAAACTTACAATTCATGCAAATCACCTAAATCTTGATCGCTTTCATGGCTAAAAAAATCTTGATAACTTAGCTCACGCTTGTTTCCCTCTTGCATATTTCTTTTTATTAGGGTAACAAAGAAGAAGTAAAGGAATCAAGTTAACCTTGGATTCGCTGGCCACATCAGTAGTAAGAGACATGCATATTCCATTCTTGGCACATGCAGTATTACCACGTCCTTGTTGCTGATCAAGATGGGTTAGCTTCAGCTTCCGACCCATGAATTCTCCATAACAAAACTTCATGAACCCCAAGTTCGTATCGCTCACTGCGGTTGCTCCACGTGGCTGAACAGCACACGACAGTGATATCCGGCTGCTGGCGGAGGCAGCCATTTTCCCGGTCACTACAGGGAGAAAATCGGAATTTCAATGGTAAACACTATTAATATCTTCTTCTTTATATAATAATGTAATAATAACACTAGTACATATGTAGCTACGAGTGAAGGCTTGTGCGTGTAAATGTAGAGAGACTGGAGATTTGCTTACATGGACTGATGGACGGCAGGGTATTGGAGGATAGAGTCACGTTATCCTAATTCAATTGCATCCACCTATTTTGGTTTGATTTGTGCTGACAATGGTGCTATGAGAAGCACACGTTTAATAGAATGACAATTTGGTCCCTGGGATTTTTGTTGCTTGAGTGCATGATCACTAATGCTGGGGAATTATTCCTTATGCTCGTCCACAATCAGTTCCCTACTTGAAACTTGAGTTTCAAAGGGAAATTTTGGATTTTAGTTAGATAAAATAAGGAGAACTATCTATCTTTATCACTGGCAAAACCGATTCATTCATCAAAGGAAGTGAAATATATACATCAACTATCACGTACTGAAGGCATCTAACTGCCACTAACTAATTTTAGGTACAGCTCGTCATCATAATTTAATCGGATGCTCTAATAATCTTATAAGTTTTAGTTTTAATTTATTTTATATCCTACTTAATTGTAGGTTCATCTTTTATTTTATTATTATTTGCTCGTTTATCTTTTGTTCCATTATTGATTAATAAGTTAATTTATCATTATAATTATGGATTAGGGTTTAGCCAAAATCTTCAATGTAATTTAACCAAAGTGTAAAGTTGAAGCAGGTAATGTATATTTTAAAAAGCAATTTGTTACATAACAAAACAGCTTTTCAGTTTTCAGTTAAATTTGATTTTTATAATATTTGTATTTGTAAACCTTTTCTAAACAAAAAATACAAAATAAGTGAATGCAAAGCAAACGTAGCAAACATTTTGTTTTTTTTAGCTAACCTAGCTTTTTTGGGGGGACAGAAGTAGAGCATATTAATAATGGACATTTTCAGATATTTTCTCTCTATCTTTCTTCTCTCCCTCTTTGCTTTTTCATTACTTTTTTCTTTTACAATTTTCTTTGCTTTTTCATTACTTTTTTCTTTTACAATTTTTTTTTCCAATTCTGTGTGTGAATGTCTATGTTAGAGGCTGGTACAATAACAGCCCTAAAAAATATGGGCAACTTCATTTCCTTCACGAACGACCACTTATGGTAATGGTGTTCAATTAGCTTTGTACTATACTATATACTGACAACGAAAGCCCGGCTTATGCCTCAACTATGGGCTACATTTCATGCCTCAACTGATTGCTTGATGTACTCATTTTTCACATTATTAGTGAAATTTACACTCTTCATTCTCTTAACTCCCTATGCTCTGCCATAGTTTTCAACACGTTTGTTATTTGTTTTAATTAAAATAATTAACAACTTTGATAAAAATATTAATGAATACAAGTCGAAAAAGAAGTCTCGTGTTGGTACTCCACCCATTAATTTAATACTTTAATATGTAAGGCTTTTGCATTTTGTGGCCTTACAAATGGTACACTTGAATAAATGCACCAAGACTAAAGGCTAATTGACTAAAGAAGAAGCAATAACACATCGTATTGAAAAAAAGAAAGAAAGAAAGAAAGCAAAAACACATGATATTTACATGAGTTTAATTTTTATGTAATAAGTAATTTTATATTGTCATCCAATAAAAATATAAGAAACTATCATATTATCATGAACACTTACATAAACCTATATTTAAAAAGCATGACATGGCAAGTTTTTATATTCTTATTAGATAATAATATAAAATTATTTTATATTGTTAATATACATTTACAATATTATTTTTATTGTGTCTCTAAATCAAAGAAACTCTCTTTAAAAAGTAGCAAATTAAGAGATAGTATATGTCATGATTGTGCTACTTATTTTTAAAAAATCTTAATTAAATGGATTTAATTTTGTTTCATTTACACTTATCCAATTATATATTATTAAAAGAGATTGACTTTTTTCATAACTACTTAAAAAATTATATATAAAATAAAATATAATCAAATTGATTGACAATATAAAAATTATACTCTCACATTTTATCAAAATTAATCTCTATTTAAATTTAACAAAGTGAAATTAAGACGTGACATCAGCTTGTTATACGAAGTTACGAGCCACACAGTCACGTGACGAAGCAATTAAGAAGCAATACTAAAAAAGACAAATTTGTTGGCTGGAAAAAAAAAATCACGTGATGATACGTGATGGCACCATGATAGTCACGTGCCATGGGGACACACTCGTTGTAACGTTGGACACTTAGCGCCCTTAACACCATGCACGAACCAGAAGGTCTCCTCGTGCTAGTGAACGGTCAGAATTCAATTCACTAGTCACAAGCCAAACTCAAATTGCCTCATTGCAATTCCAACTTGCTTCCAAAATTTCTAAACGTAGTGATGAGGCAGTAGACACCCTTCCCAAATGCAAACACCAAAACCATGTCCTTTTCAATCACACACCAATGGGCCAAACCCACATGAACCAACCCTTAATACCAGCCGTCAATAAAGACTTTTAAGAAAAAATACCACAGCCCAAAAAAAATCTCTACCCCGCACACATGCGGCATGCCTCAGAAAATGAAGGAGAATTATTGGCACGAGAAATATTTGCAGCGAGCATAACACATTGGTAATCAGCATCAACATGTACTTAGCATGAACAACTTGTCATATGTGATTAACCACCACCGTGTTGTCTTCCTGTCTATTTGTTGTTATGGGGTATTTGGCAACCTCAAAAACCAAATTAATATAATATAAAATAGAGTTGATTATATTAACCGATATAAAAATGAAATAATTTTTAATTAAATGTTGTTCAATTCTATAACTTAAAAAATAATTTTAACATGTGTTCTTCTTCTTTTCTTCCTTTGTATCTTTTTTTCTTAGACTACGTCATTAAAAAAAATTAGTCTAGCAAACAATGACAGGCGGTGATAGGTGGTGGTAGACCATGGTTGGTGGTGGTGATCACTGGTGATGGATGATGGCGGCTGCAGTGGGATGGTCGCGGCTGACGGTAGTAGCTAGTAGCGATGGCGACAAATAGTGTGGCCGAAAACAATGATGAATGGTGGTGATCAGTAATGACCGATGGTGGCAATTGGCAGCAACAACGAATGGTGGCGGCTAGCGGCGACAGATGATGGGGACCAACAGCGACGAATAATGGTAAATAGTGGTAGCAATGGCAGCAAATGGTGGCAGACAGGGCCGAAGATGGTAATTGATAGCAATTGGTGGTGAATGATAGTGGACCGTGGCGATGAACAATGGTGAATAGTGATGGACAGTAGTAGAGGATATTTAACAAATAATCAAAAAATATAAAATAAAAATAAAAAAATTTGAGATATTTAAAAATTGATTTTAAGTCAAATTGGTTCAAATAAAAACTAATTTAAAAATATTTAGATAATTAACAAATAATATTTATTAAAAACTAGGTTTATTATATCTAGTTATCCGATTTTTTTAATTTGTCAAGCAATTCTTATGATTTTTTTAAAGATTTTTGAGATTTTTCCTTGTTCTGAGGCCCCTCGTTGGATGGAACCTTGCGAGGTTGTCGTTTTAGGCATAGATTTCACGGCCATGAAGGATAGTTGCAATGGAATTAGCGGCGCAGAATGGTTAGGAGCTACAGGTTGAACTGAATTATTGTTGTACTAGCTCTAATCATGCAGGGCTGAGACCATTCTGGTGGGGTCCAAGATAACGACATGCATATATGTCTTGAATATGAGGCTGCTAGTTTTATCACCGTTAATTAGCCTCTCCCATGTTTGCGGGGACATCAGGCATGGGCTGGAACAAGTTTACAAATTGACTATACATGATGACGAACGTCCCAAGAATTTGTTGAAATTTTATGTGTAATTGATGAAATTTTATATATGAGTTAATAATGGACAAGACAAGACTATACATATGTGTGTAGAAACTCATAAAATTATTACCTCAAAAATTCGGGTCCATATATGACGTCAGACATGGTTCGGCTAAGATAAATATTTGGAGACGATTTAGAATTTTAAGTATGAGTGATTAAGTATCATGTTAGTTAAGAATAAGATTAAGCGAGAACCATATATGTGTAAATATCCACAAATTAAATATTTTAAAGTTATAAGTTAAGTTGTAACATTAATTAATCTAGGCAATAAAAAAAGAGTTTAATTAGTATGTATCGACAGTATAAAATAATTTTATACTGTCAACCAATAGAAATTCTGAAAGATAAGAAATTATAGTGGACCCTCATTATAATGAGTGATTATTTGTACGAGTTGGCACTTCTATTATTTCCATTAGCTGATTGTCAATATATTTAAATTAAATTAATAAAAAAATCTTCTCATATTTTGGACTTTCCTCTTTGCCCAAAGAGAATTTTGTTCAAAAAATCATAAATCAAAGACCTGCATTATAAATTTCCAAATACATAATTTTGCTCACGGAGGGGGGAAAGGGGACCAAGGGATGCCAGTTTAGTCAATTCATTTTAAAACCTACTTATATGGTAATTAATTGGCCCCCATTAAAAAAAATTAAAAATGAGTAAAATTAAAAGTTGTAGCTGTATATTTTCACGTAAAAAAAAAGTTATAGATGTATATTTAATCTTATATGTAAATTTGATGTGTATGGTTTATATTTTTGGTGTTATATGTATAGTTTCCATTGATCGTAAATATGTTTAAGTAATTTAGATTGTTTTAGTTATTTTATGCAGTATTCCTCTATATTTAACTTTTTTAATTTTAGATTTATATATGTTTAGTCAAGTCCCTTTCTATTAAATTTTTGGCTCTGCTCGTGATTCCGAACATCACTTATAATTCAGAAAATGTGTTACATTTGTGTTTTGTATTTTGAAGAACCGTCCAGTGGCCCCCGTGTTGAAAGTTCAACTAGCATTTCAAAAATATTGATGAATGATAAAAAGGAGTAATTCCAAAAAAATATGAATGGACTTAATGCAGAGAAATTAGACTACTCGATATTCAATTTTCTTGAAAATTATAGCAAAATTGAAAAACTCAACGCGTTGTTCGGTCTTTGTTTTTGCCATTTCTTTTCATTTTAACCTTTTTAATATTATAGTCAGGAGGAGTGTTATTTGTACGTACCTTTAAGTATGTCCAATTAAATACTCACTCATTGCAAAGTTGAAAAAAAATTATCAAATAAAAAAATGAAAAAGCAAGAGGAAAGAGGAGAGAGAAAAAGAGAGAGTGTCAAATTATGTCAATAATAAATATGTATAAATTATTTTTTTCTATAGATAGAGAAGAGATTTCCAGGCTCTAGTAACAATATTGGGATCAGCAATCTATGTTATAGGCCAAATTAACATCTTTCATAGCATATTTGATTTTATTTTTGTAGAATTAATTTTAGATAAAATTAATTTTGAGATAAAATTATTTATATTTGATAATTCATCTAAAAATAATTCTAATAGAAAATAATAAATTTTTACTTTTTCCAAAGTCAATTCTAAAGATAAAAATTGATTTTTACTTTTAACAACCAAACATCATCATAAAATCACAAAATCAATTTTGGGGGAGTCAAAATCAATTATAGTCCTTGATCCAAATATGCTATTAATTTATTTGGTTTCTTTAATTTGGCTTACGAGTAAACATCCAAGGGTATGTTCAAAATGTTACCTGCATATCACTTTACGTAGCATAAATCTTATGCCTAACTCTAGTTAATCTAGAGGAAACTTTTTTCCCGACATATCACATTTTCAAAGATGTTAAATGCCTAAGAAAGTACTAGTTTAGCAATGAAATGTGATATATGAAAGGGAGATCTTTTATATTTTCAAGAAAAAAAATACTAATATCCAAAATAAAAATACTACTCTAAAATGAAAATATTTTAAATAAAGGTTGGTTATGAGTGATAACAAAGAGCAATGGTGATTATAAAGATAACTTATTAGATAACAATAAGATAAAAGATAAATTTACATATATTAATAAGATAATATATAATAATATCAAAAAATAAGATAATATATAAATCTACAGCTGAAATTAAGGTAAAAAAAACTAAAAATAAATCTTAAAAAAAGAGAAGTTGTTATCCTTATCACTTAACTACATATTTATATTTAAATTCTATAACCTTTTCCTTCAATAACAAATTTATGATTTTAAATTTCAAAATAAACTAATTGAAGCCTAGTAATTGTGAAATTATTGAGATTGGGATGAGATATTTCACGGAAGTTGCAGTTAAAAATATCTCGTAAGATTTTTAAATTTTTTTTTTTAATTTTCAGTTAAAATCTTCCGCGTTAGTTCAAGTATTTGCGACAAAAGCATGCCACTCCGTGCCCCGGTCCACCTATATATTGTGTCTCCTCTCCCGCCTCCTCTCCTAGGAATAAACCGTTTCCTAAAGTCTTCTCTTTCTCTTAGATTCTGTCCACCAACCTCTTTTCCCTCACCACTTCTTCACCTTCTCAAACTTTCCCTCACTTAACATTCTCGCAGTAATCGTTAATCTCTTCCACATTGTGAGTTTGTGATACTCTAAGGTTGTTCAAGCCAACATCAAAGTCGACAACACAACACATAAATCTAATCAATTTGCATATTACCATTGTTCATTGTTCTTTTTCCTCTTCTTAGTTCTTTTTGCTTACACATTTAGATAAGCCAAGCCAAGCATCATCATGATCTCTTCAGTCAAGTACACAGCTTCACCTTTCAGCTGTTCTTCTGCTTTCTCAAGCAGAAAGCTCCCTATCCCAAGGCCTCAAATTTCCACATTACCCACCATTCAAAATGCTCAACAAAACATGGGCCACTGTCCATTGCTTCCCCAGAAGCCTCTCTACCTCTCATCCACTGAGAACTTCACAGTATTGCAGGCAAAGCCAAGAACAAGGGATGTCACAGTTTGCCAGGCCTACGAGGCTGATAGGTCAAGGCCAGTAGAGATCAACATCGGGCTTCCTGATGAACAGGCTGCTCAGAAGCTCAAGATTGGCTTGTACTTTGCCACATGGTGGGCATTGAATGTGGTGTTCAACATATACAACAAGAAGGTGTTGAATGCTTTTCCTTACCCGTGGCTTACTTCCACTTTGTCCCTCGCTGCTGGCTCTCTCATGATGTTGATCTCGTGGGCCACAAAGGTTGCTGATGCCCCAAAAGTTAATTTGGACTTCTGGAAGGCCCTCTTTCCTGTAAGAAAATCTCATTTATTTATTTATTTTCCGGCCACTTCTATTGTTTCCACAGCATAGTTTATGATATAGATCAATTGCGTCATTTGATTCATCTAGTTGATCCATCTAATGTCATTAGTTGTTGTTGTAGTTGTAGTATTGTTTTCACAGCATAATAATGCATGAATCATTATGAAATTGGAAAGATAGATTTGAGAAAACAAGAGATAAGAAAAGTGGTGAGTGATAAATTGGTCCCAATACGTTTACGACTAAGGTTAGTCCCATGTTAAAATAACTGGTATTTTATTTGCAAAATGGGTGTTGAGGTCTTTTATTTGCAAATAAAGGTTTTCCCCTCTCTAAAATTCTATGGTTTCTCCATGCTATTCTTCAACCTTGTGGAGTTATAGAGAGTAACCCCCCTCCTTGCCACCCACCGTCGACATCGTTGAGAGTAACTCCCGTCCTGCCCCCTCCCATCAACATGGTTGAGCTATATATCGGTGCAACCATAGTAGATCTACGTGCGAGGCATCATCAACCTCCACTTTGTAGTTTCCTTTTTGCGGCATTGTAGCTCAAAGCCGCCAATCTTGACACCCACAGCCATTGAACTCACCACCGTCGTGTTATAGATCTTTGTGATTTCTGTTTTCAAAATATCCTCATGCTTTCATGCTTCATAAATGATCCTCATGGTTTGAAGTCACCACCACATGGATGTTCATGTTCTATATCTACCTTGGCGCACCCACAGCCTGTCGATGAAAGATGCCATTGATCCTACCTCCGTTTGTTAAAGAGAAGAGGGACTACTATGCAAATTTCACTGCTTGAAATATTTAACATTATTTTAATATTATAAAATGCATATCAAACAACTACCGTTAGATTTTAGAATAAGTAGCATCCAATGGTTGTCATCCTCTTCTGTGATCCGGGGACTAACGTTAGTCCCAAACATGTTCGGACCAATTTATCACTCACCAAGAAAAGTACCTTGTATAATTCAGTAATGTTGATTGCTTCAGTGAATGTGAGTATCAAGTAATGAGGGAATTAACCATGATTTAGTAGTACTCGGTTACTCACCCCAAGAAATTTCAAATTTGGGTGTGCAGGTTGCGGTGGCACACACAATTGGGCATGTTGCAGCGACTGTGAGCATGTCCAAAGTTGCGGTTTCATTCACTCACATCATCAAGAGTGGAGAGCCTGCTTTCAGTGTGCTTGTGTCAAGGTTCTTGCTTGGGGAAGCATTCCCTATGCCGGTTTACCTCTCACTGGTGCCAATCATTGGTGGTTGTGCACTTGCTGCTGTGACCGAGCTCAATTTCAATATGATTGGTAAGACTACATACTGAACAACAAAGTTGAAATTTTGTCATATACTCAGAAAGTTTGATAGGATATAGAATCTACAATTTAGCACTCTAATTACACCACTTTTTGATATTTCAGGGTTCATGGGGGCTATGATATCAAACCTGGCATTTGTGTTCCGGAATATATTCTCAAAGAAGGGGATGAAGGGGATGTCTGTTAGCGGAATGAACTACTATGCTTGTCTTTCCATGTTGTCTTTATTGATTCTCACACCTTTTGCCATTGCCGTGGAGGGCCCCAAGGTGTGGGCCGCTGGCTGGCAAACAGCTGTGTCTCAGATTGGTCCCAATTTTGTATGGTAAGCACAGCAGCACTCTTCAAATCTTAGAGTATTCCTTATTCACTGCCCTGTTTATCTCTTCATAGTGGTGGGGGAACTGTATTTTTGTCTTTTGTCTATGTAGTCGGATTTATAGGTACAGTCAATATGAATAAGGTATAATTTATACGTAAGTTGAATATATAAGAGCTCCTTTGCTAGACTTTTTACAAGCTTAAGATATATTAATCAATTTGAAGTGGGTGTAAGCTAGCATTAGTGTAACTGTGGATGTATGGACTATGATGTGCTAGACTGTCTTACTAGTGGCTATGTATGTGTGTTACAAATTTTCTGTTGGCTCTAAATTAATCTTAACTTCCCAATAAGTTATATTAACCTCTCTCTTTTGGATTCATTATGCTTATTGAATGCCGGGTTCTAAAATTTAAATAAGGCAAGCCTTTGCAAAATGAGAAATCCTTTAAAAAGAACGGTGATTGAATTTCAGACAATTTTATAGCATGGGTAAAGCGTGGTGATAGAATTTGAAGTCAATTAATTGACAAAATGCTAGAGAGTGACAAGTTGATAAATTTAATTATATTGTTGTTGGCAAATTATGATTCAGAGGCTCAGAGCTGCATCTGTAACGTCAGTGGGACAGCAAATTTTGCCTCATTACCTGTTTGCTTTTGAATAGTTAAAGAAGAACTCCTTTTGTGCTGCTTATTTCTATGTTGCTGGCCAAAGTTAAACTAAATCAATTTTCTTCATCAAATGTTTAGCTGACAGGCTTCTGAACTTTGATGTTTACAGGTGGGTAGCTGCCCAGAGTATCTTCTACCACCTGTACAATCAAGTCTCTTACATGTCTCTTGATCAGATTTCACCCTTAACATTTAGCATAGGGAACACAATGAAGAGAATTTCTGTTATTGTCTCTTCCATCCTTATCTTCCACACGCCAGTTCAGCCTATCAATGCACTTGGGGCTGCCATTGCTATTCTTGGCACCTTCCTCTATTCACAGGTGCAAATCTCGTCTCCTTTTATTTAAGACTTTGTTTCTTTGTGCTTTGAAAATCCCAAGGGCCGTAATTCTTGGCATCCTTATCTTCCACATGACTGCTTTTTGTTTGATTTTGCTATATATCAAATCACCTCCTGTTTGAGATAAATTCAAAGGAAGGAATTAAAAAAATTCCATATCTCTCAACAGGGGAAATCCACAATCACTATTCTTTAATGTGTTGGATGTGAGTTCTAGAAGCATTTAATCTATGCAAAGTAAACAACTCCTATTGTGTTTGGGAACAGCCCCAAGCTAACAGCTCTATTACATTATGATTATACCTCTCCAGATAAGTTAGGCTTATTAGATTCTTACTGATCCAAAGAGAACTCGTAGATATGTTCTTGTATAGTGTTCTTTATAATAAATTTTTTAAGGTAAATTTAAATAATTAAATTGTTGTTCATAAACAGAACTAAAACTACCAGAACTACTGTTTTGGATGTAGGTCCTTCCATTATTTGATGGCTAATTAGCGATTGTATTTGTATGAATGACCATAAAATAGTCCACCAATTAATAGTGATGCATTATTATATATATGGGACGCAAGTGAT
The DNA here is from genome assembly GCA_031439595.1 of Pterocarpus santalinus. Lineage (NCBI taxonomy): Eukaryota > Viridiplantae > Streptophyta > Magnoliopsida > Fabales > Fabaceae > Pterocarpus > Pterocarpus santalinus. The sequence continues at coordinate 59,007,835 of CM062530.1, forward strand.
AGCTTTCTGTTGATTCTGTGTGCAGGCCAAACAGTAAAGTGCTAGTTTTGAAGCTGTTTATGGAACAAGTGAAAGATGACTCACGGCTGAAGCTAAAAGTGTCACCACTGATGTTAATTAGCGAGTTTGTATTGTGGCCAATAGGAGTTCGAGTTGCTTTCTTTGAGGCCATAGTAATAGTAATCACGTTTTGATTTTGATCTGGTTGACTGTAAATGAGTTTTTCCTTGCTTTCATGTCATTAATGGTGAGGTTGAGAATGGATTGCACTAAATAAGAATGATTTGTTGGAGCAGTTACATTTTGAGGCTGAAATTTATTGAAGGATTTTTTTTTTTTTTTTTTGGGAAAATCCATTCTATAATTACGTAAAGTAATTCAATTCCTCAAATTATTATCAAGCGCAAACAATAGCACCGCTTTGGATATATATGCTCGTACACGTGTGAACGTAACGATGAAAACGCCTTGGGAATTTGCAAGACAAGATGAAGATTTATAGTTAAAATTTGAACAAATGTCAATCATCAAAATGGATTTTAACCGAACAATTAAGATTTAAAGTTTCTCATCAAAATTCAAATTTTGGGAGGCATCATGTTGGGGCAAAATTTCGATTGATACATTCGGACAGAATATCGAGAAAGGTCCAGATCCAGAGAAATTGAAAGGAATAAGGAGATGTTGAATTCAATTGTCAAACAACATTACGAAGAAATCCAAGGTAATCAATATCGAATATGAGAAAGATTTGAGAAAGGGACCCTCGCACAACCCTCAAACCTGGGTTTGAAAGAAGGATGTGGATAAGCAAACGTGCCTTGATATCAAGAATAAAGAATGTGGGATTAATGGGCCTAATTTTTAGATATTTTTTATCTATAAATAAGATAATTGTGATGTAGTGAGGGAATGAAGACAGATACTTGAAACACCTCAAAATTGTGGTAAAATATTCATTATTACATTGAATAGTAAGTAGAAACTTAAGTAAATGTCCTTCTAATTTTCATTTCTTTAGTCATTTGATCTTGTTTTCTACACTTAATTTTAACAATATATTGTTTGTGAATATTTTATTTATTTTTTATTATTTTTCTACTTTTATTTCACTTTCTTTAAGTCTCGTTCATTTTACATAAATTGACAATTTTAAAAGATCTGAGAATTCATTAGAGAAAGTACTTCCATTCTCCAAATTGAAATCCTTGAAATAATTGATCATTGTCAATTTATTTGTTTTGTCAATAAAAAATCAAGTGAACAAATTTATGGTATGACCAAAAGTCCAAAACTTAGGGGAAAAAAAGATCATAAAACAATATTATATCTTATAACTGGGGTTAAAATTCAAACATTCAAAATATGTAATACTAATAAGTTATTTTATGACCATAATAAATGTCACTTTACAATTGAGCCTATAGTCTAGTGATTACTTCTTGTATGTCTCATTAATCTTGGAATATCCCATATTCTACTCCCATTCTCCATCCTTACCTTTGTAAAATAAAAAAATAAATAAATATAAATAAACGTCGCCTTATTTCTTGCAGTCAAATTCGAGAAAGTTTTATGGGATGCTGGTCATATGGAAGAATTTATTGCTTTTATCGAGGAATGGTTATAGCTTGCATGGGAGGGAGAAGAAGGAATAAATTATACACTTTGGCTTTGTTTGGAAAAAAAAATAGAAGAAGGAAGTTGAGTGGAAAAAAAAATTGAGTGGAAAGAAATAAGGTAGATTTATATTTTTTGTAGGTATATTTGGATACAAAGAAAATGAAAGGAAAGGAAATAAAAGAAAAATTATTTTTCATTATTTGTTTATATGAAAAAGTAAAACAAAAGAAAGAGATAATGTAGTCAAATGATAATTTTACCCTTATATTGTTATAAAAGGTATTTCAACTATATTAATTAATATCAAATAAAAATTTTACTATTTTTAATTTAATAGTTTAAAATAATATCAATCTATTAAATCAAATTAATATTAATAAAATTAAATTATTCAAAATTATTTAAAATAAAACTAATATTTTTAGTTAATATAATATTTCAAAAATATTACTTAAAAACATGTTTTATCAACTAAACAATACCAAAATTATTATTCAACTATTATTTAAACTCTTAATGTAGCACAAAAGAAAATCAAAACTTATATAATATCTTGTTTAAAATAAAATATCTATTTAGAATAAAATACTAGTAACCAACGAATTTTAAAATTTTGTATAGCTTATACTTTAGATATTTTTCTATATTTATTTTTAATAATATAATGATTGAAAAATTTAAATTATTTAAATAAAATTTTTAAAAATATTGATTTAAAAAAAAAAAGGAGATAAAAGAGGAGAGGGATCACGCAACACTTTTAGTGATGCTGTCACCCTAGCCCCCCCTCATCACTCATCTCCCGTCACCTCTTTCCGCCTAATAGCGAATAACAGTACAGTGCAATCAGAAAGAAGGGCAAGTTGGAAAAATTAAAAAGTCAGCACTTCTCCCCACCATTTTCCACCCAATATTGGGGGAAAATTTTTTGCCACTGTTCATGAGGAACCCACTTAATGTTCAGCACTATTTAAACTCTTTTTCCCAATTTTTCTGTTCAACCAAACAACAAAAATGTGATCCTTTCTTCCCATTTTCTTCCTTCCAAAATCATCCTAACCAAAGATAGTGTTAGAAAGATCTGAGGCAAAAATGCTTGTTCATTTACGTGAGTTAAATAATAAAAAAATATTGTTATATTAATTAAAAATTATTTGAGGAGTTTAAGCATATGTAGGCTCGAGTTTTCTTTAATATTTTCTTAAAAAATATCTTTTAAATCTACTAAACATTTTAAAAAAAATTATTATATGTTTTAAAATATTACATAGCATTATAATTTATTTATAAATTTATATTTCAATTTTAATGAATAATAAAGTTATTATTAATTTTTTATTTTTGAAAGTATAAAAATTTGGTTTTAAAATAAATATATGAATTCATGATATTTCGCATGATTAATTAAAGAGTAAATATTTATTTTGGTTTCTAAAATTGAATATGTACTTTATTAGTATTTGAAATTAAAAAATTATTAATTTAGTTGTTGTTCTTGCAAAACATGAATCAAATTAATCACTATAGTGATGCCCGTTACTTAACCCTAGAGCCTAACTTGAGTCACTTCAAGGCTTAATTTAAATCACGCTTTGCAATTTCAAAGGCTAAATTATTAATATATTAATCTCAAAAATTAAGATAAAATACACATACAACTTTAAAGGTCAAATTAAGCATCTACTCATTAGTTAGAATTTATATATTAGCTAATGAGCTATAGTTCAAATAGGACCTCCCTTAATTCTTATGCTAAGAGGTTGTGGTATTGGATTACGGGTTTAATTCCCGTATGCTCGTCCTTTTTCCCTTTCCCCTAAAAGTAAATATAATTGTATGTAATACATTTTGATAACAAGCAATAACTTTTAGGATGCTCAGCAAAAAAAAATCAATTTTTGTATATTTAGATAATTTTTTAAAAATAATTAGATTTTTAAAAGATTTATTTTCAACCTTTTTTAAAAAGTTGAAAAGAATAATTTTAAAAAAATTAATTTTTAATTTTTTTAACTTTATATAAAATTTAAGTTTTAAAATTATTTTTTAAAAAATAAAAACAAATACATCCTTAAATATCTTTTATGGCAGAAGAGAGAATTTGAAATATTTGCCTCTGGTTTATACAATTGTCCCTTTTCCTTACAACAAAAATTAGTATATATAAATATTTTCTATCAGTATTTAATTTTATCGCAAACCTTGCCATGATTCCAGATTCAGTACATTTTTTCTTAATTCAAAATTTTTATTGAAAAATACATTTTGTTAATAGAATATTGTTTATCATTTTAATACTGTGCCCTAAAAAAATTCTCTCGTTGAGTTCTTCCTTGGCACTACTACCCAACAGCTAGATATTAACCTCCAATAATAATAAAGTAAACTCTTGAAGTGACTTTTATAGTTTTTTATCTTTGATAAATTAGTCTTTAATAAAAATATATTAATAAATTAATTTTAATATTTTAAAATATTAAATAAAATAATTATTAATAAAAAATAGTTAAATGAATTCTTAATTTTTTTTAAAATTTGATAATTTAATCTTATTGAAGGGATATAATAAAGGGATTAAATTATTTAATTTAAAAAAATTAGAATCTAATTTATTAATTTATTTTTATTAAAAACTAATTTATCGGACGTACAAAACAATAAGAAGGATTTCCGAGTTTTCCTCTCCGATAATCTATGCTTTCGATTTTCCCAAAAAGTAATCCTTTTTTTTTTATTTCATTCATTTTTAATAACGTCACTACAACATTAATGTTGTCGTGTCATTTGCATTTGTCAAGCAATTGAATATTTCATCTAAATAAACCAGTCAGGTATAATTTCGTGTTTTGCACGGCATTGTAAAACTGTTCGTATAAAAATATATTAAATACGAAATTAAAAAATAACATTAATTTAAAAATAATATCTATAAAAATTATTTTAAAAAAATACTTTGAAAAATATTGATTGCCTATTTTAGATTAATTCTTAATAAGTAATAAAGAAAATTCTGCTAACTCAAATCAATATATTACCAATGAGAAAGGACTAATCTGCATCTCTATGAAGAGAATTAAAATTCAAACCTTAAATAAGATAATTATTTTAAGAAGCTCTTGCAGTAGTACCTAAAAGTTTAGTCTTACAAGATTATCTATAGAAATACTCTAAAAACAAGAAAAATATATGACCTTTTAAGTGATTGAATCTTTTCTTATGGTTTTCTTAATATAAGCAAAAATTTAGGAAAATTGAGATCCTAGTCCAAAAAAAATAATTGAGATTGAAATGAAAAATACAATACCTTTCTTCACATAATGTTTCTGAACTTTGATTTGTAAGTGACATAAAAAAAGAAAGATGAGATTAAATAAAGCTTAAAATTACAAAGTCATGAATGATTCAATCACTATGAAAGTTAATAAATTCTCTAATTTATCATAGTAGCAGAACAAAAAAGGAAACAGAAGACAACTTAGAGAAGAATTTAAAATAATATACAAATCTTAAACAATTTGAAAAAATGAGAAAAGATTAGGGATAATAATGGGTATCAATAGAGTTTCGTCTCCATTTAAAATTTTACCTCCAATCCCTGTCTTTATTCATGTCATGAGTTCCCATTCCCTATTCCCAATGAAAATTTAAATCCTTGTGCATATCCATGGATTAGGGGGAAAAAATGAGAACAAGAAAAAAATACTCTTAAACTTGAATAAAATATTTACAAATATATCCACAATCTATCATAACATTAGTGATACAATATAATCCAAATTAAAAATGAAATACATAATACAAATCCATTAAAAGATAGTTCAAAATATCCAAAATCTCTCTATCTCTCTCATACACACGTATGAAGACTTTTAAATAAATTTATATTAATGAGTGCCGATATAATAAGAATCACATCCCTTGCCCTCGTCTGATTTACTAAATAGGAACTTTACCTCCATCTATGTAAAGACTAAACATGTTCCCACATCCATCCTCGTCACAAGATAATTTTTTTAAATATCCATTTTTGTAGATTTTTTTTTATTCCTAAAAAAGATGAAGTAAAATTTTAAATTTATTGAAAAATTATTATAAAAGGGACCGTGAGAAAAAAAGAAAGAAGAGATTTATTTGACAACAAAAAAAAGTGTAACGAGGGAGAGAGATAATGTGACAAAGAGATACAGAAGAAGAGAGAAAAAGTTATTCGATGCAAAGTTTGAAGGATAACAAATATCTTTGATAATGAGTACAAGATCATCATCCTATTTTTTGATAATCTATATCATCATCCTATTTCAGATAGTAATCGTATTCAAATCCATCACATTCATAGGGCAACTTTAATCTACTTCTTTTAGGCCATTATTATCTCTTTCAATTCAGTCACACAACGCACTCTCCACAAAGGATCGATACATTGTCATTGACATGGCCTTAGTGCTTCTTATTAAAAGAATCATGAGCAGCTCGAAACGTATGGGGATTCTACCATTAAGGCACAGAATATATCAACAAGAAAAATGTTTTTGTACCATTAAATTGATAGGCATCTTTGGACACCTACAAGAGTAGAGAGAAAAAAAAATTATAAAAGAAAATAAAATAAATGAAATAATTAATAAAAAAAAAAAAGGAAAGAGGAAGTATTAAGGTGTCTATCATTTTAGGTGTATTAATAACATACCTCTAACAACAAACGAATCGTTGGAAAATGTACTAAAAAAGATTATTCTATGAAATATCTGTAAACACTCTTTTATGTAAAGGTAGCTTTCTCCAAATTAAAATCCCAATGACTACTGTTGTAAATGCCAACGATGATTTTGGTCACTGTCCCCTATCAAGTTGAAGTCAAATCCTGCCAAAGATCCTTTGATGCCAAGATGTCAGACACACCATGCATGGTTCCTGTTTAGCTGATACATTTGGGATCACTGGATTCAAACATCTATTTATTGTACTTATTTTTTATCAGGCTCCCTGACACACACAGAACCAAAACAATATGGAGCTTCCACTCCTAGTGCACCATGCCCTCTTTGCACTAACCTTTTCCTTCTCAATTTTCATGAGAACCGGAACCAGTGATATGTTATCCGTGAAAAACAATTCAGGTTCATCTCCATTTCCGTGCAACTTCCTTTTTGGAACTGCATCTTCTTCTTATCAGGTTCTGTCTGCCCTTTTTTCTCTTGACAATATGAGATGATATTTTCTGGGATCAAGTCAAATTAAGAAAAATTTCGAGTTCTTTTGCTTTCTTTTTTCTTGTTGGGTACTTGACATGCCAATTTTCATGACGATTTTGCAGTTTGAAGGAGCTTTCTTGAGTGATGGTAAGGGACTAAATAACTGGGATGTTTTCACTCATAAGCCAGGTTCATATTCTTACTCATCTTATGCTTTATTTGATGACCTATTTCCCAAAGAAAAGGAAAATATTCCTACCTTTATTTTTGACTATTAGGGATATAAACGAATCTGGTCAATCCGTTGTACCTGACCAATCTGAAATAAACCAATTAAATTAGTTTGGTTTGATCTGGGTCATCGAATCAAGGGGTTTGAGACCCAATGCTCGACTTGACTCCATGACTCTTAGTTTTGTTTATATATATATATATATATATATATATATATATATATATATATATATATATATATATATATATATATATATATATATAACACCTTACAACTACTGCTCTAATATAGTACATTCAAGCCCCCTTCAATCCTCAATTCCTCATTTTGTTTCTGAACCATGGCCATAGCCGCCACCAATCTAAATGCCATCGCCCACCGCCACTGTGTCATTGACCACCACTGCTTTTAGCCTTCATCTATCGCATCGACCTCTGCCATCTTCGCGCATGACTTCATGCTTTAGTTGCGTGATCTCCACCATGTGATCTCACTCCTTGTCCATAGCGATCTTCGCTGACTACCACCGCTTTTCGCCTTAACCTGTTGCGTTGATGTTTGCCAACCACCACCACAAAATCTCAAATTGCATGAGTTTCATCGGCTGCACAATCCTCTCTGTTGTCTTTCACCACCGTTGCGTGTCCGTGTTCATCCACGCTTACAAGTCACCTAGATCTAGGTTGCTTCTCCACTATCGCACCCCCTCCTATTCATCCACGCACATCCTAGTCCCTTGTTCTTCTACAATATAGTAGCCCAGCCACAAATCTTTTCTCTTATCATAAGTTTTGATTTTTGATTTTTTTTAAATACATAATTATATTATTATTTAGTTTAATTAATTTTTTGAGACTGGGCATTTTGATATTTGCTTTGTTTCTGTTGATTTTGATGGTTCTAAGAGCATGGTGATATCCATGTGATTTCAATGGTTTTTCCTTTGATATGGCTATTTAGATTCTAATTTTGATGGTTGGGGTGTTTGGGTTGATTTTTGAGATTGGGCACACGAACACTTGAACTAAACCAACCCAATTTTGATTGGTTTGATTTAGTTTGGATTTGATCAAAAAAGTTCATTAACCCGAATCAATCAAAAATTGGTTGGTTCGGATTTGTTTTACCCTCAAATCCTAACCAACTTGACCCGATTACACCCTTATTAACTACGTAGTTACATTTCAGGCACTATAATGGATGGAACTAATGGTGATGTTGCTGTTGATCACTACCATCGATATCAGGTAGCGTACTCCGGCTTAAGTCAGTCCCTCATGTTTAGCAACAAAAAATTTTACGAGTGTGGTTTGAAGTTGAAGAAGCCTAAACCATGGTTTCAATAGTACAAAACAAAGTTTTAACTCATTTCAATATATTTGTCAAATCAAGTTTTGTATTTGAATATGACTTTTATTCTCAAATTACGATTTGCATAGAGGTGAAAAGTGGTTGTTTGCCGGTTGGATCCAAATCATGGTTTGCGAACTATACCAAACACACCATAAGTACACTGGTTTATGAAGTGATATATTTTTGGTTCAATATAATATATTATCATTTTAGGTTAAATAATAAAAAAAGTAGATAAAATTTTATTTATTTACTTTACAGGCAAGTTTGTTTCAAAAACTTTTTCTTACTATAGAAAATAATTGAGGAGTTTTTTTTGGTTTTTATAAAACATTGGTTAAAAATGTAACATATATATTTTACTTTTCTATATTTATATTTATACAAGTAATTCCCATCTATATAAGTGTGTGAAATATAACAAATAAAAATAATAATTAATTGAGAGATGTTATATATTTGAACATTTAATTTCTGTTAGAAATGAATTAAGGGACATTCTTATTTTTCAATATTTAGAAAATTTAAAAAAAAAAATCTATTTTCACCCTCACTTGTATAGTCTTTTCGAAGCTATTCAGAGTTGATGTACAAATAATATTTAGAGACTGATCGATGCATGTTGCATAATAATTAATATAAAATAATATGTAAAAATATCCAATGTCAAATCTATAAAATAATATGGTTGTATGTTCTGCGCCAGAAAAGGATTTACAGTTTTACACTGTTAAGAAATAATAAGGCTCTTTTAAAATTGATTTGTTTTTAAAATAAAAAGTAAAAATACAATTATTTTTAAATTAAAAAAATGACATAATTATAATTTATTATATAATTTAAATGTAATATATTTTTATTATATTAATTAAAAATATTATTTACAGAAATTATCTTAAAGTATATTGAAATCGTATATTTTGTGACATACCTTATATGCATAAGCCAATAACTATAAAGATTGGTTGGAGAATCTGCTCCCCCACCTGCAATTGTCTCGGACCGCGTCTGATTTCTCAAAATAAGCCAATAATTGCGAATGATTTTTCTCTGCACAGTGCATACTATATAGATTGGATGGATTTTTTTTTTTTCCCATCTCAAAAAAAATGTGTCTGTTTGATTTATCGTTTAACAGCATCAAAGGTTTTTTTGATCAAAGTAAAAAAATAAAATTAAACATTTTCTTTAAAAGCATCTTGGAAAGGTTATTTTTTCTCTTTTCTGTTTACCAAATGTTAAAAAAAAATTTCTAAATAAATCCTTTTGATTAGATTTGATTGAATTAGAATATATATATATATATATATATTGGTGCTGAGGAGGGTGAATCGATATATTTAAAATATATTGGAAAAAATATCTTATATTAAATTGCATTTTCTATTAATTAATTTTAGTCACATATTTATGTATAATTAATTAAAAATTAAATTGGCTATTCGTCTAATTAAATTAGTCCTTCATCAAAATAAAAGGGACCTACTTCTATAATTAAAGGGGCCTAACTTCTTCTACAATTAAAGAGACTTATTTCGGTACTTCCATTTTGTGAATAAGTCTTGTATTATCATTTAAATAGTTATTATTTAAAATAAAATAGTTATTAAAACTCTCCCGTTAGGAGTATTTATTATATGATAAAGACCACAAACTGTATTTATTATGTCATAAAGACCATAAAATGAAAATATAACGTTAGAGTTATTCCCCCTTTTTTTTTGGACGTGAGTTAAGAGTTATTACGTTGCTGAAGAGGTAATAAATACTTTTAATATAATAACTTTTAATACAATAATTATAATTTTTTATAATTATACTTTTTTAAAAAGGAACGTAGAACTCTCGAAGTGAAGGTCCGCCCCTAAATTAATAGTATTTCACATATCACATCATGCAGGGTATTGCTACGGGGGCATGTCCCATGAAATGAATGAGGCTTTGGTCTTTACAAATCATTAGCTTTTGAATGCATTATTAACAGTACTTTTCAACAATGACATCCAATTATTTAATTTATGGTTGGATATGGATGCTGAGAAACAGGAAGACGTGGACCTTATGGACTACATTGGAGTCAACAGCTACCGCTTTTCATTATCATGGGCCAGAATCCTACCAAGCAAGTTTTTCATTTCATAATGTAATTAACAAATTACACTCAATGTTTCTATGTCTAACTCTGCCATCTAATTTTAATTTAATCCAGAGGGTAAATTTGGCAAGGTCAACATGGCTGGCATCGATTACTATAACCGGCTAATTGATGCACTTGTCCGCAGAGGTCACTTTGGGCACCCCAGCTTTTGTCTGTTCGAAACATTATTCCAAAATTGCACTATTTTACAAGTGAATTATCTACCTTCCTTAAAAATATTATCTTTTTTCTGGATTCAGGAATAGAGCCCTTTGTCACAATAACACACTATGACATTCCTCAGGAACTTGAGGACAGATATGGAAGTTGGCTAAGTCCTAGAATTCAGTAAGTACATTCAATGATAACATAAATCTCGAGAAATGATATTTGTACATGATATTTGTGTGACACCATATCAAGATACTTCCATCTATTATTAGATGGTATGTGAAATCAATATGGTATTCCATAAAAATTATATACAAAGAATATTATTCACGTAAATTGAATATGCTAGTCACAGCCAATTTTATATGGGAAGTGGTGTTGGCACACATTGTTTTACATCCTTTGTTTACACTTAACTGATTGGAAATTAAAATCAATTCTATTAAGTAATGTTATTTATACATTAAGAGTGGATATAACAATATATTTGATGATAATGGATAGGGTCAAGACTTAATATCTTTTTATATGGTATCCACTTTTAATGTATAAATAATATTATTTGAGTAGTATATTTCTTTTATTCTATTATTTTCAAAAACGTAATGTAACAATAATGTAGAGAAGTGCAAATAACATTAAAGTTAAAGTTCATCATCTTCTCTCAGGGAGGATTTCAGGTACTATGCAGATATATGCTTCAAGTACTTTGGGGACAGAGTCAAATACTGGGTCACCTTTAATGAGCCCAATGTTGCAGCCATTCGTGGCTATAGATCGGGGGAGTGGCCACCATCACGTTGCTCAGGATCATTTGGCAACTGCAGCCATGGTGATTCAGAGAGAGAGCCTTTCATTGCAGCCTATAACCTTATCTTATCCCATGCAGCTGCTGTTGACGTGTATAGAACCAACTATCAGGTAACAATAAGTCTTCTAACCTCGTTTTAGCATGAGGACAATTAGTTGCTACGTGCTCCTATTTAGGCGCTCCCTCTTAATTCGAACAATAATACTACACAACCAGAAAAATATGGTCAAATTTTTGACATAAATCATAGATGTGGTCAGATAAAATGAAGTGGTATGATCTACTATTCATCTAAAGATCAATAATTATGCCATATTATTCTGTCAACTAAATTCTGGCAAAATTTATAGCTCTCTAGTATTTTTCTATCAATCAATGTGCTATCGTTGAATATCAGAAAAATCAAGGAGGAAGAATTGGAATTGTTATGAATGCTATATGGTTTGAACCCTTCAGCAACTCCTCAGAAGACAAGTTAGCTGCTGAGAGAGCTCAATCATTTTTCTTGAATTGGTAAAGCACTTATTTTGGTTATTTGATGAGTTCTTGATGGCTTATCAAGATTTGCTTAAGCTCATGACTGAGGTCTCTTATGGAGGAATACAGGTTTTTGGACCCAATTATACTGGGGATTTATCCAAAAGAAATGCATGAAATCCTAGGACCTGACCTCCCAGCATTTTCTAGGCATGATCTGGAAAAACTACAAAGAAGTGGATTAGATTTCATTGGAGTTAATCACTATACCAGTGCCTATGTAAAAGACTGCATCTTCTCTGAATGTGAACCAGGAAAAGGGTCCTCAAGGACAGAAGGTTTTGCTCTAAGATCTGCAGAAATGAATGGCTTCAGCATTGGAGAACCGGTATGAATGAAGCTTTATAGCCTTTTTTATTATTGGGGAGTGAGGACCACAAAGTAAAATGTTCAATTTTGTAAACCATATTAATTATGAGGTGTCCATGATGTAGACTGCATTGGACTGGTTGTATGTTCACCCACAAGGAATGGAAAGGATAGTGACATACATAAAGCAAAGGTACAACAATATACCAATGTTCATTACTGAAAATGGTGAGTAGAAATTAGAATAGCCCATCAATAATGACGCAATCCCCTTATTTGTGATATATGTCCTTATTAGATTTTGATTGTCCTGTGTACATGTAGGACTTGGGACTACGGAGAATTCCAGCCCCACAACTGAAGATATAATCAATGATGTCAAAAGAGTGGAGTACTTGAGTAGTTACTTGGAATACCTGGCCACAGCAATAAGGTATTGGAGATAAGTTACATTATTTGTATGTGGATATTAAAAATAGACATTATAGAGAGATATACACAAAATTTTGGCCCATCCATCACCGTCAAATATTGTTTATTTTTCTTTTTCTTTTTATGGTGTTTGTCATTTAGTACCCATTTTTAACATACAAATAACATTAATATTTGCAAATACCTCATCTTCAGAAAATATATCAATATTCTTCCATTGTTAAGTTTGTTTATTTCTACAAATGAAATGCTACACCTCCATTACACCAGGGGAAAAGAAAATAAGTTACCAGTATATGTTAATTAATCGATAGACAATGCTAAGTAATAATTAACACATCATTTACAGCCAGTGTTGGTCAAGTGTGAGGTTTCAAATATAGAAGAAATATTTCCCTCCATCCATATATGTTTAGTGGGCCCTTCAATTTTCATCTAAAAATCTTGGCAAAGAACTAGTTAGAAAGCCACATCATGATCACCCCTTTTGATTTGCAGTACTTGTCTCAAACAAAAATCAACAAATTGTTACTTTAATTAAACATGTGTGTACAGGAAAGGAGCAGATGTGAGAGGGTACTTTGTGTGGTCCTTGCTTGACAACTTTGAATGGACTGATGGATACACTATAAGGTTTGGACTTCATCGTGTGGACTATGCCACTCTCAATAGAACCCGAAGATTGTCGGCATTGTGGTATAAAGACTTCATTGCTGAACATAAGGCTTGCGCAGGCATATATAAGGCCTGGTCATGATGCACAATAGAGCTGAACAACGGAAACATATTTTACAGTGTAATGTAATAAATAAAATATGAAGCAGTGCTTTTCACTGTGTCATTGCTTGTTCTTGGGTTGAAAGTCATAGATGATAATGCCCTTTGGTAACGGAGCTGTATTTCTTGAGTTCTACGTATTTGAATAGGGTTCATCGAGTTATGAAAAGTGTGCGACATTAGACTGTCTTAAATCCAAGCCAATTTTGTGGAATTTTCATATTGACTTCTTGTCCGTTACCAATTCAGAGTTTATAAGCAAAGATGAGCATACAGTTATGTTTTTCTCTTATTAAGATAATCAGCGAAATATTATTTCTCTCTTATTGAGATAAGCATCGAAATCACATATTAACTTCTAGATACCACTCGTTACACATCATTTTAACATCAATTATCACATAAAACACACTAGTCATCACATAATGTATGCGGATAATGACTTAATATACTGATCAATACATAGTAATAATTGATTATCCTTCTTAATCACCACATAATATATACTAACCATGGAAATCACTGCTTTAAGTATCCTTTTCTTTGATTTTAGAAAATAATAAAAAATAAAGACTAAATTGGAAATATATGACAGAACTTGTTATCATGTAAAGGTAATTGTTTAAAGTAGTAGAACCACTCTTACATGTAAACGTCAATAAAAATGTCGATTAACCCCCCCCCCCCCCCCAAAAAACAACAAAAAAAAAAAAAAAATTGAACTACGTATTGTTCTCCCTAAAGTTTATGATCTTTACCTACGGCAACCGGATAACAATTAACATGTCCTCTGTTACATTAAAAACAATTAACGTATTCTAAAATATAATTAATTAGGCATATATGATTAAAATGTTCTTTTTTCTTTTTGTAGGGTTTAGGGTTTACAAAATGTTCTCTTTTTAATGCTAAAGTGTGTTTGGAAATTCTTCCAAACTAACCAACATTTTTTCTCTGTTTAAGGGCCTTTTTCCCTAAAGTGTGTTTGGAGTAAAATTAAAAAAAAAGGGGTAAAATTTTATGGATGAAATTTTCTAAGAATGAGTTTGATAAGGGGGTAGGAAGAATAGTAATTTTCATGAATAAAAAGTATGTGTAATTTCCATAAAATATTTCTCTAAATTTTTACCCTTCCACCAAACTCATCCAATGGTATCTTTTGGGATGAGTCCCATTTACATATGGAATATTGTTCTTTTGGGCTCATTGATCACATTGCGTGCCTTAGATTCGGAACCTGAACTGGATGGTGGATACTTTAGTCATGAATCGTGATGCCCTCTGGTCTACTATGTCTTTGGATCAGAAACAAAGGGGAAAATTGACCCAAGAAAAGGGAAAACAGTAGTATATTGAAATGTAAACTTTTTTTCCATGACCCAAAAGAAAAATGTACAGTTTGTTGACCCAAATACATACATATATATATACTTTTATTTTTTATTATTTAAAAAAATATAAGAATAATATAATAATAATGATGAGGACATATGGTTGCAGAATAAAATATTGTAATCTCCTACTCCCATTCTTTCTCTTCTGAATATTTAATATACATCACATAATATAAATACTAGCCATATACCAGGCACTGCCAAGGACAATGCAATGGCGTTCTCTACATTGTTGAAAGCTCTGTCCCTGAAGATATCCTTGATTGTTATGCTTATGCCATGTCTTCTCGGAGCTCTTTTATCAAAGGGGTTTGACCAATCTCCTCTACCCTCCAACTTCATCTTTGGGACTGCTTCTTCTTGTTACCAGGTGAGACTTATTTGTTATATATAGCATCTGCTACTCAAACTCTCAAATAGCATATGCATGCTTTCTTCAACTTCACCTCGGGTCTTGTCCTTGCATCCTGGAAGATTAATATGATCAAAATATATTTCCTATTTGAATATTATATATGGCTTTTTCCTTAATCATTTACAGTATGAAGGTGCTTACTTGAGTTATGGGAAAGGACTAAACATATGGGATGTCTTCACTCACAAATCACCAGGTAATAACTATTATGAACTCTTTTGTCCTATCGCTGAGCATACTTGAATTAGAAATGAATCCTTGTAATTTAATTTTTATTTGATAAGGTTAATATGAAATCTTTTTATATCATATATCTTATATGAGTCCTACTTTCTAAATTCATATAGGAGATCATATATGTCCTTGTCAAGTAAAAAATTAAATTTAGATGATCTATTCCCTGCACTTATTATTATTCATTCCAGGGCAATTAAATGATACTTTTATGTAATTGAAAAAAAAACTTATACGATATATTTTAATTTTTATAAAAAAATCTAATTATTTTAAATTTTTATACATATTTCAATCAAAATTATATTTATTTTAGAAAAAAAGAGTCAAACAAAAAAGTCTTATCTTAACTTGATTTGTTCACCCTTGCATATAATTAAGTCCATGTCCTTCCTTTTTTTTTTTTCTGTAATTTTATGGTTATATTAATGAATGATTGGTTGCAGGTAGAATAATTGATGGAAGTAATGGAGACATTGCGGTTGACCAATATCATCGCTATCTGGTAATATGCCTTCAAAAGTATAGTTTTAAATTACTGGCTGATCATGTACATAAAAAAATGACAAGATTTTAAAGCATCCTACTTTGTAAAATGCATAACAAATTTTGTAATTTAAAGATTAAGATGTGATAGTTTATCTATATTTCACATATTTGTGATACACTCTAAAACTAACGTTTAATTTGGCACTCGAAAACTTTAACTTGGAACTAAGAAAAAGTGTATTACATCTATAGTATACCATAAATTATCTTTCTCAGTCTCGAATTTTGAGTTTAAGTTTTCGAGTTAAGAATTCAACTCTAAATTTTAGAGTGTATTACAAATATGAAAAATATAAATATATTATCACATCTTAATTTTTAGATTACAAATGTATGATTTACATTATTAAGTTAGGTGTATATAAGCCTTCTCCTCTAAAAGATATATCTACTGATGAAATGTACTTGGCCAACAGAATAATACAATATTCTTTTTATTGTTAAATAGTACAATGTCTTATAACCCAACTCTTAAGTCATTGTTAATTATTAAAGCAAGGAGATCATGATATAATATAAGGATGTTAGTAAGAAATCTTCCTTCCAATTTTTAGTGTGTTTAAATTCGTTCGAGTTTCGTTCAACTCCCCAACCATTACCTCATTTCTACTTACTTAATTGAATTTCTATTTTCGTTACAACATTATAATAAAGAAGTGTGAAATACATTTTGCTTTTTATTGATGTTTTCACGAAGCACCCAGATTGTTATTTCAGCTATCCAAGGTCGTATGTTTTTCTGTGTAGTTATCCAATATTTTAAATTCCTTGTAAATAAAACGTGAAGAGTCTAGGAAGAGGTGATCTATTAACGGATCCCCGGCCCCTCGCACCTACCCCCAACGCTCCGAAATCCCTAGCTTCCCAGATTCCTTTTTTCTTTTCTTTTCTTTTTTTTTTTTTTTGGTTATCATACTTGTATATTTTATGGTATTTTTTCTCATTTTGCATGTAATTATTTCATACAAGATGTTGAATAATTGATGTTATAAGTCTTTATTTACACTTGATTTGTTAAAAAGTAATCTTTTTGTAAAGTAATAAACATAAAGGCTGATACCCAACAAAAAAATATAAAGGCTGACATTATCAACAATGCAAATTGCCGCCATTAACAAAAAAATTGTGGGTCCTTTACTAGGCTTAATTATTAAAATTCTATATTATAATAAGATATTAATTTCGATATATGGTCACTATAAACAGTTTTACATCGTCATTTCATGGTATGTTATTATATTTATATAACTTTTAAAATAAGAAATAATTATTAGAGTTAAATACTTAAATTAATATAATAATATATAACTAGATAATTAGACAATACATTAAAATTAAGAATGTCAAATATCGTTTGCTTTGTGTGTGTGTGTGTGTGTGTGTGTGTGTGTGCGTGTGTGTGTTTTTTTTTTAAAAAAAGAAGAAGAAAGGAACCGGATTATTATATCAGCTTATCCAATATTGTCGTTTTTTCCCCTCGATAGTTATCCGATATTGATATTGTATGATCTTTTAAAGCGAAAGGTGAAAACTTAGTTAGAATATATGTTGATGAATTAGACCAAACACTATTTTGGACTTGAACTTTTGAATGCTTTGTTGTGGAATTAATATTAAATTAACGTGGCTTAGAACAGGAGGATATAGATCTAATGGAAGCCATAAAAGTCAACAGCTACAGGTTCTCAATTTCATGGGCAAGAGTTCTACCAAGTACGCTTCTTTGCCAATCTAAATTAGAGATTATAAATTGCTTGAAGTCAATTCTTCATGTAGACTTTGATTCGATTTCCGACAGGAGGAAGATTTGGAGAAGTCAATTTGGCTGGCGTCAACTACTATAACAGGCTAATAGATGCTTTGCTATTTAAAGGTCTACCAAGTTTTCATTTGATTTAACATAAACCTCATGATAATTTTTAGGAAGTTAAAGAATTTTAGCACATTAAGTCTATGATTTGCCCATGGTATTGTACTTGAGCACAATTAATCCTTGCATTTCTTAGTGATGCGTTTGAATTTTCTCAATTGGACAACTCACAGGAATTCAACCTTTTGTAACATTGTCACACCTTGACCTACCCCAAGAACTCGAGGACAGATATGGAGGTTGGTTAAGTCTCAAGTTGCGGTAAGCATCTAGCAAAAAGGGGTTTTTTTTCAGAAAATGAAAATTGTAACTTTTTAAAAAATATTTTTTTGTATTTTTTTAGTGATTTTATTTTTATTAAAAAATTTATTCAAATATACCCAAAAAAATAATAAATGCTTTTTTTAAAATAAATTTTATCATGGCAGCAAAATGAGTAATTTATATTTTAATTTTAATTATTTATATAAAATTTAATGATCAATATTTACTTCTCCAACTCTTATAATTGATTATCTCTCTCTCTCTCTCTCTCTCTCTCTCTCTATATATATATATATATATATATAATTGAGACTCATTTCATGGAAAGTTTTGCTATTTTATTAACTTCTTAGCAATTCAATTCCAGCTATAACCCAAAATTTACTATTTTGAGAAACTTTTCATTTGTACTTTTGTTTTATTTTAAAAAAATGAAAATAATACATTATTACCACTAATAATTATGACCCACTAACCCTCTTTGATGAGCCCTTATCATAGGTGGTTTCTTTCCTACCACTAATAACTTAACTTAATTAACGAATTGTTAAATTTTCAAGTCCACTGCACACTTCCAAATTGGAATGCTAAATTGGAATATATGTATATTTAAGTTCACATATAATTATCCTTCTTACCACTAAGTTTTTGTTAAATTTTTAGATCTACAATTCTAATAAAATCATTTCTTATAGTCAACTTGGAAAGCTCATTTTTTAATGGCTACGTACTTTGCATAATCTTATGTTTTGAATGGGGTCAAGAAACTTTTTGAAATAGTATAATATATCTAAAACGCAGTTTAGTGATTTTCTCAAGATGTTTTGTTTTTGTTTGAATTTTCTTCTTGATTAGCTTATCTGTCGATGCTTATTAACCTTTTTGTTCTAGCATTTTTTGCTAATTTATGAAGAAAAATATTGGCATGACTTTTGCATAATAGATGGATGTAATTTCGCATATTGCATTAGGATAAGAAATTTGTACACCAAAAAAGATAAGGAATTTAAAACTTTGTATCAATTTAAATTGATATATATTATGATTCAAATAAAAAAGTAAAAATACAAGAGCTTCAAATATAATTTGGCATAACTCATTATTTAGCATTTTGGTTTTAATTAATAATTATTAAGAGGCTGAATAAAGGGAAAAGTATAACAAATGAAATAGACTTTTAAATAAACAGGATGAAGAAGGAAATAATGTCATTTTTTTCCTAATTGTTTAGCTTCAATATTAGGATAAAAATTCCTTGTAAACAAATCATAATTTTAATAATGATTTATTATATAAAATGAATTTATAATTTTATTAGATAAATGGTTTTTAGTACAATTGTACTCTTTATTTCTATATTTATTTCATTTTATATATTTCTTATTTTTTTAATTATTTATTTATCGGATTTATATAACAACATTATCTTCACATGAATTTTATAATTCTTTGTTAATATTATATAATATTGTACAAATCTAATAATAAGTAATTATAATAAACCTAATTGAGTAAAACCTCATACTAATCCTCGAAAGAGTTGTGGAACATCAATTTGGTTCACCAAAAATTGTGATATCAATTTATTTTTTAAAAAAGTTGTGATATCAATTTGATCTTCAAAAGATTAAAATTTATTTTAAGACAGTCTAAAAGACTAAAAAAAGTTTGGATTAATTTGAAATGAATTTTAATCTTTTGAGGGCTAAATTGATATCATACACAAGAACCAAATTAATGTTTTGAGAACTAAATTAATATCATATAACTCTTTAAACCAATGTAGGATTTTACTCCTATAAATTAGTCGATTATGAGGATGAAAAAAGGGGAGGAAGATAGAAATTGAATAGGTTTTATTGATATTAAATAATTTTTATTTTTTAAATTGTTCCATTGTCTTTTAAAAATAAAAAATAGGTATGCTTATAAAACGAGTTAGACTTTTAGTTATGTGT
Source organism: Pterocarpus santalinus (assembly GCA_031439595.1). Lineage (NCBI taxonomy): Eukaryota > Viridiplantae > Streptophyta > Magnoliopsida > Fabales > Fabaceae > Pterocarpus > Pterocarpus santalinus. The sequence continues at coordinate 59,028,096 of CM062530.1, forward strand.
TGTTATATGAAAAACATCTATTGATTTTTTCCCCTTAAAATTACTTAACTATTCTCCTTAAGAAAGAGGAGGGTAAGGGAAATGAATTAATTTATTTTTAGGAAAATGTCAATAAAACAAAACTTTTTTAAGTTGTTCTATCATTGGTTAAAATTTTGAAGTAGACATTCTTAAAAAACAAATTACACTTTTAATAATGAATTGTTTTATGAAATGATTTTACAAATTTTTTTTAAAACTATTTTATTATGAGGTGGAAGAGATAAAAGGGGGAAAAAAGAATTTTTTTATTATTCAATTCTCATTTAAAAATCAAAAGTATTAAATAAATTATTCTTTAATGAATGACTATAGTTATAATAAAAGTTTTTTTTAAAAAAAAGAACCAATTTTAGTTCTACTATTTATTAGCTTTGTAATCATACTTTATTGTTAATATCAAAGGTGTATTCAATTAGTATTCTACTACTTTATATTTATTAACTATTTTACCATTTTCTCATCAAATATATTGATTTTTATAATCTAATAATTTGATCACATTAATTATTATTATTATTACAATTGAAAAAAGTTATTGTGCGATGCACTGCTACAATGCTCTAGCATATATATATATATATATATATATATATATATATATGGGATGGTTCAACTTGCACTAATTTAAGTTAAATTCAATTCTTTCATTGGTGAATAACTTTTTATTGAGAATTTTCTTTTACAAGACCCACTATTATATTGAAAATCCATATATTATATATCATATCTATAAAATTTTGCAATAATCCAAAATCATTTAATACAATTTTAATATGCATTAAAATTAATGCAATAAATACTTCTTAATTTTTTGTTCGGTTTTTGAAGTAGCGGATATTTTGACATTTTGATGTACAATTGAGCACACATACCTGCACAACGTATGCTAATAAATTTCAATATTTGATTGGCAGGGAAGAGTTTGAATATTTTGCAGACCTGTGTTTTAAATCTTTTGGTGATAGGGTAAAGTACAGGGCAACGTTCAATGAGCCAGATTACATAGCAACATACGGTTACCGCGTAGGAGTAGGTCCACCATGTCGTTGCTCCAAACCATTTGGAGATTGCAGTGAAGGAGATTCAGAGAAGGAGCCATTTGTAGTAGCCCATAATATCATCCTTGCCCATGCAGCTGCAGTTGATATTTATAGAACCAAATACCAGGTACTATTTTGGTTAGAAACATCTAACACCAGCACTGAGATGCCTTCTTCAATAAGAAGAGACAAAATAAGATGTTTCTACCTATAAAACTGATAAGCTAAGCTTCTTGGTTTGTCCGAATATTAAGGGTGAGATCTTATTCTAAAATTGAAGACAGAAATAATAGGAAATACTTAATCAAACCGTTCTAGAGCCTATTTGGTTTAGAATTTCTAGCTCCAAAAGTATTTTGGATAGAATGAGAATGAAGTTGCCCAGAACTCAATGTATTTGATTTGTTTCTCCTACAATTAAAGGTACTTTTCAAGCAAATAAAAATACTTGTGAGAGAAGTTTTATTAGAGTTACTTTTTATTCTAGAAAAAATACTTTAAAGATGGAATTTTGCTATTACTTTCATATTAACAACTAAAAGAAATTTTACTTTATCCTATCCAAACAAAAATAATTTTCTTAAATTTACTTTTGACATACTCAAACCCAATATAAATCAATTCTTTTAAGAGTAATTCCTCTAAAAATAATTTTTTCAACTTAATTCTTCAAAAGTAATTCTCCGTAAGTTAAACCGAACTTGCCCTACACCCACGAAGCTAAGATATCATGAATGAAATATTCAGACTGAACAAGGTGGCAAAATTGGCATTGTCATGCATGCTGACTCGTATGAATCCATCAGCAACTCCAAGGAAGACAAATTGGCCACAGAGAGAGCACGATCATTCACCTTGAACTGGTAACGTTCCCTTCAACAAATGACACATCTATATTTTCATTAAACTAGCACCAGGAAGCAGACAAATTCATTCTCTAAGAATGAACCTAACTACATTCAATATGCAGGTTCTTGGACCCAATCATATTTGGTAAATACCCTGCGGAGATGCAGGAGATTCTAGGAAATATATTACCCAAATTTTCCAGCAATGACAGAGAGAAACTGAAGAAAGGATTGGATTTCATCGGCATCAATCACTATAAGAGTTTCTATGTTAAGGACTGCATATTCTCCATATGTGAACCAGGACCTGGAATCACCAGAACTGAGGGATCATACCAAACAACCCCAATTGGGCAACCTGTACGTATCTTCAACATTATCATCATGAAATTATCATTCTCACGAACCTGATTTTGAAACTTCTACAAACATGCAGACTTCATTTGACTGGCAACATGTTAATCCTCAAGGCATGGAGAAAATAGTCACCTACATAAAAGACAGATACAATAACATTCCAATGTTCATAACTGAAAATGGTAAGCATAGCTCACTTGAGCCCTTTAGTGGATGGAGTTACTCTGCATTTCTGTCTGAAAAAAATAAAATGTTTCTTAGGGTATGCCGAATATGACAGCCCAAATTCCACTGAGGACCAGTACCTTAATGATTTCAAGAGAATAGATTACATGGCGGGTCATTTAAATGCCCTACTGGAAGCAATAAGGTACAAGCATTAAATCGAGATATATGTACAGCTATCTGAAGTACAGTTTGAAATTTAACAACATATATTATATTCTGCCCTATATTTTGGTCTATATTGTCACTGTAGCCCTCTTCATGTCACTTTAATCTCTTTCCTTTGGCTTTAGTGAAATACCGGAGGATAAATTGAAACCCTTTTTTCTTTTGTTTTCCCATTTACCTGTAATCAGGAAAGGAGCAGATGTCAGGGGGTATTTTGCCTGGTCCTTGCTCGACAATTTTGAGTGGCTAACAGGATATACCGCAAGATTTGGACTCTACCATGTCGATTATGCCACACTGAAGAGAACTCCAAGGTTATCAGCAAGTTGGTACAAGGAATTCATTTCAAAGCATAAGGCAAACATTCTGCCACGAATGATGGGGTCAGAAGAACTGGTACAAATCATTTAAGACACATTTATGTTATTTGTATGTACTCATTTTGACATATCGATCGAGGCGTGCGGATCGCTATTTAAATAAGTGTAGATTTTAATTATATAAGTATTGAATTGACATATTATTTTTATTAACAAAAGTCTACTCTTAGTTAACATTACGTTTAACACTTATATAGACTATGAACCTTCATGCTAGAGTCTAATCAGCTATAATTCCAATAATTTGGCACATCTTATCAGTACTACTATCTTAAACCATAATAAACTAGTTGACTCCTCTTAAAGGTTTTTTCAACACTCCAATTTTAAGCTCTGGCTTGCGTGTTCAGGTTGATTCGCTGGAAAGGAAGTTTAAGGCTCACTACTATGATAGTATGGTCCAACTGACATGAAAATCATTTCCCTACACTTGCTTTACTTGTATGTTGTAACTAGCAAAAGTTCAAACAAAACTAGAAAAGACTGATCATGACTCGTGAGTTCTTTAGTTTAGCAAGGATTAAAGAAGGAATTGAAAAATTGTTTATCAATTATTATTTAAAATAGTATCGATTCATCAGGAAAGGATCAGATGTGAGGGTCTACTTTACCTGGTCCTCACACAATAACTTATGAGTTGACATTGGTATATACCAGAGATTTGGACTGCAACATGTTTACACTTGTTTGAAGCCAACTCTAAAATCATCGGCAAGTACAATACAAGCAATTGATTGCCGCATAAATAAAAGGCCCCCGTGCCACAGCACGACAGAGAACAGGAAATGCCAGTACAAACAATTTGAGGTTAACTTCAGCTTAAGGCATTAATACCATCTCCTAATCAGCTACATTTCCAATTAGATGTAACATTTACCCAGCTCTTCAGTCTCCAAGTGTAATATATAAACTAAAATACTAAATTCTCTCTATCCTCTGGCTCATCTGTTCAGAGTTTATTCCCGATAGAGAGGTTGTTCCAAGGTTCACCAGTATACAGCTGTGCAGACAATTTAACCAGCCTGTGAACGTCTTCCTTTCTTCCTTTTTCTCGGGGGCTTATCATTTGAAACCAGCAACAGCCTCGGTGCCTTCCTTTACAAACTTAAGGAAATCCTGCCTTCCTGCTCCAGAGAAGGAGAAACCAGCATACAATGGTCCATCTTCTTATGCCTTTTGAATGTTTGTTTCTGCATATAAAACCATTTATCTTTCAGGAAACGAATCAGCAGTAATACTGAAGCAAGATATTTTCTACTTGAGCAACCGCATACTCACTTTAACCTGAAGCATAACAAAAACAACTTTACAGTTGATCCCTATCCTCAACTCAAGCACACATTTCAAGCATTTTCACACCTCCACCAAGGCGAACCAGCTTTGTAAAGGTGTTCATCATCATCCCATGAAATTTGGCATGCTTGAAGGCCAATTGCAACACTCGGCTCTTTTCCATGTTGTGCAATCCAATTTATAATGGCTGTTTCTTTTTCACTCTCACTACTGAAATCTTTCTTGTATTTTCCAAATGGATTAAGACCAGGATTAGTCATCTCTGCAATTGCAGCTGGCATATAAATAGAATCGCCAATTAGCGGTGCCTTACAGGCAGCAAATTGAGCTCGAATCTGCATTAAAAATGAAGTTACCATTCAAGTACAGAAGGTAGTTTCCTCTTTCTAAAATATAAACTTTTTGAAACAATGCTAGATGGCTACAAACTGGTTCACCATTCATACAAAAGAATTAAATGTTCAAGTGGTTGATACTTGATACCAGATTCTGGCATAAAAAACAAATGAAGGAGAAGGGAGGGAAGGGGAGAGAGTTTAAAAATGAAACCCTCCTGGAGGCAATTGTATTCTCCTAATATCAGACCCAACAATTAATCGAATAATATATTTTGTCTGTACTAGTACTACTGTGATTGGTAACGACTGAATTATTCATCTGCTGTAGGCAACCAGTCAATAGCCTAAAGCTGATGAAGGCCATATGACAGTGAAACACTGAAAAGAAAGTAGGCAGTGAACCACCTACCAGTCCACAGAGGGATGAGAATCAATCGATCAATTGTATTTTCATTCTAACGTGTCAACACTTAAGAATTAACAAAATAAGACCCTTCAGTGAAAATATAAATAATACATGAAAGGACAGCTAACAGACCTGATGAGTTTTACCAGTAAGAAGGTTAACTGTACACTCATACGCATAATCTTGAGAAGGCCACCCGCAGTCTTCAACACAATATTTGTCTTGAATAACAGTAGCTGGCCAGGGAACCTTTCTGCATTCTATGACCTCAAGTTGACAACGATGCCATCCCTTGATGAAATCTGCACTCAATAAACCAACTCAGGTTGAATGTACAATACAATACAAGACCCTTATTTGGAAACTTTTTACCACATCACAAAGCATGCAAGTGTTTCAGAATTTAACTTTAGGATGGAAATGCCCTGGTCCATTTACACATCATGTTGCTGTAGGTAAAACAGAAGTAAATGTACGATAGGCTAGGCTAATAAATACACAAACCAGTTAAATTTTACTGAGTCATAGAACATAACAATCACACATGTTTGGTCAAGCAGCTAATTTTCATATTGGCTAATGCACCTACGAAAGCATACGGTTAAAAATGTGATGATATCTCATTTTATGGCAAGTAGTTCAAAACTATATATTAAGCTCAAGAACATCGCTCCGTTAATGTCTCAAGTTATGCTGATAAGCCACCAATACCATGAGGCATGGCCTTGGCTTTCTCTAATCTCTAGTGGCAGCTGCTGAAAAAACAGTGAATGAAGGCACACTTTTATGTTTAGCTATTTCAAGTTTCTAAAACAATCTTTGATGATTACTCCAACTAGTGTGGTTTACCTTCAGAAATAAGTCGAGGAGCCATGTTAATAGGACGCATATAGTGGGTAATGATACCAGTTGGCAAAGGAGAAGCTACCAGAGAAAGATAGAGCTTCTTCACCTTTTTCTCCTAATAAAGATAACCACAAAGTGTTCAATAACATTAAAAAAAAAAAAAAAAAGCGATGTCAGATACAATTAATTTGCAAATTCACTTGGGGGAAAAGGCACTCTTCCAAACAGTAGAACGGCATCTCATGAGGAAGACCCAACAATTCATGCCTAATAGGAGTGTGCCTTTTAAAATAGTAGAAGGTTATTCCTAGTTTAAGATATGAAATGGGATCATACATCATAGACAAATAGAATTACCCTGATTTTGCCATGAAAGACAGAACAGAACTCTTTAGTCTTAGCTAATACCACACTGCACATAAATAACAGTCCATTACAATCTCCGACAGTAAGAATGACATGGAGCAATAATTACTTCTAATACCCTACCAGCCTTCGGTACAATTATCAATCTGATGGGTAGTCAACAAAGGGGTTGTCAATCCCAAGGCACGAGTTGCAAAGGTTGCACAGCTTTCCTCAATGTTGTCAGTAGTGCCACCTACCTAACCAATATTGAAAAAAGGAAAACAAAAAACAAAAAAGGGGGAACTTTTAGATCAATTAATCAATTAATCATGTAAACATACCAATAAATTTTAAAACATGTCATACAGTCTCAGAACCTTTAATTCTTGACTCTCCATACTAGTAATCCAACGCTACACCCCATTCAATGCTAGCAAAGAACCCATTAGCATAATGTAAAAACCAATTTTCACTCACTTGATGCAGAGCATGATCATAGATTATAAAAATTACAGGATTCTGAATAATCTAGCATCTAAAATTACGGAAACAATTGTATTCACCACCCATATGGGGATTGATAACACTTTCTAAGGTCATACTATGGATTGATTACATACCGATATACCAGCAGGTTTGTCCAAAACTACATACGATTGCGCCACAGCAATGATCCTTGATCTCCAGTCAATCTCATAACACCTAAGAAAAAGCTTCAAAATGTCAAACACTATCTTGTGTTTATAGTCTCTACAATCAAAAGATAATTACTTGTATACCTAGGGAAGCGTTTGGGGTGCACATGCACTCGCAAATATGTTCCTGCTTCAACAAATTGATCAGCACGAGTAACACGGAAAGTCTTCTGCGCCTCACGCAGAGTTTTCCCTTTGATGGAAGCTCGTTTCCGCAAAACCGAAGATTCCGTGACTTTTCTGAATATCCTAATCTGCTCCTCAGTAGCAGTAGGAGGAGGCTGTGGACAAACAAGAGCATAGTACACAGCTCCAAATCGAATCAGATCTACAACAAACCTTCACAGAAACGAAACTCAGAATTTCACCACAGAATACAACATTAACACCAGAATTTCACGAATGTCAAAACACACTGAATGAAATGAATCTGAACTTGCATTGAACTGATTAACAGAATAACAGAAAGTGTAACTAACTTCTAACTGCCAATAACAGACACAGAGCAGCAAACTCACAAAGGAGGAAGATCCAGTGCTTCGCAGATGTATTCCAAAACTGGTCCTCCCTGTGATACAACTAAGTGTTCGATTCTCGGTGGAGTCTTGTGCGATGGACATGGAATCAATCGATCGTACTTCGGGAAGCTTAAACCAAAACAGAGTGTCAGCATCAAGCAAGGAAGAGTAGGTAGCGGAAAGTGCTTATTGGAGAATCAACGCAGATTCTTGTAAACGATGAAGGTACCTGTTGGAAGAAGAAGCGGCTGTTGAGTTTCCGGCAGCGATCCTCGAGGTTTCGGTTTCGGCGGCGATTGCGGTGTTAGTGCCATATGAGCTCCGGCAACGCCAAATCGCCGCGTGCTTCTTGTGATGCTTGTTAAGTGCTGCGCGAGTGATGGCGAGGGCACAAGCCGCCGGAGCACCAAAGCTCCGGTAGGCTCCGGCGAGCAACATCGACGCCGCCGCCGCCGCCGCCGCCGCCAGGCCCATCGTCTTATCTCTTTCCTCTCCGATTCTGAAAAGCTTATCCGTAATTAACAGGTTGGGGCGGGTATTTTTAATTTTGAAAACCATGAGCCCATTTATAAGAGGGCTCGAATCTTGGGCCTATTGCTGGTTTACCATTCTCGAAAGGCCGAAAGGAACAAATGGGCTCCCATAAATGAACTGGGCTTAATAATGGGAAACGAAAGTACGGACGTAAATAAAGAGTGTAGATTTATTTTTACTCTAAATAATCTGACAAGTAAAACTAACTAGTTGCGATTATTTTTATCAAATAAAAAATTTAAGTTAAGAGAAAGGCTCATATTAATTATCCACTAATGGCAAAACCTAAAAATCGACTCCAAATAATGGCTATAACACCCGCTCATAATCTATTGGTATGAATTTATACAAGAGATTGAAGGTTGAATATTAATATATATAAATACATCAAAATGTTACCCGCCATAGATTAAGTATTCTTAAGCTAGTTAAAGAAGTTATAATTTATTTAAATATAACTCCATACATTCCTAGTAATTAGAGGAGTTTGTCTTCCTCTTCAATATTTTTTGATTAATCTGAAACTACCAAAAACAAAATGCAAATCTAAAATTTTCAATAGAAAAAGAGTAGTTCTAAAATATTTGAAATATAGTGGTTCCAATTGTATTTTAGCACAAAAAACTACACAGCTAGCATGTTATATTTAGACTCTTATACAATCACATATCAAGACGTAATATCATAGGTAATAAAAATAGACTATTCTGATTCAACTTTACATTCAACATAATAAGCCAATATTATATATCTTTTCTTTAATTTCATTGTTTCTTTGATTTGCTTATCTCACACATAGTCGAAGGCCTTGTCCTAAAGAATTCCCTTTCTATAATATTACTTATATCATCGTGACAATAAAAGCAAAACTATTACACTACATTGACTAAGGCAAGTAACATAAAAAAATCTTATATTTATCCCTCTGTCTTTTTTGTGGTTAGCTGCAAGTTTTAAATATCTTTTCTTTAATTCACATGCTTGCTATCATGCATAAATTCTCAACATATATAAGAATGCATAATTCAAGTAAATTTATTCTTTGATATGAATTCCATAAAAAGGTTGTACATAATTAATATTTTACATAATCAGTCAAAATAATAAACTATAATAGAAAGTCAACTTATAATAATTTTTAAGTAGTATAAAGGAACAATAAATAAAATAAATAATAATAATAATAATAAATATCTTTAATATAAATGAACTATAAATAAAATAACTTGTAATAAATAATGAGTAATGTAAATATAAGGGAGTAATAAATAAATTACAATAATAAATAGCAAGTAAGGAGTAACTTTACTATAAAAAAGAAGTAAATAAAATTAATAATAGTTTAACAAGAATGAGCAAACGATTTTATTCATAGTTTTACTTCATAAATTACTGCATTTTCTATTTCTAAAGATATGTTTGGTTGGAGGAATAAAAATATGATAAAAATTTTTATGGATGAGCTCTTTTCCATAAAAATTTTCATCCTATTTTTACCTTCAATCAAACACATTCTAAATAGTGTATATTTACTAAATTCCTTACCAGTTGCTACCTCTTCTCTTTTCTTTTTATGTTAGTTTACAGGTCTTTCTTCCTCTTACTCGCCTTTAACGTTCTCTCTTTCTTTTTCCAGCAAAATTCTTATATCAAATCGCATAATTTACCTCTCTTTTCCTTTTATATATATATATATCCATAAAAATTTTCATTCTATGTTTATCCCCTAATCAAACACATCCTAAATAGTATATATTCAGTAAATTCCTTAGTAACTATTAACTTTTCTTTTTACGTTACCTTATCGAGTCTTTCTTCTTCTCATTCGCCTTTAATATTCTCTCTTTCTTTTTCCTACGAAATTCTCATTCTCAAATCACATAATTTTACCTCTCTTTTCCTCTTTTATATTCTCTCTGAACTTATCTTTTCTTTCTTGGTTAAATTGATAGTTTTAATTTTAGTCAAACATGCAAAGTTTTTCTTCAAAGTCTTTACATGAAGTTTCCCCACCTTTTCTCTGTATCTATCTATTATTATAATGTCATTACACCTTACGTGATGTTTCCCCTTTTTTTCTTTATCTATTATAACCATGGTTATATTATTGTTATAAATACTATTATTATTATTATTATTAAAATCTAAACTTTATCTTTTTAACTTTATTTACTTAAAATAAAATATCAATATCAGTTTAACTTTATATACTAAACAAAAATATATTTTTATACAAATAACTCTATTCATTAAAATTTAGTATTATCTTTCAACTCTATTTTGAAATTACTTCTACTCTAGAGTGTAATATTCAAGGTTTAACTATCTGATTAATTTATAACAAGTTAACTAAAATATTTAAATAAAATGAATCAAAGTTATTTTATGCACATTATTTTATAAAAAAGGTATGTTACAATGACGATACATGAAAGATCAACCAGAATAGCCAATCCTCATTGGCAGTGAATTTTATACATCAACTCAATGGTAGTTAATTAATTGTATACGAAGTGTACTGCAATTACAAAGAAACTTCATTTTTAATGTTAAAATTTTATACTTTGGCGTCATTGTTCAAAATATACGACCAATTGACTATAGAAAAAAATTGTCAATTTTTGTACATTAACTTTTTTTTATAAAAATATTATATTTTTGAGGATGGAAGGCTCATGGGCAGCAATAATTAAGGAAATTACATAACTTCATCAATATACTATCCCTTAAAAAGACTTAACTTCAAATGGTCACAGTACAATAATTGAATGTAAAGATAGGTCACTTTCAAAAGTCTTCGAGCCAAACTTGTATTGTGTTATACGTTTCTTATTAACGAAACCAAACAGAAAAAGTGAGATGGACTCAAAATGAAAGATAATGAGCAAAATTACCTTTTGTCTAATTTTAAACGCTAACAAGGAAAGACCCTAAAAATATACATGGCCACTCAAAACATTAGTCCAAGATCAACAGCTGGTTCTAACTACTAGGGCACCATCTAGATTTAGCTGCTAGTCATAAGTTTGCGAGATGGTCCCAACTCCAAGTTCTCTTTAGGGCAAGCTATTTACTAGGTAAATCAAGTTGATAATAAAGGTTTGACGTTAAAAAATGGAAAATTTAGACATGATTCTCAACATATTAATAAAGAATAGAAAGATAAGACGTCTCTGATTCATCACATGCACTGTCTTACTTTTACTTTGTCAATTGTGATCAACTTGTGAGATCATTCATTTGTCTCGATAGAATCCCGAATCCAAGCCAAAATAGACTAAATCTTCACCTCCTGTGTCTTATGCACAAAATTTGACAGCATATATATATGGTGTGGGGACTAAATCTTCACCACCAGTGTCTTATGCACAAAAATTGACAGCATACGTATATTGTGACACACCCACACCTAAGAAACAACTCACTTGAATTGTCTCTTTTCATCATTAGACCCCTACTTCGCAAAGAGTAGTAGATTTAGATGATTTCATTGTACAGTGAATTTTATAACAATAAAATATTAAAATGATAATTTAATTATAATAAAAGAAGAGATAAAACTTTATACAAATATATGAATAAAATATATACAAATGAGATAAATTATTTTATTTATTTTTTAAATCACCAATTGTCATTTCACTTTTGCGCCTTATACATTGTATTTTATATTAATATTCAAACTCAATGTGAAATAATTTAAAACATTCATCGAGTGTCGAAACTTAATATCGTTTTCTTTGGCCGTCACATAGTACCCTAATCCGCAAGCTTTCTAGTTATTGGGTAAACGCAGATGAAGTAGAAATGTGTAAAGGAGGTAAGATAAGGTTTGTTAGTTGAATAATATGGATAAAACATGCAATTTTTATTCGGTTGACACGGGTATGTTTTCTAATTAATCCTAACGTATAATTAACACTTTACAGATCATAAAAAGAATAAAAATTGGACTCTTTACAATTGGTATTGCCTAACACTTTACATGCAATTAATAAATTTTGATGAAATATAAAAGGGTGCACGAATCTCTCAAATTCTTGTTTAATCTCAAAAGGAAGTTGTACGCATAGAATTTTGTTAATTGTTTCAAAATGAAAAGTCGTGCAAAGGGTGGATTATTAAATGAATGAAAAAGGAGAGAAAGAGGTAGGGTGGAAAGAAAATGAGAGAATTTTGAGATCTTTTTTCTGCTTGGATGTAAGAAGAAAATAAGAGAAAAATAAAATATTAGTGGTGGGGTCTACAAAATTTTTTTCTCCCTTACAATAGGCAAGAAAACTAAAGAAAGAGAGAAATTTTATGTAAAATTACTATTATATCCCATATATAAATGCAAAAAAATATTTATATTATATTATATAAGATAAGAAGATAATTTAATATAAATATATTTTCCTTCTTCTTACTTTCTCTCCAACCAAGTAAGAGAAAGAAAATTTTCTTATTTTCTTTCTCTTCATTTTCTCTTTATCCAAGCAATAGGAGAAAGAATGATTTTTTTTTTTTTATTTTTTCTTTTCTCCATTTTCTTTCTTCCCATTTTCTTCTATCATCCAAACAAAAGGTAGTTATTATTTTAGAATTTAATTTAAATATATTAATAGTATAAAATAATTTTATACTGTCAACCAATAAAAATAGTAAAAAGTGTCAACTCATATAAATAATCACCTATTATAATGAGAGATCTACCATAATTTCTCACTTTTTCTTATTTTTATTAGTTGATAGTATAAAATCTTTCTATATTGTCAATATATACCAATTAAACTATTATTTTATAATTTATTATCATAAAAATTATAAGAAGTTCATGAAAAATGTATTTTAAATAAAGACTTAAAAGAATAACACGTTGTAAAGGAAGAAAATGGGTTAAAACTACCAAAGTGGTGATGGGCTACGTGGAATCATTTTCGAATCAATCCGGGGGGGACACATGCTGAAGTCAAATCCTTTTATGGACAAACCACATGCACACATAAGAAAACACACAGAGGATGCAATGTACACTAATTGGTGCTGTTGTTGTACAATCACTTTAGTGCACTTGAGCCTGTAATGTTGACAGTGTTAATTCTTTGTCGATAGAAGATAACGTCACATCCACAAGTCATTCCTATAAAGTTAAGCACTTAAAGGAAAATGGTTGTTCATTTCTGGTCCCCTTAGGCTAGATAGAATATGTATGACAACAAGACGTATTTTTGGTCCCTTGTTAAATTTATAGATAACTAGTTTATAATATTTGTTATATAAATTGATATCTTCATTTTGTAAACATATTTTATTTTTCAATGAAAATTTATTGTAAAGTTTACTATTAGTTTTTCTATGAAAATTCAATTTTACTATACAAAATTATAGTTTTTAAAATTATAAGTAATAAAAAAGTAATTTTTAAATATAAAAAACCAGCTTTGTAAAAGTACTAACAAAACATAAATATATATGATATTATTTTTCTTCAAAATTTGCATGAAATGGAGAATTTTTTATGAGAGGTACAGTCAAAATAAATATATCTATTTCATTCTTGGTTTTTAAAATATGGATTATTATTCATCCATTTTCACAAAAACCCGATATCAAAGAAAAGTGCTTGTTAACTCATCTAGTGAAATCCTTTACTTTCTATGTCTTTTGTTTTTTTTTGGGGGGGGGGGGGTAATACAGTTGTTAAGAAATATTAAATCACAGTAGTAATGTTAGGACTGTGATTCTTCATTTTGTAGTTGATTAGTCTCTTCTACTACACTTAAACCTATTGATATAATAGTAATTGTCTAAATGTTAGAAATATATTACTTTGGCGTTAGAGACTTGGTAACATGTGTCTCAGGATATTAGTTAAATACCTTAAATATAAATTAATTATTAAATAAAGAAAGGAACACTTAACATTGTTAGGACCTCGTAATATATTTAACACTTTTTTTCTATATTCTAATTAAAATAATTTACTGAAGGGTACTAAGTTTTTCGCCACCCCTTCTTGTGTTGAATAATTGTCAGTTCATGGTTGCAAATAGGTTAAGCAAGTATATAACTTTTAAGAGAATTTGACATTTCTGCAATTAAATATTATATGAGAGCCGACCAAACCATGTTTCAGTTCCCAACGTTTTTTTTTTTTTTTGACGTGTGTTTCAGTTCCTCGCATTGACCATCCGAGATTCCGAGTCAAAACAGATTATTATACAATTATATGAGGTTCATGGGTTTGGCAAAAATGAAAGTAGGTTTAATATTAATTTTAGCACAAGAGATTGGAATGTGGGGACAACAAAGTCTTTCTGCTCTATCGGTTTGCGTGACCCCCCAACCCATGTACATAAAGCCAAGCCAAGCCAAGACAAGCCATCCTCATTTTCTCATTTCACATACCACTACCATTCTCTCTCTCTCTCTCTCTCTCTCTCTCAACATAAGCATTATAGCATTTGCATAGCAGAGAAGAAACAATTAACACTAGAGAGACTATGGAGTGGTGCGTGTCAATGCCAAAGGTGGAACTGCATGCTCACCTTAATGGATCCATCAGAGACTCCACACTCCTGTAACCTTCTCTTTCAACCAATTCACCATCACCCTCTATCTTCTTTCTTCTTCTTCTTCTTCTTCTCATTTCTTTCTTATTTGTTTTAAGCTTTCTCTTCAGGGTATGCATACCCTCTTCGTTTCGTTTGTTTGTTTGTTTGTTTATTTATTTATGTTTCCTGCAGAGAGCTTACCAAGGCTTTGAGTGAAAAGGGTGTCATAAAATTCTCCGAAGTGGAGCATGTTATCAAGAAATGTATGCCTTTCTCCTTAATTCTCCTCTATGTTTCCGCAGATAAAAAAGTCTTTGTGTTCGATTTTGTTAACGAGAGAAAGACACAAATTTCATCACAAGATAAAGGAAAAAGGCATAGAAGTCAGAACCGCACACGTATCTTTCGAGAGAAAAATATGGCATGAAAACTCAGTTGTTTTCAAAGACTTTTCTTCTTTCTGTGGAACTGTCGCTGAAATTCAGTTTTCATGTAAATTTTATGCCGAGCAGGCCTTAATCTGATTCTTTCTATTTGTTTCATGAGTTCAATTCTGGTGATCCATATTTATCCTTATTCATGCTGAACACTGATGTTGTGTTATTTCTTTGTAAATACAGATAATCGTTCAATAAAAGAAGTATTCAAGTTATTTGACCTTATCCACATTCTTACAACCGATCATGCTACTGTGACAAGAATTACCAAAGAAGTATGATTGCTTGTTTACTATATAAAATGTTATTATTACCAAATTCACTGCCTCTTCACCTATACAAGTAATATCTAACACCTAAATGCAGGTTATTGAAGATTTTGCATCAGAGAATGTTGTGTATCTGGAGTTGAGAACTACTCCAAAGGTAATTAAAAGGAGTTCATTTGGTAATTTTCTAGTGTTCTTATTTCAATTTAGTTAAAATGGAGATTGATAATCAAGTTGATGGAGAACATGTTTTGCTTGATTGCATGCAGAGAAATGATTCCATAGGAATGAGCAAACGCTCTTATGTTGAAGCTGTACTGAAAGGTCTAAGATCAGTTACTTCAGTTGATGTGGCTTTCATTCCACACAGTGGGGACTCTAGAACTCTTTTTAATCCTGTACCCTCAGGCACAAATGATAAATGTAATGGAAATTCTAGAAAAAGAATCTATGTTAGGCTTCTCCTGAGCATTGATCGGAGGGAGACAACAGAAGCGGCAATGGAAACTGTAAGCTATCATTAATGCGCAAGTAATTTGAGAAAATTAAGGTTTGTTGGACTCTGCCTTTGAACACTGCATTTCTTTGCCGCAGGTCAAGCTTGCCCTGGAAATGAGGCATTTTGGGGTAGTGGGAATTGATCTCTCTGGAAATCCTGTTGTTGGTGAATGGTACATCAACCTGATCTAAGTCTCCAATATGGTGATGTGTTCTAAGTTTTAAAAATTGATGCTTATGCACAGAATATCTTCTAAACTTTTGTAGGACCACATATTTGCCAGCATTGAAGTTTGCTCGGGAAAAAGGTCTTTATGTTACACTTCACAGTGGAGAGGTGAAGTGCGTTAATCTTTAGCTCTTACCTGTTATAATTGGATTTTCCCTGACTGGTTTATGTTTCTGGCTTATTGTCTTTAGGTACCTAATTCAAAGGAGATACATGATATGCTTGACTTTCAGCCCCAGAGGATTGGACATGCTTGTTTCTTTGAGGAGGAACACTGGAGAAAGCTGAAGTGCTCTAAAATACCGGTAAGACTTTGCAACTGCTTGTAGTTATACTGACCTTAAAGCTAGATAGTGGAAGTATAATATGACTTGTGTGGGAAATTAAAAGAATTTCAAATATGAATTTAATCATTACAACTCAGAAGTTCCTCATAGATAATCAATCAATTAAAGGGTCATGCACATTGCATACTCTTCAAATCTTTTCTGTCAAAAAGTCTGAATCGATCTGTTATGGATGAAACACTATGATTGCTTTTGCTTGTTTTTTCTCATAAACTCTTTGGGGCATCTGATTGTCAATAAGTTTGAATGCTTTATATAATAGTCACTTTGCAATTTTTAGCCAGCCAAGTTACATATTATCTATTTTATCTTCACTATTTTCAGGTTGAAATTTGTCTGACATCAAACATTAGGACTTTGTCCGTTCGATCAATAGATGTTCACCATTTTGGTAGGTGGTTTTGCTTATATTTGAAGCTGATGATCATAAATATAGAATCAATCAATGACCTGCTTGTTTAACTTCACAGAACAGATCCTGTAGGCTTGAAAGTGACTCTATTTCTTGGTTCTTGTTAAATTCTTTTATGTTGTTGCAAAATTTTCCCCCATTAATAAAAGTAAGTAGGCTTGAAGAAGTTAGAAGGTTTAGTTTTTGGAAAGATGTTAAAAAAAGAAAACTGATTTCAGCTTCTTTGTTTCCTTTCCCCCAAGTTAAATTAGCTTTCCTAAAGTTCTCAGTACAACATGAAAGTGTTCTTATATTTTGTAAGAATTCATTTCATATAAGTTATGTAGACTTTTATTAGGGGATTAACTTCAAGAAGTAGCCTTTCTTAACATCATGCTCTTTTGCTGATGCAGCTGATTTGTATGATGAAAAACATCCTGTAGTCATCTGTACCGATGACTCGTGTGTGTTCTCTACTAGTCTCTCCAATGAATACAAAATTGCTGCTAATGCATTTGGTAGGTTTCACATTACTCTTGCAGCCAGTGAAATTTGAACCAATTGACTAAGTTTTGTTGACTGCATGCGTGTTTGGCTATTATAGGGCTGGAAAGGAGGGAAATGTTTGAGCTATCAAGGAATGCTGTGGAGTTTATATTTGCAGAGAGTGAAGTCAAGGAGGATTTAAGAAAATATTTTAACTCAGTGGCAAAGAATATGAAAGTGTAATTACAATATCATCTATAAGAGAAGATCAGTGTTTAGTTCATATGAATAATAGGGTATTACAATGATGGACACAAGTTTTAGCTATGTTATATGATATTAGAGTTCGATTAACAATTCTGGCTGGGGCTCGCCTCTTGTTCAAGATTGAAATTGGTCCTTGACAAAAACTATTCATTCAAGTGACTGTTCAATCAAAGTAGGTATCAGTTGATGAGGCAAGCCAATGCAATTAGAGATGGTCAAGTCATTAGGTATATCTTGATTTTGTAACAACTTTTCCTAATGATGCTGCAATTACCACCTTTAAATTTAACCTCCTTATGGTTAGTACTTCCCATGCTAATACCCATTTTGCTCGAGAAATTACATCTACATTCTTTTCTTATGTACTGATCTTACAACCAACCTCCTTCTTTGTTTAAAAAGTTACACGTATCACCTTCATTTTATGTAATGGTCTTATACAAATTCCCTTAAAAATAATAAAGCATGGGAGGTTGGTATAATACTCTAAAGAAGAAGGATATTCATGTACTAAATGCTAACTTTGAGAGAGATAATTATAGTTGAGTAATGTTGTTTTGATATAACCCACTTTAAACTCTAAGCTGATATATCATTCATCCATCATTAGATGGATGTGTGACCCTCATTTGGACTGGATCCCAAACCCATTTAATGATAAATAGGTGATATGTCGACTCGAAATATAAGATAAATTATGTCAATAATATTACTCATTGTAGTTATCCCATAAAATTTTTTGATTAAAAGCTTGTATTGCACGTGCTAGTATATATGGTTTATTTTCATTTGAAAAATGATATATTCTTCTAACTTTTCCATCACAAATAGTCATAGAAACTTGTGTTTGAAGATAAAAAATTGGGAAAAAGACAATTCCAAAACAAAGGCCTCGTCACTTCTTGGGAAATTCTAATCGAAAAGGAGGCTACTTTTGCGGTAAAGAATTCTGACAGTGAAAGGAGGGTTAATGGTTTCTGTTGATTTATTGGATCGAAAGTAGAGCCACCCTTTGTGAATCGGGCTGTCAAAAATTTCGAGTAATGCTATATTCTCCTATAAATTCTCTTACAAATTTTCTGATATATTAGATGAAGTAAAAAGTAAATGTGATTAATGTCTTAAAATTTTAAAAAATAATTAATACTTACTTGATTTAATACATATGAGAATTTATGTGAAGATGTAATAAAACGACTTAGAATTATTTTAAAAATTATGAACGTGCGTGAGTTGAAAAAAAAAAGGCAAGATGTGGAATTTTAAAGAACCGTAAAACATGAGATTTTTAAAAGGTCTAATCGAATCACCAAGTACGATGCTGTTTATTTCACTGGGTACTATACATGCAAGTATGCAACTATCATAGTTGTATTTTAGTAAAATGGTTGCAAGTTATGTTTTTTTCTTGGCTAAAAATTTATTTGTGAAATACAATCATGTCCGCAGAAATGAGTACCAGGACGCATATTTCCCTATGTTTTCAGAAAGAGGTAAAACTCTGACAAGAAAAGAGCATTATCATAGATGTGCATTGTCCATTGAATAGTATTTTGCTTTCGAAAAAATGAAACGAGTTTAACACTGTGAGCCATCCTGCCATATTCGTATCCTAGATGTACGGCAATGACCAACTTTTGTTTATTCCGTACGAATACGGGGTAGCAAGCTTTAGGAGTTTTCGCATGCTACCTTTCTTTAATGTTGTGTTACGATCATAATTTGAACTTAAGAGCATGTTTGAGATTAGATTAATCTGGGGATATTGTTAAATTTTTAAAAGGTATCTTAAAATTTTTTTTCTGTTGGCCAAGAATCTTTTTTTTTTTTTTTTGATTTTGGGGAGGAGGGGGGAGGGGTTTGAACATGACCCCATGAGCCCTCGGGCGTAGTCTCACGAAACTACACATATGCCACCCGTGTCGTACCTCATCTCCAACAATTAATTTTTTATTGTTCACAATTTTGAAATCGTTATGAGCTAATTTTATCAGGCCCAATATCGAGAGGGCTTTAAACTTCACATGACCCATGAATTGGTCTACATTCGTTTAAACCATGAGGGCAGCATTCATGGAATTTGATCCACAGGCCCTTATACCTTCGTGATTTGTATCCTTTTGTGTGGCAAAATCCCCTGAAAGGTGGAAGAACGACATCTACTTGCAAATTTATTAAGTCTATACAACCATCTTAAGCAAAAAGTTCTAATAAGTACACTAACCCATCATTTGGAGGCGAGGATTATGACAGCTTCATGTTTCCTAATTCATGAACATGGACCAAAAAATTTAATACCCTATGTCCTAGTTCCAAATAGAAACCAAAATGAATTAATCCAAACATGTTAAAACTCTGGAAAATATATTATAATATTATATCATTACGAACAAAAAGACTATTGAAAAACTAATGAAGTATATTTGGATGTTCATTTTTTTTTTGTCTTAATGGGATCAGTGGTATCCATGATTTTTTATTAGGAATTCGATTAATCTGGCCCAACCCAATAAAGATCCTTAAAGGAGATAGGGTCTCCTAACGATAATTTTTTCTATTTTTAGAGCTCGAACTAGTGATCTTTGATTAAGGGTTAGGACATCCATCACTTTCTTTTTAGTCAAAGATATGCATTGATTAATAATTAAAGGCAAGAGCCTCCTTACAAAAGAAATTTGTGCTATAAAGCAAAGCCTATAACAAGCTAAGTCTATAATTCCAATTAATGAAAATTGCACAGCTTTAGAATAAAACATTAGAATTTTGATGATTTTGCTTCACTTGAAGAAGGAACATATGAGTACTAGTGAGTTTGTGAAATCTCTGATCTTGCCTTCGCCCAAAAAAAATACTTATTACATTAACCAACCCTATATTGATTATTTGGATGTTGAAATTAATTTTGAATAACCATGCATAAATCGACCCACTTGAACAAGTGGGCTTATTACCCATGAATGTTGGAGGAATTGACCCAATTGAACGAGTGCCTATGACCAAACCAAAGTTAAAAAAACAAGCGGCAAACTTTCTGCCCCTTAAAAAGTAGGTGTATCCAAGGCGCGAGTTCGAATTCGCAGGGTAGAGTCCTTTACCCAAATCCCCCTCTCGGCCAAAAAATTGCCCCGCCCTTGACCCAAAAAGAAATAAATGAATGAGTGTCTGGATTGGAAGAATAATGTTGACTCTTGAGTGGGAAATGAAAAATTTAAAAATAAATATTTAATTTCCTTGTTTATTGCATTAAAGTAAATAAAAAAATCATGCTCTTTTTACTTTCGTTCCTCTTTTTTTATCTTTTTGAAGGGACGTTCCTCTTATCTTTTGTTCTTTTATTTGTATTCCCCTTGAGGTTTAGAATATTTTCACATCTTTTCAGCTAGTTATTAAACATATTGAATTATTGAAAGGAAAAAAAGACCATATTGAAAATTTCACAGCAATAACTAAATAAACATATTGAAGGCAACATAAATTGACAACAATCCTTTGTCCAATGAATTAAGTGCAATTCATGGCACACCGACACAGCAATACTTACTTATAAAAATGAGTTTTATGATGCAAGTGTCATGATAATAAGAAAAGCATATTTACAACACAATAGTCACTAATATAATTGTAATTAATTCTAAATCATTTGATAACATGTCTTTCCTTCATTTTGAAAATGGTGGTCAAAGTCTTCCTTGCATAAGAAGATGAATGGGGATAAACTTTTCAAACAATTCGCATTTTGGAAAACTATGCAGTATCATATTGGAAATTATGGATGTCAGACTTAATTTTATTCTAGTATTATAAAAATAAAACAGACAAATTCATGTAGTAAACCTAACCAATTATTATTATTTTAAAATCAACAACTATCGTGTATAAAATATGTTGCCGTGTTTCTTTTGTTCCTCATAACTGGTTAGCTTCGAGCGTTGAAGCCCTATAGTTCGGAAAAAATAAAAAATAAACATCACGATACAAATAAATACATTTTTATTAAATAATATAAAAAAGATGTAGTAACTAATTAAGATTCCTTATTTTCTAGATTCAACCAATGTCCGCAGAATGGTGGCAAGTGGCCATGATTTCCTCAAATGTATTAATCAAACTATTCTAAACAAAAACACAGTATCCAAAGTTCAATATTTGCAAGTTTGTCCAACTTTTCAGAAAAAAATTCAAAACTACACTTTTTTATGTAAATATCAAAATTACACTAAAAATACCAATCATTAATGAAACTTAATTACACATTGTAATAACCGAGGCTTATTAACCCCTACAATTAATTTTGCAATAACGATCTGATTTGGCCAGCATTAACAAAACATGAAACGCGATCCCTTTCCCTTTCGAATTTTCTAAATTTCATATCACGAAACTAAGTACGATGCCGCCGTCTGCATCACGCAAAGAAAACGACAACGCGTTCAGCTTCTTCTTCTTCTTCCCCCCGCTAAACCTCCACAATTCTCCACAGTTTCTCTCTCTCTCTCCATTTCCTCAGCAACAACATTGATCACATTCGCGCTTCAAATCTCAATTCAACCTCCGAACCCTAACTTCCCAATTCCACATTTTCTTCGATTCTCGATTCTTCTGAAACCATCATCACGCCGGTGATCGGAATTCGGATCCTCGCAGAACCTTAATGCTGCTACTTCCATGACCCCATAGCTGAAGATTCGGCACAATGTCTTGGGGATTGGGGTGGAAGAGGCCCTCCGAGATCTTCCACCTCACTCTCAACTACGGCACCGACGATCCGCCGGAAACTCTCGGCCGGAATTCGACTTCGTCGTTGTCGTCGTCTTCGGCGATCTCGCAGGATCAGGAGCCAGGGTTTCGCATCGAGCTGGACTGGTCGGCGTCGGAGGATGAGGATCAGGCGGCGCTGAAGCTCCAGTCGCAGCTCATGGTGGCGCTGCCTATGCCGCAGGACACCGTCGTGGTGGAGCTGAGGCCCGAAGTTGGTGCCGATGAGAGTGTGGATTTGGAGATGAAGGTTGTGAAGAGGAGGGAGCCTCTCCGGGCTGTCACGATGACCAAGGCTGTTGCCTCCGGGCAGCAGAGCGACGGCACCGGGGTCCTGATTCGGCTTCTGCGGTCCAATTTGGCCTCCGCCGCGCCGCCGGTGGTGGCGGAGGGAGTCGCCGGATGCGGTGACCACTGGAGGAGCGTGGCGGTGCTTAGTCTCTGCGGGTGCGGCTTGTCGGTGAGTGTTGTTAGCTTAATTGGAGTGACGCGTTTCGGCTTTCGTCTGTTGAATTTTGTTGCTCTGTTAAATCTGTGTGAGATTAAAGCTTCTTTGTGTAAGAGAAAATTCAATTGTGCCTTTGCAATTTACTATAGGGGCAAAAAAAAAAAATCATTTTTCTTTTATCTCAAGGTATCGAAGGCTTGCATATTTTTGTGTTTTGTGTTTTGTGATTTTATATTGTCTTGAATTATGAAGTTAGAGAGTCCTGGTGTGGAGGGCTGCTTTTTGGTGGTGAAGCTATAAATTCTTCCGAGTGAATTTTGTTTTGTGAACCTGGTTGTTGTAGATGCTAATTTGGCACGGAGGATGATTTCTGAATTGAAGGAACTAGCTATGCATGTTTCCTGAGTAACATTTGGAAGACTTGAATTGTGTGATTATGTTTGTTTTCCTTTATTCTCCTGGTATTTAAGAGGTAGTTCGATTTTTGGACTCCGTTGAGTTGGATCAGGGATGTTTTTTAAATGAACGAATGCTTATGGACAGGTACTTCCAGTAGAGCTTACTCAATTACCACATCTTGAAAAACTTAATCTTGATAACAACAAACTGACAGTTTTGCCTTCTGAGCTTGGTGAGCTGAGAAGCTTAAGAGTGCTCAGAGTTGACAACAACATGCTTATCTCGGTGCCTGGTAAGCTTTCATGTTGGAATTGCTAATGTGTGGTTAGTAAATTCCTAATTGGTATACCAAGTAACTATGGGCAGACAACACTATGGCTACCTTAAAGTAACAAGCCATGCTAATGCTAGATAACTAAATTCTCCCAGCTGCAAATAATAGGGAAAGCTTTGCTGGTATTGGGTAAAGTAAGTGCTAGGCCCCACTGGCTGCAGCAATGCATTAGGCAAGCACATTTGATCTCCAGCCTAGTGGTTGTTAGATATTTCCTGAAATATCTGAGGCCTTTAGATTGATGTATCTGATTTTTAGTTTTTTGAGCAGTGGAACTGAGACAATGTGTTCAGTTGGAGGAGTTGTCACTGGAGCACAACAAGCTTGTTCGGCCTCTTCTTGACTTCAGGTCATTGGATTTTGGATATGACAATTTAGTATAAAATAGTTTATACTCCTTGTAATCTTCAGGCCTCACTGTTACCTATGTTTATGACAGGGCTATGGCTGAATTACGGGTTCTCAGGCTATTTGGAAATCCTCTTGAGTTTCTTCCTGAAATTTTGCCCCTCCTCAAACTTCGCCACCTTTCTCTTGCAAATATTAAGATCGTGGCAGATGAAAATTTGAGATCGGTGAATGTGCAAATAGAGGTAGCTTTTTTGACAAACCAACTTGACTACTCTTTTACTTTATTCTTTTAAAACCCATTACATATTCAGCAGAAATGTACTTTTTCTGGTCATTGCAGATGGAAAACAATTCTTATTTTGCATCTAGGCATAAGCTCAGTGCCTTCTTTTCTCTTATATTCCGTTTTTCTTCTTGTCATCACCCTTTACTAGCGTCTGCACTTGCAAAGATAATGCAAGACGAAGGAAATAGAGTGGTTGTTGGTAAGGATGAGAATGCAGTGCGGCAGCTTATTAGCATGATAAGTAGTGACAACCATCATGTGGTATGTTTTAATAGTTCTAGACATCACAATATTCTAATAATATTTTGCCATCTCTGGTGATTGTGAATGTGACCATTCTTAATATTTTACAGGTTGAACAAGCGTGCTCTGCTCTTTCGGCTCTTGCCTCTGATGTTTCTGTCGCGCTGCAACTGATCAAAGCAGATATCATGCAACCTATTGGAACAGTTCTGAAATCTATGGGTCAGGAAGAGGTAATATCTGTATTGCAAGTTGTGGTGAAGATGGCTTTTACATCTGATATTGTGGCAGAGAAGATGTTGAACAAGGATGTTTTGAAATCATTGAAAAATTTATGTGCCCATAAAGATCCAGAGGCAAGTTTGTTAGTTTCTGTTCATAGTCAATGATCTAATCGATGAATTGCATGGTCCTTCAATTTTAAGGTTTGTCTTTTTAAAGGTACAAAGGCTAGCTCTGTTAGCTGTTGGCAATTTGGCCTTCTGTCCGGAGAATCGTCGTATACTTGTCACTTCTGAAAGCTTGCGAGAACTTCTCTTACGACTGACTGTTGCAACTCAGCCATGTGTTTATAAAGCTGCAGCTCGTGCTTTGGCAATTCTTGGTCTGTCTCTGTATGTTTTATCTGTCTTTTCTACAACGTTTTATCTGATTAATGAGCAGGCTTTTTCATTTTGTGCTTTTGTAGGAGAAAATGAAAACCTGCGGCGTGCAATAAGAGGGAGACAAGTGCCAAAGCAAGGACTTCGCATACTCTCAATGGATGGAGGTGGGATGAAGGGTCTGGCGACTGTGAAAATGCTTAAGGAAATCGAAAAGGGAACTGGAAAACGAATACATGAGTTGTTTGATTTAATATGTGGCACATCAACAGGTGGAATGCTAGCTGTTGCCCTTGGGATTAAGTTAATGACTTTGGAAAAATGTGAAGATATATACAAAAATCTTGGTGAGGATGCTGCTTAGGAATGACATGAACTATTATTTACTGATCTGTTAACTTTCCCTACAATTGTAGGTAAAGTATTGACTGGCATTTTGAATCAGGGAAGCTTGTTTTTGCTGAACCTGTGCCCAAGGACAATGAAGCTGCTACTTGGAAAGAAAAGTTAGATCAACTTTATAAGAGTTCGTCACAGAGTTTTAGAGTTGTTGTTCATGGATCAAAAGTATGTACACGTTTCTTTTCTGTTGTATTCACAAAGTATGCTTTTGTCACTTGTCTATTTTCTCTCCATATATATATATATATATTTTTTTTGGTCATAGCAGCATCTATTTTAGAAATTCTGAGAGGACATGAGATACTTAAGAATTAAATTTTCATGTTTTCCAATATGTTATATGTTTGTAGAGAAAGAGGTCATAAAACATGAATTATAACTTATTATCTTGCAGCACAGTGCAGAACAGTTCGAGAGGCTATTGAAGGAAATTTGTGCTGGTGAGGATGGGGATCTAATGATAGATTCTGCTGTAAAAAATGTGCCCAAAGTTTTTGTTGTATCAACGTTGGTGAGCGTCATGCCAGCACAGCCCTTTATATTCCGCAATTATCAGGTGGGAGGCTAATATTTTTTTTTAATGGTATTTATATATATATTCACAGTGTTGCTAGATGACTATAAAGTATGCTTGTTCATGTATTATTTATATTTATTAATATATTTATCTCACTCTCTCATGCACACGCACTCTCTCTCTCTGCTTTTGTTATCTGATGCAGTACCCTGCTG
Organism: Pterocarpus santalinus; assembly: GCA_031439595.1. Taxonomy (NCBI): domain Eukaryota; kingdom Viridiplantae; phylum Streptophyta; class Magnoliopsida; order Fabales; family Fabaceae; genus Pterocarpus; species Pterocarpus santalinus. The sequence continues at coordinate 59,054,146 of CM062530.1, forward strand.
GAACTCCAGAGGTGGCTTTTGCAACATCAGAAAGTTCAGGGATCACTCTATTAGCTTCATCTTCAACAGGTGCACCAGTTGGCTCTAAGCGCAATGCTTTCATTGGAAGTTGTAAGCATCAAGTGTGGCAGGCTATCAGAGCTTCATCTGCTGCGCCTTACTATCTTGATGATTTCTCAGATGGTACTAACTGCACTGCTATTTTTTGCATTGAGTTAGTTGTATCAAAATTTTATTTTTGTCCTTTTCCCCCATTTTCTCTAGAATTTTTAACTTTTTTATATCTTTTCATCTTGCAATGTGCCTCAAGATATCAACCGCTGGCAAGATGGTGCAATAGTGGCAAACAACCCAACAGTTTTTGCCATAAGAGAAGCCCAGCTTCTGTGGCCTGACACAAAAATTGATTGCCTGGTTTCATTAGGGTGTGGTTCTGTTCCAACAAAGGTAACTACTCATTTCTGTATGCTAGTTCTATGTCGTGTTAGGTATTTATTTGAAAAAGGTCTTTGATGATTATTGGTGTGTTACATTTGACTCTATAGTTTGGTCAATGTATTACACGAGGGGATTGGATCCCCTCATTTGAAAATTTCACTACTTTGTCATGTGTAGATTTTCACTATTGATTAGATTCTCTTGTGGGACCCAAGCCAAGGCCCACCTTCTCAATCAATAGTGAAAATCTATGCATGACAAGGTCATGTGAAATTTTCATATGAAAGTATCCATTCCCATTGCATTAGAAAAGAATTTGATTAGTAATTTTGGCTATAGGAGATATGCTATTTGCTATTCTAGTTCGAGTTACTATATTATCATACATATATACTTTTGTAGGTGCGAAAAGGGGGTTGGCGGTATCTGGATACAGGGCAGGTGTTGATTGAGAGTGCATGCTCTGTTGATCGGGTGGAGGAAGTTTTAAGTACACTGCTGCCTATGCTTCCCGAGATACAGTATTTTCGTTTCAATCCTGGTACTATGCTTGTGTTCTGGAGTGAGGAAACAGAAAAATCTTTCTTTTTCCCTTCAAATAATACTATTTGAATCAAGTTTAAATGGTTTACTTTTTTCTTAAATTTTAACTTCCTTTCTTTTCCTTGTTTGATAGTGAAGTGTTATTAAAGAATAGCTATTCTTGGAAGAACTTTAATTCTCAATCACCGTTCTCTGTGCTTTGCCTTGCAGTTGATGAACGTTGTGATATGGAACTTGATGAGACAGATCCGACTATCTGGCTCAAGTTGGAATCTGCAGTTGATGAATATATACAAAAGAATCATCAGGCATTTGAAAATGTCTGTGAGAGATTGCTTCTGCCTTTCCAGCAAGAAGAGAAGCTCTTAGAGAATATAAGATCAAAAGTATGCAAGACAGAGGAATCAAATGAGGGTATTGTAGCTGATATGTTTTCTGTCATGCAAAATTTCACCATTGGTGATCCCCAATTTTAAAAATTAAGATCCTTTTTATTCTTCTTGATCAGGTGCTAGTGGCCCCACTTTGGGGTGGAGGCGTAATGTACTACTTGTGGAAGCTTTACATAATCCCGATGCAGGAAGAGTGAAGCACCATGCTCGGGAGCTTGAGTCGTTTTGTGCTCGGACTGGGGTACGATTATCCCTCATGCAGGGTTTGTCTGAGATAATGAGGACAGGGTCGGCAACAGCATTCCCAACTCCATTTGCGTCGCCTCTGTTTACAGGAAGCTTCCCATCAAGTCCACTGGTATATAGTCCTGATTTTGGTCAGAGGATTGGACGAATTGATCTGGTTCCACCTTTAAGTTTAGATGGCCAATTGGGGAAAATAGCTGCATCACCTCCAGTGTCTCCCCGAGGACTTAGACAGCTCTCGGTGCCTGTCAGATCATTGCATGAGAGATTGCAGAATTCGCCACAATTGGGTGTTATACATTTGGCCCTTCAAAATGACTCAGATGGCTTAATTGTGAGGTATTTTCTTCTATGTTTTCTGAATGCCTTTTCATTGTCCCTGTTTTTTCCCCTCAATTTAGATGGAAGCATGATGTTGGTGAGCGGTGACTATTTGCTCAGTTGGCACAATGATGTATTTGTGGTGGCTGAACCTGGAGAGCTTGCAGAGAAATTTCTACAAAGTGTTAAAATCAGTTTATTGTCAACAATGAGGAGCCACCGGAGAAAGGGGGCATCTTTGCTGTCCAATATTTCTACCATTGCTGATTTGGTTTCCTTTAAACCTTATTTCCAAATTGGAGGCATTGTCCATAGATACTTAGGCCGTCAAACCTTAGTACGTCTTCTTCCCCTTATGTTCTTCCCAACTTTCTTAGTCAAATAAGTACATCTATTAAAAAGCTGAGTTGGTTTTCTTTTTTGAAGGTTATGGAAGATGAACAAGAAATTGGTTCCTATATGTTCCGTAGGACAGTCCCTTCTATGCACCTAACACCTGATGATGTTCGATGGATGGTATGTGATTGTCTTCCAATTGATTTACATGGAGTTTCACTTGAACTGTTACAGACCTGTCTTGTTTGCTGTTACTCATTGCTCAACTTTCGTAGTCTGGGCTTTTTCATAAAAAAAAAATTCAATCATCTGGTTTAGAGATTTAAAATATTTGGATGAGGATAAGATGCAAATCACTTGATTATACAGGAGTCACTTTTATACTCTGCAAACAATTAGAGGTATATGGTTGTTGCATTGTTTTGCACCAGATCCCATGTTTTATTGCTTAATTTGTCTCTTTCTCACTAACTCCACTGACCCAATTCATTCTTGAGGGATTTTTTTTAAACTGACAGGGATGCCTCACGTCGGTGTAGTATATATGGGGATGTGACTTCCAAAGTTCAATAGACCATTTGAAGGTTTTTTTTTTAAAAGAATTTTTTAATAGGATTTAATCAATCCCACCATTTGGATTACAATCATTTTGTGATCTTAGCTCTGGATGATTTTGTAAAGCATCTAAAATGTTTGGGTATAGTAGGATCTTATGATCATCTACCACTACCATTGTGAAAATTATGGTCTGTTTTAGTCGAACCTTTTTTTTTTTGGGCATAATTTTTTGTGAATGTTTAAACATTTGATCTTTTAATCTTAAAATCACATCAACAGCATAATGGTATTTTGTTTGAAGAAAAGCAGCATTAATAACTTCCACTCAGGGTGTGTCTGGTATGGAGAATGAAATGAAATGTTATGACTTATTTCTTTTTCTCTATTGATGTCTTGAATAACTTAGGTTGGAGCCTGGAGAGAGAGGATCATTATATGCACAGGGACATATGGACCTACTCCAGCTCTTATTAAGGCCTTTCTAGACTCTGGTGCCAAAGCTGTCATTTGCCCTTCAAATGAACCGCCCGAGTCTCAGTCGACTACCTTTGATGGTACTGGGGAATTGAATGTGATGGAAAATGGCAAGTTTGAAATTGGAGAGGATGAAGGAGATGATGAGACTGCACCTGATAGTCCATTAAGTGACTGGGAAGATAGTGATGCTGAGAAAAATGGGGACCGCAATTTGTCTTTTTGGGATGACGATGAAGAGGAACTGTCTCAATTTGTTTGTCAGTTGTATGATTCATTGTATAGGGAGGGTGCTAGTATCAATCTTGCTTTGCAACATGCTCTTGCCTCACATCGAAGATTAGGGTACGTGTGCCACCTCCCCTGCATACAATAATTTTCTCACTCTGTCTTACACAAAAACAAAACCAAAACAAACGAGACAGAGAGAGGAAAGCAGAAAACACTTTTTCTCATAGAATTACAATGGATGTCCCATTCTGAGGATTTTGGGGCTTTGGAAGATGTGCATGGTCTGTCTGTTGTTTATTGCATGAGATAGGAATGTAGTATAGTCTCTTCTGTTTTCATATTTTTCTCCTTTTGTTCCTGTATTATTATGGGCACTGCTTTATGCGGGGACTCTTGCTCCCCCACATGCTATTCAGGAGAAATAATTTATCCCACCTTCACAACCATGTAGGTGGCCTTGTACCGCAATCTGTAAAGTTGAGTGTACTCTGAGTTGAAAAACAAGTATATGAAATTACTGTCTTATCCTTTGTATTTTGTGTTTATGAGAGGTGCTTTCTTTTTGTATATGGAAATTTACACTAAATACTTATATTTATATTTTTCAAAAGATAACAGTCCAAGGCTGACGTGACCATTTTCTCCACTTCCGCAGGAGGATCAGGCTTTTAACTCCTGTAATATTAACCTTTGGAATCTATTCTTAATCTTGAGGTCAAAGAAATTTATAATATTAACAAAATAAATAATAGAAAAAGGTAAGAAATAGAGGAAAGTCAAATATAACATTTTGTTCGATAGTTTAATGAGAATTTAATATAATGAAAAAAGAGAGCGCGAGACTGAGAGAGAGAGAGAGAGAGAGAGAGAGAGAGAGAGAGAGAGAGAGAGAGAGAGAGAGAGTATTTACAAAGGAGATATGTTGTCCTCCGGAGTCTAATCCTGATATCAGGAAGAAAAAGGAAGACAAGAAAAGAAATAACAGATGGAACTTGCGTATCATGTGTTACTTTTTTTTAAGATAATCACTTACTCGAATTACCTGTAACTATTGAATTTCCCGGCCTTGATATTGTGAGTTTTGTATTGCATTACTGGTTGATTAATATGATTTCGGTCACTGTGTTAAACGAATATGCTTAAAGTTGGTCTTTTATGCAGCATAATGCATCATTTCACTTTCAAATATAAGACTAGATAATACTAGATGAAAATCATGTAATGATGGAGATATCAGCTGCACAGGAAAGAGCAGCAATACACCATCAGAACTCATGCCCAAAAAGTTCACGAGCATGACAATGAAAGATAACCTCTTTTTCCAGTAGCCACGGCATGAAAGGCGGAGACTAACTTTGGCTTGACAGTTGACAGAGAAAGAATAAAGTGAACCACTGAGCGGTCTTAGAATTTTCAAATTTGTCTGTGTAGCAGTAATTGCAGAGGAATTCAAGGAAGTTGACAACCCATACATATGACGTGTATCATGACCAATAAAATTCCTTGCTACCAATTATCAGTGTCCAAAAGAATAAGATGATCATGTCAAATGGGTAAAGTATGATGTCCGGAAAACGAGCTAATTTTTTATTGCAGACACTGGGATATGATGACTATGTCAACTTTTTAAAGTTTAAATTATGGGAAATTTCATGCTTTTGCTTTTCATAAAGCACTTTAGTATGTACTATATTATAAAAGATCCAAAGCTAGATGCCCCAGATTGAAAATTAATTAAATGTAGAACCATGACCGCGCTTTGCTTCATGTAGAAGCCTCACTCACTTTAAAAGTGTATTTATGCACTATAAAGAGCAGTGCTATAGCCACCATCTCAACTGAAATGGCTGTCCCTGGTCCAGTTGCTATAGGCACAAGGGGCACTATAGGATCTCTAGTCAGGAAGGAAATTGAATACTTCACCAAGTTTGAGTTAGACAGAAGAGGAAGTTCACAGAAACCTCAGCAACACTTTGTGGACATGAACATGGTGTATGCCAGAAGCTTTTCCATGTCCAGGCCAAGTTTCTGGGACTTGCTAACAACCTGGAAGAGGAGGAAGAGAAGAGGCACAAGTGGGTTCCTCCCAAAAATCTGTTCTGCTGCAGAAGTGGCAGAAAGCAATCAAATGAACAGAATTCCTGGTTACAGCTACAGGATCCTCAGGAATGACATCAACAACTTTCAGCTCTGACTCTATTGAGTTTCTTTTGAGTTGGTGTGAACTTGCAGCCGCATATTCATGTTAGTTTTCAAGTTGTGTTGCCTGACTCAGGCAACTTCTTTTGTTTTTGGGCTCCTGTTATTTTTCATGTTCCCTGTCAGATCCTGTGTTTTCTATGCCTTCATTGTACCGCTAGCTTTATAGATTTCAGATTTAATATAAAATCAGTGTTCTACAGATTGAGTAAGCAGTGTGAAACCAATAGAGCTCATTGGAGATATGGTGGCAGCAACAAAAGGATGGGATAGTAAATGAATGGCATGATCAATGTGCGTTTATCAGTTTAACATATCTGTAATTAGGGAGCTTACATTTATATCTTGGTTTTTAGTATCAGATGTACAAAGGTGAAATCAAATAGATACAGAAAACTCAGATGAAACTTCCAAAAAAAAAAAAAAAAAAAAAAAAAAAAAGTAAAGAAAAAGAGGATGAAGTGATGAATTGAAAGGATCATCATTTCAACCCCAAAACAAAAAGCATTACAACCTAAAATTTAACTGGAAGGCAATACACAAACAGAAGTACTCCTAAAGAAGTTCATCTTTGTACAACAATTTTTTAGTGTTTTATTCAAATCTTGCAGTGAATTCTAGTGTGTCTGGTCAATGAAGCTACCCCCTTTGCTCTCCAACTCTGAATGATTGTGTGGCTCTAAAAGATTCAACATGCCCAGCAGTTTTTATCGTTTCACCAGCAATGTCTTTTTCTTCAGTTTTGTTCGCCGCCAGATGCGCTAGAGCCGTTACAACGTCATCCATGTAAGGTCGTGTGTCAGCTTCTTCTTGGAGACACATTGCTGCCACTGCTAGAGCTTGAAATAGACCCTTCACAGGGAACTGACCTTTAAGCAAAGGATCAGCCATTAGGGAGAACTTCTTTCTGTCCTTGAAAAGAGGCTGTGCCTGCCAAATCAAAACAAGGACAATCATAAATTCCATGTTCCAGGACTACTAGCCAACATTAATGCTCAAACCACATTAACATTTTAAGGAAAATAAATACCAAACATGCTTCTTGAAGAGGAAAATGCATGTAACATACCCATTCAATCAAGTTTTGCTCTTCTGTAACTCTTGCAGGGTCAATGACTCTCCTGCCTGTGATTATTTCCAAGAACACAACACCAAAACTATAAATATCTGACTTTGTGGTTAGCTCACCCGTAGAAGCGTACTCTGGTGCACAATAGCCGAAAGTCCCCATCACCCTGGTTGTGACACAGCCCTCACCATCTTTTGGAGCAATCTTTGCTAGTCCAAAATCAGAAAGTTTTGGATTGAAATCTTCATCTAATAGTATATTAGATGATTTAAAATCACGGTATATCACCGGTGGATCTGCAGAGTTATGCAGATAGTCAAGTCCTCTAGCTGCTCCCTCAGCTATCTTCATCCTAGTCTGCCAATCCAAAGGCTTCTTATCATCACCTATGTCTGGGATAAATAAACTCCATTCAGTGTTGCAAGCTATTGATCATGTTAAAAGAAAAAGTACAGGATTATTATGTTTTTGGTCACCATACCTAGAAGGTGATTTTCCAAGCTCCCATTGGCCATGAATTCATAGACCAAAATCCTATGATTACCTTCTGCACAATAGCCAACCAGCCTAACAAGGTTTGGGTGTTTCACCAAGCTTAACATCAAAACCTCTGCATAAAATTCTCTTGTTCCTTGGGCTCCTTTCCTGTTCAGTTGCTTCACAGCTACAGTCTGAACACCAAAATGTTCAACATGAGACTTGCACAACTTGTAAACAGCTAAATACATTAGGCAATAAAATGTAGGTCTGTTTTTTGTGTGTGTGTGAGAGAGAGAGAGGGAGAGACCTGATCATTTATGTATCCTTTGTAGACACTCCCAAATCCACCTTCTCCCACCAGGCAATCAGGATTGAAGTTGTCTGTTGCGTCAGTGATTTGTTTATATGTGAACACTTTAACATCATTTTTTGCTTCTCCATATTTTAGTATCTCTGCATTAATATGTCTATGCCTGCTGCTACCTGCAGTTTGAGACCATGTATTTATATCTGTGATCCATCAAGCCATGGCTTCAAATATGAAATTTTATGGATTTTGCTCATATAATTCAAAAACTCATTGAGCAACTTTTCAAAAACTATCAAGGAAGAAACTCGTTGCTGAATTCTGAAAATTGCTTTCAAAATGATCACGAACCATCTTCACATCCTCTCCTTGATTTTCAGAACTCTAACGTGATAGAAACTGAATAAAAACTAAACTGCTATTTCATCTATTAAACAAAAAGTAAATGTTCTCTCAATCAGATTAAAGGGACAAATAAAAACGAATTTGTTTAGGAATTATCACCAACAATTCATTGATTTATTTATTGTGATTGCACATCCAACAGTTTGACACAATTAGAAAAGACTTATATATATATATATTTGCAATGGAGCAGACCAAACACCTGCTTTGAGTGACACAGCAGCTGCTATTGATTTGAATGTTTTCCTGCCTTTGGAAATTGTCCTGTTTCTGTAAGAAGGCGTTTCAACCTCAGTCTTGCAGCATGTGAAGCAACTCATTTTCTCAAACCTTGTTGGTGGCTTGCTAGGCCTTTATTACAAAGCCTGTAATCAAGTTCTTGATCAACTTGAAGAAACAGCCCTCAGAACCAAATTGCTTGCATGCATAAAGGCCAAAAGGAAAGGAGAACAAATTTTTGGCACAATGTTGTTATAGAATTGCCGTTTTGAAGCTGTAAGACGATGTGCATGGTCCAAATACTCGTAAAGTTGTTTTATATGTGTGTTTCTGAGGGAAATGTGGTTGCTTATTTTAGTTTATTGCATCAAAATGGAATTCATTTAACATAGTTTATCTTAGCTGGTTTTTGTTTGACTCTTAGAGGAAAAGGGAACTAAAAAGTTATATTTTGCAAGGTAAATATGACAAGGTACCCAGTTGTTCTTACCATATTTTTATCGAACTTTCCTTTCACTTGGAACCGAAAAAGGACGTGGTCACGTCTTAAAACTCCGTTGTGCTACTTGGACTTATTAGACTAGAAATTAGAAATTTAGTAAAGTGAAAAAAAATGGAGAACGAGATGCATGTATTCATTCTATTCTTGAACATTGGTCAAGAATAGATAATATCTATTATTGGGATGTGGCGCCGCAAAATGCTGGACTTGCATACGCGTTTTTGAAGTGTCATAATTTTGAAAAATGGCGACCCCAAGACGTGTTTCTAATATTGGCTTTTATATAGTTTTCATAATTTATAAGGTAACGTCTCATTAATGATTAATGAAAATAAACTGTTTTATGAAGCTGTTTTATTAACCGTTTATCAGATGAAGCACATTGAATTAGATGATAATAAATAAACAAAATTAAAATTAAATATTTTAAATAATTACATGTTATTTCCTTTCTCCATTGCATTTTTGCAAGAAAAAAAAAGGATACATTTCCCAGCAAGAAAATGTTCTAGAATTGTCCATATATTGGTAATGAAAAAAAAAACAAAAACAAAAACGTAACAGTTGTGTGCTACTCTATTCCTTTTGGACATTATTATTTGAACGCAAATATGAGACATATTATAGACGCACACCCTTATCCAACCACTCATTGAATATTTATGCTTTGCTTTAGGAAAAATATTTTATTTATTTATATGTTGTTTTATATAATTCACGAAGCATTCATTTTTATTTTAACTCTTCCTTTGATATTGATTAGTTACAGAATAGATTTATAAAACGATAGTAGTATTTCAAATATTTTAATCGAAATAATTTGATCAATTATAATATTTTATTATAATTGATATTATTTAATGACTTATTAATTCTTGTATAACCATCTTGCATGACAAATTACAATGGACGGAGTATTCAAAGAATAAAATATTCAATATTTGTATATTTTAAATATATTGAACAATGCATATTTCCATTTAATTTTTTTTTTAATTTTAACTTCTTACTAAGTGTGCGCTGCAGCACTGATAACTAAATTCTAAAGTTCATCATTTTAGCATCCACATTTCTAAAAGCCGGAACCTGCTTAAAGATAAAACAATTCCACGTTCATAGCATGTGATTACGATTGACGGCTTATGCTTTGTTTGTTTCATGTTTCCCTTTTTCTCTTTTAAAAATGAAATAATGAACATGTGATATTTGGGGGAAAAAATTCATTGCTTTTAATTAGCAAATAATTGATTACATTGTTATTATAGATAATACTACTCATTACATTATAATGGCAAACCTATGAGGCATGGTTCAAGTTACCCATGACGCATCTCGCCTTCCATTTTGCCTATGAGAGTATGAGTACCTTTCCAGCATCGGGTACTGGGCATGTGAGCTTGGTTACTTGGTGGATTGATCACATAGCTTTTGGGTATGGGTCTCGGTCCATAGCCTTGGTATGGTCAAGACACAAGCCCATTCATGGTGGTTTCATTATGAGTCTCGCGCGAAAAAGATGTCTGTGCCAAGTTAGATACATACTCGTACCAATAAACTTTAAACGCGACATCTATTTATTAATGGACCTAGTATAATACAAAACCTGCACAACTTGGCACCAACAAGGTCTCAGATAATTAATTAGGGTTTGTTGGACAAAATCATCCCGTATCCTAATAAGACCCGCTATTATCTTTCAAACAGTGCTTTCTGAACAACTGTCCAAACGCATGTTCCGCTCATACGTGTAACGTATTCTAAACAAAAGCATTCCAATACGAAAACCAGACTTTGTTTGTTTCGTTCCCCTTTGAGGAAGGGCATACCCATTAAATTGATAGTGACATGAAAGAGGCCTTATGATCATTGTTTGCTATCTATTCTTAGATGTTAAAAATTTATTTAGGTGGAAACTTAATGGTGGGGCTGAAGCAAATAGCAACATATAGAGTTTGTCGGCCAAATCTAAATTGCAGGGTGATAGAGGTTGAAGGTGCTAGTTAACGTCTAACTCATCTGTTTACTATCAATATGTATGTGCATGCATTAGAATGCAGAGACATACAATATGCATCTGCGAAAACAAAACATTTGGTCTAAGAGCTGAAGATCTGCCAACTATGCATTACATATAAACTTGTACCTTGAAAAACAGACATCTAATAGCATTACACAACATACAATACAGAGATTGCCCAACGAGTTATTCAGAGAATTATACGCATAATTTCAGTGGAATGGAACATGCCAATGAGTCAATCGTTGGATTCAATTAACAATTAGTACTGATAAAAATATTCAAAATTGGAAATGATAAAAAGAATAACAACGACAAGGGGACAAGGCACACACACAACAACAGTTAACAGCTCTAGCAAACTATGGAAAAAGAGAAGAATAAGCAACCAAAAGTCAAGTAATATACATGTCTGCAAGGGTTCCCATGCAGGGTATCAGTTTCGTACAAAGAAAAAAATGCAATTTAAAGAGGTAAAGCAAATGAGAACTTTCAGAAACTATCAGCCTAAACATTTCCAGTTCTTTATTACCCAGACAAATAAAACCAAGGATGCTCCACAATGGTGAACATACAAAATTCACTTGGCAGCTTACCAGCTAATGTTGATTTGAGCAAGCAGCCAAGGGTCAGAGGAAACGGCAAAATTGAAAGAAAGTCATTTCCATTTTCTAAGCCAATATTCCTGCAATAATCTAATATTCCAGGTTCCCTCCAATTGACCAAGGAATCACACAAGCAGACCACACTCCTCATTCCTGAGGCAATCCAGCTTCGACTTCATCCCACTTGTCGCTAGTCACACTAAACTTCTCCTTGATCTCCTTAATGAGCTCTTTCGCATCATCAACCTTGGAAACACTAACAAGCCCATTCACAAGTTTCTTCATCGTCGTAAAATTAGGAACCCAACCTTTTGCCATACTTTCTTTAGCTATCGACAACGCAGACTCGAAATCCCCACACTGGCACAGGAAGTGAACCAAGGTGAAGTAACACTCACTCTCCGGCTTATAACCCCTCTTCTTCATCTCCCCAAACAGCCTCTTCCCTTCCTCAACATTCCCTTCCCTACAAAACCCATGAATCAAATGCGAGTAGCTAACCGAATTCGGCTTCATCCCCCTGCAAATCATCCCCTCCATCAATGCCTTCGCCTCCGCCGACCTCTTCAACTTGCACAAGCTCTGAATCCTCACATTATAAGTACTCAACCCAGGGTACATCTTATACCTCTCCTCCATCAACTTCAACACCTTCCCTACCTCCTCAAACTCCTCCTCCCTATAACAACCAGCTAAGAATGTCCCAAACGTCGTCGCATTGGGCCTAATAGATTTCCTATCCATCTCATCCAAAACAGAATACACAGAGCTAGAACTACCAGACTCACAAAACGCCTTAATCACTAGGTTATAGGTATCAACATTGGGATCAATTGAATAAATCTTCGGAAATTCAAGGTAAATTCGTTTTACCTCTTTGTAGTTCTTTGCAATCACGCACGCGAAGAGCAATGAATTTAGGGATTTCACGGTGCGAGGAATTCGCTGTTCTTCTTCCATTCGATCGAAGGTTCGGATCGCGTGGTCGAGCATGTTGGCCTGGCCGTAGAGGACGATGGCGTGAGAGAGGGACCGCTCGGTTCGGAGGTCCGGTCGGGTTTTGAGATCTTCCTCGATGTAGCGGCGGAGGCCGTCGAGGTGGCCGGCGGCGGAGAGTTTTGTGACGGCTAGGGAGAGGGCGGCGCGATCGAGGTGGGAGTCAGGGGTGAGGGAGGCGGCGGCGCAGATCTCGAGGACGCGCTCTGGGTTCTTCTCGGACTTGAGGAGGTCGAGGGCGGCGCGGCTCTTCTGCTTTGAGGTGAGAGGGGTGGTGGACTCAGGGGAGAGGATGGAGGAGTAGTGGCGGTGGTGGTGGCGGCGGAGATTGCGGAGGCGAGAGAGCATTGACATTGTTGCAGGGTGCACGGGGTACAGCTAGGGTTTAGGGTTCAGCGCTGAAAATGGAGGGAGCTTCGGTGAAGAAGAAGAAAGAGTATGGCGTTGGTGGTGTGTGAAACGCAGCGTTTTGGGTGTGAATGGTGCAGTGGCTACCGACGACACCGTCAAACGGTGCGTTTCGGGTGCTCGGTAAGAATCAAGAATGTGATATTGATAGCGTGCAAACGCTGCGTTTTGAGCGTAAACGGTAAGGAGTAAGGACAAGGTTAAAAGGTGCGTTTCGGGTGTATGGAAAATAAAAAAGTCTGGATCATCTTTGGGATTTGAACCCGACGTGAATCGAACACGCAACCTTCTGATCTGGAGTCAGACGCGCTACCATTGCGCCACGGATCCACTTGTTGATACTGCCCTCAACTGTAAATATATTTATATCAATTTAATTAATGGTTCAATAATTAATGAGGTGACCCTACAGTCTTACCCCATTTAAATAGCAAAATCATGTGTGAGATAGAGACATATATCCAATCTTTGCTTTCAGTAAGATAAGATATTCTAAGTTTAAATTATAAACAATGAACTGTTAAAGCTGAATTGAACAAGATTGTTGACTGTAAAATGGAGCTGTGTATGGGAAGTTTTACAAAAGATGACAAGAAACGATCGATTTCAAACTGTTGATGAACTCATTTTTTATAGTACGGATGAGTAAATTATTCAAAGCTTTCAAAACATAAATGATATACTGGTTCGACTATCTCATCATATATAACAATTGATTTCAGTGTCTTGTGCCTATCTAAAAAATTAACCTATAAATGTTGATATAGAGGCATAAATGTATTAAATGATTAATGTATTACTAGTTCATAACTACAGCGCTTTGTTCAGCCGGAAAAGAATAAAACTTTACATCATTTTATGTGTCCTAAAATAAAATTATATATAATCATATGTAAGAAGAAGAATAGAAAATCTGCTTGTGTCCGTAAGGCCGTAGCTGTAAAAATGAAAGGAAGAATAATAGGTGGGAATTATAAGTGTAATTTTTTATTTAAAAACTACGAAAAACTAAAGATATTTAAAACATTGGAGGGGAGGCTGGGTGGTATGTGTGCCATACAGCTGTAGGGAAAAGAAGAGGCTAAATCACAAGTTGATATCAGAGGCGAGGTGGAAACGAAGAGAAGATAATAAATTTGTTTAACTTCTTAAAAAAAGGTCACAAGTCAAATGCTACACGGCGCTCGCAAGGGTTAATGTGTAGCAGCTTGTTGCTTTTGTCGCCCTGTTCAAAGACTTAAAAAATGCCTAATCAAATGCAACGTATAGTGTACATTTGCAAGATGCATACTATTAATATCAGAATGTTACTGTCATAGTTACATCAACATATTTTCTTTTTCCTGAATAAAATTTTTAAGCCTATGCATTAGCATATTTTTTTTTTTTTAAATCATGTGATATTTTTATAAGTTTGACCCATTATAACTGCCTATAAGATTAATTATTATTTGATCATGAGAATATAAAAATTATAATTTTTTCACAAAATTCGAATTTACATACTCCTTTTAAAGGATCAATGTTATTTTCTATCTTAACAACATTTTTTATTGTTTATATTTTTTTGCTGGTGGTAAGAGAAGGAGGATAGCCTTAACAACTCTGTGAGCTAGTAGTGAGTGATTTAATAATATGAAATGCATGTAATTTGAATAAAATTTTAAATTTTAAATTGTCATCATCATTATCAAAAAAACACTTAACTTTTTTTTTAAAAAAAAATTTCCCTAAATTTTATGAGACTTCTACTCATATTTATGATTTATATCATAGGAGGAGTGTATATTTCTAAGTTTTTCTATTTAGTAGGTGATTTATGAATATTTCTATATACTGTTGATAAGCTTAAAGATATATACACCTTGATTCTAAATTAAAACGAATCTTTTCTTCAATTTAAATTTTTTTGTTAAACCAAAAACAAAGGAGTGGTGTATATAATTATGATTTGAAATGAGTGATCTTGTTTAATTTGGTAAATCGGTATTAAAACTCTTCCTGTTTAGTTATAATTGTCTTTTTCAACAAAAATTATCTTAAATTATCCGCTGCTTAATAATTTTAAAGAAATATTAATTAATAATTTGTAACCTTCGTCTCTACTTTTTATTCTGTAATTAAATCTAATAATTATTTTTTTACTTTAAAGTTTAGATCATATTTGTCAATAATTTTCATTATGCGTAAATCTTACCAAAATAACCCATTACGTTTTCCCTTCACAAGAATAGTGGCAGGTGGTGGACCGAGTGTGGTAAGAAGGAGCGAGAGAGGGAAGACAGAGGGAGCGGGTGTTGTGAATGTGGACGAGACTGACAGGTAGAGGAACGGAGCCCCATCCATCGTCCTCGCTTCGTTCGAATATTGGCCATTGCCTTCTCTTTCCCTCTTCACTCTCACTCTCTCACTCTCACTCTCACTCTCACTCTCACTTTGTGGTGCGTTTGTGTGGAAGGAAAGTGTGGAGAGGACTGAGGAGAGTAGTGCTGAAATAGATAGATGGAGATGAATTTGAATTGGAATTGGAATTGGAATTGGGGGGGTTGGTGGGACGACATCAACGACTCCACTCTGTGGCAGAGCGCCATATTCTACTCCCTCTGCGCCGCTTACGCCCTCGTCTCATCCGTCGCTCTCGTATATACGCTCTCTTCCCTCCACTCCCACTCCCGCATATTTCCACATACACACACCTATTTCTATTCCTATTTCTAATCTCAACTCGATTATGATTGATTTCCAATCTTTGCTTTCTCAGATTCAGTTGGTCAGAATCGAACTCAGAGTCCCCGAATACGGTTGGACCACCCAAAAAATCTTCCATCTCATGAACTTCATCGTCAACGGAGGTCCACCCCCGCACTCTCTCATCTCCTCTCCTCTCTTTCTTCCCGCTTTTCTAATTCTCTTTTTATTTATTTATTTATTTGTTTGTCGCACTTTCATGTTGCAGTACGTGCGCTAGTGTTTGGATTTCACACCCAACTTTTCCTTTTGCATCCAAGGGTTAGTGCACCATCTGTTTCAATTGCTCACTCAAGAGTGTGTGTGTGTGTGTGTGTGATTATAATTTATAAGGCTTTTATAGTAATGACATGGAGTGGGTGCTTTTTCATTTAGGTTTTGATTTTGGTGCTGTTAGATCTTCCGGGGCTGCTGTTTTTCTCAACATATACACTCCTGGTCCTTTTCTGGGCTGAAATTTATCGCCAGGCATGTCCTATTTTCTTCTTTATTCTTCTACGGTTACTTGTTTTTCACTGGTACGAGTTGGTGCCTCACTTTATTGAATGAGATAAAACCAACTCTCGGAAGTAATTACGCACTTTTCCATGATCGAGGAAACTGTTTTTTTTTTTCAATTTAATTTTTTTCAGTTTCTGTTGGGAAATTCTAACTTTATTCCAATAACTGAACAGGCAAGGAGTTTATCGGCTGATAAGCTTAGAGTAGTTTATATCTCAATAAATGCTGCCGTGTATTTTATCCAGGTATCTGTCTCTTTCTCTTTTGTTGCACACAAACATTATATCATATCTGACCTGATCTGCAGTATTTTTGTTTCTTGAATTTCCTTAGGGTGTGTCTGTGAGTTGAGGATTGGGAGGGGAAGGGAGGGAAGGAAAGGGTTTGAAATACAATGGATTCATATTACTTTTCAAACCCTTCCCTTCCTTCGCTTTCCCTCCAAAACCTGAACACACAAACACATCCTTGGTGTTTTTCTCTATATATGATGAAGATGACATCTCCCAATACATGGTGTCCATCCGAACTGTTCATATTATATTTCTAGGTCTGCAGTATTCCATGTTGGACACATGCTCTTTTATTTTGGATTTTTTATCATGTGCTGTTGGACAGATGCCAACATGCCCATGCTGCAACTCCTACTACTTTTACTTGAATGAAAAACTGGTAGTGACTAGCATGGGAAAACTGGACAGTTTTAAGTCAAGATCTTCTTTCGGTGTCTGAAAATATCATGGGATATAGATTTCTAGAATATTTGTACATCTCAGTGTGGGTCAAATTTTCAATCATGATTTATTAGCATTGGAAGTGGCTTTTAAGACATGCATTATTTTATTTCTGTTTTGGGCAGTAATTGTGGCTTACTTATATTTAATTGCTACAAGAAGCATTTCAAGCTGGCATAAATCTCTCCCTAGAGCCGGGAGAGAAAAGAAGGAAAGAAAGAAAGAAACTTGTTCTTTGATAGATGATATCAATTACCATAATAGTGTAATAATAAAGTGCGGCTTTGAATTCAGGTTTGTATTTGGATTTACCTCTGGATTGATGACAATACTGTTGTGGAGTTAGTTGGAAAAATATTTATTGCAGGTTAGTTTTTAAGCAAATATTAATTTATATTTCACACCCACTTTCTTTGAGTTTAAGAATGAGTTTTGTCACCTTAAAGCAATATGTTGTTGTATGCATAGGCATTGTTTAACAAGATTGTATTTCTATTGTACAGCTGTGTCATTTATGGCTGCATTAGGCTTCCTTATATATGGAGGAAGGTGAGGCTTCTGCATTTATTGAATTTTCTGCACCATCAGTTTTGTTTACTCACTGGTGATTCATGGTTGTGGGTGAAATTTTTATTTCTACCTGGTACACCTAAAATTTTTCTAGATTATTTTTCATGCTGAGGCGTTTCCCAATTGAATCAAAGGGTAGAAGAAAGAAGCTTCATGAGGTATGTCAATTTTCTTCTGATTATGTCAATTTGACAGAAATTTATGGGAGAAAAAGATTTGATAATATTGGTGCTTGCTTTATTTCCTGTCAATTTCTTAGTGTGGTCATGTACTTTTCATTATCAGCCATATCCCTTTTGGAGTCAGTTCACACTCCTATGATAGTAAGATTGTATATTTTGAACTTCTAAAAACAAAGATATTTTGAGATCATAAAAAAGCTGTTCTAAAATAATTTTTAGATGAAAAAAATACCTTGCATATGTCTTTTGTGCAAATCATGTTCTGTGCCTATTCTGCCTTAAAATTCTCATCTTAGTCAAACTTCTTGTGTTCCTCACTAGCTTTAGGTGAAAAAATTATTGTTACAAGTTGATTCAGGTTCTTCATTATATGTTAGTTCATCATGCAAGTATCTAAGTGTGTATAATAATGACTTGGGTAGCAAACCATTGTCCACTTTTGTTGTCTCTTCTACTATTCTATGACTGCATGCATCTTCTAGACATAAACACCATAGGCAGAGGTTTTGGCAACAGGCTTGCCAGTCTTTTACAGTGCAAAAGGTGTAATTTCAACAAATAAAGCCCTAAATTTCTACCATTGAATAGTAAAATATCAAAATAAGCTATTTAAGCAATCTAGGACTTAAAGTATTTGGTTGTACAGGGTTTATGGTTTGACTATGAAGGTCATAACCTGAACTTTCTTGTCTCATAAAGAGTTCCTTAATTCTTGACATCTCTAAAGCATATATTACTTAAATTCTTATACCTCCTTTCCATGTTTAATTATCATCTAAATCAGAATGCCTCTAGCTTTCCTCTATAAAATTCAAATTGTGTTCTATGCAGAACTTTAAGCAAATGATGGGAATGAATGAGTTGTATTTTTACTAGCTTGCTCATTCATAAATTACAAAAGTTCCAGACACTTTTTTCTAGTATAGATATCTTTGTTTCAATATTCCTGGCCTAGAATTCCTTTTGAGCAATAAGTTTATATTCTTGAATCTAGATGTTATTGAATTAGACCTCATTACTGTGAACTGAAAAGAACTTCAATCTTTTCATCTCCTGTTCTGCTCCAAATGTAGAACAATGCTGAACTAAACGTATTTATTTTATTATTATTTGTATTGACATAGCTTGGGTTTTGTGTTGCAGGTTGGATTTGTCACAGCCATCTGTTTCACGTGTTTTCTGATAAGATGCTTCATGGTAACATCTAACTATATCATTATCCTTTATTCTTTATATTTTCTTTGCGCTTTAATAAACATTTTTTAAGCTTCCTCTATGTAAATAAATTGGGTTGGGTGTAAAATTATGATTTATTGCTGCTTGGCTTCTGCACATCCTCATTTATTATCCTGTTATGCTATTACTATCTTCTTCCCTGTGCTTGGAGCAAGAGGGGGAGTTGGTATCCACAGATACATACAACAAAAAATATGAATGTTTCTACCAACTTTGTGCAGTGCTAGCTATTTGATAAATTCTATGTGTGGAATATTTGAGTTTTTCCATAGTTGTAAAATATTTAAATCAATCCCTGTATAATTCAAGCAATAGGGCCTCTTTCTTAATCACACTTCCAATATGCGTGCAGGTTTTTCTGTCTGCATTTGATTCAGATGCATCTCTTGAGGTTTTGGATCATCCTATTTTGGACTTGATATACTACATGGTATTCTACTTAGTATTCCTTTTCATTATTTTGGTTTCACTCTCTACATATAGGAATTTACCTTTCATTTTTCAAATACAGCTGGTTGAGATTCTGCCTGCAGCTTTAGTCCTCTTCATCCTCCGCAAATTGCCCCCAAAGAGGATATCAGCGCAATATCACCCTATCCGTTAACTGCAGGGCATCTTGAATCATAATTTATTCTTTTGCCTGTCGGTTATGATTTTAATGGTACTTTTGTTAATGGTATTATTTTCCTCTTGCAAAATGTTATTTGAACATATAAGGTGTGAGTCGGCACCGTGTCCCACACTTCATATATTCAAATAACATAACTGTTTGCTCTTTTGCCTGTCAAGCATAGTCTTGTTCAGCAGTTCTTTGTAGATGTATCATACTCAGCAGTTGCTGATTGGAAAAGATATTTCGGATTTTTTTCTTCTAGGTCAAGAGTGTGATTCTCTGCGGTTATAGGTCCATGATCGTACAAGGGGGGTTGCGGCCAGTCCAAAAAGGGGAGATAAAAGCTGGTAAAATGGGGGTTGCAAGGTGTTGACATAGAGGAGTAAGGAAATAGAAATCTATATTTTAGGTAGTTTATAGATGCCATAGAGTTGCAGGTTGCTTTTTAGAGTTCCTATTTTTCAAGTTTTTTATGTTCGAAACAGACTTGCAATGATGTATCCATTCTTTTCCTCCTTGAACATTTCATAGCATGTTTGATGTATGCCAAAATATATATACCACAGAAAGGTTGAGGTTATTGTTTAGATTAATTTTTGTCTCGTTTGAATGAATTTTAAGTAGCAAAATTGACAATTAGCATTGCGAATTAGATTAATATTATATTTGACCGAAATCATGAGTCGAGCAAACATTGTTCTTCTACAACTTTTGTTTAAACCATAGTTTGGAGTTTTCAATCGAAAATGCAAATATGAGATAAGGTTAAATTGTGAATTTGGATACATGCCAAAGGCTCAGGCTTTTCAGTATAATCTTCCAGCCCTGTTTCCTTTTGTAGGAAGTGGCCATGACATGATGACACCCTTGAGGGATTCTTTCGGTGTGATAGCACGTTGAAGGAAAACTTAATTGCATACTGCATACAAGATCTTCATTGCAATTCTATTATTGAGAAACCACTAGAATGCTTACATTTAGTCTTTCATCACAACTCAAAAGCATGATAAGGGGAGAATTTTATCTACAAGTTGGTTTTTGATAAACGAAATTGGGAACCTGCTATCTCATCATTCCAGTTAAAACCTTGGACCTCCTAAGTAGTGCACCTTAAATCATTATAATTACCAAATGCACGCAAAAAAGAAAGGTTCTACAAAAGAAGAAACATGTATATATTACAAGATCCCCACTGAGGCCATTCAATCTTGGTGAAGTTCTTCTGCTGGTGGAGGAGCAAATCTGACATTGGCAGGCCGTGCCACAACAACTGTATCATCTGCAAATAGTGCTTTGATGAATGACGGTGTTTTTAGGGGGCGACGGCCAGTCATGCGAGGATAAACATCTTCAAGAAAATAGTATGCATGGCCAGCAATCATTCCCTGCAAGATGTCGTCAGAATTCACATTAGCTCTTGTTTAGAAAAACACGTATGGATTGAAATCAAGTGTCTTTATTAAGGTATATTCTTTGAATGGAGACATACCAATAGATCCACCCAAGCACTAGCACCAACAAGCACAGAGAATCCTAAGAGAACCTACATGCATAAAAATTTTTCAGATCAGGTTGTTTGCCTTGATTAGAAGTTAGAACTCAAGGGAAGGAAAAAGACCAATTCTAAGTAAAAAGATTAAACCCGGTTTAATGTCTATCAGGTAATAACAGTAGAGCTTACGCACCCATGGAAGGTAGGCAGCTGTGAAAGTAAAGAGGCCTAGGAAGCTCATATGAATAAAGGGATTCTGTTTGCTCCACACATAAACCTGAAAAGGATAAATTAAGCTTTCAAAACGCTCGTACAGATTTAAACATGAGTAGTCAACAACTGAAATATATAATAAAAAAGTAACTCACCATCATAAATGTCAATGAGTTGCTAAGAAATATAATTTTCGCAAATGACTCTGATAAATAAGGTATCATCCCTCCAAGAAGAACAATTCCAGTCAACATAGTGGCTCCGAACAAGAGCATATAAAAGAAATCAGCAGTCCTTCCCCTGAAGGAGTTCTCCTCTAGAAGCTTGCAGTAACGAGCAAGAAAAAACATGTGAAACAAGAAATCCAAGTCTGCCCATGACATACGAAAATACCATGTAAAAGTTAGGTGCGTGATTCATAACTTTCAAGTTAAATATCAAACAATGGAAAACAGATACGAGTAAAGAATATGCAGGCATTAAAGACAATATGCCTATCAATGCAGGTGATATACACTAAAAGGAAAAGGGATGAGCACAAGAAGTTTGCTATTACACCGGACTAGTAAAGGTTCGTTCAAGAAAAAGATTATTTTGGGAATATAATTCCTCTTTTTTAAAAAAAATAAAATAAAATAAAGCCGTATTAGGAAGCTCTTGATGATAAGTTGTTTTGAACCTAAAATAAGTTAATCCAAACACACACTAACTCTTAATTATATGGGGTTACAGAGGGAATTAGCTGGATGTCAATGTATTTATAGAAAATCACTGGGGCATGTCAAAAACTCATGACTGTAGATAGCCAGAATAAATCCGGATGCATTTGGCAAACTGGATGGCCACCAACTTCAATAGCATCATGATCTTGAATCCATGACCCAATTTGAGAACAGAACCGGGGTTAGGAAATTTCATAACTATGGATCATGCACAAATATGAAGAAAGATTTATGCTATGGCCTCCAAGCAACAATAATAAATATCATAAAGCAGATTCTTTGCTTCTTTGCTTACAATTTGTTCATGACTATCAGATTGACCCCCAAAACATGGGTACATCTCACCTACAGTTATAAGCTCATAACCTTTCTTCGCTAACATCATTCCCAAAGCAGTTAGGATTTCTTTCATGCAATTGCTCTCATGTCAAATACCTAAATGGAATGATTAACTTCACAATGCTTTAAAAAAGTCCCCCTTTACCATGATTAATCAGGAACGACCACCACTCAATCACATTCACATATGCATATGTAATTGACCAAAAAGAAGCATGAGAGAGGCATAAAAAATGGTCTTCCTAAACTAACAAATGTGACAGCAACAGAAATCTCCATATGTGTACACGAAAAGAAATTGGAGACCAGAATCAGGTCCCCATGCATGTTAAGTTGTTAACATCAAAGATTGAAATGTAGCCACACTACATTAGAATTGAAGTTGAAGCATCTAAGAAACCAACAGGAAAATCTCAATGAACAACAATTTCTTAGAAGGTGAAGACTGTGTGAACAGCAAGAATTTTACCCATTTTCCGGAAGTACAAGAAATTAGTAATCAGACGCCAAAACTGATATTGCTGCACCACCAGTCTAGGGTTTAAGTACAAATGATAAGGAGAAATTATCTGCAAAATCACAACAACAAAGAATCAAAGATTTAGCGACTTCCAACTTCCAAACCACAAACTAATTAATCCTTCAAAGTACAAAATTGGAAACTAAAGCCTATAAAACACCAAACTACAATCAAAGGATAGAAAACACCCAAAAAAAAAACCTAAATTTTAACAAACTAAGCTAAGATGAACATGACCCAATCCTAGCTTCTTTCCAAATCTCTTAAGAACGCACGACTAATAACAAAAATCAAGACAACCCATAAACGATTTGACTTAAAAAATCGCCAGAAAAGCAGTCCCAAATCCACAAATCACAAGAACAACGATTCTAAATAGCACAAACACAACTTACAAAAAAAAAAAAAAAAAGTCAACAAATTCCTTACAGACAACACAAATTAAATTGAAAACCCCTAGACCCAAATCGAAAAAGCATCCAACTTTGATGAAAGAGGCTTACATCGAGGGAGCACCCGATGGTGGTGACAACAGCAGCAGTCAGGTAAGAGCGCGTGATAACGGGCATCTGCTTATACCATTCCTCAACCGCTTGAGCCATTGTTCTGTTCCCCCAATCTCTGCTTCTGATTGCAGTCTGAAGAAAAAAAGAAGGAAAAGAAACGAAGGTGAAAGATTCAAGATGGTTTAGCTACGATTTGGGGAATGGGAGAGGGAGGAGCAGAATGCGAGTTGGAAAGAGGTTGTTGAGGAAACTGGCCACACAGAGAGAGAGAAAGAGAGAAAGAGAGACAGAGGAAGGAGACGAAGAAGCACCGATCGGAGAGATAATCAGAAGAGGAGAAACACGACGAATGACAGAGACAAGACGAATCACGGAGCGCGTGGTCTTCACGAGCCAATCACGTTCTTCTTCTTTGTTTACTTTTCGGGACTTTCGTGGTCAATATTTTTGGGACTGGGGTGTCATATCTTTTTGTTTATTTGAGCCCATTAGCAGATAAAGCCCAAAAACTCCCCACCCCTCCTCTCTTTGACAAAGTGGATTGCTAAGAATCGACGAGTTGACCAAAAAACCATAAAAAGCTAATTGCTAAGAGTCTGTTTGGTTTTTGTTATTATATCTTGTTTTTATTTTCTGTATTTTTTGTTTGAGCAATGCTATTTCATACAAAAATATTGTATATACAAATTGCACGACTTGATAATAAAACAAGGAGGAGTAGCTATTTTATTAGTACTACGCCAACATAGCACAGTCAAATATTCAACTTTGGCACTTATACATCATTTGTGCCAATTCATCTTGTACTAAAGAGTAATCCTCCTCCTATTTCAGGATTTTGTAAAGAAATAATAGAAACATGAAATATTTTTTTTGGTAGACTACAACATTTTTGGTAAACTAGAAACATGAAACATAATTGTATTGTTTTTACTTTTTTTTTTTTTTACAAAATTTTAAAAATAATACAAGAAATGAAAAAAAAAAGGGCACTAAGCTTCCCAAACATGTAGTATAGCTTCTTGAATTTTGTGGTCTAATTCCAATATGCATGATATTTCGAAAGTTGATATCATATAAAACTGCCTTTGGTTAATCTTATTTCGCAAAATTAAGTTTTTAAGGTATATTCACAATTCCATGCAAGAGTACAACAGATGTATAGTCTTAGTTTGTAGATTAGGAGTAAAAGTTATTTAATAGAGTCGATTGAGATTGACTTATTTAATTGGTCTTCCACTTATATATTGCTATAATTTGAGTTTAATTCTTAATTTAGTGAATTAGCATATTCTAAGTCTCTAACTCATCAACCTAAATTCTTGTCAATTAAAACAAAATTACTACCAACTTAACTAATCCTTTGTAGATTCCCATGAATATATTATATTCGAATTATTCATCCTCATCTTCTAGAAGTGCTAATCTAAAGTCGCAGATTCATAGGGATGATTATATTTAGGATTTAATTTGTATACACTGACAGTGTAAAATAATTTTACATTATTATCCAATCACATTCTCCCATTTGTATGACTTTTAGAGTAGTAAAAGTGAGAGTCATGCATATTTGCTTATGTAAAAAATTTTACACTGTCAATGCATATAAATTAAACCCTTATCTTTAAGTGAAGCGGTTAATGTTGAAAGTTACTATAGGATTTGTTTTTGATCAATTGTTTTTGATCTAATAAATCATACCTACTGAAACTTCTTAATCCAGCTGACTACTTTAGAGAAATGTTTAGATACTTTGCGAGCAGGATAAAAGTTTTGCTTCGTACTATTCATAATTTAAAACATTAATTTTTATGAGTTATCATTATTTCTCACATTACTTGCAATTTTAAAATAAAAACTATTTTATTAAATAGTAAATAATATAGAGCAAAATTTTTTGTTTTATTTAAAAAGTATCTGAGAATTTTCTCAATACTTTTTTATTCTTGAACTTTTGAAAAAGATATGTTCATATGCATATGTTGAGAATCTTAAAAGGAAGGCAATCTACGAGATAAATGTCAGACTTTGATGGCTAATAAAACTATTAGAGCTTGTATTTGTTTTCAATTAATCAATTCCTTAATTGCTTCTTAGGTCGTAGCATCCGCTATGGGTGTTAGTCCAGCCACATAAGAGAAAAAATAAGAGAAGATTGATGAAAGCTGAAGTTTTGCTGTAAATATCTAAAGCTCTGTGCAATCTCTTTTTTATTTTTTGGTTGCCTTTGATTGAGGCTTCTGATACATATTACTGTAAGATTAATTATGCATTCATGCCTAATCTTTGTTAGTGTTATGTGAATATATGGAACGAATCAACCATTAGTTTACTTTAATTTCCATTATGTTTTTATCATCTTGTGCAATTTTAGAAGAATTTGATTTTGATATTATTATTATGCTTAATCCTGATTCGTGTTTACATACAAAAGTTAAAGATAAAGAAGGAATTAACCATTAATTTACTTTTATTTTCATGCTTCTTTTTTAATCCCATGCATTTCAGGAGGAGTTTAAATTTAATATCTTATTAGTACATATTATTTGATGCATTGACGCATCATTTCAAAAATTATTAGTTGATCAACCTTTTGGTTGAACTTGGGTCTTCACCATGTGAGAGTTTATCATCAAGGTTTTAAATTACACTGCATTGTCTGATGTAATCTTAATATTGAGGTTTTCCTTTACCCCACAATTGCAGTGCAATTCAACCACATAAATTTGCTCCAATGTTTTGGTGATGCGATGGCTACAAACCACATTTAGCTGCATTAGGCCGCAACGTAGGTTAATGTTCTCTTCTGCTCTCAACCAAATATCAAATTATCAATCTCTCTTAGCAGTACTCTAATGTATTCTTGTCATGCATATTAAGTGCTTTCTTGGGTGCCATTATTTTGATTAAAAAAAAGATATTTTAATGTTATTTGGGTAAAATTTTTTAATAAAAGTAGAATTATGGCATGTTTGGAAACTTGTTTACAGCCTTTAGAATTAATTCTGACCCCTCAAATTGATTCTTTCAAATTTTGATGATGTAATTTTTATTGTTCAAAATCAATTCTTGTCTCTAGAATTGATTTGAAAGAAATGAAAATTTTTTACTTCTTGTCAGAACACTTTTAGAGGAACTATCAAATATAAATCACTTTACCTCAAAATTAATTCTAACCAAATCAATTTTAATAAAATCAATTTTATAAAAACAGAACCAAACACACACTAAAAAAATACAAAAAATTTTTTTTAAGAAGTTTCAATTTTCATCTTCTAGAAAAGGATTTTTTTTCTTTTTTATAATATAAAAAATATTTAAGGATAAAAGAAAAAAATTTAATATTACATCAAAACATAAATTAATTTCACATCTAAACAAGATAACTTTTAATTTTTTTAAAAGATATTTTAAAAAAATATTATTTAAAAAAAATCTTTTTAAAAAAACTCATCCAAATCAGTCCTAAATTACGTGGTAAATAGGTTGAATTATTATTATTATTATTATATGTGATTGACAAAGTTAAATTTTAAAAGCTTAAAAGTGAAAACTTCTATTAAATGTATGCAATTACACAAAAAATTTACGCTGCAATTACGGTAGTTTATACTGCAATGATTGTAATGCTCGCAATAGTGACGACTTCAACTACATCCGCAACCGCAATGCAAGAATGCATGCTTAGACCATAGAACGATTTGTGCTTCGTATTTTTCGGTGGTAGCCTATTGGATAAATGAAGAGAACATATCTCATAACGAAAATGATTCACGTGGTCCTCGAGGACGAGAAGGCAACATAAAGCCGGATATAAAATTTTTTTATTGGATAATTTGAGTAATAATTTCATTAAGTTTTGTATGCTATTACTATATGAGGGCAGGTTGTACTTATCGGAGTAACGATGTGACCATGTGATGAGTTGCAATTCTTAGCGGAAGTGGGCCACGAAATATATTTCCATGGCCGTGAATTCTTTTTTTCCCATTCCAACATGCCTTGTTATTCCTTGAAACTTGAAAAGCCAAAAATATTGATTATGATGATAATATATATGCTCCCCCAAAATATCTGCATCCACTTGCCTGTTTGGTAAGCAGATTTTTTCAGTGACGGGCATTTTTTAATCTAACTGTAGTGATTGCCATGCAACTCCTTGCAAAAGATTGGAAATATCCAAAGGGGTTAGGCAAATTGACTTTATCATCATGCATAGCATGCCCCAAGTGATTCCAATGAAACCTATAGTTTATTTATTTCTTAAAAATTCTTTGCAGGCTTGTAAACCAGATTGATTCCTTTCTGGTCAATAATATGCCATAAAGTAGCACACAGGAAGATAATTCTTCCTCGGCGGCTGCTTGTTATTTTAAGTAATTACCTACGGTCAACAAGTGAAAAGACTTGAAAGTAGAAATACACATGATATAATTATAAAAGCTTGCTAAATTAGGAATAGTTGGTGACAATTTGATTTACATGTCCATATCCATAGAATTGAAATTTTCGGATGTCGCTTCTGAAAAGAGCACAAGCATTTTTGCACATAAGAATCATTCAGAATAACATACCCAAATCATGCAAAGACACCATAGCCAACAACCAATGTTGCATAAATTAATTCTCCTGCAACAAAGAATCAATTAGCCTAGTGGCAGCACCTAAAACAACTACCTTTCAAGCTGCTCTTGCAAGAACATCAAATCTCTCAGGAACATCAGCAGGGTCAATGTAGAAGCCTCTCCTGAGTGACCTTGGAACTGTGACAGTTAAGACACCATCTTCATACACAGCAGAGATGGCATCAAGATCAACCCTCCCTGGTAGCCTAAACTTCCTCTTGAACTTCCTTGCAGGCTCAGTGGACTCATCCACTGCTTCAGTTCTGATTATAAGGTACCTTGAGTCCTCAACCTCCACTCTCAGTTCTTCTTTCCTCACACCTGCCATAACAAGAAAAAGAAACAAAAGACCCCCAGTTGTAAGATACTTATGAAGATTAAGAGGAAAATGATAAACAGAAAAAAAAAAAAGCCAAAGAAAAAGAGATATGATAAAGGATGTCATTCACTTGGCAAAAGGCTTACCGGGGATATCAGCCGAGAAAATGTGAGATTCAGGGGTTTCAGTCCAGTGAACATAGTTTTCTGGGATGAAGTTATAAGGAAAGAGGAGACGAGAAGGGAGAAGGTATTGCCAAGGTACTGTGTGAGATGCTGGGAACTCCATTGGTTGGCTGTGAGAGGGTTCAGAATTCTTCTGCTAGATATTGGGAAGTTAGGTTGGCTTTCATGTTGGAAAAGAAAAGTTAGTTGGTTGGCCTTTTTATAGGCCTGGTGGGCAAGTTGGGGTGATGGGCTAAGAGGTGGACCGCTGGTTCTTTCTTTTCTCTTTTATGACAAAATACTTATTTTGATCTTAATGAAAAATTTGATGAATAAATTAACTGCTTAAAATTTGAAAGTTCACAAATAATTTTTCATTATTTAGAAAAGAGGATAAATTAATTTCTCCATACAGAAGTTTTAAGGATTTTTTGGTTGTATAAATATGTATAGAAGGATTAATATATCTCTTTTTTAAATAGTGAAGGATTATTTATATACTTTCAAATTTTGAAATTTATCCGCCAAAATTTTTATCAAGGCGAAAATGGGTATTTTATCTTTTTTATTTTTAAGTTGAAAAGGCTTGGATTTCATTTTTCACTCTTTCCCCTTATTGATTACGAAAGTCATAATTTTCAGGTTTGAATGACCTTTTTATCTTATGGGGGAAGGGATAATCCATGTGATTGGCATGGGGAGTTGGCAAGGTGGCAAAAGTTGCTAGGACAATGACAAAGTAGCCATGGACTATTCAATATAATCACTTCATATTTAGAATTTACTCCTCGTGTTTTTCGCTGAGGAAATATACATAGGTATTGTTCATTGCATATATGACGTAGCATGACTGGTTGAGTACATCCTTGTGTATGTTGATTGATCTTGAAATTTTATGTGGGACTCGCACCTAAAAAACAAATGATAATCATCTAATGGCTCAAATGCTCGATTGAGTGTATGAACTATCTACGGTTCAACGATATTATTCAGTAATTGACCGAAAAAAAAAGTAACTATATCATTCAGCATGAACTATGAAGCAATTAATAGAAGAGTAATGATAGCCGTACACACTTTTGTGCTGCACTTGTAATCTAAAGACTAGATGTGATGGTATATCCATATTTCTCATATTTGTAATACACTCTAAAACTCACTCAAATATACACTTGCTCTTGATAAACTCGGAAGTCAGAGCTCAAAAAGAGCCATCACCCAATTAGTCAGACTAACCCCACCATACATGACCAAGTTCTGAGTTCCTAGATCAACCTGTCACTTAACTTGAGAGAGAGAGAGAGAGAGAGAGAGAGAGAGAAATATTCACTTCCTCCTTGTCTTGAAGTTTTTAGCATTGTTCTTGTCAAGCTCCATCAAACTCGGAACTTGGAAACTGAGGGACAACAAAGAAGGGAATCTTTCTCATGTTAAGGCTTTAGGGTTGACATCGAAACTCGAAAACTTGCTCATGTTAATTGTTAAGATCAGAACTCAGAAGTCGGTCACATACAATGGGGTCAGTCTGACTGATTTACTTGGATGACGGCTCTTTTTGAGTTGCTAGTTCTAAGTTCAATGAGAGAGAGTATGTTTGAGTGTGTCACAAATATGAGAAATATAGATGCACCATTACATCTAGTCTTTAGATTACGAGTGCATCGCACAAAAGTGCGTACACTGAACATTTCTTTTAATAGAATAGTAACATCATGTGATTCACCGCAATTTTAGAGGAAAGCTACCTAACTTCCTATCCTTTTCTTTCAATAGAATAATGAAATATAGCATTCGTAGAAAATAAATTCATTTTTAGACTAAACTAGCAATTTGATCCCTCAAAGATATACGTGATATCAGGTTGGTTTTTGAAAATTTTTTGATATCAATTTAATCCTTGCAAGATGTCCTTGCAAGATACACGTGACATCAGTTTAGTCCCTGAAAGATTTTCATATCACTTTATTCCCTAAAAAAATACATATGATATCATTTTAATCCCTTAAAGTTGCATGTGATATCTATTTGATGTATGGATTCATGAACTTATTTGATATCACATACATTTTTTAAGAATCAAAGTGATGTCATATATATTTTTTAGAGACTAAATTGATGTTAAAAATTTTTCAGGAACTAAACTGATGTTACATATTTCTTTCAGGAACTAAAGTAATATTAAAAATCGTTTAGAGACTAAATTGATATCACGTTTATTTTTAAGGACCAAATTACTAGTTTAGTTTTCGATCTAATAGTCCTACTTTTCCCACAAGAAAATTAGATGATGAAAGCAGATTAAGAACAAACCATTTTGGTGTTCATTGAGATCCTACTGGTCTCTCTATAAGTTATTTTTGGTACCTTTTTTAAGGTCTTTGAAAAGCCAAATAGATATATGATCGATCAATCTTCCAAAGTCCAAACTATCATGCATTTCAACTATATTACACAAGGGTGACCAAAGAAAAAAATCTATTACACAAGGCATTAAAAGAAATTTTTTAATGTACCTTAATTTTATATCAAAGAACGAAATGCCTATTTGAATTGGCAATTGCATATATAGGCACTTAATCATACATATTTGATGCGGTGTAACATCAACTTCATTTCATAAATCTTTTTACTATTGCTTTCTTTCTTTCTTTTTTTCAAAATAATTGGTGTACTATCGGTTGAGCTGACTGATATTTGATTTACCTAAAAGATTCAATGAAATATGATGGGCATAAACATCAATGTGATAGGGGACACAGCCTTGCCGATCGTGATGAAAGAATTCACGACAGTGGAGGCACAGTATACCAAATTGTACTAAAAAATCATAAGGGTCCATAATTCAATCCTTGATACAAAGCTCTGGCCAAGCAGAATTAATATTCAGAATTCAACACAACTTAAAAGGATCATCTTGCTTTTGTGTTAAGCAAACCACACGACAACATGGAAATTTTGAAGTTTGCTGCAAGCTTGAGAACCTTTGACAGTAGATAAGACACTGGTTTTTGGAGTTACTAGGACAGCATTCATGTATTCACCCAAAAAACAAAACCATTGCTACATGATGGAAGATTGCTAGAAGCCAAGAGATTTTTCACAGGTGACCTAAAAGGATTTGGAGTCACGGGATGTGTGATGTGCAGACCAACATTTCAAGGACTTGTTTAGCATTTGCACATGAAACTTCGGATTAATCAGTGAAGAAGGCAGGCACACCCGTTGATTTGATTAAATCAAGAGCTCCACTCCATCTAGAATAGCTTTCTAATCCAGAGTTCAAAGCAATGAAAAAATGGGGTGAAGGTAGATAGGAACCTTCCACCTGATAAACACCCCTCACAAGATTCACTCTAACTCTGCTGCCAATTCCTGAAGTTGTACCTGACAAATTCATCAAAATTTCTGGTCCCGCCATCACTATTTGTACATTGCCCCAATCCATTTAGCAAGTGACAACTTCTGCAAATGCCAGCATCCAATCCAACTCCCCTTCAGGTCCAAGATAGTGAACAATCATCTCCTTCCTTTCAGTATAAGGTTCTTTGAACATATTAAGAGTAGTTAGAATGTGGAACACAGTCAATGGATGCAAGAGAATGTCAACAACAGGACTTGACCAGAGAGAAGAAAAGGGCTTGAAATAAAATGGTTATTAAATGGAGAGTCATGAGGATACTCAAACTCATCAATTTGTGTCATTGAAAGCATCCTCCCTGGGTGGCTCTAAATATTTGGTCGGGGTCGAGCCAGCACTTGAGTATGCTTTTGTGTCTTCAAAAGTGTCCTCCCTAGGTGGCTCTACATATTTGGTTGGGGTTGAGCCAGCACTCATACTAGCTTTTTCTTCGTATGCCTGACCTGGTGGGTGAGAGATAGTAACAGCAACAAGGTCATAAACTTGCTTGGTTACTTCTGGAGGCCACTGAACATCGACTGTCTCAATTAAAGGCTCAAAATACGCCATTGTTGAATACTTTGGACCACTTTCCCTGTCCACCATAAGAAGTGGGTGCACCAGGGAAATGGCTTTCATGAATGCATAGACAAACCTAAGCTCATCAACGGTTGGATTTCGGAATCGAAGACCGCCAGCAGGCATGCACCGCGCAATATCAAAAACAGGAAATCTATCAGTCCCCGACACTTCCAATGACAAAGACTTTATCATTTTGCGATTCGAAGGGAACATCAGATACTCCCTTTCATATGTGACCCTCAGAAGCTCAACATTGGGAACATGAATGGTCTCTCTAGACCCTGACATTTTCTTAGCATCATTTTCTGATCTGAACATGTAAAATCCAATATCCCCTCCATCCCCTCCAACAAACTGAACACATGGAAAGGGCTGTTTCTTTCCAGGCCAATCCAAATCCTTCCCCACCCGGATGCCGAAATAGTGCCCCAGCCGCAGTTTTTTCCACGGATCGGTTCGATAGAGAGCTGCAGAAGCTTTGTATACAGATCTAATGAAATTAGGAGCAATGCCATCCACTCTCATCAGGCATGCCCCAGATCCAGGACCCAGCTCAGGGCCAGCCCCAAACTGCTCCTGAAATCTGCCAAACAGACTCTTCAAATGCAAATCCATTGTGTTCCCAAACAACAGACCCTCACAATCACACTCCTAAACCCACTAACACTTGAAATTGCACAATGTCACTAGATATATCTCAGGATCAGAAAAAATCTCACAACCCCAATTCAGCAAAACCAAATTCCCATTATGCAACATACTAATCAAAGTACAATCATTTGGGCACATGGGTCACAACGAGCTCAGAACTTAACAGTTAACAACCATTCAATATATGAAAATCCAAGTGCAGAGAAACTGAGAAAACAATTGAGAAACCCAAATGCTTCAACGAACAAACAAATGGGAAAAGATCAGAACTTCATACCAGGCACGCACGAACTGTGAGGAACTTGACCTCCACGACTCAATTCCGATTCGTTTCGTTTTCGGGCATGAAACCTTTGACGAAACACATAATGCTTTTGTTGACTTGTGTCTGTATGCCGCAACTCGTAGTAAAGGTTATGTTGCGGGCGTTCTCATTTTGGAATCTTTGGGCTCGGGTAATTCAACCATGTTGACGTGGATGTCATCCGACGGTCATATTAGAAAAGATGACACTATAGAATCAATCGACGGTCAGAAAACGATCGCCGACAAGTCAAGCGGTGATTTGTTTCGTATACGCAAAGCACTGGCCCAAAGTGGGACATCAATGTTGCGCAAGCGTATACAATACGGCGTCGTTTTGACCGCCAACCCAATCAGACGCGCCCACCGAATCCCGAAACGATAAAATCAAATAACTAATTAAAAAAAAGGAAAAATTAAGGAAATTTCTATGATAATCTCGTGTTTGTGTAAAGGTACCTCTACATTTTTTTGTAAATTGAACTATTAACCCTAAAAAAATGGATTTAATTTGTATGAAATATCATCCAATCAAGTATTATGATATCAGTAAAAATATTTAATTAAATCATCTATTATCTTAAAAATCTTATAAACATAAATATTTGATTGAATGATAATATAAATTTTTTTTATATTATTAGTATATTTAATTAAACTAAAAAAAACTAACTTAAATACTTTTTAATATTTTTACTTTTTAAAATCTTTTTTGATGGATTTTTATGTAATAATTTTGACATATTTTTAGTACACATAAGTTATTTGTGCCTAAGAATTTGCTATATGTCTTACTAACTTAAATTACTAAATTTTTTAAATTATATTTAAGGTCTATGATTAAATTACAACTGTTGATTATAAAAGGATGCCATTACCCATACAAAAACAAGAGTACCAAAGGAAATTCCATATTATTAATATAAAAATTTATACTATCATTTAATTATATATATTATCATATATGCAACTTTTAATATATTGATTATAAATTTACTATAAATTTAATTTTGACATACTTTCAATATAAAAAAATTTTATATAGATATTTAATTATGTATTATTATATTAACAAAAATATTTGACTCAATAACTTACTATTTTAAAAATTTTATAAATAAAAATATATGATTAGATAATAGTGTAAAACCTTTTTATATTAAAAATACATCAAAATTAATCTCATTTATTATTAAAATAATATATAATTAGATAATTATAAAAAATTTAACACTAATTTTGTATGAAAATTAAATTCTTTTAAAAATTTAATATATAACATACTAATAATTATTAATTATTTTTAATTTAATTTTGATAAATTATCTATGCAAAACTTTTTAATATGACTATTTGATCATGAATAATCATGTCTTTAAAAATGTTTCAACTCTTATTATAACTACTTCCAAAGTTATACAAAAATATAATATAATTGGTTATCAATACAAAATACTTTACGTTAACATTGCATCAAAACCTAATCTCTTATTTTTTTTTAAGATTTAATTTTGTTGCACATTAGTGTAAAACATCTTTTAAGCATTCATCTAATTATATATTACTAAACTATTAAAAGTGTTCAGCTCTTGCAATAAATATCTAAAGAGTCATGTTTATAATACTCCTTTCGTTTTAATTTATCTGTCAATTTAGATAATTTGGTATATTTTTAAATTAATATACCAATTTTTGATATATTAATAATATATCAAATTATCCAAATTGACAGATAAATTAAAATAGAGGGAATAATATTTTATTTATATTAATAATATATCAAAAGAAAATTTTCTTATAATTTAATTTTGATATATTATCAATATAAAAGTATTTTAAGTCATTAAAAGTGAGCTAATAATAAGAAATTTAAGTAATTTATATGAGATTATAGATTTAAATATTTTTTTGCATGATGTATGTTCCAAATTTTAGTCCCATTGATATATCAAAAAAATGCAAAAGGTATTTTATATAAATATTTGATTATCTATTATTATATTAATAAAAGTAATTAATTTTCACATCTTTATTTTAAAAATTTTATATATAATAATATATGATTGGCGATATAAATTGTTTCTTTTATGCCAACAATATTTCAAAATTAATTTTTTTAGCACAAGGATCATAAATTATTATTTTTTTATGGGTAAGAATCATAAATTATTAAAAAAGTATTAATATCCTTACCTTTATCAAAAACTATATATAGGTAGCGAAAAAATCTCCCAATTTTGGGGGGGGGGGGGAAAAAAAATATCCAATGCCCATCACGGACCATGCTCTAAAATATCTATCATCAATCACCACGCACCTTTTCCGTCATTCCTTTTTAGGGTTAGGGTTCCACTCCTCACCCTTCTTTTAAAGGACGCACACACACGCACACCACCTCCTCTTTCTCTCTTCTGCGCTCCGCTTTCTCTCTCTAGAATTTGAGATTCGGTGAGAAAGAAGGAAGAAGATGATGCAGCCAGGGGGACCTGGAATGGCTCCACCCACTATGGGGGGCCAGCAGCCACCGCAGCAGTACCCCCAGCAGCCGCCGCAGCAGCAGCCGCCATACATGATGGTGCCGCCGCAGCCTCAGGCACCGCCTCCCATGTGGGCCCCCTCTGCCCAGGCGCCGCTGCAGCAGTTGGCTCCGCCGCAACAGCCCTCTCAGCCCGCCGGCGCGGACGAGGTCCGCACCCTCTGGATCGGCGACTTGCAGTACTGGATGGACGAGAACTACATCTACACCTGCTTCGCACACACCGGCGAGGTAAAACGAGGAATAACCCTTTCAAATCTATGTGAAAAAAGCGCTTTTTTCTTTTTAGGTTTTTCCTTTTGAATCGATTTATTGTAGAAAAAATCGATATGAAAGTTGTAGACTTTTGAGACGTTTTCCTTTTTATTAACTCAAGGAGGAAATTTAGGTACCTTTGATGATGATCTGTATTATTAGTTTGTTGTCGAGGTGAATAGGTTTTTCTAATTTCTCCTACATGAATTTAGGGTTTATCGAATTACCACCCTGGATTGAGGTTTTGTTTAGGTTTATTTTGTTTGTTTGAGCTGCATATTGATTTGGATTGATTGCATATTCGTATGGGTGAGTCTGAAGGTGGTTTTGATATGTTAATGAAGTGTGCGTTTTGTTTTGCTTGCAGGTGACCTCGGTGAAGGTTATTCGGAATAAGCAAACTGGTCAGTCTGAGGGTTATGGTTTTATCGAGTTCAATAGTCGTGCCGGTGCTGAGAGAGTGCTCCAGACATATAACGGGACAATTATGCCAAATGGTGGGCAGAGCTTCAGGTTGAACTGGGCTACTTTTAGTGCTGGTGAGAGGCGGCATGATGATAGTCCAGACTACACCATTTTTGTTGGTGACTTAGCTGCAGATGTTACTGATTACCTCCTTCAGGAGACATTTAGGGCTCGTTATAACACGGTGAAGGGGGCAAAAGTTGTGATTGATAGGCTCACCGGCCGGACTAAGGGGTATGGTTTTGTAAGGTTTGCAGATGAAAGTGAGCAAGTGAGGGCTATGACTGAGATGCAAGGGGTTATTTGTTCAACTAGACCCATGAGGATTGGACCAGCCACTAATAAAAACCCTGCTACTCAGCAGAAAGGTTTGTCTCTTTCTTAGTTGGTCGATTCTGGACTTTTTGATACAAATTTTTGTTTGATGTGCTGTGCCTTCCTCATATGCCTTATTGAGTGATACTGGTTGAATTTAAGCTTTATGTCTCTAATTATCTTTGTGGTGTATGCTAGATGTTAGAGTTATGATTCTTTTCAGTTGCACACTTGAAGCTTTGCAGTCCAAAGTCATTTCTTCGTGCAATTTCCTTTAAAAATTTGGGCTGAATAAATGATATGTAGTAATAAAATCTTATAGAACTCCTGTTGTCTCAAAGCAGGGTGTCAAGAGGCTCTGTCATCCCGGAGCCTGGAACTGATTTCAGCTGAAATGGTTACCATTTTAGTGCATGGTCTTGCTTAGGTCAGTTATCCGTTTATGTCTTGCCCGTTATTTTTCGCGGCATTTTCTTTTTCGCCTACAATTTTAGATTATTCTTTTCATTTCATTTGTTGGTTTAGTTTCTACCCAAATTACACTGTGTAACTTTTCTGGTTACTTATATTTTTTCAGCCCATCATTCTTAATCATTGCTCCTTTAATTTGCTCCAATTAGTTTGCCATCAGAACTACGTATTTTAGTTTCTTTTGTAGTGGTCCTTTGTGCCAAAGCAGATGTTATTTATTTAGATAATTTCATGTGTTCTCCTATCAGATGCCTATTAACCTCATTTTCCAATCTCCAGTCCATGAGAACAGAAATAAATTTGTCGAGTGCCAGTGTTTATTGTTTGATTTTCTAGAAACTACAGTTATGCTGGTTGGTTATGGTTGTTTATCATGTTGTTTTGGATTTTTGTGATTGTTGGGTTCTGTCACCTTTCTGTCCTTCCCAATTTCTGATCACTGTGCAATGCAATTAAAATTGTGATTTGCTTTATATTGCTCATTTCTTTCAGATAGCCTAATCTGTGAAATTCTTTATAAAGTTAAGAGTTCGGATATAGCGGAGACAATCAATGCCATCTATAGGTTTTATCTGTGTATAATATGTAAAACATAGGTTCTTTTATTTTTATTTTTTTTCTGTGTGAGCTTCTCTATCCTCTCCTTTTCTGTGGTGTCTTAGTATGACACCTATTTCTGTCTAATTTACTCTGAATTACCTGAATACATGGTTAGATTTATATTGACTTCATTTATGATTGTAAATTGTGTCTAACTTCTTAAATACATGGTGTATGTATGACACTGACTATTGTGTTGCTTCTCAACTTGCTCTTCAGTAGTTAGCTGATTTGTGTGTGCACACTTCTCTTTTTGGGTACATAGGACTTCATTTCTATTGTTGGATAGTGTGATGTAGTACTTAATTGAAGGTCTGTGGTGCATGCAAGGAACTGGTCATTTTGTTACTGCTGAGATTGTTTTCTAAATAATATGATTGCTATAAGTTGCAGCTATATATAAGCTTTTTGTTCTTAATCAAAAATTAAGTTGTACCTTTTTTATTACAAAATTGATATGTTGTTTTGGCTTTGTTCATGGTTTCTGTTCCATGATTTACTTTCCTCCCTGTATTTTACATTATTCATCTTTTTCTTCACCTCGACTTTGATTATGCAGCATCATATCAGAATCCTCAAGGCACACAGAACGAGAATGATCCAAATAATACAACTGTGCGTACTTCTTTGCATATAGAATCTGCTTTCTTTTCTGCTTGTTTGTGACTTGAATTGAATTTTTGTAACAGATTTTTGTTGGCAATTTGGACCCTAACGTCACTGATGATCATCTGAGACAAGTTTTTGGTCAGTATGGAGAGTTAGTTCATGTGAAGATTCCAGCAGGCAAGCGATGTGGGTTTGTCCAATTTGCTGACAGGTAATATAACCTCCTGTATATTTGATAGTTACATTGTATGGCGTTATTTCCCATTCAATATTCAGCACTCTGATTCCGCCTTAATTTTTTGTGCATCAGGAGCTGTGCAGAAGAGGCACTGAGGCTTTTGAATGGAACCCTGTTGGGTGGACAAAATGTTCGGCTTTCATGGGGCCGCAGTCCTTCAAACAAACAGGTAATTATGTTTACTGATAGTTATAACTCACTAGACAAAATAGGATTAAGAATAAGTGCATTAAAGAGAGTTGGGGTAGCACTTATTGTAGAGAAGATGGTAGAATTTCGCCTTAGGTGATTTGGTGGACATATATGGAGACCTCTAGAGGCCCTAGAAGGAGAGTAGACCAGAGGGTAGTCTTGTAACTAGAGGTAGAGGGAGACCTAGGTGAAACTGTTGAAAGAGATTTGCATATTAATGGTTTAAACATAAATATGATATGTGATAAAGCGCTATGGTATCGATTGATCCACGAATTTGGATGCTTGTTTCCGATTTTGATCCACTAATTTGGATGCTTTGTTTTCAGGCTCAGTCAGATCCAAACCAGTGGAATGGCGGTGGATATTATGGATATGCTCAAGGTTATGAAAATTATGGTTATGCACCTGCGGGGCAGGACCCCAACATGTATGGCAGTTATCCGGGGTATCCCAATTACCAACCACCGCAGCAACAGCAGCAAATAGGATATAGTTGAGTTACTAGTATATTTTTCGCTCGTCTTTTGTGATCGTACGATACTTGTTGAGTTGCTTGTCTCTTCTCGTGTCTCATGGAAATCAGACTCTGCTCTTTTTCCCGTCCCCTTTGATTGCTAATAACATCAACATTTTATTGGAACCGTTTATTGTATCCATAAAGAGTTGCGTTCTGAATACTTATTTAATGTTTAGATTTGATGAAATGGTCTATCTATTCTGCATAAAATATTGGTTTAAAATGTATTACTTCAATATTGGGCTGGTGGTACAACGTCAGTCTGTACCAGTGTGTGTTGATTTTCGTTTAAATTTTCAATATAGTTTGGGTGAAAGTTACTATCTTACATTTTTACCTAAATTATGATTTGGATCTTTGCTAATGGATAAATAAACATGTTATGAGTTTTTATGTTTAGATGTAAAATCAACTTATTGATCATTATCGTACTTCAGATTTAACAATTTTTATTCTAAGTAAATAACAAAATTTACACTTGATTTACTAGGTTACACTCGCATGTCATCGGTATTTTTTTAATACTTTTTGTCTACATTAGAGGTTAGGGTTCTGTCAAAGAAAAAGGGAACATATGATAAGTTTTTATTTTGATATGTTTTTATTTTCAGATGCACAATCAATCTATCATTGTACTTTGGAGTTGTTTTTTATTATTTTATTATTTTAATTTTATGATACATCGGTAAGGAAAAAGAAACAAAAACAAACCAAACTCTAAGGAATCTAGTCTCCCATGTAGTCCGCGGTTAACAGAGGTCTCAAAGTCGAAGAAGGCTCAAGCACCGGCAGTAAATCCTCAACACTGGATCCTTCTTTAGCCAAATAGTCAGCACAAGCATTAGCCTTTCTGAGCGCACGAGTTAAAGAAACCTCCCAATCTTTCCGCAACCAGTCCTTGATATCAGCTATCACAGATTGATACACATGGTTATCCCGTAAAGGAGAAAGACTTAGACGATCAGTAGGGATGGAAATAGGTTAGGTAGCCTAATAGGAGCTGCGGCTTGCTCCGATCTCTCTAATATATAAGTTAGGTTTAGGCTTTTTTTAAGGTCTGTTTACTTAAATAAGCAAGGCCTGAGTTCCTTGCGAAGTCTGTTAAGACTTATAGGTCG
Source organism: Pterocarpus santalinus (assembly GCA_031439595.1). Taxonomy (NCBI): domain Eukaryota; kingdom Viridiplantae; phylum Streptophyta; class Magnoliopsida; order Fabales; family Fabaceae; genus Pterocarpus; species Pterocarpus santalinus. The sequence continues at coordinate 59,094,628 of CM062530.1, forward strand.
GTCTGTTTTTATATATATATATATATTGCTGTTCAAAAACTAATCTTCACCAAGTTTGGAACCGTACACCTTTAACCATCAATCCATTACCATCAGCCATCGATACCACTAAGCCAAGAGCTATCTTATTGTATTTGTTTGAATTGGTACACTTATTTTTTATCCTTATTGTATTATTGTGTTGTTGTGGATTTGTAGACTATTAGATATTAAATTTCTCTTATTGTGAATTTATGATAATATTAGCATATTAGACTTGTGGTGATATATTCATAAGCTATGGAATTTGTTTTGGTAAATAGTTTAAAGGTTTTGTGGTGGGCTATATTATTTAATCTTTTTGTTTTAGTAAGTTTTCTTATGGTAATTGTAAAGGCCTATTTAAGGCCTGTTTATAGCATATGTTTATAGTATATTCAAAGGCCTAAGCTTGTTTAGGCTTACGTGCTAGCCTAGGACTAATAGTCTATTAAGAGTTTTTTTTTGCAACAGGCTTTGTTAATAAGCTTCAGGTTAGGCTAGGCCACCTAAATAGGCCAGGTTAGGCTGAAAACAAAGTCTTTAACAGGTAACATGCTAGGCTCAAGTCTAATAATTATGATCTAGATTTGGCTTGTTTCCATCTCTATCGAATAGCTTCTTTGGAATCACTTTCGCACCAAACTCTTCGATAACCCCTACTCTAGACCAACATCAAACCTTGTCGAATTGCCATCAGCTCAGGAAGAAAGTTGTCCGCTACACCCACAAATCCCACCATCCATTGGCCATTATCCCCTCTGATCAAACCATCAACTCTAGCTTTACTGGGAATACTATAACACCCCACCAAAACTATAATTAATGACTAATTAATTTAAAATTATAGTAACAATTATGAAGTATCTTTTGCTAAATAATCCATTAATTAGGCATAATTATAATTCTAGATAAATAAAACTAAAAAAAATAATAAAAATCCAAGAAAAATCACAGTGAAATTTCACCTTACCAGTTGCCTCTTAAATAATATATAAATTAAGGGGAAATTTATTTAAAATTTTTCTAGGTGATTTAGTAATTTTTATTTGATTAAAACGAGGCTGAATTTAAGGGAAAATTAGGAATAAAGTTAGAAAAATACTGAAAAATTTTTTTGGATACTAATTAACTCATAATTAGTGTATAAAAAGTAATAGTGAGAATTTTAGAATTTATTTAGAAAATCTCATATTTTTCGGTATTTAATAGTAATTAGAAGCTTAGAAAATTAAAGAAAAATAAGGAATTTATGAAAATAAATCTGAAAAAAATCAGCCAAATAAATAAAATAATCATTTTGATCATATATAATGTTGTGACTAGTTATAAATGGGTGTGTAACATTAATCTAACTTAGACCTAATTTATTTGATTAGATAATTTTTACATTGGTAAGTAAAGAAAATAGAGTAGTCTCGTCCCACGAAATTTAAGAGATGATCATAACCCTCCATTGTGTCCATGTGTCCTCACAAGATCTAAACTTAATGAAGAAGTGGTGGTTTTATTTTCTTTCAGAATTAAAATTAGAGAAATAGTGTGTCCGTTGTATTAGGCATGATGATAACTTGTTTGACTGGACAAGATATATGTTCATCATAATATTTATTGTTGATTGTTCAAAAAATATAAACTGGTGATATTTTTAATTAATTATTATTATAATAAATTAATCAAATTTAATGATAATTAATTAAAAAATGTCACAGATTTATATTTTTTTTGGGTAAATAATAGTAAATTCAATTCACTAGTGTAATATAAGTATAAAAAAATATTACTTTAAGATACAACTAGAGAATATATATACACTCACAGTTGTATGTATAGGAACAATAAGTATAAATTTTTTAAACATTAAATATTATGACTCTTAAGCCTCAAATGACTTATTCGGACGTCATCCTTATATGTTTCTTTATAGTTTTAAAAGAGAGTAAGGTTTAATAGTTATCATATTTTAGGATGGACCATAGTCCATCGTGGATCCGACATTTTGCCATATCTTGTGTGATAATTAACTATATTTGTATGATAATTTATCATATTTTTTTATCATTTAACCATATTAAGTCTACCATGCATATTAAAATTTAGAATCCATCATAAATTCTATCTAAAACTTTGCAAACTCCTTGAATTCAATTAAGGTGAAATCGAATTCAATACTATTCACTTGAATAGTATTAAATTCTACTCACCGTAGATCGATTTCAATTCATCCGAAAAAAAATTGAATAGTAATGAATTCGATCCAACCTCAATCGAATTCACTACTATCCCAAAAAAAGGATATTTTCATAAAAAAAAAATTTAAAATAATGTATATCCAAAAATAATAATTTTTTTTATTTTAAATCAGTAAAAAATCCTCTAAGTCTATTGTTATTGTACTTTGGAGTTAACAATTATTTAAAAAAAAACATAAATAAATTTACGCATAATTTATTAGTTTGCGAATTTACAATAGAATAGTTTCGATCATAATTTTATATAGAAAAGTTTGTAAAATTATATTTAGCTAAGTTGACACTTAAATGAATTATATTTGAAACAGTGAAAATCCAAGCAACTGATATTTTAGCTAAGATCATTCATTCGTGATTTAAGAGCGTAGATTTTAAATTATAAAAAAATCTATTTGTTTCGAGCAATCGCGAGGAAAGGCATTACAAATAATTGGCATGGTGTTGATGCTTACCTCTGAACCTCTATGCCATACGTAAAATTATTTAACTTCTGAATTATAACACATTAACTTGATAATCATATTCAAAGGTGATAGTGGATAGTGTTAACCCAGGTTTAACTACCTGATCCTTAATCTGATATTTCGATCAGGTCTTTTTTTTTTTTTTTTTTTTTTCCTAAAACTCAAACTCAGCTAAATTAATGACTAAATTAAAATTGAAAAGGTTTGAAATTAGACAATTGTGTAAATTTAAACATGATGTATAACTAAATCATAAAATTTTATAAATAAAGAATTACAAAGTGTTTTATAGTATATATTTCTAGACATAAAATACTATTATAAAAACGTTATTATGCATGAGATATTAAATTAAGAAATTTTATAATTTATTCTCATTCTTAAAAACCATAATTTAAAAAAAAAATAGTATACATAATATCAAGCTGAACCATGCTAACTCAAAAGGACAACCTTCTCTCATTGTCAACGCATATTTTCATTGATAAGAAATCAAAGACAATAGTAGTATTGAGCAATATATATAGGCTCTATAGCTCGACTAAGAGCTTTATAACTTGACCCAACATCAAGAAGCTCAACCTAGTGCCACATAGATCAGCTGTCATCGTAAGGGAACTGATTACCACAATACAAACAAAGAGAATCCTCTATATTTAATGACTGAACCTCCACATAACTTGATAGGATATTTATGGGATCTTCCCATTTAATATCAAATCCCCTATTTATAAGAAGGATTTATCATATCACCCCATTTAATTATGTAAATTAATTCAAAAAAATCATTACTTATATTTAAATTAATTCAAATAATTTTAAGTTTAATTTTTTTAAAAATAAATAAAATAATTTTAAAATTCAAAGTTAAAATAAAAATGTAGTACCTACCCATCTACTAGTATATATACGCCAATTAAAGGGATCATCATAAGCCCCATATATGTGCATATCTATTATACCTATCTTAATCATTTGACTATTTTTTATACAGATTTATCAAATAAAATTTTCAAAAACATTAAATAGTGGTGTCAATTGTTAAAGGACAAATAATGCACAAAAGTAATAATGGAAAAATTATTGGTAGGGGCTAATTATTAACAATGTGATGCAAGAAATGCCTCCAATTTCCGTTTGATATCACCAGTAGTTGTCATGCTATTCTTTCGAATGTGTCCTAAAAAATTCCAATTTGTTATGCTCTATTGTTAACTATGAAGTATGTTTGAACTAGCAATCAAATTCATGTAGATGAATTTTTCTTATAATATAGGAATTTGAAATTACTGAAAATACCTTACAGTTAAGGGTCAAACTGGCATCTGAATGGAAGCTAATCTTATACGTAAGGAATATAAAAACACATCACAATCTTTGAAAAAAACGATGGCGTCACAACATGAGCGATTAACCACACCTCTATAATAGATTTAAGTGCAAGAGCTTTTTCCTCTCTCAACGGAGCTTATTCATCTTATAATATTTTTTGAGTTGATATCCATCTTATAATATTTAAACTTTGAAGTCATGTTAACATAATATTTGTGTATATATGATGACTGCCTTCAAGCTTTCGGAAAGAGATGACGAGTATATCACTATCTGTTTCCTGAGGTTGCGATAATCCACAATAGGCTTTTATGTATAAGTTGGATTTGTTGAGTTACTATAACAGTCCGTTTGGATAAGTTTTTGAAAAAATGATCTTTTCCTTTTAATTTTTTTAGTAAAGTTTTAATTTTTAGAAAAAGTTATTTTATATTTGGATAGACTATTTGAAAAGTACTTTTAATTGTAAAAAGTATTTCTAAGTCCGTTTGGATACAAAAAATAAAAATATTTTTTTAATAAACAAATTACGAAAAAAGACATTTGAAAAGAGGAAAGAAAATTAGGATTTGTTAAGGGATTTAAAAAAGAAAGATATGTATTGTAATTTTGAAAAAAAATAAAAGATATTTTTGGAAGATAATTTTATTAAAAATCACTTTTGTTTCTACTTTTTTTAAAAGCTAAGTATTTCTAACCTTTAAAAAAAGTAATAAATTGACTTTTTTTCAATTGAAGTACTTTTTCTAAAAGTTATATCTAAACACATATAAAAATTTATAAAAGTATTTCTTTTAAAAAAATAAGAGCTCATTTGGATAAACTTTTAAGAAAAGGATTTTTTTTTTCTAAATTTTTTTTAGTAAAGCTTTAATTTTTAGAAAAAATTATTTTATATTTGAATAAATATATGAGAAGTACTTTTAAATATTAAAAGTACTTATAAATTTATCTGAATATAAAAGAACAAAAGTACTTTTTTTATGGTCAAATTACAAAAAAAATTCAAAAAGAGGAAAGAGAAGTAAGGCTTGATAAAGAATAAGAAAGGAAGGATATGTATTATAATTTTAATTAAAGATAAATGATATTTTTAAAAAATAATTTTATTAAAAATTACTTTTACTTCTGCTTTATTTAGAAACTAGGTAGTCCTAAATTTTAAAAGAAGTGGTAAATTAACGTTTTTTAGTTGAAGTACTTTTTTTAAAAGTTATATCCAAATATCTATAAAAATTTATAGAAATATTTTTTTATAAAAATAAGTACCTTTTTATTGAAAAAAAGCCAATCTAAATGGATTCTAAATACTTTTTTTTTTCTTAAAAAAGCCAATCCAAACATGCTCTAAATCCTTTTTGTAGAATATCATTAAATACCATATATAAAATGAGTGATAAACTGTAAATGTGTCGAGTCTTGGGTATTGTAAGTGCAATTTTGTTCTTAAATTTTCCTCAATTATTGACGGTGATTTTCCGCTTCAAAATTAAAATACAAATCCCTCTTTTGAATTCAAAGATACCCCACGCCGGTGGAAATTTTGGTCTGTTCCATACTGTGCAAGTCATATGCTTGCGGCTTTGCACTTGACTTAGGAGCTTCTGTGATTATACTACAAGAGTGCAGCTAGCACGGCAATTGAATGGACGCTTCTCGGTCTGTGCTGTAGCATATCGTGATGCTTCTTGTGGATCGGTGATATTAGAAATGCCATTTCACACTACATCTATATGTTCTTCACGTACAGCTACACATTAACATATCATATCAAATCTGATATCTGATCATTTCGCTTGTCACCGATACTTTCAAGTCTTTCTGTAGTAGGTGGAGTGTATCTTATATTTTTAACTAAGAGTAATGATATAGTACTCACAAATTTAAACTCGTTGCCGGACACATAAAAAAGAGAAAAAATCAAAGGGTTCACCTCCGAGTAGTATGTCGTATACTCCTACTCTCTTCTTATTTTTTGAGTAGTGAGTCACACAAGGTGTATGAGTACAACCATCATTTTTCTTTAACTAATTATAACTCATTTATTAACTTATTTTTACTATATTTTTATAAATTTACAAACTCTTGTTTATAATAGTTGATAGCAAAAACCAACATAAATGCGATAATTAATCATATACTTAATCAGTTCAAGTCAAGAGTATACATTTAGTTAAAAATATAATTTAAAATTAATTTTTTTTCATATTTTTAATATTCTTTTAAAATTAAAATATGTATAATCAGGTTACGAAATTATTGACTTATAACAAATACTTATTTAATAATCTTTTGTATTAGTAATATTATTATATAAATCAAAATAATATCAATAAATAACAATTATTGCGGTCAACGTACTTTTAATTAAACTATAGTATTATTGTACATAAAATAATCCAGCTTATTCAACTGTTTACCAAAACCTTAGCCAATTGACGCCAATGAGGTCACTCATTTCACAAATTAGCCAAACGTCAAACTAAATTTTAATCTCACACCACAGTGTTCAAATCAACTTAAACTTTCCTTTTAGACTTTTCCTTACTTAATACAAGTTGAAAAACAATAAAACAAAAGAGAATTTGGTGGCTGTGAGATTTTCTTTGATATTAAAGAAACATTGATTTTGACACATTTCGTATGCAGGCTTCACTTAGCAACCGAATGACAAAGAAAGATAGAACAAATTCATGCAGGCTTACATTTGGGGCGGCACCACTTGGAGATTCAATTATGATTGGAACTCCATAATTCTTTTTCTAAGGGCGGTTTCTATTGGAGGGCAAGGCTTGATGTTCACCAAATGATATAAGGCCAGTTCAGGGACGCTCATCATCTATGTTAATTAATTTTATACACAAAAAATCAGTGCACATGCTATGGTTCATCACCTTATTATGTGACATGTATGACCCCACTCTTTGCACAAAATTATATGACGTGTATGACCCCAATCTTAGCCCAAAAAAAATACTATAAATACTACTTTCAAACCAGTCTTTGCTTGTGTAGCCTTGCATTCCACATCTACCTCTTCCTCTTTCTCTCCTTCTCACACTCACTAAGGAAAAGGGTATCTTGAAGAAAAATTATGGCTCTTTCTAGGAGGCCCTATGGTTACTCCAAGATGGATAAGGAGGACCCTGAAGAGGTAATCCACAGGAGAGCACAGTTCTTGATCTACAAGGTGTTGGAGCAAGCAGATTCTCGCAGAAGACCATCATGCTTGAGAATCAGAATATGTAAGTTGAAGGTGAAGATCGGGAACAGGTTGAGGAGGCTCAGGAAGAGAATTATGTCAAGTGTTTGTGCGGCTAGAGTTGGATTTCATGGACATGTTATGGTTCAGCTGAAAGCATGGAAGCGGTTGTTTGGTCGAGGGAGACAAAACCTTGTGGCACTTCCTCCTATGATCAAATGACGTGTGAACGAGTTACTAGGAAACTAATGTTTTGTGCAATACAATGTTATGTTTATGTCTCTTCTTCATAATCAGACTTTTTCTTCCAAGTTTTCTGTAGCTTATTAGAAAAGAGTGAAATGATATGATGAGTTATGCCTGAAGATCAACTGAGTTTTTGCATTTTCTTTCTCTATCTCTCCTTTTTGGTTTTTGTTTGATTCTGGACTATGCTTGATTCTGGAAGCGGCAATTTTTGTACGTTGTCATTTATGTGTAGTTATGTGGACTCAAGCGGTGAAAATGTCTTTATGTGAGTAGGGTATGTTTGGATTGAGAGGTTTAGATTGGAGGGAAGAAGAGTAATTCATAATCTTTAATAAGAGATCATTGAAATGTTAAACGATAGTCTATAGTTTCAGTCATTTCATTTTTTGAAAAAAAAAAAAAACAATAAAAGAAGTATTTACTTAAAATTAAAAATCTCCTTTCGACTCCATTGCCCTGGCCACTTCTACATTCAACCATGGTCGAGGCATACATAAACACAAATTTGATGAGCAACAATCATGACAGTGACAGGCTGTGAGACAGTAGGTGTGGGCGGTGCAGTAGCTAAGTTTCTTACAGTAGGTGATATCTGCTATATGAATATGCATTGTCTATAACATCCTAAGCCCCATCTAATCTGGAACACGTTGTACTGATACAATAATTGACACGAATAAAGGAATACCCCAATTCAGTGTCCAGTTTTATCCCAACTTGTGTCCCATAATATATATTAATATAGACAATCACAAGCTCCCCCAGATAAAAACTTGATCTTTTTCTTTGATTCCCCTTAAGAACCAACCCACAAAGAGTAAGCCACAGAATCTGATTGATGAGAAATTTTTAAGTGCAAAGTAAACTCTTATTTTGTTTTAGTACTTTGTATCAGTGAATATGTACCATTTTGGCTACGTATGTTATTCATTTCTCCTGTTTGATTCCAGACACACTATGCTAGTCCAGGCATGGATATTCATTTTAGGTACTTACATTTCTCTCTCCCTCTAGGGAACAACACTTGCTATGCGCTTAATCTGAACCCAGTAAACAGGGCAGCAAGTTAGGACTCTTTTTCATTCTGAGATCCAAAGTTGATTTTTTATTAAAAGAAAATTCATAAAAGAATCCAAACTTGTGTGAAAGAAAGTGCTGGCATTAATGACAGCAATTATTGGTGATTATTGGTGAAAAAGAGTCAACTCCTCCAACATGTACACTTTCCCCTACACCACCGTACTGACCCAGCTACTATACTCATGTACAGTCCCCCAATTAAATTAATTAGTCATGTACAGGTATCTGCTAGCAATTGCACCCATCTGTCTAGCAAAACCCCAGCCTGGATAGTAATTCCTCTGCCATCTTTTATTTTTATCAATTAAGAATCATCCTTTTTGATAAAATTTTGGTGCTTTGCATTATTGACCATGTTTAAGGCTTGAGGCCTTATTGCATTTCTTTCCAGAAACTTCTGAAACCTTCATTACACTATACACTCTTTGAATACTTTGAATTATATAATTTCTTTCAAATAAAGTACCTTCTAGCTGATACCAATATATTTTTTGTTTCCTTGGATTCTTCCTTAATAACATTAAATAATTAACTTGATTGAATAAAATAAGCTAGTTTTTAGTCCGAATAGACATGCAGACTAGCGCGGTTCATGCATACCACACAGTTTCTTCGAAAAGTAGAGCTCTTTCTTTCATAACCACACCCCACCATTATCTAACAGGTAGCATGCTTTCACGTTTGGAGGCTATGAATTGGACCAAAGTCAATCGCGGGGCATGTATTTTTGCGTCTCTCACACCTTGTGAGCTTGATTTCAATTTGTCGTGCCATTGACTAATGACACTATTGCATAGCTGACTGCATAATCATTCATTGCTTGTGCATCATTTTGGGTGTCTTGATGAGATTAATTTGTCATCCGCCATATAGAAAAAAATGAACCTTGGAATCACAAAAAAACGAAGTCTAGCCAAAGATTTATTATCAACAATAACATCAAATACTAATACTTCAGTTCAGCTTTATTATCTGATCATTAGATTTGCTCAAAAGTCATTAAGAATACAACTTCACTGGCTGAATCCATGATTATTTGAGACATATGTATATTATTACATGCGAAATCACCAGGTATACCCTGGAAAATACAAAACAAAAATCAGCTTCTCTTTTCTTTTCTTCGTTTTTTTTTCTTGTCATAAACAAAGAATTCAAAAATCAAAGCCACTCTTATATACCAGTTCTCAAGATCATATATAGTAATATATTTTGGCTGGATGTGATATGGGCCCACCATGAAAACATCAATTATTATTGTTGCTATGGTTCAAAACTCGCATATCCAGCAAGAGGCATCTCACTGCATTTGGTTCCAAATTTGGGGCATGACTATAAGGATGATATTCTACGGGTAGCATTGACAGTGTATATCAGCTCTGGACCTTAGTTTCCTTCTTGTCTTCCCACGTGTCCAACCGTTTCTTGGCTATATTCACCTGCATTCATCACACCGCACCCATTTTAGATACTGACTTAATTTTGAATCACCTTTGGTGTACAACAGTACTTACATTATCATTAGATCATGTGTTGATGTATCACTAAAACAGCTTGATATGGCAACAATTATATGAAAGATAAAACCCCTCTAATAATATGATAATGTATAATTAGATATTATTATGTAAAAAATGTCTACAGGTATAGTTAATGAAAACCAAACTCTTCAGAATATTAGTGTATCTTATGCCATACCATGAAAAATTCATATAATTGCCAACTTCTTGTTCATACTCATGAGTCATGCCATGGAAAATGGGATTGCGATCATAAGTGACATTTTTTTTGGCTCTGAGTCACATGATACATGCATGCTATTGGCAAGTAGGGGCCAAGAATTGTGTCATGTAATTCAAAGTCACAGACAGGCTTGGCCATTGATTGGTTGTTTTAACTACAATATAGACTACACAACTTCAGTAGACTCAAAAAAAAAAAAAAAAAAAAAGAAACATAGACTAGACAGCTGGATATATAGTCAACGGTCTTCCCTTTGTGAGATCCTTAATGTTGAATATTCAAGGACAATCGTTAAGCATTATGAAGTTTAACAATATGATTATGGGCAAAGTTACCTCTTTATTCCAGTCAGTGCGAAATGTGATCCATAATAGAATGAGGGTCTGCATCATTGTTCCCCCAATCATACCTGACCATATTCCCTATAGTACATATCGTCAAATCAAAGTTAGAATTTGATACATCTTCCTTTTCCCACCATATAGTAAATCTGGCATAGCATCGTCATCTTTCCTTCACGCAGTAATCGTTGAACAAACAACATGATTGATGGGGCCCAATACAAAAATATCTTACCTTAACACCCAGGTCAAACTTGAAGCCCAAAACACAACCCAGTGGGACTCCAACCCCGTAATAACAGCCCACGTTTATATAGGCCACAACGGCTTGCCATCCACACCCAACAGCCACTCCTGCAAAATGGTGGTTCTCTCAGTGTGATGAAATTAAATCGCTCAGTCCTTTCCACAATGACCTGGTAGTTCAGTAACATAACCATTATGCAAACTTGAGATGTTGCTAAAATAGTCCTTGGATCAAGATGATCCTTGAATCTTATCCATTTAATTTTTTATATAATATTCTTTATATAATAAAATAACCATTAATAAATTTTTTTTATAGACAGAATTCAAAGACCATTTTGATTCATAACTTATCAAAAACCATATTAGAACTTGCTTACAAACATGTTTGGTCAAATTGAACCTATTAATGGGTGGTGGTAAGGAGGGGAAACAAGGAGAACTTCAAAGTTATTATTCTCTTCAAAATGGGGAATAAGGAGAGAAAAAAGAGTTTGTTTTAAGAGAAAAGTATGGACAAGATTGAAGTCTGAAATATCATTACAGGATTTGATCTAGATAAGTTAATTGAGAAAAAAGTTTATTATTATCAATTAAAGAACTCACCTAATTAAAAAGTTTGTATTAAAAAGAATTGAAGAGACTTAAATAAAGAACTTAACCATGGAAATAACACGTAACATTAGCAAAACTTCTTGGTATATATAACTACAGCCCAATTTTCAAATTAATTTCTATTATCGGAATATTTTTCTTTTGAATGTTTTGAAGTTGAGATCCACATTGTACAAAGAAAAAAGTTTGAGATCCCTATATAAAAAGGATAATGTTTTTAAATTTGAGATATATAAATATCATAATGGACATTGTATATTAATGTGTGTGTGAATATTGAGGTATGCATAAATTAAGATGAGATACTTAATTATATATATATATATATATATATATATATATATATATAATATTATATGTTGAATTTTGATAGAAATACAATGACTAAATTAAAAGATTTTCTCCGCGGGCTTCATGAAGTCTCAATAATGATAAAGAAATGTTAAATGGCGGAAATAGACAGAACCTTCGCATAAAGAAAAGGAAAAGATAATTGAAATATTTAGAAATTTATGAAAAATTGTTTTTATAATTTTTTTTCAGCCACTTATTATGTGAGAGTTCTGTATCTATAGTTTTTCATAATTATTTTGACAGAAATTAATGTATTTATGAAGATTCTACAGTACTTACAAACAGTCACAAGAAGACAAATTTGACATTCCTTTGAAAAATGAGACATGATGATATTCACACATATCATGTCATCCCATATTTTGAATATGCTATGAGTTGGAAAACACCACATATGAAAGGGTAAAGGGTTATGATATGATAAATTAAATAATAGCAAAGTGCAGATATCTCAACCAAAAAAATAGCAAAGTACGGATAAATATAATTTCTGTTTATGAATGGCTCTACTACTAAATGAGAACTTACCGGACAGTACCGGTTGAACCCCATTGAGAATGAGAGTGACTGCCAAGTATGGACACAGGTCTGAGACTGCGTTGGACACAGTTTCACCATCTGTGAATGCGTAGCTTATTACATGACGAAGTGCCAGGACCACCACTGCTTCTATCACCGCAATCACGAAAGAAACTATGTTCACTACTATCACTGAGAATGCTGCTGATCTGGGATTCCCTGCCCCCAGCTCGTTGCTCACCCTCACACTGTTACAATCACATTATTATGAGAAATATTTTTTTGAACATGATATACATAGACATAATATAATATGGGATATAATATACTTCTATGGATAAGGGTGAATATCAAAGTAGATATGTATTCCAAATATAATATACTTCTTTTGATTTTTTAGAATATCCCCTCAATCGATATGTGAAAGACTAATATCTCGAAATATGATCAGTATCTAAATTGGAATCCCTCTCAATGGTATTTTTTTTTAATCTACATTAATTTTGGGATTCAAACCCAAAATCTTGTACTTAAAAAATTCAAACCTTTTTATTTGGACCAATATCTTGATAATAAGATAATATACTATATATTTGTGCGAGTTGTTATTTTGGTGTAGTGATGTCAAGAAAATGACACTCTTATAGATATTACGAAATCCTCATTGCTTTCATCGTAATGATTACTTTTATTTGTCTACATGCATCATATCCCCATAAGATTAGAACACACAGATAAAACACTGACCTTGCAGCTGCATTAAATCCAATTCCACCCTGCATCATCAATCCTGTTATTGCCATGCTGCAGGCACAAGTCATAACCATTAACAAGCCTATTTGAAGTGTCTCTAAGGCTTAATTCAAATGCAGTTGAGAGAAATGAAGCTTTGAATTAGTTAAGGTAATTTCCAATGCAATTAAAGAAGAAAAGAAAGCATATCATTTTTGGAGTACCTATCATTGTGTAAGAGTGGAAATATAGATGTACGTATGATAAGATTCAATTAATTGGCAAAGCTAATCTTTTTATGGCGTGACAATAGTAAGCTAATGATGCAGTTTGTCATTGAATTCAAAATTGTGCGTGTGGGGTCCAAAATTGAAACTATGAAAATCTGAAAAGAACCTCGTTAAGAATTCTGCCAGCTAAGCTGATCATACTCCATAACAAGAGACAGCGACATAATAGCTTTTCTCTTTCTTTTTTGACTTCAAGAACACAAAGGCATCAAAGAAAGGAAAGATAATTAAAGCATGTCAAACGACATGACAATTAAGAAACGAAAAATGCTTTTTGCACATTTAAAAGAAAACATCGGTTTACCACCCCCCCCCCCCAACGCCTTTTTCCCCTTCCTTCTGGGTCTTGTGACAAAATGACTCGAATATTTTTTCTTGATTCCTAGATTTTGTATATGAGAAATGCTTCTTGCCCGCAAACATGACCTTACCTAAGAATTGGTTCGTTGATTTAAGGAAGAAAAAAATAAAAGAGAATAAAAGGGAAAGGAAAATATATAAAATTGATGAGGTTTTTGTGAATGTTATGAGAAAAATATCGGGAAATGGATAGAGTTTGGTCATAAAATTCTTTTATAAAATTAATGTTTTTAATTTTAACAATTGCTTACATAATTTTGAGCCAGGAATATAATTAGGTAAAATTCTTTTTAAAATATTGATTCTAAAATTTAAATATCTAAAATTATAAGTAACTTTTTTTCAGAATCATAATTCACTTCTCTTGTGATTAATTTTATATGAATAGAATTTCTGTTTGAGCATTATTCTTAGAGCTTTCTTTGACGGTATAAGTTAACTTTGTTAACCAACCCAATAGTGTTACATCTTAACAATACTTACTCCGTGGTTTGTTACACCGATTTTGTTAACAAAAAACTGTTTAATTAGCCGTACGGGAAATGGACAAAGTGATCTGTAAGTCCATAACCAACACAGCTACTTTTAAGGTCAAGTCCTTGAACAATATTGAACTGTATGTTCCACTTGTACATATGTATCAGGAACTATAAACATGAAAAGAGAAACAGAAATATTATTGAGACATAAAAAAGTAGACATTAGGTGGATACAAAGAAAAACACTTGTATTTTTTTCCCTATGATTTCAGCTTATGTGTACTTTTTATGTACAAATAGAAAAGACAGCAGGAATTTAAGGCACACACTACTCACCAGACAGAGATTGCATCCAGGGAAAGCTGAGGGTTATCAAGAAGGCCAGTGATCAGCACCAACACCTGAAAATACCAAGTCTCCAAACACAGCATCACAGCAGATGCAGCAGATAGCTTCACAAACTCCCATAACCCATTGAAGGCCTGAATGCTAAACCCACTCCAAGTGTGCTTACACTTTGGGGCAGTAACTATGTACACAAACTGTGCCACCACTATGATCCACCAGGACAAGCTCAGCGTCAAAGAAGCCCCTATTAGCCCCAACCCCAACTTGTACACCACCACCCAACAAAGAAACATGTGAAGCACCAAAGTTGCTGCAGATATGTATGTGCTTGGTTTCACTATGCTCTGCGCTTGGAGGAATTTCTGTATTGGGAAGTTCAGCGCATAAGCGTAGATCTGAGGGATCAAACCGTACACGAAAACAGCAGCAGCAGATGCCAGTGGTGCTGGCTCACCTAGCAAGAGCAAGATTTGCTCGCAAAAAATGTACACCACGGTTAAGGGGATCCCCGTTATGGTCAACACAATAGTGGCTCTTTGCATGTATATCCCTAGCATTTCGTATTTGCTGGCACCGTAGGCTTGTCCACATAAGGTCTCCACCGCGCTTCCCATACCCAACTGCAAAAATATGATCATAAGAAACATGTAATAAGTAAACAAATATCAGCTAGAAAATTATTAGCAATGATCAATACCAATCATGGAAGTGTATCAGGCAAATTCAATTGGTAAAGTTTTTGCTATAGTGAAGAAAGTTATTAATCATATGGCCTGGATTTAATTAATAGTGCTTCAGTTCTGCTCGGATGATGGCCCTATAGAGGGATATGATTTGTTTTGATTTGATATTTTAGGTTCAAGTGCCAACATAATGGTTTTTAATTATATATGTCCATTAAGAAAAGAAAGATACTTTTTGTTGTATATATAGGTAACTCCATATTCAGAATAGAATTATACATATATATGAATGGTAGGTATATACCATTAGGCCATAAGCGAAGAGTTGAATTCCACTATTGCCGAGGTTAGCAGCAGCGAGCTCAAGATTGCCAAGGTGGCCAGCAAAGGCTCGAGTAGCGCTAGACATGAGGTTGTTGATGAAGTAGACTAGTATGGCGGGTGCAGCCAGGGGGAAGAGAAGGTTGAGTTCGATCCACGTGGCGGATAGGAGCCGCTTCAACAAGGGTAGCTGCGTGTCTGATAGAACCTCTTCAAGGCGAGTGTCCATGGTGTGTGCTCCGGTTGGCGGTGGCGGTGGGTGGACATGGTTTGAGTTGAGGAGGGGTTGATGGAGTTGATTTTGGGACTCCATGTGTATGGTAACATGAATGGTGCAGTGGAAATGATGAGACAACTGGAGGGAACATATATTTAATAGATATTTAAAAGAGAAAGATACAATTTGATGATGGCGATTGAAGTTAAAATTTTGTCCACTTCTAAATATAAGTATCCTTGCTCATAAATGAAACCAATGAATGGGATGGATCAGAGATGTTGATGCATTGCATGATGCAAGTCAAATAATTTGATGAGGATTAATTTATAAGTAATTAATGATGTTTAGAATTTAATTTGTTATATAGATAGTATAATTTCTTTTATACATATAATTATATGTTATCATATTACTAAAAGTGTTTAGATTTTATATATATGAGTGGTCAACAATGTAAAATATATATTTTACACTTAAAATTAATATTTTTTGTTTTTGTTAAGAATTAAATTTGATATATTGTCAACATAAATTTTATTTACTCAATTATTTAATCATATATAATTATGTGATTAAAACCAATTGACCCTTATCATATACCTCAAAATTATATATAAAATAATATATATTCAGTTTACAATGTGAAATACTTTATCATGAGAGGTTGTCAAAATTAATGTCTTAATTTATATAAATTTCTCTTGATAATAATGTAATAAATGCACATATTCTAAGTTCTAACACAAATTATCTTATTTTTATTTTTTGGACAACAAACCGTATAAATATGATATAATTTTTTTACTGTAGAAATATCAACAAGATTTTCTGTTAGGACCACATACTCTCGTAGATGACTGAATTTATTATTCCTTTTATTTTATAGAATAGAAAATCATCTAATTTTTAAATTATTCTTGTTTCAGTTAACTAGGTTTAAAAAATTGTTCAAATATGAGAAGATTTGTTTTCAACGTTAATTACTTATATTTGTAATTTTATATTTATTACATAGTTTTTTTTTTTTTTTGGTTAAGATTATTGAATAAGACTATTAAAATTAATTAATACAATTCACCTATAACATGTTTATAAAACAGTGATTTACATACTGTTATTGTCAAGTCCAACAGCACAGCTATTTCACGATTAGTGCAATTCAAAAGACAGTTACCTAATTCTCGTCACTCTCTTTGAGACTGAGAAGCTGTCCAAGGGGCAATACACATATTCACTAGTGGCAAATTGCAACTCACCAAGCTGAGAAGAGAAACTTGAAGTGCACACGTCTCCTTACGACACGCACACAGAGTTCAACCATGAATTGAGCACACCCTCTATGCATACGTTAGATCCAATGAATTTTGAGTAGACGTGAAGAGAAACTTGAAGTGCACACGTCTCTTTACGACGCTCACAAGTGTTGTGGAATGTAAAAAAAATAGAAATGATTTCATTTGGAAATCAAATTTTGTGTTTGACTATGTGGGTATTTTAAAAATAAGAAACAAATTAATTTCTAATTTTCATGGATTTTGATTATTTTATATTTAAAATCCTATCAAAATTAAAAGAGTTTGATAGGAATTAATTTGATTTTGAAATTTGAGGATAAATCAAATTAAATCAAATTAATTCCATTTTTAGTCATTCTAAGCACAATATAACATACTATAAAAATAAGAATTGATTTCTAAATCAATTTAGATCCTATTTTAACATAATTATTCAAAATATAAGATTTAATTTATAAATCAAATCAATTCCAAAATTTAGTCATTCCAAACACTATCTCTAAATATAGGAAGAGAGTTCAACCATGAATTAAGCTCACCCTTTACACATCGACTAGATTAATTAAATGAATTTGAGTAGAAACTATTATCAGGATGTGACTCGCAAATTTTGCAGAGTCAATAATAGTAGGAAGAAATTTACTTCCTTCGAGCAGAACTCCATCAAAAGCTCATGGGTAATATGAATTTTAATCCTGCCTATGCAAACTGCACTAAACTATAGTTGGGTGGTGAATGGTGCATTTATTGCACCATGGCTTTGGCTCTCTATAAAGTTCACCGTGGAGGAAATCATCCCAACTAAACACCATTTAGCGTAGAAGAAGCAACAATAGCTTCTTGCAATGAGAGTAATATGAGAGAGTGTATAAAAAAATTTCAAAAATGTAGTTGAGCATATATTGGGGATTTAGGTATATTCTCTAGGTCACTGTAATACTACAAATTGTAGTAGAAGAGAGTATCATTGAGAAACACTATATTGTGAATATCTTTAAATATAGTAGAATATTTTTAGAGTTTGTCCCATGATTTTTTTCTTATTATTGCAGAGGTTTTCCATGTTAAAAGTTGGCTACATTTCCTTAATATATTTTGTTGGTATGAATGCTTTATTTTATTTGTTACTCTCCGCATAATTTGGGTGCACTTCTGCTCATATCCATAAAGTGTTTAATACACTTGGGGTGTACCCAACTCCAATATCCCTAACAAGTGGTATCAAAGCCGCTTAGTTTCGAATCCAAGATGTCGGTGCCAGATTTTGAAATGGAAAAGTTCGATGGGTCCAACAACATCAGTTTATGGAAGTTGAAGCTGCAGGCATTGCTAGATCAGCAAGCTCTAGCAACGGCATTAGAGGGCAAGGACAAATTGCCGGAATCATTATCTACTGAGAAAAGGAGGAGATAATGATCAAAGCAAAAAGTACAATACAATCGAGCCTTGCAGACAATGTGCTGCGAGAGGTTATAGAAGAGAAGACCGTTGATTCAATATGGAAAATTTTGGAAGAAAAATATTCCATAAAGACTCTATCAAGCAAACTTTATCAGAGGAAGCAACTGTATGCTTTCAAATATTTAGGAGAACAATCATTCGAGACCACATAGATGACTTCAACCAGATGATCTCTGAAGTTGGAGCGGCTAAAATAAAAGTAGAAGATGTTGATCAAACTATGATCTTGTTGACTTCACTACCTTCGTCTTATGATGATTTCTGTGATACCATATTATATGATAGATCCGACATCATAGTCAAAAACGTCAAAGAGGTTTTGATGATAAAGGAGTATCAGAAGTTAGTATCCGGATCCAGTGTTGATAAGCTGTTCGTGACAAAGGATCAAGAAACAAGAGAAAGAGAAGGTCAAAGTCCAAAAAGCAATATGACATGCTATCATTGTCACCAAATAGGGCATATCAGATGAAATTACCCTAAGAGAAATGAGAAATTCGAAAATTTTGCCAACATAATAGTTGCAAGTTTTGATGATAGTGATGATGGTTTCATTTTAATAGCATCCACTAGTGACTTGGGAAACGAGTGGATCCTAGACTCTAGCACATCTTTTCACATGACACCTAATAGAGGCTTTTTCACTTCCTACCAAAAACGGGAGAAAAAAGTCAGATTTTGAGATAATAGAATAATTTAAGTATAGGCAAAGGATAGGTACGAGTCAGATTGGATGTGTAACTGAAAGGACATTTCAGGCATGACATATACTAGAACTGGGTAAAAGCATAATCTCATTAAGTGCCCTAGACAATCGGGGATACAAGTTCTCTAGAGAAGGTGGTTTCTTGAAGGTGATCAAAGGCTCAATGGTGGTGATAAAAGGAAAGCTGCAAGGAGGGATCTATCTATTGCTTAGAAGCACAGTCAATGGAACTGCTACTGCTCTATCCTCTAAAGAAAGCGATAATGCTGCTACACGATTGTGGCACATGCAGCTTGGTCATATGAGTGAGAAAAGAATGACCATACTTGCTGGCAGAGGCCTGCTAAGGGCTTAAAGAGTTGTAAACTCGGCTTCTGAAAAATTGCATCTTTGGAAAGCAAAAAAGATTGAAGTTTGGTACTGTTAAACATATCAGCAAAGGGATATTAGAGTATGTCCACTCGGATGTTTGGGCTCCAACCCCTATTAACTCCTTAAGTAAAGCTCGTTATTTTCTCACTCTGATAGATGATTATTCTAACAAAGTCTGGGTTTATTTCCTGAAGCAAAGGATGAAGTGTTCGGCAATTCAAACAAAGGAAGACCATGGTCAAGAAGCAAACTAGGTGTTCAGTCAACAGACTGAGAATTGACAATGGCAAAGAATTTTGAAGTAAAGAATTTGCTTAGTTCTGCAGGAATGCTAGTATAATGAGGCACCAGACTGTACTTGGAACACCACATCAAAATGAAGATGTAGAATGAATGAACAGAACACTTCTAGAGCATGCACGATGCATATGAATCAACGCTACACTTCCCAAATCATTTTAGGCTAAAGCCATCAATACAACTACATACCTGGTAAATAGATCTCCATCAATTACAATTGATTTGAAGATTCCACAAGAGGTATAGTCCTTTGATTTGAAAATATTTGGTTACCTTGCATATGCTTGTGTGAGTGATAGTAAACTTGAGGCGAGGGCAAGAAGGTGTATATTTTTAGGGTATGCATGAGAGGTGAAAGGCTATAGATTGTGATATATGGAAAACACAAGCTCACCCAAAATCATTGTCGGCATAGATGTCACTTTTGATGAGGCAACAATGATAAATCAAAAGCAAGAATCTAAAGTAGATTAGACAGAAATAGATCATGTTGCTAAGAAGTAAGTAAAGCTGGAGATTGATTATGGGAAGATGAAGTAGGAAGAAGATAAGACAAATCAACCAAGTACTTCAGGGACTGCTCAATCTGAAGTAGAACAACAAGATGAACCTAACGATAAAGATGCTGATGAAGAAGCAAGTCATACAATATTGCTATTAGTAGAGAGAAGTGACAAATTCGGAAACCACAGAGATTTTTGAATTCTATTGCTTATGCAATTGATTCGTTAGATGCAGATCCTACAGGCTTTGCCTTGGCTATAGCGGATAGTGCAGTTGAAGATGAACCATGTACCTGTCGCGATGTAGTAGACAGCAAAGAATTGAAGTAGTGGTTAACAGGAATGAATGAAGAGATTGAATCTTTTTAGAATAATTAGACATGGGAGCTTGTACAACTACCAGAGAGGGAAAGAGTGGTTAGTTGTAATTGGGTCTCCAAAAGAAAAGAAGGAATCCTTGGCATTGAACCTCCTAGGATCAAGACAAAACTTGTAGCAAAAGGTTATATTCAAAAGGAATGTATTAACTTCCATGAAGTATTCTCTTCTATAGTGAAGCATTGCTCTGTTCGAATCCTATTAGCTATTGTGAGTGTGTTTGACTTGGAGCTGGAATAGGTTGATATGAAGATGGTGTTCTTACATGGTGAGCTAGAGGAGCAAATCTATATGAGTCAACCAGAAGGGTTTGTAGTTCCTGATAAGAAGGATTATGTTTTCCTGTTAAAGAAGTCATTATACGGCTTGAAGTTATCCCCAAGGTAATGGTTGCAGCTTGAAACAAACCTGAAATTAATATGTTGAAAACTCAATTGGGAAAAGAGTTCGAGATGAAAGACTTGGGTTTGGCAAGGAAGACTCTTGGAATAGAGATTCATAAGGAAAGGCATTGTGGCAAATTGTGCTTGACATAACAAACTTATATCATGAAAGTTATACAATGGTTCAATATAGATCAGTCCAAACTAGTTAGCACTTTATTGGCTGCACATTTCAAGTTATCTTTAAAGGAATTAGAACTGAGGAGGAGATGGAGCATATGTCCTGTATACGTTACTCTAGTACATTTGGTAGTCTAATATATGCCATGGTGTGCATTAGATCAAATCTTTCACATGCAGTAAGTATAGTGAGTAGATTTATGAGCAAACCTAGAAAGGTACACTAGAAAGCTGTGAAATGGATCATTTGATGCTTGAGAGGTTCCACTGATGTCTGTTTGGTGTTTGAACGTCAGAAGAATCTTGGAATTGTGGACTATATAGATTCTAATTATGCAGGAGATTTAGATAAAAAGAAGTTATTGACAAGCTATATCTTTACAGTCTTTGGATATACTATTAGCTGGAAGGCGACATTGCAATCTACAATGGCATTGTCAACTACTGAAAATGAGTATATGGCATTGATTGAGGCTGTGAAAGAGAGCATGTGGATACAAGGTCTTTTGGATAGTTTTGGGTTGAATCAACATGTACCAATCGTACATTGTGATAGTTAAAGTGCCATTCATTTAGCTAAAAGTCCAATCTATCATGAAAGGACTAAGCACGTTGATGTTAGACTTCATTTTGTTAAAGAAAGCGTTAATAATAGCACTATTGTAGTTCAGATAATAGCCACAATAAAGAACCCAATAGACATAATGATGAAATCATTGCTAATCGATAAGTTTAAGCACTATTTGGACTTTATCAATATTTGTAGAGGTTGAAGGTTCTTGCAAAATGGAAGTTAAGGAGGAGAATTGTCAAGATGTAACTTGCAAATTTTGCAAAATCAACAATAGTAGGAAGAAATTTACTTCCCTTGAGTAGAAGTCCACCAAAAGCTCATGGGTGAGAAGAATTTTAACTCGCCTATGCAAATTACATTGAATTATGGTTGTGTGGTGAATGGTGCGTTTATTGCACCATGGCTTTGGCTCTCTATAAATAGCCAAGCTCACTTGGGAGGAAATCATCCCAAGCTGAACACTATTCAGCGTAAAAGAAGCAACAATAATTTCTTGTAGTGAGAGTAATATTAGAGAGTATGTAAGAAATTCTAAGAGTGTAGTGAATGAGTATATATTGGAGATTTAGGTATACTTTTAGGTTTCTGTAATACTATAAATTATAATAGAAGAGAATTTCACTAAAAAATATTATATTGCAAATATCTTTAAATATAGTGAAATATTTTTGAAATTTATTCCATAATTTTTCTCTCATTATTCTATAGGATTTTTTATGTTAAAATTTTGTGTGTATTTTCTTGATATATTTTATTAATATGAATAGTAATAAGTGAATCCTACTATAAAATACTATTTATATATTTTATTTTATTTGTTACTTTCTATCTAATTTGTGCTTCCTTCCGCTCAAATCCATAAAGTATTTAATACTTTTATAGCGTACCCAACTCTAATATCGTGGCAACTGTTGCTCATCAGCTTTGATAGATCGTTCAAATAAACGAGCCGAAAGGGTCATTTTTGGAAAATGATTCGTGCACCGACTTTTCTGTGCAAGGTAGCCCTCACAGACACAATTTGAGTATAATTAATAATTAATATTAACGAATCAATAAATAAAAGCAAGAAAGAAAAGCATAAGAAGTTAAATGAATGGTATGTGATACTTGAGATATAATTTAATACATTTTAAAAACTAATTTTTGTATTTAAAACGAGAATTTTCATTTATAATCTGTTTCATAAAATATATATATAGTTAAATATTTTTTTTTGAACTGGCACATATAGTTAAATATTAAGCTTGTACAGAATATTAACCGACATAAAAGAATAATGAATGGTTGCATTTTATTGTCTATGTATAAGATACTATCGCTTAATTACACTATAACATAATTGAAATTTAGTAATATAATTTTAAAATATTACTAAATTATAAAAAAATTAGTAAAATTAACTCTTTAATAACATAACCTAAATATAATACTAGTAAAATGGTACTAAAAAGTTTTAGTAATATTTGTTACATTTTTAGTAACAATTCCTTAATTTTGTAAGTTAAAAAAATATTGCGAAGAATTAAATATGTAATAGGGTTAATTTAAGTGTTAGGAATAGATACTGGTAGATTATAATAATTTTATTTTTTTCACGACACGTCTAATGGTTTGTGTGGTATTAGTAAAAAATGGTTGCAAAGTACATTTATTTCTTTATTCTACTCGTTGACTTTTATTTTGATATTAAAATATAGTTTTCCTTGCCTACAGTAATTAAAAATGTTCATTCATTTTAAATCAGATGAAAGGATAATTTTTTTAAAAGAAAAATTGTCTTTAAATTGAAAAAAATAAAAATATATTCACTTTCGAGTCAATAAAATACACTATAAAATTATAATTTACTAGTTATATGTATATATATTACTTTAGAAATAAGCTAATTTTTAAATAATCTTTTCCTACATGAAGGGATTTTTTTTTTTTTTTTGGATGGGCAAAGGAATTTATTTAAGGACCAGAATCAGTGCACAAAAGATCCAAAATACATGTAATTGACTGAAATAAAGGTATCAAAATGAGCTTGGCTGAGTGGAGTTATGCTTTCAGTTATTGTTTTTGTTAGTACAATTCATTTCTATGCAATAAATCTACTTTTTTTTAAAAAAAAATCATATAAGAAGTAAAAAATATGGACAATTTTACTTTGAGTCATGGCAAAAAAATTTAAAACTAGTCTAATTTGTTAATTAAGCTTTAATTCTTCAAATAAAAAATGATGAGATGTATATTTTAAAGTGACAACCTGTTAGTAAAAGAATTAATTGAATCCCCGAACCAATAGGTTGACCCAACTTAGTTTCAAATTAGTCTAAATATCTTTTGTTTTATTAGAATATTTTTTACAAATATTATTGTGAGATTAATTTTTTAAATATTATTGTAATTAAAAAATCTTTTCAATAATTATTTTCTCTAAGATTTAAGTCTTAATCCTTTTTCTAATATTATAACTCACTTATTACTGCATCAAACTAATTAATCAAGCTAAATTTGACTAAGAAAACTTGAATTCAATTTTTGTAAATGTGACCCATATATTTCATTGCGTTATTGAGTCTATTTTCACAGCATTAAATTAAAATAATAATTTATATTTCAAATTTCTTGGTCAAACATTTTAGAATTAATCTAGTTTGATATACATTTAAATTTGAAATGTTATATTTGTCTTTATCTACTGCATTTCCTTTGAATGTTGTATACTAATAATACAAACTTTTCAAACATTTATACTTATTCTTTTAACATCGTGTTGTATTTGAAAACATGAATTTGAAAAAAAAAAGTTTTGAAATATTATTATTTTAAAAAAATTTTATGCAATTATTCAATCATATATTATTATACTAGTAAAAATATTTGACTCTTATAATCATACTCTTTATGCAGATTATATATATATATATATATATATATATATATATATATATATAGGATCACAATACAAAATTTTATATGATGACAATATATCAAAATTAATTTTAAAGAAAACAACCGTGTTATTGAAATTTATGTAGATCATTTCTGAATTGAAAAGGATTATTTGATGATCTAATTGCCTAATCCTTGACACACAAGGGCGTGTAGTCCTCCACATCATATATATATGTATCGGTTTCTTAGGTGATCAGTGTAATTGATGCATTAGAGTAACCGATTCTAAAACTCTTTAGTCCCAGTCCGCAGATGCGGTGGTGATGGATAGCATCACGTCACGACCTATTAATATATATATATATATATATATATATATATATATAATGTCACAAAATTCGTTTTTAAGATGTATTTGTATATGTTTTTAACATTATATGAGAGGACATTATAGTATTTCCAAATTATATAGGTTGACCGATCTGTTTGTTTACTCTCTTGCAAGTTGCAACTACTTCTCCGAGATGATCCAAATGCCTTGCGAGCATGTCCTAGTGGTAGCCGTAAAGCCATTCCTTCGTTCAAGCCAATGTATGAACTAGGTAAGCAAAGTATCTAGACTAGAAAGATAAATATACTTAATAACTCTTTATGATGGCTATATATAGATGCCGATTATATGATTATTTGAAGAAAAGTTTTTAGATAGACATAAATTTAACAATTCATATTTAACATACTTACAATGAAGTTAGTGAAATTTAAAAATAAGTGAGTATGTCATAAAAAAATTGATAGAACCTATTTTTATTGTAAGTATACCTCTCTCTCTCTCTCTCTCTCTCTCTCTCTATATATATATATATATATATTGTTAAATTTATGTTCATATATACAAAAAAAAAATCTCTTGCTGTTTGAATTTAATTATGGTGCGTGTCATACTTATTAATTAACTATTCCTAGAAGTCTCGTCCTGTAGCCAATTCTTTTTGATCGGTTTGGACCGTACGGTCCAAAACTTTTTTTTTTGGGGGTTATAATTAGAGTTCAATTGGTATGTATAATGTAAAATATCAATATAAAATAATTTTATACTGTCAACTAATTGAAATACTAGAAAGTGAGAAATCATGATGGATACCTTATTATAATAGATAATTATTTGTATGAATTAGTATTTTCTACAATATCTATTAGTTATCAGTGCATTTAAATTAAATTCTTATAATTATTGAATATTACTTAAGGCTCTCCAAAAGAAGAGGAGCATAGGACATCAAAAACACCAATAACATTAACTGAAAAAATAAAAGAAACAACAAAATTACACCTAAAAAAGCCCCAGCCACACCAATGCACTTCAAACCAAACCACTATCAAAAAATTATAATCATGCCCAAAAGAAGATAAACACCCAACACCACCTACCTAAAGAACAAACCTCCCAGTGGAAATATCTAAAAAAACTCCAGTACAAACCATGCCAAAAAAATTTCAGTGATGACTTATTTTTTAGTCCTCCTTTGATTTTGTCCACCTTTTTTCCCTCTGCAGCTCAAATTTTTCATTTCTTTTATTCTTGTCATCTATTTTATTTGAGGATGAAAATCTTATCATCTTTCCTAACTCCCGTGCTTTTCTTGCTTCTTCTAAATCGTCATCTTTAGAATTGTCTAGAAAGCTAACCAGTTGATTCACCAAATTTCCTATTTCATCTTCTGCTTTATCAAAATGTGCATAATTTTCTGTTGCTTGAACAACTTCATGATTTTCAAAACTTGGCGGCACCTCAGGTTCAATTTTCAAAACCCTACGGTCCACCACTTGTGCAGAGTTGGGTTAATTTGGGCAGGCTAGGTCAATCCAAATTCATTTACCACACTTTCGTTAGTCTAACTCATTTTTTATACAGGAGTAAGTAATGTTATAAATTTAAACGTATATATCACAGATAAATATCATAAAAAGAAATACATAAAACTTTGGTTTCAATTACTCTTTCTATGATGTTTATTCATATGCCCACTTTTAATCTACAACTTAAATAATATTACTCTTCATCAAGTTATTGGGGAATAACTTAACATTGACACGTTGGCACATCTCATCTTACAAGTTACAATCTTTGAAGTTGTTATAACTTTTTAGGTGATTTCTATGAAACCCTTCCCAAGTTAGGGGATTTCACATCCTTCTTAATTGGTCCAATCTGATGTTGCCATTTGTTTAATCTAATCCACTTAAATGCTTAGTTGTCAATATTTTTAATTTTATATTTTTCACCACATAAGTTTTGTTTGGTTACTAATCTGCCCAATCTTTATTCTTCCCAAATCCTTATTCCAATCAGGTATATAATCCCTCATCTATCCCTCTCATGAAACCTAAAACATAAACAGACACTTTCTTCCCTTCGATATGCTCATATCATCTGCCTAATTCTAATCTGCTACTCATATCATGAATCGTCCTTTCAATTGAACCCCAGCAAGTCCATGCTCGCCCCCACCATTGTGACGCCGGCGAGCACCCCATTGATGGTGCCGTCGACCCACCTCCGTGATGCCATCCACATGTAATGACGCCGTCTACCACCACTCAGCCCCTGCTTCGATCAGAAAAGTGCCCAGCCCCTTACACCCAGCGCTGGTGAGCATCTTCCTCTTCCACCTATGCCACCAGCGACAGCAAGCACCATCGACCCCCCTTCTGCCACCACCAAGACCGCCATTCTCGCTCCACCCTCTATCGCCATCGGATCTTCAACCGCACTCAACGAACTGTTTCTTTACACCTGTTCCTTCCCCTTCTTGTTGGTTGCTTCCATATTCATACAAGTATGTCAATATTACATCCTATCATCTATTTTATTTACTTTTTATTTATTTATTGTGTGCATGTCTATGTGTTTGTGTTGTTTTTTGTCCTCAATTTCTGTCTCTGGTTTTCTTTTAACATGTCCTTGGTTTTTGTTCAATAATTTGCGTATTTTAAGAAGCTGTTCTGTAGACAGAGGGACATCCGTGGTATGTGCCATAATGTTAATTGAGTAGGAAGCATTCCAAGGGGATGCAATTCCCCTCTGAGATAGCAGAACAGGATACATGTATAAAAGATCAACATGGCAATTTGGTCACCATAGAAATTATCAAAAGAAGCACATTATATAATATTAGAAATCACTTTTCCATGGTAGAGTAGAGATTCAATATATATAGATTTAAAGCTTAGGAAAGTATTATTGTAGATATTAGGAAATCAAATACAACATAACAAGGGAAACACACCACAACACATGAGTCGTAATAGAGTTTTGTTGCAGAATCAGCTTCTTTGTCAGCACAGCCATATGAAATATAGACACATGGTCCCATGTCATATTTTGTAGTCCCCTGTAGCAAATTCGCAACTGAATTCAAAAAACTAGACATGGGTTTCATCTATTCTGGAATTGGTAGAACATCAATTACTACTGCAAAATGAGCTGGAAACTATTCTTTGAATAGCTAGGAAGACAACCACCCTTTTATTTTCAACATCTCATGCCAATTGTTTCTCTGGGGCTGACATTTGAGTGATCCAGCAAAAATACTACCTAATGCTAATCAACAATACTGCCTAATGTTAACATGTCCTTGTTTTATTGCATTTAAAATGCTTTTTTTTCCCCTGCTCCAAATCGGGCTTTTTATTTTATTTTATTTTATTTTTTTGCTATGCAAGTGGAATTGATGGAAAGACTTGTTTTATATCCTCCCTCATAGCCCCATCACCATCCGTCATAATGGCATTTGGATGTTTATTACCCATCGCTTCCAAAAACCTCTCTAACACCCACTTATATGTGTCAGTCTTTTCATCAGAAACTAAAGCACAACCAAATATAGTTGTCTATGCGTGGTGAATAGAACCAGAGAAGATTACCAAAGGCTTGTTATACTTATTTTTTCTGTAGGTTGTATCAAATGCAAGAACATCCCCAAAGCACTCATAGTCAATTATGCTACCCGTATCTGCCCAAAACAAATTTTTAAGTTTCATATCATCAGTAAGTGTATACCTTGAGAAAAACAATGGGTCATTATCTGCTTTAGCACGTAGATAACCAAAGGCAGCCATAGCATCACCATCTTTTATTTTTGCACACCTCTCTCCATCAATGTGGTTATACAAATTTTTCTTCGTGAAACCTACACTGGCATAGGCCCCTTTCTGACTTACCAAATATCCCATTATATGACAACTTCTTACACCAAATGAATGCAAGCTATCAACTTGGGCTTTATTAGCATCACTTAAACCACAGTAAGCAGGGATTAAGTGTACATATTCAGGAGGGGTAAGATCGTGATTATGTCCTTCCTCAAAGAAGACCACTTTCCACTTACCTATTTTGTCATCCAAGTGCACTCGTAACTTGGTTGGACACTTAGTTCGAGTAATTGGCTTATGCTCTCTACATTTATCTACTCTCATGAGGTGCTTTTTTGTTTCGCAACCCTTCTCTACTACAAACTAGTTGACGCATCACAATGTTACCCTTCAAGTCATGAGCAACATTATCTCTCCTCATCACAAAACCATTACACCTAGCATATGTACTATAAAACTCACGTGCTTCAACTTCACTCTCGAATTCTAATAATCGTATATCATCTCCAGTAGTTGAATAATTTTTTCTAAACCTATATCTTCCTGAACTCTATTTTTACCATCACCATTACCATCGTTTTCATTCTCACAACCATGTTCTTCCTTGCTACGAAAAAAGCGATCCTTCATATTTGAATCATCACTTAAGTTGATAGCCAAATCTTCATCATTCTTATCCATCTGCATTAATGTCAATGGGGCACAAAACTCTTCAATAATTTTAAATACTCTAGTACATTACTGATACGCCAAGGTAGCAACTAAATATGTGAATGGCATCAGCAAATGATTAGTCTTACCTTATAAGGACTATGTGCAAATTCAATTTATAAGGGCCATCAACAAGCAAAAGGAATTTTTTTTTCTTTTATCAAACAAGAAAAGGATCTATGAAATTGATAACACAAAGTTTAAAAAGAATAAATTGAAAAAAAAAGATGTAGTTATATATTGTGAGAAAATAAAGAATATTGATATAACAATTCAGTTCAAAGAAGGCAAAAAAAAAAAACTTCAAATATTAAAATAGAAGATAGACACAATTAAAAGAACAAGCTCTGATAAGGCAATTAAAACTCATTTGGATGAATTCATGAAATAGCTTTTGGACTCAGAAGTTACTTGTTGCTTACACCCAAGTGATCAAATATTTACTACAGTAAGCACAACATAAATATTTCAAAATTGCACATAAGCACTTTATGATAAAATTATTGCAACATCCCTCCTATATACACTTATCAACCTAGGCCGATATTAATAGGAGGTACATTTATCATCACCTAAAGTAATTGTGATTGAAGCAATGACAATTAGTAACTTAGTATAGATAAGACAAATAAGTAACATTTTTTATTTTATACCCAATTTTCAAAAATTGAATGCAAGCATGGCTAAGTTTCAAAATCCTGGAGCATCAAATAGTAGATATTTTGACAAGACAGCTCAATGAAGATTAAGAAGACCAATTAGAAGACAAGTTAAGCAACAATAAAAATATCATGATTCGAAACGTATATGACACTTGGGAACTTATTTATAAACCTAACTTGCCCTTTGATGCTTAAGTCAGTTAACCAACAAATATGGAATTTGGAGCCAATTAAGGGGACAAACCACAAACACTAACAGTAAAACTAAGTACTAATGGACAATCAAAGTAGGACAAGGCCCTTACACCTAAAAAGGTACATACCATTCCACAAAAAGTGATCTCTTCTTTTGTTTTGACTACAATTTTGTAACAGAATTAGTTTAGTAACAATATTAAATAAATGTTCATCGTAAGACAGGTATATACCTAGTAGCTTTCGAGGTTTGCGTAAAGGAACAAACTTTGCACCAATGGCTAACGCAATTGAGGGACCAAAATTATTGAACAAAAATTAAAAGAAAACTAGAGAAATAGAAATTGAGGATAGAAAACAATACAAACACATAAATATGCACACAATAAATACATAAAAAGTAAATAAAATAGATGATAGGATGTAATATTGACATACCTATACGAATATGGAAGCAACCAACAAGAAGGGGAAGGAACAGGTGTGGAGGAACAATTCGTTGAGTGCGGTTGAAGCTCCAGTGAATGATGGAGGGGTGGCCGAAGCAAAATGACAGTGCTAGCTAATGGCAGAAGGGGGTCGATGGTGCTCGCTGTCATCGGCGGCATGGGTGGAAGAGGAAGATACTCACCGGCGCTAGGTGTGAGGGGCTGGGCGCTTTTCTGATCGAAGTAGGGGTTGGGCGGTGGTAGACGACATTGTTACATGTGGACGGCATCACGGAGGTGGGTCGACGGCACCGTCGACGGGGTGCTTGCCAGCATCACAGTGGTGGGGGCAGGCACGAACTTGCTGGGGTTCAATTGAAGAGAGGATTCATGATATGAGCAGTAGATTAGAATTAGGCAGATGATATGAGCATATCGAAGGGAGGAAAGTGTCCGTTTATGTTTTAGGTTTCATGAGGGACAGATGAGGGATTAGAGACCTAATTGGAATAAGGATTTGGGAAGAATAAAGCTTGGGCAGATTAGTAACCAAACAAAACTTATGTGAGGAAAAATATAAAATTAAAAATATTGACAACTAAGCATTTAAGTGGATTAGATTAAACAAATGGCAACATTTGATTGGACCACTTAAGAAGGGTGTGAAACCCCCTAATTTGGGAAGGGTTTCATAGAAACCACCAACTTTTTAATGCTAAAGTATGAGATCGATATAAGAAAAGCAAAAGTAAATAGAGTTTCTTATCTACCATGACAGTAGGCAGACGTAAGAAACTCAAAACCATATATACTCTTGAAATAGATATCTATCTTGAAGATTTAAATAGATTTAGGAAAAAAAAGTAAAGTGCTCCCCATAAGTGATGATGAGACACCTTTCCCTGCTCATGTTTATTACACTGTAGATGTGCCTAACGCTCCCATTTTTGTGCTTGCCATTTTAATTCCCCAACTGCTTTGAGGTTGATTGGGAGGGCATGTAGGAAAGTTCAATCAATGCATGGTTAAAGTGAAGTGTTGGGTTGGGTGGTGCATTTGGTGCATTTGTTTATTGTTGGTGCATCAAACAAATGGGATACTCTGGTGCACATAAAAAAATAATTTGTACATGAAAATATGAGTTGTATAATAAGTGAGAACATAGTATGTGAAATGATGTACTATACAATTGATCACATACAATATATTAGAGAATGGTTCATTCATTCTAAACACTTTCCTCTCTCTCTCTCTCTCTCTCCCCCCCCCCCCCAAACTTCCCCCAAACTCCTTCTTTCCCGACAATGAATTTTTCCCTGGCAATGAAGAATAGGATGTTGGTGGTTATAGATCTTTTTTTTTTTTTTTTAATTGTATAAAGATGATAAGATCTCTTCCTTCTTCAAACCCAGAACAATAGCAACACATTCTACCAAACCAAGAATCATATAATCAACATGAAATAGAATAAAAAAATAATAATTAGAAACCAGGCTTAAAGGGTGAATAATACAACAATATCACAACAAAAGTCAAATCTTTGAGCAATTTAGAACATATTTCTAATATTAATATATAATATTCAACTCAAAATTGCAACCTAGTCAAATTGAAAACAAATATTTAAAAATAAAAAAAGACAAATATCCATACTCAAGCAACTATAAACCCTAATTTAGTTTTAATACTTTGAATTTTGACATCAATTTTATCCTAATATTTTAAGTTTTGACATCAGTTTAGCTTTAACAAAATTTTCACAATATCAAATTTTTCATCAAATCATTGGTATAAAATTAGATTGATATCAAAATTTAAAATATTATGACTAAATTAATATAAAAATTTATTTTAAAATTAAATTAATATTAATTTTAAAATAGTAGAACTAAAAAATATATTTATTCTTTTTCTTTTACACATTATTTATTAAACTATATTCTCTCTATCCAATATATTCTACCTTTTTACTGGAGTATTTACATATTACATAATCAAATTATTTAAGATGAAATTTTATCATTTTTTTTTTATAGTCACTCAATCTTTATATAAATAGTCTCAAAAAAGAATATATACAGTATCGATAGACTTTGTCGAACTTTTATGACATAAAAAATAAAAATAATAATAAACTGCACAATTATTGATTGATAGAACATACCTTGTTCTCTCAAAGTGCGATGTAAAAATTTCTCTGTATAAATTTGTTGTTTTTTGTTAGTGCTTGTGATCATAGTCCAGTCAACAGACTCAATGTCTCGATCACAGACCGCACAAGTTAGACAGTAAGAAGAAGGAAAAGAAAGGAAAAGACAGAAAATAGTAAAAAAGGGCAAGGATAATATCCTTCTTCATAAACTTTTTTTTCTCACCATTGATATGGTGGGACAAAATTAAAAACATAATGATGGACAAAATTATAAATTATCACTATCGTGAGGAGGATATGATGGCACATGTTATTAAGCCATATGAATACCGCATTTTAAAATGTTTAATGATATTTATATATTTATACATGTAACTTTATATTTGTACACAGTGGTTATCATTTAATTGGAGCTTGTTGCGCTTTATTTCTTTTATATACTTGCTTTTTTATTTTACTGTCTATTACCTGATGTGAGAGAATATTGTTTATTTTATATATTTTTTTATTAGAGATAATTTTGTTTAAATTATAATTAAATATTAAATATAAACACTTCTTTTAACTAAAATTTGAACCATAATTTATTATATATGGGGGCTAGTTTCTTTCGCTAGATATGTACTTATAAAATTGGCATTAAACATTGATTATTATTTTCTTTTGTGTAAATAACTTTTTAATCCTATCATTTTAAAATTGATATTAATTTCATCTTAAAAAATTTTTAACATCAATTTGGTATTAAAAAATTTTTAACATCAATTTAATTTTAATATTTTAAATTTTGATATCAATTTAGTCTTAATACTTTAATTTTTAACATCAACTCAGTCCTAAAACTTCGAACTTTGATATTAATTTAGTTTTAATAAATTTTGCATAATATCACTTTTTTATCAAATTATTAATATAGAACTAGTTTAATGTCAAAATTTAAAATATTAAAACGAAATTGATATAAAAATTATTTTAAAATTAAATTGATATCAATTTTAAAATATTAAAATTAAAAAATATATTTACTCTATCCTTTTTACGGTATTGAACATTATTTATTAAACTATACTCTCTCTATCCTATATATTCTACCTTTTTGCTGGAGTTTTTAACATATTTTCTTTCCACATAATCAAATTATTTAAGATGAAATTTTATCATCTTTTTTTATAATTACTCAATCTTTATGTAATTAGTCCCAAGCGTGAATAAAAAAAAGAACATATACATTATTGATAGGCTTTGTCGAACTTTTATGACATAAAAAATTAAAATGATAATAAACTGCACAATTAAATTGATAGAACATACCTTGTTTTCTCTCAAAGTGCGATATGAAAATTTCTCTGTATAAATTTGTTGTTTTCTGTTGGTGCTTGTGGTCATAGTCCAGTCAACACATTCAATCACAGCCCGCACAAATTATACACGAAGAAGGAAAAGAAAGGAAAAGACCGAAAGTAGTAAAAAAAGGCAAGGATAATATCCCTTTCTTCATAAATTTTTTTTCTCAACATGCATGCATATGATGGGACAAAATTTAAAACATAATGAGGGCCAAAATTATAAATTACCACTATCGTCCGGGGGATATACTGGCACATGTCCTTTAAGTTACATGAGTATCCCATTTAAAAATGTTTAATGATACTTATATATTTATATATATCACCTTATATCTGTACGCAGTTGTTATCATTTAATTGGAGCTTGTTGCACTTTATTTCTTTTTATATCCTTGTTTTCTGATTTTCCTATCTATTATCTCATGTGAGAGAATATTTTTTTGTTTTACATATATATTTTTTATTAGTGATAATCTTATATTTAAGTTATGATCGAATATTAAATATAAAAACTTTTTTTAATTAGAATTTAAACTGTAATTTGTCATATTTGGAGGACTAGTCCCTTCCGCTATATATGTACCTATAAAATTTGCTATACATCAATTATTCTTTTATTTTGCAGTATTAAATATTTTTTTAAAAATTATTTTAATGTATTTTTAATATTGAAATTTTTTATATAATTATGAATCATTATATCAGGAAAAATATTTTATTTTTACAATCACTACATCAATAGAAATTAATTTTGATATATCTTCAATGTAAGGAGTTTTACATTGTTAATTAATTACATAATTCCACATATATAATTTTTAAAATAATTATTATAAAAATTAATCACTTATAATAATAATATAATAATATATAATTGAATATTTTTATAAAAAATTTGATAATGATAATATGTTAAAATTAAATAAAAAATAGCCCAATATTCATGCCCCCACATTAACACCAAGGTCAAACACAAATCCACTTGTAATTCAAGCGTATTTGGAGTATTGAAATATGTAATTTAATTTATTTTCAGTTAAAAAATTTATTTGAGGCTAGAAAATAGGAAGTGGTTTTATTTTAAAATTTCATAAATTTTTTATTTTTATTTTACAAATTTTATTAAATTTGATAATATTTTGTGGGAATTGATTTGATTTTAAATTTAAACATAAAATTGAGCACTTTATCTTTGTGAAATGATTTATTCAATAAAATAAAATATAATAAATTTTTATTTTTATTGAGCTCCAAATATAAGATTTAATTTTTACATCAATTCAATTTTTTTATAATACGTTCCAAACTTAAAATTTAATTTTCAAATTAATTTAAATTATTTTTAAAAATTCCAAAAACAATGTTAAAGTAGAATGAGAAAGCTAATAGCATGCTTCGTTTACGTATATGTATTGAGTGAAGTGTTGTGCATTGACTTCACATTAAAAGTAAAAAAAATGAAAAAAAAATAAAAGAGTATATTTTGACTGTTAGAACTTTACTGGCTTCGATATGTGTTGACTGTTAGAGACATGTAAAACTCACTTGACAGCTGAACAACACTCAGCATGATCGAGGCTGTTAGGAAAGGTACAGACCTAGTTAGTACGACAGCTGAAAGTGCTGTGAATGTACGAGTGGCTAACCCCCAAGCTGAATGCTTGTCCTCACACTTTCATCGAAGTTTTGGGTAGGGATCTAAAAGAGAAGTAAAAATTTAAGAATATATATTTTTTTTTATAAATTTAGTTTATGAAATTTTCTCTCATATTTTATGTCGTACCAAACTAACTCTAAAGGAATTTATTGATGGGGAAATAACTTACTTCATGTGCTTAGGTGTTTTATTTTTTATTTTTATTTTTTGAGTTTAAATCATGAGTATCTAAAGCTTATTTGATTCTAATTAATTTGTCTTGAATTAATACTATTTTTTTAATTCATAAGACTTGAATAAGATATCTTACTTAAGGAGATATTGTGAGAAAATTTCAAATAGGATAACTAAAGAAGGGGCCCATTTAATTAAGATTTTGAGAAAAGTATTTTTTTTAAAAATAGAAACACAGAAGTAAAAAATTATTTTATATTTATGTATAATTATAAAAACATTTTTTATAATAAAAGTTGTTAAAATATTTGAATGTGATAAAATAAAAATATTTTTTCTTATAAAATTATAATATAAGTAGATAGAGACTGATATTTTTAAGAAAAAATTAAAGATAGAATAATAAACATGTGAAAAATAAGTGGATTCGAAATCTATTGCCTTTGCTTCTGAAAAAAATAACTCCCTATTTATTTATAAAAAAAATAAAAAAAATTAATTATTTTTTATTTTTACTTTTTTAAAAAACATAAACAACTACTTCTTTTAAAATATTTTGAAAAAAAAATACTTTTTTTTCCTTTGGATAAGCGCAAACAGACGGCCCAAGATTTGATCCAAAGAAACGTGTGTGTGATGGGAAAGGTCTTGTGGATGCAGGTGAATGAAGCTTGAGGAGCATAAAAGAGCATGGAGATGATCGGCATCAAAGGAGCCACTTTGGATAGAATAGAAAAGGTTTATGGATGAAATAGATGATAATGGAGTTAGAAGCAATAATCAAAGGAATGAGGAAACCTTGTCGATATACAGAGAATATTGGTTGAAACTTAACCCAAAGAGTGGGGACGATTGTTGAAGACACAGGACGCCGTAGGCCCCATAGAAGTTCATGAAGCAGATCATTTGGAATGTGGATGAAAGTAGAATGTGTATGATGGTAGAAGCTTCTCAACGTGGCATCATATACCAATTTTTTAGGATTTAGATGTCTTCAAATACTAGTAGCTTATGACGATTAGGATAGGATTTTTATACTTCAAAACATCTCGAAACTCTGTCACAATATCTACTCTGACTTTGAAGGACACACAAGAACTCAAATAATTGTCCTCTTTCTTTTTAGTTTCTTTTGATTTCATGCTTATATCTAAAGTTTGTGCTCAGTTAGTTTGTAAATACTTGTTTACTTTGATTATTATTTGTCCTTTTGTTATTTATTTTATTTTTTCTTCATTCGGTTTATTTTAAATTTCTTTGCATGCAATACGTTATGAGCACTTTTGACATTGTAAGAACTCATCAGACAAAGTATTTTCATCCCCCAAATTGAGATTTGTAAAACAAGTTGATTTAAGTCAATTTATTTGTTTGTCGATAAAATAAAAATGGAAGATAAATATCAAAATACTTGAATCAACTAGATGTTGGTTTAAATGTGTTAATTTGAGTGGAGGTTTTAGGTTCAAAATGTAATAGACTAATATCCATACTAATTTATTCATGTACCCCTAACAGAATGAACTAGTAAATAAATGAATAGTGATGTCTTATAAATTATAAATTATTTTTATAAAGCTTTGGATTGATGTATTGCAACCCCATGAAAGCCCGCTTGCTTTCGAGAACACCCAACCAGATACCTTCACCTGAAGAAAACAATAAGACGCAATTGTAGTGAATGCTATAGTCTGAAACTTCACATCTTTGCCTCGGGATAGTACAGCTTTTGTGGCTTCAGAGATATTATGCAGGAGAATTGCTGCTTGGCTTGTGTACTTAGGCCAATCTGGTTTGTTTTTTAGCATAAAGGATATTTTGTCCTTAGATGCTCACTTTGATGCTGATGTGTCTGTGCTGAACACTGTAAAGCAAGTAAGTCTTGTGGTTGTTTTCATGCGCAGGGTGTTATTCCGTTAGATGGCTAGGTGCCTATTTGGTTTGTAACCAAACTCCTGTTGCAGTGATAAAAGTTGACTCGGAAGTGCGTGAAATTGTTTGGTTTACGTTTTTGCTTCGGGAACAAGTGTTTCAAAGTGGTCAAAATCGATTATAATGAAAGCTAGATGTATTAGCTTTTGCTTTTGTATTTTATATTAATTCTTCTAAACTCTTTTTTTTTAACATTATTTTTAAATATAAATCAATTCTTTTAAAATTAATTCTTTTAACTTCAATTATTTCAAAAAAAAAAATCTACCAAAATCTAAACCAAATGAACCCTAGTTAGGTGAATTCTTGGTGTTAATGTAAAAGTAGGTGTGATAGTGCTTTTTTATGCAGAAGGACAGATCTGATATAATCTTGTCCTTGGAGTCTCTAGACTTATGTTTGTTGTATCTCAGATTCATCTTTTAATTTCCAGTGTGTCCTCTGTGGGATAAGCGTTTTATATCAATCATCGAAACAAAAAAAAAAAAAAAACAATTGTAGTTCCATCTACCATTGACAGTTGCACTGACTACCTTATGGCCAAAAAAAAAAAAGTACTAGATAATACATATCCTTCTACGGAATATAATAGCTGGAAACATGGCAATATCATGTTTTGGAATGTTTCTTGTCGATATACACTGCAATATGTTTGATGATGCATTTCACATAATATCGCACCTTCTCCACTTGCTAATAAAATATGATATAAAGACATTATTGCTCAAGGGAATTTTTTTTTCCAGCTCTCAAAGGAAAATTGTTACACAAATACTTACACTTTTTTTTTTTAATAATTGATATAAAAGGCTCAACCCACATGAGACACATGGGGAGCAAAAAGATAAATATGAGATACATCAAAACAAAAGCCAAAGGACTCCCAAGGACAAGGCTATACACAAATGCTCACATAGCTAATTTTATATCACTTTTTATAATTTTTAGCATTATGAATGACAATTTGGTGAACTTGTGCATGTAAATCTTATAACTACATTTGTGAATGAAAATAATATATATACATACTCGCTAGGGAAGACAGTTGCAACAGATAATGATATATACAAGATATTCTCTTTTGTAACATAATTGTTTTTGTAAGTGAAAAAGAAAAAAAAAAAGGTTAACATTAAAATCTATGTTAAAAAAAGTCTAATAAAGTATCAATTTCTATGACTAAATGATTTAGAGTTTAATTCATAATATCTCCCATTATTTTAAATAAAAAGTTAAATTTTTACATGAAAATAAGGTTGGGATCTGCATTATCCATAATATGAGAGTTCGATTTTCACATAATTAAAAAACTTTTGAAAGAATTAGTTCATAATATACTTCTTGATTGTCACTTCCACAAATTGAGGTCCACTGATCCATGAAGCCAAATAATGAGAGAGCTGTTAACTTGACGAACTCGTGTGCAATGATTGCGTTGGATAATGGTTTCAATTGGAATTCTTGTGCAAGCCAGTAAAATCGTTTCTGCTATTGTGTCATTCTCCACTTCCATGTACATTATGAGATGGAAAGGTTTCTTCCCCCGTAGTTGAAGAATATCCTCCTTGATGGAGGAGCACTATGCTACCCATTCTCCGGGACCATCTTTCATGGAAACAAGTGGATTGTTCAATCAACAATCAGTAAAAGTAAAACTGTATTCCAGAAGCTTGGTGCATCTGGCACAAGCAAAAGAGAGGCCCAACATGGTTTTAAGGGCGCTCCTGCTATCGCTGTAAAAGAAAGTTGGAAGTTACCAATGACGTTCAAACAAGGATCCTATGTTTTCTGGAACAAGAAAAGCTCTAGCCTCAGTAGTCACTAGAATGGCTAGTCTTCTCACGCAGAACAATGGTCATTGTAGAACACAACAAAATCATTGGATCAGTCCTAAGGTTGGAAAATCCATTCATCCTTCTTAGGAATTTAGAATATACAAGTGCAGTGTAGTTGTAATGTTTGAGTCGGCTAGCGGCTTGGTTTGATAATGTTCTAACTCTTTCAGAGCTGTTGACTTGTTGAATTTTTTGAATTTTCTAAAAACTACTGTTATAAAGTTATAATGGTTTTGTTTGATAAAATAATATTAAAATTACTCTCAATAAATAAAAATTATAAAAATAGTATTTAAAAAATTTCTTTTCAAATTTAAAATAATTATAATAGCCATAAAATTTTAAAATCTAAGCAAAAGCTATTAAAAAATCATAGTAATACTATTTCATAAAATAATATAAAAATTATTTTCAGTAAATAGAAATTACAAGAATAATATTTAAAAAAATTACTCTTAACATTTAAAATCACTATAATAAATATAAAATTTTAAAATCTAAACAAAAGCCATCAAAAAGTTAAAATTGGAATTTTATTAAAATTTAAGATTATATTAACCTTTTAGATTTAAGAGGATAAACCAATTTAGAAAACACCTCGTGAAAACTTTCTAAAAGCCTCCTAATTTTTAAAAGTCGAAAATAACAACACTCCAATTTTTTTGCTTATCAAACAGAAAAAATTAATTTATATTTTTCATAAGCAAGGACACGCATCAAAGAACATTACCACACCAAGTTAAGAGTTTTGATTACTTCATATATTTTGTTACCACCCAAAGTGTTAATTAGTTCGGTTTCTTACAACCAAAGCCTGGAAGTACCGCATAGATTTTATTGTTGCTAATGCACATATGCATCCAGTCTGGTTACATCCATGGCAAAACTCCACACGAATCTGACCCACAATTTATTAAGCATTAAAATAGAAAAGTGGATCAACGAATAATTGATATGATCTCATTTCTGAGGAAAGGGCATGATATGAAATTGGTGGATTTGGGACAGATCTTGAAAAGTTATAGTACTAAGAGTCATGGCCCTGAATCAAATGCCTATACTATGGTACTTAGAAAGGCTGATTACAAAAACCTTCAACTGCAATCCAGGTTTACATGTCAATCTCGATAAGTTACACTGTATAACCTATGCTTTCTAAATTTCTTATATACAAAAATTTTATTACACAAGCAAAAAAGAATCATGAATCAATAAGATCAGAAACCGGTTGGACTTCACCTTCAATGGAGATTCTCTTTCACATAAGGCCATATTCGGATGATAATTAACCTTTGGCTTAACACCCGTCCAAAATCCTTCTTGTTGTAGGACTAGGGAGGCTGCATTTAGCAAGTAATCCCTCATAGTTACACAAGTATCATAAGGAGAAACAATAAAGCAACAAGCAGGAAAAACAGCACTTCACGACTGTAGAGGCCTGCAAAAACATGAAAATATAATCAATCAGGGGCTAGCACCAAATTAATGAAGATGCAGAGATCATCCTAAGCAAAGATCTGTATTACTCAGTAATCAAGTTAGTTTACTTAGCCAATCTACTTTACGTTTTATTTGAAGATACATATGGCTGATATTAGGAGACCATTTAAAACACCTAGATGTTTATGACAAACATATGCTGTAGATAAAACTTTAAGCAGTGGTTAAGAACTAAATAGATTACTCAATAAACAGCATAAATTGAAAAGGTTCTTACAATTTTGACCGGATGCTGCTGCAGGAAGAGCAGGGATGTTGACAGCTGCTGTTCCAATAAAGGTAGAATCATCAAAAGTTCACAAAAGAAATAGAACATTTTACATAAAAATGAATCAAAAATAAAAGTTGTGAAAGTGAAACCGAAAAGAACTCCTCCAAAATAAATAGGACTTTCTTCTTCCCAAACTCTTTCTGTGTCTACGAATAGCAACAAAAAATAAGTAAAGGAGACCAGTTTGCCGCTCAAAATTATGTATCATTTCAACAGGCTAAACATACATTTATTGCATGATGAAGTTGCCAATTGAGATGTAGAAGGCCAGGGAGCTGGAATATTGTCGTTTAGATCACAAAGAAAGCTAATCCCAGTACTGTCAAATGTAGCATCTGAAGGCAAGCTAGGCAACAGACAACCAGCCGCTGTTTATGGAAAATTATGCAACAAGCCATATCTCAGCAGAACATCTAATGCAAGAACAGTCTGAAATCTGAAAATAATTTTACATTAACACAATATACATTGTAGTTGTTACCTTGATTTCCAACTGAAGTATCCATGTTGTCAATTTCCACAAAAGTTGAAAGGCAGTATGAAAAAGGAAAGAATTATTAAAAATAGACATAAAATATTATGGGACATTGAATGTTATTGTGTTGCATATTACCACAAACAAAGAAGCAAAGCTAACCTTGGAGGGAAAAGTCCTTAAGGCTTACATGACAGAGACTATAAACATCATCAGTGATATTTGATCTTTTCAGTTTCATTGCCAAAGTTTCTGCACAATCCAAAGCTTGCAAGTTCGTGATGAAGCTCTGCTTTTGCAAGTGAGACACATAGCTTTCCATGGCATTACAGCAGGCTGTCTTGTTACTTATCCCATCCGCGCAACCCCTGGCAACATGCTTCATGCCAGGGAAGACTAGTGGACAAACTGCAGTAAAAGACAGTGAAGATCCAGGTGAAGGAATGCAATATTAAGGGGCTAGAAGTATCGGCATCACTGAGAAAAATTTATAAAACTTGTAAAATACACTGATTACAAAGCACCAAATGCCGTACCTAGAGCCTACTAGAATCATCATATGATGACCATCATGCAAGTTCTTAGATTTGATTTGGTATTGCTATGGCTTTTTGAGAGCTGCTAAGCTCAAAAGCTGCTCTCAAAAAGCTATA
The DNA here is from genome assembly GCA_031439595.1 of Pterocarpus santalinus. Classification (NCBI taxonomy): domain Eukaryota; kingdom Viridiplantae; phylum Streptophyta; class Magnoliopsida; order Fabales; family Fabaceae; genus Pterocarpus; species Pterocarpus santalinus. The sequence continues at coordinate 59,137,657 of CM062530.1, forward strand.
GTAGTACCGTTTGATAAAATAATATAAAAATTGCTCTCAATAAGTAAAAAACCACAAAAAATAGTGTTTGGTACAATTGCTCTTAAAATTTTAGAATGACTATAATGGACATAAATACTAAAGAGAATAATTTCTACTTTTAATGTTATTAAAGGAAGTAAAATTATATTAATCTTTTAAATTTGAGAGAATACAAGTCAGCTTTAAAAAGTACCCCATTAGGGCTCCCAAAAACACCCTATGAGGGCTCCCGAAAGCACCCTATGACTTTTAAAAGCCAAGAGCAAAGGCACCCCAATTTTTTGATTTACCAAATACAAAAAAATCTTATAGTTTTTATAAGTCAGAGTACTCTTTCAGAAAACACTACCAAATTAGGCCTCAGTGATAAGCCATCGGTGACAAGGCTTTTCATCTTAGAGCTAGATAGAGAAAAGACTATCATGAAGGAAAGACCTGCCTCAAATCACAATTTATTCAACATTTGTCATGAAGACAAAATATGCAGTTTTACAACTCACCTTTGTTAACGTTGCAATTAGACAGCCCTCTGAGAACTTTCTTGGCCTGAGAAGGATCAAGCTTGCTAGCTACCCACCGGAGGACAATATTTCTACAATCATTGATCCGACTTGAGTGCTCCGGTAGAACACGTGGTGAATCTATGCCCATAAGATCAGAACCTTTTGATGCAATTGTTGTAGCTGCTTCCAATATAGCATTCTGGCAAATTTGGTAGCAGCATTCTTTCACTGGATCAAGTTTCTCACAGGCAGTAAGGAGTTTAGAAGTATCCACTATGTCATGAAAATCATCCACATTTTTTACTGGGCAAGAGGCCTCAGTGAGATTTGAAGAATTAATTGAACATATCTGCCTCAGACTACCACTGGCACCCTGGCTCATCAAAATCTGCTCCACATCTGAAAGGCAATGTCTGGCAGTGGTCCCATTTAAGGCTAGTACATCGGTATGTTTACTGGAATGACCAATGAGAATTGCGAGAGTAGCTTCCAACTGGGGACAACATATCACATTAGCCAGAAACGGTGCAAAAACCTCCCAGCAATCAATTGCTGTCATACTTATCAAACTTTTAGCAGCTGTGAAATTCAAAGTACAGAGTCCTGCAAAATGCATCGAAAGAGACTGTTAGAAAGAGGGGGTTGGGGAGAGAGAGAGAGAGAGAGAGAGAGAGAGGCACGTCCAAATTCAAGCATTTGAAAATCTAAACAAACCACAGATATTATTCAGAAAAGAACCTGATAACTTTGGGATAGAGGTATTGGTGAATGGAGCCAATGGTGAAGGTGCAACAAGAGGAAGAAAGGGTTGCGGAGCACCAAGAGGCGACAGTTTGGGCAACATGGAATTCGCATGGTTATCCTGAAGTACAGGACTTCGAAGATGATCTAATCTACTGCTATGTGATTCATGCGCACCTGTGCCAAAACACAAGTAAGAGAGAATATTTGACTGTGTGTGCCTCTCTCTTGCTTACTCTCTTAGGATGAGTTAGCAAAGCAAGCAATCATACATGAAAAATTGTATTAATTGCTTGGATCATAAAATCATACATCCCTATATATGTTGTGCTTAGAGTAACAAATCAATAGCAGCCACAGTTCAAGCATGAGGATGTCAAAACATATCATATAGCCCCAAAAGCCACTTAAGCATGGAAACATTAACTTGAACTCAATTAATTTTTACCACTAGAAGCCTCCAGATACCAATTTGATTTTGTTTTAGATATCCATGAGGCATTACATTGCTAACCCAGTCCAACAGCAAGAAATAAGAGACTCTATTCATCATATAAAATCAATAGTAAAGACAATCTTCTGTTATATAGAGCTGAAGCAGAGACAATGATGACAATGAGTGATTGAGTTAAACTTCAATTTTTATTATGATGTCCAGCATTTTAATGTTGTGGGGAGAGGGTTGGTGTCAGGCATTGGCATACTGAATTTCCAAATTCATGGACCCAGCCATAACATTAACTAACTTGATTTAACCAGTATTCTGTAAGATAAAGACTGCAGAGGAAGGGCTACGTGCAAGAAGCTCCCTTGATAATATGGTCAAAGACCAAAAACTATGGAGCTAATATGATCAATGATCAAAGACCAACAACTCCATAAGTTCAGTACTGAAACATTAAAAGCACAACTTGCTTAAGCACTTCCAACCAGAAACCAGAATGTTGCTTATCCGAATAAAATATACAAAACAGAAACAACATTTTACAATTTATATCATGATTGCCAGCACTTCAAAATTCAGCACAAGGAGAAACAGCAGCTAAAATTCAAGAAGAAACAGCAGCTAAAATTCAAGAACAACCTAACCTTTTTTTTTTCTTTAGATAGAAAATTTACCTCTGAAAGTAGAAGTAAAACACCATTTCTAATGCCCCCCCCCCCAAAAAAAACAAAACTAGAACCCTAATTCTGCTTACTGCCAGCACCATCCTACCTCATGAGATTAAAAATTAGAAATTAGCAGCATAAAAAGGTCGAATCCAGAGAATAAGCAAAATATTAAATATGGGTTCTAATAATGGAAGTGAATGGAGTACAGGAAATTCTAAATAAATGAACTTCAATCAACAAGCAACGAGCTTTAAACTCCTAGAGCCACGCCTAATAGTTAAAACGCCAACAATGCCCCCCAAAACCAAATACCCAACTTGAAAGCAGCACAAAAACACAGTAACATAAAAAATTGAAAAAAAACAAAAAAACCTGAGAGATAAAAGGAAAATGAGGGAAAACCCAGGAAGAGAGAGGAGGGACTTACAGAGAGAGAGTAAGAAGAAGAGAGTGAGGTGAAGCAAGAGGAAGATGTTATGTCTCATGCCCTCCATCCAGTGCAAAAAGGGAAAGGCATTCAAGGAGAGAACCAAAAAGTTAGGAGCATTGGAAGAAGTAGAAGAAGAAGGGTCTAAGTGATGAGTGAGGAGAGAAGAGAGAAGCCATGAATGAATGAAAGGAAGTGAAGGAAGGATGATTCTTCAAAGTGAGTGGGGACTGTAGGTGCTGGCTGGCAGGCTCAGTAATAGCTGTCTGGTGAGAGCCTAACCCAAACAGACCCCACCATAACCATAACCATAAACATTAGCAATGAACGCAGTTACATATACAACTGGAGGAGTGTTATTTTGCACTCACTCTTTATCGCGACATTTAGACACCTGCAGACAAAGACAAAAAAATTATAAAAGAAAAAAAAAAGTGAAAAAGCAGAGGAGAAGAGAGATGTGATACGCGCTGTGTCAAAATATGTCAATTGATAGTATGTACAAAAAACATTTCTCATACAACTGCGTTTAGTAGCGCATTTACGCCACCATTTGCCTTTCTTCCCATTCACTCCCCCTCTTTAGCTTTTTGCTTCTCCTTATTATGCTTATGCGTGCTTTGGTTTAGCTTTCAGAAAATCTAAATTATGTTAACAGCTTATTTAAATATTTAAATACTTTTTTTAGAATAAAAAGGATGAAATATTTAATTATATATTACTATAATAATAAAAAGGTTTATTCTTATATTTATCATCTGAAAAATTTTATATTCATCTATAGTAATAAAATTTAAATTTTTAATCTCATATTTATTGTTTAAGCCTTTTATCACTATATCTATTCTGATAACTTTGATTATATCATAAATCTAAACATATATTAAATCCAAACATGTACTAAATCATAATTTACAAATAACTACAAACCAAAATCACCAACTCAACTCTTAACGCGTCCGAGGCAAAGACGTGAGACTTGTGCGTAGCGTCATTAGCAGTTTCCATAGATTCATGCTTTTCTGTTTTGGCGCTAGCTTACTGGGTCATGTGGCAGTTGGTAGATAGGATCATTTACTGTGGCCAGCTAGTGGCTGTTGCTTCCATTTAATTTTGATTTGGGAATTGGAACTGAATCCATGCGTTACTCCTACCAGTTCCATTTATTATCCCTCATTTATTCTCAATTCAAGATTTCCTTTTCCTTTGCTTAATTACCTATTTTAAGTATGCTTTTTCAGATTTTGAATAACACCTCCGATAAAAAAAAATTAAAAAAAAAACATAGTTGCACAAGAAGGAATATTTCCCAAGCCACTTACTGTGATATCTACCAAAAGATAAAAATTCTATATAATTAATATTGTAATTTTTTAATCATATAATCTTAGGAAGAATTCTGGAAGCATAAAAGTTAACTCAGTTAATACAAATTTAAGTTCAATCAACATTCAACGAAGGTTATGAGTTTGAGTTATGTTAATGGGTTGAGTCATTCATAAATATTAATATAAGTCTTTATGAAAACTTATGCTGCCTATTGACTTTGTGTATGTTTGGAAATTAGGATTATTTCTCAAAAATAACTTCTTTGAAAAAAATTATTTTTAATATAATCTGATATGTTTGATAAATATAAATAAAATTAATTATAATCTTTAATTTATTTATTCTAAAAACAAATTCAAAAAAATTATTGTCAAGTATATTGATTATAAGTAGAAATTAATTATTTTAAAGTTATCATATTTTTTTTCAAATTAGCTCAAGTATTAGATATTAAATAGTATAAATAAATTATTTTATATCTCTCGGAATAATTTATTATACATAAGCAATTTTTTATGCAATTTAAGCCAAATATACTACAAAAATACTTTTTACCTAATGTATCTGAACATGAAATTAATTTTATCATAATTGATTATAAAAATTTAATTATATTTATAATAAATCATTGAAATAATTTAAATTTTCAGCTATATGCTCCTTGTAATACTTAGATAACATAAATATTATGTGTACATATATTTTCTTGACCTTCATATCTACACACTCCAATCTACTCTTAGATGGAATGTAGATTCCAATTAATTTGAATCTCATATCCTATCCAATAATAAATAAAAAGTACATCAATACAAACGATGAAAAAATACATGTACAAATCATATAACTCCTTAGATAATCTTCCCTTTCTGTAATTTTCTTTTTCACCGTAGGAAAGTGGCAAACAACAGTATATGAAGCCCATGGGATCCGGACCCAATTGAAGGGCCCAAAGCCACAATTTTATATCATAACTTGCTGACCCGATGATGAGTTTTGGACTATATAACAAGGCACTAAGTTAAGACCAAAACACAACCCAAAAAAAAATGTTGAGACCAAAACAAAGTCAGAAGAAAGAAAAAAGGACAAAAATTTTATGCCCGAAAGTGGCAAATAATGTCCATATGCCTGCGAAAAATGAGATGTGAATATAATAATTCATATTATATTAATTTATATCTTATTTATATTTTATTTAATAATAGATAAAATATAAGTCACTATAATATTCAAAGAATATTATATATACCTATCATTTTTCACAGGCAAATTAAGATAATTTGCCACTTTCTAACAAAATATTTTTTGATTTTTTTGTTTTTTGTTCTGACTTTGTTTTGATCTAAACATTTTTTAGTAGATAATATATAAGTCGGTATGATGTCACAAAAATCATGTTTACCTAACTCTCTGCCTACATACATTGGTCTGGCTTGAGGGTTATGCAACGAGTTGTGTTATTTTGGGATACAATTTTCAACGTAAACGACGACATATAGAAATAATTGATGGGGCATTATATTCTTTTTATTCTTCACTTCCCTTTTTAGGATTTCCAAGTATCGTTTTTTTTTTGGGGGGGGAGGAGGGGGGGGGGTTGTATGTGTAGCTATACAAATGTTGAGAATCTATCTCCAAATAACTTTTTCCGTTATGCAACTCCTCGCCAGCCATTACTCTGAGTTAACTTTCTTGTTTTGAATTTCACAAAAAATTTCTTATTTTGAATTATAGTCCAAATATCACAATGCTGCTTTTGGATCACGATCCTTTTACAATTAAACTACGGGAAAATGTACTTATATATAGATTTTAGACATCTCTTTATATATTTAGAGACCAATTTATAGATAATTAGATATTTTAGTTATGTTTTTTTGTTAATCTACATAATTGATAATGTATACAAAATATTTTCACTAGATTCATCACTTATATAACTAAAATTTATAATTATTAATACATAAATTTCCACATTTTCTCACAAATAGATTTATTACTTACTTATATAAAATATCCACTTATTTATACATATATAATTTCAAATATATCAAAAAAGTGTCCATCATAAAATGGTAAAAAACTTAAGAATGATGTTATTTAAACATCATATTTTAACACCATTGCAATACTTGTTTCACATAAATATATAAAACATTTCTTTTATTTAAATGTATATGTATCTCAATAGCCATCATACTCATATTAATATGTAGAGTTTATACAATATTTATATACTATGGGTTCAAAAAATATCTTCCAAAATTTTAATATTTTGTACAAGTTTATGTGGCGAAATTGCGGAGACACCATTATACCAAAAATTACACATTTTGCAATTAGAGAAATTAAAAGAAAAAAAAAAGCGAGTTCCATAATTTCAAAAATTATAAAATTCGATTCTTGTGACTACAATTTCTTTCTAATTAACTGCACATAAACTTCAACTTTATTTAAATCTCTCTCTCTCTCTCTCTCTCTCTCTCTCTCTCGCTATATATATATATATATATATATATATAGCAGAATGCAGGCTACTTCTTTAACTACATGAAATTCGAATGTTCCTTCTCCAACTGATTTAAAAGATAAGACACGGTCTAATAATAATTTAATTTGGTGTTATATATATTCACTTTTTTAATCATTGTTTGAATAGCTACTCTTCTCACCAAAGAGTTGTAAAAAAACAAATTTAAAAAAAAAGGTGTAATACATGTTCGTTCCCCTGGTGTGCTGGATTGCAAAGTAGGAAAACGAGTCATGCAACCCCACGCTTCACATAAAATAGGATAGCAGAGAAGCATATTGATTGTCTTCAATCACCTAGAAAATAAAATAAAGTATTACATGTTCAAAAGATGGACGGAGTAAGTTGAATTTTTAAACGATGGAATACGTATAATTTAGGTAAAGCATCATATAGTGTTTAGATAGCATACAATGTGGAACAAAGACAGTTGATATATTCCAAGAAAAAAAAAAATACCACTACACAAATATTCTCTTCCTGAAAGGTCTTGACTAAAATTTTTCATGGGCTTACTGGTAGAACAATAGTTGACGTAGCAACGAAAGAGTTTCAACATGTTTGGAATTAATTAATTAAAATTGGGGGAAATCCACCAAAAAAGGAAAAAAATTTCCCAAAAACTATCTTTAAAATTTGATTATAAGTTTCTTTTAACTTGAAATAAGTTAATCTAAGAAAACCTCGTGGTCCAACCAAGATATAAGTTAATCTTTTATTCATCTTGATGGAATTATTAGTATTTGAACCTTATTACTAAAAACTCAATTAATCTGACCCAACCCAAAAGAGGTTTCTAAAGGGATTGAGATCTTTCAACGAGGATTTCTTTCATTCATAAGACTCGAACTTAAGACTTTGATCTGGTTAAGCGATCAAGACACCTATGATCTTAGCCAACCCTACATTGGCAAATATAAGTTTATCTAAACATATACTTTGTGCTAATTAAAAAATAGATGGAGAACGTGTATGTTTAGATTTTTAAAAAAATACTTCTATGATATAATTTTGGGAAAATAATATAGAACCACCTTAACCTTTTATCTTCTTGCAAATTGCAAATCACCGTCACAAACTTTTAAACTTCCTCAATTAGTCCCATAAACTTTGATTAATATTGTAATAGACTCTTCCATGTTAAATTTATTGATGCAATAATTGTAATTTTACATGAAAATATATTAATTAACTATTTGTTTTACACTAACTTTAGACCATTGATTAATTAATTTTTTGTTCAAACCTTAAATAATTTTAAATATCTAAATTAATAGACAAAAATTTATAGAATAAAAAATCATATAAATATTATATTATAATAAAAAATTGCTAATTAATTTTATACAATTTGATGACTAATATTATAAATTAATCAATAGTCTATATTAATGAATGTAAGAGATCTTAATATTTTCTATTATTATTAGGGCAAATTATAATGATTTTCCCTGATTTGTTGATATTATACTTGCTCCCCTAAACTCTAAAATTACTTACAACTCCCTTATGACTAATAGTGTTAACCTCCATTATCCTAGTTTAAAAAATTCCTAAATTATCCTTAGTTAAAAAAAACCCTAACAACCTATCTTTCTCAACTTCCCCCTTCTTCGTCATCTTCATAGCCCACTTTCCAACTTCTTTCTCTCCATTGTGCCCTTCCTCTAATCTCCATGGCACTTGCACCTACAGTTACTTCGAGCTTGAAAGAGATCTAAGCAGAGGGAGAGCATCTACTAAGGGTGGCGACGGCCATGCATTGTCATATTGGCAGCGCAGTAGGTATCTCGGCGACAAGGCAACATGGCTGGGTCTTGTTGGGGTCTGGCATGTGGTTCTATGCACAATGGCAACATGGTGATCAATTTGGCTGTTGGTTCTAGGTCGATCGGAGTTGTTTGGTTGTGGGTTGTTCGGCTAGCCATGAAAGAGGGAGTGTAGGTTGTATTGGTGGCGTGTTTACGGTGCTTCACAATGAGTGGTGCGATGGTGGTTCTGATAGCCATGACAAGGACGATGGTTGGAGGTGTGCATGGCAATGGTTCGTGACTATGGTGGCTAAGAGTTGGGATGGTAGTTCGGGTGGTGGGAGAAGAATAAGGTTGGGACTTTTTTATTATTATCTTTTATTAATTTTTGTTTTATTTTTTAATTATGTTCTCTAGCTCTGATTTGGCTTTCAACTTATGGTTGCCTATTGTGAGATGATTTTAATTTTGTTAGATTTTTGCAAAAAAGAAGAAAAAAACTTTTAACTTATGATTTGGGAAGGAAGATGATGGGGTTGGTTGCCATCAATAGGGGAAGAAATTTGTTATAAGTTTGGTTGTGAAGAAGAAATTAAGGGCATCTTATTATTTTTAAGTCATAATGGGTTGTATTGGATGTTGAATGGAGTTGAAGGAAATGAGAATGGTGGTAGCGGTGGTGGGAATGGTGGTGGTGTTGGTGGTATTACTATATGAGGGAAAGGGTGCTATGGCATTATAATAAACTAGGATCTTTAATAATGGTTAAATAGGACATTTCTTATGTATTTTGAATTTTTTTAATTATTAAAATAGAAAAAGTTATGTGAAAGTCACATGCTACTAACAGAGCTAATGTTCCATTACTGTTAACAGTAGTTAGTGTAATATCCTTAAACAAATTAAGAGAGTCATGTATAATTTTAAAATATAGAAATCATTAACAGACCTCAAGGGAGGTGATTGTAATTTGCCCTTCTTATTAGTATTCATGGAAAGATCTATTGGTTCATAAGTTAAAGTATAAGGATTAATTAGGAAGATTTCATGTCAAAAAATCTTTATGTGGACTGAAATTAATAAATTTATTTTATATTATTTTTACAAAATAGGTTGATGGGATAGTCTATAAATGATTAGTCATAATATGATAGGATGTATATAGGGTTTGCTATCATATATCATAAGTCTAGTTGGGTAGCTAAATGTAAGCCTAATAGACTTTAGGCTCATTGTCACCGAAGCCCATGATAGGAGGGTTTTAGTAACTATATAACACTGTCAGGACATCCTCTCTCTAATCTTATGAAAATATTAGTGAAAATTGAAAAGACATTGTTAATAGTTGTATTCTTTCATTTTCTTTGGTTGTCCTATTGAATAACCACATAAAAAAGAGGGTATAGGAAGAAAGATATGGTATAAGATCAAGTATTATTAAGATTTAATTATTTTGTAGGTCCTTATAGTTTAATTTAATTTTTAATTAAGTCATTATAGTTTAAAAATTTATAATCAAATCTCTGTACTATATAAAAATTTTCAATCAAGTCCCTCCCTTCTTCCATCGTTACAAAAAGTTAGACTAAATAGAATATTCTTAGAATATTCATTGAGGCTATCTAACGTGGATCCAATAGGGACTTGATTGAATTTTGTAATAAAACTATAGGGACCTTATTACACGCTTTAAAAATTATAGGGACCTATATAGTAATTAATTAAAATAGCTATTCATTGAATACTAATATGTTGTGTATGGTAAGAAAGAGGGCAATGCAACTAATTTCTCATAAGACTTCTTCTTCTTTTTTCAATGATTTATTGATAAAAGTGGCTCCAAACTCTTTAGAATGAGGAGAAGTAAGCAAACATAGCAAATAAGAATAAGTGCAAATATAGCAAAAGAAATAAAGGCAGCAATCATAACAAAAATGAAAAGAAAGACTCTAAAGCCATATCAGTTAACTCCTACCAAACTAGCTAAAGCTATGCCACTGCACTTTCCTGCCGTTCATAAGCTTGTGTCCTTTAATGATGGTTTATGAAATCCTTCCAGAACCACACAATACTTCTTGGTGTATTCTTGTTTGTTGCAAAACAAATGCTTTTAAACCTGCTTCTATCATGCTCTAACATGTTCCAAATAAATCTAAGGTCTTAGAAACAATCCTCTTTCTTGTTCAACCAATCTTTGACTTGATTTGATCTGACAAAGACAACTATTTCAGCATTGAGGATTCATTCTTCATTAGCTACAACTGTTAGTAACTCAGCAACCACAAGTAATTTAGCTTGTACACCTGAACCAACATTGATCTGATTATACAAAGCCCCTTTAATGTCACTCTGTTATTTTCAAGCACTCCACCAATAATATGTTTATGCAATTCAGCATCATATTCACTACATACCTCCCAAATCATCTTCCTTTTAAAACCTGAGATTGAAATCTCTTTCCCTTTTGCTTTCCTATATTGTATCTCTACCATTGCTTTACCACTTCCATATATAGTGTCAATGATAAAATCAGGAGAAAAAGGAAGTTCACTACACCATCTTGACACCCAATGATCCCATTTCTGTTTTATTTGGAATATAAGAATACCCCACTTAGCATTTGCTCATTCAAAAATGATCTTATTTCGAAGATTCAAAGCAGGCCAGATGATAACAAGGAATAAAGTGGACCAAACCTATTTTTGAAATCCACTCCGTGGACACTCCATCCAGTTCTAAAAAATGGCACTTCATTTGAAATAGCCCAAAATAATCTCTACCACTATAGATATTTATACCAAATATTACAAGTATGGTAGCATGTAAAAAATAAATAGGAAATAAACTTCACTTTAAAATTACCCAAAACGCATCTTGCTTGTTCTAACTACCTCAAGTTGATCCTCGCCAATCTATCTTTTGTATTTAGTCTTCCAAGAATAGTGAACCAAGTCAGCAATTCAGCCCTAGGAGGAGCAAGTCCTTCCATATACCGCTTACATAATTCTCAGTTGCTAACACATTCTCACAGCACATACCTTTATAGCCTTTAGTTATGGGAAATTAATTGCACTTCTCCTTGCCTTACACCATACACAGCATAACAATATCCAAGAAATAATTATCTTAATTAATTATTATACAGATCCTTATAATTTGTAAAACTTGTAAATAGATCCCTATAATTTCATTACAAAATTCAATCAGATCTCCATTACATCTACATTAGATGACCTCAGAATATTCTAAAAATATTCCATTTAGTCTAACTTTTTGTAATAGGGGAAGGAGACAAGGACTTAATTAAAATTATTTATATAATATAAAGATTCGATTACAAATTTTTAAATTGTATGAACCTATTTAAATATTGAGTGAAATTATAGAGACCTGCAAAATAATTAAACCTATCACTAACTATGGCTCAAATGAGTATGTTTCCGTTTATTACTATTTATGAAATGTTGTTTTAATATCGTGTATTAAAGATCTGGGGAAAAGAAATATACAAACCCCTTGAACCATTAAAACACTACTTATAACACTTATTAATTCCTATTTTATTCGGTTAATTAAAGTGGCGACTTCTATTTGCAAATGACATGTAATGTAATCCTTTCATTTTATTTTATTTTTTTAAAATCCATTTATTCCTTTGATTTGACTTGATACATACTAAATGATTTGTCATCTGAGTCCAGCCGAATGATATAGTTGGCAAGTGGTTAATTATTGGATGCACTTGCATATATAAATACAATTTCCTGTACTACTTCATCAAACGATATGATCAGCAATTATATTTCCAAATTAGGACCAGAAACAAAAGTAAAAAAGGTTCGTTCCACTAAACAATTCTTAGCGCATATTCTTAAAAGCACTTCGTTTTTATAGTTAAATTGTTAGATTATTATATGCAACTTGCTGAGTTGTTAATTCGTTTATTTCAAGCCAATATTTCAAAATTAGTAATTAAAGCATGGCTCAGTTCCAACTCAAGATTAGTAGCGAGCACAAACTCAACAAAATTCGGAAAAATTCTTGTATATTCATAGAACACTAAGTTGGATATACTTTTGACCACTTATAGTAAAATGATATTTTAGTTTTAAATATTGAGAGGATTCACAATTAACTATAAAATGTTATTCTATAAGTGGTCAAAGTATATCCAACCTCATACTTAATGATCATACAAGAATTTCTAATAATATTTGGGTCTAACCCCATTTTTTATTTTTGACAAGTAAAGATAAGTCGAAGCATTGGGTATCTGAGTTTGACTGGGCTTAAGGCAATCCTTAAGGCGAACTTACGAGTGCTTGTTTATGTTTGTAATCGTGCAATAGTTAATCATATATGAGGTAAATGACTAGTCACCAATTTAGGACTGCTAAGATGTGTGTGTATGTATATACAATATGGATTCAACAAGTAATTATTTTTCTTTCATAATAGGCTCAAAGATCTAATATTAAACAGAAATCATATTTGTATTCATTTCGTTGCTAATTCATTGCTCGACTCATTCAAGGAAAGCAATTTATTGGACAAAATATATGACACTTAAAATATATTTTTCACCGATTTAGCCGAGCAAAGATATTGTATGTCAAAAAGGCAAAAGGATAATTACTTGCCACCTTCCGACTGGAAACCGGTGAATGAATACATAATCCATCCATATAAAATAACGGAAACAACAATTAGACCATAGCTTCTGGACGGGTTAGTTCGCGTCATGATTCATGAATAAATGATATATAAAGCACAACCCCCAAAACTTCTTTGATTTGGTCTCTTCTTTCTCTGGATTCCGAAGTCTAGTTTTCTTTCTTCCTTTTTCTGTAACTAAGAAGCCAAATTATTGAATCATATTCTATTCTACGTACGACTGTAATACATATACAAAGGGCAGATTAATTTTATTTTCGAACCGGTTTCACACAACAAGAAATTAAAATTCACTTCGTCTCAGCCTTTCAGGCTTCACTGGCAGGATCACGAATATACAATCTACACATTCCCAACCTTTATCTTACAAGAAAATATAAGTTGAAAACATGGAGAATAAAAAATTAATAAAAAAATAAAAAAAATGCTAGGTTAAATTTCACAGTTCGATTTAATCCGTGCAAATACAAACCGAAAAAACCTTTCTCAACCTCCGCACTACACAGTACACACCCCACCACCACCACCACCACCACCACCTATGACGGATCTCACCAATTAATCACTTTAATTAACCTCAGGAATACTCTGCAGCGCAGGCCTCCAGTGCCTATGATGAGCATCATGGTGATCATAATGATCTCTTGCGTATATCAAGCGAGCCAGAACTTGTTCTGCAGAAGCATGATGATGATGAACTCCTGCTCCTAAAGCTTGCTTTTGATCTGAGTCTCCCAACAACTTCGCCAGCTCCTTCTTGGAGATCATTATCTTCACCTTCCCATTGGCATCAGAGGAAGCCCTCAAAGCTCCCAAGAGCCTCTCCTTCTCCACGTTCCCCAAGTTCGATCCATGAACTTCTTCATCAAACACCTTCCTGATCTTATTATGCTTTGACGTCAATGAACCCCAATCGTCTCCTGCCCACTCCACTGAAGACCCCACCGTGCAACAGTTTCCCATACCTATAGATCAAAGTATATATATATATATATATATATATATATATATATCTATTATACAAGCAGCTGGAGCTAGCTAGCTTGATTTCTTACTCTACGATGATGTGCACGAAGAACTATATAGATATGCTTATGTATGATTTTTTGTTTTTTATGTTGGAGATTGTAAAAATAGAAGGATGAGAGAGATTTGTGAGGTGGGGAGGCTTTGGTATTTATAGGTGTGTGATGTACAAGAAGTGGGTGATGGGCAAATTGACTTTTGGTTCTGAATTATAATAAATTAAATTTTAACAATTGGATATTATTTCTTCATCCATGATGTGGCAACTAGGATCTGGTCTATTATATATGTGCAATTTTGCATGGCAGCTGAAGAGGTGGGCTTTGTTGACCAAATTATGTTGCCACGATCTTAGTCACATGTACCGTGTAGGACCCAAATGAACTCAGTCACTTGATTTGGTCTCCTGATCTGTGTGTGAAATGGGGGAGGGAGCAGCATCTTTTGGGGATTTGCCAGGCAAGTGAGTGTGAACACAGATATGCCAATGGAATCTTGGACTTGGGATATTTGGCTTGCTGCTTCCATTTAATTGCCTTCACTTGTGGGCTTAGTTATGATCACTTGCGTGATCAACAAAGGGTGATTCGTTAGGTGCCACCGTGTCAGTTTTACATGCATTAACGGGTTAAATCTTGCGCTGACAAGTTAAATCAATGGTTAATAATATTCAAAATGGAATAACCAGACCGATTAATTTAATTATAAGATTGGCTCATACAACTATCCTGGAAGGTTCGACCAGTCCTGGAAGTCTCGAGGTAAAAGGTATGGGTAGATTACATGAAATATATCTCATATATAATTAAGGGGAAAGGTTCTTATAGATGCATCAGTCATAAATAGTTAAGTAACCGGTCATATCAAATTACCGGACTAGATTAAATATTTAGTGATTTAATTGGTTAACAATGATACTATGCTATTAATCTAGGTAGCTACATTAAAATAGACAATGCGGGTGTAAAAAAGTTTCGAACATATTAGGTACAGGATCATGTCAATTCAACAAAATTATTAATAAATACTATCTTTATCTTGAAATAATTATCCATTTTTAAAATTTATTTATCTATAAATAATTATCTATTTAAAAAATTTAAGTAATGTTAATTATTTTTTTCAATTATACCCCTATTAAATAAAGAAGAGAAAGCAAATGGAAATAAATAATTAAAGAAGAGAGAAAATTAAATAAAAATAATTTTAAAAAATACACTTAAATTTTTCTAATATTGAGGTTTGTACAATTATTTTCTTAATTCTTGCATACATTTAAAATTAGACAATTATTTCAGGATGAGGTAGTAAATTGCTTGTTGATCATTCCAGGTGAAATGTCTAATTAGTGGATTTTTGAAAATTTGGATGAGAAAGTTCAATCATGTATCAAACTCGTGGTTTACTTGATAATGTAAAAGTCTTTCGTAATCATAAGAATGTTTGGACAAAACCCGGAGAAGAAACAACCATGCATTAATATTCCATAATATTTAAAGCCCATAGGAAGATATTATTGAAATTCAACTATGACAATGCTTACACATCAAATATAAAAGATGCCTAAATGCTTTGTTTATGAGAAAGTGAAAATGGCAGGGACAGCAACATATGCTTCTCCAAGCTGGCTTGTTAGCTTGCCAGAGCTGTAGAGCAATGTAGTCGGTTGGTAGTTGAATGTATGCAAGTGACGAACAGTATTATTGAAGCATCTTAGAAAGATGAATTCATTTACTAGTACTCAATGATTGAGAAAAAGAAAAATATATTCGCATCGTGCCTATATGATTTATGAGAATTATTTGAGCCACCGATGGCTAAAAAAGAAAAAAGAAAAAAGAAGGAAAAGAAAGAGGCACTGACTCAGGGATTTATTTTTCTTGGTTGCATGTTTGTTTTTCTGTTCACCAGCAGCTAGTGGAAAGAAAATTAAGGAGAAAAAAAAATCACTTAATTAAAAAAATAATGACCTTATCGCACATATATTTTAACCTGTTTTCCGAATGTATTTATGTTGGCTCTTTGTGAATAGTAATGTATGCAGAGTTTGTGTAGCTTTCTTGTGGAATTTGTTAACACTATTATGACAAGTTTGCAATATTACTTTTCCCCTTCGATTTGCGATGCTGATAGACACAACTCACCCGCTGAATCAAATAGCTATTTCCTCTCAAGTTAGCTATTATGTCATATTATTTCAGGAGATTTAAACAAACTTGTATGTATACATGTGATAGATTAATGGAATTGTTTCCTTTGAAAAAAAATCTTATTGGCTTAAAGATTTAATTTATATATACTAATAGTATAAAATAATTTTATATTATTATTTAATAAAAATTAAAAAATTATCAATATGGTCCATGTTTTAATAATTACCTATGATGACATAATATTTTTCAAGATTTTTATTAGATGATAGTATAAAATTGGCATATCAATTAAATTCTAATTTATATGTTTTAATTTATTTCCTTGAACAACATTTGAGTTACGACTTCCAGATTTGCAAAACATTAAAGCCATACTTTTTTTTTTTCGCTTGGAGTTTTTGGGTTCTCTTTGGAACTTTAAATTTTGTATATAATCTTAAGGGCTAAAGACACAATTTCACTGGACTTCTTTTTTAATCTGAATTCTCTTTAAATTAATATCTAACTTTGAAAACTTCTTACACATTTGTTTCCTTTTAAAAAAAATTAAAAAAGAGAAGTTAACTTACTCTACAAGAGATTTCTACGATTAACTTTTCTCTTAATTTTTATTTTCTCCTTTCATTCTTAAATTCAATTGTTGAGAACTTGAGATTATGCCACATTATATTGATTTTTGTACAAAAAGAGTTAGGTGAATAGGAAATAATAAATATGAAGTTGATCGACCCCGCCGGGGGGCCATGATTTGGTAAGAGAGTGAATATTGGAAGGGGTGACTAGGCACGTCACTCGCAACGCCACGAGAGCAATGACTGTTTCTCACACAGCACACAAATCACATGGGTAGATCCCCCTTCCTCTTCAGCATCCCCCATTAATCGGTCAATTCCCCATATACACACACACACACACACACACACACACACACATATATATATCCGAAACGGGGCGAAGGGTCCGTGCAACTTATTTAATATGGTGTATCAGTATAGGTGGATAAGCGCGCCAGCTTGATCCGCAATGGACCGCATTTAAATGGACCAGACCAAGGTAATCAGTGAAATTATACCGTAAAAATTGTCTTTTCTCTTCCTTCCCTACCCTTCCCATTGCAACTCGTCATTCTACCTTGATGCCAACCCCACAACATGTCATCATCCTTTCGTCCCCTTCGACCCATCGTCGTCCACCGTGAATGACGTCGTTAGGGAGAGAACTGTGGTGTTGTGCCACTGCACCTAGAAGATGGTGGTGAAGAATGGACGAGCGTGAAAGACAGGGAGGGCTTGAGGTAGGTAAGGGATGAGTGTTGGGAGATGCTGATATATACTATCAAAGTGAGATGTATAGATAGTGTCTATCATATTGACACCGTCGGATGACATGATGCGTGGTGCACCCTGACAAATTGGGTGCACCAGAGCCTTTGCCCTGAAACAGAACCATCCTCTACTATTCTTATCTCAACAACCTCGAAAATCGGTGACTGTGGAATCATCTGGCTATGTCATTGCTTGCCCTTTGCCTGCGTCAATGCGCTAAGGCCAGGTCATTATAGAGTTGACGTATTCGTTGGAGCTAAACCTAAACAGAAATTCGTTGCGTTAGATAAATTTCGGTTAGAGATTTTGTATAACTACTAGTTGAATAACCCGTGCGTAGCATGATTACAGTAATCCATCACAAACATATTATATAAAAAATTACATTGTCGATTCTTTACCATTAATGTCCTCAATTGTTTTGAGTCAAAGCAGCAATTTCAATTGCTGTATTATCTAATACTTCAATTATAAAAGATAATCATTTTACAATTTCAAATAAAGATTATAAAGCACCTAAGTCATACCCAAAATATTTGACCACCTCAAAAATTTTCATAAATTACCTTTTCAAAATCAAAACAAATTATTAAATTATAACAAACACATATTTATTTATTTTCATTTTCATTTTGATTGGATTTTAATTTGATTTTATTTTAATATTTAACTATAATGATTTTAGTTTATAATTTACTACTTACAATTTCATCTAAAATATTACTCTAATATTGAGAATAGTACAATTCAACTGATATTTTATGAGCATCTAATAATAATTCTTTCAAAAAGAGGATATAAGCTGACAACATTTTATGTAATTTTTTTAAATTTTTTAATGTCAAGTAATATTTTTTTTCATGTAACATTAACAATTTTTTATTATTATATTGAGTAATATATTATTTTTTATTAGATACTTATAAAGTACTAGTTGAAAATATCACGTGGCAAATCCACTCCTTTTTTTATTAAATGTTTATATTTGATTAATTTGATTTAATTTTAATTTTGATTTTAATTTATATTTTAATTAATTTGATTTAATTTGATTTTGATTTGATTTGATATACTATTTTACTATACTATTGAATATTTTCTTCTAATCCTCCCAATAAAAGAAAAATGTCGATTCCCTCTTCATATGTAGCATTTTTAGTTTAAATATATTTCATTTTGAATTTTAAATCCCACAAAATGTAATAAATAATTTATTGTTTAAAAAATTAACACCAAAGTCTTTGAGGAATAATTTTCTAAAATATTTAAGATAATAATTTACTTTTATAATAGTTAAATTTAAATTAATTGTATTATTTTTATTAATAACTATAGTATATTACTATAGTATAGCATTATAGGTGTTTTTTTTAATTTGTAGTATAGCACTATAGCATAGTATTATAGTATACCATAATAGGCATTAGATTTCATTTTTATTGATATCTATGTGTAATATAGTATAGCACTATAAGCTTTTGTGTTTCCTAGAATTTTTTTTTGAATATTTTATTTCAAAACTTTTTGAAGCGGGCATGTGGCTCTAAGACTCTTTTTTATGGGGCATTTGTTTCATGTTATATAAAATTATTCCGGGGATTAATCACTTGGGAGTGATACATTTCCTTGTTTGTTTCAAGTTTTTAAAAATATATTCTCAAGTACCAATTATTCCCAAAAAAGATTTATTCCCATAATTTGATAGAATTTCGTTCCTCTCATAGGGGTTGAAAATAAAACATTCTGAAGTTATGGAAATGAAAAATGTTACATAAAAACACCAAAATATCTCTCGATTATTCTAGTTCTCATTCCCACATTTCCCCTTGGTTTGTTGGTGCCAATTTTTTTGGTTGGGTGCACTGCTCGTGTATTTGCTAATTTATATTGCTGTTGGCCTTATATGGTTCATTGGCCTTTTAAAATTAAAGCATTTGAGTTCTTGCTCTCTATTGTTGGCCTTTTAAAATTGTTATATTTGAGTTCTTGCTATTTGTCGTAGCATCTACAATTTTTTTTTCCATATGATCATCACCTATTTTTATTTTTTTATCTTTTTTGAAAGTGTAATTTTTCATTTTTGATGATGATGATGATAATAATAATAATAATATAGTTAAATATATTAAAAATATTTTGAGAATTATCACATATATTCCCAAGAATAGATATTTTAAACCAATCAAGTTTTTAATTTATTCCTAGGAATATAAAAAAAATATTTCTAGAAACTTTTAATGTTAAATAAACAAGTTTTTTAAAATACCTAGGAATGACATTTCTAGGTATTTTAAAAAACTTGTTTTTGTTATATGTATAGATTTGATTTGATATAAATTTTTATTTTGATTTGATATAATATTTTATGAGTTTAATTACTATGTACTGATAGTATAGAAGAGTTTTACGTTATCATCCAATTAAATGCTTATATTTGTAAGACTTTTAAAATAATATACAGTTAAGTCAAATACTTTTGCTGATGTAGCGAGATATGATTAGATACCTGTGTAAAAATTTTTTACACTGATAGTGTATAAAAATTAAAGTTATATTTTATTATTTTAAAATATTTTATAATATTTGACTTGATTTGATTTGATTTTATGAGCATCTAATAATAATTTCTGTAAAAAGAGGGTGCGAGCTTGTAATAACTTGTGTAATTTTCTTTTTTAAATTTTTTAATGTTGAGCAAAATATTTTTTTAGTATAATTGCTATGCACTAATAATATAAATATAAACTAGTTTTACATTATCATCTAATCATATTGCAGTAATCCAAACATATATAAAAAATAAAATTTAAAATATTTTTATATTATCATCCAATCAGATATTTATGTTTGAAAGATTATATTTTGAAATAGTAAATAGTTAAATTAAACACTTTTCATGATGTGGTCGTGATTGAATATATATATATATATATATGCAGAACTTTTTTATATTGATAGTGCATATAAATTAAATTCTTATTTTTTATGTTACATTGATAATTTTCTATTATTATATTGAGTAATATATTACCTTTTATTAGATACTTATGAAGCACAATTGGAAAAATCACGTTACAAATCTATCATTCTCTTTTATTATATATTTAGATTTGATTGATTTAATTTAATTTGATTTTAATTTTTACTTTAATTTATTTAATTTTGATTTGATTTAACTTGACTTGATTTTAGTTTGATTTGACTTGATTTTAATTTTGATTTGATTCAATTTAGTATTTTATTATATTATTGAACATTTTGCAATATTTTATTTGATTTATTTAAATATTTGAATTTGAATACAATTTTTTGAATTTTTTAGACTAATATTATATATAAATTAAATCCTTATTTTTTTATGTTATATTGATAATTTTTTATTGTTATATTGGATAATATTATTTTTTTATTAGATGTTTATAATGCACCAATTGGAAAACACCATGTGGTGAATCATTTCTCTTTTTTTAAATGTTTAGATTTGATTGATTTGATTTTAATTTTGATTTATTTAAATATTTGAATTTAAATATAATTTTTTTGAACTATTTATTTAAAAATTTTGAGAAGGTGAACACTTGGAAATAAAAACTCTTCTCAATTGTATGGTATAAGATAATGATGATATGATACAACAAAATGATAAGTGACTTTTTAGCCTACGAAAATTTAAGATATATTCCGATGACCATATCCTGGCTAAAGAGCCGGGTTTACTAGGTAATAGGTGAACAAACTTCATCAGTGACATATAATTTTTTTTTCTGGGTCGGCATACTTCATCAATGGTTAATACAACCTTCGTCATCTTGGTTTGGACATTTTTTCTTCCATCAAGGCTAACCAAATAGTGAAAACTTTTATTTGGATCAAGGTTTTGGGCCTAATTATCTAGAAAGCTTGTTTTTAAGTTTAATAAAAATACTAACGACAAGAAAAGAAAAGTTTAAAAATATTAACTAATCTAATTTTCAGATTCCCTTTTTTTTTTTTTTGGGGGCCTTGCTCAACCGTTGTGCTGAGGCCCCGTAGGGGCCAGGGGAAGGGGGCACTCTACCCCTTGCGGAAATCAAATATGCTCTTTATAGGTTTTCGGGTGCATATCCACAAAGGCGAGTCTCTAGACCAATTATGTTGGCCTTGCTGTGCTCTAATTTCCAAATTTGAAACGACTAAGTAGTGGAAGAGCCTATGGCTTAGTGTCAAAAAGCGCATGTAGGTGTCTACAGTGCAATGAGTTTGACCCTCAAAAAGCCAGTGTTTCCTTCCATCGATAAGAAAGTGAAGAGATATTCGCCTTTAATTTTTTTTTTTGATAATTCATAGATAAAAGGCTCCTAACCCCTGGATACCAAGAAAAGGAGCACAAAGTAAAAACATCCACAGCAGAAACATATGAAAATGACAACTAGAAACAATCCTAACACAAACACCAAGGCTACTACATAACCAAAGGAGCCCAAACAAGGCCAAGACCAAAAGCTGTTATCTGATTACTCCGGCATATTAGACATGACCATAGTCTTATGATGTACCCCATTATGTAGGACAAACTGTTATGTCCTGTTGGATTTGAAACTTGATAGCAAACTCATACCACTATTCTGCCACCATTTCAAATCTTGCACATTATAAGATATTTGAACCCTTCTAAACCAGTCGTTTACATTCAAAAACTGGTTTCTAATAAACTTGGATTCCCAAACTGCTTGTGTATTTACATTGAACCAAGAGATTATTTCCTTTGATGTTGTTCTCATTTCAACATCTTCAACAACACCCAAAGACTCTTCCAATATAAATTATAAAGATTGCTTCAAGGCCTTGATAGTTGCCTCCCCAATAGAAAGCATGTCACATAATCCACAAGGTTGCAAATCATAGTATTTGAATCAAACACTAAAACAACACCAACAACATATGTATCCTAAGATGGAATTATTCCTCATAGAGCCACCACACAAGTCTTCTTTTTGTTAATATATCTTTGGCGACATCGTCACCCCTAACACAACACTTCCCATTGGTTTCATCACGATCATGATCTTTATTGCTTCAACAACAACTTTTTGACATGTTTTGTCGCTATATTCTAGTTATGATTTCCATTGAAATTTTATTTGTTCAAGTGGATTGCCCACATTACCAATCTTGTTTTCAAGATGATATTATTTCTCAAACTCCGGACAGACCAAGGAACTACAAAAAACAAGGAGCACCACTATTTTTTTGACATACCTCTGTCTCTTATTTCAGTCCATAATTCAAACAAAGCCTTCAAGTTGTTTACAAGAACCCAAGAAAAATCTCCCCATTGAATGTAGTGGCACCATATCTCCTAAGTGAAATGACACGAGATGAAAAGGTGATCCATAGTAACAAGAGAGAAAACTCAGGGATGCAAGTTGAGAGTTTGAGAAAAATGATTAAGACATCTTTATTAAGATACTAATGGTTGTTTATATACATCAGCTTAGGCAAAGAAGGGCCAACTGTCATAACTGAAATGGAAGAGGAAAAGTAAACTAAATTTTGTTAGAGCTAACCAACTAATAAGCATGTGCTAATATAAATAAAGTGAGCCGAAGAACTTTGTTCATTCACTCAATGTTGTTACCTTCCCACAAGTTGGAGCTAGGATATTTAATAGACCCAGCTTGGAAAAATTCTGTTTAAAAGAAGCAGGGTGCAGAGGCTTTGTGAAGATATCTGCAACGTGCAAGGAAGATGAGATAGGAAGGAGGTGGATGAGTCCAGATGTGATTTTGTCGTGAATAAGATGGCAGTCCATTTCTATGTGCTTGGACCGTTCATAAAAGGATGGATTGTGAGCAAGCTTAATTGCTGATTGATTATCACAAAAGAGTGGAATTGGTCCAGAAATAGGTTGCTGCAGGTCATGTAACAAATATTGCAACCACTGAAGTTCACACATTATGGATGCTAGAGCTTGATATTCTAATTCTGTGGAAGAACGGGAGATTGTGGTTTGCTTTTTAGCCTTCCAGGAGACAAGGCAAGGACCAAGGAACACACAATATCCCATGACTGACTTGCGAGAGTTAAGGCAACCACCCCAGTTAGAATCACTGAACGCTTTTAAGCTCGGATCAAACTCAGATGGGAAGAAAAGACCAAGTCCTAGAGCCTGTTTAACATAGTGAAGTATTCGCATGGCTGCACAGTGATGAACATCTATGGGGCAGGATAAGAATTGACTTAGTTGTTGCACACTATATGCAATATCGGGTCTAGTAATAGTGAGGTAGAGGAGGCGATCAATAAGATGCCTGTAGCCTGTGATGTCGAAGAAAGGAGTACTGTGGTCTTTTGATAGCTGACAAAAGCCATCCATGGGAGTGGTGGAAGGTTTGGAAGCCAAAAGACCAGAATCTTCAAGTAGTTCCAGCGCATATTTGCGTTGGTTGAGAAGGATGACTTGAGAGGACTAGGCAACCTCAAGTCCAAGAAAATACCTGACTTTCCCGAGGTCTTTGATTCTGAATTTTGAGTGAAGAAATGACTTGACTGATGAGATATCAGAAACATCATTACCAGCAAGAACAACATCATCCACATAGACAAGTAATGCAGTGAAGGAAGAGCCGTTTTTCTTGGTGAAGATAGTGTGGTCAAAAGAGCACTAGTTGTAACCAAGGGACTTGAGGGTAGTACTCAGGGTGTAGAACCATTGACGGCTTGCTTGCTTCAAACCATAGAGGGATTTGCGCAAATGGCAGACGTGCTTGGACCCTTTTGCTAAAAAACCCAGAGGTGCAGTCATGTAAACTTCTTCATCAAGAGTGCCATGAAGAAAGGCATTGTCCACGTCCAATTGGTGAAGGAACCAAGAGTTTGCAATAGACAAGGCCAAAAGAACACAAAGAGTAGTCATCTTAGCTATTGGAGAAAAGGTGTCAAGAAAATCCACACACTCCACTTGAGTGTAGCCTTTGGCAACAAGTCTAGCCTTATCCTGGTCAATGGTACCATCCGGCTTGAACTTAGTGCGGAAGACCCATTTGTAGCCAATGGGAGTTTTGCCATCAGGAAGATCAACAAGATCCCAGGTATGATTCCGTTGCAATGCCTCAATCTCAGCCTGCATGGCCTGCTTCCAAACATCAAACTTGATAGCATATGAGTAGGATTTGGGGTCAGAGACAGAGGTAATATTTAGTGTGAATGCTTTGTATTTTGGAGAAAAGGACTGATAAGAAAGTACAGAAGATAGAGGATACTTGGTACCTGAATTACCAACGAGCCATGAGGGAAGATTCGAAGATGTTGATGCAGAAGATAGATTGTGATGGTAGTCTTGTAGGTAACCGGGGACCTTCTTAACCCTGGTAGAGTGTCTAGGAATGGGGTTTATAGGTTGTAAGTCAAGTAAAATAGGTGAAGAAGAGCTGTCAATGGTGTTTGGGGTTAAAGAATATTGATGTATGGGGTCAGTGGAGTAGAGCAAATTAGGATGAGAAGTATATAAGGGAAGAGATATATTAGAGGCCTTGGGGTTGTCTAAGGTATGTAAGGTTGAGTGAAATGGAATGGTATCTTCATAGAAGAAAACATGTCTAGATACAAACGTTTCCCTTGATTTTAAATCAAATAAAATGTAGCCTTTCATACCAGGTTTGAAACCAAGAAATATGCACTTATGGGCTCAAGGGTCGAGCTTGAGCCTATGATGTTGTAATGTGGAAGCAAAACAAAGGGAACCAAATACCCGAAGCATGTGCAAATTAGGAAGTTTGGCATGCAGTTTTCATAAGGTGTCATATGACTAATTGCAGAAGAAGGTAATCGATTTATCAAAACAATAGAATGCAAGACTGCATATGACCAAAAATAATTAGGTAGGTTTGCTTGAAATAGTAATGCTTGAGTAGTGTTAAGTTACTGCTGATGCTTTCGTTCAACTATGGCGTTTGGCTGAGGGGTCTCAAGACAAGAATTTTGGTGTAATACCCCATTGGAAGCAAAAAATTCTTTGAGGAAAAACTCAAGACCATTGTCAGTCCTGATGGTTTGAATAATTGTTTGAAACTGAGTTCTAACCATCGCAAAAAAGTTTTGAATGAGCTTCGAAGTTTCAGCTTTGGTTTTCATCAAAAGCATCTAGGTATGGCGAGAAAAATCATCAACAATTGTAAGAAAATACCGGTCTCCATGCGTCGATATGGTGGACAAGGGTCCCCATATGTCAGCATGAACTAATGCAAAAAGCCTGCTACTAGTACTGTTGCTCAAAGGAAAAGACAAATGTTTTTGCTTTGCTAAATGGCAAACATCACAAATGTATGATATATTACAATGTAGAAAGGGAAACTGTTTCTGTAAGGTAAGCATGCTATCACATGAAGTGTGACCTAACCTGTGGTGCCATAAGGCATACAAATCCGTATTATTTTTATGAACAAATTAACAAAGCAAAAATTTTACAGTGGTCAACATGTGGAGTAGGAGGAGCCGAATCCAGCAGCATGTATAGTCCATCTCATGCTTCAGTAACTCCAATCATCCTCGAGGCACTGGAATCCTGTATGAGGCAAGAATTATGTGAGAAGACAATTTTACAGCTGAAATAATAAGTGAGCTTGAAAATAGAGATCAGGTTGTAATGAAAGTTTGGTAGGTAAAGTACATTGGTTAGCACAAAGGAAGTGTTAAAGTGAATTTTGCCAGAGTAGAAACAAGTAAGTGAAGTACCAGTAGGAAGAAAAATAGAAATAGGTTCAATTTGGCGAAAGGAAGTGAAGTGATGTAAGGAGGTGCAAATATGGTTTGTGGCACTAGTGTCAAGAATCCATTTACCATTCTTAGTTGGTAGAGTGGAATTATGGTGCACCAAGGCCATATTTGCTTGAGATTGTCTTACCACACTGTTGTCCAAGCTTGAGGAAGGGAGTAGAGCCAAGAGGCATTGATATTGGTCAGCTATGAAACCAAACCGAGGCTCTTGAAGAACTTACTGTTGGTGTACCATGTCATCATTCTCAAGTACAAAATCAATGGAAGTCATGGCCATGTTTGCACTTCTCTGGTTCGAACCTTTGAATTTGTAACCTGGAGGAAAATCGTGCTTCTTATAACAGACATCCACGGTATGCCCTGACTTCCTATAGTAAGTGCACTGTTTCTTGCCATTGGAGCCTTTTTGCTGTGGATTCTAAGCCTTTCTTGAATCAGAACCGAGAGAGTGAGTGTTATTCACCAGAACCTTGACTCCATTGATGGTCTCAGCATTGAACTGACGTTCCTGCTGGATAATCATAGAGAAGACCTTGTTGAGAGTCGGCAGTGGTGAGAGCAACAAGATCTGTGAGCGAATAAATGAGAACTGGTCTCCAAGACCTTTAAGAAACTGAGCCACATACTCTGTATTCCTCTGATCTTGCAGTCAAGCTAGAGCATTACATGTGCATTCAGCATTACAGATATAAATAGGCACAAGATTCAGCACATCCAGTTCATCAAATAAAGCCTTGAGACCGGTAAAATAAGAAGTCACAGTGAGATTTCCTTACCTGTAGTGATAAATCTCTTCTTTCAAATCCGAGATCCGGAACTGATCGGCATGCGAGAAATGTTCTTGCAGCTCAATCCGCAGAGCATGAGCATTGTCGATCCACTGCACACTCAAAGCAATTTCTGGATTGATGGATCTAATCATCCAAGCTACAACCAAGGTGTTGCAGCGCTGCCAAAATGAAAAGATCGGATCATCCTGCTCAGGGTCCTTGATGCTACCATCCATGAATCCTAGCTTATTCTTGGTGAGCAAGCTTATGAGCATGGATCTCTGCCAACCGTGGACGTTACCGCCATTGAGAGGAGCAGTGACAAGAATGAGCGAGGGACTCTCACTCGGATGAACATAGAAAGGATTGCATGGATCTTGCACATTCTCAACCTTATACTGAACACGAATTGCATTGAAGAATTGTGAGAAGCTCAAACTGATTGGTAAAAAGAGGAATGAACCAAATCAATCGGTGATAAGGTGAGAAAATTGGTGAGAATCGTGAAAACTGAAGGGAGAGTGGAGCAGAAGCGCTTCAAGAAGAAGCTCTGGATACCATAACAAGAGAGAAAACTTAAGGACACAAGTTGAGAGTTTGAGAAAAATTATTAAGACATCTTTATTAAGATACTAATGGTTGTTTATATACATTAGCTTAGGCAAAGAAGGGCCAACTGTCATAGCCGAAATGGAAGAGGAAAAGTAAACTAAATTCTGTTAGAGCTAACTAACTAATAAGCACGTGCTAATATAAATAAAGTGAGCCGAAGAACTTTGTTCATTCACTCAATGTTGTTACACAATTTCATCATCCGCATTGCACAACATGCAACTTTTGTTGTCTCCATCAATAATGTTGAATCTTGCCAATCGATCCTTTGTGTTAAGTCTACCAATCATAGCAAAGTAAGCCATCAATTCCACCCTAGGTGGAACAATACCCATCCACATGCTTTTAAAATTATTATGATCTTGAAGCTGGCCATCTCGGATTTTCAGGTTCTGATCAATAAAAGATGTAACAGAATAGGCCCCATTTGGAACTATACCTCTACACCACTTGATCCTAAATCTCGACTAATAGAGCAACCTACAATAAAAGAGATTGTAAGTCATGAAAAATTTACCTCTCCTACTCAAAGGACTCTTTCATCCACTGAAAACTCCAAATCCACTCAATCTCATCCCAAAACCCACATTCAATTATCATGCTTTGTTTTTGCAAGGAAATTGAGAACAACCTCAGGAATTTATCCTTTAACCTCTTATCTCTTATCCACAGGTTGTCCCAAATTTTGTTTTCAATATTTCCAACCATCATTCATAAACTATTTTGCACTAGTGATTCCAACCAAATTATCAGATTTTCCAATGTTACAAATAATGCTCCCAACCAGCTTAGTGCCGTCCTGAAGCATGACTGGGTGATTCATGTTATGGTTGTTGCTTGAGCTGACAAAACATTTTCAAAGTGGCTCATCCTCCATGGAATACTTCCACCACCATTTGAACAACATGGTAGCATTCTTTATCATCAAATTTCCCATACCTAAACCTCCAGACTCCTTGAGTTTTTGAATTAAACTCCAGCTAACAATGGGCAAATATTTTCCTCCTGAACTCTGATCCCCAAAAATCTAGCTTGCAATGATATAATTCTTTTTCCCATTGCTTTGGACATTTGAAATAACCCTAGATAATATGTTAGCAAGCTATTGATCACTGCTTTTATGGGACTAATATTGCATTCTTTGATAGTAAACTCACTTTCAACCCATTGAGTTTGCTTTCTATTTTGTCAATGATAGGCCTCCACGTTTCCACCCTTTTAGGATTTGCACCTAAGGGAATACCCAAGTATTTGATTGGGAAAGACACGACAACACAACCAAGAATGTCTTGAGATTGTCCACCCTTTCTTCTGAGCAATTTAAGGGTATAATGGCTAATTTGTTATAATTGATGCGTAAGCCAGACATCAAACCAAAATAGTGAAGAACTCTTTTATAATTCACAAGACCTTTTCATTTACTAGGCAGAACAAGATCTAGTCATTAGCGAACTGAAGATAAGATAGCTCCACATTATTGCATCCAATTTTTAAACCTCCAATAAGACCCTTCTCCTTTGCATTGGCTACTAGTTTATTTAATACTTTTGCAACTAGAACAAAGATAAAAGGGGAAAGAAGGCCCCCTGTTTTAGACCTTTCTCCATTTTAAATGGCTTAGTCGGGGAATCATTAACTAGAACTGACATTTCTATAGATGATAAACAACACCTAATCCAGCTTCTCCACCAACTTTCAAAGACAATTTTGTGTAGCACATGATCTACAAACTTCTAGTTAACCGAATCACACACTTTCTAAGAATCTATGATAAGTCCAGCTTTCCTACTTTTTGTCCAACCAATGCACCGATTCACAAGCAATCAATGCGTCATCCAAAATTTGCCTACCAATTCACCTTGAATTATTTAGTAAAATTCACATATAATATAATTTATTGATTCAAAGGTGCATATTTTATCACTTTCTTACTTTAAAGTAATTGTCACTTTAAAACATCCTAATCTTAAGCCCGTCATTTATATTCTATACAGCTACAAGTTTTGGCGCATAAAAGCAGCTCTAAGCTTTTATTGATACGAGAGTACAGAATACTTCGAGATGCAAGAACACTGCCATAAAATTCAGGTGCATTTGTACCTTTTACTAAACCAATTTAATTTTCTTTTCTTTTTTGATATGTAAACCAATTTAAATTTCAAAAATGATATTTGTATGTAAATGTATTTCCTCAATTTCATAATATCTATTATTTTAGAATTTAATTACACACAGAGTGAGAAAGCTAATAAACTACTTTGATAATAATAAAAGATAAGCTAATTTTACAAAACTTCGATTATATTAAAATCATAACTTTATTTATATTTTTCTATTCACTCAATAAATAACTATATTAATATAAAGATAAATTTTGAAAATAATATTTAACTTTTTTAATCTTTGAAATAGATAAATGTAGGGAATACTATTGATCATTATATGGTGATAGGACCAATGTCAATGTCTTTTTTTTTTCCCCATACATCATGTCAATGTCGTCTTTAATATATTCATTCAGCATTCACTTCGAAACTTCGAAGCAACAAACTTGTACGCAGCATGGATAAACTGTAACCAAAGTCCTTGGTTTGTTTCTAGTTTCTCTAATGTAAAGAAGATGGCTTAGTCCAATAGGCGCTTTATTTGTAGTTTGTCGCCTTTTGATGAGTTTAGTTTTTCTGTTTCTTGGACTTTGTTTTATGCTGTTGTATTGTGTTTCAGAGCTCTTCTCTGTTTTGAGATTCCTTTGTGCAATTTCGTAATTATCCAAAAAAAAAAAAAAAACACTATGAGATGGCTGTTATCCAGATATAGCTCTCAATAATGAAATGAAGCACATGTCACTACTTCAACCATAAAAACCAATTTATTGAGTTTTAAGGAAAAAAAAAAAAAAAGATATATCTTGATGCGAGGCAAAGTTATGAGAATCAATTGATTCAATTGATGGGAGGTAACTGTCTCAATTTAAAGGTTTCAGAGTAAATATTATTTAATCTTAATATTTTAAATTTTGATATTAATTTAATTTTATATTGATAATTTGATAAAAGATTTGACGCTATAAAAAATTTGTTAGGATTAAATTAATATCAAAATTCTAAATTCTAAAACTAAATTGATATCAATTTTTTTTTAGGATCAAAAATTGATATTAACTTCAAAGTATTAAGAGTAAATTAATAAAAAAAAAATTTGAAGAATGAATTGATATCAACTTTAAAATATTAAAATTAAAAAATTCATTCACTTGTTTTATTTTTATAACCAACACAAGAATGTGATGACACCTTTTTATGTCCTGATTTTTTTCTTTTTTAGTCACAAATAAATTTTAAACTATATGTGCAGAAGAAGAAAATTATACGCAGCTCGTAGCTAAACAACGATATATGCGATTTAACTTTGGAGGGATGTGATGGCTACCAACAAACTGATGAATGATAGAAAAACGAAACTTGCATTTATCTGATCGATTATATATATATATATATATATATATATATATATATATATCAACGACCTGAAGTACTATGTACATGTTTATTTTGCATTTTGCAAAGGCCAAACTTTAGTCACCGTAGAATATCAGAACAAGTAAATATCATGGGTTTAATTATGATTAGTAATCAAAATAGCTGTTTATAACAGATAAATTGACAACATATAAGGTTTTTTTTTTTTTTCTTAACTTTTGTCATGTGATAACATATAAGTTTACGGTCAGAGATGTTAGACTTATGATCATAACTAATGAAGCTACACAATTTTAGATAGAGTCGGAGATGTTACAAAATGGGCTGTTTGCATGTCTACGGGAGCCCATAGTCGTGTTACACTGGTGGCCCATTTCCATTTAAAGCAGCGCGCAAACTTACTAGGCCTTCCGTATATGTGGTCAAGGTCCAGATTGAACGTGAGTGCAATCTCGGTAATGTGTAATTAGCCTATAGGGGGTGACAATGGGGCGGGTTTTAACTTAATCCGAATCCGTCCCGCACCTCATTAAACAAGTCTTAACTTGCCCCTATTCTACCGTGGATTTTAACTTTCAAAACCTGAATCCTACTCACAAACAACTCATCCTAACTCGTATCCTATCCATCCCTACCCATTACTCCTTTTAAATATTTAAAAAATTATTTTAAGTTTTTTTATATGAAAATTATTTTAAAATTTAGTTTGTATTTAGGATATATTTGATATGAGAGTAAAAAATAAAGTGAAAATTTTCATATATTAGTTTTATATAAAAAATCGTACATTAAAATTTTTTTATATCTTTCTTTACTTCCAACCAAATATAACCCTAAAATAATAAAAATATTTAGAAAAATAATCTTATGCATATATAAATTAAATATAGATATGGGATGCGGATAGGGTAGGGGTGGGTTTGCCTTGAACCTAAACCCGACCTTACCCGCATCCAAACAAGCCTTGGTGTCTACCCGCTCCGTTGCGGGATAGGTTTTAAACTCAACCCAATCGGGTTGAGGTGGGGTGGGTACCTGTAGATAGGGTAGTAATTACCACCTCTATTAGCCTGCCCCACTTTACTTGAAAACAATACTTAACAATATTAAATAAGCACTCAAGGCTTGGCTCAAACGGCCAATAGATTGGCCTTGCAAACTTACACCCTAGGTTCAAGTCAGCTAGAGGCTGGCAGTGGGTAATAAACCCTCCCCACTCTCCCAACCCAAAAAAAATATTAAATAACATCTAGTACTAACCAAAAAAAAAGAAAACATCAAGCACAAAAATTAAAGTTATGTTTGGATGTGTTTTTTTAAGGGAGAGAAGTATTTTTTCTCAAAAAAACATTTTAAAAATAAATTTTAATATTATTTGTTTGTAATTCTCTGAAAAAGTAAAAGTAAAAAAAAAATTAAATTTTCTTCTTTTTTGATAAATAGATAAAAGGTCTGTTTTGATAAGCTTTTAAAAAAAGGACTCTAAACTTTTTTTTAGTAGAGCTTATTTTTTGAAAAAAATTATTTTGTATATGGATTGACTAAGTGAGAAGTATTTTTAATTTTTAAAAATATTTATAAGTCTATTTCGATAAAAAAAATAAAAAAGTCCTTCTTTTATAGTCAAATTATAAAAAAAATTCAAAAAGAGAACAAAGAACTAGAGTTTGATAAGAGATAAAAAAAGAAAGATATGTATTATAATTTTGAATAAAGATAAAGGATATTTTTAGAAGATAATTTTATTAAAAACTATTTCAGCTTATGCGTTTTTTAAAAGCTGGATATTCCAAACTTTTTAAAAAAATGGTAAATTAACTTTTTTTATTACAAGTATTTTTTTTTTAAAGTTGTATCCAAGCACTTTTAAAAATTTATAAAAGTATTTTTTTAAAAAAATAAATAAATACTTTTTTCTTAAAAAAAAATCTAAATGAGCTCATAGAGTTACTTCTCCTAAAAATAAAAATGCTAAAAGAGAAAAAAAAAATGATCTCCTACTTTTTCATATTATTTTACTTTTTTATTTGTAATTTTTTCTTGAAAACACCATTCTTTATCCATTAAATTGTAATTTTATATTAAAAAATATTTTTATATTTATTACATCTAAATAATTTAACAACTTATAATTCTAATAAAAAATAGTTGTACAATTACATCTAAATACAAAATAATTTTTTGCTTCTACTTTTACTTTTATTTTTATTTTTACTTTTAAAGAAGTACTTCTCCCAAAATTTTAATCAAACATGCCCTAAATCTACATCATCAAATGAATGTTATGATGTAAAAAATAATAATAATGGTTATGATTCTTTATAATAAAATTGAAGCCATTGATATATTCCTTTTAATGTTGATAAGAGGTTTTTCCTAACAATATATATATATATATATATATATATATATATATATATATATATATATATTGTTAGTATAATTTTTTTATACGATCAATTAATCTTAATATTTTTTTTTTTGTGCAAATCTTAAGACATATTTAACTTTTGAAGTAATATTGTTAGAGTTTAATATTTTTAGCAAAATGATAATACATAGTTGATAGATAGTGGGTTCTTTTTTTTCAAACACTAGTAGTACTTTGAATTGAATCTCACTTTTTGAAGATGAAAAATATTATGGTCTTCTGACTCGAATACCTCCGAAATAATGTGCAATACTAATTTCGATTATGCATAGGCATTTGGATATGTTAAACAATTAAGATGGTTTTTATAATACCCATCTAAAATTAAAAGATTCTAAACTCTTTTTAGATGGTCCAATAAAATTTAATCATATGTTTAATTTAATTCATTAAAGTATATATTTTAATTTTATGTTTAAACTCACTATATTTTTATTTAGTTTCAATTTTACTCCAACACTTATTATTCCAATTTCTATTCCAATCATTTGACAAGCTATTTTATCCTAATATCTGAACAGTCGAACAAAAGATTATTTGATTTAAAATATACAAACAACAGGAAATGGAAATAACATTCACCAAATAACCCCACATCTGTTCATAAAAAAATAAAAATAAAAATTTAAAAAAATAAAACCAAGCACTGTTCATATACACGAAAAAAAAAAAATCCAAGCCCCATTCGTATCGGAATAAAACCATCCCCATCTGTTGACAGCCGATACACAATTTGCCAATGAGCATATTACGCCCGCGGCACCGGCAAGCATCTATCTTCTTCCGCTGGTAGCACTGGCAATTTGTAGATACTACTTTATTAAATGAATTTAATCTAGGATTCATTTCTTTTTTGTTTTTTGGTTTTTTTTGGGTGATCCATGCCTTTGTATATGTTTTAGAAAATCAACCAATAAGTGCATAGATTATCGAACGATGATTGCTTTGGTTTAACCGGAAGTCTTGAACTCAAACTTTGGGTATGCAATTATATTAAAATTTGAAAGGAACAGTTTTGTCGCTTAAGTGATTTTATCTGATTTGGACATGATTACCTATGGTTTCGACATTGGAAAATCAAAATCATAAATTAGAGAGCGTAAATTAATAGAAAATACCAATGACCACACCCGTCCTTTGGCACCAGAAATGATAATTTTGTCAAGGTAGGAAGAATTGATAAATTAGACCAAAGCTGATTATTTATCTATTTTAAATATTAAGGAATTATTAATACTTTTTTCAATGTTCTTCTCACATTAATTCTGATTGTTAATGCTGAGTGAAAAATATAAATATATAATTATAATTATAACCTAGGAATAGTTTTATGAAAGTAGTGCTAATGGGGTTGACAAATTTGTTTGGCTTTCTATTCATGTATAGCTACAATTTGAGTTTGGTGGTTTGTTTTTCTTAATAATGGATGTTTGATAAATGCCTCTGTAAGTATTCGTTAACTATAAAGACATTTTTTATAAAAAATGTTTTATAAAAATAGTTTATCTTTTACTATATATATATATATATATACACACACACACACACACACATAGAAGTATTGCTAACCTCCAAACCTTCATATGAAGGTTTGTTAGTTCCACATTTACTTTTGGATACAAAACCCACTCCTCTTCTTTATTAAGCAACTTATAATTATGGGTCAATTTATAATTTTTATTTTGTCCATATTAATTACTTCTTTCATTTTTTTCTCTCACCTAGTTAATATTCCCTCCCCATTACTAACTACCCAATAATATTTTTTTAATTTTTTTCTCGTGAATATTACATAAATGATATCAAAAATTAAAATAGTATTGTTGTATGCTAGATAAATATATTTAATACTAATTTGATAAAATATATTTTATAAATTTTTTGAACAATTAGATCCCCACTTAAATAATCCACACTTTATACATAATTTTTTAAATTATACAATTCAATTAATAATAGCAAATATTACTTAATTAATGAATAATTATTAAAACATTCTTCTTGCAATAAATTATAAATATGGAAAATTATAAATATGGTGGCGGGTATGGAGGCTAAATATGATGACGGCTAAAGGTGAAAAATATAATGTAAGTGTGGTTGGGCTATTGGGATTCAAGATTTGATGAGAGAAGGAGAATGAAGAATAATAAAAGTGGTCTCTAATTCACTAAATTCTCCCTCTCTTTTGAAATGAGGGATTTGACTTTATATAAAGAAAAATGAGAAAGAACTTTATTGACAGATAGATCAAAAATTTAAAAGATAGTTGAAAAACTTGAGATAGGACGAGATAAAAATTTAAAAAACGGTTGAAAGTTTAAGATAAATAAGATAAAAAATTTAAAAAATAGTTGAAAGTTTAAGATTATGGTGAGATTCTAAAAATTAATAGGAAGAAAATTTTATTTTATTATTTTATTATTTTTATTAAAAGAAAGAATAAAATATGACGTTTACATTGTGTATAAAAATAAAAAATTTACGACAAAAAATTAAAAAATAAATAAATAAATAAACCCACCTTCACAGCTGTAAGAAAAAATTATAGCACACTTTCAAGCCTTGATACACTCAAAGTTTACTTTGTACACTCAACAATCAAACATGGTTCAAGGCTATTTCACATAACACCTAAAGACTATAATAGTGAGGGAAGCTAAAGTATACCTTTGCCAACAATTACATATCCAAGACTTCAGATTTAAAATCAAAACTTCAGATTTGCCATTTACGCTCATCCGAGAGCATGGGCTGTCCTCCAGCTCTCCTCGGCCGCAATATCACAAGATGGAGTCAACCACGTTCATTTCCACACTTTATGACTCACAATGTCCAGTCGCAGACCTCAAACCCTTTTGTCTCAGACATGTCGCTGGAGAATAAAGGGACATACTTTTGCAAATAAAAAACATAAGGACCGAATGTGCAATATTATTTCAAGCTGATTATGAGGTGCGAGGGTAATTTTGCAATTTTAAACCTGGATCACCTGAAGCTCCAGAAGATGTACGGGACCAAATTATCCTTTACCCACAAAACCCAAAGGAAACAACACCAGCAGCCCACTTTACAAAACACAAACCCCTTACTTTCTTTGTATCAAAGTGAACAAAGGAGATGCTAATTTGATGGTGTGTCTGTATGTCCAATATAAGCGGGACACCGACAAGCATTACCCATTAGTATGACATGTGATCTTATATACTTGTTTAAATAATGTTATTTTTTGACTCAGATACAATTGAATATGCTTCGAATATCATATGGACACAACTTGGATATAATCAGGATACAATCTAATACTTTTTTTCAATTATTTAATGGATTAAAATAAATTTAAAGAACTATAAACTAAAATTTATTTAAGAATCTTGTTTGAGATGTCAATATAGTGCCTCATATTTTTTGAAAAAAATATAAGAAGTATATATGATATATATAAAGAATATTTCATATTTTTTTAGAGAGGGTCAAGAAGTAATAAAAATTAATAATTTGACATCTATAAATACTTAAAAGAAAGGAACACTTGTACTCTTTACACCATCGGTCAAAACACCCACGGAAAACAACCACCACGCAAAGAAACATAATAGGGCCATTTGCGGCACCCATACCATGTACCCACCTTGAGTTTTTCACAAACAGGAATAGATCCCATCTAATCAAGCAGAACAGCAACAAAACCACCAATTTAGTCAGCTGGGCAGGGCAGCAAAACAGCAAAAAGCACCATTTTTGTCAACAAATAACCCCAAACTACTAGTTCCAGCTAGCAAGGAAAGATCCCGATATCAAGCAAAAGCCCCACACCACGAAAGCTACAATCAGCCCCCAAAAGCAAAGGCTAGACTTCTAGCTACCAAACTATTCTGGACTTTTGAGCACACCAACTAACGAAAGTGTTTCCCCCTTGCTGGTAGTTAAGCCAATAAATACTTCACCTGACATCATGAAATTTTTTAAAGCAATGTCGTGTGATACTTACAAAATCTTGTTGCTACTTAACAAATATATATTTTTTTTGTGTGATGCTAATTAACAAATATTAGATGCAGTGAGATAATCAACAGTTCTATTCTTATCTTAGCTAGAATGACTAGATTTTAATAAGATAATTATAAAAAATACTTATTAATTGTGATAATACTTAAAAGTATTAATCTCGCATAATAATATCTTTAGAATACTGTTACCAAGAACGAGCGAAAAATCATGTCACTATCACTGCACTTTCTCCCCTCAAACAAGTAAGAATACACTTCTGTGAAATACGAAATATGTTTGGTTATGAGTCATTCCAAGCTTGGAGACAGTGTTTCTTTTCCATTAATTGGCTTGGTTTTATTCAGCATCTGTACAGCCATGTTTTTTGTCTAATCAATATGTCGAGTCTGGATAGCAGCACCTATAAGCGCCAGTAATGCCTTCAGTTGGAATATATTGCGGAAATGCGCTAGCTGTATACTTGGTTCCTTTATCTAATTATATGTAAATATGCGTGGGATATCCAGTTAGGCTGTAACTGCATGGTTAATTTCATGACAACGGAAACCAACACTCCAGAAGCTAAATATGCTTAATCAAGTTCAAATGCTCGTGAATATTAGATATAAAAATAAGGTTTAATTAAAAAAGAGTAATGCTGTTTATATATCCCACTTTTTGAAACATTTTTAAAGGGATATAATGAAATATTTCTTAAATATTGGTTGAAAGAAAAATTAAGTCTCACTCTTAATCAATGTTTAAGAAACACATCAAAGTATCCCAAAAGATGGGACACACATTTATCTTCTATATTATCTCTTGTCAATGTCACATGCTAACGGCCTGGTCACATCGAAAAAGGCTCAAAAATCCTCCAGCACTAAATGGCATTTATTTCTTCTACTCCGTCTTAAATTGTAGTTTATCATATGAGTCAGCTCGAACTTTATATATCTTCTAATTGTAGGTGGTGTAGTTGGAAACCTGAAATCTATTTCCATACTCCAAATAGAAAATTTTCGTTTAATTAGCATCTGTTCATTTGTACAACTCAGAATATCGTTTCTGTTCACAATTGAAGGTGGAAAGTTGTAATCTAGGAGTAAACAAACATGTTGGAAATTTGTTAACCACCAGATTTCTTCTTTTCTGTGTTATTGTGCGCATATGCAGGTCAATAGCATTCATGATCGCGGTGGCTAGCTACCTGAAATGACTAAGAATTAATTTCGGCGACAATTTGGCAGTTATCTCTGGATGCGATAGCGCTTTCAATTAAATTTTCCATGGACTATACTACCTGCTATGTTAAATTATGAACTAATAACCACACATGAATAGATTAATGTAGCCAAGATTAGGAGAAAATGGGTAAGACGCCAAGTCACAAAAAGCAAGGATAATGCAGAAGGAAGAGAAGGATGTGGTCCAAAGAATGTCGGCCAGATATAAGTTTGATTGGTTCAGGTGACATTGCCTTGATCAATTGCATCTTCCACGGAATCGGGAAGAAGATTTTCAGAAGGGCGCAGAAATTTTACCACATGGACATTTATGAATTAAGCAAAATGTCGTAAGATGGGAAGGATAAGTTAGCTGGGATATGAATATTCTCATACCTATAATATTGCAAGCTAAAGCTAACAAAGCCACATCTGACAACCTGCTGCAAGAAATGATACAAATTACTACCACTTACAATTTAGGATGCAATTTCTTTTCTTTGATGTAAATGGTGTGGCACCTTTAATTGTATATGTGATATTGAGAAACAAATTTAAGTAAAATTTATTGTAGTTATTGTTGAGAATAGTTGAGGCAGCGTACTAATGGTATGTAATCTAATAGCATGTTGGATTTTCCATTGTAGTTAATTCTTGATTTTCCTTTCAGTTGACATTGCCTTGATTTTTCAATATGTCGATTCAATACCTATATAATTGAAATTTACATTTATTTAAATTGTAATTGTCGGATGTCAATTGAAATGTCTAACTCATTATGTATGGATAACACATCTCTTATACATAATAGAACTTTTTTCTTCTACTCTTACCTTTAAATATTGTAAATAGTTTGGTGTTAAAGTATTTTTACATATAGGGCAAATTACACTAATCTTTTATGAGGTTAGGCCCCTCAAATTAGATGATATTACACCCAATATCTTTTAATGAAATGTGATATTAAATACCCTTATAAGCATAACACTAAGTACGCTTGTAGAGTGGCCGATATAGATGTAATAAATTGAGAGATATCATATGTAATATCCCTTAACCTTAAAGGGAATCAATAATAACCTTTTATAACCATTTAATTTCATCAATCCAATCCCTAAATTGAAAGCTCCTAGAAAGCAAATCAGATGAGTAAAATTTTATACAATTTGAAAGGATTTGATATTCCATTATCGTACATTATTTTGGTGTATAATTTGTTTTTGAAAATATAAGTAAATGCAATTATTAGATTACATATCTATCAATATCCAAGTGATCCCACGTGACTTAAACAAAATTACCTCAGGTAGGATGATACTTATGGTTTTGACAAAATATGTCCAATTTTTCTAAAATTTGATATGTTTGATTATCAGGATAATATTGCATAATTCAATAGTTAAAGTAATGAAATTTACTATTTATAAAATATTATTGAGTAAAATTATACTTTAGTCCCTGAAAGATTTATGTCTTAATACTTTAGTCTTCAAAAAATTAATTGTACATACTTGAGTCTCTAAAGATTTGGTATTATAATAACACTTTAGTTTTGGGGGAGAAGGACTCAAGCATTTAAATTGATCTTTCTTGTACATACTTAGTTTTACTCTTAAATTAAAATATCAGTTTCCTCTCTAATTCTTTTACTTAATGCTCTATCTTGTATATAATATGAAGGGGATATGAATTGCTTTGTATAAAAATAATAATTTTAAAATTCAAATCCTAAGGATCACATGTAAAATTTACTT
This sequence comes from Pterocarpus santalinus, assembly GCA_031439595.1. Classification (NCBI taxonomy): domain Eukaryota; kingdom Viridiplantae; phylum Streptophyta; class Magnoliopsida; order Fabales; family Fabaceae; genus Pterocarpus; species Pterocarpus santalinus. The sequence goes on from CM062530.1 coordinate 59,178,269, forward strand.
CAAGTTAGTAATTTATTTTAATGTAACTAATTGCATTTGGATATCTCTGATTAAATATAAGAATGAAAGAAAAAATAAAATCAAATGGTTGATATTTTTTTCAATAGAGGATCAAATTTTTAATGTGAAAGAAAATAAGACTTACTACATGTTTTATTTTAAAAATAAAGCACTTTTATTTTAATCTCTTTGAAAATAATTTTATTTAGTTTAATTTTCATATTTTTTGAAAAGTAAATATAAATATTTTTGAAAGATTTAAAAAAATGAAAAAAAGAAAACATATAACACTTAAAAAAAAATCTTATTTTGTACTCCACATATTTCATAGTATCTACAAGTCCCAATTTCCCTTAACTCTATCATAATAATATGCTAAATCATTACTCTATCTAATATACTTCCTCCATTTTGGAAATACTTGTGATGTTAGGATTTAAACATACATCAAGAAAATAAATAAAGTATTTTAATAATAATAATAGTTAAGAAAATCAATAAAGTGTTTTAATAATAATAACAGGTAATTTAATTTTATAAAATTATTCTTATATCAAAATTATAATCTTATCTATGCTTTCTACTTATAAAGATAAAAGTAAAAAATAAATAATATTCATAATATTTAACAAAAGAGTAAAACTATAATTTGATCATTGAAAAAATTTATATTTTAATATTTTAATCCTTAAAAGATTAATTGCAAACACTTAAGTCCCACAAAACTAAAGTATCATAACACTAAATCTTTGGGGGACTCAAGTGGATGCAATTAATATTTCGAGAATTAAAGTGTTAAAACACAAATCTTTTAGGAACTAAAATGTAGTTTTTTCAATAGAATATATATATAAGACTCACTCCTAAAGTAAATAAATTCCTACCAATAAGATATAGCTCAAGTGGCATCTCCTAATCTTTGTATTAGGGAATTGTTAGCATTAGTGTTAGATAAGTGATTTGATCCTTACATGCCTATCATTTACCTGATCCTCCTTACTCCACTTCGAGCACTTTAAAATATATATTTCATATTTTATTTATTTATTTATTTATTTTTTGATTAAAAAAGTTTAGGTCAATTTGACGCTGATCATCTTATCAATGTTAGAGCACAGATCCTGAATTCAAAGAACATTTATAAGAAAATTACAAATTGCCTACAACCCATATCCTTATAAGATATAAACATCCTTTTTTAACTGCACCAACCCTCGTTGGTCCCTTCATATTTTTATAAATAATATAATAGAATGCTACTTAATAAAGAATGTGTTAATGTCGTAATTTGGGATGTAATCAGGTCAAGTTGGTTCAGATTTAGGGGAAAAGTGAATCTAAACCAATCAATTTTGATTGGTTCGGTTTGGTTTGGGTTCAAGAAATTTTTTGATCAAGTTTGGATTGGTTCGATTTGATGTTCGAGTTATTTTTTTGTTAAAAAAAAAAAGAACTACCAAATATCAACAAAAGGGACTATAGATCTATAGATCTGTAGATTTGTGCCTGTGATTCATCGACCTTCTTTCAAAAAACAAAAGGGAAGAATGGGAAAAAATTGAAACTCGAATGTAACATTAATGAAAAAGAAGGAAAACAATACATGATCAAGCTTCAGATCTAGAATAAGAAGAGCTCAACCTAATCACAATCACAGGCTACAAAATACAAATTAAAAAAATCTCAACATACATTGATTCTACATGCAAAGCACAACCAATAAACAATTTATTAACAGCAAATCACTACCAATGGTGGTTGGTGATTGCAGAACAAGGAGCAATAGGTTCAATTCGGGTTATGCCCAATTGACCAGTTAACCTGAATCAAATCGAACCAATTTAATCGATTCAGTTCGGTTTGATCGGTCGACCCGATCTGCTTACATCCCTAGTTGTAATTGTCTGAACTTGATCAGCTTACCATAACTTTCTAGGTTGTACCGTACAGGTTGCAGGGGTATCTTGCTCCCTCGTACTTTGTCTATGATAACAAGAGAAAACACCTCACAATTCCAGGGAAAAAAAAGATTAAACTAAAATCATGCAAATGAAATAAATACATATGTAGTCATCGGATCGCTTTTTTTTTTAATCACAATGGTGCATTTTTACCAGTTATTTACTAATATAGTATAACTTTTTAAAAAATTTACCACACTAGTAAATTGTATTTATCAAGAATGACATACATTAGAGGTTGGACCCAAAATTTGATACATGCAAAAGTCATCACCATTATGCACAACTTATATTATAAATAAATTTTTAAATAGAAGTCACATCTTTTGGTGATCATTTTGATTTTTTTTCCTCCTATACATCATACTTATAAAGAATAACTTTGCTTTTATATACACACACACACACTTAGGAATTGAATCCAATCGAATTTAACATTTTCTCATTAATTAACATAACCTTAATTTTTGGAGGAACAACTTAGAAACTGAAAATAGAGAATTGATAGTACTAATATAAATTGCTAAGTCTCATTATAATTTTTAAATCTATTCATATATTGTACACAACCAATCTAAAGTTTTTTTTTTAAAAAAAATAATAACAACAATTAAAATATGTCATATTGTAGAACAAACTCTTATTTAAGGCTATTCCATAGTTATCAGGAAATTTAGAAACATGCATTGCTGCAAATTAGTATTAGATAAAAAGAAAGATACGGTATCATAAATTATATTATTAAGTTCCCCTATGGCTGCATATCATAAGCTTCTTCCTCTTCACTAAATTTACTTACATTATCTCTTATAACTAGAGTCACATTCTCTATATCATAATCTTCTATTGTGTAATTGTCCGCTCTAACACTTAAGTTACTAGGACCTATAAGTATGTAAGGATCATGATGCTCATAACTATTACTAGTATCGACTATAAATGAACTATGAGGAGGGTCATAAGATGACGTTTGTGAATTTTAAGATGAGAAAAAAATTCATATCAATAATAAAACAATGTAATTAACATTTGTGATGCACCTTTTGTATTGAGTAACTATAATAGCTGACAAATAGGATGATATGAAGTAAATATAGTAAACAAAGCAAATACGGTTTGCAAGGTGGTATTTATAAGCATGGAACCCGAGTAAAAAAAATAAAATATGCAGTGGTGGTATTTATAAGTATGGAATCCAAGTAAAAAAATAAAATTAAATTATTGGAAATGCAAAGAAGTAGATACAATAGTTGTTATCTCATGAACCTCATGGTTATTAATAAATTTTATTAGATTCAAGCTCTACATAAAAAGGGGCAAAAAAAACACGAAGGAAAAAAAATTACAAACTAAAGTGGTATATAACGTGCACAACTTTAAATAAAAAAAAAAAGAATATATGTAAAATTATTCTTTAGAAGTATGACTTACATTAAAAAAAAAAAAAAAAACAAAGTCATCACCATAACGTTCAACTTTTATTTAAAAATTTATTTATAATATGAATCATATACAGTGGCGATAACGTATATAAGCACCATAATGCGACTTACACTAATTCTGTAAATTTTTTAAAAGTTGCACGTAGCAGTGCTGTGATGAAAAAGCCGTCACCAGACAGAAACATTCCGAAATTCCAAACCAGCTCCTGTTTTTGTTTTTATCATTTTTCCTATGTCTCCCTCTCACTCTTCACTTTCGCTTTTCTCTTTCTCTTTCTCCTCTTGCTTTCAAGCTCTCTTCTCCTCGTGTCCATGAACCTCTCCTCTTTCTCTGTTCATGGCTTCCAACACGACGACCACCACCCCCCTTCCCAACCCAACCACCTTCTCCTTCCGGACCCTCATCAACCCGCCGGCACCCGGTCGCCGGAAACATCGTGATTCGGCCGTCACCATCGCCGCCGCCCTTCGCCGCAGGAACACTCTCATCAGCAAGCACTCGGGCTACTGTTCCCCCGTGAATTTGGGGCACGGTTTTCGAAAAAGTGATGTCACGGCGAGGAAGCTCGCAGCTGGGTTGTGGCAACTGCGGTTCATGGAGTTCTCAGGTGATGGCGGTGCTTCGTCCATGCCTCAGGTATATCATTGCCGTTTCTCACTTTCACTTCATTTTTAACATAAGAATTTGTTCTTATTCGGAGAGCACTTAAGAATTTTTAAGTGTATCATATAATATAATATGTCAATGAGCAAACTGTTTTCTTCTGATATTATGACTTGGTTTCGATTTGAGAATATTCTTTTGTTGGAATTTCTGTCTGTTGGGAAAAAAAAGGAGGCAAGCTTCGTAAAGGGAAGTGTTTTCGGGGTTATTTTTTGGAAACTTCTAATTTATTTCTGTGATGCTTGCTGGCTGAAAGCAATGGAAAATAAAGTTGGTCTCTTATGTGGCCAAAACGCACGGCTTCAGTGGTGAACTTTGTGTTTCTGTGCTTTTCTTATCATAGATAACTAGATAAGCCTATTTTGTCAGGCTGCAATTAATATTCGTATTTCCGGTTTATAAAGGGTTATGGCTTTTGTTTTGAGGTGACTACTCTGGTGGATATAGCCTAATGGTGGATTTTGTGGATTGTTGTGTATTTGCCGGTATTTTCAACAAATAACGCTGTTAATTTTATTTAAAATATCGGTAATTTTGTTCAAAATATTGATAATTTTTTCTAAAATATTGATAATTTTATTTAAAATACTAGTAATTTTGTCAAAAACACTACTGATGCACAAAAATTCACAAAATCCATCATTAGCCATGCCACTGGAGAATTGGCCTTGTTTTGAATGAATAGTTTCATGGTTGTGTTTTTGATATTATTATGTTGAAGAAACGTAATCGAGGTTCAGGTTTAATAAGAATCCGCATGTTTCGTTTGATTTTCTCTTCGTATTTAAACTTCTTCTCGATGTTGTTTTAAACGTTTAGATTTCTTGTTTTGGTTTTCTATTTTTACTTTTAGTTTGTGTTGTACTTTACCAACTTGGCTATTTCTCTTTGTGACCCCAACTCGAGCTTGTTTCCAAATCCCAACTCAAACTTTGGTTTATGTCACTAGCAGTCGAGCAGGCGTGAAAAACAAGTCTAGTGACTTCCACTGACAATAGTCTCAATTAGCCTTTTAAAAGTCACCAAAAAAATAAAATAAAATTCGGTCATTGGCCATATAATTTATATTTCTCCATGTAATTTTGCCCCCTTGTTTGTCCATTGTCTCAAATTGGTATACTCCACATGTTCTTAATTTCAGCTAGCCAATGGAAATGTAAAGATCACGCTTCCCCATTATCTCAATTCCAGAGAAAAGCTTGAGGCGACAAAAGATCCGCTAAGAAGGCAAGTAACCATCTTGCGTTCAAGAAATGGACTTCTATGTGAGGTACAAGTTACATGCTTATTATTATTTACAAAGTTACACTGCTTCAGCTACTTGAGACTGGAAGGCTATGTTAGTTAGGCTAAGACTATATATGAAGTTCCCCTCCATACTCTATTCACAAAACCTTTGTTGTATCAATCTTAATAAGATTTGACATCTTGGGTAAAAGGTCTACATTATCCAAATATACTTTAATCAATTTATGAAATGATAGTAATAAATCTGAAATATTGGCCCATGGATGCTATAAAAATGAAGAAAAAAGTTAGAGAGCCGAAAACATTTGCCACAATTAAGTTGTTAAAATAATGTGGCATGCTATTGACTATTAGATGAATGGCTGGGTTCTACCACTTTATTTCATCCAACAACTCCCATGATTTCTATCAAGAAATCTTGTAGAAATTTTCTGCCTGTGTAGCATCTGTCAAAAAAGAAGGAAATGAATAATGTTACTATGTTTTTCTTCCTGACAACAAACACTGAGCTTTTATTCCTAACCCATTACATTTCAATTTACGTATTTTGGGATTTTCTTCTTTAGCTCGTATCTTCTATGCAGTACCTCAAATGTTCAAAAGAAGAGGCAACAAAATGGGACCCTGCTCTTGCTGAACCATTCAATGACTTTATTGAGATTCATGGCAGGAAGCTTCCTGAACACAGAAAGTTAGTAGGCCACCGTGGCTCAATTGTCACTGCTCTACTAGAAGAACTCCTTCGAGCTCAAAGATCTATCAATAAGCTTAAAGCTGCACAGAAATCCTCAAAGGAAAAAGTCGAACAATTTTTGCAGAATCTTGAAGAGGAAAAAGTCTCTTGGAAGCACAGGCAACACCAAAAGATTCGAGCAACCGTAGATGACTTAAAGGATAAGTTAGCAAGGGAAAGGAGAAGTAGAGAGACGATGGAGTTGCGGAATGCCAAATTGGCACATGAACTGGCTACAGCCAACTCATCTGCCAAGGAGTTTATGACAAACTATGAGAAAGAAAAAAAAGAAAGAGAACTAAAGGAGGAAATGTGCAATGAATTAGCTAAGCAAATAGGAGAAGACAGGGCTAAGCTTGAGATATTACTGAGGGATTCATCAAAAATCTGCAAGGAAGTGCAAGAGGAGAGGAAGATGATGCAATTGGCTGAGATTTGGCGCGAAGAACGAGTCCAGATGAAGCTAATCGATGCAAAACTTGTACTTGAAGATAAATATAAACAGATGGTCCAGCTGATTAGCTATCTGCAAATGTTCTTGAAATCAAGAGGTGCTGAGCTAGGAAACACGGAGCTGGAGGATGCTCAGTTGATAAAAAAGGCATTCGAATCCATAAATATTCAACGTATTGTGGAACTTTCCTATGATTTCTCAAAGACAAACGAGACATGTATCATGCTTGAGGAGCTCAGAAAATTAGAGAATGCTGGTGAGTGGGCGATTAAACCATATTCCCATCCCACTCTTACTGGCCCCTTATCAACAATCCACATTGCAAGTCTTGATGAAGAAAACAGAAGCTCTGTATTACATCAACCAAGTCCCTCTGGTGATTATAACACTGCCTTAAAGCCAACTAATTTCGTAGAAACCGTTGGTCGTGTTGAGGATCAGAAGTTTAGCTCACCACCAGGAAGGAGAGACACCAATCTTATTAATATTAGCCAAGGCAAGAATATATTAGGAAGTGAAGCAAAATGTAGTGAAAAGGCCATGAATATGGTATGCTGTGTATCAGCAAGACAATCAAAGTGGAAGGATTATCCTGTCTCCAAACTGCAAAGGTCTTGCCCCAATGGTGGAACAACTAGTTCTTCTACAAAATCTTCTCAACATAAAAGGCCAGGTGAGGGTAATGGCAGGCACAAACACAAGGATTTTGTTGCCAAGCAGAGCCCAGCAAATGCTTACTATGATGAGTGTAACCGGAGAAGACTCTTGACAGGCTTAGCTCAGAGCAGCAGGGCTATTATTTATCGAAGTAAAGGTTCTGTTGAAGGTGGCTTAAGACACACAGAATTATTGGAACAACGAAAGTCAAGAGAAACCATGAATCCACACATAGCCCGTGGGATGAAAGGATGCATAGAATGGCCACGAGGCATTCCTAAAGCTAATTCCAAGGTCATCCCTTTGGAAGAGAGAGTGCGAAGCCAGAAATCTCAAATGCAAAACATACTTAAGGCGAAGGCTTAAGACCTTGTTTGATGAAGGTTAAGTAGATGAATACAGAGTGGAATAGAATTCCACAAGTTTTCTTTTTCTTTCTTTCTTTGTTTCCTCTTCCACAAAAGCAACACCTCCTTGCCACCGTTTTCAGCTTGTGTGTTGGAGACAACATTGTGATTGTTTATCTTTTCAACCTTGTTGTCAATTGTGAAATCATAGTAGAGGGATATAGTATTTGGAAATTTCTGTTTGTGGCTTATTCAGTTATTCTTTCTTGGCAAAAACAAACCATTTCTGGCCCTAGCAAGAGCTTTTTCTTTCTCATTGCTTGGCAAGTTCTGGTTACGTTGTGTATGTAATAAATTTTATTTTTAATATGAGTACACCATACTTATTACCTCTGAAATCATGTCATGCACATTCATCGTTAGTATCAGTAACTGTTATGATACAAGGAAACAATGGTTTTGGACTAAAACAGAAGAATTAATCAAATAAATACTTGCTGTCACTCATCTCACGGTGATCACAGAAGTGAGAATACTAGCCAAATGTGCGATCTTTCACATTTCCCTTTCTGGAAAAAATGAGAGCACAAGATGTGAAGACACAAGAAAATCAGGAGCATCATCATAGCATGCCAAATGCTTTTCTTAGTGCTGTCTTAAACAGTTTAGATTTAACCTATGCGCATGAATACACATTATATTAATAATTAAGCAAAGGATTTAATGATTAACCCTGACCCCATTAAGCCATATTATGCCTGCTTTAAATGTTGCTAGCAACAGCCGTTCCTTATGACGCGCCTATAATTTATGCTGCCGCTTTTTTTGCTGGCGAATATGGTTGATTGTTTAGTAGCTCCTCCAAATGGCAGGACATGACATTGTTGACTATGTTTGTCTAAACCTTCAACATGTTTGCATTTATCTTCACCAAAGAAAGATAGAAAAAGGTACAACATGTTAGAGGAATGGTTTGTTGAACACCCTGGCATCGTCCATAAAGGCATAAACATTAAACAGATGAAGACAAGACAGGAACTGCGAAAAACCAACGCTGTGTTCCCTATGTTTCATGTCTGTTAGGTAAATGTCTCCAACTCCATGCTGTGAAAACAATGAAGTGTGAACCCCACAATGAACAAATTGTCACACCTAGTGATTTGATAGTTCATCCTTATACCTAAATGCGTATTGATGCTCTAACGAATTCAAATAAATGGAGATTGAATTTTCGAGCAGAACGCTCTGGAAACCAGAACAGTTTCCTTGCTCGAAAAATCTTTACAATATTGTAGTGAATTTAAAAATTAATTCACTTCAAGTCTTCAACACTCACAACGTGGTAGTTGACTCCAAACATGACGGTGGCAGCAGAGGATTGATATTTGATATTTACACTTATCTTTTCTTCGTTTCTTTTACATTTATTTAATCTTTTTGCTAAAGTTGGTCATAATATTTTCACATGTATATGGATTATGAAGAGATCAATTTATCTACAAAATTTGCAACATGAAAAGCATTAAAAATGTTATAAGTATATGTTATTCATTTTTATATGTGGTATATAGTACACTATCAACTTTTAATTACATGCGGACTAATATTAAAGCAAAGAATTTCGATGTTTGCACAAAGATTTTATTCGATTTATTAGTTTTCATATTGTTTTAGTTTTAAAATTTAAATTAGTTCGATTTTCATTATATAAATATGGGTGTTTTTTTGTACATAATTTTGATATAAAAGTTGATATCAATCAAAATAAATTATTAGAAATTGCAAGAATAATCTCAATTCATTTCTGTGATACTCTTGTATGTTACTATCTAAGGGGGATAATGGGGTCATATGAATATATGATTGATAATCCATATTTGTATTGTACTGATGTTATTGGAAGGTTGCAGTGATACCCTAAACCGCTCAAATTTTTAGATTGTCTAATTCTTTTTATTTCTTATATTATTTTGGTACATTTATTTCTTATATTTTAATATTTATCATTTAAAAATGAAACTTAATTATTTTTAATTAATTTTTATTAGCGTAAATCAAAACTATTGATCATATAATCATATTTTTATCTTTGTTTTATTTTTATTACTTTTTTACTTATATTTATTAAAGTAAAAATATTTTTTATTTTTTAACAAATAATAATAATATCAAATATTTATAGATAAATTACTTTTATAAAATTATATTTAAATGAAACAAAATGAAGTCTTTTAATATGTTTATATTTTATACATTTTTAATTTTAATTCTCAAAATTATATTCAATACTTTTATATCTGAAAAAATTTTAAATTTTACTTTTTCAAATAATATAAATCAAATATAAAAACCGATATTCGAGACTTTAATTAATTATTAAAAATTATTAATATAACTTACATACCTGAATTAATTTTTTTTACTATATATAGATTTGGTAATATTTGAGTTTTCCATGTAGATAAATGATTCAATAATTTCTTATATCTTAGATAATTTGTTAGTGTTATATGTGATCATGTTTTTCCTGAAGTCTATGAAAATTTTATGAAACTGCATTTCAGCTGTAGCCTACAATAGAAAGGGCATGACCATTTGACATGTGTCGTAATTATTTATAGCTTTGACAATTAGCTCTTCCTGGTATTAAATTATTTTTTTAAACTAAATTATTAAAGAGATTAATTTTGATGTATTTTTAATATAAAATTTTTTTACAATATTATTTAATTAATATTTTTATTTGTATAACTTTTAATATAATAAGCAATTGAAATAAAACACTTTATTTGATATATACGATCATATAATATCTATATAAAAAAATTTTTCACACAAAGTATCAAAATTAATTTTACTATTAAATCTCAATTTTTTAGGAATTAAAATATATATTTACCCAAAAATCTATAGCAACAATATACCAAAATTTAAAAATAAAATATCTACTATTTTTACCCCTTTCCATCCTTTATTTTATTCCCTCCCTTTCCTTCCTAATAACAAGCCCAAACCGCCGTCTTCAGCGTCTCGCCGCCAACCATGTCACCTATCTCGCCCGCTCCCTCACTGCTTCATCACCAGAATCATATCCACAAACACCTTCACTGCACCCTTCAGCTACAACCGCCCGCACCGGATCCGCACTCTAACTCCTCAAACCCTTCTTCTTCTTCTTCTTCTTCTTCGACATCGCCGCAACTGAATCCAGGAACGAAGGACCCATCATTCGCCACGCTTCCTCCTCATACCACATAAGGCTTGTTACTGGTGTATTGGTTTACTCCAAGCCCTTTTCGTAAAATATCTTCGTAGTTGTGATAATACTCTCTTGTTCTATTCCTTAATTTCTTAAACTCTTATATAATCCTTGTTCATTTGTTAACTATCTGGTGGCTGTCGTTTAGTAATTAGTATCATAAAATAAATATGACTCATTACATGTTTTCATAACAATACTAACAAAAGCCTTTAAATTATGCCTAACATAACTGCATAATAGATATTCTCGTAATTTAAAGTAAATCAATCCTCACTTAAAACGATAATTCTTACTAGATTTATTTTATTATAGTCTGCAAGCAAAATACATGCATGGTTGTACAAGAAGAAACTGTGTAAACTAATTTCATCGAGTATGCTGCTTAATAAAAAGGGAGAACTTATAGATAATACATAGCAAGTATCTATAGCAAAAGCAAGCGCTTCAGCAAATTATTTATTGTGAATCCCGTAGAGAGAACATGCAAAAACACTTCAATCACAAGCTATTTGCAGCCTCTATTTCAAGCAGCTGAGCTATGCTTCGCATGGTTGGTCGAGACTGAGGGTTTCTTTGTAGGCATGAAAGGCTTAGAATCGCAATCAATGCCAATTCCTTCAGAATGTGTTCATTTTCCGGAGGTAGGAGGCGTTTGTCTAACATCTTATTGAAGTTTATACTTGAATCACTAGAAGCTTGTATGTAAGAAACAGGATCACCAGGGTGTTTTCCTGTAAGAACTTCTAAAGCCAAAACACCAAAGCTGAACACATCACATTTCTCAGTCACTGCCATTGTGTAAGCAAACTCTGTAGCAGCCAGCAGAGAGAAGTGAAAATTAACCAATTGCGAACAATGACATAAAGAAAGTTGTGTTTGATTTAGTAGGATCTGAGTTAACTGTTAGTATATAAAACAGAATAAATCTGCCATATTAATCGGGCTCTCAAAATTAAGTTTTTGTTGTTATCAAGAAATAACAGACCATAATATTTTCTCAAGTAGAGCAATGAACTAGCTAACTGATAACAACATTTTATTGAAGCTATATTTGCTTTTAGTTGTCTCTGTCTTTCAAGAACTTATAGATTCTGAACAAAAATTTCAAACCTGAACAGAATCAGACAGAGAATGTATGAAGCACACCTGCAGCAGCATAGCCGTATGTGCCTGCGAATGATGTCCAAATTTGCGAATCAGGATTCAAGAACCTGGCAGTGCCAAAATCTGAGACATGAGCTTCAAGATTGGAGGACAACAAAATATTCTTGCTTGATATGTCCCTGTGAATTAAAGGTGGAACACAATCATGATGCATATAGGACAAAGCGCTTGCGACACCTTTGATAACATCAACCCTCTTAGGCCAGTCTAGTTCCAATGCTTTGTTGTCATTTCCCAGCATATCAACTAAGTTGCCTCTATCCATATACTCATAAATCAAGAATGTGTGTAACCCTCCAGAACAAAATCCATAGGGCTTCACTATGTTCCGGTGGCGTGTTTCTGTCATGGATTCTACCTCACTCTGAAAGGTTTTTATACTCTCAATGTCTAAGTTGTCTGCTTCACATTTCAACTTTTTTACAGCAAATACTTCTCCTGCTTGCATCACTGCCTTATAAGCTTTTCCTAGTGCTCCCTCCCCAATGCAGTACTGGTTGTCAAAGTTCTTGGTAGCTTCGATTATATCTCTATAGAGTATAGACAATTCTGCCATTGAAGTACCAAATTGAAAATGGATTTACTCTCTTGTTCAAGGAGGTTTGTCCTGAAGCTCCTGGCTTTCTCTTATTGCTGAAGCAAAAAATCCCAACTAAAACCAATGATAGAAATAAAGCACCTCCCAAAGAAACAACAAGGGGTATTACAACCTTGTTTTTGTTACTTCCATCGCCAGGTTCAGTGAGTGAGGTATCACAAGGTCGCAGCCCTTGGATATTCCCACATAAATCTTTGTTGTTGCTCAAATCTATTGGAAGAAAAGAGTTGAATATGCCACTTGTAGGCACAGGGCCCTCCAAATGATTGTAGGAGAGGTTGATGGCTGACAAGCTCAACATTCCACTGAGGGACTTAGGGATAGGGCCTGACAGATTGTTGTCAGAGATATTCAAGCTTTTCAAATTTGCAAGCTTACTAAGATTGGCAGGAATTTCCCCTGAAAGTGAATTGTAACTGAAGTCCAAAAATTCATTTAAGGCTGCAAGGTTTCCAATTTGGTAGGGGATTGTGCCATTCAAGTCATTGTGGCTCAAATTTAAATTCTGCAATTTGGAGCAGTCCCCTATTTGATTTGAATCTTTAAAGAAAGTTTAGGGGGTGTTTGGTTTGTTGATTTTCATTTTTATTTTCAGTGAAAATGAAAAATAGGCCTGAAAATATGTTAGGTAGTATATTTTAAAAAATATTTTCATTGAAAATGATTTTGGAAGCACATACAAAATTGAAAATGATATTTCACATTTTCAGTATTTTCAGCATTTTTAATTCTAAAGGTTGAAAATATTTTCTGTGAAAACATGGTGGCACCATGCTAAATAAGCGGAATTCCTCTCTTTTCCTTCCGCAATGAGCCAAGTTCGATCCTGGGTGAGGATCTTTTTTTTTTTTTCCCTTTCGAATGCACTTTTGCACAAATCTTTCTTATATATTATTAATGACAAGCTATGATACTCGCGCGTTGGCAATGCAGTTGGCTCGCATGGTGAGCCCAAAAATCCAATGGTTGGGGCTCGATGCTCTCTTACCCCAATTTTTACATTCTTGTCAATCATTCATTTTTTTTAGAAGTAAAAAAAGGAGTGCAGTTGGTTCTTATGTTGAGCCTAAAAACTTGATGGTGGGGTTCGAACCTCTCTCACCCCATTTTTTTATTTTTGTCAATCATTTTAATTTTTTTCAAAAGTTAAAAAAGGACAAAACAAGGGGAAAAAAGGATAGATGTTATTGTCTTTCTTTTTGGATCTATTTTGTATGGACCACTTTGAATTGGTGTTATCTAAGCTTTTCTCATGTTGAGAGTGCTTGAGCTCACTTTAATTATAAAAGGAAAAAAGAAATTGTAGGTTTTTTTTTTTATTAGAATGGAGCATAGCATATATAGATTATTTGGTGATTATGATGGATAAAGTTTAAGAGTAGATCAAGAGGGTGTTGATACTAGTGCTACTGAAGCAATTAAAATGACACAACTCAGGGAGACAATTGTCGAATAAATGTGGAATAATTATCGTAGATGATTGATAACTATCACTTTTTATATTTTGTTATAAGGTGTTGTCTTTCTCTTTCTTTTTGTATTTTTTAATTGGTTGATAAGTTGAAATATAAGAAATGTTATAATTAAAAATAGTACTAGTTATTTTGTTCAATTATATCTTTTTTTAGTATGACTATTATTTACTTACAAATCAAATATATTCCAAATATATTTTATTATTACAAGTAATTTTTATAATTAAAGTTCTTTTATAATATTTAATTATATATTATCATATGTTACACATGTAATATATACCTATAATTTATCACTTTAAAGCAAGAATTTCTAGCAATTTTTTAAAATCAATAATAAAATAATACTAACTATAGTATTTAACTATTTATCTCTGTCCAAGTCAAAACATAATAATTGATAATGATAATAAAAAAGCTTAAAAGAGTGAGCTATTTATTTTATTCTTAATCTTATTATTTTACAGTTATTTTTTATTTTAATAAATACTTTTAGTAGATCAATAAAATGTGCAAATCAAATATATATCATTTTTATTATTAATAATAAAAAAATTTATTATCTCAAATTTAATTTTGAAAATTATATTTTGAAAACAAATAAATCAAACATATTTTTATTATTTTTATTTTTTGGAAACAGAATATATTTTTATAAATCAAACATATTTCCTAAATTCAAAAAATCAAAAAATAAAAATCTTTTTCAAAAATTGAAAACAGAAGATATTTTCAAAAATCTTAATGCATATTGGATAGGGAAGGAGACATGTTTTCGGTGCATTAATGTTGGCGAAGAAAAATTTTCATCTACTTTTTCGATGGAGCCAAATACAATGCCGTGAAAAGAGGAAGAAGTTTTTCTTTATAAATAGAAGGCTTCATCATGTTGACCAAAGACAAAGGACACAAAAAGCTCGTGATTCAAATTAATCACCGCATTGCAGAGATCGGAGAATATTGCAGGGCATCAGATGAGAGAAATATTTTATTATAAAAGTAAAAGAAGTAAATTTAGATCATATAATCATATATAGATGATAAATATAAAGTTGTTTAAAGGCCATATGATTACTTAAAAAAATCATATGACTTTATACTTTAATTTTAACTATTCATATAAAATTCAATGATTAAGATTTATTCTTACTCTTACAATGAATTACTCTTCTCAATTGATACTCTCCCTAGAGAATGCATATACAGGGAGCATATCACATAAGAGGAGTGGTTAATTGTGAGAGTAAGAGGGGCAAATATTGACTATTGGATTTTACGTAAATGGTCAAGATTAAAATTTAAAGTTATATGACTTTTTTAATTAATCATATAGCTTTTAAATAACTTTAAATTTTGATCATCCATGTATGGTTATACGACCCAAATTTACCTATTTCACTCTCATAATTAATCACTTCTCTCGTGTGATACGTTATATATATATAAAGAGAGAGAGAGAGAGAGAGAGAGCGAGCATTTTATGAGATATATAGAGCGTGTTATGAGAGTTTCTTCTATTTATAAATATAAAGAGATATATTCTCTTATTTTAAGAGAGTGTCATTATTCTTCTCTTATATTTAATGGGAGATTATAATATTATTTTTCACATAATAAAAGTCTTCTTTTCTATCTTATAATTTTTATCTCAATATTAAAATATTTTTTACGTTAAATATTTTGTATTAGTTTTAATTATTTCAACTCTATTTAAGTTGTATAATATTATTTTAATAACTCTAATAACTAATAGTGAGATCAGAGCCACTAGTTATAGTACATGCTGTGGGGTTTAGTTATTATAGTACATGATATGAGTTCTGTTGTGTATATATATATATATAAATATATATATATATATATATATATATATATATATATATGGGTCTTAGTGTGTTTCAAATTTAGTTTGTCTTTATGTATTTAGCTATGGAAGAAGTCCCACATTGCTTATGAAAATATTTTAATAAGCATTTATATATGATGGTACTTAATCGATAAATACCTTATGGTATTGAGGTAGCATTGTGGACTTGAGCTTTAGTTAAATACACACGCTCGCCCCGCCTCGCCCCATCGCGTCTCGTCCGCGCGCATGTGAGCCTGCCAAGCTTTTACTACCCATACGAATTTATTTTTAATTTTAGCCAAAATTTCTTTTTACCGTTGCAGCTCTTTAATGCTCCAACGGCTCTTTTTCTGACCGTTATTCAACGACTAGTTTGTAATGGCTCTTTTACAATAGCTATTTGTTTTGCTTATATAAAGCTTGTTACATGGCTCAACACCATACACAGAACAACAACCATCTCCCCATTCTCTCTTCTACGCAATAGAAGCTACCCCCACTGCTTCTGCTGCGTTTTCTGCTTCTTGCAAGGTCTGCTGCTCAACGTACCGGGATCATCGTGTGGACGAGTTCCTGTGGAAGCCCACGTCTAATCCTGGAGGGTTAACCTTCAACGCCATTCCACCGAGCATAGCTTTGGGTAGAGCGGAATTAAACCTTAAGGACAGTGCTCTGCACGATTCGTGATAACCTTGTTCTACTACTTCTTATTGTTGCTATTGTCATTTTTATTCTTACTACTTAAAGCTAAAATACTAATGTTCAACATAATTTTCTACAACAAGTTCACAATCACTATTCATACATGTAGTTGTATGCTTTTGTAGAATTTGTTCCATATATGATATAAATAATGATGATACTAATGTATAAACCCGTGCAATGCACGGATGTGAAGCTACTATTTTTCATTTAGGAAAATGGCATTATAAAGGAATGATAATTTTGTAATTAACTTTAAATTTTTTTTAATTTTTTAATAACAACTGTGAAAATATTATTTTGTAATTAGTGTTATTAATATTAAGTAGTAATGATTAAGAAAATAGTATTGGTCTTCTGGTCCAAAATATTTGTTTAGAAACTGGAATAAAATAGAAAACTTTCAAATCAGAACAGGTAATTGTCTAATA
The DNA here is from genome assembly GCA_031439595.1 of Pterocarpus santalinus. NCBI lineage: Eukaryota > Viridiplantae > Streptophyta > Magnoliopsida > Fabales > Fabaceae > Pterocarpus > Pterocarpus santalinus. The sequence goes on from CM062530.1 coordinate 59,195,256, forward strand.
AATTATTATTCAAACATTCTGAAATACTTCTTTGTATACAACATTTGATGCTATTTTGCATGGTCTACCTTCAATATCTAATATTTGTACCTTAAGACCACTCTTTGTTTTCACTCTTGAAACTATAACATACAGCTGACCATAGGAGAAAACTAGTTTTGAAAGATAAAATCCTACACAAGAAAGAGACTGTCCTTGACTTTTATTGATTGTCATTGCAAAACACAATGCAATAGGAAATTTTCTTCTCTAAAACTTGAAAGGCAATCCTGAGTTAGATGGAATCAAATTCATCCTTGGAATATATATGTTATCTCCAACATTCCTTCTTATAACTATAGTTGCTGCAATAATATTTTTTCCCAAATGGGAAACAATAACTACAAAAAAATTGGCTTATGACAATCCTTCAAAAGTGTACCTTAAGACACTATAAAGTGTTGCCTCTAACAAAGGCTATACTTTTAAAGCTAAAGGCATCACTTTTAGTGGAGTTGCCAGATCAGGTGTGGCCTTCTATCAGATGCAATACTTTTTAGCTTAGAAAGGCAACATTATTTAAAAATATAACCTTTGATGTAAGCAAATACAACACTTATGGAGAACTTTTAAACCACACTTATCAAGCATTGCAACTTTTGGCAACACTTAAAATGTTGCCTTTGAGTCACTATAAGCAACATTTTTCTATCAAAAGACAACAGATTTTTGAAAAATTAAGCAACACTTATGTATGCTTAAAACAACTTTTTATAAGTGTTGGCAAATTAGGACCTATAGTTATACTTTACAACTGTGCCCTTTTCTCTTGTGTTTTTCTTTCTTTTTAAAATATAAAACTAAAATTTCTTTAATCAGGTCTACATTCAGCAATATTTTTCCTTTTGACATTATTATCATATATTATAAGCATGTATTTTAAATCAGATTTGGTAAATATTATTGTAATTTGAAATTTTTATTATATTTTTAATAATTATTTTAAGAAATAGAAACATTTATTTAGTATGAAATTCTAAGAAACAATATCAGTTAAAGATGACATTCAAAGTATTAATGAAGAAATCCATAACAATATTGTTCAATGTATTCATAAGTAACTCAAAGTATTAAAGCTATCAATGTCACTACCAATGAACTCATAATAATAATAATAATAATAACAATAATAATAATAATAAAAGATGTCTGTAGTTCATAATAGAAAAAACATTCATTATAGGCAATCTTTATATACTTCAAATAAATTAACTAAACATCTCCATTGTCATCTCCAAGTACATCACCAAAATTTTCCTGCACAATTAAATTAAATTTTGTTAAAGTAGTTGTAATTACACATGCAGATGAGTAACACATCAAACTTTAAAAATTATAGAACACAAACATGGCATATATATAATTAAAAAAATCAGTTTAAAAAAAAATCCACATATACGGTAACAACATAAAAAAGGTAGAAAGTATAAGAATTTTTTACCTTACCATAACATTAATTGTAATCTGAAACTCAACTCTAGTCCACTATTGCTCTTCACAAGTCTTACTTAATCTGCTAAGACAAACAAAGAGTTAAATAGATGCCATGCATAATTAAGAAGATGGATTATTTGCATGCTTTTCTGTTAGAACCTTTGAGATTGTATCTTTTTGTGCCTATGGATCGCAAGAAGGTGACTAACTATACAATTTTTTTCTTTATTTTTCTAGTCTTTCTTATTTCCCCTTCTTATTGATATGCTTCACTATAACTCCATGGTAATTGATTTCTTAATGACTATAGAGAATTGATGTTACATCCTATTTACAGCATAATCCTATAAAAAGAATATATGAATATAGAGCAGACTCTCTTATTAAATAAAAAATAAAAGAAAATGTAATTCATTCAAAATCCTTAACATATATAATATTAAAAATTAAATCCTATCATGCATCGATTACAATAAATTGTGCAAAAGGACTAAGCGGAAATCACACTTAGACATTCACAAAATGGCATTTCAAACTATATATTCTATGCAAAGGTGACTATAACTAACCCATTTCACGAAACAATTAAGCTGGTAGTAACTAAAATATTGCATAATATAATTTTATGTAATTGTGACTAGCACGTTAGTGATTTGCGATGTATACAAATGACATGAGTTCTTCAATTAACTCCTTCTTTTAATTTCTTTTTACAGCAATACATAAATTAATTTGAACTTATAATGCCATTGAAATTACAAACCACTACATTAAATTGGTTGGCTACTAGAATTTGAGTTCTTTATTCATTCATTTACATTGATTAGTTTATGTGTCTTTCTAGCAGCACCACACACAAGCAAGACAAAACTCTGTGTGCGTGTGTGTGTGTGCGCGCGTGTGTGTGTGTGTGTGTATGCAGCTGATTCATGTAACCCCTTTTTTTGTATTTTAGTATCTTCTACACAGTTCCTTAAAAAATTTTAAGCCCCAATGCCAAGCTCCAATTTCTCATTTTGCATGTAATTCTCCAGTCAGGAATTGAAAAAACATAGAAAGATCATTGTAGACTGCATGATACTCCCTTACTTGCCTTAGTTATCAAGCAAATTTCCTAAACCAATATAGAATAACAAATAGCTTCATTGATTGATGGTCGAAGTTCAAATCGTTGGTTTTCTGCTCAAACCCAAAATAGGGATAACCAGATGCTCTGAGTTTTCAAATCACGACTCCCATCTTTTTATACAAAGACTTTAGAAAAAGGCAAAAGGCTCATTTGGAGTGAGGGACAAAGAAACAAAAGTGAATTAAGCAAAGGAAATAGGCTGGATCATGTTTAAGAATTAAGATTAATAATAAGTGTCACTAGCCACATAGAATAAATTGTTCTAGTTTCAACCTTACCAAAATTTTAACAACCATAAAGGATCAAACTAAATAATTTCAATTTGAAAACTGCATAGTGATAAAAAAAAAAAAAATCAGTGATGCAAATGTAACGTCTGTCCAAAATGTTTTCAAATGGGATAATAAATTCTAAGAAAGGTTTTCTTTAAGTATTATATCCGGCAGCAACTCGGCCCCCAATTATTTGAATGAATGGGAATCAAAAGTTAGTGATGATATATTAAACTCTTCAATAATGAGGTAAGAGCTACTTATGTTCCCCCCCTTCTGTGTGAAACATTCTTGCGCAGTCAACTTCCCCTTAATACATTTTCTCTAGAGAAATTCTTATATGGTCCGGGGTACCACGTGGTTGTACTCCCAACCAATCATATAAGTGCATTTTCATGGAATTTTGTATTAATGGTGAGTCCCATATAAAATACACTTACATGATTGGTCTGAGAGCACAGCCATATGATGCTCCTGAACCATGTAAATATTTCTCTTTTCCCTAACCCTTTTAATTCCAAAATTATAATGCCATAAAAGAATTCAGTGAAGATAATAGACAAACAAGTAAAAAGATATGATAATTTCTTTCCCCTGGTGTTCTTAAGAAATTTTGTCTGAGTAAAAAGAACAGAAAGATGTAAAAAATCTTCTTAAAAGTTAAAAGCTATATAACTAATTAATAAGCACATTGTCTTTGATTATCTCTTCTTCCAAAACCAATTAGGTACGGAGCCTGACATGCAGAAGTAGCATAAACTCGTTTATTTATGTCAGGTTCACTCAATTCCAAATCTAACATCGTATGTATATAGAAAAGTTTCATTATAAATTCTTAACTCCCATAAGCTTAAACCATTCTCTATTTGATATTTTTGGGAAGTACATACTCCAAATATATTCTCCAGTGCTCAACAAGACATGCAAACAGGAGTAGAATGATCAAGAGCAAGGAATTTGACAAGCAAAAGAAACTTACAGATTTCGTGTTTATTGCTTATTAGACATACAAACAAAAATTAAGAGAGAAAAGTTTATGACACAACTAGTTATTTTCCTACGTGAAAAACCAAACAAAAAGGGAGAACCATATATTTGGTATACATGGCAGACCGACAAGGTCCAATTAAATAAGTGCAGACATTAGCCAGCTCGGTTGCTTTGGCATGAGTGCCTAATTAGGAGACATTCAGGATTAATTTAACGCAATTTCTCTTATTATTGCACGTATACTGTGAATGCCCAAAGACCTCGTGCATTTACTTGGGATTTTAAAAATATTCTCTATAATTGTTGGCAGAGAAACATAATAGCACCAGTAAGAAACAATATTACAAAAATAACATGAGTTATCCATTCATAGTCCTAAAGAGTTTTTTTTTATTATTATTATTATTTTGGAAGGGGAGTTTGGGGTATCGAAGGCAGGCATAAATTTAAGTGTAAATTTCGATACATATAAAATTGAAAGTGAAAGTAGAAACACAAATTTCAAGCAGAGGAACACTGCTTGGATGCTATAACGCGGACGAATGCTCATTCATTCGCCAAAACCCAGACATTCAAGACATTCAAAAAGCAAAAAAGGATTGAGAAGAATGACATTCGGAGTCGAATAACCCAATCAGCAAGAGAGACCTGAAAGAACATTCTTGAATAGGAAAGACAGCTTAATGCAGAAAAAAAAAATTAAAAACAAAAACAGAAACACATCCTTGACTCAAGAAGGGAATATCGTAGACTACCTTGCAAAGCTTGACGGAGTGACGGAGCTTGATGGAGGGCGAGGCCAGTGACGCCATGGCGGTGATGAAGCTTGACGGAGAGTGAGGGCAGTGACGGAGCTTGCAGAGAGCGAGGTTAGTTACGTCGAGGAATGAATGCAAAGTTCGATCTATCAAGGAGAACGGTTTGAAAAGCCATATGTTGATCATTTTTGAATGGGATATTGTGAGGGAATTTTGTTTCTAAAGGTTTTTGCTCCTTAAGGTTTGCGAAAGTTTGGTAACGGAACTAAGTGGAAAAAAAAAATTAGTGGGAAAATTTTTTGTTCTTGGCGGGTATTTAGAAAATTATTATAAACTACACTTTGGCAGCGTTACTTATGAAGAAAAAGTGGGAATCATTTGAAAAATGTTGCTCTTTGTTAAAACAAGTGTGGCCTTAGTCAATATGGTAAGGTAACATTTGAGAAGTGTGCCTTTTAATCCTTAAAAGCACCCTTTATAAGTGATGCCAAATAACCGTGGTTAAAGCCCCTCTTTAAAGGTAACACTTGTAAAAGTGTTCCTTATTGTAACATAAGGATACACTTTTTAAATGTAGTCTTAAAAAATATGACTATAGATCAAATTTATTGTAGTTTAATCTTATACTATTACAAGGTCCTGAAGTCTGATCAATATTCCTTAAAAACATGATTGGTACTCCCTTTTTTAGAATCAATCTGTGATTAGGTAATTCAAATGATTTGATGTTGTTTAAGAACTCGGTTGTGAACCCCCCTGATGGGGGACAACCTTCTTCATCTGATATACATGTTGAATCCGAGCTCAAATATTTTGTTTGATCTCCTGGAGTTTGTGATAGTATGTACTCATTCACTTTTTCCACGAATTCTAAAGTTGAAGCAAGAATTGCCTTTTTCTCAAAAAATTTGAAATTTGTCATATTGATTAACAAATTTGGATTAGCAATTTAACCAAATCAGCAAGAGCATCATCAGAATTAAGAGTAAGAAGATCTTCTGGAACTTCAAACTCTGCTTTCCTATTTTACAAATGTGCCCCAGATCAACACTCTGAACTCGAAATCAGCACTGAAATCGGAAATTAGAAATGATATGAAATCTTCTTTGCGATCGTTTCTAATTTTTTATTTCAGTGTTGTTTTAGAGTTCAAATTTCACGGCACCATGAAATGTGAGCTTCTTTGCATTATTTTTTATTTATGATGTTTCCAAGTTTAGAGTTCACATCAAGCCCAGAACTTGTGTCAAGCTGAGGAAAACTAACGATGGTAGAAAAAAAATAATCTATAGCTATCAATTTCGTCACATGATAGAAGATGAGTAAGACGAGGCTAGGCTTGACACAAGTTCTAGGCTTGATGCGAGTTTCTCAGCTTGTCACAATTTTCAGTCTTGGATCTTAACTTCTACTGGTCCAAAGAAAAAATTACTTCCAAATGTTCTTTGAAATAGATATCTAGGACAGCTAATGGCGAAAAGAAACACGACCTAACCAAAACATTGTCTATATAAAATTAATTTTTCTCAATCTTCATAGGCATTTTATTTTATAAGACTGGCAAATGATAGTGGAACTCATAAAATCAGAAGGCTAAAAGCATGTTACAGATTTCTGAACAGATTAAATGCATGCTTCATCAGATTGTTTCAAGGATTCAGATAACAAATCCTGTATTAAATTTTTGTACATATTAGAAACTTCATATATCACTAAAATTACAAAATTCGAAAAATACACACTTGATTGATGATAGTAAAATATGTTAAACCTTTCCATCCGTTATGTTAACGGTAGGGACGAAAGAGCCATGAGACTTTAAGTCAGAAGATGAATCAATTGGAGTAGATAGTTCCAGGATATTTAGGCACTATTATCAAACAATGGACAATATCTCCAATTATGAACGTAATGATTAAGTGACTATATGCAGGAACAACATCGAGTTCATGGAATTTGTCTCCCTGGTAAAAGATTACAAATCAGTTAAGAACTTATAATACAATAAGTTACATTTAAACAATTTAAGAGGAAAAGTTAATGGTGAACTCATAGAAGCATCAATTAGAACCATCTCAGGAGAATTTGGGACTTTGGAGTTGTTAAAACCGGAAACACTCCAAAGACAAATAACTCGTACAACTATATTCCATGACTTTTTCGAAGGGGTTATTTTTCAAACATGGTTGAAGACATCCAATATAGCCATAGCAGTGTTTCAAAAAAAAAAAAGGCGGACACGAAGTAAGATTATGAACCATAGAGAATAGCTTTGATGACTTAAGAAATGTTAAAAGATAGAAAAACTACACCCAAAGCCCTGAATATATAGACCAACAAAGAAACCAAACACATTATCACAGTCGCAGAGCAATCAAAAAACAATCATTCAAAATGGCATAAATGAAAGCGCAATATTATATTTTGCAGCCAACAACAACCAATAGTAGAAACGATTTGCACAAAGTAAATTACACCTATTAGTTTTTAACACAAAACCCTAAATGAAAATTGAATGACCTTACCACTTGAACTTCAATCCTCCATCGAAGGTGAGGAAGATAACTACAAACAACCAATGAAAATAAAGGTACATCATTAGTTGCGGATTTATCGATGAATAAAATTTAAAGCAATGGACCAAAAACGTGTGTGGATGAAATGGAAAAGCGTGCAATGCAAGCCTCCCGCAGTTTTGCCTAGGAGATGGAGAGTATATATCTCATGTGGGAAAATGTGGACAAATAAATTACCATGTTTTATGGCTATAAAAAAATTAGTGAATAATTTATTGGTAGAAAATGTTTTTTCATCAAAAAATATATTATAATTATCGCTAAATGATCAGTGTCTCCTGAATGATTAGATAATGTTTTCCAAGTTTAGAAATTATTCCAAAAGAACGGGAAAAACTTTCCCTAGAAAGGGCCCTAAATTGTATATTTTATAGATGTAGATTCATGTATATTGTACTATTTAAAGTGAAAAAAATAGATCCAGTTTAGTAGAAAAATAGATCCGATAAAATACCATCCGCACAAAATTTGAGTTTGAGAAGCCAATGGGAGTAAATTTTTCCTATGAAAACTAAAGATAAAAGCAATATAAAGGAAGGACAATTGCTTAGCGACAATTGGAGTCAGACCCAATGGGAAAACTAACAACAAATGGAAAGAGATAGATGACAATGTTGTTGCCAACTTGCATTTAGCAATGGTAGATTTAGTATCATCAAGTCTTTGCAAAAACTTAAAAAGATGACAAAGAAAATTTGAAATGCACTAATCAAACTGTATGAGGTCACATCACTTTACAATAGAATATTATTAAAAAGAAGATTGCATACTCTTCAAATGATAAATCCACATCACTCATTAATTATTTCAACAATCTAACTACATTATTTTCCCAACTTACAATGTTAGATTACAAAATAATGAAGAATGAACGTATAAAACTTCTACCTCGAAGTCTACTTGACTAATATGATTAGCTCATCATCAACATAACAAATAATAATATTGTTGGCTTTCTATCCTTTGATGATTTAGCTGGCACTATTCTTAGAGATGAATACATGTGTAACAAGATGGAAGATAGATTGAAAAATTCAAAGCAAGCAAAGACATTGTCAATAATGAGAGAGAAATCAATGGAGCATGCCTCTATAGTCAAAAAGAAGAAAGAACTTCAACTGTTATCATTGTAGCATGAGAGGGCACGTGAAGAAATATTGTTAGCATAATAAGAATATAGAAGCCTTTGGAAGCAACAACCTCTCAATGGTGTGTTGTGAGTGCCTCTGAAAATGGAGAAATGCTATATATTAAAGTAGCAAATAGTTTTAAAGGCAGAAAATAACTCACTAATATTTGGATAATAAATTCAAGAGCAACTTGGCATATGACTCCACCACTACAACATAATTGAAATTTAGAAATATTTTTTATCAAAAAAGTTTCTATTTGTATTAGCAACATTTTTACTATTGTTATATTTAACTTATTTTACTAAAGAGTTTTAGCAACATTTTACCTTTTTTTTCCCATAAGTATCCTTCCATTAGAGGCAATCATATTCAAGCATTTGAGATTTTATAGGGGGTATGACTCTCTAAATACCAATCACTCTATACCAAGGGCTCGAGCTCGGGACCACTAGTTAAAGGGAAGGAGTATTTATCACTCCAACCAACTATGTGTTAGTATTTTACTTTATTTTTTATAACATTTAAAAAATTTTACAATTTACTATTTTTGCAACATTTCTAAAGAAATATTGTAATTTACTTGTTTATAACATTTAACAAATGTTGCCAATTTGAATACCCAAACTAATGTTCATCTAGCCTAAAAATTTGTATTTTAGGTAATCTCTTTTATGCATTTAGTTTTACTGCTTATGTGTATACCAAGAAATTCTAGGCTGTATTCTATGTTGCGAAATGTATGATTAACACAATTTTTTTGAACAAAAGTTTTTTTTTTTCCAGAAGTTCATCCATATTACTTTGCAAAATGATAAAAATAAATTAAAGTCATACAACTCTTTTAAAATTGTTGAGGATATAACATTTATTGTGGGTCAGCTCACTCTTATGGCAGCAAGAAAAATACAATTGCATATTAAAGGCCCTTTGCCAGCTAGAATAGTCCACAATGCAGGATGCCAAAATACTCAAAAGGCAGAAACCAATTCCTCTTGCACCTTAGAATGAAGATCATCGATAGTAGAAGTTGAAAACATGGGCACTAAGACTCCCATGTCATTCAGGTAGTTGCAAAATTTGCAATTATGATACAAGGAATTAGAAATAGTAGCCTGACAAGATAGGCAAGTTTGCAAAATTAGAGAAAATCCAATATCTTAAGGCAAATCCTGCCCCAAAAAAAATGATCAAACAGAACCACGTAAAAAAGATTAAACCCAAGAATTTCAAAACAAATAAATATCATGGGATTAATTATGATTAGTAATCAAAATAGCTATTTACAACTGATAAATTGATAACATACAACGGTTTTTCTTTTTTTTGTGATAACATATAAGTTTACGGTCAGAGATGTTAGACTTATTATATTTTTGTTCTTTTGGTCGAAGGCTTATGATTATAACTAATGAAGCTACACAATTTTAGATGGCGTCAGAGATGCTAGAAAATGGGCTGTGTGCATTTCTACGGGAGCCCATAATCGTGTTACACTGGTGGCCCATTTCTATTTAAGCAGCAAGCAACCTTATGTGGCCTCCCAAAAAACCATTACGTGGCCTTCCCTATATGCGGTCAAGGTCCAGCTTGCGCATGGTGCAATCTCAGTAATGTGTAGTTAGCTAGCCCACTTTAATTGGAAGCGGTACTTTTAAATATTAAATAACATCTAGTACTGACCAAAAAAGGAAAAACCATCCAGCATATAAAAGTTAAGGATGTGGTTGGATGTGCTTATCTAAGGGAGATAAGTACTTTTTTTTCAATTTTTTTTGAAAAAAATATTTTTAATAATTTTGATAAAAAAGGTATTTTTAGTGTTATTTATTCATACTTTTCTAAAAATATAGAAGCAAAAAATAGTTGATTTTTTTTTTTGTCTTTTTTAGAAGCAAATAAAGAGACTATTTAGATAAAGTTTTAAAAAATAGATTCTAAACTTTTTTTAGTAAAGCTTTATTTTTTAGAAAAATTTATTTTATATTTGAATAGATTATTTGAGAAGTACTTTTAATTATTAAAAGTATTTATAAGTCTATTTAAATATAAAAATAAAAAATAAAAATACTTCTTTTATAATCAAATTACAAAAAAATATATTTAAAAAGAGAAAAAGGAATTAGGATTTGATAAAGAATAAGAAAAAAAAAGATATTATTATAATTTTAAGGATTGATTGCAGTTTACCCCTTTTGCATTATAGATTATGTACACTTTACCTCCTACATTTTAAAAATATGCAACCCGATACCCTATATTTTCACAATGTGCATTTTGGCACCTTCTGTTAAATTTTTCATCAATTATAAACAAAAATACAAGATGTCATATTGCACATTTTGAAAAGTTAAGGGGGGTTAATTTGCATATGATTCAAATATTTAGGGGAGTATAGTACACTTATTTGGGGCCAAAATACACATTGTAAAAATGCAGGGTGTCGGGTCTCACATTTTTAAAATATAAGGGGTAAAGTGCATATGACCTATAATACAGGAGGATAAATTATAATTAACCCTAATTTTAAATAAAAGTAAAGAATATTTTTGAAATATAATTTTGTTAAAAACCATTTTTGCTTCTTCTTTTTTTAGAAGTTAGGTACTCCTAACTTTAAAAAAAAAATGATAAAATAACTTTTTCTATTAGAAGTACTTTTTTTAAAAAAATGAAAATCAATCTAAATGAGTTCAAAGAGTTGCTTCTCCTAAAAATAAAAGTGGTAAAAAAGAGAGAGAAAATGGCCTCAGATTTTTAACCCACTACTTTTTCATATTATTTTATTATTTTATCCTTATTTTTTTTGAAAATAGCACTCTCTATCCACTAAATTATAATTTCACAAGAAAAAAATTATTTTTATAGTTATCACATCTAAATAATTTAATAACTTTTGATTCTAATAACAAGTAATTCTATAATTATATCCAAATATAAAATAATTTTCTACTTTTATTTTTATTTCTATTTCTATTCCTATTTTTAAAAAAGTACTTTTTTCAAAATTTTAACTGAAGAAGCCTTAAATCTACATTATCAAGTGATGTTATGATGTAATAAAAGAATAATGGTTATGATTCTTTATAATTAAATTTAAGCCATTGATAAGAAGTTTTTCCTAACAATATATATATAATTTTTAAAAAAATAAATATTAATATATTGTTAGTATAATTTTTGTATATGATCAATTAATCTTAACATATATTTTTTGTACAAATCTTAATACATATTGTGAATACCATATTTTATTCAAGACAAAAAAATAAAAAAAATAAAAAAGAGAAAGACAAAAAAAAAAAAGTTAACTCATTTGCCTTTTAGAATAAAAGAATAACCCAATTATAAAGTATTTCGACCAAAAAAAATAAAAATAAAAATAAAAAAATAAAATCAAAATCAAATCAGAATAAGTGAGAATAAATCTGGATAAATCTCTTAAATTTGATATTTTACATCTAAATCAGATCAAATTTACTAACTACCATTAAAATAAAATTTCAATTAAAATTAATCAGACTTAATTACAATTAATCTCTTTAACATATATAAATAGGTCAGGCTATTTTTTTTTGAGAGAGAAGGGGGGGGGGGGTTTGCTTTTTGAAAGAACGGCAGTAGAGGTCACTGATGGAATCGCGAAGTCCACTTTCAGCTTCATATTTCTGATTCGTTGAGGTGCGTCGGTCAATATATTTCTTCCTCATTTTGCATTAGCTTGTGTCATTCCTTTCAATATAGTTCATCGTCACTCATTTATTTTGCCACTGTGCACGTTTTCATTCAACGCAAATATTCACAGACATATTCATCTCGTTGCATCTGTTAACCACATTTTCCTATACTTCCTTTACCATCTTGTATCAATTCGCTCTGTTTCTTCAATGCAATAAACAACCAGAAAATTAAAAAAAAAAAAAAAAAAAAAGAGCCACAAAAACCCCACCCTCAACCATACATAGCCGCCACCAATAACCCTTCAGTCACCATCAAACCACCATCGCAGCCACCACAACCTTTCCAAAAGACCATTACAGCATCCCCACGCCTTATATCCCACCAAACGAAAAAACGAACAACCCAAAAGAGAAGAATCATCACAACAAAAGGTACGAACCCACCACCGTGACCTCCGCCCAAACCCACCATCGCCGTCGCAGCAGGCGGACCCCCTCGCGAGACACCATCACGCTGCCATAGCCACCGTCGAACCCAACGTTGCCGTCGCAGCAGGTGGAATCCCACGCCGCTGCCACCACCAGAACCGCAGTCCCATGCCGCACCTTCAGCCTCCATCCACCACAGTCCCAACCTTCACAGCCACCAATCCCTTCCACGACCGGCCCCCACGTCTGCCCCTGCCCACCTGCATCTCGAACCCACCTCCACCGTCGCAGAGATGAGGCGCTGCGCGAGGCCTCCCCTCCGCCACAAAAACGCCAGCGCCATCGCCAAACTCCGCCAAGCACCGCCGAAGATGGCGTCGCAGTGGAAGACGGCGTCGCGAAGTCTGACGCTGTGGACCCCTGCATCTCTCTCACCTCTCCCTATTTTTGCTCTCAATTTGGATATAGAAAGAAATCAATTCTTTCCTGTTCTGCTTCTTTCGTTCCCTTATTTCTGCTTCTTTCTTTTTTTTTTTTTTTTAATTTAATTTTATTTTGTTTGTTTCCTTTTCTGTTTTCTTTTATTCTTCCTTTTTTTTTTGGCAGATGGCCCATTATTGCTCGTGATGTTTGTATGGGATGGGCCATTTTCATGTGAGATATTTTGTATCATTTGGGCTATGTTGTTCCTCCTGATATGTAAAACAAAAAATGAAAAGAGAAAAATTAATATGTTTTTTTAAATCTATGAAACAATCTACAATATTGATGTATGGTTTCTCCATTCTCAATGGTTGTCTGAATTATAAGGGTTTATTGTATGACTTAAGCTATCCTAAACCCTATGCGAGATTGTATTTGTTGTTCTTTTAAAATTATTTCTTTAATAAAATCAACTCAATCACCAGAGGATTAGTAAGAGTAGGCAATCTCTGTCAAATCAAAAATTAAATTTTCTTAAATTTGATTCAATTTTAATTTTTTAAATAATTGTAACATTAATTTTACTTCCTTTTTCGTTTGTAAATAATTATTATATCAATTCTTTTTTTAAAATAATCATAATATTAATTTTACTTTTTTTTCTTTTTAGAAATAATTATCACATCAACTTTGTTTTTTTTTTTCTTGTTGTAAATAATTATCATATTTTTTTCTTCTTTTTTTTATAAATAATTGTTACATTAATTTTGCCTTTATTGTGTCATTTTCGCTTAGTAAATAATTATCATTTTAATTTATTTTTTCTTCTCTTTTGTAAATAATTGGTATATTAATTTTGCTTTGATGTTCTTTTTGTAAATAATTGTTACATTAATTTTATTTTGCTTTTCTTTTGTAAATAAATTATTTTATTTTAAAGGGAAAAAATAAATATTATTAAGGTTATTTATTAATTTACATAAACTCTAGGGTAACCATTATAAAATGGATGTATTAGAGGTGCAATGGAATTAAGTTTTCATCCTTCTCTATGCATAAATGGACTCCCGAATCTAATCTTTTTAAAAAGATCAATTTTTACAAAATTCAAAAGTTTTTTTGATTTTTCCCATAATAAAAATTGGTGGTGACTCTATTGAATTATATTTTTCAATATCTTTTGTTGCCTCTCGTCGTAGTACCCTCCGTGCATGTTGTAACACATATTTAACTTTTAAAGTAATATTGTTAGAGTTTAATATTTTTAATAATGTGATAATACATAATGGATAAATAGTAGATTTCTTTTTTTTCAAACACTAGTAGTACTTTGAACTCCACCCCTCCCCCCCCCCCCCCCGGGAAATAATGTGCAATGCTAGTTTGGATTATGCATAGGTATTTTGATATGTTAAACAATTAAGGTGTTTTCTATGATACCTATTTAAAAATTAAAGAATTTCAGACTCTTTTTAAGTGATCCAATAAAATCTAGTTATGTGTTTAATTTAATCTATCTAAGTATATATTTTTAATTTGATGTTTAAACCCACTATATTTTTATTTAGTTTCAATTTTGCTCCAATCCTTATTATCTCAATCTCTATTCTGAATATTTGACAAACTATTTTATCTTGATATCTAAATAGTTGAACAAAAGATTATTTGATTTAAAATATGTAAAGAGCAAAAAATAGAAATAACACTCACCAAATAATCCAACATCTGTTCATATTAAAAAAAAAAAAAAAACACAAAACCCAGCCCTCTTCATATAAAATAATAAATAAATTTGAACTCCATTCACATCAAAAAGGGGGGAAAAAAAAACCGTCCCCATATGTTGACACCCAATACACACCAGTCGGCATGTTCCCCTCGCAGCACCGGCGAGCATCTCTCTTCTTCTACCTACTTTGTAGATACTACTTTATCAAACAAATTTAATCTGTGATTCTTTTTTTTTTTTTTTTCAACGATTCATGCTTTTGTCTATGTTTTAAAAAATCAACTAATGACCACCTAGATCATCTGATGATAGCTGTTCTAGTTTAACTAGATGTCTTAGATTTAAGTTCTAGATACGTAATTACGTTAAAATTTAAAAGGAAGAGTTTTGTCATCTAATTAATTCTATCTGATTCGAGTAAAATTACCTCTATTAAAAAGATACTTGTGGATCCGATAAAATATATATATTAGAAGATAAAAAATCATAAATTGGAGAGCGTAAATTAATGCAAAATACCAATAAGCACACCCGTCCTTTAGCACCAGAAATGATAATTTTGTCAAGGTAGGAAGAATTGATAAATTATACCAAAACTGATTATTAATTTATCTATTTTAAATATTAAGGAATTATTAATACTTTTTTCAATGTTATTCTCACATTAATTATGACTGTTAATGCTTAGTGAAAAATATAAATATATAATTATAATTATAATTATAACGTAGGAATAGTTTTATAAAAGTAGTGCTAGACAAACTTGATCGGCCTCTATATATATATATATATATATATTGCTAATCTTCACATATTTATGTGGAGGCTAACAAGCTCTATATTTACTTTTGGATATAAAACTCACTTCTTTTTTAATTAATCAACTTATATTAATGGGTCAATTTGTAATTTTTATTTTGTTTATATTAATTACTTCTTTAATTTTTTCTCTTACTAATTAATATTCCCTTTCCATTACCAACTATCCAATAATACTTTTTTTAAAAAATTTTTCTCATGAATATTATATAAACGATATAAAAAATTCAAGTAATATTGTTATATGCTAGATAAATATATTTAATACTAATTTGATAAAAATACATTTTATAAAATTTTAAACAATTAGATCCCCACTTAAATAATCCATGCTTTATACATAATTTTTTAAATCATACAATTAAATTAATAATAGTAAATATTACTTAATTAATGAATGATTATTAAAACATTCTTATTGCAATAAATTATAAGTATGGAAAATTAAAAACTACATTCAAAAACATAAAAATAAATTGATAACAAAAAGGCGTACGGAGAAGTAACATGCAATAATATATAATAACGTATAGTTTATGATTTGAAATAATTAATATAATAAATAACATCATATATTCATAAATAGCGAGCTTTGTTCTTTTCATCAATCATCATTTGTTAAGAACTATACAGAGCATAACCAAAAGAATACAAAAAGGACGGTAAATAAGGGCTACGATCTAAGAAAAATGAGAAATGATTTCTGTATCAGGTAGACAACCATAATTTAAGAGTTAGAAGAGTTTGAAAAAGTGTTATGTTATAATGACAAGATTATGGGCACTCACTTTTTTGTGTGTGAGTATTTATAAATATCTTTAAAATTAAATGTACAAATAACTATACTCAAGAAAAATTTTGACGCAAAATAGATGTGGACATTTTTTTATAATTTTTGTATTATCTTGATTAGATCAAACTAACTAGCTATCAATAATTACATAAAAATTTTGTGAAAAATCTTACAATTAATTCATATGATACATTTAGGAGACACTCCATATGCTTCCACGCCACTTTTTTTTATTCTATCCTCATTACGTAAGTTTTGGGTTTTGAATTTTTACTAAACTTCCTAATATTTAAAATAGAAAATTAGTGGAGAGGAAATATTAATTAAGTTAAAGAAAAATTTAAAACAGCAATTAATGTGAACAATATAAAAATTACAAATTGATTAATAAAGGAGAGGAATGAATTTTATGTCCAAAAAATAAATATGAAATTTACTAACCTCTATAGGAGAATATTAAAATGATATTAATCAAGATATACCTTGGCATGTTTGAGATTCCAAATCATTGAGTCGGTAGGCTTCATCTAAAACAATATTATATTCCTAAGATGTTGAATCGAATTAAAAGATGTTCTTATACAGAAGTTACTAATTTATAATCACTGACAGTCAGCAGATTTTATTAAAAACATCACCAAATATGATTACTGACAACACAAATTGAAATCCATACAATTAAAAGGTATCAAACCTTATCCGAAATTCTCAATTTAGTTGAACTAATAACTATTTTGTTTCAACCAGTTTCTAAACCTAATGAAAGCAACCACAGAATGATAACTAAACTAAAGTGAAGCCAGGATATGGTGAAAGCAGCGATTGCTTTTAAGAAAGATGTACTTTCATTTTTAGTCGATCCATATATTATGACTAGAAACGAGTTCCAAGTATCTTAAAAGAAATTATTAGTTTTAACAAAGAAAGATGCAATCATGTAACTTTCTTTTTGTACACTGCAATCATGAAACTTTAATCTATATTAGCTGATCCATAGATCATTGAGAAATGGCTTCCGACTACTTTTATAAAGAGATTAACTAGAGGCATAAACACATCTTTAGGCATCGATTCTACTATCCATACATCATTAAGATCACTGATTGATTAGTTCATGTCCAGAACATGTTTTATTGGGGGGACCATATACACAATAATTAAAGCTAAATAACTAAGTACTTCTCCCGCCATAAATACCCAATTAAAGCCCTGATTTGATGTGGTCTGGGGACCTTTCAGTGGCAAATTGATTTAGGGTAAGTTTGGTTTAATTTTGGGTGAATTATTTTTAAAAGGAGATTTTTTTAAAAAAATATTTTTACAAAAATATTTTTAAAAAAATAATTTTTATTTAGTTTGAATATATTAAAAATAAATTTAAGGGAATAATTTTTATTTAAATAAAAATTTGTTTTTATTATTGATATAAAAATAATAATAAGAATTTTTTTAAAAGATTTTTTCAAAATTAAAAAATAATTTTTAAAATATTTTTTTAAAGATTTTGTAAAATTATAAAAATAAAATTTTAAAAAATTTATATATTTAAATATAATAATTATTATATATTTTTATTTTCACAAAAAATAAAGAGCTTTTTGGCCTTCCAAACTGTAAACCAAACGGAGATGCCGAGCAAATCATTCATATTTTAGGCTCTCATTTTGGCTAAATAATAAATATGGAGAAATTGTAGTTTATAGTGCTTTCACTTCAAGGTTATACCGAACCCCACTTGACCAAGAAACGCACTTGCCACGAGCGAGCACCATATCCACAAAGAGTTGGCTTTCATCATCTTCAAGTGGGTCTATGCAAGTGGGATTTAACCCTAGGTGATGTTATAAAAATCAGAGAAATAAATTTTTTTTCAGAGCTACTGTTTATTTTAATATTTTAAAAATATACAGACCATAACATTAACTTTTATTTATTAATATGTTAAATTGGTCCTTTCAAAATAATGTGATATTAAGTTAATCCTTTTAATATTACAATTTTATCATTAAATTACATGACCCCTAAAATCACATCAAATTAATTATTAGTATCACATAATTATCATTAAAATGACATTAAATTAATTATCTAAGAACTGAAGTGAATGCATTAATTATCATGGGAAACTATTGATTTTCATAATGATATTACTTGTTTATTAATTCTTTGGATAAGTAAGTGACTACTTTATTTCATCATACAACCATCATTTTTTTTAGTAAAAAATTTTGATAATATTTTTAGACTGTGTAACATTACTCATTATCATGACAGGATGAATGTGATATTACTAAAATATGAAGGACTAATCAAAATGAGTTCCTACTTTTGGTTTTTTTGGTCATTATATTTTTTATTGACCCGCTATATTTGTTTTAAATTTATGCATATTCACATTTTTTCATTATTAAGATTCAATTATATGTATTCATTTTAATTTTTTTGTAATTTTCAAGGTTATTCCTCTAATATTACACTGACCCCTTACATAAAATCCTATAAACTGTCAATTACCAAAAAACTCCTATAAACTGTTGGCTTTCTGTTAACTGTCACAGCAGTAGAAACAGGCAACTATTAGCTGACGCAGCTACATATGATGTTATATGATATGAAGATTGCTCTGCACCGTATTGATAGAGATACAAAAGTGTTGAGATTGGTGAAGAAAATAATAGCTTCCACATTGGTGAACTCCATATAGTGCACACCTTTTGTATCTCTGTCAATACGGTGGAAATTTTTTAGAGAATCATCCATATGATATATTGAAAGTGACATTGTACCAAACTATATGTCTTCATAATTAATTTTCAGAAATAGTTATGTTACCCATGAAAGTTGAAACAGCGTTGCTGCTTCTCTGGGTCGGTGGGTAACCATATAATCCTGTGCCTCACACACGCCTGCATGTGCACATGCAATAACTACAAGAAAGAGTTTACATTAATTTCCAACTAGCTGTAATTTTTGGCTTTTCTGTGCTATTTTAAACAGGCAATGGAACGCTGAAGTGTAGCTAAGTTAGAATGATTGCTTCTGAAGAAATTGACATGATAGATATGTATATCTGATGACATAAGAACTTGCATAGACTAAAATAAATATTAAGCATGCTAGCTAGCTATAGGTCTATAGGGAGAGAAGAAGTATGTACATGAATAGACGAGGGTGGTTGATTGAGATTTGAAATGTAGGGAAAATAAAATGAGAATTGACAGAGAAATTCACTTCTTGTATAATATTGTACTGATTTATCACTTATCCACCATTAGATAGGATATGGGTCCAATCTAAATGGGGTCCACAACCCATCCAATGGTGGATGAATAATGAATCGATACAGTATCCAGCAAAAGGTGAGTCTCCTCGACATTTTTCAAATAAAATTCAACCCTCAAAAAACTTTGATGGGTAAAGACTCCTATAAATTTTTTATTACATAATATGTGGTGAACTGGTTATAAGGGGAAATCATGTTGCCGAGCATAATTAATGGGAAAGGGAATCTATCCAGACTAGTTAAACAAATGGGAATGATTTGGGGGTTATAATTAAATAATAGCCATTGATTTGATTTTTAATTAAGTAGAGTAAAAATTGCTGTTGCTGTCAGCTATCTTTGACGTGCTACACCAGCCAATTGGAATTTGTTAATGGGCCCATTGTGAATTAAGATGTGCGTTGCATTCCTTATCAATTAGACAAAGAAAGTTGTATAATCTGGTAAGGGTATCTTTTGATTAGCGGAAGAAGAAACAGATATTGTAAGAGAAAATGGGTCTGTTAAGTATATCTGCGTCGAATTTTTTACAGTAGGACTTAGAAATATGGTTTTGACGTCAAGCCTGCTTGTTCTGGTTTCTCTAAACTGATTTTGGTCAGTTGGGAAAAATAATTTTCTTACTCTTGTTTTCTTTTTTTTTCCTAAAAGTGAAAAGAGTTGGATTCGGATATAGGAAAACAAACCCATAGTGGTTGTACTAAAATTAATCTTAGGTATATTGTTTCGAATTGAGCTAGAAAATAAAGTGTCCATCAAATTGTCAATGAAGTTGATTTACTTAGTTGATTTTCGATTCATACATCATTATAATTTTGGTTCAGTTCTTGAATTCTCGTTGATAAGTTATCTATAATAAACATTTCTTTATGTGCCAAAAAAAAAAAAAAAAGTGTCCATCAAGTTGATGAATGATGAAACAATCCAACTGGATTGAGATGGGCACATAACACTGTGATGGATGTCCCAGCTCCTCAGCTGAAAATAACAATTCAATAGAGGAGCTGATTGTGATTTTCGATCTGCAGCCAGTTATGTTGCCCTAGGCCTAGCCCATATGCAAATATGATAGAACCACCTGCACTGGTAGCATTTACCACCAAATTTTGTTCACAGAAATTAGCATACGACGTTTGTGGTGGACTCCATTGATAGGGACTCACCTGGCTACATATGTTTGGTAAGCAGTATGGCCTAACAGTAGCTAAAAGATTTTATATATGTCTATTCTAGTTTGTGATATCAAAAGCATGAGATGTTGCCTCTGGAATCCAAGAATATTAAGGCATGCATTTGATATATGGATCCAAATTCAAGTTTTTCAGAATCTACAATCCAAGAACCAAAGTGAGGAAGGGATGAAGAGTCCAAGTAGCTAGAGGCATATGAGAAGGACATGATATTGGATTCCATATGCCAAAATCGCAGTGGATTTATGGTCATCATAGATAGCTGCAAATTTCATGCATCATTCTGTTATTTCATTTACAACAGTGACACATGAGATTCATAAGTTAACGGTATAAGTGTATGAAAGGCAAACCTTATCATCATATATAATAATTGATATAGAAATGTCCGCTTTCAAAAGAATAAACCCCCTGTCCCAGCTCAAATTAAGAGAACAAAAAGAAAAAAACTTAGTTACAGCTCAAAATCAAATTAATGTGATGCATTCCTCTTGAAGGTAGAGCTGAAGAAGTACAAAACCAATTAAAGTTATGAAAAATGAAAGTATACTTCTATAGTATCAATGAATAGGAGGGGACTATAATCGAAGCATAGATAGTGGCATGGTGTCAAGGTGGAAACATATAAAATGTAGTAATGCACTCATGTAAAACATTTTAAAAACAATAGTGGATATGTCGTCACATGTAGGGTTCACCACAAACCCAATCCAATATTACCATCACTCACTATTTATCTTGCATTGTTTGCATCAGGTATATCCTACAAGTATCCATTGTTATTCTTTCCTTTTCTGTCAGAAGCCACTTCAAATTTACTCCATCTATTAACTTGTTAAGAAAATAATCAATGAAATGTGCCGTTGAGGGGGCAAAGAAAGATACTTGCTTTCCAAGCACTTTATAGGCAAGTGGCCTTTCTTTATGAAAGAGGGGACCTCGATGGCTCGATTGGATTGCCATAAATATATAATAGCATAATTGTAAAAGACATGTACTAGTTAAGTAACCCGATTCTCTAGGTTTAACAGACAGTATATGTCTGAAATTTTGTTTAGGAAATAGGGTGTATTAGTGTAGGTTGAGTTTCGGGTTTAGATTTAATTCAGTTCTCACTCAACATTATTATTGTTTTTTAAAAAAAAATCTTTAACTTAAACCAACTCAAATACAAAAACATACATTATATTTTAAGCTTATATTTTATAAAATAAGGAAGTAATTATTAAGAAATGAAAAAGTTCAATGGAGAGATAGTTGGAAAATAATCCTGTCAATACCCAACAAAGCCTTCAAGAAAATATTGTCCCTTTTTCTTCTATAATGGTACTAAATGAGAAATTATTAGGTGCTTATAAAGTACTAAGTAAATTATGTTCTAACTATTTATAGAGTGATATTTTAGCTTTAAGTGATAGTTAATGATAGGTCTTTCCACTATATGAAGTTCAAATGTCACTTTATAAATGATCAGAACACAATCCTAGTTGGTGCTCTGTAAGTACCTAATAATTTCTCTTAGTAAGCTCTCCATATAAAATACATTCTCAATGCTAGAATAAGCATGTTAACCTAATCAAATCATACAGTGTGCCCCTTTTTCCCTTTTTAATTTATCGATCAAAAAAATCCCTTAGATGTCACCTTAGTACAATTATTATTCAAGATGGTGATCCTGTGGATCCAATTGATCCCTAAGATATTGCCATCAGAAAACTTGTCCAAATAGCACCGTGGTATACTTGATCTAAATCTAAATCTGTCACAAACAAGTATATCCAACCCATCTGGAAAGCATGATATCACATGGAAATCCACAGCGTTTCCATTTCATATTTTTAATGTCCCTTGTTTATTACATTATGGCTGGTGCCTTACACAACAACAGATGAGATTCTGATTCTGATTCTGATTCTGATTCTGCAAATTAAAATGACCCACCTAGCTATATCTCTCTTTGTTTAATTAGTACTTCAGATATTATGTGCAGTATTACCAAAGCAAACTATTCTAAGGAAGAGAACAATACTACGGTTTAGCATCAAAGGAATCCCCTGCAAGTATCACATTGACTGGCACAACCAAGCATCAGTTGTACCAACTTTTGGGCTGTCTTTCTCTTATAAAGAAGACAACATAGTGGCTCAAGTTCCTGGGGACTCTGCTGCCTATGAATCATTCCACTAGCAATTTTGTCTATGATTTTGCTAAGCAACAAGTTAAGTTTCCTAAGATGTGGAATTACTTTAACATGGTGGACCATACCATCATGAGCCGCCAAAGCCAAATTTTGCTACATGATACAATTCACCCCTAAGTCACGGCCACTTTGATTCAGTATGAGTAACATCAAACAAATGTCATAGGCATTTGCAACATAGCCATACTACAAAGTGCAATAATCATCACATAGTTGCATATGATGCAATAAAATAAAATTAATAAATGGCTAGGTATGATCATGAAATTAATGAGGAAGGAGGGATTCAAAGCACAGCATAGGATGCTCGGTTGAACCAATGGGTCCCAAGTCCAGGCACAATTGGACCCTGGGCCCACTGCTGCCAAATGCAACCACTTCAAGTGGGGCCTCGGGTCACAGTGCAAGTTTTGTGTGTGTGTGTGTGTGTGTGTGTGTGTGTGTGTGGCCCACTTGCTGGCTACTCCACAATCGAAGGCCCATAGCAATTTGTCAGAACTCACTAATCAATAATAGGGTAAAATTCTGACCAAAAAATGTAATGGGGTAAAATATGGCAGTTACAATACCCTGAGCCTGAAAGCACGACCAAGGAAAGCAACGCCCAAAGCCGCACATTCATAGCAGAACCAGTGAGCTGCCATCATGCACCATGATCCTGGGCACAGTTTGGCCATTTGGGTACAGCTTTCGATTTTCTACTGGGCCTGGCTCTATTGACAGTGAAAGCCTTTGATTTTATATTGTAAAGCATTGACAAACAAAAATTATATTATAATGTTCCTTGGCTTTCACTTTAGAATACGACAACCCCTTTTCTTGAACCGCCTAATGTGTCTTAACGAAGGGTGTGTTTGTCTAAAATTATTGTCATAATTGTTTTTATATATAAGTTATTTATTTCATTTTCTATGCAAAAATTAAAAGTTATTTTTTTATCAAAATAATTTTAAACAAAATATCCCCAAAAGCTCTTATATAGACTCAATATATTCATATTTGGATACTCTTCAAAGTGAGTATTTTTGTAAAGTAAAAAGATAAAAGTTAATCTTTAAATTAATAACTTCCATTATATATGTATCTTATAAAATAATTTAAAGGTGATTGACATCTCACCTTTTTACTTTACAATAATGTCTGTTTTATATAAAGTCATACGTTATATTTTGGAACATTGACGGTAATAAGATATGAATCTAAAATTTTATATAAACTATTAAATCCCTCACCACTAGATCAATCTTAATGATTTGTCATACGTTATATTTAAAAAAAGAAATAACTTTTGCATTAAAAAATTACCTAATTTTTCATATATTATAATTAATTTATACTATATATGCGTATATGCCTTTGTTAAAAAAAAATTATGCTTTTTAATATTTTTATACGATAAATAATTTGAAATAAAATAATATTTTTTAACTCTATCCTGATTCTTTATTATTTCAACTAAATTCAAAGGGCAAAAGACAGGTGAGATTCTTGAGAGATAAATTATTATTAGAAGAGATTAAAAAAATATTTTTTAATTTAAATTATTAGCTTTTAAAGTCTATTGCATATCAGTTAATCTCATTTCAGTTCCAATCGAGTTGCTCCATTATCAGAATAAAATTCTCCCAATATTTTGCTTATTTCTCACTATTATCCTTTATTTGAGGCAATCTTATTCAGGATATAGTCAGCCATTAAATATTAATACCTTTCCTAACTGTAATCACTACATACGAGAGATTAGTCTCTTTCATTAAACCCAATCTATATTGATAAATTCTCTCAACACCTTTTTCTAGTCATTCACAAGATTGAAATATAAGATTTTACTTATAAATAATAAGTGTCAAATTATTTGAAATAACTGAAGATTCAAACCTAATTTAGTCATATTAAACTTTATTAATTAATTTGATATTATTTTTAACTCTTGTTTAAAAAATAACTTCAAACACAAATATAAGTGAATGAACAAAAGAAATTTAAAAATAGAAGTTTTTGATGCATTTGGTGAATTAGAATTAAAAGTGATTTTTTTAAAAAATTAAATATATTTATTTCATTAAAACCTTGAAAGCTTTACTTTTTAGTCAAAATTTTTTCTTTTAACTAATGAAAATTGGCTCACTTGATCGATTCTTCGTTCATATATCGTCGTACTTTGAGTTAGATTCCTAAATTCTTTTATTGGTGAATCACCTATAAATTCACCTATAAGTGGTGTTTAGTGGCATATTTTGATTTGGGACTAAAATTAATCGGTATTTCAACCCTAAATTTGAATGCACAAAAAAATTTGTTATATTCTCAATCATTATTATGAGAATATTAAATAAAAAATTCTTAAAATAATGATGAATTAATTAAGGGCTTCTAAAATTTTAAAGCACTAATTGGAGAATAAAAGATCATAAATTTTTATATATTTAATTAAGAAATTAATTTATATGCACTGATAATATAAAATAACTTTATACTATCATTCGATAGAAATGTAAGAAAGTGTTAAATTATACTCAGTAACTATCTACAATGATGAGAGATCCACCATAATTTGATATTTTCGTGCATTTTTATCGGTCGACAGTGTAAATTATTTTACACTATTAATGTATACAAAATAAACTTCTTAATTAATATATTGAAAATTTTAGAAACTTGTTTTAAGTAAAATTTTTCTTTTATCTTTATGATGATATTATCCGACTCCTTTGATGATTTTTTAAATTTATTATTCAATAAGCGCTGCTTTTAAAAGTCATATAATTAATTATTGACTTATTTTACCGAACTTGTTTTAAAAATCTCTTGTAACTCGAACTTTGTGTTGGAGTCTCGTCTCATCCTATTTCATTACGTCAGATTAAAGTGGCATTAGGTTATCTCTAATCATGATTACAGTGACCCTCGCAAGGCATCAATTATGAACTGCTGAGGTTAAATTCAGTGTCATTGTCATCGTTATCTACGAAAGAAAAGGAAATTATATTAGAACCTGACATTGTATGGCCACGCGCTGAAAGAGACTGAATTCGTGGGACCCAGCTGTACAGGGATCGTACACGTGTTGGGCTGTGAAAGGATGCAGAAGAAGCGAGTTAAAACTATAAATACCCACGTGGAGTGTGGGGTCTTGATTGGACGCATTTGACATGGTCAATTATAGTGCTATCAAACGAGTAGGGTTGATCGTTTAAGCCGGACCGTTTTGGCGTACGAAATAAATAGATTAAATTAGTTGGTCCGTTTAATTTATAGATCAAAATTTTTTAGTTTGGTCTGTTTAAGATCAATTGGCTCATTTATGTTTTTATTTTATGTTTTGAAAAATAATTTTTATTTTAAAAATAAAAATTCTTATTTTAAATTTGATTATTAAATTATATTTTTATATTCTAAATTTATATAATTTTATATTAAAAAATAAAAAAATAAACTTGAATAAATGGGTCGGATTAAAAATTGATTAATTCAAATAGGTAATTATTTTTTAAGTTTAACCCATCTATTTTTTACGATAAACAGGTTTGGTCCGATGAATTTAGCCCATTTTAACGGCTCTAGCCAATTAATCACGATTCAACTTTGGCCTGTGTTCAATTTTGCATGGTTTAGATAATTTAACACTAATTGTTTTTCAATATATTAAGCTTTTTTTTATAAAAAAAATGTTTAGGTTGAAAAAAAAACAGCTTCAACCAAATATTAAGACATACTTTTGAGTTTATCATGCATTTGAAGAGATAATTATAAATTACTTATCAATGAAGAAATCTAAAAATCAAATTTAAGTTATAATAATAAATAAGTATAAGACCAATTAGATAAATTAAGCCCTTGACAAGTATATTAAATTTAAATCATATAAATAAAAATAAATTAGTATTAATAGGTTGCACGAATTTGAATTAAATTAATTATAGTCTAAATGCTATTAATCTAGAGAAAAAAGGTAAAAAAACTTAGCTTGTTCCTCCTACAATAATGCAATGTGAGAAACCCTTAGGAATATGCATTTATCTTACCTATTCCTTAATCATTTTTATTTATATCCGCTTAGCATATCCTAAAACTTTTTGAAAGAGCTAGAAAAAAAAAATATATTAAAATTTTATTTACATTTTTACGCAAAATTACAATAATATAATTTAGCACACAAATATAGTTAAATGATAAGATTTTTTTTCTAATTTTTAAAATTAGTTTTTTACATTAGTTTTTTTTTCTGAGTTAAATGTAGATAGCGAAGTATATCCATAAAATATGCTCGTCTCTTTGAGGTAAGATAAATATAAGTTCCTTTATAAATATTATTTGAATTTAGAGGCTTTCTCTACTTTGGATCCGAATATTATTCCCTCACCCTAAATTTTCATATACCAAAAGAATACCCATGAAAAGACGAAAGGCAAAACAATGGGGCAGGAATCGAACCCATAATCATAAATACTTCGTATAAAGACGACAATCAGCGTCGTATACCATTAGATATTGCTAATCCTTTTCATCCATATATTTGACTCCTTTTTTATTTTTGATCGAGCACAATTACTTATAATTTTTGTCAAAATTAGAGTGAAAATAATTAAAGATATTATATTACCTAATTAAAATATCAATATTGTAACCTTGCCAAAATAATAATAATAATAATATTTTAACAATAAATAAGCAACACTAGCAAATAAGCGATAAACAACTTATCTAAATCTTTGACTCTTTTCATTCGGGGTACAAATAAATGTTTGACCTTTTTATTTATAGTTGATCGAGAGCAACTACCTATAATTTTTGTAAAATTTAGAGTGAAAATATTTTAGGATATAATATTTAGTTAATATTGTAAATATAATATAATAACTATAAATGAAGATATACCATGCCTATGTTAAAAAAGAAAAAAGAATATATGCTACGTCTAGAGTTTTATTTCACAATAAAGATTGGAGAAGGAGCTTGATTTTGTGATGTAATAAAAAATAAACAATAAAAGAGTTGAATGTGCTAATATAAACAAGGATTTCTTTTTTCTTTTTTCTTTTTTTGGCTGTGAATAAAGACAAAAATGTCGATTCACTTAAATATAACTTGAATGACGTAAATGATATTCAAAGCGACTTTAACTAGTTTACCTTTAATATATCACGTGTTATAGAGTTCGCATGAATTGGACCTCACATTATTACCTCCTTCTGTAATTGAGACCGAGCATTAGATTTTTTTTTTCTTTTTGTCTTTTTCTCCATTTTAGCCACAGTGAAAGATGAGCGAAGCCTCCATTTGCTCCAGAGTAATATTATTTGATATAATTTATTTTATATTTTGGATCAATATCCTATTTATTTATCATTAAATGAGGTACACCCTTATTCAGATTGAATTTTACATCCATTTAATAATAAATAAATAATATCTTAATTCAAAATATGAGATAAATTATATCAAAATAATATTTCTTATTCGCTCCGACAAAAGAGGCAAAAACCTTTTCACATGCCAATTATGGCGATGAATACAAATAGAAAGTTTCCTTCAAGAATACGCACACGTCAGGGGCTAGTGGCATTCTCTTCTCCGCTCTTCCGTGTAGCAAAAGTTGGTGTCGCGGTGAGCTAGTCTCGCGAGCGGATCTCCTCATGATAAATTTTTAAGTAAATAATATTTTTAATTTTAAAATTTTATATTTAATATTAATTTAATTTTAAAATAACTTTTAATATTAATTTATTTTTGATATTTTAGAATTTAACATCAATTTATTCTGATAGTCAAATTCTACTAATATCATTAATAATTATTCTATCTAATTTATAAATTTATTCTCTTAAATATCAATATCATCAAAATTACAAAAATTAAAAAAAAATTCCCTATTTTATCATCTCCAATTCTTTTCCATTCATCCATATTCATCTCCCCGTCCTCATCGTGCCTAACCACCATAATCATTCCCTGAGCTTTCTACTCTGGCCAACATCGATGACCTTATGGAGATTGAAACCGCCTCTAGCAATCTCAAGGACGTTGCCGCCGCTCTCATTATATATAATCTCTCATTATTAATTTAAAATATAAGACATAGATAAGATATATGATATAAAATAAATAATAATTAATTATATATTATAAAATCATATAAAAATTTAATGTAAGAAGATTTATTTCTGTTAGTCTCACTTACTGTTTAAATTGATGGAAGATTAAGAAATAGAATAAAATGTTATAGAATAATATATATTATATTATTTAAATATCTTTAAAATTAAATGAAATATTTTTAATTTTGTCAAAAATGTTATGTTATCAGAAACTTTTACCCGATTTTTAATTGTCCAAAATAGGTGGTATGTTTGAAGTATGAATATCTCACATTGTTTTACGCACTCTTGCTTTCCATATTTCCACTTTATTACCTTATAATTTGAACATATTATTTTGGTAGATATTCTGGTTGTATAACATTGTTATTTTGTTCCATCTAATACATATTACTATTTTTAAAAAAATTTGAACATGATAGAATAGAATAAGCTACGAAAATAAATTATCTATCTTATTTTAATTTATTTTTAAATAATGGAGTATACGTTTTTTTTTTTTTTGTTCCTTTTCATTTCTAACATTTAAACAATGAAAGAGAACATTTGTTTCATTTTTTTATTGAGATTAATTTTGATATACTATCAATGTAAAAGAGTTTTATACCGTCATTCAGTTAAATATTTTTATTTATAAGATTTTTAATATAATATGAGATTAAATTAAATACTTTTACTGATATAATAATATATAATTAAATATTTACATAAAACTATTTTATATTAACAATATCAAAATTAAAGTTAAATTGCTTTTCATTTTACTACAAACCATTCTATCACATTTCCTTCCATTTCACTTTTATGAAATATCCAAATATATCCTCAAGCAAAAGATGTATTTCAATAAATTGAGTAAATTATGGCCAAGGACAGTTATACTATGAATTTAATTTTTATATATTATCAAAGTAAAAATGTTTATATAGATATTTAATTATATATTATCATATTGATACAAAAATTTTGATTATCATATATATTATTTTAAAAATTTCATATATAATAATATATAATTAAATAATAATATAAAACTCTTTTATACCAACAATTAATTAAAATTAATCTTATATATTATTTCTAACCTTATATGAAAAAATGCGATTTTGTAAAAGAGAAAAAAATCACCACAGAAAAAGTTGGCGAATGAGCACGCAGCACCACCGGAGCGTGTAACTCGGTATTTACACCAACATATTTTCATTACTTGTACGAAGTTGTAATGTTTCAATTTTTTATTTCTAATATTTTTGTGTCGTCACCACTTATTTTCACTATTCCATTTTTTTTTTTAATTTTCACAATGATGCAACGAAGGAAATTCAGACAAAATGAACTCCAAACTCAAATTCAAATGAAATTGCAAAACGTTATATATACAGAGGCGGTGGGACTTTGTGCATCAAGCTTAGTGCGCTATCGTATTAGTGCAAATGAACTCGTAGTACGAATACTCCCAACTCTCCCTGCTTCACAATAAAAAATCTCCGCCACCTCCCTCCGGCGGCTCCACCCAATTCCGCCGCCGTACATGGCCAAGGGTCGCAAGCTAACCACCAGCCGGAGCGAGCGCTTCCTCGGAACCTACGCCCACGCCCAACCCTCCGCCGGCGATCCGTCTGAGCTCCGGGAAGAGGACATCTGGTCCACGGCAGACGACGCCGCGGACGCGAACTTCTCCCCAAGCGAGTGGGAGCCACGCGCCGCTGCGGAGTCCAACGACGCTGCCGCCTCCTTCCGTCGCCGGATTCCTCGCGACGGCCACCGCCACGTCGGTGGCTTGTCCTTGGCTTTCGAAAATCCGGCGAGTAATGCGGCGGTGCAGAGGGTCGTCCACCGCTCGCGCGATGGCTCGGCGGCTGCGGCGTCGCCGAGGGGTTGCCACATGGCAACGTCGGCGCCGGTGAACGTGCCGGACTGGAGCAAGATACTCCGAGTCGACTCGGTCGAGTCGCTTCAAGGCGGTGGCGCGGAGGACGACGGGTTTGACGATAGCGAGTCGGAGATGGTTCCGCCGCACGAGTACTTGGCGCGCAGCCGGAAGTCGGCGGCGAACTCGGTTTTCGAAGGGGTGGGCCGAACCTTGAAGGGCCGGGACTTGAGCCGGGTTCGCGACGCAGTGTGGAGCCAGACCGGGTTCGACGGGTGACGGTCCTGTTCGCTGGGATAAGCCGTTCGAACCGGTTTGTAATTGATTTTGATTATTGTTTATTAAATGCAAGGTGAAGGTGGTGGTGGTGGTTACTGGTTAGTTAAAAAATGAAAAGAATTGCTAAAAAGCAAAACAGTTTTAGATTTTCATTTTTGGTTCCTTTTTCTTTTTTTTCTTTTTGGGTTTTGGGTTGATTTTAACTTGAATGGATGGCTTTTGTGGGCAATGATTCGGTTGGGTGAACTCGGATGAAAGAGAGTTCACCTCAGTGGCGAGTGAGCCTAAGCATTAATTAATTAACATGTATTTGTAATTTGGATTTTCTGAATTCTGATCAAGATCATCTTAAGCTTAGTCTCAAGAGTCTAATAGCATGCTTGGATTTTTGTTTCAAACTATAAAATTATGGTTTGTGTAAAAGTTTTCACCCAAATCATAATTTGTAATTTTGTATTCCTCCAAACATGTTATAAGAGCATATATTTTATTTTCGACTTTTGATTATTTTTATTCCAATTTCTGTTTGTTTTAGCGAATTCACTGTCCTGTGTTTGTTAATTGTGAAAGGAAAGCCATATGAATATATGATAATTTGTTGATGAAGATGAATCCCAAAGCAGAAAGGGATAAATGGTTTCGCTTCAAACCCACTTAACCTACCAGCCCACAACAGACAGAAAGCAATTTGTTATTACTTTAATTTAATAAAATATATATTTGTTAAATAATATTTTTAAGGATTGAATACCATGCGACAGGCAACATCTTAATTAAAAAAAAGTTGCTTTGCAGGCACTTTGGTTGGGTGGTTCTTGTGCAAATAATGAGAATCACATAAATTCTTACAATATACCTTTTTGAAATGAGGACCGAATTTGGTAAGGGAAAGAAAATATCAAGTTTCTCTTTTTAAATATATAATATATGCCTTTTTCTTTGCCCCTGAACGCATCATAATTAAAAAATTGCCACCAGAGTCGTGGAAGCTAAAGGCACCAAAATAAAAATATTTGACTTATTGAGAAGGAAAATAATACTTGCATATATAAAAGAAATTGAACCTTTTTATACATTTAATAGATATAGATCTAGTAAAAATATTATTTATTCTACCAGAATGCTTAGATATTGTTATTTATAGAAATACAAACGAATGGGGATAAAATTATAAAAATAACACTATTTATTAAAAATAAATAAGAAAATCAAAATCTGTTTCGTTTATGATGTTTAATTGTTTATAGACATACTAGATAACTATATACAACTTGAAGATGATAAGTTGATTAAGAGCTCTGGCCAAAATTAGTAACGCAATATCACAATAGTCATATGGTAGAGTCATAGCGAGTTGGTACGAATTATGGTGGATTATGTGTCAAAACATTTTTGTTTGTATGGGATAAGATACGATTTTATCAGATTTTTTGTGTGTGTAAGTAGGAGATTACATAAAGATGTTTATTTTTACTAAATTTCATTTCATTCCGTGCCAATAGAATTTAATATCGGTTCACTAGAACAGAGTACTCAATATCGAATATTAATCTCTATACAACCAAAGCAGTTTTAAGTGCACATTCAAATATTTAGGAGTTAAAATTATTTTGGCCCAATTTTAATTTATATTATCAAAAATGCAGCTGACAAGTATTATTGCAACATTTAAAACTGACAGATATATTTTTATAGGCCAATTCTATGGTGCACCATACTAGCTTGGTGCACCATTTTAAGTATGCACCCTTTGCTAAAAAGATGCTGCCCCATGGAGCAATAGCATATCCATACCGTTTGTTGGGATTTTAACGATGTTGGATGGTGGGGATTTAAAAAAGGAGGGTGCTCCAGTGGTTTTCTTGCATTGCTGTCTATTGCTTGCTAGTAGCAGCCACCTTGGCAGCGATTGTTACTTCCCAGTGATGGTGCGACGACGACAACTCCGATGCAAGGATGGACACTAGTGACAAACCAGCGGGTGTTGGTGTGAGAACTAGTGGTGTGGTGGCTTGGATGTTTCTCTTCCTTCACAAATTGTTCTTTCTCATCGATCACAATGGCGACAGTGAGTCACGCAGTGCCGCCTCCTTTCACGATGTTGTCCCCTTCATCTTCCCTATCACGGCAGCAAAGTTCCACCACCGCCACTGTTAATACTCTCCGGCAACTTCTGATGCTGCCACTTAAGTGATGTTGCATTGGGAATAGCACCGCCTCCAAACCCAAATGCCAATGCATTGTTTGCAAAAGAGGAAGTGATCAATCTCGTGAAGTTTCCAATTTCAGAGAAGATACCACCACATTCCTTTGCACCTTGCTCTAGAGCACCGCCCTCCAAACCAGGCTTTGAGGAAGGATTGTTCGACTCATGCAATTTCATGTAGTGAAGGCCACGACTTGCTCCCCAAGAACCTTCATGTAGCGTTCTTTGTGTAGAGTTCACAGCCCTTGAATTTTTTCAATATGATTTGCAAGTTGGACTTGACCGACTAAGGCCTAGTTTGGTAGTACTCTTTGAAAGGATGCTCTGTCTTATGAGAACGATAAGCCAAATTTTTTTTATCTGGTAAATCAAAAAGTTAGGGTGTTTTTACTCTTAACTTTTAAGAGTCAGGGAGCGTTCTTGGGAGCCCTCATGAGGTACTTTTAGAGCTGACTTGTGTTTTCTAAAATTTAAAAGGTTAATATAATTTTAAATTTTAATAAAAATCCAATTTTATCTTTTTATTAATTAAGAGTTCTAATTTCCAATTTTATTGTCTAAAGGTAGAAATTACTCTCATTAATATTTGTCCATTAGTCATTTTAAATTTTAAAGGCGACTTTACCAAATACTATTATTATGACTTCTGCTTATTGAGAGTAACTTTTAGATTATTTTACTAAATGGTATTGTTATGATCTTTTGAGAGTAGCTTTTAAAGAACTTAAAAAGCTTAGCAATACTTAAAAAGCTACAATAATACCAAACCAAACCTAACTGTGATTGAGCTAAAAAGTAGAAAGTGAAGAGCATTGAGGTATTGGTTTCAGCGATGGGCATGGAGGATGGGGAGTATCTAAGCAAGCGCTGTGGTTGGAACTAGACAGAGCTTAATGAAGAAGAAGATACTTTTAACCACATTTTCAAAATGCATTTAACCACATTTTCTAAATGTGACTAAATGACACTCGAACCAGTGCCATCCCTGCTCTCTAGTCAAATTTAAACGATGTGTGGTGTACCATAGTTAAACTGGTGTATCACAGAATGAGCTATTTTCACATACACCAAGTTTTCATGTCATTACCATACAAAAATAACATAATATAAAATCAAAAAAATATATTTATGATAGAAAAACAAAGTTTGAATTAGGTTACAAACTGAAATACAAACCGAAACAAAAATATTTCAACTAACTAAATAAATAAAGTTAGCCAATGAGGTTCCTATTCAATTCTTCAGTGCAATAATTACACCCTAAAATTAATAATGTGGTCACTCCTAGTGTATTTGGATACACGTTTTGGAGCGTCAGAATCAATTCTCAATCACTGGAATTGATTTTGGGTATTTTTTAACTTGTTTGATTTCCTATTAAACACTTTCATCAAAATCAATTCTTGCTTCAAAATTGATTTTGAATAGAAATTAAAATTTATTAATGTTCAATTCTACTAGAATTAATTTTTGATATTTCTTTGTAAATTATATATCTAAAAGTGATTTTAATCCATATTATCCAAACATAAATTACTTCTCATATCAAATTACTAAATATAAATCAGTTTATCTCAAAATCAATTATATTCAAAATCGATTCTATAAAAGTAGAACCAAATATCCATCTCATCTTCTTTTGTAATTAAAGGACTTTCAAATTTGCAAATCTTCCCATAAACGTTATATCCAAAATTATCTTATTTCATTAGCAAAGATATGTAGATGAAGACAACGGGCCCACCCAATGAGAGAGTGACACCAAATGCTTTAAATGGAAAAGTGGTGAATGGTTCCCACGGCATCGGCACAAGTTTTATAGTCCAAGAGTGGGAGTGAACAATAGGATACCAATGGCATAGGCAAGCTCTATGGTTGTGCCTCTTTTGTCATGAAAAGGACGCAATTACTTTATGTTGGGCTCACTAGTTTTGGTTCTGGTTCTTAGTACAGATTTTAAGAGAGAATTTGGTAGATAACTCAGGCATAAAATCAATATATCACAACCATTGGTCCTTCTAAGCACCTAGGTGCTAGGGCTTTGACTAATAATGTGACAGAAGGATAAGCACTTTTAAGACATACTGATATGTAATTTACGTACTTTTTCTAATTCAAATAAAAAAAAAACTTACTTTCTCTACTTCTACATGTACTCAATAAACTTTTACCATTAACAAAATATTTCATATTACAAAAAATTAGACATTAAGGTTAGCTACAATAGTAGCGAGTATATCTTATAAAATGATAATCAAAGTTTGAATTTTAAAACGTATAATTGCTAAGAAGTTGTTCTAATTATAATAATATGTATATAATTAATTTGCTAACATTATCTATAAATAAAGATGTCCTGTTCAAATAGATTTTTTTATTAAGAATTACTCATACAATTTTTGACCAAAAGTAATCATTAGATAAAGCTTAATTTTAAGTGACACAACATTTATGCATTAGAATTTAAGACCATCAACATTTTCTCATTCTCTTCTTGAAATGTGGATATATAGAGTATAACAGTGGCAGAGGAGCGATATCCATTCCCCTTTTTTTTTAGCTTTTTAGTCTTTCACTCAACGTTCGAGGTTTTATATATTTTGTAATTGATAATTTAAGGAAGATATTTTTAAAAAAATTCAATCATTTTTACTCATTTTTTCTTGTCATTACAATCAACTATATTTTCACAATCTTTTCTTTTGGCCAAACACGAGTGGGGCAAGGAAGGGTCTTGGGGTCTTAGGCCTCTTAGAGTCGAACATGGTTCCTTGTGTAATGTCCCGATTTTAACTGTGATCATAAATAATACTATTAGAGATGAAATCGTCTCTTGTGCACTGTATTTCACAAGTTGTACCATACACCTTGTTCTTGAACTCAGAAATTGGATAACAGAAGTTGGATTTCAAGGCATCGTATAACCCTAATCAATGGTTTTCACCCTTTGTGCTGGAAATGAATGGAAACTAGAACTTCCTACCATGAGGTCAAGTTAAGGTAAATAGGTAGAGGATAGTCTTCACAGAAATCAGAACCTAGAAACTTGGGGAAACTTGGAACTCAGAAGCTTGGGGATACAGAAAAGGTTGAGATTGGAACTCAGAAATCATGGGACAAGGAAGAAGATTAATCTCGGAATTTAAAAACCTAGGGCAAACTTTGAACTTGAAAGCTTGGAGACAAGGAAGAAAGTTAAGATCAAAACTCAGAAACTTGGGACAAGGAGGAAGCAAACTCACATTAAGTGACACGTTAAACTCGGAACTCAGAACTCTGAAACATGCATGAGGGAGTGAAAGAGAGATAAAGATAATCTTATGGTATACCAAAAAGAAAGGGGCCAAGAATTTTAAAAGGTCAAAGAGCTAAAATAATTACACTACAAACTTTATATTCATATGATATAATATAATGTGCGGTTGAAAAATTGACCACCTAGTTAGTTGGTAGAATTAGTGGCCAAATATTTAACTACATACATAGGTAAATAAGGTTAAATATTAACCACATAGTAAATTAACCACTTTTACTATTACTTCATCATAAAATTTCAGTAGATATAACATAAAAACTCTCATTTTTTTCTCCCTATCAACCACAGCTTCTTCTTGCTCTTCCACCCTCCACTTTTCTTCCTTACTCACCCAACCTCTCATCCTTTTTATCTCTAAGAAAAACTACATCCATTCTCATATTACTCATAGAATACAAGATTCAAGCCAAAAACTCTTTCTTTTAGCCAACTAAAATTTTCGGCCAAGGCAAGGACTAGAAAGAGTGACCATATTTTGGGTGGATTGAAGGTGATTAGAGCTTCAAGAAAACCAAACTAGGAGCTTACAAGCCATAGAAGTGAGGTAGAAAATCCTAAGACTTGAACTACCCTTGTATGTGTATTTGTGAGTACTTATAGGTAGGGTTTATTAGTTTTCTTAATATGAATATCTAAGTTAGAAATTGATGATATTTATCCTTGTATTTTTTTTATTCTAAGGTTGTGAGATCAAATTATTGGTAAGGTGTTGTTGTAGTAATTCAAGGAAGAGAAGAAGCAGAATTATTTCAGGATTAAATCTAGGTAGCCTATAGTTCGACCACCATAACTAAAGCTAGGAAACTCAAACTGAACTAAAACTAATTTTAAATGAAAGTTAACTTGAAAGGAAGTTTATTCATATAAATATAAGTCCATATGAGTTATATAGAGGAGGTTATGATGTTTACTAGGAGACCCTGTTTTGCAGAGGACATATGTGTGTGTGTATATATATATATATTATTTTTTAGTGAAACTAATTTTGCTAGAAAATTAGGACATAGATTATAAAATATCACAACCAAATTCCTTTTTGTAGAGGTCTTAGTAATTATATAAAGTGACTATGCCCATATTAGCATCCAAAACAGAACAAGTGTAATCAAGATTTATAACTTGGACTTGGCTTAGAAATTTTGAGTGCAGTTTCTTTTGTTTTGAAAGGGGTTCATTAAGCTATAAGTCCATAAAATTTCAGGGCAGAGTCACAAAAAATGAAAATTTGGTGATTTTTCTAAATTATATAATTGAATCTGTCCTGTAATGAGATAGTTAGTAGAAAAATATGCACACTTTGATTTATACTAACTCAAATTGAGTGGGACTAAAGAAATTTCAAATTAGACTAAAGGGGGATATTCCTGTGAAATTTGACATAAATTGACTTAAAATGGAATTTTAGTGAATTTTCTAAATCCTAGAGAAATGCTAGGTGTTATGTAATTCATGTTTGCAAATGAGATCCCTTTACTTTGGGGGCACGTGGCCAAAATGAAATCCTTTTCAATTTAGAGCCACGTAGCCAAAATGAGATCCCTCCTGTTTAAAGGCACGTGGATCCCCTTGTCGATTAATACTGTGTGATGACAGTTATGAAATAAGCTCATTTCTCAGATTAGTCTATCCAAAGGCTGTAAAGGTTAAAGGACACATGCTAAGTAAGAAAGTAGATGAAAAAATGCATCAAGTTATGCATTCATGCATTTATGAGTATATAGCTTATTTCCTTGTATTTAAGAGTATAAGTTGTCAGAACAAAGTATCAATATCAGTTGTATGATTATTATCATACTTGAATTAAGTGTATAAGTTAAAATTGATGCAGAAGAATATATTTTCTGGAACTTAATAAATGAATATTTATCCTTATATATGAGATCATATTATTCTTAATAAACTGAAACAATTGGGATGACGACGATGCCATTGATTGTTTGGTAGTTTAGGATGCCTACTAAAAATAAAAAATTTTCATTCCTATATGTGTTTCTGTGTCATCTCTAAACAGTTAAGAAGATCTTGAAGATGACAATCACGAACCGAGACTGGGTTGGTTGTCGAATGTTGCTATCAAGTATATACATATGTTAGCACTAGATGATTATTTTGTTAATTGAAACTCTTAGTAGAGCTACTCATATAACTTCAAAGGTTGTTGCTTTGATATAAATATTTGTGTATGTAAGAAAATTTTTTATTTTCCCTATTTGCTTATTTATATAATTACTCAATGCTATAATAGATATTATGTTATTTTCTTGGACCTAAAGCAAATAATCAAATCAAATAAGGTTCGTTAATTTATTAGTAGCAATTCTTAAGTATGATATTATGATTTAAGTATAATATTGTACTTAAGAGAATATTACACTTTTTATTTAGGTGCAGTCTAGTAAGGCCAACATCTTCAACCAGCTGTGCTATGACTCACCTGCCTGAGTCTTTTTCTCAAAAAAAAGGATTTTTTGTCTTTTACTTCTTTTTCTTAAAAAAAAAAATCGCCTTTTCATGGTCTTGTGTGGCATTATTATTTTTGGTCAATTGTGTGACGACTTTATTTTTGCAGTCAAGGAGGTGATCCAAAGTCCGGAGGGGTTGATGAAATCTTAGGCCCAGGCTTCGTTTCCTGGTGTAAAGGCCCACTTTACAATGGCAGATAATAGAATAGCACTGAGACAGATTAGCCCGTAACTTGTTTAGGAAACAAAAGCCCATTCCTTGCGGTTTTTTGGTTTGAAGGCTATCTTTGCATTTTTGGTCTTGATGCGTTTAAAATCTAATCTCAAAGATCGATCAAGCTTGGCAAAGTTTTGGGCCTTGGAAGTAGGACAAAAATTGTAATGCCGTGAATATTTCATATAGCCTGACCCATCTGACGGAAAAAGGTATAGTGTGACCCAAAAAAGATAACCATAAAAAGAGTTAATAACCATAGAATTAGGCCCTAAAAAAGAGTTAATAACATAAAAAGAGAGAACAGTTTGTCATTTATTTTTGCACATAATTTACTTTTCAGGTTCTAGGCCCCACTGGGTCGAGGGGGGTCCCAATCCGGGAGTGGTGCGCTTGAATTGCTAAATGAAAATTATTACTACATCACCAATAGAAAGATGCAGACAATTATGTCCATGGACAATGCAGCAACCCATGGAATAGATACAAAACATCATGATTGGAACTGCCGAATTGAAATGTATATTTCGCTGTGAAAGGAATGCTCAGGTGGTCCCAGAAAAAGGTAAAAACATGTTTTGTGATTTTATCTTTAATAAATATTGAGTTTAATTTTAATATGATGATAATATAAATTTTTTTTACACAGTCAATTAATTATATCCTTTTATTTACATGATTATTGAAGTTATAAGTATAAAACTTATTCATATTTATTAATATGATTAGTTATGATTAATTTTACGCAATGAATGTATCAAAATTAAATTTATACATAAAAGCAATATCAAGTGACATAAAATACTTTGGGACATTGCATTACGCTGAGTGGCATCAAATGAGAAAAAAGAATTATTGTGGTAAGTTATATTATAAAACAGGATTAAGGTTTAAATTTTTAAAGGGAAATTTTCTAATTATAACAATGTTCAAAGAGTTTTGAGAAAGAGAGGTGGTGAAAGAAAAATACTAAATGGCTATAAAATACCTATAAGATAATAAGATTAAGATTATTGTCTGTAAGAATAACACGGCTGGGGTAAAATTAACTGGTATACACCCAAAAGAAGGTTTTAAAAAAAAAAAAAGATATTGGGATATTATTCAATTTCGAGGTTAAGTTTATTCATATTTTTTAATTACCTTTTGGGAAACCTGACTACTGAATTTATTTTTAATATTAAGTCTTAAACTTTTTTATTGAAAGACAAAGGCAATGGTCCTAGTATTGGCACCTGTGTATTTGTCTAAAGGAATTTATTTTTTTGAGATATGACAAAATGCGTTGTAAACATCATCGAATAAAATACAACAATTGAAAAATCTCATTTTGTTTTTAAATCTACTACTCTATTTTGTTTAGGTTTTTCAAAGAGTATAAGTATTTGTCAATTTTTAAAAAATATTTTTTTATTGAAATTAACACATGAAATAATAAAAAAAGATTAAAATGTAACCTAAACAATTTTAAAACACTCAACATAATTTACCCGATTAATAATTTAAAAATAGCTCAAAATGTTACCAATCAGAAATGTCACGCTAAAAGGATATGTAAAGAGTAAGATAACGCCGAAAAAGTTATGTATTTTTTATTATTGAACATTCCAAATTTATGTATTTTTTTTTCTCATTAAGGTAATTTCTTTTTATACATTGTTTCCCCCAATTCAATTGACATTTTTGCACCTTTTTATATTCCTTTGTCTGGTAGTGGCTGGCAGCACCATAGCACTGTACCCACAGACCAAAAATCCACACAGGAAATCTAGGCACTTGATCTGGGATTTGTTTATCCAATCTTCTCCCCATTCCCATTACTTTATATTCCTTTGTCTTCTGAAAATTCCATTAATCACTTGAAAGTTAACTCCAAAGTTTCTGATCGTAGTACTAGTACTAGTACTACACTTGTGATCAGAAAAAAAAAAAATGGGCTGTCATGGTAGCAAAGAGAAAAGAACCAGTGGTTATGGATCAAACCCTGTTGTTGAAAGCCATCAAAGTAACCACAGTGTTCAGACTCAGATATCAGAACCAAGGAACCAGCCACAGCCACAGGTGCAAGTGCAAGTCACCACCCCACCAAAGCCTTCTTCACAGAATGTTAGGCCAGCGCAGAAGCCAGAAACAACCATTCTGGGGAAACCCTTTGAGGAAATCAAGAAGAACTACACTCTTGGCAAAGAATTGGGTAGAGGGCAATTTGGAGTCACCTATCTATGCACTGAGAACTCCACTGGAAACACCTATGCATGCAAGTCCATCTTGAAGAGGAAGCTTGTGTCCAAGGCTGATAAAGAGGACATAAAGAGAGAGGTTCAGATCATGCAGCATTTGTCTGGCCAACCAAACATTGTGGAGTTCAAGGGTGCCTATGAGGACAGGTATTCGGTGCACCTTGTGATGGAGCTGTGTGCTGGTGGGGAGCTCTTTGATCGGATTATTGCTCAGGGTCACTACTCAGAGAGAGCTGCAGCATCAATGTGCCGTGCCATAGTTAATGTTGTGCACATTTGCCACTTTATGGGTGTGATGCACCGGGATCTGAAGCCTGAGAATTTCTTGCTTTCTAGCAAGGATGAGGGAGCAACTCTTAAGGCAACTGATTTTGGACTCTCTGTCTTCATAGAAGAAGGTGGAGTCTTTATTGAGTACCTTGCATTGCATATTATACCTCATGGTTTTCTCTCTATGTATGTCTA
This sequence comes from Pterocarpus santalinus, assembly GCA_031439595.1. Classification (NCBI taxonomy): domain Eukaryota; kingdom Viridiplantae; phylum Streptophyta; class Magnoliopsida; order Fabales; family Fabaceae; genus Pterocarpus; species Pterocarpus santalinus. The sequence goes on from CM062530.1 coordinate 59,237,280, forward strand.
TTTATTTCCACTATACTATTGCCACCCTTCAGACCTCACAGGCTCACATTAAGTTTAGTCATAAGTGAATTGATAAGCCAAGTTAATTTTATCCTAGAGTGAAACTTTATATCTAACATGAGCTGTGAGAACATCAAATACCATACCACATTCTGCAGAACATGAGATGCTACTTTTTGTATCTACATTTTTGTTACCTTGATAACTACTAGTACCCTGCAATGACTCTAAAGTTTGGAACAAATAATTCTATGGTCACACTTGTTGAAGTTAGATTGATTTTCATTGTAGGTAGCTGATTGTTCAAGTTTAAATGATAATTTGATTTCCTAGTAAGCGTGATGAAATGTATCAGCATTTTAAATTCTAATTGGCTTTGAATGCTATTGTTGTTCTAAAGGAATTACATATTGTCACCTGATGCGGTCACTACTTTCGCTGTTGATAGTAATTTCTTCTGAAATTTTATTTCAGCAAAGGTTTACCGTGATATGGTAGGAAGTGCTTACTATGTTGCTCCTGAGGTATTGCGTCGCAGTTATGGAAAGGAAATAGATATCTGGAGTGCAGGCATCATGTTGTATATTCTCCTGAGTGGTGTACCTCCTTTTTGGGCTGGTAAGACCAAATTATAATTTGAATAGGTTGCATGTTTGCAGCTTATGGTCAAGTGTCTTATATAACAATTAGCACTCTGACGTACATTTGGATAAGTATATGATGCTAATTTCCTTTGCAGAAACTGAAAAGGGAATATTTGATGCCATATTGGAAGGTGAAATTGACTTTGAAAGTCAACCATGGCCATCAATATCAAATAGTGCTAAAGATCTAGTCAGGAAGATGTTGACACCGGATCCAAAGAAGCGGATTACTTCTGCTCAAGTCCTTGGTACTATACTATTGTGTTCTGTTTTCTCAGAGTTATCAGTTATGTTCTGTTTTGACTCAAGTAATTTTCATCACAGAAGTACTTCTTTAAGTAAATTAAAAGCTTTCTTATCTTTTTCTAGTATTCGTTTCAAAGTTCAGTTGTCTTCCTTTTGTTTTTCGTTGCAAATATTGCAAGTATTTTTATCTGCTACTGTTGTCCAAGTTGTAAAATCTATAGATATTGAATAATTCTATGGGTGAAAACGAAAAATGTTGATAATCTATTGAATGGGACAGATAACAAAATCCTGCTGGGGGAAATGATATTAGCATAGCAACAAGTTTCTTCTATCAGATTATTAGCCATCAACTGAATAAATTATCATCATTCATTTGCATTGGCACTGGTTTGTCTAATTTTTCCATCACACTTCTTTATTCTGACAAAGATTAATGATTTCTTTGATAAGAACACCCATGGATCAGAGAAGGTGGAGAGGCATCTGATAAACCACTTGATAGTGCTGTTCTGTCTAGAATGAAACAATTCAGGGCAATGAATAAGCTAAAGAAGCTTGCATTAAAGGTATGAAATCAAACTCTGATCAGAAACATTTTTTTTTCTTCTTTGGTGTGATGGGTCCTTGAGATTGTTGAGGACTGTCAATAGCTCTTTGGATTGCAGTTTTCCACCTTTGTGTGATTTAGCTATTCTGGATTATAAGTATAACTAGAAATAAACTGATGTTATGCAAGTACTTTTGTTCATTCTGTACGGTATATGAACCGCTAGTTCTATTACTTGAAAAGAAGTTAACACCTGTTCAGTTAGCCCTTAGTAAGAAAACTATCAATAGTAAATCATAATTTTAGATTTTAACTTTAGGCATGCAAATGCATAGATGAATACATTTAGACTTGTCCAATGTATTGATATAAAATGGAAAAACCTGCATATCCAAGGTTTAAACTTTCCACATACTGTTACATTCTGGAATGTATCATCTAGTGATGTTATTAAAGCTTGGATGGTTGTGTATTTCTTCTTCCTTGTCTGCATGATTACCAAGATCATTTTATCTTATGAGTTCCAAGTTCCAACATATTTCTTCGTTGAATTCTTCTCCATCACCAATGTCTGTGGAAATCTCTTTAGGTTATTGCTGAAAGTTTATCTGAAGAAGAGATTAAAGGTCTCAAAGCAATGTTTGCAAATATGGACACTGACAATAGTGGCAGTATCACCTATGAAGAATTGAAGACAGGTTTGGCCCGAATTGGATCACGGCTGTCTGAGGCTGAAGTGAAGCAACTCATGGATGCTGTAAGTAGTTACAGACTCCTCCCAAGAACTTAACTAGTTGAACATATTCCTTTGCATCAAAAGCTCAACAGCTTTGTTGCACTTGTTATAATACTTTTCAGGCTGATGTTGATGGGAATGGATCAATTGACTACATTGAATTCATCTCAGCTACAATGCATAGGCACAGGCTTGAACGAGATGAACAACTCTACAAAGCATTCCAGTATTTTGATAAGGATAACAGTGGGTGAGTATAAGATTGGTATTTTAGTGTTAGCTATGTTGCAATTTGTTTTCTCTAACCATTTTTCTCGAACAATTACATGATAAATTTTTCTGTAGTAACTCACATACTCATCTTTTGAGTTTTGAATTGTTTTATCCTCTGACATATTTGTAATTGAGTCCTTATTTGACTTCCACAACAAATTTGCAAAATGAGTGTTTTTATTTTCACATGTTTTTAGTCCCCAAACTTTACTATCATTTTGGCGTGATGGTTGATTTGTGGTGTATGCATCTTTGTTATTACTGTCATGTTCAAGCATTATTTTTTTTTTCCTGCATCATAGAGATTTTATTAATCTAACGTTTCTGCATTAAATGGGATTAGTTTAATTTGTCATCAATTTCTGGTATCAGGGTCACACTTATTTGATTAATTTAAGAAGTGAATTAGCAATTCAACTCTGAAAAGTTTAATAATAACTTGTTGAGATTATAATATTTATGGCTGGGAATGACTCTCATTCAAATTCACTTACAGCTATATTACTAGAGATGAATTGGAAATTGCTATGACTCAGCATGGAATGGGTGATGAAGCTACTATAAAGGAAATAATTTCTGAGGTGGATACAGATAATGTAAGTTGGTTCTAGCTTAATCAGGGGAACTTTCTTATAAAAATCATTATTGTTACTGATAATTTTTAAACTAACAGGATGGGAGAATAAACTATGAGGAATTCTGTGCAATGATGAGAAGCGGAATGCAACACCATCGGCAACTACCTTAAATCTACTGTGTTTAGTCAATTTTACATAATCTACTGAGTCATCATGGAAGCCAATTGATTGAGTGGCTTAACATGTTGACTATAGAAGCATTGTCTCCAGGGAATGTGTAAGTTGGCACCTCATGGGTCGTTGATTTCGTTGAAGTTCTTTGTAATCCTGATCTTCATGCACGGTTGGTTTTTTGTAGTGCTAAAATTGTGTTTCTTGAAGTATTGTTTATTTGTTTGGTACACATTTAGTTTCTAGCTATCACATGTTTCCGAGTGTCATACCGAAGCCTGAAATTTTTATATTAAAATTTCAACCATGATATTCTATGAAGAGTTGTCATTTTGTATGTTGGCTGAGGAATCATTTCCTTAACCTGTATGGAAGTTTGTTCACTTTGATAACCCTTTGTGCATATTCTAGTCATTACTTTGCACTCGAATCTTGGTCTTACTCTCACTCTTGCAAGCCGACATTGAGTCGCATGAAACGTCATGTGATTGCTAATCGATATCAATATGAATGTGAAAGTATCAAAAATCACGTCCAGCAGTTAATTTTCCATATCATAGTTGTAACTTTTCTATCAAATTATGTAACTTTTTAAAGGAGGTAGCACTATATTCCCTCCAAAAAAAAACGTAACGAAGTGAAGGCCTATGTTATGACGAAACATATTGACTGGTGGAGTATCATTCTTAAAAACTTGTAGGCCAAGCTCGCTGGACTAAGTGACCCAGGCAAAGGGCAAGCCCTTTCAACAATTTTTCTCAGGAGTCTTCTCACCTGATTGAGGTGTAATATCAGCAATCTCAGTTTCTGTTGCATACTTACATTACATCCCGACCAAAACAGAAATTTCTGTTACATGTTTTTCTAAGCTTTTTCTGTAGCAGGTACTAAGCGTTATGCAATTTAAGTAGTTAATCTTGCTGGTATCTTGTTCTATCATTGGCAATTCCGAAATAGTTATAGTGTTCTATGAAGAGACATAGGAACCGGCCAGCTGAATAGACCACATACGGTCTATTAGATGTTTTCTTCTGGGCCATTTTTCCTTGCACATTTTGTCAATTGGTCACTTTTGATGGAAAACAGTAGTATCGGGTCCAGTTCTAAGTTTGCGAACCCCACGTGTTGTCTAGATTCTAGAGTCCCTTTTATCTATCTATTCCATCTCCCTATTTGGACACATCTACCAGCAATAATTTAGATCACAGGCTGCTTGCTTATATAAGGAATCTTCTCATCATTGTTTTTCCATTTCCCATCTTTTAATTCGTCTTTATCCACTATGCTGACGACCGTAACGCTAGTGATTTATATAGAAAGAACAAGCTCAGCGATGTATCATACACCATGCATCACAACAACCCCCCCATGCATACATTAACATCACACCTTCAACATACCTGTCCATCCAACACTACCACCAATAAACTGACAACATATTACAACAGAAAGCATCTTATGCCGCATATTTTTTTATTTATAGATTTCTTTCAAGGCTTTAAATTGAAGCAGTTAGTTAAGGGTCCTCATGGTGCTTGTTGGCAACATTGCACTGAATTCTGATCTCACCCTTTGTACCAGTTAGAGGGTTGTTTTCAGAGAACAAAGTGATGGCCCTGGAAAACTCCTTGAAGAAATAGTCCTGGCTTTTGGGCATCTTCTTCACATAAGGCTTGGTCCTCTTTGTCATGTGATAATTGATGATCCACAATCAACACGCCCTTGTTGTCCAAGATGTTCCTGCTAGTAGTTGTTGTCTAGGACCCTGGGGGTGCCACGGTCGTTTCTCACGTACTGCCCGGCCATGGGGTCTGGAATGGCTCAGGGCAGTTCTTGAGCATGTGAGGGACATGTGAGGGGCTGAGGGATGGATCAACCTCTGGGTACAAACGGTGCACCAACTTCACACAATGTGTTCGACCAACACTGTGTACTCCTGTTCAACACAAGATCAACAAGTTAAAACTTTAGGTCTCGTGATTGCGTGCCTGCCTGTTGAACATGCAGCTTCTTTCAGCATGTACACATGCATATTTTTAGCATATATATGTATGTCTATGTGGCTTCATCTCTGGTGAAGTCATGTAAACAGATATGAATTGCAATATTAGTTACTTAATTAGCTCTTATTAGTTATTTCTAGTTAATCACTGTTAACTAATTAACTAATTATAATTTATTAACTAGTAGAAGCTGCATAACTGAGTAACTAATCTTACTATATTACGAATTAAGAGTGTAGAGCTTCCATCCAATGAAAACTTATTTCATAAAATATCTCATTTTGATATGTGGATGCATGCAATTTTTTGTATGAATGGGCATAATGGGTTTTTTTTTTTTTTTGTCTTTTGTTGGCCCTTGGGGGGGGGGGGGGGATACCAAGTAGTGCCACCACGCCTGGAGTGTCAATTCCCATGGCAGCAACGTACTGTTACACCACATCTGCTCTGCTCCTTCTACCATCCCTTCTTCCTGTCCTAAGAGGGATATAAGGGCCCCCTAGCTGCACCATATTATAATTCAGAACGCTTTTAGAGCCTTGTAACAAGTAATTTTTCCAATGCAATGGATAGAAACGATTAATTCAGCGGTAACACACAAGAATTGGATGTTGGATAATTTTGTAGCCTTACATAAATCAAATCACATTTAATTTTGAACCCAAATTAATTAGATGTCAAAATTAATTAAAGCCAATTGTTGGGGTCCAAATTATTATAATTATTGTTGTTATTGAGTCCATTAGGCCTATGCACTGTTCATCGATGGATATTGTTAAGTTTTCCTGTGTGTATAGGCCTTGCTATAATGGGTGGCTTGGCATATCACTCTTCTACCACAGAGAAAGACCCCTCCTTTTAACCCTATATATGGACATCTGTGGTTCCATTGAAATAAAACGCTCATTTTGACTCTCTGGGGAATAGAAGGAGCTCTTCTCTCCCTCTGGCCTCCTTGGCCATCTCCTCTCTCCTCTTTTTCTTTATATCCAAGATCAAAGAACTAAAAACAGTTTTGAATTAATCGTTCTTCATCGATTGAACTAGGTTCTTTCACACTTATTCTGTTCTTGATTTTATTCTTGATTTTCATGCCATAATCAGAATTAAAACTTGATCTAAGGGCGTTAAAATTCCTTCAAGTGGTATCAGAGCCCTGTTTGATCTCTGATTATGCCTGTTGATTGTGTTTTGGTGTGAGCTTGGATAATTAAAATTCGAATGCTTCATGAACCCCTAAGGGGTCAATTTCAAATTATGATTCTGGTCGATTAATTCTAAAATTTGTTGAGGGCTATTATTGTTTGTGTTGTTGTGAATTTATTGAGTCGATTATTGTGTGATTGAGGCTGGATTGAGAGAAAAATTGAAGGAAAAATCGTAGAAACCTAACACTTTGATCGAAAAATCAGTTTAGTCATCTAGACCGATTTGCCTTCGAACTCCATATGAGTTTTGTAGAGCTCTTCAAATTGAATCTAACGAGCTATAGAACATGAATTTTCTTTGAAAATTGAGGGAGAAATCCACAAAAAATCTTGGAAACCTACATCAATGTTTGTGGTGAAAGCCCAAAAAATATTGACCCAGGTTCTTCAAACAATTACATGGGTCTTTAGCTCTCTCTCTCTCTCTCTCTCTCTCTCTCTCTCTCACGAATCCATAAACACCAAAATCGCTTGATTTCATTGAAAAATGAGGAAGATATGGCCTTTGACTTATTTAAGGCTTGGTGGGTCGCGAAGCGGGTCGAGTTCGACCTGTCTGGAGATTGAAGGTGATGAACAGTGTCCACGCGCGAAGCCCACTCGCGAGCCCAAGCGTGTGGGGCTGCATGGTAGACCCAAAATGTGGCCCAAAATTCACCAAATTTTGCAGGCTTAGGTATTTCAATAAAATAAAATTATTGGTGAATTTTATTTAATTTTTTTAGCATTAAAAATATTTATTTGAATTTATTTCAAATTAAAAATACTCAAAATTACGTGGTACTCTTTGAATTTTGGCCTGAAATGTTTGGTGCACATTGGTGCTATTATTGGGCATATTGTGTTAATCATACTCTCAGAGTTAATGTGCTTTGCATATTGAAATAATTTTGAGCTCTTTATGTTCATTATATTGCACAATTAAAATTGTGAATTATCACTATTGTTGAATATTGTGCAATATTACTCTAAGAATTACAATATAAGAAATATTCAACTATTATTTTGAGCATTAATGAAATTTTGGGCATCAAATAAATTATTTTGAATTTTTCAAAAAGTAAATTGTCTAAAATTATTTGATATTCCCCGAATTTCATTCTGGAAAATTTTGTGGATAATTATGACGTATCTAGGTATATCATAATTTATGCACTCTCAGAGTTGGAATATTTTGAATATTGAAATAAATTTTGGACACTTCTATTGATTATATTGATTATGGAACATTGCAAATTTTGTAATTATGTCAAATTCTATGCAATGTTACTCTGAGAGTTAATTTCTAGAATATTTTGGCAATGTTGTTGGGCATTTTTCATGATTGTGAGCTTGCCTTCGCGAGACCAATTGTAATAAATGCTAATATTGTTCTGGTAATTATTTTTTAAAATTCCAAAATATGATTTTACTACACACTCCCATTTTATATGAAATAATGACATCTTTTATATAAAATTTTGAGGATTTGATTTATGCAGTCTATGTGGGAGAATATTTGATATTTATGAATCTACATAAATCAGAATGAATTTGAATAAATCAGAATTTGAGTTTGGATTTAATCCAAATTAAATACATGCCTATATATTGGAGCATATTGTGGATTTTGAAATTATTGATTTCTAGGGAGTATTTGTTGTTTAAGCATAAAATATTTTGACAGTCAAAGTATTATTACTTTTAGCTAAAATCTTACTTTCCATAGAGGAAAATTATTTTAGTGATATGATTCACCATTATAAAGTGAGAGAAATAATTAAAATTTTGAAAATCTCTCTATGTTTGGTTTCATAAGCTAACAGCCATGTGCCATTTTGATTTTAAGTGGAGTTTTGCTCACAATTTTTTATTGTATACCTTTTGTGCTTTCCTCTGAGAAAATTCAAAGAGTTATTTTTTGATATTGTGAGCATTCATTTGATAAATTCAAAAGTTTAGTTTCTCTTCTATTTTAGCTGTGCTATTTTTAATCTTTGTGGAAATTTAAATATTGTTGCTTATGTTGCATTGAGAATTACGTTAATAATGAACTTACCTTTCGGTTTGTCTTTATTGACATAATTCTTAATGATTTGAAAATTGTGTCGTAAGGTTTTCAGTATCCTCTCGATACTAACTTTAGAGACATGATTTTAATGTTATCGGAGTTTATTCATGTGTTAAATTTTGAAACCCTAAAAAGGTATTGCAATTACATGAGGCTCCATTTATTAATTGGGCGTTTGAAGCAATCCGATATTTTGTGAATTTTGCTTCAACCTATGGCGAAGCTTATTTATGTTAAATTAAACTATGTATGGATTGCGAATATTGTTAGGTTATGTAGATAATTGACATACCCTTCGGTGTGACATTATTTAACATAATCATTGTGTGATAGAGAAGATTCTATCAAGTAGACGAGACTTTCTATTGTGATCTGAGACCTTCGATAGGATTGCAATGATACAAGATCTTTAATTTAATTAATTGCCCAATTGATAAAACATGAGAAAACTAATTTTATTATATGAATAAATTATGATATTTTGATGTAAGATTTTCTCTTTCCTTATTGGGCCGCATTGCACTACTGTTTTGAGACCTATATTGAGGATATTTTGAGTCTCTTAGAATATAATGTTACTCCTATTTATGTAAAAACTATTGCTCTAGTGGGAGTTAGAGACTCTATAATTTTATTATGTCCTTAATGGCTATATATAGGTCTACAATGCTTTGTCTAGCATATTAATTTCGTTATGCCCTTATAATTTGTTGATATTTGAGTTTGCGATAACAGAGAAAGGAGATATTTGTTTTAAAGTGTCAAAGACACTTATGGTCTCCTCATTTATATAGGCAGAGTATGCGAAACCAATTTTGTGAAACTTTGTGGCTGAAAGTTTTGTTAACTCTGCACTTTTTTGATTCTCTCTGTTTTGTACTTTTGTTATTAGAGAGAATAATGTTGAGTTTCAGACTTACATTGAACACTCTATCACAAACTATTGCTTATCCCACTATTGATTATTGTACCATTAAAGTATATTGAAATCTTATGGTCTCTAATAGGAATGTTTATATTATTTGATATATTGGATTAGTGGGAGATATTATGCCATATATATTATTTGACATTCTTTTGTGATTATATGGCAATTTGCGGTAGACTCGAGATTCTTCTCGATTATATTCCTACAAAATTTATTGTTGTTGATCTCCTAACCAAATATTAGTCGCCAAAGGTTTTATTGTTAATTTTGTAAGCCTTATGGATATATTGAGGTCCCTTTGGTATTTTGGGCTAGTAGGAGTATGTTTTGTAGATTCATTATGACCTCAAACTACTGTTAATACCATTTAAGTCTACACACCTTAATTGTTTATGCAATTTGCATAATGGCATTATTATTGAAATATATTAAACTCAGTCTCAATTTTGTTGTACTGAGATATTTTGTTGCATCTCAAAGAGCATATTGGGCGGATGCTTATGTTGGCATTTATTATTGTGCACACTTATATTGATATAGAAAATATTGGAGACATTTTGAATCCGTCTCATATTGTGATGAGATTTATTAGATCTCATATAACATTTAGAGCAGATGCTAGGGCCATTTGTTGGGAAATTGCACTTTGATAATTTATCGACATGCCATTCTGTTGTTGTGCTTCCCATTAGCTTATGTACCACTATCTATTGGGTCACTAGGAAATGAGTATCTCACGTGTATGATGTCAGTACTCCTTCGAGTATGATTTTTTGCTTTGTTGAGTGCTTGTTTCCCATATCAGACCATTTGGTTAAGAGTGCGGGCTCAATTTTGACATCATATTATGGCCACATATTGTGAATTAGTTTGAGGAATTATTTTGTAAGGATTTGATTTATGTCGTCTAAGTGGGAGATTGTTAGATAATTTTGCGGACTTACATAAATTAAATCGTATTTAATTTTGAACCCGGATTAATTAGATTTCAAAATTGATTAAAGCTAATTATTGGGACCCAAATTATTATAATTATTGTTGTTATTGAGTCCATTAGGCCTACGCGCTGTTTATTGGTGGGTATTGTTAAGTTTTTCTGTGTGTATAGACCTTACTATAATGGGTGGTTTGGCAAATCACTTTTCTGAAATAAGGAGAGGCCTTGCCTCCTAACCCTATATATAGACGTCTGTGGCTCCAATGAAATAGAATACTCCTTTTGACTTTCTGGGGAATAGGAGGAGCTCTTTTTTCCCTCTGGCCTCCTTGACCAGCTTCTCTCTCATCTTTCTCTTTACATCCAGTATCAAATAACTAAAAACAGTTTCGCATTAATCGTTCTTTATCAATTGAATGAGGTTCTCTCGCACTTATTTTGTTCTTGATTTTCATGCCATAATCGGAATCAAAACTTGATCAAAGGGTGTTAAAATTCCTTCATTGGAACATATCTGGATTGAATCTTCCAATTGTTATGCTCATAATAACAATAAATAAAACAACACAACAAAGAGATCAAATTTTGCAAAGCTTAAAACTTACACCCATTAGGATCAATTGTTGTAGGAAATTATAAAGCTATCTACCAGAGTCTGTGCATGTGTAGCCCATGCCCACAAGATGATAATAACCCTTTAATTTTATTTTTTGAAATACAAGTACCTAAATATTGAGCTACGGTGAGCAAAGAAAAAAGTGACATTTACCAAAAAAATAGAAGAACAAAAACAAAGGGGCAGAAGGAGTCAAGGAGGTCTAATCAGAGAAAAAGAACTAAGAACAAAAGAGAGGGACAAGGGAACGACCGCAACAATGGCATCTCTGGCAGAGAGTACGAGGATATCAGCATAGGAAACAACTCCAGGGCACTCCCTCACCACAGCTTCTTTGATGGTCTCAATGTATCTAAAGTTTCTCAATCCGAAGCTCCAGTCAGTCTCCTTCTCCGACAAGGTCCTTCTTGTGGAATCCAGCAGCAGTGAAGCATCATAGCTCTAACCCCACATAAAAATTAAGCCAATAAAAACACTTTAGAGATATAAGAAGGGTAAACAAAACCATGCAAACAAGAAACAAAAAGTGATGGTAAGCTTACCTGAACAGCACAATCATGGAAAATGTTCCTGAGCCAGGAGAAAGCAGTGTTTTTGTGGCCTTGTAGAGAAGCTTGACTTGTTCTTTGATAATGTCTTCAGCCTAAGGGCATGATTCCTTGTAAAAGTTCAAAACAAGGCCAGGAAAACAAAAGCAGGACCGATAATGGACACTGCTAAAAATGATAACAAAGCAAAGAAGATGACAGCTTTGGGAGCCATTCTCTTCACTCTCACCCAGTTACTTGCATTGCTGTGAGACCATTGTACTCATGATTTATTTGTCAAAGAACAAGGTACCAAGATTAATGTGCTAACAAAATAAAGTATGTCAAAGAGGTGTGTAATGCACCAACAAGGGTTGGGTGCCATGAGCTGCACTTCCAATGAGAGGACTAAGATTCAAAGTCTAAACCCGGAGAAGGTTGGATGAAGATCTTTTAGTTGCGCAATATCTAATAATAGAGACATCTTAAAAGTTAAAAAACAAAGGAGGTTTAATGAAGCATGGGTTTAAAACATGGGTAGTGAATTTAATGCTTTTGATCAAATGCCTTAGACAAAGAAGCCTATCTTCTACTAGAAGTTCTTAGTTGTTCTTGAAGCCAAAAACCAGCTCTTACTCTGATCTATCTACTACTTAACACATAGGTAAATATAGGTCACTTTTGATCCTTAAATTATCAATATTCACTAGTGTGTCAGATTTTGAATAAATCAAAGCAAGAACATTTTTTTTTACTTCAAGAGCAACTAAGAATTTCCCATCTTTCACTACCAAAGCCACTAGATTACTCTGAACTTTTAAATTTATGACCTATGAAAGGATAGATAGATAGATAGATATTTATATGGATAGGATTTTTGGCTTGGGGGTTGGGGTGCACCGCTTACAGAAATGCTCATAAAAGTAAAGATATATGAATGATCCAAGAGTTATTATTTGCGTAGATTCCGCTTTACAGTTTGCTAGATCAAATGGTATAATATTGTTTGTACTTTGACAAATTGCTAAAACATTCGAGGAATGATACCAGCAAAGTTGGTGTGATCCCAGGACAACAGTTCCACCCCATGAAAGGAATCACTTTCGCAGATATATAACTATCCTAAAACCTTTGTCCCATGCTACTTGAAGCCCAACAAAAATCCAGTAAGCTCAGCTAAGAGGTTGCATTCTTTTTTTTTTTTTTTTTTTTAACCAAAGACAGTGAGACTAAGATTAGTTTTTGGGATATTTTTGGGGAAAGAAAATTGGGAGTTGAAGATGAAATATTTTAGGCTCAAATAAGATATGTAAAATATAATTATTAAGCTGTGGACTCAACTGCGCTAAGAGATTACATGCTTGCCTAGTATCAAGAGAGTAATCCTTATTTTTAAAAAAGTATCCACACCCCTATGTATTTAATGGATGTGATTTAATCTTATGTTTTATGTATCTAAAATATATTTAGACAATAATTTCTAAAATTTGATAGTTTAACTTAATGAGACTAGTAACTAAAAATTAATCACTAAAAACTATATGATATTAGTATTCTTGCATTTTATAAGCGTATGGGAGAAACAATCTCTCTTTATATAGCGTGAGAGTTCGGAAGTTAATTACCAACAATATCTTGTAATTATAGTCAAACTAACATAGGAGTAGGAATTAATTTCATACTTAAATTGCTGGTGTATTTGTTTAAACTTAAAAAAATATATTTTTTGCAATTTTAACTTGTCAAAAATCTAATTATTTACTAAATTCTTTACATGTTTTTATTAAGAAAATATTTTTCAAAAAAGTCAAATGAATGCACCCTTGAAAGTAGTTCATTGATAAGTGTAAAACTTAATAGTTATTGATAATTTATTGAGATAATTGCTTCTGAGAAAAACAACATACTATTACAAAACACTGCATTGATGTTGCTAATTAATAAGAATTGATTAGTCTAACTGAATTTTTACTCATAAATTTGTATAATTTCAATTCAAATTTAAGAACATCTTACTAATAAGTTATATATAATTTTATTATAAATTTGTATTGAAGATAATTTTTTTTTAGATATTAAAATTGAGGAAAGGCTTTTATCACCTAAAATTTGCTTTTACCCCAAAAAAACAAAAAAAATCGTTTGTGTATAGGTTTTTTAGATTGTTTATTGAGTTTTTATAAAAAATTTTATGATTTATTGTTTTTAAAAAATAATTAAAAAATTATAATATTTTTATTTTTTTATCATTTTTTTCTTTCTTTTTTTCTCTCTCCTCTCTCCTTCCTCTTTTCTAGTTGATTTTTCTCTTTTCTCTTTCACTCTCGTGCTCTCTCTCTCTCTCTCTCTCTCTCACACAAACAAAAAAAACCAAAACATACACAGTTAAAAAAAACAATCACAACATTTGCTTACAATTTTTATTAAAATAATATTTTTTTATCCTTAACTTTATTAAAATTGCAACAACCAATTGCAATTTTTATTAAAATAATACTTTTTATTTTTATTTTATTAAAATAAAGCTGCAACTTTTATTAAAATAATATTTTATTTTATCTTAGTTTTTATTTTATTGAAATCGCAACAACGTATTGCGATTTCTATTATAATAATATTATTTTATTTTATTTTAATTTAAATTTATTGAAATCACACTTATGTGTTGTGATTTCTATTTAAATTATTTTTTTATTTTTTTAAGATCGTAACATATCATTACGATTTCTAATAAATAATATTTTTTTATTCTTAATGGCCTGAAATCATAATTAATTATTGCGATTTTCTTAAAAGTCACCATATTTTTCTAAATATATAAAAAATATAATATTTTTACAATAATTACATATAAATACAATATCTAAATAACTGATCCTTGTATATAAAGCTAATAATTACTCTTTTCCCTCCCTGATCTATCACTGAAGATATTCAAACATATAATATTCTGATATTGTTCATTAGATCATATATTTACTGTTACTTCAACAATAACTAAGTGTTTTCTTATCATGTGAGATTGATTATATAGATCAAATAATACCGTTACGCACTATTATAAATCATGTAAGTAATAAAGTCATTAAATTTAAATCTTTTTGAGTGATTTTATTTATAACTTTTCTTAATCTGCCTCTACCTTTACTAATTTTCCTACCCACCATCTAATATATTCTTCTTATTGAGGTTATTATAGGTTTTCTCATCAGGTGACCATACTACTTAAGGGGGGATTAAAATAGATAACGCTGCCTTACCTTACTTTCTAACATATTCTTTCTTAATTTCTTAATTGTGTAATGTCTTTTGTATTTACTAATCTATCACAAGTGCATGTTTGGGAAGCTCCCAAAACAATTTTTTTTTTTTTGCAAAAAAGCTTTTGGCAAAATAAAAAAAAATTGCTTTGAAAAAATTAATCTTATTTGATAAATTTGTCTAAATAGACTATAATTTAAAATTGATAATTTTAAGTTAAAAAATAATTTATAAATATAAGCAAATTTTTAGAATTTATGATTATAAATAGAAGTTGATTATTTTAGAATTATTATATTTTTACCAAATTGACCTTAAATAATAAATATTATATAATATAAATAATCATTTCATATTTTTTTTGTAATTTTACGATAAAAAAGTAACTTTTTTATATAATTCAAATAAAATAGATTATCATAAAATTATTTTTTAATTAAAATATCCAAACATAAATTAATTCTTATATAAATAATTATATAAAAAATTAATTATTAAAATAATTTTAATATTTCAACTTTCTCCAATACACACTTACACTTATATTGCACTTCTTATGTCTCAGAATGCAAGCAACAGGAGGATGAAATTGAAAGCGTTGACTTTAGTTGACGACTGTCATTCACAAATTGAATGCAGGCTACAGGTTATATTTGATTTGAATTTTAAAAGAATTATTTTGAAATTTTTTTTAAAAAAATTATTTTTAAAAAAATAATTTTTATTTAGTATAAATATATTAAAAATAAATTTAAGAAAATAAATTTTGTTTGAATATAATAAAATAAAATTAATTTTGATTATTATTATAAGAATAATAATAAAATTTCTTTTTAAAATATTTTTTCTAAAATAAAAATTATTTTCAAAAATACTGCTTCTAAAGGCCTTCTAGAATTTCAAAATAAATTTAAAAGAAGATTTTTACATATTTAAATATACTAATTACTATCATTCTTATGCCAATAAAAAATCTTTTTGCCTCCCTCAATAGTAAACCAAACATGTCTTAGATTGATGCATTAACATCTTGGCTCATAACATTTTTTTAAGGGAAAATTATACTCTTTTATTGAATTATAGGTTGTATATTTTAATCTTTATATTTTAAAAATATATAGATTAATCCACTGAATTTTTACAAATATATATATATATATATTAATTAAAATAAATATATTATACCTCCTAAATTTTGGATCATATATAAATCGATTTCTTGAACTTTTTTAAATATGTAATTCGATATTTTAAACTTTTTAAAATATGTAATATTTTTATTAATAATTAATAAAATAATTAATAAAATAATCAATTTACACATTCATAAAAGTTTGAAGAGTAGATTTATACATTTTTAAAATTTAGAATTTAAAATATATATGACCTATAGTTGAAGAAGTAGAGTACTTTTTTTCCTTTTTTTTAATGGTATACTTTTTATGTTAGATATGATTTTACATTTTTTTTTCCAAAACATAAATTTACATCTTCACCATTAGTTTAATTTTTAATTTGATAATAAAATTTGATTTACTTAAACCATCGGATTCAAGTTGTAGTTGATGCAACGATGAGCGAATCTTTCAAGTGTAATTTATGATAGAAAATTACTACTCGAGTTTAAACAAAAAATTTATAGCATAATTATAAAAATTTTAATATTATATGAGACTAAATGTTAAGTTATGAAAAACCAACAAGTGTATAAGCTCATTGTTATCGAAATGAGCATATCTGGTTCGTGAAAGCAAGTGGGGAAGTGCTGTGCATGTGATGTGACGGTGTAGTACACCAACCGCGACTACACAGCTACCATCGAATGGATTAACTTTAGCTGCGCCATCTTTATCTTGAACTCGATCCAAGAATATTAGAAATTAAAGAACATCCACCATGACAATTCGCGAGCTTGCATTGCATGAATTCCCCAGATGTGGCCACCCCCCCCCCCCCCCAAAAAAAAACAAACAAAAAGTAAAAAACCTGTTCGCAATGTCTTGGAGAAAAGTTACCAGGAAAATGTCATAAAAGTGAAAAAAAATTTTATTCTAATGTTTTGGAGTTAATATTAATTTGATTTTAAAAAAATTAATATTAATTTAATTTTAATATTTTAAATTTTAATATTAATTTTATCTTTTCATTAAATTATCATTAATTACTATTATTGATCATCCGAATTAGTATGTTAATTCTAAGATATTGTTTATTTGTCTTAATTATCATACTCGCTACACTCAATTTAACCAATCGATTCAAATTTTTTTTTTTGAGTTAATAAAGTGAAGATTGTCTCTTTTAATGAGTTAAGGAGGATAAATAAATAATATAGTTCAGCACTAACATGCAAATTATGATAAATAGTATTGGAGTGATGAAATTAACATTAAAATTTAAAATATTAGAATTAAATTACTATTAAATATTTTTTCAATACCAAGCTAATATAAATTACAAAATATTAAGTGCATATTTAGTTCCATATTTGCAATCTTTAAAATCAATTTTATGACCTTATAAATAATTTTGACATTTTTGCATCTTATTTGGTTTTAATTTTGATTAATATAAAAATCAATTCTAACCGTCCAAAATTAATTATGGTGAAAGTGATGAAATATTGCTTCCAAATTTTTATTTTTTAATTTTTGTCAAAATTACTTTTTTGATCAAACTAACAAATATAAATTATTTTATCTCAAAATTAATTTTAATCAAACTAATTCTACCAAAATTAATTCTACAAATACAAAATCAAACACACACTAAAACTATAGAAAATATTTACTCACATTATAAGGAACATAAAATTAATCATGAAGTGTTTTGAGTTGAGACTAATCTTCTTATACACGGAGAATTAATTGAATGGTTAATTTTATATTAAAGTATTATTGATATGAGAATATGTGATGTATGATAGTAGGGATGTCAAAAATCCTTACTCAGCAGGAACTCTACAAGGATTGCTTTGTTTGGAGCCCTGCGATCAGGGAGTTTTCCTCTGCGGGGACATAGACAAGGATAAAACTCCCCTCATAGCAAACTCACGGATGGAGGCGGGGATTACTTTCCCCTCTCCGCAGAGGCCCTGTAAATTTAAAAATACTATATACCCTTAATAAATATTTATTGTAATTATACATACCTATATCTTTATGATATTTCACACCTATTTAATTAATTTAATAATTAAAAATATTTGTAAAATCAGCTAACCTAACCAAACTCTTTTGAAACATTCCTAATATTCTATTGAAACTAGGTTTGAGAGTGGCTGGCAGGCTACGTTGTTCGCCATTCCCTTTTTCTACTTCAGTCCTTCATCTCCACGCCCTCGCGACACGCCATTCCCTTTTTCTGTTTTTGCATAGAACCAAAGAACATGGTAGCAGCACATCAATCAGCAGCAGCAGCAACACAGATCGCCAGATCGCGGAGCTCCTCGCCAGATCGCCTTACCATCGCCAGCACCGTCCGCCATCCTTTCTTCTTCTTCTTCTTCTTCTTCTTCTTCTTCTCCACATCTGACCTGACCCTCGCGACGCTGCAACGCAGCAGCAATAAAGATTTTTTTTTTTTTCAACTTGGGTCTTATTCTTAATCTAATGAACTGAACCTTGGGGAGATTTTTGTTCACCTGAAATATCTTGGCTATTGTTTGACTCGTTCTGCTGTTCTCTGCTCAAATCTAGCCTCATCTCTTATTGCAGCATGAACTGAAGTACATCTTCTTGAACATAGTTCAATTTATGCCTTTTTTTCATTTTTGTGGCTGTTTGACTTCTTCTAGATGCAAGTTTGATGTGTTTTGGTGCAGTCTGCCTGTTGTTCTCCATTTTAGCCTCCATTGTAATATTTCAATTGTTTTATCTTTGGCTTGTCATTATGTTGGCTATTGTTTGGTTGGATTAAGATCCCATAAAAATGAAATTTTTACTATTATAGTTCTTTATTTTTCAATTTTTTTCATATTTTCTAGGGACCACATGGTGACCTACGAGGAAGCGGGGAAAAAGAATGGGGAGAAAAAATTTCCCACAATGAGGATTGACAAGGGGGAGGATTTGGAGTTGCAAGGACAAAAAACGGAGAGGCACTGAGCAAGGAGCGGAGAGACACTCCCCGCCCCTGCTCCACGCCGGTGACATGCCTTATTAGTGCTTCTGTGCTTTGCTTATCACATGCCCTGCTCCAACTACGATCCATTTATGGGAAGGGACCATGACATTTGATGCTACGCGAAAGAGAGAGAACACGTGCACGTGCGCTGGCCCACTGGTGTTTAATTTTTACAAGACAATTGACATTTGTCACTATTCGAAGCAATGCCAGTACTGTCCCACTTGTATTAGAGATTTGTCAGCGTTTAAGGGTTGGTTGGATCACGCATACTTACCCTTTCTTTTAGATAAAGGATATGTTGGTCACTCACTATTTTTGCACCAACCCTCACTTATTTCCACTAAAATTATTAAATTAAGACGATTTTAAATTTAAATTTTCTATTACACCCTTTTTTTTCTTTCAACCCCTAATCCCTCACCTCACCACCATCTTCACTGAACACTATTCTCTTCCCTACTTCATGCTATTCCACCACCACCAACCACTTACACGACTGCTCAGCCTGGGCCAAAGTGGCAGCATCCCCTTCCTTCTACATGCCTCGTCAAATTTGCACATGTTTCATAGAGTTCGGTGTTCAATGGAAACTCATGAAGGCGTAGCAGGACATGGGTTTTGGAAGATTAATTGATTTTGAGTTCAATTTGCAAAAGCACACATTTTTTGGTTTCTCTTGATTCATACTGTGAATAGCTTGTAACTAGTAACTGTATATGGAGATCTAGTTTTCCCTCTATATGTGCGATTGTGTAGTGGATCCTGCAATTTGATTCTAATTAATGGAAGTGACCACTTTTGCTCGTTCTTCAAAAATACTGTGGTGGGTGCAATGTTGAACTTAAGAACTAAAAAAAGAGAAATATTATTGTTGTTGGTGGTGAGGATGCATTTGCTTATGCATTTTTGTAGGCGGCATTGGCATTAGCAGAGAAGTGATAGGGACAAGTATCTCCAAATGCTTGCTTTATCCTTTGTGTGTGTTTGTCCAATGAAGTGATGAGCCTTCTCTCTTTCTTTTTTGTCTTTTTCTTTTCTAGCCTCTTGGAGCTTGTTCAGTTGAATAATCTGTGTTTTTTAATATTTTTTCACTTGAGTTTTTGTTCTTCTTGAAGTTTTAATAGAATTTCAATGTGATTTCTAGGGATGTCAATGGGTGGGGCGGGGGCGGGGGATAGGCCTCCGTCCCCTCGTCCCTCGAGTAAATATCCGCCTCGTCCTCTGCCTCATATTCGTGTGGGTACCCATTTTTTCCTTATCTACGAATTTACGGGTACTGGTGGATATCCATGGATATCCGTTAAAATATTAAAAATTTTAAAATTTTAAATTAAATAAAAAATTTCAATATTATAAAATACTTAAAATAATTATAAATAATAATTTAATTTAACAATTCAAATTCTAATAATGTAATATACTTAAAATAAAAATAAATATATAAAATAAATAAAAAATAAATATAATAATCCAATTTTATAATCTGAATTCTAACAACTAACAATACTTAAAATAAAAATAAATATATAATAATAATCTAATCATTAGTCTAATATATAATAAGTACAAATAAATCTAACTTATAAATTTAAACTTTAGTCTAATCAATTTAAATAACAATAATATTAGTTTAATTAAGTTAATAATTTAAGGATAAAATAATAATTTTATAGCTAGTACCCACGAATATAGGGATAGTGATCCTCGCTCTCGTCCCGTTTAACATGCGAGTATTTAAAATCCCCATCCTCATTACCCACAGGAGTAAAATCTTTCCCTGCACTCCACATTGTAGGTATTATCCACACATCCGTCATGAGTCTGATTTTTTGACATCCCTAGTGATTTCACGGTCATTGGACATCATGGTAAAAGGAAGGAGAAGGATAAATGGTTGAAAAATAGATTAAAAATTAAAATAAGGTTAACATTGTAATTTTAAAAAAATGGTATTTTATTTTATAATTTTATTATAATTATTATAACTTTAAATCTATATAACGTTTAAATAACATCTAATGATTAATAATGATGGACCACCAAATCATCTCGAAATATTGAGTGACTAACATATCCTTCACCCTTCTTTTGTGGTCCTGATTCTACTAGTTACTCTTTGAAAAAAAGGGCTTTCGTTTGGAAATGGAAACCGCCCAGACAGGAACTTTTATCACTGAGGAAAAATTGTCCTTCATAAATTAGGTCAGGGACAGTCAATAATTGGCATTTTGCCATTAGGGTCTTCTCCAAGAGTTACATTTCAGGCCCAACTTTTACAATTGAGCAGTATAGTGTGTTTTTGGAAACATAATTTTGCCTACATATGGATTAGGCAATCACTAAACATATATAATCTAATAAGAGAAATAATATTTGCATATAATATTTATAAAATATTATATTGATATATTTTTATCTACTATTTGATAGGATATAAAACTTAGATCAAATAAAATTTATATCCCATCCAATACTAAATAAAAATATATCAATATAATATTCTTTAAATATTATATACAAATAATATTATTCCTATTGCGGACCTAAAAATTAATAAGGTTTTAAAAGAGACGTTCTACTTATAGTATCCAGACAAAGAAGCAGTTGAGCGAGCACCACCAAATGGGTCTCATTGTAGGGCAAAACAAACAATTGTAGTATAAATTCCTTTTTTTTTTTCTAATGGGAAGAGTACAAATTCCAAGTTAAAATATGAGCTGCAACAGGATGCATATTATATATTGGCTCGTGGCTAGTACAACAAAACAATTCACAGTGCAGTGTTTTATACCATTTAGTGTTTGTTTGGGTGAAATTGTTTTGATAAAAAAATATTTTTGATATTTTTTATATGCTTGTATAATTTTTTTTAGTAAAAATAGAATTACTAAAAAAAGCATAAAAAAATCTCTTTTGAGAAACTGTAATTTTTATTTAAAAAAAAGATATTTTCTTATAACATAAAAATGATGTTTAAGAATAAAACAAATTTTTTTAATATTACATCTAAATATCAATTAATTTTATATCTAAATATAAAATAAATTTACCTTTTCAAAAGATCTTTTAAAAAAGATCTGTTTAGATAAACTCATCTAAACAAGTCTTATATAATAAAAAGCACAAGAAGAGTGTAAGTTAACGTTTTGGAGAGGAAAGAAAGGAATTTCAAAAATAATTATAATCCATTTTATTCATCAAAGTCTTCCTTGTTCTTCCAAAATCTTATTTCATAAACATACACACAGAAGAGCTCTTATGAAGAAGAAGAGCATTGATCACCGGGTAAAGCGCACTTTGAAGTCCAATACTTTTCAACCTCTTCTGCAGTCCTTCCGGGGATTCTCCCAGCAATAAGAGACCACCTGCGGCCATAGGTCAAACTCACTTAAGAGCTTTACAAATCACTCCCTCACAGTCTCACACACACACACACACATATTGCATATTTAGATTTCCGTTTATAACTTTCTAATCATAGTTTGGGTAAAAAATGAAAATTACAAAAATAAACTATCATCTTAAAATCTTTGTCCAAACCATAGATTGAAACCTTACCAACAGAAAACCAAGCATGCAAATATATACAAATATATGTACTAATATCTAATTGCATGAAGCGTGCAAATCAGATAAAAGATAAAGCAAATGAACCTCTTCCCAACCAATCTAAACATCCTAGCAACGAGATCCTCCTCCTCTTGGGAAAATTCCAGCAAAGGCTCCTCATCATGTTTCATCTCTGAGATAGTTAACAACAGAGAACAGACAGCAGAGACACCTAAAGAGAGAGAGAGAGAGAGAGAGAGTGAACGATGGAATAAACACATGAAAGTGGTGAAGTTGAAGTAGCACTAACCTTGGACATAGTGGAAAGTGTTGGTAGCGGTTGCATCAGATGCATGATTTGAGTCACTCATTTTTTTTTTAAATTTTGTTTACCTTTTTTTCCGCTCAGCTGGGAAGGGTGGGAAGATCCGATACATGAAGTTTGGCTAGCTGGGGATAAGTATATATAGGAATGAAGATCGTGATTCTTGAAAGGTTAGAGGTGATTGTGAAATTTCAAGATAAGGTTAAAGGCGGTGTCTTAGGTGCAACCTTTGTAAGGTGCACCATAAAACTTGAAAATTTAAAAGATAAGTTTTGATGGTATATTGATATATCAATTATTTTTGGTATATAATAATAATTTTTAAAATTTATTTGCATATTATGAAATTAAATAAAATTTTATCTACATAATCTTGAAATTAAACAGAATTTTTGGGCGATATTTTAGAATCATGCAGATAAATTTTAATTACTTTTAAAATATCTGTAATTTACTATAGTAATTTTTAATTTTATTTGGATAATTTTAAAATTAAATAAAATTCTATCTGTATGATCTTAAAATTAAATAAATATTTATAAAAATATTTCAGAATTACATAGATAAATTTTGGATACTTTTAAAATATATTTAATCATAATTCTAATTAAAAAGTATTATAATATATTATAAATATTTAATATATGAATATACTTTTTAATCACACTCATTCATCATGTTTCCCTTTCACAAGATGCATGATACCCCTTGCAAGTAAGGGCCACCTTAGCATTCACCAAATTTAAAATATAGTAAAATATAAACTAGTATAAAAATAAAACTAGATTGAATTCAGAGATTAATTTCACAATAATATCAATAAGAATATTATGAATAAAAATGAAAAAATTAATTTTGTTTTTGGGCACACGGGAAAAAGGAAGGAAAACGAAAGCTACCCAACAAAACCGTTTATTACTTTATTCATTTGATTTTAAAATTACTTTAAAATTGGTTGATTTGTATAGATAAATGTGAAATTTTCGATTATCTAACTTTTGAAAAAATAACGTGCTTGTTGATGTTTGGATGCAAGCTGAGTGATTGATTGGGTGTTTGAAAAAATTGTAAAATTAAAATTATTTCAATAATTACTTGTTTATATAATTAATTTTTTATTTAATCGATTATATGAGAACTAATATATGTTTAAATCCGTTAATTGAAAAGTGATTTTAAAATAATATATTTTATTTGAATTATACGAAAAAAAATTACTTTTATGTGCTAAAATTATATATATATATATATAATGATTATTTATATTATATAATATTTGATACTTAAGATTAATTTGATAAAAATATAATAATTCTAAAATAATCAGATTCTACTCATAATTATAAGTTTCAAAATATTGTTTGTGATTATAATCTATTTTTTAATTTAAAATTATTAATTTTTTATTATAATTTATTTCTAATATTTTATCAAACAAGATTACTCATCTAGAATCAACTTTTTTTTCAATGTTCCCAAATATGATATAAATGATACAAACATTAAATTGGGTTTTCATAAAGAAATTCGGTAATTGACATCCTTAAGCTATTGATTAAAAAGATCAAGAAAATAAATGAAAATATAAAATTTTTATACATTAAATATATTTAAAATTTATAAAATGGTTTTCTTTTCTTATTCTAGATACTGTTTGAAAAATCGTTTTTAAATATCTAATTTTATTGCAAATTTAGTTAAAAATAGAGTAATATATTTGACTTACACATAGCCTTTTTTTTTTTGAACATATATATTTAAAGTTTAAACATATAACATCATGCTAATTATACAAATCTCTTAGTGCTAACTCACTCCTAATGGTTTAATCTACACATAGTTAATTAAAGTAATAAATAATTCAATTCAAGCAACGCTACTAAGAAGGATGTAACCAAAATTTTTGATAAAAATTATGGCAGTAATTGGATAAAATGTAGTGGTAAGATTCATTTGTTTATTCAAAAGTCACCAAGCATATCATATTATTTTGATATATAATTTTTAGCAAATATTTTAGCTATGTAGCAATTCTCTTTCAATTTATTAAGATAGAGAATAGTATTTGAATGTAACAAGTTGATATAGTGATAACATATTTGGTGAAAGAAAAGATAATAGTATTTGAACATAACAAATTGATATAATGATGGCATATTTGGTGAAATAAAGAAACAAAATAGTGAATTTTGAGAGAGAAAGTATAGTGAATTTTACTACCTTTGTATCTTATATGTTTACACTATGTCAACTTTATTATATACAAATAAGAACATCTTAAGATATGATCATAAATTCCCACGCACCTCAAGAAACAAGTGGATTCACAAGTGTAGGGTTTGTCCAATTATCTCTTATGAGGAGAGTTGACATCCTCAGACTACTTATTATTTTTATTGAGAAATATTATTTATATTATATTTTGAGATATCTCTAAATAAATTTTTGGAGGTGTCTCTTAATTAAATATTAGTTGAGAATGAATCTTAACTTTTCTCTAAACCAATGTTTAAGAAATATTTAAAGGTATCCTTTAAAAAATATCCCAAAAAATTATACAAATTAAATAAATTTTTACTAGTTAAAATAAGAATGAATATTTTAAATAAGAAATGTTATTTATACACTTATTTTTGGATGTTAAGAAGACACTTATTTCAGGATTTTGAAAAAAAAAATCAAGGAAATTGATTTCTACCTTTTTTTCCCAAAAAAAAAAAAAACAACCTTAATATTTACTTGATGCCTAGTTTTGTTTCCCCAACAAACATTTCTCTTAGAATTCATATGATAATCAAACACATCAGATTTATAAGGAGTAAATATTCACTTTAATCTCTAAAATTGTAAATGTGAGTTACTTTGATCTCTAAAATTTAAAAATTAACTTTTTAAACCCTAAAATTGAAAAATAGGAGTTAGAGTAGTCCTTAACTCCATTTCTGTTAATGTGTTGTCACGCTTTTGCTGTTATGTTATGTAAAGTGATATGGTGTCATTTCATGTGGCCATCGAGGTGATATGGATAAAGAATAAATTCAAATTAATTCCCAAAATTTTTTAAAATATGTTAAAAATTTGATATAAATTAAGTGAGATAATAATAAAAATATCATCTTAGTAAATTAATTTGAATATATTCTTTATTAATATCATTTCAAAGGTCATATAAGATGTCACTATATTACCTTAAATGATATATCAGGGAAAATATGACAATGCAATAATAGAAATATAGTCAACAACTAACATAACTTATATTTTATAATTTTAAGAAATAAAAAATTAATTTTAAAAGTTTAGAAATTAAAGTGATTCATGTACATAAATTTAGAAATTAAAGTCAATATTTACTCGGTTTATACGGCAACTAGCTACACCTTGACATGTACCTTGTGAAAGTTCTGCAGCTTCTCATGCTTTATTGTGGGCCTTGTCTAGTTGTCTATCTATGTGTACTTTCTTTTCCCCGATGGAGTCTATCCATATGTGCTAGTGGTAAGTTTGGACCTGTTCTCATCTGAAACCATATGTTACGATTACCGCGTGACAACTTCATAATGTAACGTCATTATCATCTTGTCATCGCACAGCCTGTTTGCACAGCCTGTCCCGCAGAAACAAGTTAACCCATAATTTGAAATATGTTTTTAGGTTTTACAACCATTATGAATTTTGATTTTTATAAAAAAAAATTTGATTGAAGTTTACATATTTTTAAAAATATTTTATTTTAATCCTTATAAAAATTTTATTTTGATGTAGATTCAAATATTTTAAAAAATATTTAATTTTAGCACCTAAAATTTATAATAATTTTATTTTAGAAAGCTTAAAGTAATTTTTTAAAAAATTTAAATTAAATTATTATAATTTTTTTGGGATTAAAAATAAATATATTACTTTAATATAGAGACTAAAAATCAAACAAAATAATATTAGGAACTTAAATCAAATATTTTTAAAAATATTTGAATTTAAACCAAAACTTACTTCTTATAGAAATAAAATTTGTAACATTTTTGGAGACCAAAACCTGTTCGACTCTTGTTTTATCCGTGGACAGTGGTCATTCATTGCTCGGTCCATGCATACCTGAAACTCGTGGCCAGCTATTAAATTAATATTTCAAGAAAATTTATCACTTTTTATTATAAATTTAATTTTAATATATTATGTATAAATTTTTTAAAATATTTTTTTCTTTAAGTACCATGGTAACAAATATGAGATTATTCTAATAATTATCTTCTCTTAACAATATTAATAAATTTGTTTGAATTTTTTAATTATTATTTTAAAAGTTATAAATAGTATAATATATATTTAAATGATAAAATTAATCATTTTTATTATACAAATACTTTTCTTTGGGGAAAAAAATAATAGTACCGCCAGAGGAATCAGTGAGACTGAGTCAATGATGGCTTGACACGAACCTTCCAATTTCCATTCTGCAATTTTAATAAGATGGCCCTGAATGTGAATGATCAAGCCAAGCCGACAGCTCATCGGTTTGATCGAAAAAAGAAAAGCAAAAAAAAATAAAAAAAGAAAAGATGGAACTGCGACGTTAGAGGGTAACTTTGACATTATAAGTTTAATATTCTATTAATCTATCATATTTTGTTTACATAGATCCAAGAAAATGCATGTTATATACAAATTTAAATGAACAGAAAAATCTAAAATTTTAAATTAATATATAAATAAATGTGTCGCGTTATAATATTTTAAGATTCTCAAATTTTTATTTAAAGCATTTATTTATTACAATCATAGAATGTTTGGTTTTTATGATTAATAAAATTAGAAAAAAAAGAGTTAATACTTAATCATGTCTCAAACAGGTCACCTTTAATAAAAGATACTTATGAAAAAAAAAAAAGTTAAGAAAAATTAACATTAAACACTAACGGCTAGTATTAATTAAAAAAATCAATTATATTAAAAATATAAAAAATGATCTATTAAAACATTATTTAAAAAATTAAACAAATTTCTCCAAATAAATAATAACAGTCTTAAATTATTTTTTAATATTTTATATTATTTTTAGCTTTTTTACTACTTACTCTCTCTAGCGTTTTACTAAGGGCCCATGTACCCTCATCCTCACCAATATGGCTTCATTTACTGGCAATTCTAGAAAACGTTTTTGTGCTGTTTTTTGTCTCATCGGTGCTGTGCTTTTTTCGCTTTCGACATCCTACGCCCACACGGGTGACCACTGGCACTGACCAGAGTCCGCTGTCGCCCACGTTTCAAGTAGTGACTTGCACTGTTCAAATAGTGAGTTCCACCGTCCACAAATAACTTTAAAATCATTGATTATTCATTTTCCCCTATGGACAGCTGCCGGGTTTTTAGCGTGTGGTGTGGTGTATATATGTATAGGTGGTGGTGGGCCGGCGACGATGGGCGTGGTCTAGCAGTGATTTGGTGACGATAATGATGATGGCCTTTTGGCGGTGGCGGTCCAGCAATTTAGAATTTACGGTTTAAGATGATTTGGACCTTTTATATTTTTAAAAATATATTTTTTTATGAAAATTCAATATTCTTAGAGTAGAGTGTGGGAATAAAAGTAACCAATTTTTTATTTTATTTTTTGGGAATAAAACTTATTCAAAAATATTATTTTAATCACATGCCAAATATGAGAATCTAAGTATGCAGTTCCTATTTCTATTTTTTATGTTTTCTCTTTTTAGTATTTTGTAATGAAAATAGTAAAAATAATAAAATTATATTTCTTGCTTTTATTTTTTGATTTTATAATATTTTTTATAAAATTTTGAAAATAAAAAATATAAAAAATACAAATAAAATTCAAATAGGCCGCCATTATATTCCTATGCTTCAACTCCTAAAAATATAAAAACATTACATGCCCCAAAACCTATAAATATCTCGGGGGTGTTTGATAGCATTGGATTAGGGATGTAAAAAATCCCCAACATCCCTACATGGTGAGGATCCCTGGAGGAATTATCTCATTCATGGCCTCGTGATTGGGGATTTTTTTCTTGTGGGGATGGGGATTAGGACAAAAATCCCCCTGTGGCAGGTTTGATGATAAGGGCGGGATCACACTCCTTGCCTTGTTGAGACTTTGCAAATATAAAAAGATTATATTGCTCTTAATAGATATTTACTATCTCTATATATACATATATTTTTATGATATTTTACACATATTTATTTAATTTAATAATTAAAATTGTTTCTAACTCTAACATTTCCTCTTTTGAAACATTACATCCCTGTGTTGTTCCCCTCTTTTCTTCTACTTTCCCCTTTTTTCTTCTGCTTCTTCTCCGTTGCCCTACTTCTTCTGCTTTCCACAACATCATCGGCCACTCGTCCTCAGCCCTTAGCCCTCACGATGACATCATGCCACATCACCCTCAACCTCGCGATGTTAGCAACAACCAGCCACTGCAGATCCCATTTCCAGCATTGGATGACCTCTGCTTCTCCTTCACTCTCAGTCTCTCACAGTAGCCACTTCAGATCGCATTTCGCATTTTTTGGGGATCCTCGAGGGGAATGCGGATGAGGGGAAAAAATCCCCCATGGCAAGGATCAGGGAGGGCGGCAGGGAGGGTTTGGGGTCGTGGGGAGGTGCTCCTTATCTCGCGCGGGTGACATTCCTACACTGAACTAGGTCTTAAATGGCCATTAATTATAGTTTTTATTATATTGAAGTTAATAGTATCTTTTTAGCGTTATTTTTATCTTTTTTAAGTCACTGGTTGTTTACAATTAGTATTCGAATGTTTGTTCCTTTTGCAAGAACTATGATATTATTATGCCATAAATATTCTATTATTTTATATCTGTATAATTTTTAATTATTTATATATAGATAATTATAATGGTTAGTAAAATTATATTAAATCTTATCACGCTAACCATAAAATAAATGTAATTTCCAAAAATGTCTGCGTTATTTATTTCTTATATCATTGATTATTATCTTGTTAATCATCAAATAAACATAATTAATTAAAATTTTATATACACTCAATTACTTATATAATGATAATTAATTAGTATTATTATCGTGCTAGTTATTTTTATCTGAATTATCATGTCAATCATTAAATAAATGTAATTAATTAAACATTTATGCAGGATTAATCATTATAAATTTCATATAAAAATAAATACAAGATTATAATTTTGTTTTCCAGCATAACCGATATATTAAAATAAGAATTTAATTAATGTCAAAAACCTGCGGACGGTCCCAAGGTTGGGTACTTTAGTGTATGGACCAAACTTCAAATTGATACTATTGCGAGCAAAAACAATGTAATTAGAAACTTAATCTCATTTTTATTTATCGAATAAAATTCCTGTTTTTTAAAATATTAGTAATAATTTATAATAAATTATGTATTATCTGCAACTAAATATTCTTAAATTTAAATTTAGATTATTTATCTTTTTTTTTCTTGCAGGGTATACCACACGCACGCGCATGATCCATGTATCTTGCTTCTTGCATGTATAATTATTAGAGAAAATCCCCCAAAATTAGTCCATGACATGTATTTAGTGGACAAATAGGTTTCCAACAAAAATAAATTGATTTTGAAGTTCTTGACAATTACAAAAATTAGACACTTTAGTCTCTATCTCGATTGTAAGTAGTAAGTAATGTGATGTATAAGTTCTATACTAACTAGGTCATCTTAATCTCGTATTATGTGGCACCAACATCCCTAAATATGCAACCAAGAAAAAAAAAAAAAAACAAACAAGCAAACTTACTAACAGAATCCATGAGCCCTGCTTAGAGAGTGTAGAAGGAACAGAGAAATGTAAACCAAGAGCAGAGAAAGTGAGGCGGAGAAGAAGAATGAGGAAATGTGTGCATATTCAAGGTGAGTAATCAATACAAGGGATTTGTTATATATACAGTCTGAGTGCTAACTAGCTCTAGATATTAACTGACTTCAAATAACAAAAACTAAACTAACTAATCAAAACTGATTACATAAATAACTCTCCCTAATATTCACCATTTTATTTACTAAGCCCTAAACTTAGCAATTCAAAATTCCCAAACTTTATCTTCTCTCTAATACTGCAATTGAAATAATGATGAGAAAGGAAGGAGACTATTGAGTGGTGTAATACTTGATAAATTGACATCAATAGAACAGTGGTGCTACTGCTAAGCTTACATGTTCCTTAATTATAGAACAAGTGTCTCAATAAAAAATAAACAAAAATAGTGAAATGTCTTAGTCATAATCTAAACATCATACTCTTTACTCGTTACAAGTAAGTTAGGGATTAAAATATTTAATTTTTGTAATTATTAGAGACCTCAGGACTAATTTATTTTTGTTAGAGACCAATTTGTCAACTGAAGATATTGTCAAGAACTAAGTTAAGGGTTTATATTTTTGAATTCTCCTAATATATTAAATGAAGCGAGTGTGGCTATTGACGCTCCTAATTACTTATTCACACTCCCTATTAATTACTTATAACTTTAAATTCTTAGGTTATCTTTGCCTAAATACTCTATTTGGTTAAAGTTAAACTTTAATTAAATATATTAATTTTTATCTATTTACACTTAATATTATTAATTATTTTATATTTTTACTTATGTTATGATTCAAAATCATTATAATTATATAAATTATTTATTAATTTCTTTCATGACAACTTATGATCAATATAAACTATAATATATCTATTAAGAATACATTTTGAAGCTTGGAAAAAAAAATAATTTTATGATGTAACTTTTGTAGAGTTTTTTCAAAAAGTTAATCTTTTTTAGCTGATGAAAAAAAAAATACTAAAACATCTCTTTTGAGTTTTATTTTTTATTCAAAAAATTATCTATTTCTCTTAAACTTTTTATACATTTATTTTGATAAAAAATAATTTTGCTTTTAAAAAGCTCGAATAATGAACCTCAATTGTTATGATTTAAGATATCACTACAATAACAGTGTGTTAAATTAACATTTCAATTTTCTTGATGAAATTATCATATTAATGTTTAAATTGTCTTTTACAAAAAGATTATATTTAAAAATAAAATAAAAGAATGCTTCTTAACTAAATGTTTTTTTATTCTTCCAATTTATCTGGCTTTGTTTTACTTCTAATTATCTATCCTAAAATTAATTAATATATATTTGTATCACAATAGAATACTTCTCTAATATATTAAAAAATTATTTTATCACGATAAAAAAATTATATTGTTAGTTGTTAAATGTTTAGAAAATTACAGCATCAATTGTGACTTTAATAACATTATATTATAAATGCGCCGTAGGACATGAATAAAATAAGAAAACTTAAGGGTAAAAAAAAGATAATAACATGATAAAAGGATTTGAGGAAGCATATTAAACTAAGAGCTCAACTCCAACAAACAATTTTTACTATTTGAATAAGAAATTTTATTAAAGTTTAGTTGGTAGTAATTTATAATTGGTCATTTATTTGCCAAGAAAAATATAATAATGATAAGGAAAAAACTAGAAAAAGGATAGAAGAGTGAAGAGTTTTGATACATAAAAATAGGGAATCATTAATTACATTTTATTGAAAATGTAAATAGATAAATTAATAGTAATATAATTAATTAAGCTTAATTTGTTGAGTAAAGTGATGGCAATTTAGAGAATTAAAATTGTGAATTGTTAGTGAGGAGTATGGATAGGCAAATAGAAGTGCCAATAGCTCCACCCTTAAATGAATAAAGTATTGAATTTTTAAATCTAATTTCTCCAGAGTAAGAGATTCACTTTAGGGGGAAAAAAATCAACGAATCTTAATTTTTAATGAGAAAATCAAAATAATAGATGATAACAAATAATTTGTTATGCATGTGCACCTGATATCATCCACTAATTTTGATCAATGCCTAAGATTTTTTTTTCTAAAGTAAACATTTACTTTAATGAAGTTAAATCCTATTTTTCTGTGTGTATTTTTTTTTAGTATATCAAATATATATTTTATGTAATAGTTTTTTATTAAATATTATGAGAGCAATTAAAAGTAGAATTTAATTTATATATAATAAATTTTTTTAAAAAATATAAATTATGATATATAATTAATTATTATAATAATTATTTATCATAATTATTTATTTTTTTAAAATTTTATTAATTACTAATATAAAATTATTTTATATTACCAATATATAGAAATTATTCATTAAACTTTATTGAAGGTGGAAAATGTGAGTGGTAGTTGTTGGCCGGAAACGTGACTAAAGGTGGAAAATGTAAGTAGTAGTTGTTGGGCGGAAACGTGAGTAATAATTGGTGGGTATTAATTTGCCGACTGTAAACGATGGACATGGATCAAAACATCACAATGATATCCGAGAAGAAATGGCAAATACCCGCCTACCTTTTGAAACTCATCTACAATATTTTCTTTTTCGGTAATAAAAAAGTAAATTAAGGAAAAGGTCTACTGACATGTCTTTAGCTTTGTTAAATACTTATAAAAGTTATAGACAACCCATTAATGGAAAAATAAAAGCAATTGAACTTAAATTATAATAATACATGAACATAATAACAAAATAATACATATTAGTCCATATATGTTACCCCCTGCATGCGGAGAATGGGGGAACATAAATTTTATATTATTTCACAATTAATTTTATATTTTAGTTTGACGGATGATATAACATAAAGGATGAACTTGAAAGAAAATGCAATAATGGAGGACCACTACAAAAATAAAATAAATAAAATTCAGTCTATAAAGACTAAAATACAAAGTACCTAATTGCATAATTGCTAAAAAAATTATATCAAACCTATTTATAGAAAAATTAGAGTGATGCTATATAAGCTAATAGGGTTGACTCACTTGATCAACTTTTCGCTCATATATCACCATGATTTAGGTTTGATTCTTAGGTTTTTCTATTAGTGGGTGATATGTAAGTACTTCAGTAAGCACTTGATGAGCTTGAGGACATGCCGACTGAAATGAGATTTTCCCTTAATATAAACTTTAGATTATAAAAAGGAAAAAAATTGTTATATAACAGGGAGAATAAGCAACAAAATCCAATATAATATGTTAAAGATATATCGTCTCGAATTCTATGATATGACATTTTTTTAATCTTTAAGATATCTCTAATCTTCGATGCGGTTATGATTAAGTAGACCTTCCTAATAATTCTTTTATTTATCATATGTTTGGTATCAAGAATGGAAATGTTTTAAATTATTAAATTTGTATTAGGTGACAATTGTATATTCTATTTCTGAGACATGCAATAATTGTTTAAACTTTATGATAATTTTGATATGTGAATTTTTTAACGAGAAATAAAATTTCATTTATAAAAAAGTTTAACAACACTTACAATTTGAGAAGATACATGGTCAAAATTTAATAAGAAATAAATGCATTATATATTTTAAACTAATCAACAATTTATAGTTTTGCTATTTATATTAAAATTATAGATGTTTAAGCATTTGTGGCACTTACAAATTGGAAAAAATACATTAGATCCAAATTTAATCAGAAAAAAATGCACTCTACACTCCTAAGTAAACAATGATACGTGACTTTGCTATTTGTTTAAAGACTATATATTGATATTTAAGCATTTTTCATATCAAATGCTAATGCGAAGAGCGTTCTTCCTGCCATTTGTAAGACTATCAAAATAAAAATATCTATAAAGGGAATAGAAATAACCATAAATGGAATGACAAAAACAAAATAAAAGACACAAAATTTGCCATTAGTATATCTAGAGAAAATCAGGCTCAAGATCTAATAGATCTGAGCTATTTATTAAATAAAGAGATAATTAGACAATTTAAAAATTAAAAAGTGGGGCTGCCACTAAGAAAGAAGGATGACAGCCATTTCCATGACACTCACAATTGAGATCATGTGAATGAGAAAATAGGAGATTTGAATAATTAGCTGATTGTCAATCACTTCATAATTAATTGTTATTTAATGAAAAGTTAATGTCATAAGTTTTTATTTGATTATGAAATTAAACAATATCTAAACCATACCTTTGATCCACTTTAACTGTCATTTTGAGAAAAAAATTCTTGATTCATTTTATTTGTGATTCTCATATATCAATAAAATATTTATTATTAATTTTTTAAATTTATCTTTTACACAGTTCTAAGCATATCATTAATCAAGAAATATAGTAAGATTAATAGAATAAATTAATTATATATTACAAATTAAATAAAGAATTTTTAGTAAATATTTTTAGATGATTTTGAGTTCTTTAATTCTTGTGTATATGGCCAAATTAATAGATAAAATAGACCAGAGAGAGTAAGTTATAAGACCAATAGAGAATATACACATTTACGAAATAACATAAAAAATACTCCTTCCATTCAATTGTTAAATGGAATAACACAAATTTCCTTTCTAATCTATGAATCTCTTTTCTTTTAGTTATTGTATTATTCATTAATAAAATATAAAGACATATGAAATATTGGATTTTTTTAATAAAAAATAGAAATCAATAAGTTTTCCAAAAATAATTAAAATCAAAATTTTTTTATCAAACTAATATATTAAATATAAATATCTAAAAAATAGTAACTAATACAACAGAGAAAATAAGGACGATAAATACCATAGTTAGTATTGAGAGAAAAATCTAAAATTAATGAATTTTAAAGAACATGTTATGGCATGAACATTAAAGTCAAAAGAAAAATTAAAAAAAAATTAATTTTAATAAAATGTTATGGTATTGATATTAACGGTATGCATGGTTAGGATTTACGAATGTATGTGCTGCATTGGTTGCTGCTGTAATTCTGTGAATGCCAAGTTTCCTAAGGTGGGAATATTCTGCAAAGAATTGTTTGCAGCTTAGGAGCGCTTGTAAGCGGACTCACAAGGCATGTAATGACCAACCCTTTTCTGCTAATTTAATATGATAATGTTTTATTTATATATCATTTATTTGTTTATTTTATTTTGAATTATTGCTTTGTTTCTTTTTAACGTTTATATATTTGTTTTGCTAATGGTAGAAAATGTCGATTAAGATGTTTATCCGTTTTGAACTGTATAAACTTTTTTTTAAAAAAAATAAATTATATTATTATTTAATTATTCCAAATAATGTATTTATTAATGTTTACCTTGTCTTAAAGTAGCGTATTTAGTAACATTTCTTTGCGTTTACTTTTGACTAGCACATTTTTTTTTTTTTGTTTGGCTAATTATATGAAGATTTTTTTTTAAATTATTTTAATGTTAAAGATAGATTTTAAGTTATTAAAATGTTTCTGCCCTATTTTTTTTCCCTTCATAGTTTAACCTTTATGCAAATTTTTATCTTACCTTTCTATTTTTATTTGACCTTTGTATTATTATCATATTATTTATTTTGAATTATATATTTAATAATTATTGTGCGTAATTGAAATTAATATTAATTACACTATATCAAAAATTGTTACTTTATTAATTTTTATATAAATTATACATATATTTTTAATTTAATTTTAATGTACTGATAGTATAATTTTTTTTTATACTATCATCAAATTATATGTTACCACATCAATAAATATGTTTGATTCTTACACTTATTACTCTAATAATGTGCTACTATATAGGCAAAAATAATTGACTTTTGAGGTAGTGGGCGTGAAGGTCAGCTACTTTTGCCTATGTAGCAGTATATAATTAGTGTCAATATAAATTTTTTTTACATTGACAGTGTATATAAATTAATCTCAAAATAAATTCATAAAAAAAGACCAGATATAAACTAGAAATAATTTTTTTGAACTGAATTATAAAAAATTCATATTTTGCTTTTTTTAAAAAAATTTAAATTATAAATAAATTAAATTGTGATCTCATATACATAAACAAAGGACAAATACTACCAAAAAGAGCAAATAATAATGAATGTAATAAAAAAAGGAGAAAAAACTATAAATAACAAAATAAACAAACATCCTGAAAAAAGGGGGAAAAATTATAGTGTCTTTGTATGAATTAGCATCTTTATTGGTAGGAGAAGAATAAAATCACAAAATAGGGATGTGATACTGATAACAAGAAGAATGCTTATAGGAGGTAAAAAACTTCTAGCTTGGGAATGAGTGGCGCTACTTTCAGATGCACCATTAACCTGTTGAAAATATATAATTTTAACGTCAAACGACTGGAGCTAAATCAAGAAACCAGTGGCACACCTCTTTCCAGCGCCACCATGTTGATAGCGTTAATAAAATTTAAAAATGGCAGCAATCATCCATTGTGTCAAAAAGGACAATAAACAGAAAAATAGTTTAGAAATAGTAATATTTTGGTATTTTGTCTAGAAAAGTACAATAAATGGGTCAAAAAAACCTAATATTCACTTTTTTGGGGTGATCATCTTAAATGCTATCATAATGTAGGTAATAGAGTAGTAGATGTGTTAGCCCATACTTCTAAAAATTTGGGTGCATGAAGCTCCTAGATGTGCGTAAGAGGCCTGTGCCTTAGTGGTCATCATCCCGCCTCTAGGAAGCCACACAAATCGAGGGTTGTGACTTCAAGTCGTAGGGGCAGAGCACAATCCCACTCCCCCCGTGATAAAAAAAAAAAGCTCCTAGATGTATACTGTAGGGTGGGTGTTAACATGATTCGACAATTGTTTAGGACTTTTAAATGGTCCTCCCAAATAATTACAAAATTGACATCATCTCTATATCTTTAAAATTATATTTCAAGTCCTTTATTATTTTATTTGCAAATAAAGTTAGGTTTTATTGATTGGCCCCTCCAATAAAGCAATCTTGGTGCTATCCCAATTGTTATCTGGGCAACTTTTGTGTTTCAGTGTGAGATGCGGTGAGCCCCAAACTCTTGCATTAGGTGCAAGGACCTTTGGAAGCAAGTCTATCATGTGTGATCAGAGAAACTTTGCAAGTTGATCATTGTTTTTCTACAGTTTTACTATAATTAGTGCATTACAACTATTGAAAAAGGCATTAGGGCTTCCCTCAGATTTGGGTGGAATGGTGATCCGTTTGTTCCTCAACAGCACCCATGGAGCAGAGTGGATTGCCAATAAGAGAAAAGTAGGGCAAATGGGTCATTGATGGGTTGTAATTTCTTTTATTCTTGATCTGTTCAAGAATTAAGAATCAATTTTTTTCTTCACTTCCTTGATCCATTCTCTGTAGTTGTACCACAATCATAAATAGATGAAACAATGCAAATAGGCACAAGAAAACAATCATAAAAAGATGAAACAATACAAATTCGCTCCAAAAAAAATTACAAATAAATAGATAAAATATAGCAAATTGGCCCAAAAAAACACCAAAAAAAAAAACACCATATGGTTCCTGGGTGAAGCCACTTTTGTTGGGTTGAGATGTTTCAATCATGCATACCAGTATCATCACTCTATACTCCCACCAGCGATTCCAATGTTGCCATTTCTTGATCTGGGTGCAAGTTGTTTATCTCAAATTGGCATTGCTGTAAGCTATTTAGTTCAAATAGGAACTACTACAATTCCACGCGTTGCCACAAAATCAAAGGGGGAAAGATCTTTGAACTAAACACACAATAATTGATTAATAAATACAATATACTAATTCTGGAAATCGAATTGGGGATTAGGGTTTCCTGTGTGGTGGCCGCTATAAATTTCATTCTTCTTTGGTCAACACATAACACGGGGTCATTAGCAAAAATAAGGAGTTGCTATACTCTACACCAATTTTCAAACAAAATAACATGGTTGCATATCACTTAAACTCCATCTAATGGCCAAGGAGTGCAGACCATCCAATGATCCACAACACATGTTGGACCCTGTTATCCAACACCATACTGTAGCTTCGACTCAGAATATTTGTTTTTTGGTACAAAAATCCCTTGCAAACCCCCCCCCCCAAAAAAAAAAAAAAACAAAAGCAGAACCCGAGAATTATTGAGAAAAAAAAATCCAACAAATAAACGTGACATTTTTCCTCTTTTGGATTCGTGAGAACGCGAACGAAGCTGTGCGTTTTGATCACGAGAGGGAAAAACGCAGGAAAATCTTTGTTTGGTACGAGGGAAAAAATAAAAAAAAAAAAAGAAAAGAAAAACCGTAATCCCAGAAGAAAGCAAAACGACAGCGTCGTTTGCCTCGTTTGCTTTGGCAACCTCTTCCACTCGGCGAGACACTCATCCGCAGCAGAAAAATTCGCCACCCATTGTAGTACCTCGCTAATCTTCGCTGCTACACGGTGCGCCCTTCATCTCTAAATTCACTTGTGTTTTGCTTTTATTATTTTTTTTTGGGTGCAATTTGATTTTCGCTTTTGCTCCAGATTGTTAGGGTTCTTGGCTAGATGCAATGTTTTTTAATTCAGTGAGTCCCCAATGCAATTATGCATCTTGCATTGTTTTGATTATCATAACTAATTGTTTTTTTTTTTTTAACTTGAAATTGTTGTTGTTGATGATATTTTGGTTGTTAATTTGGATTTGAGAATAACTCTTGGCCTTTTCATCTTAGTTTAATTGCCATGCAATATCACATTGTTGTAAGGTTCTGATTTTTGAAAATGGGGTTCACTTCTCTGTTGAGGTCTCGTTAGAAATTGAGCGTTCTAGCTTGTGCAAATGATTGGGCTTTGAAGTTTGAAGCTTTGTTTTTAGGCTATAGCCATCAACTTCATCAAATTATCGTTTTTAAGTCCCGGTATTTAGTGGTACATCACTTTCTGCTCGTGAGTGGGGTTCATTTTTTAGGGATTGTTATGTCATGCGTAGTCTCTCATTGGGATGAGGGGTTGGGTGCAAGAGAATTAAGGAAGCACATCAACTGTAATAAGCAGAACATCAGAATCTGTGCACTCAATTCTTTCTGCAATGTTGTTACTATAGTAGTTGTACACAGGCTTGTGGTTTGGTGCTTAGTTCCATCTTATTGATGTTGATCTATCATATATATTTTTAATCTCTATTTTTTCTTGTAGAATGTGATAGAAGGGTTTGTTAATTATTGTGATTGTATTATCCTTTTGTCCTCTCTCCCTATTTTAGTAGACATTTTATATGATTGATTAATATTGATAAACCCAGTATGTACTAATTTGCTGGGAAACTCTACAATTTACAAAATGTCGCAAATTACTTTTCTCATTTTTTTGTGTTAATTATTTTCAGTTCTATGGTTTCATTTTTTTTTCAATAAAACAGTATCTGATTTGAAATCAACTTTTTATTGCATGTCTTAGATGTGAAGGGACATGGGAGATGGACGCATGAGCACACATATCTGCACACACACACACTGGGCAGCTTCTTGAGCTTTTTATTTACTACTACTTTCTGCTTTCTTCAGGTTCTCTAGTGATTTGAACTTCCATCGTTTGGATACTGCCTCTTACACATACTTCTGAATGCCTCTGAGGCTCTCAATAATAAACGTTAGCCATATATTTTTTGTATAAAATGCCTTCATGCTCAAGTGCACAGTCAGCCAAAGTTGGCCTTGCCAAGAATCAGAATGCAGTATCTTCTCCTGGCATCCTTGAGAGGACTTTGAAACCTGAAGAGGATAAAGAGGAGGAGGAGCAAGCGGAGGAGGAAGAAGATGAAGATGCAGATTTTAATCCTTTTCTGAAGGAAACCCCTTCACAAGAAGCATCTTCAAGTTTGAGCTCTGAGGTTGATGGTTTGGATGGTAATGTTGTCAATAGCGGTACGAAGTCATCAAGGCTAACCACTAAGGAGAAAATTTGTGCTTGCGTTGATTCTGAGCATGCTGAGGAGGAAATTATTTTGCAGTCATCAGCTATGATCTCTCAGTCTGAGACTAATCAAGAGAAGCACAATAACTTGACTAGTGAAACTGATGCTAATGGTTTTACAATAGCAGAATTAAGTTACACTACAAAATCCCGGAGTCCAATAATAGACATAGATAATGAGGATGCTATCTGTATGCGCACACGAGCCCGTTATTCACTTGCAAGTTTTACTCTTGATGAGCTTGAGACTTTTCTTCAAGAGACTGATGATGATGATGACCTTCAAAATGCTGATGATGAAGAAGAGTATAGAAAGTTTCTTGCAGCTGTGTTACAGGGTGGAGATGCAGATGGTCTTTCGTCTCATGAAAATGAAAATCCTGATGATGAAGATGAGGATAATGATGCGGATTTTGAGATAGAGCTTGAAGAGTTACTGGAGAGTGATGTCGATGAGAATGCAGCAGTAAATGCCCAAAAAGAGTATGATGGAGCTGGACGACGACCGGAGACTAGGCAAAACAAGCGCCAGAAGGTCTCTGCCCAATGTGAGAGGAAAACGTTAGGACAGATCAAGAGGCCCCTGCGGCCAATTTTGCCAAATTGGCTTAATGGACCCCTAGCTTCAGGAAAAGGTTTGATGCCTGAGGCTA
The DNA here is from genome assembly GCA_031439595.1 of Pterocarpus santalinus. Taxonomy (NCBI): domain Eukaryota; kingdom Viridiplantae; phylum Streptophyta; class Magnoliopsida; order Fabales; family Fabaceae; genus Pterocarpus; species Pterocarpus santalinus. Next base: position 59,278,452 of record CM062530.1, read on the forward strand.
CTTTAAGCTTATCTTCTGCTCCAGGAAATGGTCTTGTGAATGGGTTCACTCCCCAGCAGATTGGCCAGTTGCACTGTTTGATCCATGAGCATGTGCAACTTCTTATTCAGGTGTTTTCTCTGTCAGTTCTTGAGCTTTCCCAAAAACAGATTGCTTCTCAGGTTCAAGGTTTGCTTTTTGAGATGCTTCACAAACGTGATGAAGCTTTAGCTTTGAAAAGAGCCCCGTATCCTAGTATGTGCTTTGCTCCGTCTTATGCCTGCGCATCGGTGTCTGATGGAATCTCCAAACTTGTCCAAGGCCAGTGCAACATAGAATCTGCTTCCACACAAGAGGGACAGAGCATATGCTTTCCTCAATCCAATCAGAGCTCTTCTGAGTGTTCTTTGTGGGTTCCTTTTGTAAGAGGCCCTGTACGATCTATTTTGGATGTTTCTCCACTTAATTTAGTAGGAAGATATGTAGACGACATTTATTCTGGTAGGACTAAAGAATTCAAGTTTTCTTCTTGCCTTTCCATTCTATTCTGGCTGATAACAATGACCTTTACATACTCAGGCATTGGTTTAAAATTCCTTTTACAGCTTCCCAAGAATTTCGAAAGAGATACATTGAATCTGGTTGTGATTCACGTGTTGAGAGGGAGCCTCTCTTTCCTTTCTTGTCACCATTTGCTGAAGCTAACAGTGAAGCTTCAAGTGGAACAACCACTGGAGCAGTTAATACAATCTTAACTTCGCCTGGTCAACAACAACCTAAGAAAACTTTGGCTGCCATGCTTGTTGAAAGTACCAAGAAGCAGTCAATTGCTTTGGTACCAAAGGAAGTTGCAAAGTTAAGTCAAAGATTTTTGCCCTTGTTCAATCCAGCACTATTCCCGCATAAGCCACCACCAGCAGCAGTTGTAAATAGGGTACTATTTACCGATTCAGAGGATGAGTAAGTTGCATGCTTCCTCTTTCTGCAGACCAACTTTATAATGCTTGTATGGGTGCTTGGTCTTTGTTCTATATACTTAGCATTATCGTTCGTTACATATGTCCATGTTTACATGTGTGTATATAGGTAGGTAGGTATTTTGGAGGTATAAGGTCTTAAAGAAAACCTTTTTACTTTTATCTATAGCTCACCTAGGTTTAAAATTTTTGTGACACATACTGTGCTTCTTAAATCTGCAAGTGGCCATTTAAGATGTATTATTGTTTGGAGAGTATTTCATCATGTTTGCTGATGTCTCCTTTTTTCCCTGGTGTTGTTTCTACATGAACACCTTATCCTCTTTCTTTGTACCCTTCTACTCTTTCTAATGATGATCTTTTCTTTCATCATTAAATAAGGTTATTAATGTATAACTTAGCTTCAGAACACATGATAACCTATTCTGGTCTCAATGAGATGAAAGACAAATTGACTGTATAGTGTTTTGTCTGTGGCTGACTGTCTATCTTTTTAGCTTGTTTCATTTCTTTTAGCTAAGAACCTTCTGTTGATTCATTACTCATTTCTACAGTAGCTTTACATAATGATTCCCTCTTCCCTTCATAGTTGACTCGGATGGTCTGCTTTTTCTGAATTTGTACTACTTTTATTCTCATGGCTTATGATGAGCTTATGGAGTTTACATCTCCTCGTTTTGACCTTTTTGCAGATTATTAGCCTTAGGGATACTGGAATACAATACAGACTGGAAGGCAATTCAACAGCGCTTTCTTCCCTGCAAGTCTAAACATCAGGTAATTACCATTACAGGATATTTTTTTAACAGAAGTGTTTTTTATTTAGTAATTTGATTTTTGGAGCTGAAGTTGGAGTCTTCACGTTGTTTTTGTTTGTATCATGTTCTTACTTGTGAAACGGTGGACAGAGCATCTTTCGTGGCCCATATATGTATTTTAAGTTTTTACCGTATACTTTTCTTCCTGAAGTTAACTTATATAAGGAAAGAAACCAATATGTACTTGAATAACAGTTGTTATTTTTCTAGTTATAGAGTTTTAATATAACTTATAGGGTTTTAATATAACTTAATGGATTGCATATGAAGTAATGGTTAGTTTAAGAAGTTCTTGATTGGTAATCCTCTGAACAAAGGTAGGGAAGGTAGGGTCGGCTTACATTTGTTTTTAATTGCCATTTTCTGCCTTTGTACCTCACATAATTTGGCTGAAGAAATACCCAAACTAATTATGCACTAAACATTATGCTCAGTGTTGGGATTCCTTGTAAATCAGCAACTTGTAGGTATGTCCTAAAAAACAAAAATAAATAGAAAGAGCAAAGTAATTGAGGTACTACTTGGCTGTCTGCTGCAGATTCTAACAAGTGTGTTTCAAGGATGAAACAATATTATTTGTTAGTAAACACAGTGAGGCCATGTTTATAGCTTTGGAAAGTTGGTTTTAATGGTTAACATAGATGGCCATAGTACGTATTGATTGGGCAATGTACATTCTTAGATGTGAAAGTAATGTCCTGGATACACTTTAATTTTTCTCTTAATATTGTGCTATTGTGTTGAGACTTCAGACCCAAGGTTCAGCATTTCTGTGCTCAGGGGGGATTGCAGTTTTGTTCTTTTGCTAGTTTTGTTAATTTAAAAGTAATATTCAGTTGAATAATTTAGTTCAGCAATTTCATTATAGTGATCAAGTTTTATTGCCTAATATTCTATGCAATATGGAATGGTCTGGTTACAGATTTTTGTCAGGCAGAAAAATCGTTGTTCTGCAAAAGCACCAGAGAATCCAATAAAGGTAAATCTGTATACTTAATCCTACATGATGAAATGTCATTGGTGTATCCTTTCTTGTAGAATAAAATCTAGGAATCAAAGTATATGAGACATTGTTTGTGGTTGTAGTACTCTCTCTCCACCTTTCTCTCTTACCCTCTGGTTATGGACATAAATTAAAAATGGTGATGCCAAATTGCCAATGCTTTACTACTTTTTGTCCTGCCCCTGTTTTAGCCCTGGTCTTGTAGTATGTGTAAACTCCCTCTCCTTTTGTTTGAATTGTAAAATTAACAGAGAAACTGTAACTTGTAATCTCATAAACATAGGATATCGGGTTTTTTAGGACAAACAAAACATAGACACCCAAGGAGGAGAATCTTCTTTCTATAGTTGTATAGATAATATATGCATGAGGTAGAGTTGGATTTGATATCACCAAGTTAATCTAAAACCAACTTAGCCTAAAACTGGGAGGGTTTTTTGGCTAAATACTTCAAGTTTGAAAGCCCTCTGTTTGCTCTTTCTACTATCTTTCATAAACACTCATATGTTATATCTTAGTGTAATTTTGGTTGGAGACTTGGAATGTAATTCTTGTACCTTTAATGATAGATTTTTGGACAAGCAAGTCTTGTGGGATAAGATTAAATGTTTGAGCTCTATTTGGTGTAAAACAAATGATCTTTTTAGAGTGTTTTCTTCTCAGATATGTCGAGAGAAAGCTTTGCTTAATTGATAGTTTTCTCTTGTTTGTTCTTGTTCTTGTAAAGAGGATCTCTTGTCCTTCTATTTCTTTGTATTCGTCTCTTCATCTTTATAAAATTCTTCTTTTATTAAAAAAAAGATGTTGTATCTTAGCATGTAGGATTTTTGCTAAAACCAAGTGTCATGCATGTGAATCTTGGTTATCTGATTCACTGTTGTCAAATTGTGAACTGGAAGTCCAATCTTTTGAATCATGAATTGAAAGATAGCGGATTCTTTATAATAATACATAATTTGATCATTCAAAGTGGCAAATATCAACATTTAAAGCAAGGAAATTCATCTTATACCCAAATTTTATAAGTCTAAATTCAAAGGTAATTTGAGATTTAAGTCATATAGCATTGTTGTCCTGAGATTTTGCTCAAAAAAAAAAAAAAAAAAAACAAAAGAAAAAAGAAAAGAAAAGATATCCTCCTATGAAAAAGTGAACTATAAAAATTCGTATGAGAGAAGTTGGCTTAAAAGGCTTTCTAATACCGTTGCACAGTTTATCAAAACTACAAGAATGCTAAGGAAACAAGTATATCCCTTAAAAGAAAACAGACAAGAAGCACAGGTTAAAAGGCATGTGCTTTGGCCAGACTGTATTATGCACTATATATATATATATATATATATATATATATATATATATATATATATATATATAGTAGTGTTATATTTGATCGCATGTATGGAACCATACTATACTACATAGTTTAACTATATAGTTCTTGAGACTGTTGCTTGATTTCTCTGAACAGGCAGTTCGAAGAATGAAAACCTCTCCTTTGACTGCAGAGGAGATAGCATGTATTCAAGAGGTAATTTATTCAACTGCATCTTTGGATTTGAAAATTTCTGATTGATAGCATTATGACAGGCTGATGTATGACGAAAAATATGCAGGGACTTAAGTATTATAAATTTGATTGGATGTCAGTGTGGCAATATATAGTTCCACACAGAGATCCATCCTTGCTTCCACGCCAGTGGCGTATTGCTCTTGGAACTCAAAAGTCATACAAGGTAGATGCATCAAAAAGGGAGAAGCGAAGATTGTATGAGTCAAAAAGAAGAAAATTGAAAGCTGCTGCTTTGGAAAGTTGGCAAGCTATATCTGATAAAGAGGTTTGTTACTCTCAGAAGCTTAGAAGCCTGTGTTGACATTTTATATTTCTGGTCTTGCCTTTGTAGTCAAATTAGATGTTGCATTTAGGTATCTGCCTGCCTGGCTTATGATGAGTAACATAATTCTGCACGATATACAGTTCTTAATTTAACTTTATGCAATCTTGGCTCATATGTGTAAATGTGCCAATAGTATATAAGAAACTATGAATCATTAGAACTTGATGTTGGTGTGCTGGCAAATGGACCACTATATGTCCAACATTTCATTCGCAGCATTTCCTAGTCATGTAAGACGTGTGAAAAAACCTCTCCCCTCTACACTGCATAGTTCATCAATCAGTGCAGTGGACTATGTGCCTATGACTTAGTTTGAGCTTCTAACTTATCTGGGGTTTTTGGATTAAATTTCATTGTCTTTTTTTTGGAATTTATTGCAGGATTGTGAGGCTGAAATTGCTGGTTCAGAGAATTGCATGGATTATTCAGATGTTCCATATGTTCATCAGGCATTTCTGGCAGATTGGAGGCCAGAAACATCTACTCTTACTTATTCTGAACGCATATCCTCTACATCTGGAGAAGGAAACCTTGCGCACGAGGCAATTCCACAAGAAGATATTCAATTATCTAGAGGTGTACACAATAATGGTTTATGTGGAAAAGCTCAAGATCAGAACAGTAATTGGCCCGCATTTCCATCTGCATCTAACCTTCGTCAGCTTATTCATACTACATCTGATTTAAGGAATGGAATGAAAGGTGCTCCAAGTGTCATTAAGCCTAAAATCCCAGGTTTTGATGTGACCTCTAGCTCCAAATACTATTGTCGACCCTATCGGTCTCGGAGGGTAAATAGCACTCACTTGGTGAAGCTAGCACCAGACTTGCCCCCTGTAAATCTTCCTCCATCTGTTCGTGTAGTTTCTCAGACTGCTTTTAAAGGATTCCAGTGTGGAACATCTAAGATTTATCCTCCTGGAGGTGGTGTCACTGCTTGTAGAAAAGATAATTCTGCATCTCAAATTCCTCATGGTGAGAAATTTGGAAACCATCAAGCTAATGGTGCAAGACCTGTGCTGAAAGACAGTGTCACAGGTTCTCAGCTAGAAAGATCTGGAACTGTTGAAGGCAGATCTATTGTGGCAGAAAAAGGAACTTGTACTGATCTCCAGATGCATCCTTTATTGTTCCAGGTCACTGAAGATGTCAATACGCCTTTTTATCCATTGAGGTTTAGCTCTGGAACTTCTAGTTCCTTCAGCTTCTTCTCAGGAAGCCAACCGCAATTAAATCTGAGTCTTTTCCATAGTTCACAGCAGCAAAGCTACATTGATTGTTCTAATAAGTCTGTGAAGACAAACGATTCCAGGTCAAGTGGCATTGATTTTCATCCACTTCTGCAGAAATCTAGTGATACACAACCACGAACCAGTTTTGGTGCTATTAAGGCTCAGTCATTGGTTAATAGTGATATGCCAGCTATAGCCAATAGATCTTCTGGTCCTAATGACAAATCCAATGAACTTGACTTGGAGATTCACCTAAGTTCTGTATCTGGAAGGGAGAAATCAGTGAAAAGTAGACAGCTAAAGGCACATGATCCAATAGGGTCTAAAAAAACTGTAGCAGTTTGTGGAACAGCAATCAAACCTCAAGAGAATAGTGTTCCATGTAGTCAGCAGGGTGATAAAAATCATTCAGCTAGCAGTTGCAAGCCTGCCTCAAGTACTTTTCCTTTGGTTGTTCCTAATGATAACATCACCAGATTTGACGTAGATGATATTGGTGATCAGAGTCATCCTGGCATTGTGATGGAGCAGGAAGAACTAAGTGACTCCGAGGAAGATATTGAAGAACATGTAGAGTTTGAGTGTGAGGAGATGGCTGATTCTGAAGGAGAGGATGGTTCTGGTTGTGAACAAGCTCCTGAGGTTCAAAGTAAGGTAATTTGGTCTACTTTGCCGTTAGCTTTTAGTTTTCAATCGATTATATATGTGTGAGTGAATGTTTGAGAAAAATGAAACAAGTCTTCTCTTATATATTTGCTTTATTCTACTTCAGTCTACCAAAATGAATAGAAACTGAATATTTTTGTTTATAAGAATCTGTTACCAGCGGATAATTTTGAGTATGAGTTTTCATGAGCTATTTTTATGCAAGATGAAAAACCCGTGTTTTTAGCCTTGTGCTGAGAGGGCATACTTCTATTTCCAGACTGCTCTATCTTGTCTTTCTAAGTTTCACTGTTATTTGTGTCCTTTTTGGCCCCTGACGTATGGCAATTTGTTATATCAATCAATCAGTGCATCATGATAATCCTTTTCTTAATCTGGAAAATTTGAGATTCACATTATCCTTTTGGGCTCAACTCTGCTGGCTGAGCCTTGTCTAAGCTCTATAGGGCTAGATGATTCATTGGTTACATATGCAATCTTCTCTCCCTCCTTGATTAAAACTCTCTAGTTTTAACTTTTGCTCATGTTGTAATAGATATGTTATTCATCAATCTGTTACTTATTTTGCTTCTTGGTTCAAGACCATCTGATGGATTACGAGCCAATCTTATTATTCTCGTTAACTAGAGCCTTTATGTGATAGTCTTGTATGATGCTAATATTCAACAAGCCATTATTCTTTGATGATGTGAATTTGTGTTTTCAGCTAATTTTTCAAAATCTCTTTTTCCTTTCCCTCAGTTTCCTTTTTAACTTTGTTTTGTTAGGAGGTCCCAACTTCAGAAGAAAATGTTGCCGAGTATACAGCTTGTATTAAAAAACCATATGATCCTAGGGTCAATTCTGATACTCAAGTCGATGATGGTCTCCTTAATGATGTAAGTACACTAAACATGGCTTTGACTAGTGAGGGAAACGATGGCAAAAGTAATTCTTCATGGTTAAGTTTAGACTCATGTACAGCAGATAATCCTGTGCTCTCAAACGCGGATATTGAAGAGGGTACAATTGGTGAAGATTCTGCTTCCAAAAATTTTACATATGGTAAAGCAGTTGCAGAGGAGAGAAATACCATTGACATGGTACAACAGCCAACTGTAGGTCCTCTTGTGTTTGCCACGCCTCGTAAACCCAGAAAGCGTTTTGGCAAATCAAATGCAAATTTGAATATAGGATTGCCTGTTGAAAGATCAAGTTTTGATGGTAATCATAAAGATGGTTGATTGAAGTGTTCTGGCAAATCAAGTGCAAATAGGGCTGACTGTTGAAAGTTCAAGCCATGGCGGTAACCATAAAGCCGGTTGATGATGTACCATATGAACTAACCAAGTTTGTTTTCATTGCTCATGATGGCAGTTTTCGCCTCTAATATCGTTGCAATTGCTTATTACTGGATGGCAGGTTATAGTGCCCAAGTGCCGCAGGATAAGGAAAATAGGCAGTCTTTCTTTTTTTCCTCCCCTTTGTCTTTTAATGGGGCTCCTTCATAATTTTCTAAGTACTCCGCCATGATTTGGGGCTTTAGATTTGTATAATTATTTGCGAGGGTTCAAGTGATATTTAGTCTTTGTAAATATGTTATGAGAGGTCATGGGGAAAATTGGTCTTGACTTGCTCATTTTAACTGTATGTTATGTACAAAAATTTTTCAACTGCGGGCATACCATTGTCTCCTAGTTCATGGTGGAATTGATGATTTGTATAGAGCAGCACTCGTTCACCATTTCTGATCTCCCAGAATGTAATGCCCCAAAAAGTGCCAAAAACTTGTGGGCGTGTCATCCATGGGCCCAGCCTGCACTGCATTTTGGGGACATTCCTTTTCCTGAGGTAATATTACTCACTGATGTAAGTATTAATCTAGGGCAAGTACTCTTAAAACAATTGGTTCTTAACCATTTCATACGCACTACTCCTAATTGCTACAGTATCTGTACTTGAGGATAATTTTTATCGGTTCAATTTTATCGCCTATTCGTCTACACAAATTGCAATTTGAGGCTAGGTAAGTAGGTATTGGTAGCAATACTAGAAAAGCGAGTCACCTTTCAACCGAGCAAATGAAGAAATGATGGATTCTAAGAATGCAGGTGGCAAATTATGTATGCACTTGACTCAATTCCTTTTGACTTACAATTACCAGTCAACTGGCTGCTCTGATGCTTTATGGGCAACAAGATGGAGTTATTACTGGAACTATAAAATACTTGTCTACGAGTTGGGAGTTCCTTGTGAAGTAGCTTTGCAAAGAATGGGGGTTAAAATTACTGGTAGTGGACTAGTGGGGCGACTACTTTCCAAAACTTTTTACTATAATTATAATTATATATAATAGAAAACTCGAGTTGTGTTATTTTGCAGACCAAAAATTGCAGATTTCATCACTTTAATTTGAACGTGTAAGCTGTTTCACTCCATCTTTTCAGATTTGTCATGCATAATGTGGAAACGATAAATTCACCAAAATACTTACATCGTGAGTAGCTACTCTCGGTCTCCCTCACTTTTTCCCGTGCCGGAGTTCCATTAACTGCTCTTTACTATTTTATGCAGGGAGACAAACAATTCTCTTATGTACAAATTGCATATGATTTGATCATTTGTATATTCTCATTATTAATAGTTTTTTTTAAACTTTTTTTTTTTAATACGATCTCATGAATAATAAAAATGTGTATATAATGTCATGTATGATTTGTATATGAGAGGATTCTCTCCTATATTTTTGCAGTTTCAGTTTCTTAAACATTTGTGTAACTTTCTCCACAGAGAAACATGGAGACTATGGTAAGCACCAGTTATAACATAAGAAAAAAGAGAAATATTTTTTTTAACATAAAAAATAGAACGTCAAATAGGATACTTCGAAAATAAATTAAAATTTTGTGAATCTCACACCACTGAATTGAGTCTACACTATTGAATCTCATAACACGTTTGAAACTGAGTGTCCCTTTGAAGTTGTGAAGAATGAGTTCAAATAATAGAACTTAAAAAAATTGAAGTATTACTGTGTTAGAGATGAACCCGGTTAAGTGCAGAAAGGAATCACGGGTCGAACAGCCGCATATACCTTTGGCACGGGGAAAAATTTCTTAAGTGTTCTTAGGGTATGAAAAAAATTATGCTTTGATACATTCAGATTTAACACCTCAACTATTATAGTGAAAGTAGAAAATAACTACTCACAATAGGTGAGGTGTTGAAATATGAATGGTTTCAGCATAATTTTTTTCTTAACTCGTATAGCTTCTAAGAATTTTGAAGCCACCCAACTCCATTCAGACAAAGCCACATCAGATTGGACCCACAAGAACCACACGTAACACAGCAATCTCCTCTCTCCACCAACAGTCAAAATCGTTATCCCAAAACCTCATCCACTCCCTCTCATTCCCTCCACTCATTCCCACTTGTTACTTCCATGGCAATTGAATATCTCATGACATGAAGAGAGGATAAGACCTCACAAAAACAAAACACCAATCTCAACATAAACCAACCAAACCCACACACCCTCACCCCCTCTTTCTCTGCTGTAACCTACTTACATTGCAGAAACCAAAAAAAAAAAAAAAAAACCATTGCAACAATGTCTTGCTCCAACCTCACAATGTTGGTGTCCTCAAAACCTTCTTTGTCTGATGCCTCCAACCTCTCCTTCCGTTCTGTCCTCAACCCTTTTCAGCTTCCTTCACAAAACTCACCTTCGTGCAGCCCTTCAAGGTCTTCTGTCACCCCAGTTCAGTGTGGCCTTAGAGAGCTCAGAACCCGTATTGATTCTGTGAAGAACACTCAGAAGATCACTGAGGCAATGAAGCTTGTGGCTGCGGCTAAAGTCAGAAGAGCTCAAGAAGCTGTTGTCAATGGAAGACCCTTCTCAGAGACCCTTGTTGAGGTCCTCTACAACATCAACGAGCAGCTCCAAACTGACGACATTGATGTGCCTCTCACCAAGAATAGGCCAGTGAAGAAGGTGGCACTTGTTGTGTGCACAGGTGATAGAGGTCTTTGTGGGGGTTTCAACAATGCAATCATAAAGAAAGCTGAGTCCAGGATTGCTGAGTTGAAGGATCTTGGCCTTGATTACACTGTCATCAGTGTTGGCAAGAAGGGTAACTCCTACTTCATCCGCAGGCCTTATATACCGGTCGATAGGTTCCTTGAAGGTGGATCACTCCCAACTGCTAAAGAGGCTCAAGCAATTGCTGATGATGTTTTCTCACTGTTTGTGAGTGAAGAGGTTGACAAAGTGGAGCTCTTGTACACAAAGTTTGTGTCATTGGTGAAGTCAGATCCTGTGATTCACACCTTGCTTCCTCTCTCACCAAAGGGAGAGATATGTGATATCAATGGAAATTGTGTGGATGCTGCTGAGGATGAGTTCTTCAGGTTAACAACCAAGGAAGGGAAGTTAACTGTGGAGAGGGATATGGTGAGGACCAAGACAGAAGATTACTCACCAATTTTGCAGTTTGAGCAGGACCCGGTTCAGATCCTTGATGCTCTTTTACCACTATATTTGAACAGCCAAATATTGAGGGCATTGCAGGAGTCACTTGCAAGCGAGCTAGCTGCTAGAATGAGTGCCATGAGCAATGCAAGTGATAATGCTGTTGAGTTGAAGAAGAACTTGTCCATTGTCTACAACAGGCAGCGTCAGGCTAAGATCACAGGTGAAATACTGGAAATTGTTGCTGGTGCCAATGCCCTTTCATAGGGTATTATGGTTCTTACTTTCATCCATGGTTGGATTTATTTGTAGGTATTAATATCATAAAGGGTATTGCCCCTTTTCATTCTAATATGCTTGTTTAAGACAATTATGCAAATTTTCACACTTTTTTCTTTTTTTTTTCTGTTGTCTTTTCTCAAATGCGCAACCCTTGTGCACTAGGAGAACTGCAATTTAATCTGAAACGGCTACCTTTTTTTTTTCCCTTCTAAATTATATATGTAATAATAGATCTATATAAAGTTACACAGAATTCTCTCTGTTGATTTATTCTCAACCGCCCCATGGGCATGCAATACTTCTGAAGTGATATTTGACTTAGTTCCTATGAATCACTAAATGTGCCAGTGCAATGTGATAATTGTGTTTGAATACATATATTAATACATATATTATGACCTGGGACGCTAACTGGAATGACCCATATCATTATCATAGATATAAACTATGCAGAGCACAGACACATAGCTAAGCCATCTCATTTTACTTGGGCTTTGTCATTGGATATGTTCATCATTCCCTCCCCACTATACCGAATCTTGTCAGTTTTCGGCTTTAAGAGGTTTTTGTCTTACACGTGTCTGTACAATTAAAGGTCAGAAAGTAACCTCTGTTGTTAATTCTATTAAAATAAATATAACAGTGCACAATTCATTTCTTGCACATTAACATAGCAAATACTTGAAAGCGTTCCATTCACATGCTTCCTTGCCATGAACTTATGTAGCTGAAACAGTTGTTGGGCTTCAGTTTGATTAATCAAATTATGTAGCTCAGAAATGCATAGAGATGATGTAATTCTAAATGGGCATGCAATGTATACATCTTAAGCATGACTGTGCATAAGTTGCTCTAATAGTTTTCCAAAGGCGGTCAATGTATACAAGGTTGCTGCAATGTCCTTTTTTATTCTCCTTTATATGAAACTATGTTCTAAAGCAGAAACGTTTTTTAATTGATGAATGCTATTATGGCCTGTAGAAAATGGAAAATAAAGAATTTGCAGAAAATTAGGTCTGAACAAATTTAGAAATTATGGCCAAAAAAAAGTGTTGCCCTAAGTTAATCACACAGAAATTGAGAAGGGTCTGTTGAAGTTGTGAGTATGGCAGGTGAATGATGCCTTGACAGAAAACATGACATCACAAATGCAGTGAACAGGAAACTAGAATTCCTTGTGTTCAAAAGATCCTTGCAAATTGAATGGAAGTAATTTCATGAGGACTAAAAGAATTTTTCTTAACAGAAAAGAAAGGTTCTTAATAAACTGAACCATGAACGCTTAAAATTGAAGTTGCTTTAGAAGTTTCAAGCAATCAATAATAGCATATATTTCCTTGGTCAATCCATATTGATGTTTTGAACGTTCAGAGCTCTGCTCAATGGAAATTACTTGCAAAGCCTAAGACATGTTTAGTCTGTTTAATTCTACATGCATAATTCGTTATCAATGTAACAAATGCATTGAAGGTAATATAAATCTTTTGCTTTCTAAGAATTTATGTTACATGAATAGAAGAAGCTTTTTTCTTGACAGTCATACCATTCAATCACGTTTTCTTCGATACCATTCAGCATTGGCACATGATAATAAAAATTTAGATCACATATACAGAAACAGCATAGATCCATCTTCTATAGCTCTAATTACAGATTATGGATGGCTTCACATTTGATACTATACATGCTAAACTTAACATCTATAACCAGTGAACCTAGAAATTAAACCGGAATCATCAGCAAGAAATTGATCAGGTTAACAAATCCTATTGGCTGTTCCGTATTTATTCTACACTCAGCATTACTCGTATCAATTAAATAGAACTTTATGCTGAGTTATTTCGACCGCAAATACTATGATTCCATGCAAATTTTATATGTAACACGAGGATCATAGTACTTGCATGAAGGCTTTACTTTGTTTGGATTGGGTAATGACGGCTTTACTAATCAGTGACATGACTATAAATACTATGATTCCGTGCAAACTTTATGCAACATGATTGCATGCAATCATAGTGATTAGTAAAGCTTAGTGACATGACCTATTTACAGGGGTTTTGCTAACCAAGAGCGAAATTTTTTTTTTAATTAAAAAGTAAGATTTTTATGTTTTCAACATCTGTAATTTTTTTCTTGTTCTCTCTCTACTCTTAATTATTGTGGAAACAATTATTAACACCAAAAAAATTGTTACCGTAAACATATCAATTAGTCTATCTCGATACAATTGAATAAAACTTTTAACATATGACATCATCATCACGCGTCTAGAGTTTCATTGACATGATCTATTAATTCTAATAAAATCACATTAATCTCGTTCTATAAAAATTTGAAGAAAGAAATTATTCCAATAGTTAAGCGTGGAATATTCCCTCAACCGAATAAGAAAAATTAATGTCATATCTTTTTAAGTGAAACGGAGAGAAATTAATGTCATAACATAGCTGTCGATTTCCATATATTGATGGTTTTTTGTTCTGGCATCCCCTCCACTTGCACGGCGCATATCATTTTTCTCAAGTTGTCCTGAGAGTAGAAACTGGAAAGTAGAAACGCTAAAAGCAAAACGGGAAATCTGATTTCACTTTTATTGGTTCACCTTCTTATGTTCCTTTTGCTAAGAGTTCAAACTCGTGCCCTTGACCGTGAATAAACCATTTATAAATTAATCATACAAGTAGAGAATTTGGCATAAACCTCCCCATTTGATGTGCCCTACCTGTGCTTGTTGATCACTTGCATCCAATCAAAACTACTCAACACTTTTAAGAACTCCAATAATATATTGGACTATGTTGCTTGGATTGAAATCATTTGCTTATTCATCTAATAAAGATAGAAATCTAGTCCCGTCAAAAAGAGATAGATATCTAGTATTAAAAAAAAATGAGATTAATTTTAATATATTGATGATATAAAATATTTTATATTGTGAATCAATCAAATATTATTATATTTGAAATTTTTTTGCTAATTATTACAAAAGTTAAATATTTTTAACAATGTAGCAATACATATTTAAATAAGTGTGCAAAATTTATTTTATAATGAAAATATATCAAAATTGAATAAAAAAAATTACACGTCTCTTTTAACAACTTGATTTTCAGGTTGGCAGCATTTGATTATTAATAATATTCATGAAAAGAGACATGAACATATGACACAACATTTGATCTTACAATAACCACTCAACATGAATCATTTTCCAGCCGTTGGATCAAGTGGCAAAACTGTCGTTACTCACATGAACGAATGCTCATCGTACTGTGCTTATCAACCTTCACAGAATGCATAGCAGATTCTCAGTTATATATATGTGTGGCTGAGATGCCTAGCTGAGATTGCCACTGCCACATAAGTACAACTCCGTTTCATTTTTATTTTTCTTTGTTGTTTTATGTACACATGAATATTTTTAAAATGATTTTTTGGTGCACGGATTCAGAGGGAGATCGTTGATTGTGGTGGATCAAACACACGCATGTGCACTTGATCATAGCCCATAGCGTAGAATAAGGAATAAGAAGAAACATTGTTGGCAGCAAGTAAAGTAGCTATGGATATGTCTTTGCAACTGAGCTGCAAAACGGTGTTCCCCGACAGAAGCGGTTGTGTGAACCTCAACCCATTTCATTGTTCAATAAGAGCTGCAACTTCCCGCCAAGTAATCACTGTGTTTCCTTTGCGTCAAATGTTGTCTGCTTTGTTTTGTTTTGTTCTGCTCTGTTCTGTTCTGTTCTGTTCTGCTCTGTTCTGTTTTTTTTTTTTTCAAAAAAAATTTTAGATTGCTTGAATGAATGTGAAGGTGAATATCAAATATACCGAATTTATTGTTTTTATAGTTTCAGTCTTCACCGTGCAAGGCAGTTTGGAGTGCTTATTGCATCAATGCTAGTGCAGGTTTATTAGCTACCTTTTTCTTCTTTGTTATTTTGTTATATTTTATGATTTTTTTTTTTTGGGGGTGTTATTTGCCTTCAAGTTTTCAACTTTATGAATTTAATTTTCTGTGGCTTGGATTTATCTTTTGATAGATTTTTCAAGGAGGAGACAACAGAAGAAGGGTTCAGCTTCAAGGGTCAAGGCCCCTGCTTCCAAGGGTTTCATTACAAAATCACCTATTGGAAAAAGCAACAAGAACAGGTATGAAAGGAACACTAGAGTGAAGGGAGATTCATTAGCTCCAATAGTCAGTGACAAAGACATTTCAGGGGATGATAACAAGCAAACACTTGATGTGAATACTGATGATGATGAAGCAGAAGGAGGGGTGGTTGGAATTTCCCAGGAGGAAAAATTCGAGGCTGTAGATACAAGTGTTGAAATTGGACACATTTCTATTACTGATGAGGATGTTCTCAAATCACAGAGGGAGGAAATTTCTTACACTGGGGATGTGGGGAATGTTAGTGATTTAGATGATAGGGCATTGGACAATGCAGAAATTGACGAAACCATTAAAGGAACAAATGCTGATGCTGATACTGATGATGAAATAACTGAGGAAACCATTAAGGAGGCAAGCAATGCTACTGATGAGAAGATAAATGAGGAGGCTTCTCGGCTGTTGAAGTTAGAGTTGGAAGCAAATTTGCGCAACCAGGAAATAGAGAGAATTGCAGAAGAAAACCTTTCCCGAGGGACCAAAGTGTTTGTGTATCCTCCTGTGGTTAAGCCTGATCAAGATATAGAAGTGTTTCTTAACAAGAGTGTTACAACACTAAGTGATGAACCAGACATTCTGATCATGGGTGCATTTAATGATTGGAGGTGGAAATCTTTTACCTTTAGGTTAAGTAAAACACGTCTCAAAGGTGATTGGTGGTCCTGCCAAGTTCACATTCCAAGAGAAGCCTATAAAGTAGACTTTGTGTTCTTCAATGGGCAAGATGTCTATGACAATAATGACCAAAAAGACTTCTTCATACCCGTTGAAGGTGGAATGGATGCATTAGCATTTGAAGATTTCTTGCTTGAGGAGAAACGTAAAGAATTAGAAAAACTTGCCAAGGAGCAAGCTGAAAGGGAAAGACAGGCTGAAGAGCAAAGGCGAAGGGAGGCAGAGGAGGTTGCTAAAGAAGCAGACAGGTCACAGGCAAGGGCGGAGACAGAAAGAAGGCAAGAATTGTTGCCACAACTGATGGAAAATGCTGTAAAATCCATTGATAATGTTTGGTACTTTGAGCCTAGTGAATTTAAAGGCAAGGACTTAGTCAGATTATATTACAACAGAAGCTCAGGTCCTCTTGCAGATGCTAAGGAAATATGGATTCATGGTGGGCACAATAAGTGGAAGGATGGATTATCAATTGTTAAAAGGCTTACCAAATCTGTTGTAAAAGGCAGTGATTGGTGGTATGCTGATGGTATGCTCTTTTGCATATCTGTTCCTTATCGTTGATGTCTATTCATTTCATTGAAATTAGTATCTTTTACTGGACTTAGGAAAGAGTGTATGGATAGACAAAATATGTACTATGATGTGAATAGCACTGAGGAGGAGCTTGAGTAAACAACACATTTTTGATGAATTTTATCTTATGCAGTTGTTGTACCTGACCAAGCTCTTGTCCTGGATTGGGTCTTTGCTGATGGTCCACCTCAAAATGCTGTTGTGTATGATAACAATCATAATCAAGACTTCCATGCTATTGTCACAATACCTGATGAACAATATTGGGTTGAGGAAGAGCAGCTGATATACAGAAAACTCCAGGAGGAGAGGAAGTTGCGAGAAGAAGCTATACGTGCAAAGGTTAGTTCTTACTGAGTTGACTTCCAGATGGTAACATTGAGGCACTACCTTAGATACTTGTCAAACATGATGAAAAGCTTTTCAGTTGTCCGTTTTCTTTCATGCAAATATATACAGAAAGATATAGATAGTAGTATTCTTATCATATATTCTCTCAACTATGGAGGAGGTCACCTTTTTTACTTTTGTCGATAGTTTAAATTCTTTAGTTGGAGTGCACTTCTAGATTGATGCCTATAACTGTTTGCCTAAATAGTAAATACTAATTTTTCTCATTTGATTCTTTCTTTCGGGAAGAAAATGATTACGATAGATATTGAAGCTACTAAATGCTCATCTTGTTGATTTGGTCCTGTTCTTCTTGCAGGCTGAAAAAACAGCACAAATGAAAGCTGAAACAAAGGAAAGAACTTTGAAAAGTTTCTTGCTTTCTCAAAAGCATATTGTCTTCACAGAGCCTCTTGATGTACAAGCAGGGAGCACAGTGACAGTATTTTATAACCCCTTCAACACAAATCTGAATGGAAAACCTGAGGTCTGGTTTAGATGTTCGTTTAATCGTTGGTCTCACCATAATGGTCCATTGCCACCTCAGAGAATGTTGCCAGCAGAGAATGGTACTCATGTCAAAGCCTCTGGTGAGCCTTTCATCTAGTTTTACATTTGAAAGATGATTGCGCCCTAGTATTCCACAAATTAGCAGTATCAAGGATTTTAATGTCTGTGTCTTAATTTGCTTAATTTTGTGCACAAAAATTTTATTATGACATTGCATAGTTTCATAGATAAATCTAATGTTGCAGAAATATTTGTGAATTTTTGTATGTTTAAAATGTCGTTTATATACCATTACTCTTTGTTTGCTAAGCTGTAGACTATCCTTTAATCTGAAGGCTCACAAGTGTTAGGAAGAAAGCTGCATGTAGTTTATGAAATGTATCACCTGCGTTAGTATTCAGGTTCAATGTTCATGGATCTTATGTCATTAGAAATAGCGTGACAACTTTGTAAAACTTGTGCAACTTTGGCGGTGTACAACTTGATACATTATGTATTTGTGTGATAATTTGTTCTCTCTAGGAACAAAAGGCATTTGGTCCTGAAGAAGTTCAATGATTGTGTTTCTGCAGTTAAGGTTCCACTGGATGCATACATGATAGACTTTGTATTCTCTGAGAGTGAAGATGGTGGAGTTTTTGATAACAAATTTGGAATGGATTATCACATACCTGTTTTTGGAGGTATTGTAAAGGAACCGCCTTTGCATATCATCCATGTTGCTGTTGAGATGGCCCCAATTGCAAAGGTAAGCTAGTCTATTGTATGTATCTTATCTCAATTTCATTTATGTATCTCTGTGCAGACTTCTCCTTTTATTGCCAAGGCTGGCAAATTTTTGGAATTTACAGTGAAGAAATATTTCAATTTGTCCTGGGGGTGTTATGCTATGGTATACACTGTTGTGATAAACAGTTATATTTGGTCAGTCTCTTTGTAAAAGAAATCAACACATCAGTTGCAATTCTTTTCTCTTTCAATACCCTTCTATGAAATTGTGGAATCTGGGGATTTGTAATGCTGAAAAATTAGCATTTTCATTTTGATGGGGGAAAGGAAAGAGGACCTTTTATTATGTCTGAAATTCTGCAGGTTCAAGGAAGTCAGAGTTCAACATTCTCTTTAAATATGGGATGTTAGAAAAATTTCTTGACCGAACAAAATAAAAAAATTATGACGTAGCTTGGTTACTTTTGAAGGATAATGGTTTCCATTACTGTTGTATGTTCACAAAAAGATTATTACTTGTTACTGTGTTTTGCAGAGGATGTTTGTGAATCATTGTAACGTTTTTCTGATCTTGATGGCATATACGTTTGGCAGGTTGGAGGCCTTGGTGATGTTGTTACTAGTCTATCCCGGGCTGTCCGTGATTTAAATCACAATGTGGACATCATTCTTCCAAAGTATGACTGTTTGAAACTCAGCAATGTAAGCTTTTATTTCTCCCAATTGGTACTTGCATTAGATAGCCCTGCATTGGATTTTAATGTCTATTCCTTAATTTATGAGTTTTCCGGGCTGTCCCTATAGAATAAGGCATGATATTGCAATTATTTTTGAAAATTTTATAGCTTGAATTTCAATATGAAACAAATTCTAGTAATGTTTGATGGGCATCTGCATGGAGATGAATGGCTAATTGAGCACATTTCTCGATATCTGGCTGTTGAGCATCTGCATCAGCGGCTTTCTTAAAATATATAAGTGATTACTGTGGAGCGCGTTCCTTAACATCTAGTTGAAAATGCATATATTGTTTTCATGTTTTAGTTAGTGTTACTATTAGCTGTTAATATATGGCTTCTGATGCAGGTAAAGGACTTTCAATTTCACAAAAACTATTTCTGGGGCGGAACTGAAATAAAAGTATGGCATGGAAAGGTTGAAGGCCTCTCTGTCTACTTTTTGGAACCTCAAAATGGGTAAATGCTTTGGTTCTCCATCTTTTTCTCTTACATATGCCATAAGTGCTTTTTATGTCTGAGCTTCATATTTTATTTAGGAAAAATACCTTTTTCACATCAATTTTCTAGTTTAGAACAACATCCATGCTGAGATAACATGCAAAAAAGGTTGTGGGTACTGTAGTCTCATCATTGAACTTAACATTATCTTAATAAAATTGCTTGATGTGATCTTAAACTCTTGGATTCTTTAGGACACCATATGCTAAGTGTAGTATGTTCCTCTGGCCTGTTCATTGCCTGTGATACAGTCGGAGGTACAAGCATGATGATGCAGTTTGCTTGGGTCTATAGCATTGTTTTCCCAATTTTTTTTAATTTAAGAGTACACGCATCTAAGAAAATAACCTTCTTGGTCCAAGGGATAAAAGAAACAAAAAAGTATCAAATGTGCCTGAAAATCAATTCTAGTTCTATAAATTACATTGTTAGATAGTTTGAATGAATAACTATTGACTTTATTATGTATGACATTGAATCTTAAACAATATCTACATTGTGACCATCTGCAGCTGTTATATCCCATATCCAGGAGTGTATCCTTTTTAAGCAGTTGTACTCTTTATGAACATTGCCATTGAGATGACTTGAACAACTTAAACTGCTTCATAAATTGAACTATGCTTACAAAATCTACATTCTTTTTCCTGCAGATTTTTCTGGGTCGGCTGTGTATATGGTCGTGGGAATGATGCAGAGAGATTTGGCTTGTTTTGTCATGCCGCTCTTGAATTTCTACTCCAGAGTGGATTTCATCCTGTAAGACATATCATTTGACTAGTGACTGAGTTGTTTATTTTATTTTATTTATGATAAAAATCTGTTAATTTTATAACTTTCAAGGAACAAATCCCTTTCTGATGTAAGGATGTATTGTAATTGCCTCTTTCACAATGGGTAGGATATCATTCACTGCCATGATTGGTCAAGTGCTCCAGTTGCATGGCTATTTAAAGACAACTATGCTCATTATGGTCTTAGTAAAGCACAAGTTGTCTTCACAATACATAACCTTGAATTTGGAGCCCATTTCATCAGAAAAGCTATGGCATATGCAGACAAGGCTACAACTGTAAGTGTTGTTATGTTCTAAACTTGTCAATTTCCCTAGATTTCACACTGTATTTGATAGTGATTTTTGCTTCCTAATCTTATTCTGATTTTCTATTATGGAATAAACATTTCAGTCATACATGTTTGGCAGGTCTCCCCCACTTATTCAAGGGAGGTTGCTGGGAATCCTGCAGTTGCCTCTCATCTTCACAAGTTCCATGGTATAATAAATGGAATTGACCCAGATATATGGGACCCATATAATGATAAGTTCATTCCTGTAAGTAGACATGTACACAGATCTTGCTTTGTCTTTTCTGACATGTATACAGTGTGATGTAGTTATCAAACTTAAGTCTCAACATTGTGACTGCTTGATAACCTATGTCTACATAATAAAGTGCCGAAGCACCGTTTTATCTTCACTGTTTACTTTCATTGGATAAGACACTGTAATGACTGGCTTCATCTTCAATTCTTGTCTAATGCAACTGTGAAGATACTTGCATCATGTTTATCCTGTAACTTTGTGTGAACATTGGGGATGGATCATCTGTATGAAGAATATATCCAATGGAGTAATGCTTATTGCTCAACTGTTGCAGTCCCAAGTCCCAACAGTGCACAAATGCACACATGGCTCCATCTGAGTTTTAAGTGTTAACATGGAAAAGTTTATTACGGCTACTTCAATGCAAATGGACTGGTGGATTCATGTATGCAGTTGAGTTCAATAATGACTGCAGTGAGCCAGTAGCATTACTCTACCTTCTACAACCGCACCAATACTTATTCTATATGTGTTATTTTTATTTCATTTCTACTAATTCAGTAATGACTAGTTCTAGTATCACATTATTCCAGGTATCATACACTTCAGAAAACGTTGTTGAAGGGAAAGGAGCTGCCAAGAAAGCCTTGCAAGAAAGGCTTGGTTTAAAACAAGCTGATCTTCCTTTAGTTGGAATTATTACTCGATTGACTCATCAAAAAGGAATCCATCTCATTAAACATGCCATATGGCGCACCTTAGAACGTGGTGGACAGGTTTTCCTCTATTTCAATTATACATCTAAAGTGTGCACCAGCGATGACATAGCTGCCTGAATGATAGCTTATTGTTCCTTTGTATATGGACACTATTAAATTGAACAAATTATAAAAATTTCGAATATTACTTTTGTTATAATTATGAAAATCATTCTTTAGGCCACACTCAATCTTTTAGGCCAAGTGGTGATGAGTAATGCTGCTCAGCCAAAACAAAATTGCCAGAATTTTTTAACAGAAAACAAGAGTGATCATTGAATGAAATAAGTGCAATAACTCACCTATTTAAGAATGAATAAACATGCCACATCATTTTATTCTAGCAATCTATAGCATTTTTCATTTTGTATTAAAGTATACATATATTGACTGTCGAACAGGTTGCATTACTGGGTTCGGCTCCAGATCCTCGTATCCAAAATGATTTTGTGAATTTGGCCAATCAATTACATGCCACTCATAATGATCATGCCAGACTTTGCCTTGCATATGATGAGCCTCTCTCACACTTGGTAGAACTCAAAAATCTTCAGTAACTTATTACGTATTATATGTACAGGTACAAGATATTGGGGCACTACTTACTCATTTGAATTTTTTGTTCTAGATATATGCTGGTGCTGATTTCATTCTAGTTCCTTCAATCTTTGAGCCATGTGGACTCACTCAACTCATAGCAATGAGATATGGTTCAATACCTGTTGTTCGAAAAACTGGAGGTTTGTACATGTTTCACTTTTAGTCCACTATATAATTCATTTAAATGGTCTTGTTGACATGCCAACCCACAATAATACATTGAGCATTAGCCTATGTATATATTCTGTCTTTTTAATTTGTTTTGTTCATTCAATCAGTTGACAATCCATATTGATATGATTTTGCAGGACTATACGATACAGTATTTGATGTTGATCATGATTGGGATAGAGCACAAGCACAAGGTCTTGAGCCTAATGGATTTAGTTTTGATGGAGCTGATGCTGGGGGTGTTGATTATGCTCTCAATAGGTGAGCTATATGATTAGCAGGTGGTTATGAACAGGGGAGAAAAAAATTTGCCAACAGCACAACTCCAAAAGTACTTAATTGTCAGCAAAAATATTCAGAAATCTGAATTTAAACCATATTTGGTAATGATCTATGATGGATGTTATAAGTGTCTCGAAGCTTAGCTTGTAGGCAAAAAGTTCTTCCAGAATTATGTTAATGTCAAAACTCAAGTCCAAATATCCTTTGTGTCATCATATTGGTAATGTCAAAAAAGGGCTAGTAGCATCTTAATCTGGTGCATGTGTATGATTGATATCTACTAGAAAAAGGAGTTGCTTTTCCTTACTCATCATATTTTGGTAAAGGATACAGCATCCTTTATAAAACAAACGTCACATGTTGGAATTCTTACCTGGGGATTTTCATGAGGAAAGAAGGATTGAAAGTGGATATGGCTTGGACAGAGGAAACCATAAACATTTTGCAATCTTGCTTCATTTTGATCTGCTTTATCATCTTGCTTCCTTAATGCTATGTTTCTATAGTCTTAATGTTTCTCATAGCAACATTACTTTTCTGCACATTTTCAGGGCAATATCAGCCTGGTATGAGGGCCGTGATTGGTTCAACGCTTTATGTAAGAGGGTGATGGAGCAAGACTGGTCTTGGAACCGGCCTGCTCTTGATTATCTAGAGCTTTACCATGCAGCACGCAAGTCTGCATAAGATTTCAATGGACAAGAAGTGAGACTCAGAGTAAGATTCATCCCCCTTTGTACAGTTTTAGTGATAAGCTTTGGTCTAAAAGTAGCTAGTTGCATATATATATAGTGAATCCTAGTGAAAGACGACTATACTGCAAGGTGACATCAGTTTGTGTATAGAACAGCCTCAAATGGTTAATGATTTTGTTGGCACGCAATAATATAGGTTAAGTTTTGCAATAGTTTTAGTATATGCTAAGAGATCATGTCTTGAAATAGAAGAAGTTGTGGAATGTTGGCACTCGGTCACTCAGAGTAGATCGGTTTGTGCAAGTTGTTATGTGCAATAATACATGAAGCCATTTTTTAATGTCTTCGGGCAGTGATCACTGACCAAAAGGAAATAATTTATTGGAATTGTATTATTTATTAGAAGCTTAAATGACTTTCATCATCTTCAACTAAGGTAATAAAATAATTGATACTATTTATTTATTGAACGTGGAGCCATTAAATTTTATGTCGGAAAGTTAACTGAGAAATTCTCATGCAATATTTACAAACAGCAAAAGTTTTTTTATTTATTTATTTTTTGGGTATAATAGTGACAAGTTTTCAAAACCTCTTATTAGCACTAAACTAAAGTAGTTTCTGCCAATGACCAAAAAAGTAAAAAGCAGTTTCTATCACTTTACTATTTTTCATAAACAAAATAATATGAGTGTAACGATAAGCAAGTTATATTCACAACAAAAAATTAAATTTTAAATTTTAAAAAAGATAATTATTGAAAGAGTCTTTTAATTATAGCAGTACTTAAAGAATTTATCTCACAATAATATTTATAAAAAAATGAATGATTTAGACAGATTGTGCATTTTTAACACGAAAAAAAAAGACAGATTATAAATTAAATAACCTAAGTTTTTGTGCAAATGATACTCTTGACTTAGCTCCATCCGTTGAGAATTTTTATATATTTTCAAACTACTACATTCATTCATATATGATCATATATTCAATCCATTGATGACTTTAATTTTTAAGAACCAAATTGATTGATTTACTCTTATAATACCAAACCAATCCTAATCATTTTGGAGTGTAATTCGGTTTTATTTTTTCATTTATGAATTGGATTTTAACATAATGCTTTAATTATGGATGGTCTAAAGGACAATAAAACAAATTTGATAACAACATTAATGCATTCAAAACAACAATTTATATCCACGTAAAAAAATAAAAAACAATATATATCAAATTAAATCCAATTAGAAAACCCCGATTTGAAAAGCCATAAAGTATATGCGGGCTTCGTTCATCGGTGTAAATATTTTATATTTACACTCAATTACAGCCATTAGATCTGTATTAATTTAACGGTGAGGATTATTAAGAGAGTAAAACTCATGTGATCTTGGCCCATTATCTCTTCTTTCTATTTTTTTTCTTTTTTTTTGCGCCTCACTCCTCTTGACTTTCATCCTCATCTTTTCTTCCTCTTTCAACAACACAACACAATTATCATTTTTCTGCAACTCTTTCTCGTATTTCTGGAATTTTTTTCTGCACCATAACACCCATTATCATTTTTTTTTTCCTGCGCCTTATTGTGACATGAAAAGGGAGATGGGAGTAGAGTTTGTGAACAGAACCCACCTAGAGGCGCAGAGCTTCTTGCGATTTCACCGATCCTTTATTTTACTTTACTGCTACTTCTTGTCTTTTTGAGATATATGCAGCCTATTTCAAATGACCAACGTACTTGGGTGGATTTGCATAAAAGGCAATTCACCATGCATGCTTACTGCACAAAAGGTTCTTCTTTTCTTTTGTTATGACGTTGGAGGACAAAACAGATGATGACTGAGAAAAAAAATTCCAGAAAAATTTCCAGAAATATGAGGAGTTGCAGAAAAAATGGCAATAGTGTTATGGTGTTGAAAAAAAAAAAAAGAAAAGTTAATGTTATTTTATACATATCCACCATTCCGATATCTTCTCACCTTTTTCTTTTTATATCAATTATTTTACTTTATTTACTTCTTTTTACAAATTTCTTTTTTCTTTTTATCTTTAAACAACCAAATTGTCTACCTATTTCAATAATACAAAAATATTTCTAAAAAAAAAATTAAAATGAGATAATAAGATGTGCAGAAAAAAAAAAGGAAAGGAGAGATAATTGGGTCATGAGAGTTTTGATTTATTGATAATCTCATCATTAAATAAGTATATATAAACCTAATGTTTGTAATTAGATGCAAGTATAAAATATATAAAATACTTACATTGATATAAACGGATCCTGCCCCGATTACCAATTATCTAATGTTAGTTGGTTTTTGGTCAAACTTAATGTGGTCATCATCCTATCACATTCAAGATAAAAAAAAATATTCAATAGGTCCTCTTCAAAGCCAACATTGAATGTGATTGATTGTCTTGCTTTCTTAGATAATATGAGATTAATTTTTACGTATTGATTGTGCACATTAATTTTATATTATTAATTAATAAAAATATTAAAAAATAATAAATTATAATATATTTTTTATTATAATAAATAATTATTTATCTAAATTAATATTTGTTAATATTTTTTATTAATAATATAAAATTATTTTTAATATCAATATATATAAATTAAACTCAAATTACATATATATATATATATATATATATATATATATATATATATATATATATATATATATATATATATATATATATAGTGTGTGTGTGTTATCATCCAATCAAAATTTTTTATTTATATAACTATTCAAGTAATGGTTGGTTATATCAAAGAGTTTTGTTGATGTATCAATTTATAATTGAATGTCTGTATAAAAGAATTTTACACTGACAGTTCATTCAAAGTAAATTATATATTATCATCTAATCAAAACCTTCTATTTACATAGCCATTCAAGTAGTGGGTGGTTATATCAAAGAATTTTGCTAATGATTAATTTATAATTGGATGTCTGTGTAAAAGAATTTTACATTGACAGTACATTCAAAGTAAATCATATATATATATATATATATATATATATATATATATATATATGAGTTTAATTAGTATGTATTGACATTGTAAAATAATTTTACATTGTTAACCAATAGAAATAGGAAAAAATGAGAAATCATGGCAGGTCCTTCATTGTAATAGGTAGTTTTTTGTATGAGTTGGCACTTTTCATAATTTCTATTGGTTGATAGTGTAAAATTATTTTACACTGCCAGTGCATTTAAATTATATATATATATATAATCAATCCACCAATCAAAAAAAAGAATAAATCCAACGGCTGTAATGCCCCTTTTTCAAATAAACAAATCCACAGTTTTGTAACGGTCAGATGCCCGCCACTTAAATACTCCCTCACTCTCTCTTTCCTCTTCGTTTTGGAAATATAGCCGTTGTTTCCATTTCATCAACCAACGCTTTCAATTACATTCATTCTCATTCTCAATCTCTGAAAATCTCAATCAAAATTTGTTCTTTCTTTAATTTCAATTCTTCCAAAAACAATAATGGCTATGAATTCGACCAAGTCGTCGTCTTTGGGCAGACCAAACCCTAATTCCAGAGCCTCCGAACTCACTGACCCCATGAGACGGAGTTTCGCTGCAAACCCATTCGCCAAACCCTCCCTCATCCCTAACCCTAACCCTAGAACCACTCCTTCAGGTTTTTCCTTTTTCTTCTCTTCTTATTTTCCCGCCTTTACAGTTTCATCGTGGCACCAATGGCTGTTTTGATCGCCGAGAATGTGTGGTAAAATTGGGAAATTTCATGAGAAAATCAACAATTTTTATTATTTCCGTTTTATTTTTTTTTTTCACTCTAAACAGTTCAGTAGCTATTTGGTTGAAATTGATTAGGGTTTTTTATGGGTTGTTCTGTAGCTTTTTCCCACCTTTTCTGTTTCATCATAGTAGTGATGACTATTTGGTTGCCGAGAAAGCGTGGGAAAATTGCGAATTACATGCGAAAATTAACATTTTTTTTAATTTCCATTGTACGCTTTTACTGAAAACAGTTTAGTAGCTATTTGATTGAAATTGATCATGGGTTTTGGACATATTTGCAGATTTTCCGAGAAGAAATTCTTTTGGGGGAAGAGAAGGTGCAGCGGGGTCTTTCTACCGTGATCTAGATGACAAAGAAAACGGGAAAGATTCAATTTTGAAGCCGTGGAAGGCTCGATCACCAGCTGCATCTTCGAAGGGCGCGAAGAATTTCATGTCTCCAACAATCTCTGCTTCCTCTAAGGTCACCGTGTCTCCGAGGAAGAAGGTCCTTGGTGAGAGGAACGAGCCTGCTCGAGTCTCTGCTCCCTCCGCTGCCATCAAAAGCCCCATTCGCAAGGTAACTTTTGCCGAACCATTGCATTATAGTAGTGATCTGAAACCAGAGGTTGGTGTAGGACAGAAAAAGTTAGAAGTTTTATTATCATTGGATGATGGGGTTCCCAAGGAGGAAGTGAATGTTGCTTCTTCCTTCAGTTGCGAGGAGTTGTGTGGTGAAGTTGTTTGTGATGTGAATGTTCCTTTCAATGTGAAGAATGAGGCTGAATCTTCATTTGAAACTGTTATTGATGAGCCTGATAATGTTAACCTTGACCCGAGTTTTAAGCTTAGTCCCACTCCTACTCCTCCTCTTCCGGTTTCATCTGGTCCTGCCATCTTGGCCCCTCTTGATGCAGATCCTTTGATGCCTCCTTATGATCCTAAAACAAACTACCTCTCCCCCAGGCCACAATTCCTGCATTACAAGCCAAAACAACGAATTGAACTTGATGATAGCTTGGTTTATGGAAGCTTTTCTGATACTGAAGTTACAGAAGATTCCCAATCGGAGGGCTCACAGAAGGAATCAGAGGATGTTTCTTCAGATGAAAGAGTTGAAGAAGAACTAAGTCCTACCAAGACTTTAATGGATGAGGAAACTGTTGAAGCAGAAGAGAAGCCTAAACGACGGTTGTTCATGAGGTGGAAGGCTACTATTGCTCTTCTTTTGCTCCTATCTGTTGCTTTTATATCAATCTCAGTCACAAATTCTGCCTTGATGTATGGCACTGTGTTTCAAGACGTCTATGGGATCTATGAATCATCTGAGGTCTCAGAGTTTGCAAGGACTCATTTTGATCGATTCTCAGAGTTTGCAAGGGTGAATTTTAATGGCTTATCTCGAAATTTCCATACGTGGTTTACTAAATCCTTGTCTTCAATTTCTGAGTTGATCTCCAGTGTCAGAGGTGTGCACAGTTTGGGCCACTTGCAATATTATAACTTAACTGTTGTGCACGAGTATAATGCAGTTGAGCAGGGACCCATATTTGGCCACGGTAAAACTGACATTGGTGAGGCTCCAGAAGTGTACCCCCTAGTATTGGACGTTGAAGACAGTGATGCTGCCTCAGCAGCCGAGATTGATGAGGATATTGGAGATGTTTTAGCAGAGCATTATGATTCCATGTATGAGGAACAAGCTCAGCAAGATATGGGAGTAGTTACAGCTGTTGAAAATGCTTCAGATGATGCTCCAGAATCTAATGAAGTACTTGAGGGGCAACCAGCCAAAGTGATAGAATCAGATCAGGCTTGGCAACTCGCTGAAATGAGTGAACCCAATCACTCAGAAGTTGAAGTTCAGTCAAGTTTAGATTCAGTTGCGGCTGATATTCATATTGAAGTGTTTAATGCTGGAAATTTAGAAGCAAAGCACCCACAAGAAGATGATTCTAACGTCAATGTTTACAGACACAGCAATGTAGGCGTCAAGGATCAGCCTGGTTTAGATTCAGAGGTTGCTGAAATTCTTTCAGAAGCCTATGGTGATAAAGACATGAATTTGATCGAAGCAGACGGTGAATCTATTAGCATGGATGCTGCAGCTGAAGATAACCAACAGAGATTGGAAACAATTGACCTTCAGCCACGCACGTTGCTATATTTGCTGATTTCTGGAAGTACAGTTTTAATCGCAGGCGCTGCTTTCAACTGGTCAAGGAAATGCAAAAGCAGAAGCACAAGGGTTACTAGCTCTGTTGAACAACCTTTGTTTGCTAAGGCATTTCATGCCAACTCCTTGCTGACTCCCAAACAAGAGCAGAGTTACCTAGATAAGCAGCCCTCACTCAGGAATGGTCCCATTGAAATAGAGATGCATGGAGAATCATGCCCTTCGGAAATGAGCAGCGTTCAGAAGAACTCATCCTATAGGCAAAGGTTAGCGAAAGAGTTGAATGAAGTTCAGAGCATCGAGAAGGCCAAGAAGAGGAGAGAATCTCTGGCCACTTCATCTGACTATTCCATGGGTTCACCATCCTATGGAAGCTTTACTACGTACGAGAAAATTCAAATCAAGAACGTGAGTATTTGTATCCTACTCTTGTATTGTGAGCAAATATGTATACATAAGTATATATTTCTTTCTTGAGAATTACTTCTGAATTGTTTCTCATGTGTTTCACTATATTGTCTTTCAGGGGCATGCGGAGGGGGAGACAATTACTCCTGTTAGGCGTTCAAGTAGGCTTAGAAGCCAAGCTACTTCTCCGTTATGACATGGGTACAGGACCCACATTGCATACACGCCTGCAATGTATTGTTACTAGTATTGATCTAACTTGTGTAAGCAGAAGGTCCTATCTTCTGTTCTGAATCCTTGACTTCCGTAGGTGAAGGAATTTGTTGTTGAAGAGCAGTAGTTACTAGTATTGATCTAACTTTGTGCTAATTCCTCTCATTCTACATTATTTATATGCAAAAACAGTAAAAGTGGACAATGAAAGAATCAAAAGATTCGGAAAGTCGAAAGTTAGATGAATGAATTCTACTAACTTAGCACAATTTCCTCTCACCCCGATTTTGAATTAGAGAAAAAAACTAAACAAGAATAAAATGAAAGAATCAAATAATGCCAATATATGTGCAGCAGGCTTTTATCTGTTGATCGCATGGTAGACCTATGTAAGAGGTAAATGAATTTAATGAGTTCAACACCCAATCATCTACTCATTTAACCTTTTTAGAACTGTAAATTACATTTATCTATTTACCAATGTTTGATCTAGCACTAAGAGACTAGTTCACTACTATGTGGCAAATTACAGTTCAAATCTTAGCTGAGAGAATTATTCATATTTAAATGTTTTATATTACTCAAGCAAAATTGCTTTTGATAAAAAGATAATGTAGAAACCAAAAAAAAAATTGTCTATTTAATTATCATGCAACAATTTGATTACGTCCGCCCTTATTTCCCACATTTGCAGTGAAAGAATCAAATAATGTCAATATGTGTACAGCAGACTTTTATCTGTTGATCGCATGGTAGACCCATGTAATAGGTAAGTGAGTTTAATGAGTTCAACACCCAATCACTAAGAGACTAGTTCACTATCACGTAGCGAATCACAGTTTAAATTTCAGCAGGGAGAGTTGTCTATATTTAAGTGTCTTATATTACTCGAGCAAAATTGGTTTTAGTAAGAAGATAATGTAGGAACCAAAAAAAAAATTATCTATTTAATTATCATGTTACAATTTGATTATGTCAGCCCTTATTTCCCACTCTTAAAGTGAAACTGTTTTGATGTACGTCCTCTTCACTGCCATTGCCAAAATTTGACTGAATCTTTCAACTGCTTTCATGAATTGACCTGTGCTGTGCAAGATTCATTTTCTTCATTGCAATGATGCCTACCTTCGGTCTTATTTTATTTAATATTTCAAAAAACTACTTCTTGAGTGGGTTGAAACAAAAGGTCTGACGTAAATACCTCGCTGGAATCTTAACGTTTTCACATTGCATGTACTCATGAATTATTTACTAACACAACGCTCTCCACACAAATTTCAGAGTAGGCTTCAATTTGCATATTAGATAATAACAATTTTTGGTTTTTTAGCCTTCACACTTTGGTTTGTGATCTTGAGTTATTGGATTTAGCCTTTAAAACACTAAATCGAGGGAACTTTTCTTCTCTTTCTAAGCAAACAACTTCTAGACCTTTCTGTTTTTAAGCACACTTACGATGTACACCACTAATATAAGCCATTTCTAACATCATTTTCTGGCTATCAAATGTGAGTGGTAGCGGTACAGCCACTGCCTATAGCTTTGTGAGGAATCATGTCACATTTAATAGTCAATCGCTAATCAGACAGGTCATATAGGGGTTCATAGTCTATAAAGGCCATAAAGGTCTCCATTCTGGGTTTCTACCTACTTTCCAAGTTACCTACCACCAAACTCGCATCACCTTTGTAGCCATTGAAGCTACACAACACTAGAAATTAAAGATGTGTGGCTAAGGTACTAGCTGGTACGATATACGTATACTATGAGAGCAAATTCGACGGAGGATATTCAATTGCTTATATATTTCAATTATCAGGACGCTGCTATTCTGCCAGAGTAAAATGATAAGGAGATTCTGTGGGGGGTTATGGTTTTCTGTATGACATAAAGTATAATTAATTTATTTGAATAAATGATTGGTTTCGTCATTCATTAATTAGATAAATGATAAATGAATTTATAATTAATGATTTATAAATAAGTAATTAATTTAGTTAACAGATAATTTATAATGTATGATATCATATTCTACCAAAATTGTATGTTACCCTATTCTTAAGGAGTAGGAAAGTGCTCCCGTGACAAAGCCAATGGATTTGTGAGTTGTGTTTAATGACATTTTGAATCGAGGAATTAAAATATATTATTTTGATTTGATTTGATTTAATCATGGCTTTTGGCTTTTGAGTCAATTATACAGCTGCCAATGTTTGCAAAACGGCTTGTGATGAATGATTAATCTGTTTAGGTGAAGGATTCGAAGTCAACAAAACAAGCAGGCACCACTAAAATTCATTACCGTACATAACATTGTCGTTTTGATTCTGGACATCTTAGATGGATCTCTCGTATTGTTGTATTTGGTCTTGAAAGTTAAGATCGAGCTTATACTAATCTGATGTAGCCAAGATGATGTACAAATTTGTATTTCATTAATTTAGATAGTGCTTCGGATTGAATTTCAGCGTATTCGATGGTTAGTTGTTATCAAATTGAAGGTTTGTGGGTTTTCATTTATTATGTTTCAATTTATTTGATGATTTATACTACTATCTTTGCCTTATCAGTGCATTGCTGTTAACGTGAGTAAGCACTCTTCTTCCGGTAGATCAAATTTTAGCTTATCCTGTATTTAATGATGCACAGGATATAATCGTGTGTCAATATATAAAATTATTTATGCAAAATAATGATAATTTATCAACAAAACAAATAAAAACAAGAAAATTCATCGTTCACTCTCCCACTCTCCTCCTTCTCTTCTCCAGTAATAAAATGTGACTTAAAATTCACATTAAATAAAATAAACACAATAAAGAAATATATAGATTCATAAGTATAATTAACTTTAATAAGAGATAGTTAAAAGATTTTAGTGTGAATTTATCCCCCGTCCCCCCCCCCCCCAAAAAAAAAATCACCCCCTTCTTCTTAGTCTTATATATCAAGGATCATATATCTAGTTCTAAAAAATATATAGTTAGAGATTTTTTTATAAGAACTCAAACTCTCTATTATCAATAGAAGAAAAAGGTTTATTCATTCTTCATATGCATTGTTTTTTGTTTTAATTATATTTCATGTAAAATTTTAAATCCTACAAAATGCAATAAACATTTTTCATAATTCACTCGAGTGGGATATCCTTGAAAGGTTTTAGTGCAAATTTATGAACAAAATAATAAAAAAGAAAATCATCACCTCTCTCCCCCTCTTCTTTTTAGATAAAGAAATATTATTGAAAATTCATATTAAATAAATTAAAAAAAAATAAAGCAGAAAAATGTATAGATTGACATATAATTCATTGCGGGATATTTTTTAATGGTTATAGTGAGAATTTATGAACAAAACAAACAAATACGAAAAAGAAATCCATCACCCCTCCCCCTCCCTTTCCCTTTTTTCTTCTTGAATAAGAAATGTGGTTGAAAATTAACATCAAATAAAATAAAATGTTCAAAATAAAGGAATGTGTGATAAGTATAATTAACTTTAGTAGAATATGCGTAAAAGATTTTAACTTAAGCTTATCAACAATAAAAAATCTATCACCCCCTTTTTCTTGAATTGATCTTAGAGTAAGGATCCTAGATCTAATTAAAAATATATATGATTAGAAACTCTTTTGTAGGAACTCAAATTCTCTTCTCCCAATAGAAGAAAAAAGTTGATTCCCTCTCGTATATATTGTTGTCTAGCTTGATTATATTTCATGCAAACTTTTAGATTTAATTTATATATACTGTTTGTGTAAAACAGCTTTACATAGATATTCAATTTTATATTACCACATCAATTAAAATGTTGATTTAACCTGATCTTAAAAGTCTTACAAACACAAGTATTTGATTAGAGGATAATGTAAAACTATTTTATACTATCAATGCTTATCAATTAAACTCAATTTTAAATCCCACAAAATGCAATATATAATTAGAAAACAAACATGTAAGTCTTCCACAAATAACTTTGCAAAATATTTAAGAAAATAATTTAATTTTATAATAATTACATTTAAATTAGTTATATTCATTTTTTTTGTTAAAAATGTTTATAATTATGTCAATAAATAAAAATATTTTACATATAAATAATTAACTTCCTAGAAGGTAAAAAACAAATTCAAATACAATACAATATAAAAACAATTAATTTCCATCATATCTACTCACCCGCAATAAATTATTATCGATGAATGTTTTATTTTCATATTACTAAACTCAAAATTTATATATTTGTCTACAAAAAAAATCTATTTATCACTTAATTATATCCCTATTTTTTATTATTTTTCTTATTTAATTACACACATTTTCACAATCGACACACAAAAAAGTTTGAACATAAGAAATTAAATTAAATTAAATTATAAATCTTCCCAAATAATTTTATAAGAATAACTTACGTTTACAATATAAAATAATAATTTATATAACAAATATGACTAAAAATCTTCATGCATTGCCCATTCAACTTTTAGAGCTTGTTTGATATGCATAATAAGATAAAATTAGATGGTATAACATCTGTTAAAATTTTAATACTAATTTTAATACTATACAATATTTGATATGATGTTGAATGAGATATTATGATATATAATATAATTTTTTCATGTTTTTAAAATATTTTTAATTATAAGCAAAAATTTAACAAAAAATAAAATAATAATTTTATTAATTTACTTTAAAATAAAAATAAGTATTACTATTTTTTAATTATAATTATTATAATTATTTATTAATTTTTATTATATAAAACTATAATTTATATTAAATAGTGTTTATTATTTAATTCAATATTTTTCAATAATTACCTTTATTTTCATAAAATATAAAAAACTAAAAAATATAATACTTTCTTTCTCTTATACATTTTAATAGTATTACTTGTATTTTTCATATATATATTAAAGTAATAATTTTTATTAACTACTTATATTATAATTTTAAAAAAATATTACAATTAGAATATGAGTTTAATTTAGCCGCACTGACAGTGTAAATTTTTTTTACACTGTCATCTAATCAAAATCTTCCATTTGCATAACCATTTAAATAGTGGGTGGTTATGTCAAAGAATTTTGTTAATGTGACAATTTATGATTAAATGTCTGTGTAAAAAATTTTTACACTGACATTGCATTTCAATTAAATCCTTATAATATACTTTCATTTATTTTTTGTGAACCTTGTAACCATTATTCACCTAATGCATGAATTTTATTATATCCTTAGCAAACAATTACCCATATATCTATACATATCTACATATGTTGATATTTTCATGACTATAGTATTTTTTTTTCAAATGTATCCAACTGTACAACATGAAGTCTGAATTGGGTAATAGCATTCTAAGGTTTAGCAAACACATTATTGGCATGTTGCAAAAGCTTAACCAAACATGGTAGCATATATTGATCAACATAGAATGCATAGACCTTTTTTTCTCGATAGATTCAATAAGCAAAGACTCGGCCCACATTGGTAGGGAAGCAAAAAGAAGTCTTACACAAGAGGGATACATACAATCAACGGCTCGTTCTATAGCGCACCACATTCTAAATGGTGCTTAAAGCACTTTATGTGTTGGTTCAAACTTACGATGGATGTATAAACACTTATCTTTATATGTGATACATATTAGTATTTCTTAATTCTCACTCTCCCTTCCCTCAATACTCTATCAAACAAACCTTCTTTCTCCTCCTTCCTCTTCTTTTCTCACTTTCACCGGCGCTACCGTTGATCGCCCTCCAATGTCATCGCCACCACCAGCACCACCCTACGACTCCTAGCGGTTCATGAAACTCACTACCACTGCTGCTTTCCACTGCACAGTACTTATCATGCACCACCATCTTCTTGATATCCACCACCGCACACCACCCCGAATCTGCCATCAAGCCAGGGAAAAAAAATACAAAAAATTTTACAACAATCTACCAATTGCAATCTCAAAGTAATCAATTCATGAGACTAAAAAACCGAAAGAAAAGAAAGAAATAGTAGTTCATAAGCTTCCACTACCAGAACAAAATATCACCTAAATTTTTCTTTTATCTTCTCCAATCGGATTTGGATCGTCTAAAGTGAGGATGTTGATAAAGTGAGAAAGTGAGGGGTTAACAATCCTTAGATCAATAATTTTCATTATGAATGGGATTCACTAAATGATCTAAGGATTATTAATCTCTTACTTTATCACTTTATATACCTTCTCACTTTAGAGGATCTAAATCCTTTCCAATCAATAGTTCAAAAGCTTCCAGAAATAGAAACCCAATAAGAAGAACAATCAGAAAAAGCATAAATCCACATCTATTTAACTCAGATTCTGAAGATGGATGAGGTTGGGAAAAGGGGATTGGCGGTAAGTATGTCCTAGTAGGAGACATTGTGACAGTGGGGGAGTGGGGGCAGTTTGTGGCGGTGGAGCGAGGGCGATCTCCGGCAAGGCAGAGCTCTATGGCAATGACTGCTATGGCTTCTTTGTTGCGAAAGAGAGATTGTGAAATTTTAGGGTGAATCAAATTGGAGGTTGCAATCATAGCCTCAGTAACTAGTATTGGAGGTGGCAATAGGCAGTGGTAGTGGCGCTAGAAGGTGGGCAATGGCAAAGGGAGGTGGGAGGAAGAAGGAAGATAACATCGACAGTATTGGGGGGGAGAGAGAGAGAATTTTATGGTGTACTATAATTATTGAGTGTATCAATAGACCATCTGATCTAAACCGCTAGTTCATAGGGTGCATGAAGCACCATTTAGAAGGTGGTGCGCTATCGAACGACCCACAAATCAACAATGTGTCAGACGTTGAAAGAAGATAACATGTCTTTTAAGATAACTTGACAAGATACAAACCCAACAGCTAGCCATTGTGGCAAAATACATGAACAACTTGATCATGATCAAAGCATCAACCAAAACAAACACTAGTAACAAAGTCTCACAGCGAGGCGCACATGACATCAAAGCTTAACAGCAAAACAAAAAGATAAATTAAGACAGATCACCCTCTTACTTTAATCTTTATTGAACAAAGGTTCTCTAGCTAGATCATGATCATGCATATGCTCAATCCTTCTATCCCTGTAAATAAATGCCATCCATCATATATTTTCAAATTAAGAGAAACATACATATAGCTAGATAGAGGTCCAAAATCTTTAAGCATATTAATGGATGAGAAATTTAAAAGAACCCAATGTAGCAAAATTTGGACAAAAAGTTTAAATGAACAAATGGGAAACAAAATGAAAAAAACTAAATGTAGCAATCATTCAATGGATAAAATTATAAAAAAAGAAACCATGACAAAGAAAACAATGATAGTAGAACAAAAGTTACTTAATGAAGCATGTGAAAACATGTCAAAATTAGAGTGAAACCAAAACTGAAACTAAACCATGCCTTTAAAACCTATTTCAACACATTGGAATTGAAACAAAAATTGATATAAAGTAAATGCAGCAGCAATATAAAGTAAGTATAGTAGCAATATTAGAAAAGATCATAACTAATAGAATATTGAGAAGAAATTGAAAAAATATCATAATATAGCAAAGTTTCTGATGGTTAAGGAAGAAGAAATCTTGAACCTTGCGGTATATAGAAGAAATTAGTTTTAAAGCAGACAACAATATTGAAGAAAATCCATTTTAAGCTTTACCTGAATAGATAGTATGCAGTTAATTAAAATTGCAATAATACCCAATTACCTATATTTTCTAGCTTAAACTACTATAATAGAGCAATATTTCACTATCTTTGGGGCAGCATGGGGAAGTTGATAGCATTGTATATACTCAAACCAAGTAGAATCAAGCACCTTTGAATTTATATTTGACTTTTTTTAAAAAAAATTGAAACTCAAATTCAAGCTTGAGTTTGACTTGCTTACAATATGAAATCAAAATTTGATTGAAATAACAAATTAGAGATATTTGAGTTATTCAAGTTCAATTAAGGTATAAAACAAATACAAACACACAATGAGAGAGAGAGTGAGAGAGTTGAATCACTTAAAGGGAAAAATAGTACTTCAATGGTTCAACGGACAAATAATCTTCTAAGTCCAATAAGATTTATGATCACAAAATTACTGTGGTGAAAATTCTATAATCACACAACCTTATAAGGTATATAGTCATGTCTGAGTGTTGAAGATTATAATAAAATATATCAAATGTAGTTATAATATGAGGATTCTTATAATTTTATGTGTCTTGCTACATTAAGAATGTGATTCGGCAAGGCCTATTGTGAACTCACTCTTGAGATTTGAAAAAAGTAAAATAGTTTAGGTATATCATGATTGTTCTACCCTATCTATGTCAATCCTAGAATCATATAATTTTCCATTCCAATCATATCTCGCAATTGCTTCATGCTTGATATCAATTGTTCTAATTAATTTGTCATAAGAACTATCTAACTGCAATAAGAAGTAATAACAAAATAATATCACCAAAAGAAAAGAAAAATCTTCAATATGAATGTTCGACTCAATTTAGATAACATAAAGCATGACCAAATTTTACTCAACTTCAAGGATAACGTTACATCTTTCCACAACGTCTTGTAAACTTGTGAGATGAGATTGCAACGATCATGAGGGCTGAAACCCTAGGCCATATCAGCAGTTGCAATTTTCTCCCAATGCTCATCAGTGCTAGTAATAAATATAACTTTCTTTCCCAATGGCCACTACCAAAAGATGAAATCACAAAGACATAAACCTCACATAAAATAGGAAAAAAAAATACCAACTTGCTTAAGAGAAACTATCATGTAGATATCTCTAATCATTTACACCAGCTGATTCTAATTTTCAAACATAATCCGCTTCTTTGATTCCACCAAAGTTACAAAATTTACACTAAAATAAAAAAGGGTAAGCAAGGGGCAAAACAAAACAGAACTTTCACTTGAAATCAAGCAATGGCATTAGCGACGATGGTAGTGTAAGCGCTATTCACATGGGGAGGGGCATTGACGTAGTGAAGAGGGGTTGTGAGGACAAAGGGTTCATCATATGGGGGAGTGCTGTTGGTGGTGGTGGTGGTGGCATAGGTGCAGAACAAAGCTCCATGACTGGTATTCGCAGAGGAAGAAAAATCAAAGAACCTCCATATATCCAAGAGTTCGAGAAAGTTTGCAAAGTAATAAAGCAAATACAATGGTGAGGTCGAAATAGGGTAGATAGTTGTCTGTCTGTAAATTGATATATTTGAAAAAGGATTAAAAATAATACTAAAATAATGAAGAGATGATAAGAAAAGGTAATGTTTAATAGCTAGTCCTCATAAACATAAGAGGCAATAATGTTGTAAAGAGAAATAAAATGAAAATGGAGAAAGAAACTTTTATAGTTAAACTTCAATTGCATTGGATGAGATACAAGCTTGTATGAGAAGTCTCTATTGTGTGAAATTTAAATTTGAAAAGATATTAAATAATGAGATGGTGTGTGTGATTGGTCATGAATAGTGGCATATCCAATAAGTAGAGATTGTTAGTAGATATTTAGACTAGATAATAATGATTTAATACTTTTGTTAAAAAAATTAAATATTTACTTTTATGGTAAGATGTGCAGTGGGGTGCTTGAGAAGTGGGTTAGAGAAGTTTTTAAATAGGATCCACCACTTGGCAATTGCTTTTCTATGATTGGTGTGCATTCCAAAAATAGTAACCCATGAAAAAATGTGTTGGAGAAGCTTTGAATTAGGAGTTGCCACTTGGTAAAAGTTTCCCAAGTTTGAGTTCATGTTTGTATAAATCATAGATATAGATTTCAATTCTATGGTCTATTCATTGAACAATGCGATCTGCCTTCTTCAGTTAGTTTTTGTTCAATTTTCTATATGACAGAAAACATAAGAGAGAGGATAGGGATCAAAGTTAAATCTCATAATTACAGTTGATAAATGCTATCCAAACTTATTAATGAAGTGTGCGTGTGTGATGTTGGTGGAGAACAGAATAATCAAGAAGATAAATCTTCAAAGACATTGAAAAGAAAGCTAGAGATATTGCTTCGACAAGGGGAGAAAATGGGTTCTGACCCAATTTGCAAAAGAATAACTGAGGCCCTTATTTGCAATTAAATTATGGGGGAAATTTTGAATTTTTAATAGGGGACTAACGTTGGTCTAAAACGTGAAGGGACCGACGAATCCTTCACCATCTATTTAATGAACATACAATATATAATGAATCCTCTAAAAAGAATAAAAATATACGTGATAAGATGTGGGTGTGAAAATATGTAACAAAATTTAACCCACAAAAAAAAAGTGAATACAAGCATTACAAAGAGTAGCAGAAAAAAAAATGAAGGCTAGTTACTAGAAGCGGTTTAATAGTGACAAGTTTAAGTAATTTATGCGAGATTCTAGATTTAAATCTCCTTGCTGTAAATGTACTAAAAAAAATGATGGCATAGATATCCAAGTAAAATCTTATTACGTTCCAAATTCGTAAAAGACAAATTAACTGAATTTCTTCTTTATGTGAATCTTAGAGATTAGAATGTTCGTGTTAATTGTAAAAGACAAAACCCATAAAAAGAACCAGTTTATGTGATAATTAATTTCTGTTTGCAACACATTGAACCACAATATTAACCGAAACAGGGCATCACAGCATGGAGCTCTATGCATGGACTGAGAAAATAATAAACATGCGATGTTCTCCATATTCGATTAATGTAGCTGCATAATTTAATATCTCTTAACCAAAGAAGCATTGAAGGGAATATAGAGAAAGGCTCAATGACAGTTGAAGCTTGAAACCTTTCGCCATCTGCAGCAAAAAAGGCCGCTACAAATCTCAATGTATAGTGAGACGGGAAATAGTGTTTGTAGATGGTTAGTCAGTCACTTATGGCATGTTTGGAACTTCGTTAGCAGCCGCTAGATTCAATTCTGCCCTCATATTTGATTCTTTTAAATTTTGATAATATTTGATTTTTATTGTTCAAAATTAACTCCTGCATTTAAAATTGATTTTAGAAAAAGTAAAATTTTTTTATTTTTTATCATAATCATTTTTAAAGAAATTATCAAACATAAATCACTTTATCTTAAAATCAATTCTATTCAAATTAATATTTATAAAATTAATTCTATTTAGAATCAATTCCATAAAAATAGATTAAATAAATATAAATTTTGATTATATTAATACTAAATGTGATATTAACTATTAATATTTATATAACATAAATTTATATTTATTTAAATTGTAATTACTAAATATTAGTTAAAATATATAATTTACTGTACACAAATAATATAATTGTATTGATATTAATAGTAATAGTACAATACTACACCAGTTACACAACCAAATAGCTTGCACTTGTATTGTTAATCACCCTCTCCTAGAACTACATCTAGACCTAGAACTAGGTAACCATTAGTCAAGGTTGCCTCACAGTTATATAGCGGAAATAGAGCGAGTGACCAGCTAAGAAGCTACAGATAGAGCTTTCTTTCCGTGTCACCGCAGAATGAGCTTTTGTCACAGAGTTGAAGATAAGGCCTAAGGGTACGGCCAATCCAATTGTCCATTGCTACCACTCCAAATCAAGGTGGTGCAGCCTTTCTGAGCTTTGGCTCTTATATAGAAAAAATGAATTGGAAAACCAATAAAATAAAGTAAAAGGAACTCATCATTAATGCACTGAGTGAGTGAGAGAAATATAGAGCAGAAGTAGCAGCAGCCTCGACCAGTGTTAAACCTCTCTTCTTCTTAATTAGAAATGGCTCTATAACGGGACTTGCTCCCTCTGGATTTGCTCAATGAAGATGTGCACACTTCCTCTCTTGTCCTTCCTCTGCCTCCCCTTCTGAGGCCCCTTTTGGATTCTTGCAATTAAGCGCCTTGCCTTGATATTGATTATTTCCAGATAACAAAGTTATTAAAATTAATAATATATATGAACTGAGATTCACGCCAACACCCCATCATCATTTTCTTTTGCTTTCTTTAGTACTATAATATAATATGAGTTTCTTTGTAGGGCCAAACAATATTACAGTAGTCCTCGCTTATATCTCATATTATATATGGAAAAAGTACTAAATGGACATTAGTTTTTAGAGATATGTTTCTATTTACGCGGCAAATCAGCCGCGTAAAGTGTTAAGAAAATATAGCTGACTAATTATATTCAAATAATGAAACCTATAAAGTACAAGGTAATATGAAAAATTAGTGATATTATATGTATATACATGCATACCCATTGTTGCTTGCGTTGGCTTTTTGTGCCTCCCTTATCTTTTTTTATTTTTCAGGTACCATTCTGTGATTCTGGTGGCGGATTTTCAAGGCTTCTTTATTTTCGCGTTCTATGATGCTCTTCGACAGTCAAGGCGCATCATGCACCTTATAATCCAGTGGCAAAGATGTGGTAGTCTGTTGGTAGGCCAATAACTCATAATCCACTTTAAAAAGCATCTTTAGTCCCCTCATTACCTCCTACCTAAACCGTCCCCTCACTTCTCCCTTAGCCGCTTGCATTTTCCCTCACTTCTCCCCTCCTCCCACCACCAAACCAGCCATTAACAAAGATTTTGGTTGATGGTTCGTTTTCTTGCTTGATGACAGATTAGTCATTACTTTTCTGGGTAATTTTATTCTATAAAGAAATAAGGTTATTATTGTATTAAAAAAAAAAGACATTGTTTGATATAGATGTTGATTGAATCTGTTGTTTGAGATGGGTGATGTAATTGAATTTGGGTTCTAGACACATGAGTGCTCCAACTCATCAGTGGTGGAGGGTATTTTTTTGCCAAAAAAAAAAAGTAAATATAAAAAAGGAAATTTTTTACGTGGGTTGGGATTCAAGAGTGGATCTCTTTGTTGCGGGAGGGTGCATGGGGCGGTGGCCGGGGGTGCGTCGGGGGGTGGCTATGCTGGAAGCGCTGGCGGCGGGGAGAGGGTGACAGGGAGAGGAAAGTGGGTGGGGGAACGGAGCTGTGGGGTGACATTGGAGCGGCGGTGACGCCGGGGTTGGTGGTGGTTCCGGGCCAGTCATGACACTGGAGTTGGTTGTGGCTCTGGGGCCGGCCATGACATTGGGAATGGCGGTGGTTCCAGGGGCGGCGGTGTTGCTGAGGGTGATGATGGAAGAACCCAAATGGAGAAGTAGAGTCGCGAGAGAGAGAGTGTGTGAAATTTTAGGATACATCAATTGTTGTGAGTTGTATACATGCACCATAGATCTTTATCCTTAGATCCACGTGGTGCATGGTGCTCCTTGACTGCGTAGAGCGTTGTAGAACGCGCCGTTAATCGGAATTCCCATTTTGAGAAAATTTTTGTTGAAAAGTCCTTAGCTGCTTTTGGAGGGTATTGGAACAAAAGTAAGGTAGATTCCTGATATTATTCTCTTACCTTTCTGCTTTTTGATTCCCAAGGGCGAAAAAAAAAAAGTCTAATTCTCATTAGCAACCACAACATACCTTTAGGTGGAAAAAAGTTTCGGTCATCTATTGTCTATATATACTGAAATAGGAAACTGTGTCATCATTGCTCATATCTCAATCTGGTTACGCTTATTTGTTTTCTTTTTTCACAAGCTCCTCATCCATTCCATCTATTTGCATTTGCATGAAGCAGGGTTAGCAGAGGAATAGCAATGGCAGATATGGGTGGTTTTCTGAACAGATGCAGCGGTTTTGGTGGGGGAGCAATGGAGGACAAAGATTTTGGTGAAGATGTGTGGGGTGTAGTAGCCAACGAGGATGATTCTGGTCCAAAAACCGTGAGCGTGTCTAAGGATTCATCTGGTTCTTCGTCTGCATGGCGCATACCTGCTGCTCCAAGGAAGATCCCAAGGGCTAATAATACACTAGTACCCTCTTCTGATGATGCCAAAGTGGTTCAACTTCAAGGGTCTTCTTCTTCGGCACATATGGACATTCCTGATTGGTCAAAAATTTATGGTAAGAAAGGGTCAAGGGGTGGCTGTGGTTATGGGGATCATTACCATGACAATGGTGAAGATGATGAGTATGATGATGATGATGATGATGACATGGTTCCCCCACATGAATGGATTGCTAGGAAGCTTGCAAGGAGCCAGATCTCATCTTTCTCA
This sequence comes from Pterocarpus santalinus, assembly GCA_031439595.1. Classification (NCBI taxonomy): domain Eukaryota; kingdom Viridiplantae; phylum Streptophyta; class Magnoliopsida; order Fabales; family Fabaceae; genus Pterocarpus; species Pterocarpus santalinus. The sequence goes on from CM062530.1 coordinate 59,322,570, forward strand.
GTGTGTGAAGGGATGGGAAGGACACTCAAAGGGAGAGATCTTAGCAAAGTGAGGAATGCCATTTTGACCAAAACTGGTTTCATAGAGTAGTTGTTGTTAAGGGTACCCTTAATAATCTTCCATGTCATGTCATGTCATCATATTAAGCTTCAAATTCTGGCATCATCACTAGCCCTACCACAATCAAGTCATAATTGTTGTTAGGCTCGGATCCCATGCAGTAGTTTTGTTTTGATTGTTCGCACTAATATATAGTGTACTAGTATGGAATATAATGTACTACAGCTCGAAGAACTTTAGTCCCTTTTTGTTTCTTGTTCTAAATTTTCTGGGGAAAGAGGGATTTTAGTAAAGGAGAAAAAAAAGAGCAGCGTCAGGCTCTGAAGTTTTGTCTGAATTTCTAGTATATCTTATAGGCGAATTGAAGTGCACTCTGTAAATGGAAGAGTTTGTTGCTTGCAAGTCTTCCAGACTTTTTTCTCTTTTACTTCCTGTTGATCTATCATTGTTTAATGCTTTATATGTTAACCGAGCCTGTTTATATTGGCACATGATCTAAAACCACTTCTGCCATCGAAGTTAACTCTAGCCTTCAATTCAATGCCACGGATTCAACGAGCAAAGCAGAGCCTCAATAGTTTTTCTTTATTCAAATCATGATCCGACATCCTTTTTTTTTATTAGAATAATGGGCCACCACCAATATGGTATAAAAAAAAGTTAAAGGATCATATAGTGCCCTGCCGTCCTTCTCGTATAGATAATCTGGCTTCCCTTGCGATTGGCATTTCATTAACAGAACTCTCAAGATTTAAGTGCATGATCCTCCACCTGGTCCATTATGGGAGAAAGAGGAAATAAAAACATGTATTTTAAAAGTTTTATAAAATAGCAATGTTATTTATATCACTGTTTAGAAAATCTTTTAAAGAATATTTTGAAGTACTTTTTAAATATTGGTTATAAAAAATTGAAATCTATTTTCGACTAATATTTAAAAGATATTTTAGAGTATTTCTTTAAAGATATCCTAAAAAGTGATATAAATAATATTTTTTTTATAAAAACTTTAAATCAAATTTATTAAGTAAATGTAAGGTTATTAATATATTTTTCTCTCAATACATTTTTTTATTCTTTTAAGGTATTTTTACTGTCACTGCCGTGAGATTAAATCCTCAACATTGTAATGTCCAAGAGACTACCCTCCTAAAAATTATCTTTTCTAAAGTTTAAACATTGGTTCTTTTCGCAGTAAAGCTAGTTTATCCAGTACCCGATCTTTATTGGTCAAATTTTTCTGTCTAACCAAACAATAGACATCAGTTTCTCGTAATAGAGAAAATTTGTTCAAAGAAGCTAATTTTAGCGAACAAAAGAGTCACTCAGAACGCTATAAGAAGTTCATTATGAACTATAGAGGGTTTGTTTCAATCTAGCTTATAGCCCCTAATATCTTTAGCCTATCAATCATCCACTAAGCCAATTCTCCTAGCCGATCAAACTTCATAAACTAGATAGGAGTTAGCCATTTCTTGTAAATGGTAAACAAATTTTCCAATTTGGAGTGTTTATGCTAGAGCTGTTGGTTTATTTAGCCGTTCTCTCGTTTCCTTTAGTTTAACGTTGGTTATGGTGCACATCTTAACAAGAGGCTGACCTATTATTTTCTTCAACAATTCAAAGTTAGAATAACGTAATCGGAACTTTTGACAGAAACTATGGTACTGGTTAGATAAAATATAATGATAGAGCTTACCTATTCATCTAAAAAGGCCATTAATCATGTCATATCATTATGATACTTAATTTCCTGGCAAAAAATTATGTCTGTCCAGTATTTTTTTTTCTATTTTCTTTTTGTTCTGCAAATTCATATTTGAACCATGCTAGGTTATCCATAATTTTAGAATTAAATCAAGATTATGTGAACCCCCCCATAAATTATTCGAACCATGCATTTTAGCCTTCAGTTAACCCACTACACCCATGGTATTGGGCTTGCTTAACGTAAATTTCTAACAGGGCAACCATAGAAAATGAAGATTCCATATGTCTCTTGCGGGACACGTTCTTCTAATTAGTTATCTCCAGATAACGTGCTTTGTTCCGTACGTAAGTTGGTAGGCCACGAGAAAACGTTAAAGGCTGTGCAACGTTAACGTCCTTCGAGAGGGTATCTCAAGGCAAGGTCATTTTCTATGCAATTAACGTGACCCTCTTTTCCTTTTTCTTTTCCCTTCATTGATGAACCACTCTTTTTTTTTCTTTTTTTTTTTCCTACTTTTGCAGGAACTAGATCACGCTGTTTGCATTGAGAAGCATGAGAAAGAATAGAAGGCATAAAACGTGTCCATGACATGCGTTAAACATGTCCTGTGCGTTTGGTTTATGTAGCATAACAATGTTACAACACTTGCACATTATTCAGAGCGTCAATTGTCGATTGTGCCTAAGTTATCGATTGAGTAGCACAGTCTGTTCCACGGTTCCTTTAATTGAAAGTGAAATTGAAACGTTGCATTTTTCACAAAGAGAAATGATATTTTGACATAATCCACCTCATACTCCGGGTTGACATGCCACCTATGTACATATAACACATCTCTTTCATGAAAAGACTCGGATGGGATCCATCTAGAAAAACTAGAATTGCCTAGCATAGGGTACCTATACCAGCACATGTTAGGCAAATAATATATTATAATAAACAAAATAACACTCATTTTCTGTAATTAATTAAAATGTAAAAAATGGCCACTACCAATGATAGCTTATATATAAACTTACCCCCCATATTCAAGTTGAAGTAATATATAGTTATAGCAACAAAGCTTTTAGTACATTGTAATATTATGAAATTTTAGTACAACTGTGATTAGATGGAAGCTTTGTTGATGGGTTTAAGCTGAAATCAGAGAAGATAACAGATCTAAGAAACCATGGTCAAATTCCAGTAACTGTTATCGTTATTTGTTATAAGGGTTACTCTACACTAATTTGTATGTGGTGTAGGTAGTGCAGGTCTTGCACAAAGGAAGGATGGAAGAAGGGAACTGTAATCTGTTCTTATCCACTTTACGCTTTTCCATGTGTTCTGCAGCATGAAAAGGTAAGGGAAATTCTTATGGTTATCTGTATAACTGTATTTTATCCCTACTATGCAGTTGCCGAAAATCGTGAAGCTTTTAAGTGACTGAACATTGCATTTAGCTTAACTGAATGGAGGTGTTTTTCATATGGCATGATCTTTCCTCCTAAGAATTTATTGAATTCTGTTCAGTTCTCCTAATTATCGTGCTGAAAGTATGACAACCAAAAATCTAGGTCCTATCAATTGATCACAATCTTATTTTATTATCACAAAGCAAATACACATGTTTTTTCTTTTATCCATTTTCCACAACTGGTATGCTGAATTTCAAGGTAGCTAATCATGAGGATATGTATGTAACGTTAATTAACCACAATGCACAAATTTTGCATCCTGCTGTGGTCGATGCCTCAATATAAGGAAACTTTATGTTCATCTGAAGAGGTTGAACAAATAGAATTAAACTCTGAGGGTTGAAATCTAAATCCTGTATCAGTCACAGTTCTACTCAATTCATGTTACTGCTATGATTATGTCATGCATTCTTCTCGGATCGCATGATATAGACTTTTTTGAACTCCTACTGGAATTTCTGGCAATCTTAAGGCTCCCTTCATAGGAAGTGATCAGGAATACTTGAAAACTGGAGCATATCTGAAGTTGTTCTGCACGTTTTGTTTTCTGTTATGTTAGTTTATTGTAAACTCGTCTCTCACGTGGTAAGATGGGATAAATTTCTGAAATGGACTTTCATTTCATGTAATGAGTATTCAATAAATAGAGATTGGAATTTTCCTTGAGAATTTGTCCAATACATTTTCCTTGCAAGTGATATGTGACACTAGGAATGTTGGGGGTGATTTGGGAATAGAGCTGTGACCCTGCAATCTGCATATTCATAAATTTTCATGTATGATTGTTATGAATGTTGCATTTTGTTAAGAATCAATTATCCCGAAAGATCAACCTGATAAGCACGTCACGTGCCCAAAAGTATTTTTACATCTAACGCTTATTTTATGCTAGTAGTGGCTTTTGAGTTTCATTCTTTCTTTCAATTTTAGGCTAACTTTTAGTTGCATCTTCTCTTATTGACAACACAGAAGTGTCAATGTGACATTCTTGCTTAATGTTTTTCTTCTGTTTGAAGGTTGCAAAGCCCAACTCCAATAACAGCTGACCAAGGTTTCAAATACGCATAATGTTATCAAGGAAGCCAAACCAATGATTGTTTGCATTGGATTCGCTTATATGCCTCTCAAGTAATGTTAATGCTAAAACCATTGCTACACATGAATTTCAGGAAACCGGTTAAGGCAAATATCTCTTCTCTGGAGCTGAAACTGTAATTTGACAGGCTTTCTCCTGAATGTATGCTGAATGGTTCTCCTATATCAGGAAACTCAAAAGAAAATTGGATGGACCAACTCCACAGAAAAAATATTGTCTGGTTATAGAGATCAATAGATCCTATAGCAGCAGGAAGTGAAGAGATTCTGTTCATGCAACTTGGATGCAACGAGGTGATTGGATCATCTTTCAACCTTTTCTAGATTTTCTTAGAAATTCTCGGATAACTCTTTCATGTTATTCCATGTGCTTCATGAATATGATCCTTGCTTTCTAATGGAAATTCATCAGCTGAGACAAGAAACAAGTCAGAGGAAGAGAAAGGCCTAATCATACGTTTTGTTATAGGTCACAGGTCAGATCCAATATATCTGCTCATATTCATTATCAATTTGTGGCGTGATTACCCGAATATAAAGTCAACCAGCTAAAAATAACTTAGAAGATGAGCATTTGAGCACTGAATATCCTCACAATACCATGTAGAAGTACTGAGACATGTCTTCTATATAAAGAACAACACATCATCTCTTGGGATCTTATTTTGTTCTGGAGAAGACAAATGACTGCTACAAATACTAATTGTTCATCTAAATAGCAAGATCTTCTACCAGGAGTCGTGGAAATTTGTTTGTGCATTTGCCCTGATTCTTGTGTTATATAACAATCCTTATTTACTCCAAAATGGATTAACTCTAACTTGTGCCATGTGCACTGTGCAGCACAATTTATATTGAATGCTGGGGGAGAAAAAAAAAGAAGAAGTACTGATAACTATGAAATTACTGCGATTCAATGCTATTGATTAAATTGACCTTCGTTGGCATTATAATGTCCAACAATGTGCAAGTGATACAGAGCAGAACCTACGCCATTCCATTGCCAAGTTCCTGTGTACCCTACCAAGATGGTGGCATGTCTTACTATGATTTAATTACCATTGTGCTCTTACTTTACTCCCACAGCCAGGAAAGTAAGAGAAAGATGGAGTGGAAGGCATGGTTAATTGTCACCTAAAAATTTCCACGTTTCTTTTCAGATTCTTGGGAGTTTGAACTGCACTAGGAAACCGAATTGTGTGACGCTTATACACAGTATCAGGGTCCCCGAGATGCAAGGTACTTTTGCAAGCATCTGATCTGACTTTACTGTTGCCTTGTGTATGTATGTATTATGTAAGTCAGTGTTAGGGCCACTGGCAACTTCATCCATGTGGGAAACACTTCTCACACCGTGCTGGTAGTATTCTTTTTGGCATATAGTTAATTTTTGCTCAAGCTGTGCTCTTTTTCACTTTTGTAATTTATTTGTCCAAATTTGTATAAAGTCACTATTGCAAAATTTATTACTTACAATCATCCAACTTTCTGTCCAAGTGATTATATCTAACTCGAATAGATGAGTAGAATTGTTTTCGGCAAAAGAAAACCTAGAAAAAAAAATTATCTAAGTTTTGATTTTTGAGTTATGTACATTTTCATGATAAAAAATTCCTAGCTAAAGGCTTATTTCTTAATTTTCATTATTCTTCACAGTAGACTCAAAATCAAGTTAACTAACATACCTGTTGCCTGGACCCTGCCACTTTTTCTGATTTAAATTATTTTATTGTCAAGCCCTTCTAAACTAAATTTCAAATTTAACACTGAAAGGGGTATAATAGTAAAACAAAAATTTACCACAACGCAACTTATTACTTGATGGTATTTATTCATTTGTCCACCTCGGATGAACACAAATGCCCCCCAAAAATTATCGTCACGGTGGAATCCACCTTGTTTTATTTTACAACTGTCAACTGTAAATGGATGGACTTGGTCAGCTTCTTTTGAAGGCATTGGACATTTGAACAGTACGATTTTAAGAGTTCATAGTGGGGGTTGCTTTTTTTGGTTTTTTTGACCGGGTTGAATTTTGGGTGGAGATAGTGTTGATTATCCTACGAAGGTCAAAATGCAACCCCCACGTTCAAAAAATATTTATAAAGAATTTATGAAATTATCTATAAATAAGATCTTCACATCACAGTCAAAATCAAATAAAAAAAAATTGATATGGGAAGAATTTTTTTTTCGATAATAGCCAATTTGGCTCAGAATCAAGTGGATTTTAAATAGTAATAGTTTATAAAAAAATAGTAATATTTTTACAACAAGAAAGATAAAGATAATTTTTTCATTAAAAGCAGGGAGAAGAGTAGACCAATTTATTGGGGCTTTTAAATGCTCCCTCCTCTTTTTCAGAATATCTCTAATATTAAGATAGTATTAATTTTTTTTAATTATATCTTTAATTTAATTATTATTCACTGTCATCATAATCATAGTTAAAAAATATATTAGATCAACTCACTATTTTTAAATAAGGATAATTTTATCCATTTATATAATTTTATACCATTACCAAAGTTAATTTTTTTTCTTTAATATGTGCATTTTTTTTAATTTTGGATAAATATTCGAAAATGCATAGAGTAGCTTAGTACTGATTCAAGAATTTTAAAATGAAAAAAGTATAATAATAATAATAATAATAATAATACTTTTCTTTTTCAAAAAAGAGTTCTTTACTAATACCATAAAGTGGTCTGAAAAGCCTTATTTATATATCATGCTCGCTTGTTTGACTAAGCCCGTTTGTTTTCGTTGATGTTATAATGGCAATCCAGAAATTTTAATCTATGGCTGCTTAGAAATTTTTTAATCCTCTTAATATGAAAACCTTTCCTGGTGGGCGGTGGTTCGTGTTAATGAAACTTTGTTTTTGGGAGGGTTGAAAATGAAATATATTATTTCATCAAAAAACAAGAAATATATTAAATAAAGATTTAATTTTAATGTATTATTAGTATAAAATTTTTTTAGATAATTATTTAATCGTATATTATTAAAAATATTTGACTAATAACATATCTACAACATTCAACGGAGTGTTTGACTCCTTTTAAAAACTAGATGTATAACTACGACGCGGTTAACTTTACACTATTTGGTATTATATATTTTAGAACCCCCTCTTGACTTTTTTTTTTTTTTTTTTTGGTTTTGGGGACATCCTCCCTGTTGACATGAAACAATGAAAATGAGTGGGTAAAAGGGGCTGAATAAAATGTTATTACATGAGTTTCAAAGTTCATTATTATTAATCCACCAGAAGAATATTACTAACATAATTAACCTAACTACGAAACGAATAACATCTTATGTGGTTACCAAAACTAATGGACTTAATTGAAAAAAAGAAGAAAGGTAGAAAGAAACCAATCATAATTTGATCCATCAAAATGAATTTTGGACCATTAAAGTATGGTAATTTGAACTAAGGGTGTTTATTTAGGAAATATTCCTAAAAATTAGGACTGCAAGTATTTGTCTGGAAAGTCCTTTAATCACAAAGGCAAGAGAAAGATCGGATCTTGTCACCTCCTTTATATAATACTGCATTGTCAAACAAAAGAGATGGAACTTTAAATAGAAGCAAACTAAAACGTAAAGATGGATTTATCTTGTCACTTTAATTAAGTCCCTACCACCCACAGAAAAAAAAGAAAGGAAGGAAAAAAGTTAAACCAAATTTCCTACCTACCATACCAAATTCATTTCTTATTCCACTCTAAGAAATTGATCATCACAAATGGGACACGCAGAAACAAGTTCCATAAGATATGGTCACCTCAAAAGTAAAAGTACTCCTTGCATTGCTGCACCAAATAGCTAGGTGGATGAAGATCCTGAGACATATCTGCATAAGAAAAAGCCTCAATTACTGGTACCACTCACTCTCACTGATCTTTTAGTTCACAGACAGTTTCTGCTGCAACTAATCATGAACTAAGGATACTTACCAGAATACATATAAATGAAGCACTGAAACAACCTTTAATGTACTGCAGATCACTAAAGAGAAGAAATGGTGATCAGATCAATTGCATGTGATATTGGCACGGCTCAATCAAATAAGAGAGCTTTATAATCATAAAGCACTGCCTTCTGATTGAACCGTACCAATATCTCAGGCCCTTAATTACATGTTTGAAGTGTGATCACAACCACCACCAATATATATATAGAGCCATCGTGTTCCTGCACTTTATGAAGAAACAAAACATATATATTGGTTAATGAAACATGTCTACGTATGTGAGAAGAAAAGCTTACCCTTACATGGTAACCCCTTCCGTATTGATCCATCACCAGAAATAGTACTCAAAAAAGAACTAGGAAAAGGGTTTAACGTGACTGGATTATAGATGCCAATGAAGAAACAAAAAGTGGTGAAGAAGGGTGGCATGTTTTTGTTTGGAGTATAACTACGCTTGTCCTGTGAGATTCTCGAAATTTAATGGATGGGAAAGGGGAGGGACAGCGACAAAGACACAGATGCAGAGCCTTAAATATGCTGGTATTTAATTTGCCAACAACCCAACAGCGAATTGGAGGTGGGCACATTAAATTATGACATTGGAAACAATTGGAGAAAAGGCATGTTTTGAATTATCACGATCAGAGAGAAGGGTCTCAGTGAGAGACAGGATATTGAGTTTGGCTTCCAGGTTTTATATTTATGAGATCACAGGATGAGTTGGTCTGCTACCAACCACATTTGAAATTCAAATAGCTTTTTGGAAAGTTAAGTTTGTGGTTGGTGTGCTGTGCATATGGTGCTTTGATTGAGGCCTGGCTAGTGTCATGCATTTTCTATTGAAACCAACTTAATTTGGAAGCAAATTCGGTTTCTCAAAGCCTTTTTTGTGTGCAAAGTCTGGATTCATTCAATAGCAAACTGGTCACCACTTTCTTCCACTTTCAAAGGCAGAGATAACTGTAAGTGGAGTTAGTTAAAAAAGAAATAAGTCTTTCGGCGTAAATGAATCCGTAAAAGGAAGCTTACATGAAAGCGTATACATGATTCACGCAGAATTCCCCTCAGTTATTTATTCATATCTTTTGAACAAAAAGAGAGGCTTGCTTGTTCACATTAAATGAAGCATGCTTAGCTAATGCGTCTAGCATTGTAATGAATTTCAAACACTGGTTTTTTCTTGTATAGGTTTTTCAATACACGCACCAAGAAGTTATTATGATAATTTGATTCTAATACCTCAACATGTTCTGTCTCCTGTATGATAAATAACCATAATATTTGGACCCGGCACTTATTGGGGCCTGTCTGTCATTTGTATGACTTAAAAAGGTTAAATAATTTTACACCTTGTTCTTCAATCCCACGCGTGAACACTATTTGAAGTTTGATTCCTTTTTAGGGTTTGATTTCCACAGAAATCGTTTAGATGTGTGACCATTACATTAATAAAGGAATAGATAACTACCGGAAACGATTGATTCACAGAAGTAGCTTAGGCCCTACATTGATATAGACATAGATCTAATAATACAGGGGAAAAATAGTCAAGTTTTTGTAAGTTGAAGGGTTGTTTAACATTACTCATTTGTTATAATTGTGGTCCTACCTTGTTCCAAATAAATTCCCTTTTTGTGGTAGAACAGCGGCAGACATAGTGTTAATTAGTTCCCATCCATCTCTGGGACCTGTGACAAGTTGTTTGTAGTCTCTCCGCGAGCCATGCCCATAAATGAGGGTTAGATTTTTATGCACAAGTTCTGCAATGGAAAGTTTTACTTAGGTTATTGTTGGTAGTCGGTAAACAGTAATTTTATTTTCGTGAACTATATTTGATGGACACTACTCAAAATTTCTTCAATAATTCATCCAATATTTGCATTATGGTTTAACCCTTTTTCTCGTTGTATGATAAAGGACTATAATTTAACCTTTATTTAGCCAAACTTCTCACTAATTTGTGATCGTCCATATTGTTAGAGTAAAAGAGTCGACGGTTGTGGAGATTGCATTGAGCTTATAAGAATTTGATCTAGTGCCCCAAAAAAAAAAATGAAAAAAAAAAGGGCTTAGAAGAATTTGGTAGAAACAGAAACATATAAAAGTGGATCAAGTCATCATAATCTGAAAAATGAAAAATAAAATATAGAAATTGGCAAATTAACAACTGTCAGAGTTCTTTTGGCTATTGCAGCTTTGCATAATTGGCATCTATTTCAGCTTGATGTCAATAATGCTTTCTTGGATGGGGACTATTTGAGGAGATGTACATGTCTTTGCCACTTGGTTATTCAATCAACTAGCCTCATAATCAGGGGGAGAAGCTTTTGTGTAAATTGAATAAATTTATCTATGGCCTAAAACAAGCCTCACAAGAGCGGTTCAACAAATTCTTCTGTGCGTTGTTGACCAATGGATTTGTTCAATCGAAAAATGACTACTCTTTATTCACAAAAGGATATGATGCTTCATTGGTGGTTATCTTGGTTTATGTAGATGATATAATATTGGCTAGTCCCACCGCAAGTTTCTTACTAGAAGTCTCTTCTTCAATTGATCTTCAATTTAAAAGATCTTGGCACATTGAGGTATTTCCTCAAGCTTGAGATTGCTAGGTCCTATCGAGGCATCACTCTTAACCAAAAGAAATACACTCTCCCTTTATTGCATGACACGAGTTTTATAGTTTCCAAGCCAGCTTCACCCCCCATGAATCCTAATTGCAAGCCTAGTCTTACTAATGGCGAAATGTTGATAGATGATTCACAACATAAGAGGTTGGTTGGTAGGCTGTCATACCTTACCATTTGACCAGATATAGCATCCATAGTTAATTAGTTGAGTCGATTTATGTTGAAATATAAAATCATTCATATATCTCTATCCAAAAGCTTAAGTTGTTGGGTAGATATAGTTCATAATATGATATCAGAGCTTTTATGATTAAGTCGTCTAGCTCATTGCTTGCTTTCATTCTTCTAATTAAATGTTGAATTTAAGATAAGGTAAAGATAGGTCTATACATCGTTCATGCTTCAAACACAAAAGATGCTTTCGCGTGAGATGACATGTTGAGATATAAAATCATTCATATACCTCTATCTAACAGTTTAAACTTTTAAAAGAGATAGTTCATGACAATTTATAGCTTAACCATAGACACATCTAAATGCAATTCATCACTTACTATGATACCTTAAAGGCTCTCTTGGCCAGGGTTTATTTTTTTCCTCTCCTTCTAGTCTTCACTTGACAACATATGCTAATGCAAATTAGGGGAATTTTATTGACACTAGGAAGTCTACTTCAGGTTATTGCATGTTTCTTGGTGAATTTAGTCACTTGGAAATCCAAGAAACAGACCAGTGTGGTTTGCTTCTTGGCAGAAGTCGAATGCAGGGCATGCTACTGCTACGAGTGAAGTGGTTTGACTCATACAGCTCCTTGGATATTTCTATGTCTCAGTTTTCTCAACAAAATTAACGTTTGACAATGAAGCTACAATGCATATAACTATCAATCATACCTTTTTATGAGCAAACTAAACATATAGATTGTCATTTTATTCGTGAACGAGTTCAATCTGATCTTCTCAAGTTAATTCATGCCAAAACAAATTATCAATTAATTGGCTAATCTAGTCAGAAAACCTCTACCTTCGAATCGGTTTCAACACTTGATGTCCAGTTGGGTGCTCTTTACATTCATCTCCTAACTGAAGGAGGAGTATCACGATGTAGTGTTAGTACTGGTAGTTTGTTCGTTAATATCAATTGCATCAGTTTGTGTATGGTTATCATACACTCGAGCATTGTTATTTCCTGAACTCTTTCCTCTATATAAACATTATACCATAAGTTAATAAGATTCAGGCTTTGCATTTCATTCTTTTCGAGAGTATTAACTCAAGGCTACCTAATGGCGGCATCCCCCTTTCATGTCATATTTATTAGCCAATGAGCCGAAAGCTATAGGTTAAGTGGCACGCCTCTTAGGTTTTTATGATTCAGAGTTGACGTCGTTTGGGTGGAGTCCAATTCCTGTTTTGCCCATTTCCTCCCTTTTCTTCTACTATTATTGCTTAGGAGCTCTCAAGTGAAAAGGGAAAAAATGAAAAAAAAAAAAAAAAAAAAAAAACTTTTATCAAGCAATAGTATTATGAAATTCGCGTGCACAGATATGAATGCCTCTTATACGACCATCTAAACACTAGGGCAGATCCCAAATTTATCCTGGTTGTCCAAGAAAAGGAGCACTCTTTAACTCTAGCTGGAAATTAAACAAAAGACTTGGACAAGCCAAGTCCAAATAAATATCCAGATAAGGGGTGCTGCGTTTGTTAATATTTTACTCGCTACGTCTTCATGTAGTTTTTCTTTTTCTGGTAGTAATGTGTTTTAATATTATATAGAATAAAAATATTGGTTCACAAAACATGTATGCATGCAAATTAGTTTGCAATTAGGATTTGCAGATTAGACGCCAATTTTGTGGGTTCAACTAATTTTTTATAGTCTAATTTGATCTAATTTTGTGGGTTCAACTATTTGATCTAATTTGATGTACGCATAGCGTCAGAAAAGTATGGTTATAATTAGGTAGACAACCAAAGCAGGTATCAACGCACCTTGTTTTTAGCTTTCGTCCCACATTAACAAAACTAAGGCAGTATAAATTGCTACCAATAAGGAAATTAAAGATAAAATTTTTAAGAGAACTATAATTTCGTCCCTAAAATGTTAGGTGTGCAACTAATTCGGTCATGCATTAAAAAAATATATATAATTTAGTCCTTAATTTATCAATATTATAACAAATAAAGTAAAAATTAGGTCTCTAAATTTAATAGAATGGTCCAAAAAGAAGAATTTGTTATAATCCCATGTTTTAGTGACAAAAATGCAGTTTTTCTCTAAGATTTTGGAGTTGAAAGATGCCACTGTTGAACCGTAATTTAAGAAAAAATAGAGAAAAGAATTTTTTTTATTTTACAAAATTTAGATTAGGAGAAGCTCATCTTGATCTAGAGTAAAAACCAAGCTAGGCTCAATGAGTATTTACAAAGTTACTCATAAGATGATTCATTAAAGAGATAACTTAGGAATTGAATCTAACCATAAGGATACATAGACAAAAGGTAAATTAGATGAGTCAACCTCTCTCAATTGAGAAAAGATGAAGACTCTTGGGTGAATTTAAAGCTTCATAAAATAAAAAATGGCAAAGTATGCAGAAAAGTGACCAAACCCTTATTCTCGAACCAAGTCCTACCAAAAGCACCTGCACTTAATGACCACGATCTGTCACTTTCCTCATGTAAAATCATGTTTGTTCTTTCACCATCTTGTGCACTAAAGAAACAAGTTCAGTTGGCTAATCGCAGCTTGCACAAGAACATGAAGACCTTGCAACTCATATCTCACCTTGTTTAATCATTCTATTATCTATATAATACCTACTAGCTAATTTCATTCCATCATTAATTTTTAACTAGTATTTTCTTTAATGTTCCACACCCTTTCCATGAACTCTCAAACAAAGTTTTATATGTTTAATATATAAAGTGGTCAACCAAATTACATGAAATTCAACACCAAAAGCATCCTCTGAGTTAATCCCATATATATTATGATTCTCAAAGTTGAAGGTTACCTTTAAAATGGTGTAATCACTGTAGTTAATTATGTCCACCCTATAAAGAGAGGCAGGGCAAACACACAAAGTGTGTTTCAAAAATCAACAGTGCTCGTACTTTTGCCAACACAGTAACATAATAATGCACCTCTTTAATATATAGAGCCTGGACCTGTGTTCCTTTGCTGCCTTCAGGCACCTCTTCTTCAAGCTTGAAGCCTCCTCTGCTTGTGTGGAGCTTGAAGGGGTAGAATAACAGTGATCCTCCATATTTTGTGGGTGTCCTATACTTGATGTGAAGTGGGTCTAAGGCTCTATGAGGGCAATAAATAAGGGTAGGTAGACACTAGACAGACACAGCTCAGACAAAGAAATTTAAGAGTTGAGAGTGAGGGTGAGAGTGAGAGTGAATGTGTGATTGAAGAGGAAATGTGACTTTGAAGAGAAATAATAAGTGACAAAATCTCTGTAGTAATTGCCTATGGGCCAGTGGACTTGTTCTCATAGGAAAATGTAAATCACAATGTGGCCCTCCAAGTGGGTTATGGCCCGTGAGAAACCTAAGACGTAGTGGATCCAATGACTATACTTAGCTTGACCCAAAAAAAAATGGTCTCTACTTAGGCGTGGGAAAAAGTATTTCAACTCATAGCATGCTCGCAACCAGAAGAAAAAAAAAAAAAAAAATGCTCATAGCATGTTTAGATTTTTATTTTCAATTCCAAAATCATAGGTTTTACCCAAATCATAATTTGGAGGCTTCCAATGAAAAACTAAGGATGCTATTGATTGGCGGCCAAAAACCTTAGTTTAAATGGTATTAATATTAAGCACAGAAGAGTATTTTGAACAATTTGATTTCAATATGAAATCTACTTGTTTGTATTTTAACCTATTATTCATTTATTCCTCCATATCAGGTCAAGGTCGGGTTTTTAATTTTCTTATGGGAATTATGAGTTAAAAATATGATAATATAGAATAATTTGTAAAAATGTTATATTATGGGATTAGAGTACATATTTTGCCCTGGAGTGAAGCAAAATGCATGCTGCGAAATCGACTCATGGATTTCACCCTCTTGTGGGGCAAAATGCACACACCAAAACAGTACACATGCATAGAAATAGTGCATGCATGCATGCAAAAATAGATTATTTAATTATATATCATTTAGCATTTTAATTTCTTTTAATTATGTTATATTAATGAAAGCTTCTAATAATATTTATATATTTTTAGCAAATAAAATTATTGATATGAGAATTGAGCCTAAATAAGTAAATAATCAAATGATGAAAATTTTGACAAGCTCAAGATCAATTAGCCTTAATGTTGATCCCATTATATTTATTCGCCTATTAACATCTGTATTAGTATTTTTCTTATTTATTTTACTTAAAATTTAATTTCTTCATCTGTGAATTCATTTGTCTAAATAGTCATCCTATCTTTGTAGAAGCAATACTTTTTTCATCACTTTATTAGTTGTACGACCCGTATATACTTATTGAAGTAGCAGCATTTGATGAGTTTGACCGATAGGAATATGATCTATGGTCTTAGAGCATATTCACTACCTCGGAGTATAAATATCTTGTGAATTGGTTGTAGGAGGTTAAATACTTGGTAAAACTTTAAATGACCATAACTTTTGATTTGAGATTCTAATTTGTTATTATTACACTTTTTCCAAAAGCCCCAGATGAGGCTGTCAGCATGGCAATGGTATAGCTTATTGGTGTCATTTCTGTCCTCAAAAAATGCTATTTGAAGGTGTTTTTACCATTTTTTTATTTTTGTATGAATTTTTTTAGGATCTTATATAGTTTGTGTGTTGGTGGTGCTAGTGTGTAATTCGAGAGATTTATAAATAATTTTTTTATGAGCAGATTTGTAAATAAAATTGCATAAAAATTAAAATAATCTCTAAAATTTTTACTTCATGCTAAATCTATTCTAACAATTAACGTGAACAACAAAAAATGGCCATTAAAGACAGACATGCAAAAGATCACCGTAGAACAATAAGAAAAGTAGATAAATAATTCATTGCACGAAATGATAATCTACAACATGAAGGCATAATTTAAACATTCACATTCAATAATATGTAAACATTATTTAATTTTGGGCATGTGTCAAAATGGCACTTTTTCCTTTTTTATTGCCACATATTTCGCCTAACTAAAGGTAGTTTTTTAAATTTTCTACACTTATTTAATTATAGCAAGCTTTTTTTTATAATTTATCTAATTTATTATTGTTAAGATTTGATATTATACATCTATATCTAATTTTCATTTTCACCACTCTCTTCGGAGTGCTAGCATTTATGTTTTGAGAAAATACAAAAATGATAAGCGGCTCATTTGAAATAATATTTAATCATAGCTTATTCCTACACAAAGTGAAGCGAAATCTCTAGTAGAATTTTTTTTCTCAGGTTTCGCCCCACTATAGATAGAATTATACAATTTTACATGAAGAGAGATGAAATTTTTACAATTGTTGTGTCAAATTTCGCCCCAGACGGAATTTGTACAATACATTTCTACTCCCTAAGTGGCGAAATGTCTAACATTTTCCTTGTAAAAAATTTCAAAACAAAATATTTCGGTTATATTGCTACACTGTTATCATATTTAAATAACGGAGCCGTCAAGGTCCTCCTTTGTAACAAAAATGAAATCAACTTATTTCCTTAATTGCTCAAATTAGTTAATTATAACATTTAAAAATTTTGGCAGTTTTTGAATTCAAAACGTTTGATAAAAGGATATAACAATATCAGGCATCAAATGTGATCATCTATATGGTTAATAAAAAATGATTAATTAATAGTTATATTGAATTGATTCAGCTTTTAATCCCCCAAACCAACCCACGAGTTAATTTAATGTTTAAACTATCAATAAGATATTAATTTGAATAGAAGGAATTTTGATCCTTTGAATATGAAATTCTATATTTGATTTCAGAATTTGTCTATATGAAAAAAAATACCATTAAAAGGGATCAATGATTAAATATCTCATCATTTTTTGGGAGATTAATTTTTTATTTTTCGAAGAAGGATACTCTCATAAATTAAAAAAATGAAAAATAACGTTTAAACTCGCAACCTAAAACAAGAACATATTTTTTATTAAAGGTCTATTCGGTATACTTGATAATATAAAATCTGATAGGATAAGGGTTGATAGTATAAGGCTTGATTGTATAAGATTTGATAAAAATTTAATATTATGCAGTGTTTGATATATCACTATATAAGATATTGTATTATACAAAATATAATTAGAAGAAAAGATTATAATAAATATAATTTTTAAATAGTTATTATAATTATTTTAGCTATTTTTTATTATATATAAAAATAATTTTATATTAAAAATTATTTATTTATTTATTTTTAATATTTTTTATAAATATAAAAAATATGTGTGTGTGAGAGAGAGAGTGAAAGAGAGTGAGTGAAATAGAGATGAAGTTTTTATATATCAAAATCTAAGTAAGCCTAATATCATATTCTTATATTTGGTTGTATTTTTTATTATATATAATTAAATTTATATTAAATATTATTATTTATATATTTTAATAAAAAAATTTTATTCCTATATTTTTATTTTAGTTCGAATAGTTATTTTACAATTATTTTTAAAAAATATTTATTTATTATTAAATAATAATATTTTTGTTTATATAGTTTTATTTTTTATTTTTTATTTAATAATTAATTTTCTTTTAATAAAATATATTAAAAAATAAAAAATAAAAGAATTCTTATATATTAAAAGCTAATCAGGCCTAATACGGATCGTATTAGGTTATCCATCATTATAACGTATAAAGAAGGTTTAATAGATAAGTTTATATAACATATTAACAGCACTAAATAATAAATAAGATCATAATATATTGTATTACCTTATCCTATCATACCTAATATATTATGCCAAAGAGCCCTAAGGGAAGTGGAGTAATGGTTAGCGTTTCAGAACGTCATCGTTTAGGAGGTGCAGAGTTGGGTTACTTGCGAAAGTAGCAATGCTAAGGCGTTTACAGAAAGTATAAGTAGAACGTTCCGTGTTCCACTCAAACACAGCACAAAAGCAACAATCACCTAAACCAAAAGTAAAGAAGAAAAGCCCTAATTTCAATTCCAGTTATATTCATCCTCCTTAATTATCCATCCAATTCCATCACCTCTGTTTCATTACCGCACAGAGATAGATAGAGACAGAAACAGAGGATCGTTTCGTGTTCGGTATGTAATCTTAATTGCTCGGTTTTTTTTAAGCTTTCTCGCTTTCTTCCCTTTTCTCCCCTTTTTCGATTTGGTTCTGGAAGCTTCAGTTTCTAATGATTCGTTGTTTGAGATTCGCAGGAACCACCAATCAACGTTCCGATTTCATCATGGCCAAAACCTCCTTCAAGCTTCAACATCCTCTCGGTACTTTTTTTTTTTTTTTAAATTTTTTTTCCCAATATCTTATAATCTGGTAATTTTTCTTTTTGGGTTATAAACCTTTTGATTGGTCCAATTCAATGCTCATGCCTTTTGGATAGCAGATAATGAATTTTTTTTTTTTTAATTTTTCATTTCGTTCATGTAATTGAGATTATTGGGATACTATGATAATAAGAAGCTTTAGCTCTTTATCTATAAGGAAAGAAGAATGAAAGGTTTTGCTTTGTATAATGATAATTATAATAAAGTTGACATGAGTATTTTCTTATGAGATTCCAAAAGACCTTGTTCATTTGACTTGACTAACAGATTAATGTATTTTATACTTATCAGAGAGAAGGCTGGCCGAAGCTTCTCGCATTAGGGAGAAGTATCCTGATAGAATACCTGTAAGATTGAACTCTATTGATTGCATCTGTGTTTATTTATTTTTCTTTTGAAGCACTCTTGTTCAAATATGGCAATTCTGTGCAGGTGATTGTGGAGAAAGCTGACAGAAGTGACATTCCTGACATTGATAAGAAGAAGTAAGTGATTTGATCATATGTTATTCTGACCCTTTTGATTAGTTTTCACTTTTCAGTCCTGAGAATATTGTTTTGCTGCCTGGGGGTTTTTATTTGTAATTTTTTGGTTTGTTTGATGCTTGTTGTAAAGATCTTGGATGGTTTTATTTTTGTTGTTAGTAATATAACCAGATTTGCAAAGATGATAAAGTATATAACAGAGCACCCATGCCAGATTTGCAAAGGTGATAAAAGTATATAACAGAGCACCCATGTCGCTGTTGATACTTTGACAGCCGTAAAAAAATTCTGGTACTGATGATGGTAATAGATTTAATATACTAATGTTGAAGAAGTGTGGGTATGATATTATGTTTTCCGCTGCATAACTGCATTTAAATTTTTAATGAACTATTTGTAAAAGATTAACAAGTTAGGCCAGAATGCATCAATGATATTCTTGTCCATCTTGGCGGTGAAGTTACGTCCAAGTGAGACTCTAGATTGATATTTTCTGAGTATGCTTTGGACATTGAAGCGAGATGGTATTGGAATTTGGAGGACTAAACCTTGTGGTTCCCCCCCCCCCCCCTCCATATTCCATCGATCAAGGATTAGATCGATTAATCTTGATCGCTGCATATTGTTGGTACGATTCTGTGCATTAGTGGATTCTCAGTTGGCTCTGTTGCTCTTCTTTTGATGCTGTAGATACCTTGTCCCAGCTGATTTGACTGTTGGTCAGTTTGTTTATGTTGTCCGCAAAAGAATTAAGCTCAGTGCTGAGAAGGCTATTTTTGTTTTCATCAATAACACACTACCTCCAACTGGTAAGTAGTCATCATGCCAAATGTTGTTTTTGCCCTTTTAGCAGTGCTTATGAACTAAGTCCCCTTTTTGTTGCAGCTGCATTGATGTCTGCTATTTATGAGGAAAATAAGGATCAGGATGGCTTTCTTTACATGACTTATAGTGGAGAGAACACCTTTGGATCTAACTAAGCATCATTTATGATGACCTCTGTAAATAGTTTCTGCAAGATGTAATTTCTTTGCATTCAATTGTCAGTACATGGCCCGTTGAGTAATGTTATCTTACACTTTTGACTATGTTTATTATCTTTAAATTATGAATTTCAATGGATCAATTTAGAATTGATCACTACGCTTTTGAATTCTTGGTTGCTTGGTTTCAATAACATCATCTACTTTATGATGCTAGCGTTTGCAGACACATTTTCACGAACCGTTCAGATATTCCTAGGTGGGCTTGTATGATCCATTCAAATAAGACCAAACTGTCAAGTGTTAACCCATGGGTAGTGGGTGGATATCTGAGGGGAGGGGCGTGTAGATAAAGTGTATTATAACTATTTGAATATTATAACTATTTGAAAGTAATGTTAGCGCAGTGATGGAATCACTTAAAGTAAAATCTGAATTGACCTGTTTTAACTTTTAAAAGGCAGTTAATTCAGCCCGACGAATTTCCGCGTTGGATACAACTAATGCACGTTCATCTGTCTTGAATGTTGGAACAACTATATTTGGATATTTTTTCGTTGCATATTTTTCACCATGATTTTGAGCTACAATCCCCCTTTATGGAGAAGCAACTTCTTGTTGCTTTTGCGTCGAATTCATCCAATTGAGTATTGATGGGATAAGTTAAAAGATCTTATTGCCCTCACTTTCTATCATTATTTGCTACCATGCTGTGACATTGGCTGATCCACTTCTCATTTTTATCGGAGATAAGTTTTAGATAAAATATTTATTTTGATTTCTGGTAAAAATTTTGGAGGATAAATTAGATCTTTAGAATTTGGAAATTTATAGATAATTTTTCACCATTTAAAAAGAGGGATATGTTAATCATTTTGCATAGAAATTTTAAATTTTTTTTAATAGTACAGATCTATACAAAGTAATATTAATCGTTTCGCATAGAAATTTTAAATTTTTTTAATAGTACAAATCTATACAGAGTAACTATTCTCTTAAAATTTTTGTAAGGGACAAAATAGGTACTTTATCTAAGTTTTATTTTGCATAGTTTATGAAAAAATTTTATCTCGATTGTGTCAGAAAAGTAATTTTATTATCAAGAGTTATCTAGATATCTTAAAAGCAATTTTATTCTTATAATTTTGTTTATAATATCTTTAAAATAATATTTATATATTTTTGGCTATAATAATATTAATATAATTTATTCAAATATCTTAAAAATAAAAATGAAATAAAAAGATGATTTTCAAAATATAATATAAAACTCATATTTTTTTAGTAATTATATATTTACAAGTGATTTATAATATTTATATAACATCTTAAAATAATATTCATATGATTTTCTTTAAAATAATACTAATATAGTTTATTTAAATATCTTAAAAATAAAAATAAAATAAAGATTAATATTATAAGAATAACATTAAACTTACATTCTTTTTAATAATTATACATCTAAAAATGATTTTAGTTAACATCATTTAAATAACATTTATTCTATTATAATTACTTTTAAAATAAAAGTATCTAAATATAAATTGCATTGACATCAATCCACTTTTACTCAAAATAAACTTTGATAGAATCAAGTTAATACAGACCTTAGTTTGTAAATGTCAATCCAAACATACAAGAACCGATTGTGTGAGGGTATTTGACTCCATAATTGTGAGAGTCATTGTTTGTTAACAAAAGAGGGCATCTCATACATGAGGGTCACCTGGAAGTACTTATATCGGTGCTCATTGACCCTGAGCTGAGGTGAATTTTTTCTCAACTAAATTTGTAGTACACAAAAAGGAGTCTATCCCATGTGCGAGTTATGTGGCCATTGGAGTTGTGTTCTCCTATGACGCCCTAATTTTCCACGCCTCTGCTGAAGACAAGTTTGTTGTATTATTAATTTATTAGGCTTCAAAATGCAATCTGTACTTTAGATTCTGAGAAAGTCATACATTTTGTTTGGAAGAAAATTATACGGTTGCTCTGTCTTCTGCGGTTGTTCACTCTGATTGTTTACGAAGAGCAATCTAAAAGAAAAAGGAAGTCAATCAAAAGAGCTACTATACAAAAGAGACAAACAGAACAACGATCAAGCTTAGGTGTTTTGTTTCGGTCATCAATCATGCAGCGTCGAGCAAAACATAGTGACCCACTAGCCCTTGATCCGGAAGCACGATGTATGCCATTCAATCGTTTTTTTTTTTTCTTTTTTTAACCGGGTAAAACGACTAAATAAAAATTGTTGAGTATTCTTTTTTTGTTCGGCATTAAATACAACTGGTATATGCAATGGAGCTATGCGCTAATTTATTGATCTCATCTTTTCTTTTCTCTTCTTTTTTTCTCTTTTATCTTGATTAAATTACTAGTATTCCAATTTTATTAAGAAGAAAATCGACTAATCTGACTGGATTCAACAGAGATTCTTAAAAGGATAGGGATCTCTTAATGAGAATTTTCTTTTTCCATTTCCATGGCTCGAATTCAAAACCTCTAATTATGGGGATGAGATACCTACTATTTCAACCAATTCCATATTACAATTAATGTCATCTTTATTTGTTCAATAATCTACTTTTAGGAAGTCACTTTTATCTTCTTTCTCACCACAATTCACGAAACAGACACGGCAAATAATCAATCGATGAGTAAAAGCAATGACTTGTTTCCTTAAGCATATAAAATTTCCTCTAGCCCTACTGGTAGAATTAGAAAGTGTAGGCAGTTCAGAAAGCCCCCACAAAAAAATAAAAAAAGGGTATAGGCAGAGTTATAAGCACACGTAATTGTGGATCATCCCAATTATTTGGAAGTACTCTTTCTCTTGAATTGGTTTCTGATCCAATTGACACAAATTGAGGTCCGGCTTTTGATCTTTTGCATGCCTATCATTACAACTTCTTTGACTTCGGTGAAGCCACCCCTGGTACCCGATTTCTTGTTCTTGACGATGTCATTTTGGGATCTAGTGCCTTCATCTTCCATAGCTCCAGTGCCGCCAGCACCCCACACATCAGCCCAACTTTCGCTTGCCATGTTTCCTGGTGCCATGAGTACAATAAAACAAGAGTACTGCTCATTAAACCTTTTGTTAGATTTGTAGAGTAGTATCGGCTTTTAATATGAAAAATGTTTTTTTTGTATTTATATTGTAAAGACATCGTATAGGTACTATATAATTATGTAAGAATGTGTAAATATTGATGTATGTGTATACGGAGATGATATATACATATAATATATGTTTGTGGAAGTGAGATGCTGTATTTGATGTTGAATTGTGGTGTTTAAATAACATCACACTCTCAATATATGAGGAGATAAAAGGCTCAATGGATCACTGCTGCGGAACAAATCCAGGGAGGTGAGGCCTAATACTGATCGTTTTCCATTGGTGAATTTGTAGTTCTTATGTATTCCGAGGCACAAATATACATAGAAGTACTTGGCTTGAAAATTGTTCACACTTTCAACCTCAATGAGGCATGTGCCCATGAATCAGAGTCATATTGTAAATTCTAAGACCCATGTCATATATAAGTTTTCAAATCTACAAATATTTGCCAAGTCTATGAGTAGAAAACTTGAAACGGCGATACGTAGAGACATGAACAGTACCTTATATCACTCAGTGTTAGATGCACTAGAATTGAGAAGCTTTACGGAGGAGTTAAAAAAAATGAACACAAGGGGAGCTGAATTAACTCGAAGCTATAAAGGGGGCTACTTATGCACAGTGGATGGCATGTTTTTTCCTGTTTCATTGCTTTTTTTATTTCTCTAGTTTATCTTTATCTTTTCACAATAGGAGTGGCCGACCCACCAATTTGAGTATTTCTATAGGGCCAAAGCGAACTTTGTTTGTAATTCAATATTTTAATCCTCAACCTTGTCGCATAGTAGTGATACTTCGGCCAGCATTGAGAGCAACTTCCACGCCAGGCCAAAGATATTTGTTGTCCAGTAATGTTGGCAGCTGCTTAGTCCACTTCTATCAATGCATGGATTTTTCCCTTGCGCTTGTCTCGGTTACTTATAGTTAATATAATGTCACTCAATCGTTGTAATATCACCCAACTTTGTACTCAAAATAATAATAATAATAACAAATAACCCACATTTTCGAGGCAAAATAAGTGCAAGCATCAATGATCAAACTCGGTGGTTAAATTAAAGGGATGTGTTTTAACACTAGAATCCAGTTAATATCTTTAGACGAGTACTATACAATAAGCTCAAGTTATAGTATTTTTCTATTAAATTTGGAACCTACAGTAACATCTCATAGTATTTTCAAATCTTTTTTTTCCCCCCTTCGTGTGTAAAATTTGCAAACATACACAAATGAAAGGCAGAAATACATTCTAAGATATTTGTTAAAATTATCTCACTCTTAGGGTGCGTTTGCCTTTCAAAATAAAACAATCCGGGATTCATGAGGGGACCGATTCCTTTACTTAATTGGAGTCAAAGATCTGTTTCAAGGTTACAATCAGAAACTTTAAAAGGAAAAGGGTAAGTCTAGTCCAAAAAGAGGGGGAAAAGGGACAAAGATCACCGGGAAATATCTTCTGTACTAATCTTGTATGTGGAGAAAGTAAAGATCAGTAGAGCCTGATTCAAGCGAATATATGCCACAAAGTACAAAAGTAAATCACTAAATCAACACTTTGGCGCGCTACATGCAGTCAAAATAAAGGGGCAAAAACGGTTGCCTAATCTTTAGTCATTCTCCATGATATGATATAAATATCAAACATTGGTTGCTACTACAAGCTCGAGAAAGAGAGGCCCCTGTTCAGCTATTACTGGAAATTGTTGAATGTAATGTGCTTCCACAGAGAAGTGTACAAGTGCAAAACTTGAAACAATTCATGTATTTTCTCACTTTTGCATTATATTATTATCTGTAAGCACATCACGTATTTTTCATGAACATTTAAGAATTTCTCTATATCTATATGTAAAAATGCATTACTTGCTAATGCTACATTGGTCTTACCATGAAGGTAGTGCTATTTTTGACCCTTGAACACAGGAGGGCCTTGATTAATCATAATGAGGATATGCTTGTGGCCAGTATCAAAATTTTCAATCCATGCATCGGTGAGATGAATCACATTCGCCCCGTACAATTACAATCGTGAAAAGTGTGCATGCTTAACTACACAAGCCGGTCCTTTCCCTTTCATTCTTTGGTATGGTATTGGATTGACAGATGACAAATGTATCGTCCTATTGAGTACTTGGTTACTTTTTAGATGCCCCCCACGCATTGATGGGAGAATCAATTGATGGATAAAATTTTTCTAAAGGAACTTGTTTGTAAAATTCAGATGCAGTTTAAATTAAATCAAAGTGGGCTTATTTAATTTTCCTTTTCAATAGAGAAATATGTTTTTTTAAGGTAAAATTGTAAAATAAGACTTTTCGCAGCAACTTTATCGAAAAAAACATAGACTTCCTTTGACAAAACGTGCATTTAGATGCCAATGAATTGTAACTCAAGTAACATCTTTCTTAATTCTTGTATTAAGGAATTGTTGGTGTTAGGTTAGGGATTAGATCTCCGTATGTTTATCCTTTCCTCTATCTCTCTAACTCCATTAGGAGCTCTTTAGAATTTTTTTTTTTAAAAAAAAAGAAACATGCATTTGCATTCAACACAATCTAAATAATAAGCATTAGCCTGATTGGTTTACAATGCTAAGAGAAATTCTTGGGCATCTAAGAATCCCTCCAATGCAAATTGGCAAATCATGTTTTCCGATTAAAAATAACACGTTCTGAGACGACGGTATCGAATATGAGATATACACGCATATACAATTTTGACCGAAAAACAAACATGATATTTCTTTATCCACTTTTATTTGGGGCTCTATTATTTTAATATGGGATTAATCAATCAATATAACTGTAATATGGTGTTGTGAATTTTATTACTGATATAGTAAAAGGGTTAGATATTTTGCCGCACAAGAAGGAGAAATGTGTTAAGCAAATTTCTACTTGCACGGAGGCAAAATGTGCACAAAAAATTGTTGGAGGTTTCGCCCTCATATGTGATAAATCCCTCTTTTTTAAATAAAAAATTATACTCACCTGCAAAAGCTGCATTCACCTGGAAAAGCTACACCAAGGCGAAATCTCACTTATTCCGAGCTGCTTTTTAGTTGAATACATATATATATACATAAAAATGTTACATATATATTATTAAGTGATGATCAATTTACACAAATTATTTTGCAATTCATTTATTAATTATGTAATAATCTTATTAATAGTTTTGTTGAATTAAATTTTTATATTAATTAATATAATACTTGTATTAGTTTACTTAAAATCTTATATTGCTAAAGCTGGAACCAAATAGTATAGCCATAATATTGCTCCTAGTTTATATTCAATTAGTTATGTGATATTTTATTAAATTTTGATTTAAAAATTATTTATGTAATATAACTTATTTTTTATTTTTTAATTTATTAATTGGTTTAATTGTGTAATTTTGTACTCTTGCAATTGATAGTTTTTCTTTACTCAAATTAAATTTTGATGTTTATTAATCTAATACTTGTATTAATTTACCTAATTCTTGTTAATAATTCAGCATCAATATCACTGCAAAGTTTCAAACATAATAATTTTTATTCTTATTTTTTTAAATTAAATGTCATTATTTTCATTTAACTATTTAAATTCTAAACAATATATTCAACATTATAATATATTGCTTAGTTGTGGTACATGCTTTCTTTTCATAAATAATGCATTTTTTCTTTGATAACTTTTTTATATCCACCATAGAAGAATTGAGCTTTAACAGCAAGCATATAATTATAATTCAAAACATAGTTGATTACCTAAGATTAAAAGATAAAAGTGAAAAAGTTAACTAACCTGTTAAGAGTTTCATTAATGTAAAAAATTAAGGTAAGAATATTATAAATTTAAACTATTCATAAAAATAAATTCTAAATATATATTTTATTTATTTAAATAAATTCTAAATAATTAAAATAACAAAACACTTATGTTAACCGTCACAATCATATTAGGCGTGATCAATAAAATTATTATTTATTATATTTAAAGAGAATAACTTCTAACCATGTCTCAAACATCTTTTCATGTTTTTGCAATTTTGTATTTATTTTAATTAATTTCATGATTCATATGAAATCATTATTTCATAGTTTATTTATTTATTATAGTTAACTTCTTTTTAGCCTCATATTAATACCTTAACCAAAAAATCATATACATATTAGTCTCTACAATATTAATATATTAAAAGCTAACTTTTTATGGACTAATTTGTGTATGATTTTCAAATTATAGGAATGAATGTGCTTTATATATTTAATATTTTAAAGTCTAAAGTGTTACAAAATTATTCAAAAACCAAAATATATATTTAGTTGTTTAGGATGTATTTGCACGTTGATGTTTTGGAAGGGAAGGAAGGGAGAGTTTGAAAGAGTAATTATAAGTTTATTTTATACTTCAAACTTTTTCCTTTCTTCCATTTTAATCTAAAACCTTAACTCATAAATATACCTTTAAGCACTAAAATATTAGAAGAAAATCTTTTAGGAACTAAGAAAGTGTTTAGTAATGAGGTAATTTATCCGAATCACTGGTAATGTAACTTTAAATTAGCCAGACCCACCACATTATTTTATTTGGTTGAACCATATTACTGGCAATCCACATTACCTTTAGGTAGCATTTGACATATTATCAATTAAAATTATCAGTAATATATATTATCACTTAAAAAGATTATTACCTTTTAAATTGTTAATAATGTTAAATGTAATATTTAATATGCACAAATAATATAAATAATAATTCACATTATTAATATATGTCTTAAATTAATATAATAATAATATTATTAATTATTAATATTATTATAACGAAATTATCATGATGTTACAAAGATTCTCCCCAGCTTTGCAGAGCACATTTCCTGGATTTGATGGTGTCTCACGTTTCACCATCCTATAAGTAGATTTTTATTAAAAAATTAATAAACACTCAATCCTACTTATATTAGGACGAAATATGTTAAACATTCCCACATATTCGTATTCGTGTCATTTATCTCATATTATCATATTTTTAACCCATAATTCCCATATAAAAAATAAAAAGCCTTTATTCTGTTTTTAAGATTTTCGTACATAGATTAAAAAATCTAAAACAATTTTATCAAAAAGGTGATTTTCCTCCTCAACAAAGAAATCACATTTTTCAAGGTAAAGTCATGCTATTCAAAGCAATTTTATCAAAAGAATTAAAGCATTGCTTCCTTTGATTAAACATACATTTACATTCAACACAATCTAAAACAAATATAGCAAGTGTTTGGTTGCTTGGTTTACAATATAAACGGGCAAATCATGCTTTCCCACAAAAAAATTGTCCTGAGGCGGCGTTATAAAAAAGGAGGTGTGCATCCCTTTGGTCAAAATCGGTAATCAAGCATGTTATTCCTCTATCCATTTTTATTTGCCATTTAAGGTTTGGCATACAGATTAAAAAATTATTAAAATAACTCAAATATATAGAAAAATTATCTTAGTTGGACTAAGACTTGATTTGGTAATATTGCGATTTTGTCAAAGTTATTGAGCTCTCTAAACTCTTTAAAAATTACTCTTAAAAAATCATATAGTGTTGATTGGAATGTAAAAATTGCTCTTAATAAAAAAAAAAGTCACAAGGATAGTATTTAGTAAATATATTTTAAAGTTGCTCTAAAAATCTAAAATAATTATAATGAATATAAATATTAAAAAGAATAATTTTTACTTTACTATCATTAATATAAAATTATATTTTTATTAAAATTTAATATTAATCTTTTAAATTTTAGAAAGTATAAGTTAGCTCTAAAAAATATTCTATGGGATGCTCTTAAGAGCGACCTTGGAGTTTAAAAATTAAGAGTAAAAGCAATCCATTTTTTAATTAAATAATACTATCAAATCAAGCTTAAATTATCTTTTTCTCTATCTTCAATATTCATTATTTTTCTCTCTCCATTAAATCCTTTGTTTTCTCTCAATGTATTAAGGACAATCTCCGTCTTGAAATAAATGTCTATTTTTTAAATTTTAATTATTTATCAATAATTGTCTATTTAAAAAATTTAGACAATATTAATTATTATTTTTCAATTATACCCCTATTAAATAAAGGAAATAGAATAAGTGGCGAAAGACTATTAAGAAAGAAAGAGAATTAAATAAGGATAATTTTGTAAAATGTATCAAAATTTTTTTAATATTGAAACTTTTTCAATTATTTTCTTGATTTATGTGCGCATTTAAAATTGGACAATTATTTCAAAATGGAAGTAAAATAAAATTGGGGAAAAAAATAATTAATGCTATATTGAAACTCTCAAATGACAAATTAAAGAATATTGGACCAAAACAAATTTGTTAAATGAACACTCAAAATTGGATAGAAGAATTGTATATATTCCATTACTAGAGCATTGTAACAGTGCAATGCACGGAGTAACTTTTTTTCGATTGTAATAATAATAAAAATTAATGTGATCAAATTATTAGATTATAAAAATCCATATATTTGATAACAATGGCAAAATAGTTAATAAATATAAAATAGTATAATACTAATTGAATACACCAAGATATTAATAATAAAGTGTAATAATTACAAAGCTAATAAGACTAAAATTGAATAAAAAAAAACTTATTAGTGTAACTATAGTCATTCATTAAAGAATAATTTGTTTTATAAGAATAATACTTATGATTTTTAAGTGAGGACTGAATAATTAAAAAAAATTCATTTTTTTTCTTTTCTTTCTTCAACCTCATAGTAAAATATTTTTTTAAAAAAAAATTATAAAATCATTTTATATAACAATTCATTATTAAAAGTCTAATTCATTTTTTTAGAATATCTACTTCAAAATTTTAATTGATCATAGAACAACTTAAAAGAAAACTATTTCATTTACATTTTCCTAAAAAAAAAATAATTCGTTTCCCTTATTCTCCTCTTTTTTGAAGGAGCATACTAAAGGAATTTTAAAAAAAAAAAATTCATTTCGTAGAATAACGCATAATTAAAAGTGTAACTCGTTTTATAAGTATACATATTTTCCATTTTTCAAAGACAATGGAACGGCTTAGAAAATAAAATCATTCAATTTCAATAAAAATTATTCAATTTTTATATTCCTCCCCTTTTTTCATCCTCAAAATAGAGTAATTTATAAAGAATATATATAATATAATTTATTATTTATTTTAGTTACTTGTTATTGGATTTGTACAATGCTATATAATGTTAACAAGGAATTATCAAATTCATGTGAAGATAATGTTATTGTTATATAAATTTGATTAATAAATAATTATAAAAATAAAAAATATATAAAATTAAAATATATATATATATATATAGAAATAAAAAGTACAATTGTACTAAAAACCATTTATCTAAAAAAATATTATAAATTCATTCTATATAAGAAATCATTATTAAAATTGCAATTTGTTTATAATAATTTTTATCTCAATATTAACGCTAAACAATTAGGGAAAAAAAATGATGTCATTTCCTTCTCCATCTTCTTTATTTAAAAGTTTGTTTCATTCATCATGCTCTTCCTTTTATTCAACCTTTTAATAACTATTAATTAAAATAAAAGTGCTAAATAATGAATTATGTCAAATTATAATTGAAGCTCTTGTATTTTTGCTTTTTTATTTGAATTGTAATATATATCACTTCAAGTTGATATAAAATTTTAAATTCCTTATCCCTTTTTTTATGTACAAACTCCTTATCCTAATATAACATGCGAAATTACGTCTATCTATTATGTTAAAATTATGGCAGTACAACTATTTATATTTTTCTTCATAAAATAACAAAAATATTCCAAAACAATAAAAGGTAAATAAGTATTCACAAATAAGCTATTTAAGAAGAAAAAATCAAACAAAAACCAAAACATGTTGAGAAAATCATTATACTGTATTTTGGGTATATTATAATATTTTACAAAGTTTCTCGATTTCATTCGAAACATAATATTATGTATGGGTAGTCATTAAAAAATAAGCTTTTCAACTTGATTATAAGAAATGATTCATTAGAATTGTAGTTATAAAAATTTGATAAAAATTTAGTGGTTAAAAGAGATCATTATATGTAAATTAAACATACATACATTCCAATTTAGTATTTCGACTTAAAGAGTGTAATGGACTTGGAAATATAATAATTCATTAATTAAGTTAAATTATTAGTGGCAGAAAACAAAGCACTAAGGATAAGGGCTCGAGGAGAGTTAGTGAGTTATAATTATTAATGCCAATAATTTATTATTTTCGTTTCTCAAAATAGTCAATTTAAGATTATAGTTAGAATTGAATTGTTAAGAAGTTGACATATCACAAAATTTTTTATGAAATAAGTCCCAATTATTAGTAGTACAAATTTGTTAGTTGTTCCCTTTTTACACATGTTTAATTAATTTAAAGGGGATTTTTCTCTATAATCACAATCTCCCTATATTGGAATCTACCTCTTGTGCATTATTCTTATCATCTAGCGACGTTAATCACCAAATAAGCTAGGTCTTGCACAACAATAATCCATGTAAAATACAAAGAAAAAAAAAAACAATAATCCATGCGAAATAAGCTAGGTCTTGCACAACATTTCTCCTTCTTGTGCGGCGAAATATCAAACCCTTTTACCATATATCAGTAATAAAATTCACAACACCATATTACAGTTATATTAATACATTAATTCCATATTAAAATAACAGAGCCGTTCAAAAGCTAATGTTACAGGAAATTAATATGCAAATGCAATTGAAAATTCGATTTGGATTATTATGGTGCAGAATGCAGATGGACGGTTCCATTCAATTCACCTATAATAATTAATATTATTCAAGGAATCTGAGAGGAGATTTGTCAGATTGCTAACATCAGGAAAAGGTAATATAAATTTTTCTGAGAGCATTTGGGATCGTCATCTGCCAAATTCTAAAACGAACACGAATTATTTTGGAGGTACTCAACATGGACCCGTCGAAGCAGATTCGGAGGACAGGGCAGGGGCACAAACCGAATAATTCCTGAAAAAATAAATGCATGTGCAGCGAACTCGAGTCACTTGTGGTTCTCGTTGCCTTGGCTACATTAGTTGCCTACGTTAGAAATCGTAATCTTTCCGAAGTAACACAAGACACTATTGAAAAAAATAAAATTGCGACTACTACAGGAATAGAAGTATGTCAATTAAAACAATAAATTGAAACTTGGCCATCAACACTAGCACGACGAAAACGTTAATCCCGTTCCCTCCCTGGCGCATCAAATCGACAAATGAAAAATTGGAACCACAATAAATTTCTATATAATTAAGATATATAAAACAAAACTAAATATGAGCAAAGAAATGCAGTTCTAGTTTCTAAATAAGTACATTTTCTGTCAATCAATTTGCTGCCAAAGCTCCCTTTATGAACACCCTTTTCCCAAATTCCCAGTTGATAAAAAAGAATTAGACGATATATCAGCATAATGTACGCAACTTTAAGCACCAAAACACCATCATTCATGTCTCTCTTATGGGATTCATCCAGCTTAAAATGTTCTCGCACTTCCTAGTTAGATTCCCTTGGCTATGCTTCCAGTCTTGTACATTTTTCACCTGGACTTTCTCACAGGCCTGGGCTTCTTTACTTTCCGTGATCTATCATCCACGTTACTTGTCCACTTGTACCCAGCAGGAATAGCAAAAGGGTCTGAATCCAATCCCAATCCCACCGAAGAAGAAGAAGAAGAACACCGTTGTAGCTGCTTATTCCCCACACCACCCAATGATGATGATGATGATGACAAGGAAGAGCGGTGGCTTTCTGGTTTCTGCTGATCGCCATCATCATCTTCATCGAGCAAATGTGAAGGACTCGAGAGTGGTGTGTAGAATTGCTCCACGGGTTGCAGCTCCACGAACTTTGTGAACGTAATCACCACCCTCACCGTAGGGACCACCGG
This sequence comes from Pterocarpus santalinus, assembly GCA_031439595.1. Classification (NCBI taxonomy): domain Eukaryota; kingdom Viridiplantae; phylum Streptophyta; class Magnoliopsida; order Fabales; family Fabaceae; genus Pterocarpus; species Pterocarpus santalinus. The sequence continues at coordinate 59,355,584 of CM062530.1, forward strand.
TATCGCAACCTGAACCCACCAAACCAAAACATCAAAATCAATTCATTCATAAAATATATAAAAGAATTATAAAATTTATAATTAAAAAATATATAAAAATACTAATTATTATAATAATTATAAAATAATAATGTGAATACAGGTTGTAAATCACATGTTTCATCCATTCATCAGACACAGTTCCAACATTCAGCATTCAAATCCAATCAGTTGTTACATCTAAATAGTTATCTTAATCCAAGGTAACTGTTCTGTTTGAGGGACCCAATGGAAGTAACGGCCACCTAACTACCCCCACATGGCAAACAACGGCGTTACCTTGACCGGGAAACTCCCCGCCGGGAGTTTGGTGGTGAGCAACTCTCTGAGCCTTCTCACCGCCTTGACCTTGTTGGCAAGAATGTCCAGTAACGGCAACAGCTCCTCCGTCTTCAACGGAAACTTCTCCGTCAGCCACACCGACGGCCGCAAGCTTTTAACGTACTCCTTCTCCTTCGTCTGCGCCGGCAAAGGCGCCACCACGCTTGAGCTCTCTGACGACCTCCTCAGCGGTGGAGCCGCCGCCGTGGAAGGAAGCACGTCCACGCTTTTTCTAGCCATTGGAACCCACTCCCTCTCTTCCCTCACGAAACTACTGTGCCTTCTCTTGTCACTATTCATTTCCAACGTAACGAAACTTGGATTCTCCGCCACGAGAAAACCGCCGTCGTCTTCGTCCAGTTCCAGCGGCTGCACCTTGTCACTGGCCGCCGCGTCGGAATCTCCGACATCACCGCTGCTTCCTGCGGCCACCTTTCGTGACCGGAAACTGAAAACCACGTTGTGCACTTCGTAAACCCTAGCCTTCCACTCTCCGACGCTTTCCGTCTTCTCCTGCCGCCTCCAGTTCATTCTTCCGACGAGCTCCGCCTTCGTCACGTCCATCCCCGGACGGTACACGCTCGACTCGGAGCAGAGCCCGGCGGCGTCGGAATCGCTCAGCGGAGCTCCGGCGTGCTCGAATGCATCGAAGATAATCCGGTCGTCGCGGTTTAGCACAAGCAGCGAGCCGGAAGGGATTTGGTGAATTGGATCGCCGTCGCCGAGGAAGAGGAAGCTCTGATCGGCGCGTTGCATTTTGAGGCCGTCGAATCCGGCGAGGGAGGTATCAGCGCGGAGGTTCCCGTCGCGCTTCCAGATCCGGTAGGTGTCGGAGGGAGTGATCTTGCCGATGAAGGGAATCACGGAGCTCTCGAAGTGGAACGAGATCTCCATGTAGAAGTCACGCATGCGGCGGAGCGCCGCGACGAGGCGGGGGAGGCGGCGCCGCCACTTCGCCCAGGCGGAGCGGTGGTGGAGGCGGACGAGTGTGAGGGCGATGTCGGAGGCGCGCCTGCAGAGCGCCTCCTGGAGCGGGTTCCAGCCGGCTGCGTTCTGGAGGGAGACGTCGGCACCGGCGACGGCTAGCGCGCGGGCGGCGTGGAGGTCGTTGAGGCGAACGGCGAGGTGGAGAGGCGTTTCTCTGAGAGGCACGTCGCGGCGGTCGAGGGCAGCGGAGATCTTTTCGGAGAGACGCTCCTGAGCGAGGGCGTCGGACTCGGTTTGGATTTGGGCCGGGTCGGGCGGTCGGGGCAGGGAGGAGATGATTCTGGAAAGTGCGGCGTGGTTGCCCAATACGACGGCGTAGTGTGCCGGGCTGTGGGCGTAGTGCTCTGGCTTAATCGCTTGAAACGACGTCGCAGGAGCGGTGGCCTTGGCCATCACACCACAAACTCTGTTTTGGTCTAATTAGGAAATTGCATAGAATGAAAACGGAACATGTGATATTGAATCTGAAGAAAGAAGAGATAGAGGAAGAGGAACTGCTTTTGTAAGATTATGAGACTGTCAATGTAACTGTCCTGCAAAGGAAGCTTGGTCCTTGAGTTGTGGTTTTGAGTCGGACGTAGTATTGTCATTTCCATGCCTCTTGCTTTTCTAACTGCTATTGCAAAGGCGATTCGTAGTTGGCATTTGTTACTTTAACAATATTATTATTATTATAATTTTTAAATATGATGAAATGAGTGTTTTTTTTAAGGAAATTGAACGTATTGTTCTGATATTTCATATTTGTTGTGTTATTAGGGGTTGAAATGAAATAGAATTTAATTTAAATGCATTAATAGTGTAAAACAGTTTTACACTGTCAGCTAATAAAAATAATAAAAAGTACCAAATCATACAAATTATTATTCATTATAACGATGTATTCACCATAATTTTTTACTTTCCCTTATTTCTATTAGTTGATAATATAAAATTATTTTATATTATTAATATACATCAATTAAACTCAATGAAATAATGAAACCTTCTTATTCCAAATTTATTAAGAAAAATAAAGTGTGGATGGGAAGAATTGAATTGAAAGAGATGGGGTGGGGGTGGGAGTGGGAGTGGGGCACGGACGATGTGAGATGCATGGCATAATGTATGAGCTGCGTGTCTGTGCAACTTGTCTCGAACTTTACCGTATAAGAATTGCAGGGATGGAATGGCAGTATGCTAAACGTCATGATTATATGAAAGTGAAAATCACCTTTGGAACTACGAAGCGAATGAGTGAAGAGAAGATGCTGTGGGTGATCACCTCAAAAACGGCTGCTTCTTCCCACGTTTGGACTATGTCTTTTATTATTATTATTATTATTATATTAAAGTTATAATTATAATTAATTAATTATTCTACTTGCATAGATAAATAATGGATGGTCTATCGGGGTTTAGATTTGTCCCTTGTGACCCAAGTTTCTGGATAATGGCTTGATCCCACAGTACACTCTTACATGTGCTTGTCCAATGGTATTATACATATCAATTAATGAAGAGAACTCGTACATGCGAGTATGTGCAATTCTTATAAACTAGTTGAATCTAATATAAATTCAGGTGTGAAATAAAGAGGGACTGCTGTACGGGTGAAAGAAATAGAGCACAGAACGCATTTGCTTTGTACAACGATGAGAATTTCAACGTTTGTTGTGTTGTAACATAAAGATTTGGTCTAAAGTTGAGATTGAAAGCTCCAAAGCAGAGACCAGAGGGTGCATTTTTAAATTACTATCACGCTGTCGGGTCGGGGAGATTGGGACCATATAGATGCTTATGTTTCCATTTAGGCAACACAGACGCCATTTACAGTCGCCTTTCCTCCTTATGCTGCCTCCGCCTCCATATATTTGCCAATTAATGAAACGGGATATTATCTGAGAGAAATACTTAAGTCTCTAAGTAACTCTGAAGTACTACATGATTATATTTATAATCAATAATATTATAATATTTAAATATAAGTTAATAGTGAGTCTATTAGCTGTGAGCACACGTAGTGCTTCAGGATCGCTTAAATATTTCTTCATTATGTCAAGCATTAATCTTATACAGATTATTTTAGGATTTTTTTTTATACATTAAATTTTTTTTTCTGACACATGATTATTTTAGGATATTAGTCTAACATATCTTATCTAAATATATTTATAATAAAACTAGTTTCTTTACTTAATTCAAGATACATTCATTTATTCTATCAAATTTAATGTGCATATACGTAAATATAAAGAGTTAGATTTATATGTATCCAACAACTTTCCTGAATCTTGTGCGATTTTTCTTTTTTTTTTTTCTTTTTCTTTTCTAAGGAGTATTTATCATGTGAAATTCAAATTCTACAGTGGCAGGGTCTTAGGGTCTTAAGAGATGCATCCAATACGTAAAGTGCATCTTTTATGTCCGATTGATGCCCAAGAAAACTGCTATGTGAAAACAGCTTCATTGGCTTTCCTTTTTTTCTTTTTCCTTTAAGAAAACATATTATTCTTTTATTTTCTCTTTGGTTAATGGATGGGGAGTAAAGAAAGACAAAAAGCATAGGAATCAAAGTGCAGAGTCCTGCATCCCTAGCTTTTCTTGTACCAGTTCTATGACTTTCTACTGAAACTTGTTTGAATGCTTTTCTTCTTATGGGGGTCCGTAATTGGGATGTAGGACACGGTAAGAAGAAAGACCAAATCAAAGAAAGGTTCAAAGGGAAGCGTGGTATTTTCTAACTTCCATAATCTTCGATTTTTTAGGTGATCGGAGAAGCTTCTTTAGTCTCTCTTCCTTTCCTCCAATTTGTTTACTCTTCAACTAAAATCCAGCAAGAGAAGAAAAAATAAGAGTTTATTAGAGGCTAAATTAAATCATTATTCTTTAGACCTTTGTCTGGTTTAAATTTTGATTATTGTTTTTTTTTTTTGGGTATTTGTCCTTAGTTTTTTCACATTTTAGATTTTGGAACTTATTATGGTATTGATCTTTATATTTTTTTATTCATATGGATTTTATTTTCTATAAATTTTATTTATAAAATTATTGATTTTTATTTCTTTTTTGTTAAGAAATCATTCTTACAGTTTTAAATTATTAAGATATATTAGTTGTTGAGGGACCAAAATTCAATCAATAAAATTATACAGATGAAATCTTAAAAGTTAATTGTCAAGGAATTTAATTTAAATATATTGACAGTATAAAATTTATTTTACACTGTCAACTAATAGAAATAGTGAAAAATGTCAACTCACACAAATAACTATCTATTATAATGAAGGATCCATTATAATTTTTTACTTTTTTCTATTTCTATTGGTTGACAGTATAAAACTTATACTGTCAGTACATACCAATTAAACTCATTGTCAAGACAAAAATTTAAATCAGATAAATTTTAAGGAATCATAATTTATTTTGAACTTGATTCTATGTTTCGTTCACGGCTAAAGTGAAAAAAAAAAAAGAAAAGGGGGATAGGGCCGGGAAAGATATTTCTTCAAAAAGGGGATTCCCACAGCACCAAGCCCAATAAACACAATGTGGAAAACCAATTAAGGATCATTCACGGAAGAAGTCACCAATCATCAGCTGTCAACCGCTTTGAGAAATTATGGATACATTGTATAATTAATTTGTATTCAATTCAATTATAAGACATCTCAGCTTTAATTGATAGTAAACCCATCACTAACTTACATATTTATTAAAATAAAAAAATATAATTAAAAGATAAAATGTGTGAATTAATGGTGAATTTTACCACCAATTAAAACTAAAATATTACTTATAAGTAGAGCGAGTATAATCTTCCATGGTCCATCAAAAGCACCCTATAATTTTGGATAGCGAATACTTCTTTGCTTGGACCTCAGTTCGCATAGTAGACTGGTCCTTTCAAGACCGTTGGGTAGGAATAGGTCACGAAACTCAAATTTTTTTGGTAACACACGAAACTTAATTTATTTATCAAGGATTAGACTTTTGAAAATGTACATTTAATTAAGTAATTTAAGCTTAGATCTTTTAGAATGCTCATTTAACTTAATAGGTTCACTTATTTATTTATTATTTATACATATAATTTAGAGCTTATATTGCTAGTATAAATAATTATGGATTTAATTTTGGTATACTAACAATGTGAAAAAATTTACAATATCATGCAATGTACATGATCATGTCATTGGAAGTATTTATTTTTACAATAAATAACAAGATATGATTATTTAATAGCAGACAAATTTATTTGTCAATAGTGTATCAAAATTTAATTCAATTATTTATTATAAATTAATTTAATTATGCACACAATATAATAATTTTGTTAAAGGTAAAAGTACAGATAAACTTAAACTATTGGCAATGTGCTTTTGAATATACGATTTTAAATCAAAGTCTAAGTTTTCATGTACTCATATATAAACATAGCCTAGTATCGGCTGGAGTTTTTCATGACTGCTCATCAGCTCATGTGCCTTTCATTCTTCTCATTAAACATGAATTAAATATTAAAAAAAATTAAGAAACACGAGCTAACATTGATGTTAATACAATACAAATTATAAAAACCACATATCAACATATGTGCATTCGGAGCGTGACAGTAGCCTCCAAAAGAAAGGCTTAAAAGTAAAAGAGATTATAGAAGCGTTGCTGCATCTGGATTAAGGACAACTCAGCAGCAGCAACATTAACTCTGAAGCTGTCGTTGTCTTAAAACTAACTCGTAGAAGAACAAGACAGTAACGTACTTTGCCCATTGAAACACGATGTTCATGCATGCTATTGATGATAAACGAAACGCATGTTCCATCTTTGATTTCCAGGCACATAGCCAGGCTCCCAAAGAAAAAGAAACTCATATTAAAGCTTGGGAGAAAAATTTTCATAACTCTCAATCAATCAGTCCCCCTCCCCCGCCTCAGCCTCCGGGTCCTCCAACTATATTCTCTATTCTTTGTCGCTTATTCGCGAGTTTGTGGATGATATTTTGCTGAAATTGCTTGCATTGTTTAAATTTGAATTAATGTATATACGGGGCATTTTACATAAGACGGAGTGGTTTTTATTGAGAGTGAGACGAATAAATTTGGATCATATAATCATACATAAATAGTCAAAAATTAAAATTATTTAATACTCTCACAATTAATTATTCATTTCACTTGATCATCTCCTTTTATATATATATATATATATATATATATGAAATCGTTAATATCCACGCCTTCATATGAATGTTAACAAACTCCACAATTTATTTAGGACAAAAAATCCACTCTCCTTTTTTTTTTAAATGAACTTTATAGTTTGGGTTAACTTTATAATTTTATTTTATCTACATTAATTGCTACTTTTACAATTTCTCTCACCTGACAAACATACTCTTCTCTATTTCTCTCTCATCTTAACTATTGTTTTGTTAGATTTTCTGATTTTTTTTAATTTTGTGTAGAATAAATGAATTTTTTTCGGTGAACTAATTTATCTAATTTTACTATCAAAATTTGCTTCTCATTAAAAGTAGTATGGAGTTATAATAAGCAAGCAATACAATGAACGTTGCCTGGTATTGCTTATTACCATACCCGTAACCTGAAGACTTTGCCCACTTTCTAGTTGCAATTCAATTATATATTTAAATTTAAAATCCTTAAGGCTTTGCCCAATTTCCACCTGCAATTTAATGAATTGAGCCCATTTTTATAACTATCATTTATAACAAATTTGCTGTTTGCTGCTCCATTGGGATGAATTATCCTCGATGGTTGAATAGTGGGGACTTTTCTGTGGGGAAACGATCCATTTCAAAGGATTTATCGCACAAGCGCCTCCCCAGGCTGCTGGAAAAACCTTATATTGCTTATTATCATTTCAAAAATAAAATTAGATAGTCCACCAAAAAATAATTCATTCATTCTAGACAAAATTAAAAAATAATGAGAAAATCTAGCAAAGTAGTAATTAAGATGAAATAGAGAAGAGTATATTATTCGGGTGAGAGAAAATGAAAAAGTAGCAATTAATATAAATGAAATAAGATTACAAAAGTAACCTAAACTATAAAGTTCATTTAAGAGAGGGGAGAGTGGACTTGTTGCCATAGACAAAATGTAGAATTTGCTAACTTTCACATTTTCATGTGGAGGTTTATAATCTTTTAAAGTGGAGTAGTTATAAAGTAAGAAAATAAGTAAATGATCACCCTTAGATCAATAATTTATATTGTGTGTGGATCCCATCAAAATAATCCAAGAGTTAATATCCAAACAACATAGATACAGGTGTTGTTGCTACATGCTCTTATATATATATATATATATATATATATATATTTTTATTTGTTCCTCTAGAGGAATGGGAAGCTGTGTCCTTTTAGATCATATCACCACAATTTCGTGAGTTTTTTTCTTACATTGATAAAAATAAATAAATAAATATTGTTGTATATGTTCTGTTTAAAATGAATTACTTATCTTTTTAAAAATTTGAGAGAAAATATTAATAAAATCATAATATTTTAGGCATTTTAATGAAAGCTTACGTCAAAAAAAAAAAAAGCTGATCTAGCAAACGTAATTATACTTATTTATGATTAACAATATTATTTAATAACTTTCATAATATTAAAATAAAAATTCTTTGTTTTATTTAATTACATTAGTGACAGATATCCATATTTCAAAATAGATAAAATAATAACAAATTAAATTAAAAAATGATTGTTCAGCAACAATAAATTACGGTCCGTTTGTTTAAGTTCTACTTTAAAAAAACAAAAAACTTTAATTTAAAGACATGTACAAAAAATTTAATTTAATTAGATGATTTTGGTGCCTTTTTTTTATAAGTTAAAAAGAGTTGTTCTTGAGTATGCTTAATTTAAAAAAAAAAAAAAACATACGCACCTTTATTTGCAACTTGCAACTACTATATACGTAATTCATAAATATTGGTGGAATTTAAAATTTTAAAACACTCAACTATAATTCACTTAAAAAAAAAAAAAGAATCACTCAACTATAATTACTCAAAAACTCAAAACTAACAAAAAAAAATTAAGTGCATAGTAAATAAAGAATTAAATTTTGATGCACTTTTTAGTATAAAATTTTTTACACTATTAATTGATTATATTATCATATATATGTAACTTTAAAATAATTTATTGTAATAATCAAATATCAATATAGCAATTATACATAACTGGTCAATAGTATAAATTTTTTTACACTGATAATTTATCAAAATTAAACATACAAAAAATATAATTACTCGATTCGAGTAAGGAATAAAAGCATATTCATATATAATGACTAAGAATCCAGATTTTTTTAAAAGCAATTAATATAGTTTAAAATTTAAAGTCGATATAATATTCGATTTGAAGTAAATATTAAATGCATATGTCTTTTTCAATTTTTTTTCTTTAACCAAATAAAATAATTGTAAGTTAATTCTTTAGGAACATTTAATACTTTTTAAATTTATTTTATAGTCTTAGCATATGTGGGTATTGTGTAATTTTGCAGTTGATTCAGTGTAAGATCTTTTTATACACGAAAGAGGTATCCACTTAAATGTTGTTCGAACGATGAATTGATCTAAATAAATATCCTTTTTCTTATAAAAAAAATCATATACTGAATTCCAGAAGGGGAAAAAAAAATTTACTCGTAAAGCACACAGATTAATATGATCCCAAAAAACACACGCATTTGGATGCTGCTTTTGATAGTGTTGTATATTCAAAGGATCTTGCATGGCCAAATTCCGAACTGGGAAAGCAAATTCACAGTTGCCTTTGACCTCTTCTCTCTCCCTCTCTCCCTCACATTATTTTATGTATACATATATGTACGCACACAAAACCTCGTAAGTTACAAAGTACAAATCTATACCAAGCTACAATCTAAGACAAGGTGTAGGTGCATCTAGGCCAACATTCTGATCGGCTATCTGAGGTGTCGTTTGTCAGAGTGAGTTATTGGTCTTTGACATTGTTCCAATTCCCGAGACTTGTACACAGTTTCAGTTCGTAACTGACATAGACACTCTAGTTTTTTCTGTGAGGGTGAGGGTCAAACCACTAACGCCATCTTCTTCTTCTTCTTCGTGGTTCATCATCTCATTGCCAAATGGTAATGACATGCTACGATTTGATCAAACTCACCCACCTATAAGTCCTTCACTAACCCCACAGGCCACAACAATTTGATGGGTGTGGAGCTCTTCTTTGAATTATTCCCTCAGTCTCTTCTCTTGCTTATCTGAGATTGGCTTTGCCTTGTTTGGTGCTGATGGCTCTCAAGGGTGCTTCTTGTTCCATCTGGGATTGCTCCAAAGCTGCTATTCCATTGGGCTTTGGAAGCCTTCAGCGTGTTGATTCCAGGCTGTGTGTGAATTTGGGATATGATCTTGAGAAATGCCGCAGGTGGGGACGTTGTTGTTTATGTGTTAAGGCGCTGGAAGCTGTGGCTCCTGCTGAAGGTGAGAGGCCTAATGTGTCTGAGGCTGAGTCTTCTGGTGCTGATAATCGGCTTCCGCAAAATGAGCCAGAGGGGTTTAAAAGACATGCATTCTTGCTTCCTAGTGAGTTATATCTGTCTCACATCTCCGACAATGACAATGAAATTTAGCATTTTTATGTTCTATTGGCATTTGGAGAATATTTTGGCTGATTACCGCCCAAGACCATCTGCGATGTGTTAATTTTTATCATTATTGATAAACGTCGTGTTTGGGTACATTAAGGGCAAAGATCAAAGAGAAATGTTTATAGAGAAATATTTTTTTGTATATCTTACCATTATTTGACATATTTTAATATCCTCTATCTAGTTTTTTTCTCTTTTTTTGCTTTTTCATTTTTTTTTCTTTCATAATTTTTTTTTCCAACCTTATCTTTAGGTATTTACCTCAGAGAGTGATACAAATAACATTCCTCATTTTTATACGTTCATGTCTAAGATTTTATTTGTTGTTTTGATCCATTTGCCATTTGCCATTTAGCATATCCTATTTCTGCTTGCAATAAGTCATTTAATCTCCATTTCATTCTTCTTCCCCTCCTTTTAGCATGACTATGTAACTTCTTTAATTGAAGAGCCATTGACAGCATTTGAGCTTTCTTCTCCGAGCGACGGATCAAAGATGCGGGTTGCTTATCAGGTATGATGCTCGATAGTTTCTTTTCAGATACAAGATTGGCATCCTTGCCATTCCTGACTAGTCAAGACTCCCTGATACAGGGCGTTCCAGGAGCATATAGTGAGGACGCAGCTTTGAAAGCATATCCAAAATGTGAGACTGTGCCATGTGATGAATTTGAGGCTGCATTCAAGGTTCCATCATTACTTGTTTATTTGTATCTTCTCTCTCTTACCATTTGATGCATTTACAAATAGATTCTTCATGTTCTCTTTTCTACAGGCAGTGGAATTGTGGTTAGTGGATAAAGCTGTTGTACCCATTGAAAGTTCTGTTGCTGGAAGCATCCACCGTAATTATGATTTACTTCTTCGCCACAAGCTGCATATTGTTGGGGAGGTGCAGTTGCAGCTTGACTACTGCCTCTTAGGATTGGCTGGTGCGAAAAGAGAGGATCTCAAGTGTGTTGTTAGTCATCCTCAGGTTTGCTATCAGATACAACTCTTTTCCATCCTTTTCACGAGTACATGACCATGCTTTAAGATGCCAGCAACCTCACATTAGTACAGAAGAAATGTTATTTCCAGATTAAAAACTGGGCATCACATGGATCTCATAGAAAGAGATACCAACTACTAAGTCTTAATTATTTATTTGTATATCAAAAGTTGACATTACAGAAAAAGACACAGACTTGACTCTCTGTTTAATATTATCAAACACTTTGTGTCTTTTCTTTATGTCCACTCTTAATGTCCAATTTTTATGGATGAACATTACTCTTTCTCTTTAAACCTCCACCTACATCTAAAGCTTTGTATCTGTCTCTGTTATATCCATATGATGTACAGGTTTTAATGGTCAAATAACACCTGCATCTTTGTAAAAATACAATTTATTGGATTGCTTCTAAGGTTTACTGTCCGTTCTACTACCTGATTGTTGAAAAATTTTCAACAGAAAATAATGGCTTATCTCAACGTGTTGTCTTTTAACTTGTTTTATGATTATACAGACTTGCGACAACTGAGTGCATCATTAAAATGAGCATACCTGCTATTTTAAATTTTTATAATGGTGGTCACATGCAGGCTCTTGCTCAATGTGGGATGACGCTTAGTAGTTTAGGTGTTGTCAAAATTGGTACAAATAACACTGCTGCTGCTGCTAAGGTATATTATAAATTTTCTGTTTCATAGTAAGCGAGCTTTGATTAGGTTGTAGACTAGCAAGTCCTAATGCTTGGGACGTTGTTGACAGGCTGTGGCCTCAAATGGCGTAAGTGACACTGGAGCCATTGCCAGCTCTCGAGCTGCAAAACTATATGGCCTTGACATTCTTGCAGAAAGAATCCAAGTAAGACTTCTATTGCATGTGTTTTGGAAGAGTTACCTGGCTAAATCATGGAGTCTTAGTTTTCTTTTACCACAAAAACGTTTTTGAATGCATGCAATACGAGTGAACTGGATGTCATTTTTGCTTTGGGTTTGGAATTGATACGTTGATGAGCATCCTTGAATATTGCTTTCTTTCTTAGCTTGGAAGTTGGACGGGATGATGGTTATTTATTATTTTCCGAATTTTTTGATCCAGTTTTTTAAAATGAGCTATGATAATCATTCCTAAATTGGAAATGAACAAGAGATCAGGCTTTTCTTTACCCTAATCAGTGAGATTCTTGTAATGAGATTAACAAATGCAGTATTTAGCTTGGGGATAGCATTTAGATTGTAACGAGAGAAACTATATATTATATTTTCTGACGATTATTTGAACATATCAAGATGAACATTATAAAAGGACATTTAGAAAGAGACATAATCAAAAAAAAAAAAAAATTGGACTCATAATAATATTCTTCTTTCACTAATTATTTCACTACTCGTAATGTTCCTGTAAAGATGTCTAAAGATTGTGTATAATTAATATTTCCACAATATTTGTATTTTTTTTGTTTTTGTTTTTTGTGCCACTGTGCTAATTGCCTATATAAAATTCCCCTTTTGTGTTGCTTTGGAAGCTAATATTGGTCTTATAAGACTGAATTGCAATTGAAAAGTAGCTCTTACATTGTTACTTGAGTTTTCAGTATCTCGACACTAAGTGTGACTGTAAGCTGCAGATATATGTTTGTGCTTTTAGCAGACAAAGAAAGTATATTATTGAAGGAAACTTAGGAATTTTACAAATGCAGACACGTGCATGGATGTCCACAGAAAAAATGTATAATGAATGCATTCTTTATTAAGGAACACTTTACTGTCATAAAACCTTACTGTACATTGTTTTGCACCATTTTTTAGCTTTTATTAGAAGACAATTTTTTTTTTTCCCTCAAAATGTTTGTTATTGCTGGTTATGTCAAGATTGAAGTTAATTTGATTCATCTTCATCTTGTTAGGATAATGATCATAATATTACACGCTTTGTAATAATTTCAAGGGAGCCAACAATTCCCGGAAGGGGAAGACAATACAAGGTTTGAAAAAAGTTTAGTTATTATTATTTAATTTTTATGAACTTGCTGATAAATGCTCGCCTTTTCTCCCAGACTAGCATTGTCTTCAGTTTAGAAGAAGGCTCCGGTTTTCTATTCAAAGCGTTGGGAGTGTTTGCCTTGAGAAATATAAATTTATCTAAGGTAAGCTATCATAATAATTAGAACTATTGAAATTTGAATTTTAAACCTATGTCCATTTCTTTTATTTCTTTGGTGTTGCTTCAGATAGAGAGCCGGCCACTGAAGGAATGTCCATCAGCTGGGGTTGTTGATGATTCAAATGGAGGGAGTGCCAAGTGAGTAATAAATTTTGCTTCCTATTTAAGAATATTTGTAATCTTAGAATTCAGTATGTAAACTATAGTTAGACTATACAATTAAATATCCATACCTGATTGATGGGTTCATGATATGTAGAATCTAGTCATATAGATAACTAGATTAGCAATTATATTATAACTCTACTCTGAAATGCATATTTCTAATGCTGGTATTTCGTAAGGAAGTGTTTTGCGAAACTATGATTTAGGCATTAAGGTTTCTGGTGGCAGGTGCTTTGATTACATTTTCTACATTGATTTTGAAGCTTCTATGGCAGAACCTCGAGCACAATATGCTATGGAGAATTTGCAGGTCAGCCCAATATATATCATAAATATATCATATCGTTTTCTTTTCATTATTCCCTATCTACAGTTCTATTTTCCAGACGTCTCTGGTCATCAATGGAATAGATTTCTCTGAATGCATGCTTGCTGACGCCCTTTCCTGGATTTTAATTATTTGAGCAGCCACTCCAGCTGTTACATATGTTTTAGTATTTCTATTAATTGCTCAGACTGATTTTCATTCTACAGTGCTGTTTTATTGATGGTAAGATATCCTTAACTGATTGATGATATGAATCCAACAGCATGTCCTAAAATGTTGCTAGGAAAGGAGCATCTTTTTTTCTATTTGCTCCTGTTAATTTGTTTTGTTTCGTTTTATTTTTTTTGGTGGCAAGATAGGAAAGATGCATCTCAGTTAGGCACATATATAAGCTCCACTAAGTTGAACATTTTTCCCCTCAGTTGCATGATACATCTTTGAAGTTCGTATACTTATATCTATGCTCTGTGTATTCTTAAAATTCTAGCTCTCCTCGCTATATGTTTGCAAAAGGTGTTAAACTGGTGTCTTTTCTTTCCTGGATTTAACCCTTGTTTGGACTATTCAGATGTAGTTTTCAAATACTAACCCAAACTGTTGGTAATTTGCTTGTTTCCTTGTTTTCCCATTTCAGGAGTTTACAAGATTTCTTCGTGTTCTTGGTTGTTATCCCGTGGATAGAAGTGTATAGAAGTCAAATGCTTTAGCTAGAAGCAACAGTACATGCTGCACATTTTACTGATCTTGGTATATATTAGACATGGAGATAATACCCTTCAAAAGCGTTTTCCCTTTTCAGCTCATGGGATGCATGTTGGTATAAAAATTGTTCTTTCGATATTTCGATCAATTACAGATGGGACAGGCATCAAAGTTTGTTATCTATAACTGCCAAGTCCTGAGTGGTTGTTTCTAATTTCTATACTTGCTTTCCATTTACTTATTGATCCCTGCCACCTTTCTCTAAAGAACAGATGATATATGGTAGTTTGGTCTTTTTATACTTGCATATTTAATTAAAGAGCCCTATTATTTGTATGCACAATCCCTGACATATTTATCGGCCGCAAAAAAGAACGGGAAAAAAAGTTAGAAAAGAAAGAAAAAAAATTTAAAAAACATATAACAAAAGAGGAAATACAAGAGTTGTCAAAGGTGCATAGCTACTTTTTATATACACAAAACATTTCTCTTAAATAAAATGGCACTTCTTTTACTTGAAAATTTAAATAAATGGGTCCTTAGATTTTATACCCTTTTATAGTAAAGGAATTGCTGTAGGAACTTATTTTTCCATATGTAGCAAAGTAATATAAACGGAAAATATGTTCAAATAACAAGTCTCAATATAAACAGTGACTCCATCTCAGAAAATAAATGAAAGACCAAGCCGCATCCTATTTTAAGCACCTTTGCACACATCATGCTAAATCAACAACCCAAGTTACAAAATCCTGCTTAATGGAGGGTACAAGATCACTTACACACAGCACGCAACGCCTTGGCCATTCCCACAATCAACCATTAGGCTGTGTAGCCTCAGCCATACTCAAAGTGGATGCCATTGCCTCATCTTGATTTTAGTGAATCCATTAAAAAAAACTAGAAGTCTAACACACACCCCCACCAAGAAGGCTCCGATGATCCATCACAATAAACTTGCACAACAAAAAAATGCCGGGGCCATAACTTGGTGCCTTGGTTCTAATTTTTGAGGCTTATAGTATATCTATTTGATCTCAATTGTCCTTTTTGTTATTCAAGCATCTAATTTACTGTTTTCATGACGAAAAATATGATGCCCTAACTCACTGCATGCATAGTTTGCTGTTGCTACTAGAGCAGCACCACGGTTAGATATCTTAGCTCCCAAAGTTGAACTAATTTTCCTTTATCAGTTGCACCTTGCATTAAGCTCCTAAAATTCCTGTGCAACATGTATGTGCATAATCAAGAAATTCGTGCTGTGCTCGATGTGGATTAGCCAAAGGTATAATACTGGAATGTTATTCGTGGGGCGTTTAACCATTGTCGATGACATGGCCATGTTTTCGTGCTTTTCCAGTTCAGGTGTTTATGAGATTTCTTCGTGGAGGAGTGCTGATTACTACAAAAAAGATTGTTGCGAATGCAAGTACCAAATTAAAGTAGAAAAATACTAGACAATCGGAATTTTTGCTAAACTTTATTATCGTAATGATGTGATATTGTTACTTATTCTTAGATAAATAAGTAAGTCTAACTATTTCATATTATCCAACTATCATCATGATTTTTATCAAAGATTCTGATTATATTTTTCTGTCAATAACAAAAATCACAGGGTTGGACAGAGGTTAAGAAAGAGAAGTAGAAAAGCTAAAAAAAGGAAAATTAAAAACAAAATATTTTGAATGTTTTTAATTATCAATATGATAGGATATCTAGAGATATGTCGCAAAGCCATCTACAAATAACATAGCTCTTTCCAAACAATATTTCTATTGAAAACTAACACTTGATCAATCTCATTTGATGTAACATTAGAAATGCGAAGTTGTATTACATTTTGATTTTTTTTAATAAATATGAAAAAAAAACTCAAATATATTTTGAATTTAATTTTAATACATTATTAGTATTAAATTTTTTACACAATTATTCAATTATTAAAATCAAATTATTGAAAATATTTTACCCTTTACTTAATTACTTAAAAAATTAACAACAGTAAAATATAATTAATAATATAAAATAATCTCAATTTTTTTTGTTGACACATTCTTGTCAACCTTAGTTATTGGGTTAGAAAGAGCACACGTGTATTAATGATATAAAAGTGTCACCTAGGATATGATCATGAGTTATGAGGGAAAAGGAAGGCATTAAAGAAAAAGAAATGGTAAGGAAAGAGGGGGATTTAGAGAATTTTACTTTTGTGAGTGTAAAATAAATAAAAGGAAGAAAATAGATGGTTGATAACGTATTTTTACTATTTTACTTTTTATTAAAATAATTAAATATAAATTAATATCTTTTATAAGACATGTAAAAATGATAGTTTAACATTTTAATAAGGATAAGATAATAAATGAAATTATAATCTTATTAAAATAAGGGTGTGTTTATTTAGGATTTTTTTGACAAAATCATTTTTTTGAAAAAAAATCAATTTTCATTTATTTGAATAATTCTTTTAAAATAATTATATTCTCAAAAAAATCTATTTTCAATTTTTTTGTAGAAACTGAAAAAATAGCTTCTAAAAAAATTTAATTTTCAATTTTTTAACTAAATATAAAATTTAAGTTTCAAAATCACCTTTTTTAAAAGTTGAAACAAACACACCTTAAACCCCCAATTTGGGAAACTATGATATTAGGGTAATGTAGAATTTTGAAAAATTAATAAAACTCTTAAAAATCTTTCTTTCCTAAAAAGGAAAACTTGTACCCACGTTAAAACCCCATATAGCTTTCTCTTTTTACCCTTTTCCTTCTTAATCAAACTCCCAACAAATCCTTCGAGAAGTTGAAGGACCACAAATAAGGTTAAAATAACCAATACACACGCGCGGGTGCATACACACACATGTATATATATATATATATATATATTGTCAGGTTGTTTTTTGTTTGTTGGGTCTGGATCAAGCGGTCTCAATTTAAGTTTAAGCTTAATAGCACACATGCCATTTTCCTTTACAAAGCCCAATCAATTTGAAAAATGAAAATTTCAACATAGTATCTAATAATATTTTTAGTGAAAAGTATCAAATAATCTTAGACATGCCTTTGAGCACCAAGAC
The DNA here is from genome assembly GCA_031439595.1 of Pterocarpus santalinus. Taxonomy (NCBI): domain Eukaryota; kingdom Viridiplantae; phylum Streptophyta; class Magnoliopsida; order Fabales; family Fabaceae; genus Pterocarpus; species Pterocarpus santalinus. The sequence continues at coordinate 59,373,010 of CM062530.1, forward strand.
TGAAGGATCTCTGTTGATTTCATAAACTTATACACATGACCAATAACTTGCTTCCACAAATGCAAACCAAGATACTAGCCTTTTAGACAAATAGTTAAACTCAAGTCATGCCCAAGCCCAAAAATGACTACAGAAAACTAAGGTAGGCTTCATGATCTCGACCAGACCAAAAAAGGAATAGCTTATTGATCAAACATTCCAACCAAAATATGTGGGAGCAAGGTCAGGGCCGAGGCAAAAATGGCAATCTGACAGTCTCGTTAGGTAGAAATAATTTTATTCATTTTGGTTCTGCTGTAAAAACTCAGACTTATATTCTTCTACCTTTGCTAAATATCTTGAAGATAGATTCTTACATTGATAGAATTCTAATTCCTCATATTTAAACACAATCACAGTAAAAATAAGTGCCACTAGCTTTATTGTGTAAACATGAAATATTAAATTCATATCTATACAAGAATTTTTCTATCTTGAAACACTATTGTGCAATTGATTGTCAGGTTTTGCTCTGCCAATCGAAACTCAAAGTTCTCAACCAACCATTTGATCAACACTGTGCAAATGGAAGTTTTATTAACTGCGATTTGAGTCAATTACAGAGACACTTCAGAGCAAACATACTGAAAACTACTACACTGATAAACAGTACAGACACGCTGATTACTCCCCAAGCTAGACACACAACTTATTCATACAAAAGCAGTAGGACTTCATATTTGGTGAAAAGCCAGCACCCTTCACTGCAGTTCCTTCAGAAAGTCTTCATTGTCGACCAAGACCTACGAAATTCATACAAACTGAATCAAACCACATACTAACCATTGATAATGGCAGCGAATTCAACACAAGCAAAAGGAGAAAATATAGCACATGCTCAAAACTACAATGCACTTCATTTCCATGTCCACATGTTAAGAAGAATTCATATTATCAATGAAAGGAAGGCAATTTTATTTTTTTTTAATTCAAGTGAATAAGATATATGTGGCAGAATCTTAATTAAAAGTAAAGACAATACAATTAGTATTTATCTCTATTCCTCAACTGTGCTTTCACATGCTAAAGCACAATTTTCATAATAGATACTAAACATTAAGCATGAATGGCAAAAGGGTTTAATTCAATAATTAAATAAATAAGTAAGTCGAGACATGAGATCCTATGTGTATTATCTAGACATTTTTCAAAATTTTAATTTGGACATCAGAATGAACTCCATGATGCCAAGTTACAAAAGCTGAAACATTACATTCTTTTAATTTTCTGGCTAAACATCCTTCTTTATATCATGAGAAACTTCCTGTCCTACATTTCACAGTCATTATCTATTTACGTCAAGCTTTTTAGACACAATTGTTTTGTTCATACTCCTAAATAGTCTCAACTGCATACAGGTTCAGTTATCAAGCAGAAATTAAAGGAACACGCTCACTCAATATAAGAAAAAAACCTACAGTTTTCCATCCATCAGGATCTAAGAAAGAAATGATCTTGGTGTTAATGCAAGGAATTGGCCCTGGTTGCCGGGTAATCTTTCCTCCAAGCTCTTGCGTTACTATGTTGACTACCTCAGCACTCTTGTATACATCATCAGTGCCAATAGCAACCTGTTATACACACCACACAAATTTTACCATTAAAAGGTACAGACAAGAGAAGATAACCAGTTTAGGCTTCCGGGAGGTAATATAACCTATTAACTAACCTGTGCATAAGCATTTCCCTTAGTGTATTCAGTGACACCATAGTTGTATGTCAACTCCAACACAGTTGTCTCATGCTCCTCTGCATACCCAAGCATGGCTATAGTGTACTGCAGTATATGCAACATAATTCAGGAAAATCAAACGCAAGTCACAGTTTAGGCATGAATCGATGTCTTGGCTAAGTAAGTAGATCACTAAGATCAAGTTAAGAAGGGAATTCACCTTGTATTCAGGTCTATCAACTTTCTTCACCAACTTCATACCCAAAGCCTGAGTAAATATGATCCCATAACAACATAGCCTTAGTTAATAAAACACATATGGTTTAATAACTAAAACAGTAAAACTTAAATCATAATATATCAAATGCAAATGCAGTTTCAAGGTTTTATTGTGTCCATCACAAGCAAAAGCTCATAATCCTAATCTAGATCCTCAATGCTACACAAAATGGAGATACAATTTGGTCTTTCTATGGTTGCCTAAATGAATAATCAAACACAACAGTGCAGTTAGCTCTACTTCTAGCATTAAAAGTTTGAAACCCATAAATGAAATACAGTTCTCAATTATAGATACATGCATGTGACCCTGCAAATGTCCAACTCAACCCAAGGGCAACGCAACTCCCACACAAGAATTCCATGGAACTAACTATAAGCCACAGATGAAACTATGAAGGTATTTTTACCTTACTAAAAACGATTTACTTATACAATGTGGCTGAATGTAATGAACACAGAACACACTCTTTCAAGTTATTCCACTGCTTCAGCACACACTTACAGTTGCTTTGCTAGTTTACCATGAAGCATAAACAAGGCAGAAGGTCATTGGATGGACACTCTTCTTTAGTTTTGATCTTAGGGAGGTCTTACAAAGACGTTCCATAACCAAATTATCAGCAGAAAGCAACACTTATGTATGCAAAAGCAGAATAATAGCAATAAAAAGTTCATGGAAAATTTTTTAAAATAAAGTTGACTGACGTTAATACTGATGCAACTGTGTTATGTACGACCTAAAACAGTTTGATAGAAATGAAACTGGTTTACACTAAAACGCATGCTCCTTAAAAGAAAAAATTTGACATTAACAGTTACCTTTTCATAAAACTTGATTGAGCGCTCCAAGTCACCAACACGAAGCATTACTTGACATAATGGCTCAGGGGTTGAAGCTCGTTCGATGATCTCAAACAAGTAACCATCAGGATCCTTCACAAAGGCAATAACAGTTGAACCGCCCTTAACAGGACCAGGCTCCCTAGTGACGGTTCCACCCTTAGCCTTGATGTCTTCAACCAATTTGTACACCTAAAAATGCAAGATACATACACTTAATTCTCAGTACAACGGGACCAAATAAATGTTGAAGCCTTTGTGAAGGTAGACTCGCTTACATCTGGAGTTGCAATAGCAAAATGTCCAAAGCCAGTTCCAATATCATACGAGGTCACCCCATAATCTGACAATTAACATCATATGGGCAAATATTTCATGTCCAATTCAATCCAACACGTAATAGATGGTAAGCAAACGGCACAGACAATCAGAAACACTGCATGCATGAATGCCAAAAAGGTTAACAGAGCAACATACTGTATGTCAATTCCACAACAAAATGGGAATGTTCAGGACCAAATCCAAGAAAAGCATTGGCATATTTCTCCTCCGGAACATCCCTTTTCCTCAAAAGCTTCATTCCAAAAGCTTCAGTGTAAAACCTGCGAGAACACAGTGAGGAAACTTCAAGCATCCAAAACACACATCATGGTACATATCAATGAACAAAGTCAACAAAATCCTACTTGATTGTGCGATCAAGGTCACCAACACGGTACACAGCATGCAGGAAGCGGCGCCTATCTTTCTTTGGCCATTCCAGCAACTCAGCATTAGGTTGTGCAGCTTCAGCCATATTCAATGCGGATGCTAATGGTCTGCAACACCACCCAAAAGCGGCATCAAATCACAAAAATTTCATGCCAGATAAAAAATCCTGATCAAGTTACTAAAAGTCAACACCTAAATAAAAATTAGTAATTATTACATATAGTCTCAACAAACTGAAGCCTTCACAGATTCGGCATGGCAATGAAGTTATAGTTATAATATAATTCATGCCAACTGAGGCACACAAATTTCCAAAATGGGGGAAAAAAAAGATTTCATAATTAGACAGAAGCCAAGGAAAAAAAAAAAAGAAGAGTCAGGTAAGAAGAGGGACAAGCTAAATTAACTTGATCTCAAATGGGGTTACCGCGAGCTTCAGAAAAATCGGTTCTTTAACGATTTAACAACATGCAGAGTGGTGGAATAACAGGTTCATAGCTTTCTCAAATACAAAAGAGCAATGGTGATGGCAAATTGTAACACTATCCAAGCGGGAATCACAAAATCTCAGGAAAAATTACAATAGATGAAAACCCATGAAACAAAAACTTGAAAACCTCATTATATCAAAAAAAAAAAAAAAAACAGAGAGAGAGAGAGAGGGGGGGCCTAACCAGTGTCAGTAACGAAGAGTGCAGGAGAGAGAGCGACACACACTAAAGTTATCTAAAGACGAGAACGCGGTGTTTTCCACGTGGCAACCGGTTGTTTTTTGCCAGCATAATATCAGGGTATTAGAAATTAGAAAACCTGGAAGCCTCGGTGTTTGTTATATAGTGCACATGGACGGAGTTGAGGGCATGGTGAAGAAAGGACTAGTCGAGGATATGCTGTCGAGTTATCATTGACTTTGGCATTGCCCAGATAAATTGAACATGAGCGTAGTAGTTAGTAGACACGTCAGGCTTTTTAAATCATTAATTGAACGCGAGTGCTGTAGTTCGTAGACACCTCACGCTTTTTAATTTGAGGATTTAAAGCCAAGGTGTTGCTTTCTCGAAAAAGTTGTGGCTTGTGTTATGAGAATCACCTTTTAACTCTTCAGAGAGTCTTTTTTAATTTCTTACTGTAAAGAAATATTAAATCTTCTTAATTAATATATGTAAAAATATTTTTAATTTAAAATTTTATTTATATATATTAAAATAATTTTTAAATATTATCTAAGTTTCTACTCTTATTATTATAAGTGAAATTTTGAATTGTAAAAATTTTTAGATTAATTATTAAGAGAATATATCGATACTTTCTTCTTGGGCTGGCAATCTAGGTGATCGGCATTATTTTACCTTAACCGATGCAGGACAATAGAATGGGATCCATTGAATGGGCCAAGAGATCCATAGAAGCTTTAACAATGTACCAAAATATGCGTTTCTTTCGTAAAATGCGTGGCCTAAGCCCAATAAAAGAGAACAACACAAAACAACTCGACACCCCAACGTAATCAGCAAGTAAAAGTGGGGAGTGCCCAGCAGGTGGTTTGTCCCAATTTCTCAAACCAATCTAGAAGGTTTTCTAGCTATGGTTGATAATGAGTTAAACATCTTAATCAAACTGACCCGCATATAACTCACTTAATTTAAGTATACTTTTAAATCCAATAAATTAAAAAACAACATAAAAAATACCTTAACTCATCTTGCTCTACCACGACTTGCATATCAACCAGAGCAAATTAGATATGTTGAGTTTCAAAAATAGTTTTGTCAATGCAATTCAAACTATCAGTTTTTATGAATTAAATAAGTTGATCGGACAAGTTCAACCTATATTACCGTCACTAATTAGATGTAACTTTAGAAAGTGAAATTCGAGTCGTTGTAGCTCAGCGAGTGAATTAAGTAATATTTGATCAAAGATAGCATGGAAATGCAACATTAAACTTTGAATTTTGTTGAGTCAATTAGAGAGCCCACATAGCAGGCATACTGAAGACCAACATACCAATGACTAGAGAACTTATTTGTATAAAAACTTTATCCCTCCCCTCCCCCCCCCCCCCCCCCCACAAAAAAAAAACAACAGAGAGAGCACTAGGACTTCATATTTGGTGAAAGGCCACCGGTTTTCACCCCAGTTCCATCAGAAAATCTTTGTTGTCAACCATGCCCTACAAAATTTATGCAAAATGAATAATATCACATGCAGCACCCTTTTGATAATGCAGCAAATTTAACTCAAGCAAGAGGAGAAAATATGGCACATGCTCATATTGCAATATATGCACTTCACTTCCATGATCACACATGTTAAGAAAGAACTCACAATTTCCCATCCATCCGGGTCTAAGAAGGAAGTGATTTTTGTAAGGCCAGGAATTGGCCCAGGTAGCCAAGTAATCTTGCCTCCAAGTTCTTGCATGACTTGGTTGACTACCTCAGCGCTCTTGTATACACCATCAGTAACAATAGCAAGCGTTTACAGACACCACATTAATTTTATCATTAACGGGTACATAGAAGCCAAGGAAAGCAGTTTAGGCCTCTTGAAGGTAATATAATCCCATTTGAGTGACCTGTGCATAAGCATTTCCTTGAGTGTGTTCAGTGATACGGTAGTTATAAGTCAACTCTAACGCAGTTGTCTCATGCTCTACTGCATACCCAAGCAAAGCTGCACTTTACAGTAGGAAATGCGACATAAATAGCACATAATTATGGCTTAGGCATGAAAGATGTCCCGGCTAGTGAGTAGATTGCTAACAAGAAAATTTCACCTTGTATTCAGGTCTATCACCTTTCTTTGCCGCCTTCATACCCAAAGCCTGCACAAAATATGATCCCCATCAGTACATATATAGCCTTAGTTTAATAAATAAATAGAAGTTGTGATTTGTACATAACAGTCTCTGGACATCTATAGACACCCACTCACAGATGGGAATATAAACAGGTGCATGTCCTTGCTTTTTTTATTGAAAGTAATTTTAATTCAGTGTGAGTGTCCATGGGTGTCTTGATGAAATATGTACAAATATTGTATTCCTAAATAATTTTCAAATGGATGTTATATCAAATGTAGTTCTGTGGCTATAAAACATCAACAGAAAGTAAGGCCTATGCACGCAGAAGCAAATGATATGAAAATAAATTTGTGGAAAAATTGTACAATTAAGTCGACAGACATGAATAATTATGCAAATTTGGTCATTAAGCAGAACCCCTAAAGCAGTTTTGGTAGAAAATAAAGAAGCTGGAGCACATTGAAATGCATGCTCATGAAAAGAAAATGATGACTTTGGACAGTTACCTTTCCGTAAAACTTAACTGAGCGCTCCAAATCACCAACACGAAGCATTACATGACACAATGGGCCTGAGGATGAAGCTCTTTGGGTGAGCTCAAAGGTGTAACCATCAGGATGCTTCACAAAGGCAATAACATTTGACCCACCCTTAACAAAACCAGGCTCCCTAGTGATGTTTCCACCCTTAGCCCGGATGTCTTCAACCAATTTGTATACCTAAAAGTTGAACACATAAAATACAGTTCACTAGAGGGACAAATAGATGATCAAGCTCTTTTGAAGGTAATAGGCTCTGACTTACATCTGGAGTTGCAATAGCAAAATGTCCAAAGCCAGTTCCAATATCACATGAGGTCACCCCATAATCTCACAATAATATCATATATTCAAATAGTTGGAACTAAGGAGAATATAAAAATCTATTATATAGGCTGCGGAAATACTTCATGTCTAAGTCTAACTCAACTCAACACAGAATGAATGGACATGAATTGGCAGAGAAGAAGCCACAAAACAAGGTGCAAATAATAAGAGGATTAAAAGGAAAGCTACTTATGAACCTCTGCATGCATGAATACAAAAGGTTGACAGAACATACTATATGTTGATTCCACAACAAAATGGTAATGTTCAGGGCAAATCCAAGCAAAGCATTGGCGTAGTTCTCCTCCGGAACATCCCTTTTCCTCAAAAGTTTCATTCCAAGAGCTTCAGCATAAAACCTGAGAGAAACAATGAGGAAATTTCAGGCATCTAAAACACAAATTATTCATGGCACATATCGATGACCAGAGTTAACAAAATCCTACTTGATGGTGCGATCAAGATCACCAACACGGTACACAGCATGCAGGAAGCGACGCCTATCTTTCTTTGGCCATTCCAACAACTCAGCATTTGGTTGTATAGCCTCAGCCATATTCAATGTGAATGTCACTGCTCTAAAACAGAATCGGTATTTATAGGTGAAAAGATATTTAATCCCTCATCTTTATTTTCTTTTTAATTAGTCTTTTACTTTATTTTCTCAGTCGGTACAAGACGTCTACTAAAGTGATCATTAATCACATTTGTGTTGTTTCTTTAATAGAATACTATATAGTATCAACTTAGGACAAAACCATTGCCTACACGTCTTTTGACTTTATTGTACCTTTATTATTACTATCTATTTAGAGCTTATGGATGGTTAACTAGCAACACGGGATTTTATTCTATGAGTTTTTCTAACCATTACTCTTGACGCAATGGTTAGTAAAACCTTTTTTTATATAGACAAAAGAATTTATGAAATTGTTTACTTCAACTTAAAATTTCTATATTTCATTTTTTATGTAACAGCTATGGTAAGGACTAGGTTACAACTTTTAAGAAATTATTCTGATTTGTTTCTTTATTAAAAATAGTAATAGTAATATAATAAATATTATCCTGCTTTGTTTCTTTATTAAAAGTAGTAATACGATAATCATTCCACTAATATGCATATGAAATATTCTATTTTTCATTATAAAAAATTTAAACATCAATTATAGCATTTATTTTATTTAAATATATTCAAAGTAACTATCTTCAATATTTTTAGAAGTCCATGTGAGATAAATGGAAATGGATCATCTAATGTTAAAGTTATGTGTGATCTCTCATCATTAATTCTTTTATGTAAAATATGATCCACCATTAACTTACACTCTTATCTAAAATATCATTCTATTATTGGTTGTAAACATAATTCACATAGGTTTTAGGAACACCCAAGAATTACACTCTTATATCATATGTCTTGTTTGGATCCCACTTTTTTAAATTAATATGATAAGAGATCACATATGATAAAATCATATAAAACTTTAACATAAGACAATTCTAAATACGTCAGATTCTAACTTTGTATTTTAGAAAGGCAATCGACCAAGGCTGATTCTATAATGCACCATATGAAGTAGTGACCAACATGTACCTTAGTTTATAGGGAGCATGTATAGTTGAAGGCGCCCTAGACCAAACCTATTTAAACTAGAATTTGACCAGACCTAACATATCTCCAGCCATATTTGCAAGTTGGGATTTTCTTTTTTGGTCATCCTAGGTATGGATCAACTTTTTTTTTTTCAAAAAATTTTTGAATTGTCATGGGAGGGAGAGATTGGGGTAAGGACGGGGGATAGAGGTGATGCCAAATGATAAGACTATAATATTTTACTACTGTATCTTATGCCTATGAGGGATCAACTAATTTTATTTATTTATTTGTTTGGGCTGAGGGATCAACTTCTAAAAGAGAAAATTTGGAAAGAGTCTCCAATCCAACTAGGCAACTACAAGAGTATATAGTTATCAAGTCCTCCAATGCTTAATCCAATTAACAATCACATGCATAAGATTTATGAGATGGGCTAACGGCAAACCATAACTTGGTTACACTAACCAAGTAACCTTAGCACCACTCTGAGGTTCCAATGCCCCTTTGCCTAAACTGCTCAAGGGCAAGTTGACCCGTGGAGGTGCTTCATCCCCTTCATGGTGGTCGGGTGACCCCTTCCCCCCTTTCCTTTTATTTTTATTTTATCTTTTTCTTTACTTTTGTCTGACCTTCTCATTATATTAGATTTGTTTTGATATCTTTTCTGATGAGTTTCTCTTGATAGCACTAGTATTTAAATTATGAGAATTTGAATAAAACTAGTTCATACCCTGCAATTTATCATAGTTGCTCACACTTTAGATGTTTTGAAATATTGAGCTCATGACAGATGATAAATCAGCAAACTATGTTAGTAGTGATTAGTTAAAACTTTTTTTTTTTTTTTGTGGGTTTCATATGCATGTTGATCATGATTCATTTTAAAGGTGAAGTTTTCCGCTTAGTGGTTACTCAATGGGGTAGGTGCTTTTCGAATATACTATGTTTGGTGGTAAATAGGCTTAGAGATTTTGTATGTTGGTTCAATCTAAATTTGGTTGCTTGCTAAGGTATAAATATGTTCCATAGGATAGAAGAGGTGCTATTCCTATTTTGGGTATGTTTTGCAAGATGGTATTTTGCTGGTTTATTTAGCTTTTTTTGGTAAAATATGTCCTATAGTAAGCTTTACCTTTTGATTAGTCGCCATCATTTAAGTTACTATTAATAAATTGTTTGAAATATAAATAAAAATAAAAAATAAAATAACAAATAAATTATATTTGTGCATAAAGAACAAATAAAATAAAAAGATTTTTTGGTTTTCTATGAGTCTCTTCCTACTAGAGGCAATTCCAATTTAAGTGATATGAGCATTTAAATATGAATGACTATCCCAATTGAGATTCAAACTGTGGCTTCCCACATTGTAGTGAATTAGTCCCTTATTACTAAACTAAATCTCAGTTTATAAACAAAAAGATAAATTAATAGATTGTCTGTGCATACAAAGTATTTTCCATTATCAACCGATCATAAAATATTATGTATAGTTTTTTAGATAATTATTGAAAGAATCAAATACTTTTAATAATATGATAATATATTATTAAATATTTGATAATATATCAAAATTAAGGGTGTGTTTGTTTGTGAATTTTTGGCAAAAAATTTGTTTTTTTATAAAAAAAAATCAGTTTTCATATATTTGGATAATTTTTTAAAAATAATCATAATCTTAAAACAATTTGTTTTTAGCTAAGAGTAGCTTTTGAAAAAAAAAAATTCAACTTTTTAATTATATATAAAATTTAAGTTTCATAATTAATTTTTTTAAAGTTGAAATAAACGTACTCTAAATCCCAAAACAAGACCAGATTGTTATTGTTGCTATCTCCACTTATGCCTTCACTCAAAAGCCACTAGTAGAAATAGCTTAGCAAGTTCATATAGAGATCAAATTTAACTTTTTTTTCTCCTCATTTTTTATGTCAACTCTCTCTACCTTTGTATGCATCTCCTTTTTATGTAAACATGTACTATATGTATTAGACTCTCAGTTGGTGGAATTTAAATATTTTTTTGTGAAAATTAATCACTAAAAAATTTTGAATGGCATTATATCAGCGGATAGGTTAGATTCTTCTATTTGTGCTACCAAATGAACCAACATCCTAACTCCCAACAAAAAGATTAATGTTGAATATATATATTTCAAACATTGTATTGAGGGAACAGTAAAGCCAATTCCTAAAAAAGTAGATTCATTTCCGCAACCAAGAAAGAAAGATGAGAAAGTCTTAGAGCAATTCCAATAGTAAAGACATACTCAACCTCACTTTAGGTCTCATTACATGTCATATCAAGATTTGTGGGTCAATATATCATAAAAAATAAAAATGTCCCAAAAATAGAACCTTTCTTTCCAATAGAAGAAACCAACTTTGGTCCCAATTTTTATCAATTGTAACAGTAATGATAAAATAATTTTTTTAAAAAAAATGTTATGTGACACTTGTCACATAATTATTGCTTGAAATAGAATTGGTCTAGATTCCAACTTTGTGGGACATGATCCACTTTCTACAAGTGTCTTGGTCCTAGTTTTATATGCTCCAATGCCGCCTTGGGATGGGACGTATGATACCATAAGGGAAATTGGAACAATGCTTTTTGACCCATTAGACTTGCCCTTAGGCTTTGTTTGAATGGAGGAAAGAAAATGGAAGGAAAAAAGTTGAGAAGACAGGAGTTCAGTGGAAAGAAATAGAGTGAATTTGTATTTTTTACAGATACATTTAGATGAAAGGAAAATAAGATGAAAGAAAATAGAAGAAAAATTATTTTCCATTGTCTATTTGTGTGGAAAAGTGAAAGGAAAGAAAGAGATAATACTATCAAATGATAATTTTACTCTTATATTATTATAAAAGATATTTCAACTATATTAATTAATATAAAATAAAAGATTTCTCTATTTTTAATTTAATAGTTTAAAATAATATCAACCTATCAAATCAAGCTAATATTAATAAAAATAAATCATTCAAAATTATTTGAAATAAAACTAATATTTTTAGTCAATCTGATATTTCAAAAATATTACTTAAAAATATGTTTTACCAAATAAATAATATCAAAAATATTATTTAGCTATTATTTAAATGTTTAATATAGTACAAAAGAAAATCAAAACTTATATAATACCCTGCTTAACATAAAATGTTTGTTTAGAATAAAATGTTTGTAACAGAGAAATTTTAAAATTTCATATAGCTTGTATTTTGGGTACTTTTTATATTTATTTTTAATAAATATAGTGATAAATGGATTTAAATTGTTTAGATGGAATTTTTAGCACTGTTTATTTGGAAAAAAAAAAAGAGATAAAGGAGGGGAGGGACCATATAACACTTTTAGCAGTGTTGTGTATCCTACGCCCCTCCCACTCTCAGCATCTCATTCTCATATCTTCTCTCTCTACATCTCTCTTCACTTTGGAAAAACAAACCATTGAGGCAGCCACCACCAACCAAACTCAAACACAAACGAAGAGGAACACGGCACAACACAATAACCTAATGGCAAGCTTCTATTCGACAATATTCCTTGTGACTTGTGCCACCTTGTTGGTGGTGAGGACGCGACAATGAAGGCAGTGGCAGGACACATACAGGAAGAGGAATGGGTTGAAAGGGAGGATGAGCTGAAAGGAACTTTGGAAGAGGATGAGCTGAAAAGGATGAGATGGAAGAAGGGAGGAGGGCAACTTTGGAAAAATAAAAAATCAGCATCTCACCCCACGATTTTCCGCCTGGTAATGGGGGGAAAAATTCCCACTATTCGTGCAGGATCCACAAAGGAAGGAGTATTGTTTAACATTTCCTTCTCAATTTTTCTTCTCGACCAAACAAGGAAATTTCCACCCTTTTCTTTCCATTTTCTTCCCCTCCTTTTTCTTCCATCCTAAATCACTTCAACCCAACACATCCTTAGAGTCCATTTGGCTTGATTTCCAATGGGAAAAAAACACGAATTTCAAAGCAAAATTTAGCTTTCCAAAACAATTTTTTCCAAAGGAAATAGAAACTTCTTTCCTTTAATTAATTAGCTTAAATATATTTTTAATTTTTGTAAATATAGGTCATTTTAGTTTTAATCTCTCTAAAAAATATTTTTGGCTTTCTGTCCTTATTTTTTTAATATTATATTTTTGGTCCCTATTATTAGTTAGTATTGTTAAGTAATGATACTTATAAGGATTAAAATAAGAATATTATATTAAAATATTTGTAAGGATAAAACAAAATTTTTAATATTTACAAAGATTAAATATATGTTTTAAAATATTGTTTAAGACTAAAAGTTAGAATGACAAGGACTAAAAATATAATATTAAAAAAAAGGATAAAAATAAAATATATATTTTTATAAGGATTAAATGCAAAATCACCTATATTTATAGGGACTAAAAATATATTTAAGTCAAAATCAATTCTAGCAGCTTTCCAAATAGGCATTTAGCAGTCCCAATTAGTTCGTATTCAAAAACAACTCTGGTATATAATATATGAGTGTATTTGGATAAATTTTTTGAAAAATAATTCTAAAATAATATTTAAACTTCATTTTTATATTAATATTTTTCATTTATTTTATGAATTTTTATTTATTTTAAAAAATATATAATTAATTTTAATTCTTCAAAGAATTTTATTCAAACAGGCATAATAAATTTAAGCAGTATTTTTTATGAAAGGACATTTATAAAATAAGCGCAAAGAAATATGGTCAGAATATAATATAAATAGTAAGAAAAGCTTCGGTTGGCGATTTTAAAATTGGAATGCCTTTGGCGTTTTGTGACTGTGTTGTAAGCACTCTTGTCAGCAATCTGCTCCAATTATGTGTGTATATATATACATACATAGTGTTATATCGTGCTTAATTTAACCCACACATCTAAAATATATATTTTGACCAGCGTTTGATGCACTTATTCATATTATAATTTTCGAAACTTTCTCAGTGAAAGGAAAACTTTTATTTGTCTATTCACATTTAAACAAAAGCCAGTAAAAAACTAAAACAAAAAGTAATTAACTTAAACTCATTCTAGATCCAGCACTCCATCAAATATCTTTGAAATATTATAAATATAGTTTGTGAATTCTATCAAAAACTGTACCTGCCAGTTACAAAATATCAATCACAACAATAATTATTTTATCAAATTAAATATTCTGGATACATGTTACAAAAATCATTTAAAAATATAACGAACTCCTATATTTAAAAGATTCCAATAATGAAGCTGGAAAGCAGTTGGAGGTAGTGCATGATGAAAAACTGCATAGAAAAAAGAGAGAAAACCAATTTTCTAAATCCTTCCTTGTATTGATACCGTTCAATTTATTATTAATTATGAAAGCAACTTGGAATCGCCTTTGCTGTCATTTTTTTATTCAGTTGATTCATTTGTTTTGTTTTTTTCAGTGGTGCGCGGGGCCTTGTGGTGTATGTTGACAATGGTCCCATTGCATCTTTAATTTCTCATAGAATATAAAACCTTTCAGATCCACAAGGGTTAGGTTTTGGGTGGTGCAGCTATCATTCACCGTTAGTCTTCTGCTTTATGCTTTCCATGAACCAACCATGTGAAGCAGCTACTTAATCTAAAGAGTAATGTGCATAAACTGACAAAAATTTATGTCTAATTAACTTGAATTTTCTTTTAAGACCTACCCTAAGCTATTGGCTTCTCCAGTTTATTCACCCAATTAAGAGGATATCATTGAGACTTTATTTGATTGGATCAGTTACATGGTGATTGTCAGTTGCTGTGCCTAAACATCTTAGCACTTGGTGCTGTAGAGCACATTATATTCCATGAATACCAGCCTACACCCATCAATAATTTGGGTGATGATTCCTTCAAACCTCAACACTACTCAAATCATGCATTATAATCTTCACACGTACAAAAGAGGACCAATTGCACCTTCAGATTATGGATTTTTTGTTGGTTTGTTATGAAATGACCAACTCCGATCATTTTCCAATTTGATTGGCTCCTTTGCCTTGCAGCCTCATATTGATTATAAAGCATCTTTTTCAATTTTCGTAGCTGATTGCCCCCTTTGCTCTGCAGCCTCATATTCATTATAGCATCTTTTTAAATTTTGATAGCTAGAGGCTTGAATCCACTATGCGTACAATTCAAGTACTAACAGTCACACAAATACATAAAAAAAATAATAATAATCTAACCCATAAAAATCTATAGCAACATAAAATCTGAGGGAAAAACAGTCAAAATTGAGGTTCAGTAAACTGGAATATTGGAATAAAAAGAAAAAAGAATAAGACTACAAAAGGAGCGGAATAATACAGAAAGAAGAAAAGAAGGGAACAGAATATTTATATAGATTATATGGAATATGCCAGCAGCCAGATGGAGCACAACAATTAGCCAGGATTTCAATTTATTTTACGAAGAATATATGTATGATAATCTAGAAAATTTGTCATCACCATTTTAAAGAGTATTGGTTTGTAATAGGCTATCCCACCCCTTTGGATTTGCTTTTTTTTAAGAAAAAAACACTTATTTCTTTTAAAAAATACTTTTATAAATTTTTATATATGTTTAGATATAATTTTTTAAAAAAATGTTTCAATTAAAAAAATTAATTTACCATTTTTTTTAAAAGTTAGGAATATTTAGCTTCTAAAAAAAGAACAGAAGCAGAAGTAATTTTTAATAAAATTATCTTTCAAAAATATCCTTTATTTTTATTCAAAATTGCAATACATATCTTTCCTTTCTTATCCTTTATCAAATCTTAATTTTTTTTCCTTTTTTTGAATGTCTTTTTTTGTAATTTGACTATAAAAAAGTACTTTTATTCTTTTGTATCCAAACAGAATTATAAGTACTTTTTATAATTAAAAGTACTTTTCAAATAATCTATCCAAATGTAAAATAATTTTTTTAAAAAATTAAAACTGTACTGAAAAAAAGTTGAGAAAAAAAAGTAATTTTTTCAAAAATTTATCCAAACAGACATGCTAGTGTTGAATATGTTCATGTTAGGAAAGAGATAAACACAAATACTCCGATTGGATTACACAAATTTTAAGAGAGGTCTACCTAATCAAAATATTTGTGTTAATCTCTCTCCTAACATGACATAGTTATGTTCAAAATCAATGTGAGAGAATCCTAATTCATGGGTTATCATCACAGTCTAAAGATTAACTAATGACCACCCATGCACACCCAATTTATGATAGTAAGGACAAAAATTTAACTAATGCTTGGTTTGGTAATGGTATTGTTGTAGCTTTTTTAGAGTTGTTGGGCTCTTTGCAGTTTCTAAAAATTGTTTTAAAAAAGTTATGACAATATTATTTGATAAAATAATATAAAAATTATTTTTAATAAATAAAAATTCTAAAAGTAATATATGATAAAATTATTCTTAAAATCTAAAATGACTATAACGAATATAAATATTAAAAAAAATTATTTCAACTTTTACTATCAATAAAAAGAATAAGGTTATTGAGTCTTTTAAACTTTAGAAAATATAAATTAACTTTAAAAGGTATCTCATAAGAGCTATTGAGAGCATCCTTTAACTTTTAAATATCAAAAGTAAAAGTATCTCAATTTTTTGATTTACCAAGCTAAAAAAATTGACTTAAATCTTTTATAAGTCAACACACCTTTTCAAAAAAGACTGCTAAACTAGATCTAAATGATCTACTTTCATTAGCCATTGGAGCTTATATTTTGTCATCAAATAAGAAAAACAGATATTCAAATGTAGGTGATTAACAAAGATACGGTAATAATGGCAATTATTATTATAATTATTAATTTTAAAAATAAGCGATATTTAACAATACTACGGCTTGTGTATTGTTTCTTATGAGCTGTAATTCTCTATTACATTGTAAAAGTTATTATAATTATAATAGAAAATATTTTAACTTTTAATCTATTAATTAAAAATAAAAATAATTTCATATATTAATGAGCATATTGCTTTGATTCTTTCATCTAATAAATCCTCTTAAATCATACATTACTAAATATCTCTATTTTCTTTCATGTGCGCGATACAAAATTTTTTAAAATTACTTTAAACAAAAGTCAAATTTTATTATTCAATTTATATTTAATATAATATCTTGAATATCTCTTTCATTAATCCTTCTTAAACTACCCACCATCCAATACCGCTCGAATCATTCTTGCAAATTTCCATCATATCTCATGATTTTGCTTCAACCCTCCACATCCCAACTTTTTCTTAAAGTTATTTTACTATACTCCTTAAGTAGGCGGACGATAAGAGAAATGTTTTGAATTTTTTTTAAATTATTTAGTCCTTACCTAAAAATTTGAATCACACGCATGTTTATAGAGGGAGAGAAAAATAAATGATTTTTGTTTGGGTTATTCGATAGTTACTAAATTAGAATAGAAATAGACATAATCATAAAACAAATTATAATTTTTATAATAAGTTATTATATAAAATATTTTATGGATTTTTTTCTTTATTACTAGGGAGCTAAAGAAGGTACAAGAAAATGAAATGACTTATTTTAGTTGTTTTTTCTCACTAAAAAATTAAAAATAAATATCTTTATAAGTGGGTTATACTTTTAGTTATGAGTTGTTATATGTAATATTTTCTAAGAATTTTGGTTTAAAATTATTTTACTAAGAGGCTGAACAAAATGAAGAGAAATAAATAGATTGATTTTATTTATCCAATTGTTTTATTCTCACTTTAAAAATTAAGAAAAAATACTAAATGAATTACAATTTTAATTTATTATGGATTTAATTTATATACACTGATAATATATATTTTTTTTACTCTGCCATTTACTTATATTCTACTATATAAGTAAATATGTATGACTCTCACCCTTATTTCTCAAAAAGTCATACAAAGAGAAAAATATGATTGAATGCCAATATAAAATAATTTTATACAATTAATACATATAAATTAAATTTATTTAATATATGGAATAAATTTATATAATTTTTCTTTAATTGTTTTCTTCTCAAATGAAATTGCAAAGTTGTAGCTTTTATTTGTATAATAATATCATTCCACAAATTTTAGATTTTATAACTGCTATTAATTTATCCTATGTATCCATTTTTTTAATATTAGTTTTGTAATTTTTTATTGTACTAATATAGTGTAATAATTATCCAATAATTAACTATTTTTTAAAATTATTTTATATAGCTCTGACCCGTCCATAGCAACATCCAAGTCTAACTTGGCCGCGCGACCTTACGGAAGCCACGCGCCACGGGTTTCCTCTCTTCCAATAGCTGCACCCCACGTCAGCATAAAGGAGGGAAGCCGAGTTTCCGTCCAGGTTCAATGAACCTGAAAGACCGCCGCGTTTGGCTGTTCTCTTTATATGCAACCCCTTTCTCTTCTCTCTCATGCTCCTTAGAACAACAGATTCTACAAACCATAATTTTCGAAGAGCTTTAATTCTATTCTGCAATGGCCCTCGCTGTTACTTCTTCTTCTTCTTCTGCTTCAACCGCAGCATCGAGCTCCTTCTTCTCGCGCCTCGGTTCCTCCTCCGACCTCAAAGGTGAGTGTTCCCTTCTATTTCTCGTTTGGGGAGAATTTGATCCCAATTAATCGCTTGCTCGTCTGTGGTTTTCGATGTTTAAGGCTTTGATCTAATGTGCGAATGTTTCTGTTTTCAGCTCCGCAAATTGCTTCGTTTAAGGTTTTGGAGAGACCTCATGGTTCTTCTGGAGTTTTTAATTTAAGTCAGAAACGTGCGTTGGTGAGGCGCTTGAACGCTGAGCCTCAAAGGAAAGATTCCGTTGTTCCTCTTGCGGCAACTATCGTTGCTCCTGGTACGTGTTTTCTGTTAACAATGAGTTCCCTTGTATTCAGGGAAATATTTTTTTTTTTTAAAACTTTTTTGTTAATTTTTTTTACTGGGGACCTGATTGAAGTGTGTGTTGATGGTGTTGGATTTTGCAGAGGTTAGTGAGAAGGAAGAGGAAGACTATGAGCAATTGGCGAGAGACCTTGAAAATGCTTCTCCTCTTGAAATAATAGACAAGGCCCTTGAGAAATTTGGCAACGACATCGCTATTGCCTTCAGGTGGGTGATTCTGGCTCAAATTTGATCATAGGATATTTATTTGAGTGATTTTGTTGCACGGTACTTGATTATATTGAATTTGCATTTGCATGTGAATATTACATTTGAAGAATACGTTTCAGCGTTGTTTTGTTGATGCTAATGTTAATGTTGCCGAAGTTATTGATGTCAAATGTATCAGGGCAGTATTAGACTATTAGCAAACATTGCAACTTGCAATTTGCTACTAATGGATGATGACGCAGACAAATATAAGAAATGTAATTTGTGATTTTTTATTGGGAAAATGTTTTTTCTTTTTATATTTTATACTTTTTATATATCTCTGATACTTTTGTTAAATGTTTTCGTACTACACTAAAAATGCAAAATCAGTTAAGAATTCGCAGTGGTGATGTGAATAGAGTTATTCACAGTTTCACCCGCAACTATAAGACCAATTGAATGTAGCTAACAACTAAGAGTTCTGCCTTTTTGAACCCATTTGTTCTGGTTCCTGGGTCTTTTCCTAAACGCATGCGTTAAGTTCTAGTTTCGAACGTTGTGGCTTAAACTTCGTAGCATGCAAGATGTCCCAAAACATCTTTGTAGATTTTTAGTGGTTATAATTTTTACTAAAAATGTGCCATATATCTCTCCGGACTTGGATTTTAATCAGTACCTTATCCTTTTGCAGTGGTGCTGAAGATGTTGCCTTGATTGAGTATGCACACTTGACGGGTCGACCCTTCAGGGTGTTCAGTTTGGACACTGGGAGACTGAATCCAGAAACTTACAGACTTTTCGATGCCGTTGAGAAGCATTATGGAATTCACATTGAGTACATGTTCCCTGATGCTGTTGAGGTTCAGGCATTAGTAAGGACTAAGGGGCTCTTCTCATTCTATGAGGATGGGCATCAAGAGTGCTGCCGAGTGAGGAAGGTGAGACCCTTAAGGAGGGCCCTGAAAGGTCTCAAAGCATGGATAACTGGGCAGAGAAAAGATCAGTCACCTGGTACTAGGTCTGAAATACCTGTTGTCCAGGTTGATCCGGTTTTTGAGGGGATGGATGGTGGAATTGGTGGCCTTGTAAAGTGGAACCCGGTTGCGAATGTGAATGGTAATGACATATGGAGCTTCCTTAGGACCATGAATGTGCCTGTTAATTCATTGCATTCCCAGGGATATGTGTCGATTGGTTGCGAGCCATGCACGAGGCCGGTTTTACCTGGACAGCATGAAAGGGAAGGAAGGTGGTGGTGGGAGGATGCCAAAGCTAAGGAGTGTGGTCTTCACAAAGGAAATATAAAACAGGAAGGTGCTGCACAGCTTAATGGAAATGGAAATGGGATTGCTCATGAAAATGGCACTGCCACAATCGCTGACATTTTCAACACCCAGAATGTGGTTAGCTTGAGCAGGACTGGAATTGAAAATTTGGCAAAATTGGAGGACCGAAAAGAACCCTGGCTTGTTGTGCTCTATGCACCATGGTGCCAATTCTGCCAGGTAAAATCACATTCCTAGAACTTGAATATTCTATTAAGTTTGTCTTACTTAGGTTCATTTGGCTTGAGATTTTCGTTCTCTAATAGTATGTCTGTTGTGAATTGCAACAGGCTATGGAGCAATCGTATGTTGAATTGGCAGAGACTTTAGCAGGGTCAGAGGTGAAGGTTGGGAAATTCAGAGCGGACGGTGAGCAGAAAGAATTTGCAAAGAGTGAACTCCAGCTGGGAAGCTTCCCCACAATACTCTTCTTCCCAAAACACTCTTCAAGGCCAATTAAGTACCCTTCGGAAAAGAGAGATGTTGATTCATTGTTGGCATTCGTGAATGCCCTACGGTGATGATCAACTGAGTATTTTGCTCATGGTCCCCCGTACAATACCGGTAATAAATTTCTTCACAGATTTTGGCCAGTCATTGGAAGTGGGAACGGTAGTTTTGATAGCAAAACGAATGTTCTCTCAGTTTAGTATCTCTGTATAGTTTTAGATAACCTTCCTCAAAGTATAATTGTAGTGTTCATTCTGTGAGGAGGGATTGATTTACTGTTTTTCTAGATTAGTTGTCTTATGTTTTTCCCTTTTTTTGGGGTTGGAGGGAAATTAGTCGTCTTGTGGTTGGATTAAGGTGTTTCTTCAATAATTCGAAATCCCTAGTTTTTCAGATTTACCGAATTTCCATGAGCCAATGCCAAATAAGAGCTGCTATTTCCCTTAGCTTCGTAAAATAGTACTTGCCTGCGGATTTACATGGGAATTTCTTTTCTTTTTAAAAATCTTAGCAATTTACGATGGAATTTATTATTGTATGCAACAATGACAATAACAAGAAATTTGTAAATATTAAGGTATAATAATGGAAGAAATATTGAAATAGTAATTTTTAATAGTAGGTCTAATAATATTTGCAAAGGCGTTGGAAATTAAAGAGGAAAAAAGTCTCTGGAATAAGTATTTCTGTAAAATAATTCATGAGTAAATATATTTTGATTTTCTTATCCTAAAAGATGATTTATTTGAAAACGGCTTTTATACAAATAAAAAGAACTGTAAAGGATTAAAGAAGTGAAAACCCTGGGGACAGCCATGCTGGTGCTTTGCTAGACCATCTCTGCATACGAATCCACTTCTGCGGAAGACATGCCGAGCTCTAACCAGCAAAGTGCTAATGAAGACTCTTGCAGCCTTTACAAGAGGAAGAGGGGCAAGAGAGTGATGACCATCATCATCATCATCATCATCCATGATACCAGAACCAAGCTGAACTACACACTTGGAATCCATCTCCAGCCCCAATCTTCGAAGGCCGCTCCCCGAATTTCCGCGGGTGTGATGGCTCAATAAGGTTGGCTACTAGGAGTCACGCCTTTGTCTGGACCATGATGCAAATGGCTTATCTCACTCCGTTTTTAGAGAGTCAGGCCTCAGACTCCCCTATATATATATAAGCTGAAAGCCCACTACCAATAGGTGTGAGCTCAGCTGACATATTAGTGTCATGCCCGTTAAACCCAGAAAAAATCGAAGAGCCCAAGAATCAGGCCCTGGACATACGCTGCATCTTAATCTTAAGTTTCCTATATATAGAGAGGACACTGAAATTTTTAGTAAAAGCTTAATTCACATGGTTCATGAACATCTATGAACTGTTTGACTGGCCAGGAAAGAATTAGAAGTTTGATAGTAGTAACAATTTTAACTGCAACTGTAAGAAGTAAGAACCAGTTCGTCTATCCCTTCCGACAGAAGACGTCTTTTCCTAGCAGACCTATTTATTTATAGATAATTGAAGCAGAACATTAACATTGCGTGGCAGATTTCCAATTTTACTGGCCAATCTTTCAAACACTGCAACAGCTAGATGAAGTGGCTTGTCAAACATTCGTATCGAATCGCACTATCAAGTTGGAAAATTCTGGTCGAGCGAGCCCAAGTCAAGGCTGCGACAGCAACACACGAATACACGAGTACCATAAATTTTATAAACTATAAGACTTGACATGATTATGATATATCATGAATATAAAGTTGATGTGGAAATATACTAAATTAAGAACAATCCAAAAATAGATTAAAATTAATCATTACAAATATAATAAAATACCATTATTAAATTATGAGTATCCAAAATGTCTGTACACATGTTCAATACTAGTACCACAACTGTGTTGAGGTGTCGGTTCTTGGTTGTAGTTAGCTTACGAAACTGTAAGTCACCAAGTTACTCTAACCCTGTATTTGTGGTAAATTATATCCAATTAAGCAAAATATCTGCCAACGTGTCAAGAGATTCATCTTTCATGCTGCAGCCAATTGTAGTTACCGAATGTTTAACATATAATGTGATGCCATTTATCCTAGGTGAGTTACCGGGGTGTTAGGCCAGTAAAACAAACTGTTAGGCGTTTGCTATCAGAGTAATGCAGAAGCGGACACAGGAGAAGAAATTATGCAGATTGTTAAAATGGCAAGCATACTCTTGGCATTTTATGTTAGTTATGGGACCCAAATCCTAAGAAAGCTAAATTTTTTCAAATTTTCTAGTACTATATAAAATAGTAATAGAATTGACCTAGCAAAATACTTACAGTTTTTGCATAGCAATCCGCTCTTCTTTTTATTATTATTATTATCATTATTCCTTTATTTTTTTGGCTCTTAGGATTCCCATTTCAGATCGCCAAAATATTCAACCCTTTGTTTTTTTTAGGGCATATTCCATTTTTCTTCGTTGGTCGGAGCTCCTTACTGCTGTTTCAGCAGAAACATTGCAAGAACATTTTAGTCAATTAATATATAATCATTACTTTTATCTCAATTTAAGGCCTGGCTTTTTGCCTCTTTTTCCAGACAAAGGTTTATTCTTTTTCTTAACTTTTATCATAGACTTGGGAATACTTGCCAATTTGCTGTTGAGCAACCCCACTGAGGTGGTTCAACATCATTCCTCACATTCTTCCAATCCATGAAAAAGAGTATTTTAGTGAGCATTAATTGGGACATCTCAATATCCTGCACTTCTTTTTATTGATCAAAGGTTGGCTATCTAAGCAAACATAATGATTATTATTCTTATACTAATTACTTCGATTTTCATTAAAGTTTAGAAAACTACTAGTGGCTAGGATACAGTGGTAAAGTTGGTGCAACCGAAAGGTTCCTTTTCTGAGATTAAGCAAGCAATGGATGAGTCAAAGAATTGACAATGGTGAAACTTGTTAATATTCTAGTCTGTTATATATTGACAAAGAGTTTACTAATTGGTGCACATGTGACCCTTTCATTCGGGTTCACTATGCCTTCCACCAAGTGGTCATCAGTTTCATGATCATTTCTAGCAGGTATGGTAACTAGCCTCTTGGTGTTTTTCTGATACCTTGTGGAGCAAACTACTCCTAGTTCTTTCGAATCTTGTTTGTTTTGTTGCTGACAGTGAAAGATTCTTCACATGTACAGATCACTATTCACTAACAAAATTGGCTTAGTTCCGCCATATTAGTCTTGTCAATGTAAAACTCTTGGTTGGATCAAGTTAAAATTCATTCAAATTAAGTGGATCTGTGTATGCGTCGTCAACTTCAGCGTTACATGCAAATAATGAAAACTAATTTTGCAAATATAGCATATTTTACAATGTTTTGTTAAAACTAATCCGTAGTAACTATTGAAATTTCTTTACAGTTGAATTCATGTCCTAAAAGGCCAAAACAAAGAAACATACATATGTTGGATAACTTTTTCAAAAGCAACACCATAAAGCATATGTGCTCTGCTTCCCAAATATCAGTAAGCCTTTTAATATCACAAAAGTTAATTATATTAATGATCACATTCAAGAACACAAATTATGCCTTTAGTTATCAAATTAGTACTTTTGGAACAGATGCTACTAGCTGACTATGCACCCAATCTTAGTTAACTATTGTGTTTTATAAAATGCTGTATGGTGAGATGTTAATGGTTTCTTTATGAACTTATACCTATTTAAGAACGTGCACGAAGTTCAAAGCAAGAGAAGCTTTTGAATGTTGCAGTGAACAAGCAAAGTCTCTCTGCACAAGCCAGGTTGTCCTGTTTAACTTTAAAAACCATTTTTAAGGTACTACTTAAAGGGCTCACTAACACTAGGTTAAACGAAACGTAAAGCCATTGTTTTTACACGACCAAATTGTCAACAGTTCATACAATGCCAGAGTTTCTCGTCATTTTTCTCCTCCCCTATTTTTGCTCAAATCCGCGAAGTCCAACCAAGAAAGTCAATTTCCTTTACCAAGTTTGGATGGTTATTATTCTTGATTGCGCTGGAACTTAATTATGATGAATTTATCTTCATGATGACTTCTTTCAACATTATTTAAGAAATATATACCCAAAAAAATTATTTTGAGGAGAAGTTGATTTCCATTGTTAATTATGTACATTTATGTACATGCAAGTGTATCAAATTAAAATGATGTAACAAGTTTCTGTTTAGTAGGAATAAGTAGGACCATATATCAGCCGAAAGAAATAAGACAACGACCATTGTACGGACCCTCTGTTTTTAATTTGAGTTATATTATTTGCTCATTCAATTTGAGAGATACCTATATCCATTTAAAAAAAGGTGAGTCATATAATTTTGTTGTTATTACATCATATATTTTCAATTCTTTTTAACTCTGAAAATAAGATATATATATATATATATATATATTTTTTTTTTTTTTCAATGGTATAAAAATTATTATTTTTTTTTTAAATTTTCTTCTCCTTTTTATTACAAAATCATATTCTCAGCAAGCATAAGCATCAGTGTCGGTTTCAACAGGATTCCAGGAAGGTTAATTTAGACAATTCATCACATGAAAATCTGTTGAACCAAGGAAGCCTCCGGGGCCACAACTCAGAAATAATTTAGTAAACTCCAATAACAGTGTAACTCTCCGTCTAAAGTCCCCTCCCGCACCGCGGCGGTGTCTTATGTCCACCTCTCTAAGTCTCGAACACTTCTTTTCGATCTTCTTCGGTTGATTCACCCAAGCCAAGAAAAACCCACCTGCCCATGAGTAACATCAACACCAGCCTGATCTCAAATTCTCAATTCCAACCCAAAAATAAAAAACAAATAGCCTTTTCAGAAGACAATGCAAGAAGGATCCACAGCTGAACCAGAAGCAGCAGAAGATGAGGAACTACTGAAGCCGAATTGCCCTCATCATCAATGGCAAAATCTAATCTCAACCTCATGATCCACACCCTCTTGCTCCTCCTAGCCTCCACTCAACTCCCCACATCACCACTAGGTAACATCAAAAAAGCCACGAACTTTAACCAACCCCGTTTGTTTCTATGCTTGTTTCTCACTCCAATTCTTCAAATTCCCTTGCAGCTGATCAAGATCAACCCTCAACAACACAAGTGACCCAGAACAAGAAGCAAAACAACAAGTACAACAACAACAACAACAACAACGAAGACAAGCAACCGTTCGTGGGCGTGAACATAGGCACCGACGTGTCCAACCTTCTTTCACCATCAGAGATAGTTTCGTTCCTCAAACAGCAGAAGATAACGCACATACGTATCTACGACGCCAACGCCGACATCCTCGGAGCCTTGTCAGGTTCCAATATTCGTGTCACAATCAGCGTACCAAACAACCAGCTCCTAGGAATCGGTTCCTCCAACGCCACTGCTTCTTCATGGGTCCGCAAAAACGTCGTCGCTTACTACCCCAAAACCCTCATCGCCGGAATCTCCGTCGGCGACGAGGTCCTCACCACCGTGCCCTCTTCAGCCCCTCTTCTCCTCCCCGCCATTGAATCCCTCTACAGTGCACTCGTTGAATCAAACCTTCATAACAACATCAAAGTTTCAACCCCTCACGCAGCTTCCATAATTCAAGACCCTTTTCCTCCTTCTCAAGCTTTCTTCAACCAGAGCCTCAGCTCCGTGATCCTCCCTCTCCTTCAGTTCCTTTCCAGAACTGGGTCCCCCTTAATGCTCAACCTTTATCCTTACTACGTATTCATGCAGAACAAGGGTGTGGTTCCTCTCGAAAACTCACTCTTCAAGCCTTTGCCTCCTTCTAAGGAAATGGTGGACCCTAATACCCTTCTTCATTATAACAATGTTTTTGATGCTATGATTGATGCTGCTTATTTCTCCATGAAGAATTTCAATGTCACTGATGTTGTGGTTCTTGTCACGGAAACTGGTTGGCCTAGTAAGGGTGATTCGAAGGAGCCTTATGCAACAAAAGAGAATGCTGACACTTACAATTCAAACTTGATCAAACATGTTTTTGATCGAAGTGGGACACCTTTGCATCCAGAAACAACTTCCAGTGTGTATATATATGAGTTGTTCAATGAGGACTTGAGGTCCACGCCAGTTTCTGAGGCTAACTGGGGTTTGTTCTATGGGAATGCTACGCCTGCTTATTTGCTTCGTGTGTCTGGTGTTGGGGCTTTTCTAGCCAATGATACTGCCAACCAGACATACTGTATTGCAATGGATGGTGTTGATGGCAAGACTTTGCAGGCGGCTTTGGATTGGGCTTGTGGACCTGGGAGGGCTAATTGTTCTGAGATTCAGCCTGGGGAGAGTTGCTATGAGCCTAATAATGTGAAGAACCATGCTTCTTATGCTTTTGATAGCTATTACCAGAAAGAGGGGAAGGCTACTGAATCGTGTGACTTCAAGGGAGTAGCTATGATCACAACCAGTGACCCCAGTAAGTGCCTTTTACAATTAAGTAGTTTTCTTTTTTGGTTCAATTTGGAATTTTGGTGCTGCTTTTGAGTACAATTGCACTAGAAGCTTAATCCTCAATTATAAATTTGGCATGTGTCGGTCACTGCTTTCTGGGAATCTTTGATTTCAATGTGACACTGGATTTGGCTTGGCGCTTGAGGGGGAAGAGTTCAAATTTTCATGTGGCCATTATACTTTTGAATTCCTTCTTGTTGTGCATGATTGGCTTTACTTTAGGATAAAGAAAAGGCTTGTGCATTACTTTAAGGAAGTCCACTTAGTATTGGAAAGAGGGAAATAAAATTAAAATTGGAACTGTGGCACTGGCAAGGCAGTGATTTCTGAAATGAAAGGCATTTGTGAGTGGCACCCGCATGTTACAAAGGCACTTTGGTTGGCTTTACTTTTATGTGAAAAAATGAAAATTGAAATAAAAAAGGGTGGGTGTTAATGGCAGTTGATTGGGGGAACCATGATTTAGCAGGATGCTGGTATGTCTAAGAGCCCCTTGTTTCCCCTGACAATTGCATAGATTCTGACCATGTTTCGGGATTTCCTTAGTATATTAGTCAATTTCTTATTTTTCTATTTTTTAAATAGGCAGTTTTGGAAGCATTCTTGCTTGTAACCCAAGTTGATTAAGTATCAAGTAACACTTTCTCTATATCTGTTCAGGTATTGCATGTGTCCTATATGGGCACCACAATTTTTTGTGATTAACATTATTATTTTTGTTTTCTTGTGGGGAATGCCTTTGCAGGTCACGGAAGCTGTACATTTCCTGGAAGGTGAGAAAAACTGTGTGCTTAGTTGCCGTGTTGCTTTTTAGTTGTTATGCTTCTATAATTAATATCTTTATTGTTCTCTAAATCTGAACTTTGTTGTTTTTGTAGTTTAACAACTTCCTTCTTTATCTAAGTGTGTTTCCTCATTCAATGTGATGCAGCAAGCAATTGATCAACAATACAAAGCAAGTGGTGAACTCTACTCAATCAAGCAATGCAGGGGAGATGTTAAGGTTCAGAGCCTTTAGCAGCATCAAAATATGTGCAATTAATAACATTTTGCACATAAGCTTGGTTGCTGCTTTCCCCGCTATGTTGTTATTCCTTTTTTGAGGTGCAAATAATTCAATTTTTGGGGGGCCATGTGTATGATTATTTTGAATTCTTTGGAGCATGGATAAGATAAAAGGAATCGTGGATGATATGCAGGTCCAAACTTAGTCCTTAAGATAGATGCTTCCTTCTAAGAAAGTAGGGTGAATAATTTTCACGTGGGGTTCTTGTAACTAAATATTTATCTCTTGAAACTATATTTGTTAATTAATCTGTGTACTATATGTAACATAATGTAGAGGTCAACACTGGGTTGTAGAGGGCTTATGATCTTTTTTGTTCAACATTGCCTTTTGTTTACCCCTTCAATTTTCTCTATACATTTTCTGGGAGGAAACAATTGAGTTTCGAAGTAATTTTAATGTTTCGGCGATTAAATTTAAAGAAAACACATTACAATATACGCAACCGCACTCTTCAAAGGAGATTAGATCGTTTTGTTTGCTGGCCGCTGTTTCCTATCCAAGATTTCAATATAAGCAGTATTGACGTGATTGGGATGGATGCAATCCCTGTTAGTGTCTTTAGTTTTCACTTTTTACCCGGTTGGAAGAGAAATGAAGAAGTTAGTGCTCCCCCTTTTGCCTAGCGATCACTATGGATTGCTTTTGGCAATCTCTCTGCTAAGGAATGTAACGATAGTGAATGTAGCCGATGAAGGTGAAATGCTGGTTTTCATTGTTAGCTTTGTGTGCTGCGTGATTTCCATGCAAATTTTGATTGCAGGAAAAATGTGAATTCCCTATTTTGATAAATTATAAGCCTATCGTTTCGTGCTTGAGATTTTTCAAACGCAGGTTTTTATCAGTTTCTGAAGGTCTTAGCTTGCTTTTAGTGTCGCCGTTTGCCAAAACGATTAGTTAGTACGTTGAAGTTCCGTGTGTAGTAAAGCAAATGAAAAATGCTCAAAAAGGTTTAGAGCTGAAAAGAATTGCGTTGCGGTGAGCGTGGATCGAACACGCGACCTTCAGATCTTCAGTCTGACGCTCTCCCAACTGAGCTATCCCCGCAGGTTGCTCTCGGTCGACATGTTTGTATAATAGTGAAAGGAAACATTATTTTACTTGATTAGTGAAATAATAACCTCTGTGCGTATCCAATTTTTACTTTAAATTTTTTACATGCTCATTTGTGAACTTTACCTCATAGTGAAGAATACAGTATGCTTACCGCAACTCAACAGCAGTTTGCTACGGATTACTTCGATAGGAGGGATCAGATGAGTATATGATGTCATATGATTTTATCAATTGCTTAAGATCTAGTCATTTTTATGTGAACACCGTAATTATAAGCACACGACCTACCTTTTCATCAAATCAAAAGCGGTAGGCTAATCAAGATGCATGAAAGGAATTACCCGAGGAGCATCTTAAAGCAATTTAGTTACCAAAAATTCTTGGATACTCTTGGAGCACCACATGAATTATATTCATAATTAATAATAAATTGATACTTTAAATAATAATATAAATTAATAGTGGATCCTATCTTAAAATGTCATTCTATTATTTGCTATGAAGACATTCATGTGGTGTTTTATGAGTATCCTTGAGTTGAACTTTATTTTTAAGTAAAAAACAAGTAGCTGTCTGTTCTTATTGACGGTTAAATTTTGTGAAGTAGTTTTTTTATATAATTTAAAATTTATGAGAGGAATTACCTGCATTTTCTATAACTAATATCACATCTAAGGCGATTTACGAATATTGTGTGCATAAAAAATGTTATAGATTAAGAATTAAATTGTTGGTGCATTATTTACTGTTCCTATTTTGTTTCGATAACAAAGGCTAGCATAATTTTAATATTTAAAAAGTAGCGTTTGTAAGAAGTAATTTACAAAACAGTTACTTGTTTCATAAAATAATTACGTTAACAATATAAAATTGAATTCACAAAATAAAATGTAACAATCCAAGTTTACGCACACTTAAGAGGGTACGTACCATGGTAGAATGGGAGTATGCACTTTTTTTTATCTATGTAAGAACTTTCTGTGTTACATCTTAATGTTTGTAAGCTATTAATTTAAATGTCAGATGCATGTGAGCAAGGCAATTCATCAACTTCAATATCAACCATTAAAAGAAAATTGGACGCTAATTGAGTTTGCTGCATGGCACGAGAATCTGAGTTCGATCGAGAACTAAGAATACTCATGTCCTGTGAATATGGCAGGCCCACTTTGAACAATTGTTATCAACGCGCGCCAATACATGCGCTGACTCGAAAGTACAGACAAGTGACAACGCATTCCATTTTTCTCTGCTCACTCCTTAATAACAATGAGAAGAAGCAGTTGTGTTGGTTCTCTATTAACTAGCGCTATATCTTTGTTTTTGTTTTTGTTTTTTGTTCCCTCTCTGTGTGTGTGTGTGTGTGTGTGTGTGTGTAATATAACTGATCCAAAGCTTCATAACTAAAAACACTCTTTGTTTCTTTTATAAGTTCCAAGCACTATTCTTTGTGGTGGTGGTGGTGGTGAAGAAAGTGTGTTCACAATGACAGCATGCAATGCTCTTTCTTCTCTCATTCTTGTTGCGGCAATTGCATTCTTTTGTGCTGGTGTCAACTGTGAAGACCCTTATAGGTTCTTCACTTGGAAGGTCACCTATGGTGACATCTACCCTCTTGGTGTTGAGCAACAGGCTCTTTACTTCTTTTCCTTAATGCACTCTTTTACTTTCTTCTTTGTAGTAACTTGTAACTAACTAGTAACTGCTGTTCTTGTTTCCTGAAACCTCCCTGAGAGTTTTATCTGCTGTTACTGTTATTGTGAGCGAGAACTGCATTTTCTTCTTCATTTGTGGCTGAACAAACTGATGCTCAGTCGTTGTTAAAGATGTTTGAGTTCAATGTGGTTCTTGGTTTCAATTTTGTAGGGGATCTTGATTAATGGGCAATTCCCAGGGCCTAACATAGATGCAGTTACAAATGACAACTTAATCATCAGTGTGTGTAACTACCTTAGAGAACCATTCCTCATTTCATGGTACATTTCTTGTATCTTATTTCTGCTCTTTAGAGTCATTTTTTTGTTCATTTAATGCTTGTATTTGAAGCATTCTTTTCTACAAAAAAGATATTAATAATGAATCTTTGAGTACCAAAAAAATACCACCATTAAAAGTTTCTCCCCTTTTATCCAACAATACTGTGTTTTTCGCTTCTAATTTTTCATGTAGATCACGTGAACTTTTATTAGCCCAACAAGAAGAGAATAAACTAATGATAAATTATAAATAGAGCATGCAGGCTTGCTTGTCTTTTCTAGCCACTTTTGTCAAATTCATCTTTCTATTGGAAATCCATTTTTTAGCAAATAACCGATTAAGAATTCCATTCTATTTTGTATAATGATATGTTGTTAAATCTTAGTCCTATATCAATTAACAGATGAATTATATGACCTATGATTGCCCGATTAGCTACAAAATATGGATTTATTCGTTAACATATTCTATATGAGTAGCTGCCAACTGACTGATTGACTATATAATACATGTATCCATGTTATTTAAATATTCTATTTGACTAGCTTGGAATTTATAAAGTCACCTAACACATGCTAGATGTCAGAACTATAATACATGGTAGTGGAGAGGTTGTGTACAAAATCCAAAACTCCACAAAGAAGGTGTCCAGCCACGTGAGCCAAGACTTGTGAATGCTACCGTAAACATCTCGAGGATAATGCCACATGCACTAATTAAAGTTGACATATTTCTCAGTCTTAAACAATCTGAAGGATGTGTTTGTTGGGAATTCAAATATGAAGAAAAAAGGATCACATTGGTAAAGGAATGACTAAGTGAGTATCAAATTAGTGAAAAGATTTATAAACCCCAACATTAAAGTTTATAGTAAAGATGCAATGTGAAATACACTAGTGTAATTACTTGCTTGATCAATTATCAGAGATCACCCTTAGGTGATCTAATTTACATTATGTGGAACCTTCTTTTTCTGTGGATGGGGGGATAGCCAAAATGATGGCGTCTGATCATGGACTTTCAGAATTCTATCAACTTAAGGAATGCATCTGCGCTGTGCATCCAAAGATCAATTTAAAATGCATTTCGTCTAGCAGATTATTGAATGCAGCAACCTTTCAGAATTTATGGTTTTCCGTTTTCCCATAGTCTTCTTTTTCTGTCCAAGCTTGCCTATGGTTTTACAAGCATTTATTCATCTAATTAAACGATATGATTCATTGCAATTGGACGTTCTTAACATGTATTTTCTGCAGGCATGGCTTACAGCAAAGGAGGAACTCATGGCAAGATGGAGTTGAAGGCACAAACTGTCCAATCCCACGAGGGAAGAACTTCACTTATGTTCTCCAAGTGAAAGACCAGATTGGCAGTTTCTTCTACTTCCCATCTCTTGGAATGCAAAAAGCTGCCGGTGGATTTGGTGCCATCAGAATTTGGAGCCGTCATCGGGTTCCTGTTCCTTTTTCCCTCCTCCTGCTCAGGACTACACCATACTTGCTGGAGATTGGTTCAAGACAGACCATCGTGTAAAAACCATTTGCATTAATGCATTTGTTTCAATTCTTCCATTCACATCCCATCCTCATGTTCCCCTTAATACTTACTATTTCTCTTTGATGTTATAGAGACTTAGGCGAATCCTAGAGAATGGTCATAATCTTCCCTTCCCTCATGGACTTCTTATCAATGGACGTCGTTGGAATGGATTCACATTCACCGTTGATCAAGGTTGGTTGCCAAACAACTTGTAAAATCCTCTTTTTTCTTTGTAACACAATTTTACATTGTCATCCAATAATAAAAATCGTAAGAACTGCCAACATAATCCATTTTTTATGTAGTTACACATCATGATAGGCAATTTCCATGATTGCTATTGGATGACACTAGAAAAATATCAGTACATAAAAATTAGTCTCTAACATTTATGTCCGTAAATTTTTAAAAACTTAATGACTTTTATTGCATTTTGTATTTTCAATATGGCATATATATGCAGGTAAGACTTACAGATTCAGGATATCAAATGTGGGGCTCACAACATCCATCAACTTCAGAATCCAAGGGCACAAGA
Organism: Pterocarpus santalinus; assembly: GCA_031439595.1. Taxonomy (NCBI): domain Eukaryota; kingdom Viridiplantae; phylum Streptophyta; class Magnoliopsida; order Fabales; family Fabaceae; genus Pterocarpus; species Pterocarpus santalinus. The sequence continues at coordinate 59,406,357 of CM062530.1, forward strand.
TGATACTTGTGGAGGTAGAAGGGTCTCATACCCTCCAAAACACTTATTCTTCCCTTGACATCCATCTTGGGCAGTCCTATTCTGTGCTTGTCACAGCTGACCAGCCTGCCAAGGATTACTACATTGTTGTGTCCACAAGATTTACCAGAAGGATACGCACCACAACCGCCATCCTTCACTATAGCAATTCACATGAGGGCGTATCTGGTCCTGTTCCGCCAGGGCCTACCCTTGATATTGCTTCCTCTCTTTATCAGGCCAGAACTATCCGGTACTTTTGGTTAAGTTATTCTCTATTTGAAGCCTATAGTTATATTTATTGGTGCTTTCATGCACATGGAGCTTCATTATTGGAAGTTCCATGTTAATTATATAATAGTTAACAAGTTTAATTTTTATGCACTGTGTTAAGTGTTTTACATTGTCGAGTGTCAACCAATCTTTTATGATTGTATATGTGATTTTTGAGATAATTATGGTAAAAGTTAAATATTTTTAATCATTTGAAACAATATGATTAGATGACAGCATAGAAAACTTTGACACTAACATTGTATCAAAATTAGATCCATAGATAACACCTACTTCCTGCCTTGTTAGGGATATATATTGATCATAAAACCTTACCTCTTTTAGTTCTAAACCAATATTCAGCTGGAATTTACCGTTTCTTCCATTTTGAGGATCACTTTATCTTGAAGATCAATATTGAAGAAATGGTAGTATAGTCTGTACTTAATAATTAACTAAAAACTTGTTCTGATGTTCTGTTTGAATGCTGATCAAACAAACCAGTGGGAACCTGACAGCAAGTGGACCAAGACCGAACCCTCAGGGATCTTACCACTACGGATTAATCAAACCAACACGAACCATCATACTAGCAAACTCTGCTCCTTTCATAAATGGCAAGCAGAGGTATGCTGTCAACGGGGTCTCATATGTTGCACCAGATACCCCCTTGAAACTAGCCGACTACTTCAACATCCCTGGCGTTTTCTCTCTTGGAAGCATGCCTACCAACCCCACAGGGGGCAATGCTTACCTCCAAACCTCCGTCATGGGGGCCAATTTCCATGACTTTGTGGAGATTGTGTTCCAAAATTGGGAGAATTCTGTGCAGTCATGGCATATTGATGGCTATTCCTTCTTCGTTGTAGGGTAAGCTTATATTAAAATAACCATTTAATCATGTTTCTATATTTATATTCACTTGAGATATCTGAGATTTCATAATGTGAGATCATTAGGTTCGGTAATGGGCAGTGGACACCTCTAAGTAGAGCACGCTACAATCTGAGAGACACTGTTTCTAGATGCACCACTCAGGTAAAAACCAACCATTGTGTCATATTGTTAGCTAAATTATATGTGACTGTGAAGGATACTTACTAGGCTGTAGTACTGGTCTTTCTCCACAACCTATATATTATAAAAGTAATAATATTTGTTTAACTCACTTAAAAATATTAATTATTATATGTAGATTACAGTTTAAATAAGTGTAAATTTTAGTTATATGAGTGTCGAATCAATATTGTACCTTTTAAGTATAGATGTATTTTTAGTTAACATTGTTGTTGATACTTGCGTAACCCAAATTCACAATTATTTAAATTGCATTCAATATATGTCGATTAATATGCCTATGCACTATGTTAAAACAATATTTCTCATATTGTAATGCTTTTGTTTTCGTGGCAATTAAACTCAGGTGTACCCAAAGTCATGGACAGCAATCTACGTGGCGCTAGACAATGTGGGTATGTGGAACATAAGGTCTGAGCATTGGGCAAGGCAATACTTGGGGCAGCAATTCTATCTGAGGGTATTTTCGCCTTCGAAATCATGGAGGGATGAATACCCGGTCCCAAAGAATGCAATTCTTTGTGGCAGGGCGAGAGGCCGTCACACTAGGCCTTTTTAATCTAGGGTACATAGTCTCACTACCTTCGGTACCAATTAAAAAAAAAAAACTATTTCTTACCTATGTCACGAGAGGGTGGCATACATTGTGGTCAAGTTTACTTCTTGGATAGTGTAACATGCGGGAAATTTTTCGTCCAAGGGCTCACCTTGCGCTTTGAGTTATCGATGGGTTCTTCTCAATTTATTTATTATGGATGATTCACAGTCTGCTTGTGTATTAAGTATGCACTTTCATTTCATGATGAAGAAGGAAAAATCAGCATTTTTCAAGCACAAACCTTTGACCCAAACCCAATGCACAACATATCCCTGAGTTGATAAGTCATTTTAAACTTCAGAAAATTACAATCTGAGAGTGTAACAGCGTTCACGACCAAAAAGAGAAAGATTGTAACTGCAACCTAAATAAGATGAAATGAACTGCTTAAGAGTATGAACAATACAAATGAAATGATTATGTTAAAAGTATGGAATAATCAAAATAAATGTCAAAGATACCCAGAATTCAAAAAAATATTGGACTAGTGATATTTGATATCTTCCAAAACCCAGACACCTCGACACGCAGACACGGGAGAAAAAAAATTGTAAAAGAATATGAAAAAGGTGAAAAAGGACATGGGAGAGAAAAAGATCAGGTGGGTTATAGGTGTCTATCACATAGGCGTTATAAAAATCATTTCTGATAACATTGAATATCACCTCAATACTCGAAGGTGAAATTAACTAGTGTGAATGGAAACGTACCTATGCAAACACAATCTGTTATTTGATCTTTGTTCACGACCTTAAGTTCTTGTGCTATTGGGTTGCACCCAGATTTTTTTTTTATGCTTCCTACTGTCATATTAGGTGCTTTAGGAGATTAGATTGATACTGAAATAGATGAAAACTTTTGTCCTTGGCTATTGCAAAGTACGACCATATATATAGTCTCTAGGCAATTGATGGTGATGCTGAACTTGGTTGCATCTGTGGTTCCTAAGATCAACGAAATTCTTCTGCCACCACCGATGACATTGTCGTTACTATATGAAGAGAGTCATGACTTATATTATCACTCTTCTGCAGCTTTAGTTATTCAATAAAACTGTGATTGTGGTAACAGTACTTTGATCCTACTAAAGAGTACGCGCAAGTGGCAGACACGTAAGTGGTTAATAACGAGCACATAAACAAAAATTACTTTGGATACGTGTTGAAGAGGTTGATGAAACACGGTAAAAGCGGAGAAGAAAAATCTATCAATCAACTAGCTAGCATAGCAGATAACTCTTTTCTCATTAATTTAACGTTCATATATATGGGCTAATTTTGTAGTGTGTGAGAGATCTAGCACCCCAAAAAAAAGAGTGACAATGCGAAAGAGAAGCAAGTGATTCAAAATATGGCTAAATGTAGAAGACTGAAAGTGGAAAAACTGAAAATGGGCAATGTACATCAAAAGATAATTGTCAAGTAATGACGTATTATATAGTCATTTTAGGAATTATTTGTACAGATAATATTCACGATAGGCCTTATTGCTGCTACCTAATTTTGTGGCAGAATTCACGTGCGACCCACTATTGGACTTGAATTGCGACTCAACAATATATATAACATTACTTATTATTTATGTAGTTTTATCAAAATAAGAACATTATTGATGTAGTAATTACCTGTTTAATAACGTCTCTATTCCTCGATTAAAAAAATAAAAAAAATAACGTCTTTATTTCCTTTTTTAGTATAAACTAGTGTTCAAAGTTTATTAACTTCTGACTAAATTGGTTTTAATTAGTCAATCTACTAAAAAAATAAAATTTTTTTAAATAATAATTTTTTCTATTCACAAAATTTGAATATAAGACTTTGCAAAAAGAAATAAATGGGCTTATCAATTTTTTTGGCCAAAATCACATGTATTCTTTTATTAAAAATAATCTTGTTCAAATTGGATATAGGACTTCTACATGTGGCCAAAACTCTTTTTTTCAAGTTTTAATACAATTGCATATTCAAGGATTGAATCCAAGACATCTAGTTAAGCTAAAATAGCTCTCTATCAGGTGACCTATGCCCTCGTTTGTCAATTTGATTTTGCATCAACTTGATTTTACAATATTGGTTTTAATTAAAAAAAAAAAAAGAGAGTTAGTACTAACATAATTTATATTTAGAAACTTTTATCATAAAATTGATTATAACAAAATAAATATTATTTAATGATTTTAATCAAAAACACTTCTAGTTGTATAATTAAAGAAAATGAGCCGCTCACACTGTGGAAAGTTTCCTTTATCTTCAACTTGGTGGAAGGTTAAATTGGGTAGTTGAGAGTTTGATTTTTAAATTTAATTTTCCAGCGGCCAAACTAAACGTAGAAACAACAATTCTTCACTACAGTATGAAATGGGGTTTGACATAGAAAACTCGTTGGAGCAGACCCAACAAGAAAATATCCAAACACCAAAATATTTGCATTCAAGGAGGAAGAGCTAGGGTTTGGTGTTGACAATGCTAAACCAAACGTGCTCTTAAACCAACATGATACTAAAACTAACTCGGGTACCTTCATTTAATTTTTGAGTGAATGTTAATTTTAGTTGTTTAAACATGTAGGGAATAAATCATGTTAATTTTAGTTCTTTAAACATGTAGAGAATAAATCATCTTATGTAAAAATTTTATATAGTCTAGTCAGTGTAGATTTTTACTATTAACTAGATTCTTTTATAGGATCTAGATCCTGATTAATAGTGAAAATTTTCATATAATCAGGTCATATATAAATTTTCACATAGAATGATTCATTCCCAAACATATAGTATTTCACATTACATTTACTCTTCATTTATTAAAAACTATATTTAATTAGTTTTTTAATTTTAAAGGTTATTACTATGGATCTTTTAAAAAGCATCTTGATGTTAATTTAATTAGAATGACTCAAATTGACATTAAACGATTAATTTTATTTATTTCTAAATGAAAAAGCAACTTAATAGCACATACAGCTTTAAAATATGAAAATAAAAAAATAATTTTCATATTTTTTTAAAATATCTTTTAATTAGTACTTAATAAAAAATAATATATAAAAAATATACTTAATATCTTATAAACATATATAAACACTTTATTTAATAATTAAGAAAATTAGTTAAAAAAGATTTAGACTTATATTTTTAATCATTAGTAAAACAACACCATAGATCAGCACCGAAAAAAAAAAAAAAACAAACAACATAGATCTCAAAAGGACCTTATTCCGCTTAAAATTTATTACTAATTTTTTAAATTCTTTAACTTCTTCAACACATTGACTAAGATGCCGTCATACCTTTCAAAAAAAAAAAAATTAAAAAAGGTTGTCATACTTAAATGGGCTTCCCCCTGGCCCTTAATTAAAAAACATATTTTTTTTTTTCTAAAATATCAATATTAAGAGTTTATTAAATGTTAATTAACCTGTTATGATTTTGGAGCGATCCACTACAAGGTAAAAAATTTTTAAGTATTAAATCACTTGAATTAATCAATTTTATTTTATTTTTCACAAATATCTTCCACTAGAAAACAATTCTGTGTGAAATACAACCAGATATTAAATATAAACATCTCTTTTATTTTGGATTCAAACAATGATTTGCCATGATATAGAAAACTAGTCATTTATGTTAAAACCAATCCCTAGTGGTATGCTTGGACTAATCAAATGTTAGTGAAACCATATTATTTCACTTAAGTTTAAAAAAAAGATTTAATTTTTTTGAATAATGCTACACAGCTTAAAAAAACTAATAAAATCTAATTAGAATTCATCAATATCCAAGGGTTCTATTCTATATTGTAAAAAGTTAATACCCAAGAATGAGGTAAGCAGTACATGAGAGCTAAGAAGTAAGAGAGAGGGAAAATGAAAGCAAGATGAACATGATATCCATAAAGGATAAGACATGTGGAAACAAATCCTAAAAATAAAACTTGGAAAGGGAAAATTATGTCACTTAAGTGATTTTGTCTAGTTCAAATAGGATTGTTTCTAATAAAAAGATACCTATGATTTCGACAAGAAAAGAGTCCTCAAAATTTAAAAATAAAAAAATAAAAACCCACCGCAACTAATGGACAATCCTAGGTAGTCAAAGTCGGTGGTTCATTTTTCTCCATTCAAAACATTTTAACAATATTAAATTCCTAATCAGTATCAATTTCAGTTAACCAAAAGTCTCATTTAAAGAGAGTTGTTATTTGTACCACTTCAATGATGGACACCCCTAACACCCACTCACAAAGTTAGAAAAAAAAATTATGAAAAAAAGTAAAAAGTGAAAAAAAACAAGAGGAAGAGGAGAGAGATAGAGAGAGGGTGTCAAAGTATGTAAGAGAAAGTTATGTACAAAAAATATTTCTCTATAAATTACATTGGAAATTAATCAACATGAGGCGTCTCGGCAAGAACTCCCAATAGTGCACTTCCAATGAAGCATTAATGGTTTTGTGCTTGTAGATTGGAACGCAATTACCAGTTTGGATGCAATGTCATTGAAAGAAATTAAATAGATTCAAATTTCAAAAGCAAAAGAAACTGTCTGCTCACAATGACCGAACACTGGCTTGTAAGGTGATTAAACGCATATCCTACCAAAAATTAATTGATTTATATTTAAATATACTCATACTAAAGTTGATAAATCCAAAATTAAGTGAAAGTATGAGCGAAGTTAGTGAGATATAGTGTAAGAATCTCTCTGAGGGTGCGTCAAAAAGAATCTCTCTGAGTTGATGAGTTTTTTTTCCCTGAGTTGAGACAACCTTTTAATCTGTTCTCCATCTTCTCCATGCCATCCATTCACGGTGTCCTTTGTGCTTACGAAGCCACGGAAACACATGTTCCTAATTCTGCCAATCTTTCCAAGGGAATATTCCCTCACTCAGAAACCGCCTTAGCTGCATGCGTTTGCCTTTATACTTTATACTACATCCTTTATGAGTAATATTATTTATACTGCTGTTTAGAACATCTTTAAAAAAATATCTTAAAATATATCTTAAATATTAGTTAAAGAAAAAGGATAAGATTCATCCTTAATTAATATTTAATGAATAATTCATATATTTTCTTAAAAATATTCTAAAAAATGGTGCCACTAATATTTTTCACCCCTTCTCTTATTTCTCTCTCTTTCTATTTCTATTATGTGTATGTATTTGTGTGTGCGTGTGAGCGTCATCATCGCCATGGCATGGAGAGAGATCATCAGGTCCAGACACTCGCACCTCATCTGGCTTTCAGTTCAGCCATTTTGGCACTGTCTGCAGAAGCTTCCATGCATGATGCCATCATTGCCATGCATGCCACCAATCTCCATGCCTTAATTTACATGAGAACGCCAATGGCAACTCCAAATATAACGAGGTGTAAGCATGGGAGGAAAACCCGACATGCGGAGCATGTCTACGTGGCAACACCTGATTGGCCCTCCTCGAAGGGGCATGGTGTGAATGTGCAGTGGCCAAAGTATATGGCCTGAATATAGGGACCTTTCGGTAGTGTCCGGAATTAAGAGGTTTTATTTGTTCATTGAAATGCATTGGCTTGGCTTTATAATAAAAGGGAGGGAAAGCCGGGGCAAATTGATGTCGGTTTCTCTGGGACATTCAATGTTGCTTATGTCATGCATCTTTGTACACTATAATCACTATGTCTTAAGATCACACTCTTTCTTCTTAGCCAGCTACCTTTCCCATTATAACTTGAGAAATTTGCAGGTGTTGTGGCAACAATAAAAAGGTAGTGTTCTTTTGTTTATAGTTTGACACTTTAATCTTATGGTCATTATTGACTCTCACATCTGTTATATTTTTAGTATAATAATTGAGATATTGAACTGTAAATAGAGATATAGAACAGAGTATTGCTTCTTTTTTTTTTTTTTTTAACTAGAAGCACTTAAGAATTTTTTCTTATAATTTTGTTATCTTCAGTTCCAATATTTTTCCAGTTTTTATAATGTAGCTTTCAAAAATTTGATATCAGGACTTCCCACTTCTATAATAAAATCTATTTCTTTTGGTTAGAACTATATGGTAGTAGATGACTGTAACAGCATTCAGGTTGCAGTTAATTTTGACCTGGGAACTAGGTTGGGATTTTTTTCTCACTTGGTATAATATTTTTTTTTCTGGCATTAATTATTACCCTCTCTTAACAAACATGTCAATCAATTAACCAATTAGTGAATAAGATGAAAAAACTGATCATTATCGGTGGAATGATTTATGGCGAAGAATATGCTATCTTTTTTTTTTTTTGCTCTCTTTTTCTTTTTCCTTGCTTAGTATTTAATTATTTACATTGGTCTGTTGTTCTTCAATAATATTTGTAATAATAAACAAGTGTAGGGAGCTGGTTCTTTTCCTTAAGAGACAAAGAATGTCTGGAAAAGACCCAAGGAATGTCTAAAGAAAATGATATCACAAAGACCCTCTGAGATGGAACGGCCCTTTCATTTTTTTAACCTTTCATTTTCACCCAATCATGAAGGCATTTTAGAACCCAAAAAAAAAAAAAAAAAAAAATAGCTCTCTCAGTTTCCGTGTCTCAAAGTTTTTTTTTTTTTTTCCTTTTATCCATCAAAACTCTGTAGGACTGTAAACTGACCCTTCCAAGAGAGGGTGACACAAAAGCTGCACTAAAAGACAAGCCCTTCAGCAAGAGGGTCTTGCTTAGTATTTATTCTCTTTTGTTTCTTCATAGACCACCTTGCACCCCTCCCCTCCCTCTCCCTTCCTTTAGCATAAGTAACTCTCATGACCCTCAAAGGAAAGAAACAAAAATAAATATTAAATATAAAGTGTTCAATGAAGAAGGATGAAGAGGAGAGCTCTCTCAAAGGTTCTCCAACTCCAACTATGTCTTCTTCCTCTTCTTCTCTTGTTAGCAGTGTTGTTGATAACCCTTCAAGAGCTATTCGCCAAGGTTTTGGTAATTTTCATCATCAGGTTCCAGAGATAAGCCTGAGATCACCAATGGTTAGGCCTTATGTTCGATCAAAAATGCCTCGGCTTCGTTGGACACCAGATCTCCACCGTTGCTTCGTGCATGCAGTTCAAAGGCTTGGAGGAGAAGACAGTAAGCTCTTTTGCACTTATGTATATTATATATATCAACATTATTTAGAATATTCTTCCTTCACTCACTATTAATGAGTTTCTCTCTAATTTACAGGGTGATTCATATCTTGTTTTAAACAAAACCTTAATTTTTAATTAAAATCTCTTTTGTTCTTATGAACATTTTTAGTGCTGCTGATATGGATCGATTTGGATTTACAGGGGCCACGCCAAAGTTGGTTTTGCAGTTAATGAATGTTAAGGGGCTTACCATATCTCATGTTAAAAGCCACCTTCAGGTAACTCTTCTCCTCAACCACGAATACAGAGTGATGGTGGAAAAAAAGCGTTACCATTTCACCTCTTGTTTTTCCTTCTTTTTTGTTTGAACTTCGAAGAAGAAAAAAATATTAAAAAATAGATAATACATTTTAAATATTATTCATAATTAATATCCATGGCTAGTTTAAAGTTTGAAGTTCCCCATTGACAGATGTACAGAAGCATGAAGCACGAGCAGATGAGTCAAGGTACGATTGTACTGTGCATAAGTTACTTACATGCATGTACAGAGAGCCCATGTTTGCATCTTCTAATTGGAGGAAATAGCTAGCTGTATAGGACATTAGACATTTTGTTTGGTGCAATAGAGGAAATTAGATCTGTAAACACTTAAAACAAGATATCCGTGTACAGTGACATACATATATGGATATAGATATACATGATACAATGAAGAATAATAAAGGAACCAACCAGAGATATATATATCTATATAGTGGCGTCACCTTAACTGATTGATTCCCCTTTTCCGTGACCAAGCATATGAAAGCTACGTTACGTCAAATATTCTTCGAGATCTTGTTCCCGGAAAATTAACAGTTAGTATTGGACTGCTACTGAAATTTCCTCATCAGTTACCTCAGTGAAGTAGAAAATTTCCTAAAGAAATTATATGCATTAAAAAACATGGTAGAACTCGTTATTAAACTGATTGTCCTTAATATATATACGAAGCTTTGTCTGATAGAATTTCAAGCATACATATTTACCAGCGGCAAAGAAGAATGATATGGCACCGGATTTCATGCCTTCTTCATTTTCCTCAACCTTTGAACCAAGCTACGGTCAACAGAATCTTCTGCAAAGGAGCTGCGCAACTCATAATACCGAAGAGCTTGCTCGCACCAAACTTCAAACTCAATGGTATTTCTAATTTTCTCTTATTTTTTATCTTTCTTCTATTTTCGTTGGTTTTCACATAATTTTTTTGAACTGTATATTTTCCATTATAATTTTAGAATTTATTTATTTTTTCCGTTGAGAAAGATGTGGACATCTTGCTCCTCCGTATCTCTCTATACTTATAAGAAAAAAAATATATAATTAGGTGAAAAACTAGCATCATATTTTAGTTTATATGTATAACTTGTTATTATTGTGAGTAGTAAATTTTTTTTTAAAAAAAAGAGATAAAATAATGTATACGATTTTAATTGGTTTAATCACATGTGTTTCACGGCTTTTATACCAAGACATCAACACAACGTTTAACAACAAAATTGTTTGAAATAGCTTACAAGGTGTATTGCAGTTAATGACATTTTTTTTGTGAAATATACAATTCTCTGATTCACAATAAATGTAAAACACAAATGTGAGAAAAAGTTGCACGACACAATAACATTATTTTAAAAATAATTTTAAACTTTTAGTATAAGGGAGTACTTGGTTAGGGAGTAAAAATAGGAGGAAATTTTATCATGTGTAATTTTACACATAAAATTCATCTATGAATAATTTTCTCATATTTTTACCCCCCAACCAAAGAAAAAAATTTCAATGTCTACAATGATGTAATACCTTTTTTATTTTGTGATACTCAAATTTAAACTCTTCTTGCTAAAAATATGACTACCTCAATTTATACATTTGTTTAAAATGAAGAAGGTTGTATTTTCCCAAATTCGTTGACTAACTTAAAGTGAAAATTTCTACACCCAAGCAGGGCTAAAAACCGTAAAATATGGCGAGCATCTGTATGTGCACTTCATTTGAAAACAAAAAACAGGCTGTAAAATGAAAACAATTAAGTTTCACAAGTACGTTACAAGGCAACTAATTTTGTTCTCTTATGGCAGGAATCATCACGAGCAGGAGTCTCGCAATGCAAACCGAGGGAGTGATCAATCCATTATAGTTTGTAATGGCGATGAACAGAAGACGCACACCTACATCATCTTCCAGGATATTTTCAGAAGCCAGACTGTCCAAGTAATCCTTCCCTCTCAATTTCTCATTTACTTATAGTACGTTTGTGAGTTGGATTTAGAGGAGAAGTAAGGATTAATATATATTTAAGAATTTTCCTAAAATTATTGAGAGATTTTGGTGGGGTCAAAATGTAAACTTATGATTTTATTCTTATCAAAATATTAAAATTATATATATCTCATTTGAGTTATGTTAAATATTTTGATAAAGAATAAAATTATAAAAATATATAATAAATCATCTATTTTAAACACTTTATTCTCCTTTTCCTTAACCTTCCTTCTTGATACCATCCTTTAGTGGCGAATAATGATCAAAGCCAACTTATTATCAGATAAACAAAAAAATATTAAATTAAATAGTGAGAATTTTATTAGTAAAATTTTTGCTAGAATAATATGATATTATTTATAATCTTTGAATGGATAAGTGATTTTTGCGCGGGTTTTCTGAATTTTAATGAGGTTTAATAATAATTCTGATAAATTAATAATATTGATTATATAACTTTGCTAAAGATAATTCATACAAAGTTAAAAACAGTTGATTCCATTTTGTTTATCAGGAGAACAAAAATCCCCCTGAAAAGGGGTCCTTAGGGACTGCTGGTTACAAAAGCGACCATTCAAGATTCGAAGATATAACCGCGATAGGAAAGAGAGTGGGTGAAGACATGCTGTCCCTGTCACTGAGCTCAAGAGGTTTGCATCCGTTCTTGAATCAGAGCCACCCCAGTCCAGATGTCAATGATGTCTCTCTTGAGCTCACGCTCTCTTAAATTCATGCACATAATTAATAACAAGTAACAACAAGCCTTTTCAGCACATCTTTGACTGTGCATGGCCCCAGAAGAAATTGTAACACTAACTGTAGTTCAGCTCCATCTATGCCCCATTATCACAAGTAGAGAGAGAATATTTAGTATATTATTAGTAATTACAATATGCCCTGCATTTGATCTAAAGGCTCTGTAATATTACGTGGTCAGATACCCCTTAAATGCCAGTAGCTGTAGTGTTCTATTTACAATTTTGGACTGGCTAGCTGCTTGTCCAATTTGCACCATTTTGTTTGCTGTTTTAAGAGGCATATTCAGTCTTTGGCACTTAATTAATAATGAAGTTCGTTTAGACAATAAATATATAAATAAATTGTTGAATATCAAGTGATATTGAGGAGGGAGTCCATGAATATAACCCAATATTATATATTTAAGTATGAAAAAATTCTTAGATATTGTTATAATTAAAAAATGTTGTCATCTATACACAATTCAACACTTGTATATCATTATTGTTTTCCAGTTTCAATGCATTTTAACACAATAATTGCAGTGTTGAATTATGAATAAATCAGAATATAATTTTTTTTTGTGTAAATAATTAAGAATTTCTCTTTGTTCGCAGTAAAATGGCGTACAAGATTTATGCTTTTGTTTCTATACCCCACTGACTTTAGTGTACAAGACTTATATATAGGTTTGGAATGATTTTTCTTCAGTTACTACATATATAGCGTCCATAGGGTAATGTGAGCACACCCCACTGGAGTGCCAAAACTACTAAGGGCACCAGGCAATGGCGTCAGTAAGTAGCTAGCTGTTCGACCACATATTTTACGTGGGACAACGGCAAAACTTAACCCCCCAACAGCTAGCTCCTCAAGTCTCGCGTGTATATATACGAGTTCAGGAGCATCTGTATATTCTATGTCTCTAGGCACCAATCTTGTATTGCATAACGTTGTACCTAACTAATAATCATGATTTCCAAGTTTATTTTGCTTGCTTTTCTTGCTATAACTGCTTGCTGCCTGGCCACTAGTGCCAGAAAGCTTGGTGAATTTGGTGAAGAGAGGGCATCTTTTCGCCAATTGCAAGGCTATGGTGATGGTCAAGGTGGCGGTGCTGCCGGAGGCGGGTACGGAGGTGGTGCCGGTGGTGGCCTGGGAGGCGGTGGAGGGTATGGCGGCGGATCTGGCTTTGGGGGTGGAATTGGAGGAGGGTATGGGCCAGGAAGTGGGCATGGAGGATTTGGAGGTGGAGGAGGTGGTGGTGTGATAGGAGGGGGATATGGTGGTGGCATTGGAGGAGGAAATGGAGGGTTCGGTGGTGGTGGTGGTGGTGGTGGAATAGGTGGTGGTTACGGTGGTGGAGCTGGTGGTGGCGGGGGCGGGGGTGGAGCTAGCGGTGGTTTTGCTAGGGGCATTGGTGGAGAGTTTATCAATCGGCTACGACCATGATTTCAAAATTTCCCACTATACTTTGTTTTGTGATCAATCAGATGTTCGCTTCCTTGATTTGATGATTTCAAGCGCATCTAAATTTAGATACGGGCTGTTATTAGCATTTAGAAATAAGCCCCCACTTTTATGAGCATATATTGAATAATAGAAACAAAATCTTTCGAATAAGTTACTTGTCTTATCGCTGCGCATATATTATTATTACTATTACTATTATTTTTCCATATTAATCTCAACACTGTTAGCCCGAGAAAGAGCTTGAATCATGCTAAGATTGATGAATGAAATTTGTTAGGAGAAATTTTATATGCTCTGAAGTAAGAAAAAAAATAGTTATAGCTTGAAATATTATTTATATTTTAATAATTTTATAACTCATTAATATCTCTTATTTTTACTGCACTTTTAGTGTAATACTTGATAGAAAAAAAAAAAAGCTAATGTGCTAAATAATAAATAATATGGAACTTTTCTTCTTTTAAGAGTGCTAAATTCATGTAAAAAATAAATAAATAAATTATGTGTTCAAGAAGAGCACTGACTTCAGATAATTTATTTCAAATATAATAATAAAATTTTGAAATCAAACTCCGCCACATATGATTAAACAATACTCTATTTATCGACAAGATATTGGTCTGAGTAAAAGAGATTCAAGTCTCTTAAACATGTGATTCTTAGTTTAATTTTGAGATAATATATATGGAAAAAAAAAGCACTAATTAAAAAATGTCTTTACTTCAACGAGTGATTAGATCTTAAAAGATTAATCTTTTATATGTTAAATTAGAGGATATTTAAAAAAAAAAAAAGGGAAAACAAAAGACAATGCTCCCTTGTATGACACAAATCAAAAAGAAAAGGGATTTCATATACATCTGAAGGAGGAAAAATTGTGCTCGCACCAACTAATTATCTTTTAGTATCTTTCTCTATCGAGTCACATACAAATCTCATTCACAACCTGTTATTTTAATGATTTACTACAAAGGTAGTTGAAAGAGTGAAAGAGCACCTCTACCGCGAACGCGATGAACTGAATTAGGTTATAATAAAATGTAATCGAAGGACAAACACACACACACACATAACAAGTGAACCAAAAGGCATCACTGTTTCGTAACAATTTGACAATAGATATTAATTGGGTAAATATCAACTACACCCTCTGAAATTCCATAATGTAGTAGAAAACCCCAAACTTACACAAATATTCATTCTGCTCCAACCGCCACATAGACTAACGTCCACTGTTAGTCCCCATCACACAATCTGAAGCACGGTAAAAATGTCAACCACCGTGAAGGAAACTCATTCACAAAAATTAACCACACTCATCTACCCCAGTTAGCATGATATTTTCGCGTGAAGTCAACTCTTCACCTTTTCAAGTAGGAGCATCTCACTCTCCCAGCCACCTTCCTTTGCATGAACCATTGCGAAGCTCGATCCTCGGCCGTTGACTATGCAAAATTCTGCTTTTTCATGAAAAAATATTCATGGTAGTCTTCATTGTTTTTTTTTATTTTGGCAGATTGGTTCATCAAGTTATGATTTTCCTTTTTGGTTTTGATTATGTATTTTTGTGTTAACTCTATACCCATTTTTTGAAGGAGATGGTGGCACAAATGGTGGAGGAAAATGCATCAAGCAGAGGGAGGAGTGAATCTAACTATGAGGTTCCGTTGTCTGAGCTATTCTTTTTTTGAAAAAAAAAAAAAAAAAGCTCCTGGCCACATATGGCAAATGCGTCGCACGAGCTGAAGGCCATGAGCGGCTGTGGCCTGACATGATTTCACCGCCACCACCACAAATGGGGAGAACATGAGGCAGTGGCTGGTTGTTTGGGTTTCCATTATTTTCGACGGAAAGAGAAGGATAAGTGACGGATCTTTTTCTTGTCATTTTCAGCGTCCATGATGGTCCATAAAAATGATTTCCCATGGTAATACCACACTTTCTTAAGGGCTACTTTTCTCCGTAACGGTCCACTCTTTTTTTTTTTTTTTGATAACTACTACGCGACTTAACCATTTGGAATATTCCATTCACTCATCTGTTAAATGATTAAGCAATTAGGGTTGACTGCAATATTTGTATAAGTTTTAGGTTATCTACTATATTATAAAACCTCATGAGTAGGGTTGAAAGTGAGTCGAGTTTGAGTTTCGCATAACTCAAGATCTACTTGTTAATATTATGCCGAACTTGAGCCTAGGTTCGAGTTTAAAGTGAGCTTATTTTCTAAGTTTGACCTTAGCTCACCATAAGCTCAAGTCGAGCCTAAGTTAGCTCACGAGCTGCTCAAACTTAATGAGATTATTCAAATTAGATATAAATCAAATTTTTTTGACTTAATAAATTATAGAATATTTAGTGGTAAGAATATAGTCTTAACAACAACAACAATAATAACAAAATCTAATTTTACATATATAAACATATACATATATATACATATAGAGTTAGCTCACAAGCTAATAAATCGAATATAGTAAAGTTTAAGTTTGACTCATTTAATAAACGAGCTCAAATTACTAACTCAAACTTGACTCATGAGCCTAGATTATTGAGCTATTAATGAATCAAGTTAAAAATAATTCACGAATTAGCTTGATTCACTTTGAGCCCTACTGAGGGTGTACAGTTGCTATTTACCCATATTCATTTTATAAAATATTTTTCAAGCTTTTATGGAAATTGAAAACAATTTTTTCAAAAAGAGTACATTTCTTCTATCTAGCTAAATAATAGCGATTTTCATCGAAATTTATTTCTAAAAAATAAAAATTTAAAATTAAATAATACTAAATGAATAATATTAAACACTTTAAATAAAAAAATGAATAACTTCAATTAAAATTTGTCAAAAGTTAAGAATAATTGTTAAGCAAAACTAAATAATTAAATAACTTAATTATTTTAAAATTAATAATAATATCAATAACAGCGCTCTATAATATCTTCCTTTCAAAATATAAAGCCCACCAATTTCCTAATTTAGCCCCCCAAAAAAAAAGTTACTTGATTTGAAACCCAGAAATTGATGAAAAAGGTTTTTTCGCTTTAAAAGTGATAGTTGTAATCTGAAATTAAAAGAGATATGAGTATATAACACATTTCAGAATTTCAAAATCAATTCTTTATGTATATTTTCTTTTCTCTGGAATTTGGATGTAAAGTTAATCATGGAATTTAATTATGGAGAGAGAAAATCTCTCCAACTCCTCAAGTACCACTCCAACGGTTGGGCCACCTAGGATCTCCTAGACAGGGAGGGAGAAAATGGGTGTATAGAGCACATATTCAGTTGAAATGAACTCAAACTTAACTCAAATTTTTTTGACTTAGCTATTTTTCTAGAAAGGTTTTGCTAAAGGCATTGGTTAAGATTTTTAAAGTGGAAGATCGTTATTGGAAAAATAAAATTTTTAAGATTTTAAAGCATTCAATGTATTGAAAGTTTTAAAATTTTCTGTCATTGGAAATCTTAATCAGTGCTCATAGTAAAACTCTTTTTAAAAGAATAAAACCTCATTTATGTCCTTTACATTTAGTAAAAATTTCAATTTTGTCTCTAAAATAGAATATTAGAGTTTTCTTTCCCCAATTTCTCCTATCTTCTTCTTCTTCTTCCTATGTTCTTTTCTTTACTACTTTTCCACCACCACCACACTCCCCCTCTCTTATTTCAAATTCCCCCTAATTGCAAGAAACAAATTCAATAAATTACTCACCAGCAACTAGCAGCTACCAAACACTTGCTACAACACAACACAGGAACAACTATTCCTAAGTTAAAGAAGAAATACTTGGAATAAGAATAATAATGGAGGGTCCTATGATCAATGAGTCCACATTCTTCTCCACCAATCCTTCCTCTTACTCCTTTTTCGAGATTCGGCCTACCACCGCCATTACCACTCACCCTCCTCCCTTCTACGCCAACCTTGACCACTCCACCCTCACTTATCACCATACTTACACACCTAATCACAATAAGATGAAGGACTCCTCCTCCACCAATTATTATGAGCTGAGCTAAGTAGCTAGTTACTCTAATTCGAACTCTTATTGTTGAAGTTACTGACTCTAAATCTGAATCATGATAGCTTGTGTTTCTGGCTTTGGAGCAAAATGATTCTTTTAGCATGGTGGTGAGAAGGAGAGGGTGTGATAAGAGTTTTGTTGGTGTTGTGGTAGTGTGTGGTCGAAGGGAGTAAGGAAGGTTGTGCAGTTAAGAGTAGAAGAGTAACAAAGGATTAGAGAACATAAGAAGAAAAAGAAGAAGAAGATGGGAGTTAGGGAATAAGATAGTTGGGAAAAGAAAACCCTAATCTTTTATTTATATCGCTAACGTTTCACAAATATTCCAATGTTGTCATTCTCATAGGCACATCATCATTTTCCATCAGCAATTTAGATGGCATCTACAGGAATGACAACATTGAAATGTTCGTTAAATATTAGGGACATAAATAGAGCAAAACAAAAAATTTAGGGACAAAATTGAAATCTTCGCTAAACAAGGATATAAATAAGGCTTCACCCTGAAAAATATAAACTCAATTTAATAATGATTGGGTCAGATCAAATTAATTAATCTTATATTTAAACTGTTAGAAAACATCATATAAGCGCAACGGAATAAACAAACAAAATTTTTCATCATATGAAAACATCCATATATGATCGAAAGACACTTATGAAATCATATCCCATGAGTTTGGTATCACCTCGTGTTATTTAGAGAACATAAATAACTAAAATTATAAGAGATTGTACGAGACATTTACCTCTTGAAGCGATGCCCCATAGAAAATTGATGTTCGTCTCACGAACACACAGTTGCACAACTGCATGACCTCTAGCTTATCTACACTAACACAATTCACTAAGAAACTCCTCTTCTTAATCCAAGGTCTGTTCCTTGTTGCCCTCTTGTAGAACAAAAACCTCAGATGACTTTTGAGTAGGTGGTGGTGTCAAAGAGTTTTTCAACAAAAAGAGAGAAGTTTTTATGCTCAAAGGTTTCTGTCTCATCCATTGGCCCTTAGCTTGCTCTCTTTATTTATTGTAATCAATAGTGGCCTTTCTTTTTCTATACTCTAGGGTTACACTTTTGCAAAATATGGGTTGACATTTATGCTATAATCAATTTCCAATTGATTCCTATAATAAACACAAATCATTTTAGAATAGAATTAATTCTCAAATAATTCTTATTTTAAATGGCCAATGTAATTTTTTATATTCATCAAAAATTAACATTTATTAATACATAAGTTATCTCATATCTTACATTAACCCAAAATTAGAAAAGATCAAAATACCCCTTAACATGAGTTTCTAAAATATGGACTTTCTATTTATAGAAACTTTTCTTATGAGGATCCACCTTCACCCTGGACTTGACTTCAGGATGTGCTAGCAACATTGTAATCAAATTACAAGTCTAATCCAATAATTAAATTCTAATTAACTATTTTAATTAGAACTAACTCATTCTTGGCTAGTACTTGTCCTATTGTATGCGACTAACTAGGTTCATCTACAATGAGATTATAAAATCAACCTTTTGATTTTATTGGAAACTCATTTCCGTACTTAAAGTAAAATTTCCAAAATACTCTCGACTTTCATAAGTCATGGGTAATACTTAGCACAACATACCATGACCACCTAAGTAAGGACGAATATATTAATTAGAATATTCTGATGAACAAACGATCATATTTACCATACACTCAAAACCTTTCATTATAGCATCTCGGTCCAGCAAGGGTCATGGATAATGTCAAGCCCTATAGCTTAGACCATATGGACTATCTAGGTTTCTATTCTTCGATCAATAGGACATGAAATAGAAACTCTTTTCATTTAAGTTCGAGTACCTTGGCCAAGGATTTCATGATCAAGAATAACCCCATATCCATAGGACCTATCCTCGTTTACTCGAGGTAATGGATTCCTTCTTGACTGTTCACCTATCTCTATACGTAACTAACTATAGCCACAAACTGTCTAATACTAATGCATAGCACAAGTATATAAGTAGTAACAAACTATAGTTACCTATGTACAAGATAACTATGTCATCTCAGGTCTAAGGATTATATGCATTAATATGATCTAGATAATATTTTATTGACATTAGTAAAATACTATGTGAATATTATCAATACGTCATGTTCGACCAACTGATCATATATGTCACGTCCCAACACAGGCCGTGACTGGTGCATAGGGAAAAGTCCCTATGCAAGACTATCACCACAGACTTTTCTTAAAAATTTAGGCAAAGTCTCCTCTGTATTCAGGACTATTCCCCAAAGACAGAGCCTCTCTTTGCACAAAGAAACACAAACACACAATCCATTGGGGATCCAGGCATTTTCATAATGCACCTCATAGCACGTAGTATAAAAGTAAAATACAAAATTACAATTGTTCATCCAAGATACATAGCTTTAATTCATTAAAAACCAATCCTTTAGGAAATCCAACAATTGATATACATAATTAAATACAACCACAACAACCATACAATCAGGATAAGGCCGGATCCTGCCTATAATACCATGGAGCTATAATAATCTAAGAATTTCCCAAACTTAAATAATTACAGAAATGCCCTTGGATAAAGAAGCGCTCACCAAGATTATAAGAATACTCTACTGAAGGACAAACACTTAGATCAATTGGACACCTGTAATTGAAAAAGAAAAGGGAACAACAGAATGAGTTTATAAAACTTAGTAAGAGATAGAATATCACTAACCCACATGAGATAATGTGCAAACTTATAAATATTAAGGTAATATAATAATATGTATAATAAAACCAAAATAGAAATCTTAGTCAAACATTGTCCAAATTTTCTTTTCCAAAAACACAGAGTCCATCTATTCCAGGATAATCAGGCAGGAATTACACTTAGGTGGCTCTTTCTTTGTGTGAATCTCGTAATCAAGCACGCACCATACTATGTGTATGGCCGTGTAATGTCCATCACGCATCACTCCCTTGAATGGCTGTGTAATACATCATCCTAGGTGCACCCAAGGCCAACGTCTACTGCCGTTAGTCTACAGATCCTGCCCTAGACTTTCTCAAGTCTTTCTTTTCCATTATACAGAATATTTAATAAAGATTGTTATAAAATATACCAATATACCTTATATAAAACAATAAAATCATAACTTCAAAGAAAAATAAAACTTTAACATTTTAATAAATAAAAAATGAACAAAAATCCAAAGTTTTTATCCAAAAACCTTTCACTTTACTTTTTACATAATCGTTCATAAATCAGATGCAGCGCAATCCATACCAAGCCATATACCATTAAGTATATCAAATCCTTTCAAAATAAGGACAATTTTCCAAGGTTTAATAGGAAACCAATGTAATAAATATTTACCACATTTTTCTTCTGAAAATTAAGTCATTGTCTCATATGATCAAGTAAAAAGAGATAAGCTACCAAAATTTAAGTTATATTTTTAAGATATACCAAATCATTTGCATATGTATGTATATAAACAAAATATATGTTCACCAGCCCAAAGGTGGAGTTCAATTCTAAGGAGCAACGGGGCTCATATAGCAATTATTGGAGTCACCAGTCCAAGCTCTTATGGAAATTGAAAACAATTTTTTCAAAAAGAGTACATTTCTTCTATCTAGCTAGCTAATAGCGATTTTCATCGAAATTTATTTCTAAAAAATAAAATTTTAAAATTAAATAATACAAAATGAATAATATTAAACACTTTAAATAAAAAAATGAATAACTTCAGTTAAATTTTGTCAAAAGTTAAGAATAATTGTTAAGCAAAACTAAATAATTAAATAACTTAATTATTTTAAAATCAATAATAATATCAATAACAACACTCTATAATATCTTCCTTCCGAAATATAAAGCCCACCAATTTCCTAATTTAGCCCAATAAAAAAGTTACTTGATTTGAAACCCAGAAACCGACAAAAAAGGTTTTTTGCTTTAAAAGTGATAGTTGTAATTGCGAATTAAAAGAGATATGAGTATATAACACATTTTAGAATTTCAAAATCAATTTTTATGTATATTTTCTTTTCTCTGGAATTTGGATGTAAAGCTAATCATGGAATTTAATTATGGAGGGAAAAAACCTCTCCAACTCCTCAAGTACCGCTGCAACGGTTTGGCCGTTTAGGATCTCCTAGATACTGAGGGAGAGAATGAGTGTACAAAGGACATATTGAGTTGAAATGAGCTCGAATTTGATTCAAATTTTTTAACTTAGCTACTTTTTCAAAAGGCTTTTGCTAAAGGCATTGGTTAAGATTTTTAAAGTGGAAAATCTTTATTGGAAAAATAAAATTTTTAAGATTTTAAAGCATTCAATGTATTGAAAGTTTTAAAATTTTCTGTCATTGAAAATCTTAATTAGTGCTCATAGCAAAACTCTTTTTTAAAGGGTAAAATATCATTTATATCTATTATACATTTAGCGAAAATTTTAATTTTGTCTCTAAGATAGAATATTAGAGTTTTCTTCCCCAAATTTTCTTCTTCCTCATCTCCTATCTTTTTCTTCTTCTTCTTGTGTTCTTTTCTCTACTATTTTTCCACCCCACCATACATTTTCTACTCTCAACTACACAACCTCTCTTACTATCTTCAACCTCACACCAACATTGCCTCTTCCTACGTCTGTGTCCTTGACTATCACTATCATCCACTCACTCACTCATACTTCCACACATACACTCCCCCTCTCTTATTTCAAATTCCCCCTAATTGCAAGAAACAAATTCAATAAATTACTCACTAGCAACTAGCAGCTACCAAACACTTACTACAATACAACACAGGAACAACTATTCCTAAGTTGAAGAAATAGTTGGAATAGGAATAATAATGGAGGGTCCTATGATCAATGAGTCCACATTCTTCTCCACCAACCCTTCCTCTTACTCCTTTTTCGAGATTCGGCCTACCAACACCACTACCACTCACCCTCCTCCCTTCTACACCGACCCTAACCACTCCACCCTCACTTACCACCATATTTACACACCTAATCACAACAAGATGAAGGACTCTTCCTCCACCAATTATTATGAGCTGAGCTAAGTAGCTAGGTACTCTAATTCGAACTCTTGTTGTTGAAGTTACTGACTCTGAATCTGAATCATGATAGCTTGTGTTTCTGGCTTTGGAGCAAAATGATTCTTTTGGCATGGTGGTGAGAAGGAGAGGGTGTGATAAGAGTTTTGTTGTTGTGGTAGTGTGTGGTCGAAGGGAGTAAGGAAGGTTGTGCGGTTAAGAGTAGAAGAGACACAGCAGGGTGGAAGAGTAACAAAGAATTAGAGTACATAGGAAGAAGAAGATGGGAGTTGGGAGTTGGGGAATAAAATAGTTGGAAAAAGAAAACCCTAATATTTTATTTATATCCCTAACGTTTCACAAATGTTCCAATGTTGTCATTTTTATAGGCACATCATCACTTTCCACCAACAATTTAGATAGCGTCTTATAAGAATGGCAACATTAAAATGTTTATTAAACATTAGGGATATAAATAGAATAAAAAAATAAATTTAATTTAAATGTAATTATAGTGTAAAATAGTTTTACACTGTTAGCCAATAAAAATAGTAGAAAGTGTCAATTCATAAAAATAATCACTCATTATAACAAAGGATCCATTATAATTTTTCACTTTCCAATATTTCTATTGATTGACAGTATCAGTGTATACCAATTAAACTTAAAAAAAATTTAGGGACAAAATCCACTACAAAAAATAAGTAACTGGTGGTAGTTTTTAAGTCAACTAGCGGCAGTTTGTGAACTGCCGCGAAAAACCAAGTTTAAAAACCCAAAAACACCTAGACACTGCCACGAAAAATCGGATTTTAAAAACAAGAAAAAACATAATGGCGGTTTCCGAACTGCCGCACAAAACCAAAGTCTAAGAATGAGAGAAAACATAGCTGCAGTTTTTGAACCACCGCAACAAATCTAATGGAAATTTTTTTTTCTCCTGCAATAGTTAATTTAACTTTCTGGTATATATTTTTAATTTCAATTTCTGTATCAATAAATTTGCATCAATTGAAAGATTTCAAGTATTATACATAAATATAAAAATACCAAATATTCATTACTTAATTAAAATTACATAAGTGCATCAAAATATTGCATAATATAAATTGTATCTTGCAAGTCTTACATATTTAATAATCCTCCAAAGTAATAAAAAGAAAATTGTAAAATATGCAAGTCTTAGTATCTTGCAATAACATTAAACCCAAGTTTCATATCCTAATATTGAACTACGTAGAAGAAGGCCTAAAGTCAAGAATGTAACTAAATGTTAGATGGTCCATTGTCTTGAGGTTCATGGCTAGTAGAAGAATATATCTGGTGATTCCACATTCATTGAAAATAAAACAAAATCCTTTAGAGTGAGACCAAGAAGAACAATAAAGAATAAATAAAATGTGCCTTTACTCAATCTCATTATCATAAGTCTTCATGCAAAGTTTATGAGCTAACACCTCCAATCTTGTATCATGAGAATTACATAATTTTAAAATTTAAATCAAACTTCGAAACATGTAAAATAGTCCCTACAATAGAGATTCAAAACAAAATTTATTCCATAACACAAAATAATGATAGTTATGCATGAATCACCCCAAGTCTCAAAGCAATTCCCAAAGCTAACACTAGATACAAAGGGTAGAGCTTGAGCTTTCGTCTACAACCACATTGTGGTAAATATGCACCTTTCTTTATAGATACAGATACCTGAACATAAATAAAAATTAAAATAAAAAAATTAGTTGGGCAGAAAGGGAAATATTTCTTTGTGATTGCAACTTTATTTCTTGAACTGCTAAATATAAACCTTTGCATCCACTATTACAATATGTAATCTGTCATAATCTATCAAGTACTATTTCTTGTGCTTCAAATATGAGAAAATTCAGTAACTTGCACTACATGCTAGTTTCATGATAAGAATAGTTTTAATGACTATATATGTTATCAAAGTTATGACCATTTATTCAAATGTTAATTTGTTTGCCACTTAACTATTTTTTTTTTTCCCCTGTGCATATGAACTATGAAGCATTGTGCTTATATCTGGTTACATTCTTGTAAGTGATCCTTCTACCATGTGAAGTGGGGATTGTTTTGTTTGAAATTGAATATGGAAAGCGGGCTGACAAGCAACACAAGCTGAATCAAGAACTTAGAAATGCGTTTCAAAGTCATGCACTTGATCCATACTAAACATAGGAACGTGTGCATATATAAAACAAAAGAAGTAGAGAACAACGACAAGAATTAAGATTATAAGCACATTAATTTAAAGATAAAGAAAATAAAGTACTTCACTAAAAATAAATTAGAGTGAAAATGCCTTTGATTATTTTTTCAAGTAGAACCAGACAGATTATGTCAGTGAGGATGTTTGCATTTATGTCTAAATCATTCGCATCACCATCTTGCCCAAAGGAACATTAAACATGGTGCAAAAGAGTAAGACCCACTACCAAAACAGAACATAATAGATTAGAGGTCAGAGAGGAAAAGAGAATTGAAAATGGAACATTTACTGAATATGTAAAAGTAGGCCTAGCCACCTAATTACATGGGTTATAGAATAATAGAAAGTAACTAACTGAGAACTTACCTACTGTTTATTAATCCGACTAAACTCTAGTGAGCAAACCAATTTCATAATTACTCTAATTTTAATACATCAAAACTAGCCATTTTGCTGTTGTGATTTGCAATGCCAAAAAGTCAGTTCTCATCATGTCCATTAATCCTCTATCACTTGTATTAGACTTGACCTTTCAATGGGTCCACACAAAATTGCTAAGTTTCTCTCTTAAGTTAAATTACAAGGATTAAACAAAAGTATGTTATAGCCTCCAAAAATTGAAAATATTAATTAATTTGATACTACATGTGCCATATATATAGGTTTCTATATTAGTCATGGGATAATATGCCTAAAAGAACCATAGTTGCAAGAAAAATTTTCTACATTCAAGTGATATGATCATGGGTGATGTATGTGCACATTTTTGGTTTCTAACAATAGCTTGTGCAAATTTTTCTTTTACCCCCTCAAAGCCTCGAAGCTTCATGTTCAAAATTTTGCTAAACTACCTTATTTTTTTTTTCCTCAATTTCGTGTGCAGAATTTTAGTTTCCTATATGTCCTGGACAATTCTACATGCTTTATATTCTCTGCCTTTAGAAACCTCCAAAAGCCTTTGTAGCACAATTGTAATCCTCATGGTCCTACTTTTCTTATGTCATGGCATCAAGGAAGCACTAAAGTTCACAGCTTCTTAACATCACATCATCAAACTACTATTTTTTTGCTAGCTTTCATGAGAACTAAATAGAGAAACTGGAACATGATAAGGAAAATAGAACACAACATTTTGCATATAATAAGAATCAAACATATTTAATGATGTGTGTATATGTGAGATTTTTCTAAATCAAACAGAAGTTAATTGCTTTTCTTTTTTTTTTTAAAAAAAAAAAAAGAGATATATCCATTAAACTCAAAAACTTAAGAGGTTTGTATGCATGTTCTTAAAATTAAAATCTAAATGCACACACATGCTACTTTTCTTTTGTATTGGTTAGTTCAATAATCCAATTAAATTCAAAACGTAACTTTTTTTTCCCCAAGAAAACCACAGGTATAATTTTTTCCAATAAACATTTAAACAAAAAATAGACAATGTATAGACAAATACACTCATCAATGAAATTAAAAGAAAACTAAAAAGATAAACATAATATTATAATCCAAAAGTTGATACACTGCATAAGTACCTTTTTGGGTCAATATATAAATAAGTACTTGAAAAAAAACAATAGGAGGAATGTTCCAAACCAGCACATTACTGGCCAAACCCAACGATGAAGTGTAGAAGATGATGAGTTGATAACTAAAGAAGCCTATTTCTTTTAACATGTAAACACAAATGGTAGGAACAATAAAAGAAAGAATGAAGAAAGTTTAACTGCATACCTCAAAAGACAGGTTCAAGCAATGAGTTGGCTCCAACTAATCCTCTGATCCAAACCAACCAACAATTAGAAAAGCCAAATTTCAATTTCACAACCAGGGTATATATACAAACAAAATAAATTAAATGGGAAATACCAACAATCGATATAGAATATTTACAAATAAATAGACATTTTGAGAGAATAAACTAGTCCAATGGATCAACACTCATCCAAGCAATGCATTTGAAAGTTTCAACTTAATATAAGAATATCTAGTTGTCATCTATCATCGGGAGTTGACTTACTGAAATAGGAGCACATTGAGTGAACCATGCACTAAACATTTTGGGGGCAGAGATCATCACATACACTATATTTATATTCAATGAAAAGCCCTGCAATTCCAAAGAAAATGGGAAACTGCACTTTAATTAATGATAATCACAATTGCTTTCCAGGGATTTCCAGCTGAACTTGAGAAAAATCATTTGAAAGTCCACTCTAAGTCACATTTAATATCTGAATCAAAAAGTACTACTTTACAAAAATAAACCTTATTCTTTGGATAGTTTGATACAGTTACTCAACTCATTAGCATAAATTTAGGAGCTATAAGAAGCAACAGAATACCAGGGAAATAATACATATTAAATCTAAGAACCTGACCACATAACAAAATTAGCTCTACTCTGATATTGACTAGCCCAATATCACCCACCTACTGTATACCAAAGAGTAATGCAACCAAGAAACACCAAAACAGAAAACAAGTGTATCACTTGAAATCTGGTTTATCAAAACAGCCCGCATCAGCATAACTCAAAGTTCAGCAGTAGGGGCGGGTTCCATCAACCAAACACTCCTACTCTAAATCTAATCCATGTCCAGACCATACACACGAAGAGATACATAATGAAACAGACTCCCCATGTCGCAACGCTATCATCCAAAATCTACTAAAGTCTCATGACGTGTTATCCAATGCACTAATCTATCAACTTGGTTGGTCAAGGATGTATACGTATGGAACCCAGAAAGCTAAATGACCATCAACAAGCGAATTCCCCTTGAAGCCCTCTCACATAGGACACTGTATTCTTGGAAGTCACCAGTTAATCTCTATCGGTCATAAAAATAAAACCTTTTAAACACTTAATCAAAAATCAAATCGAAAATGAAACACAAAAAAAAAAAAATGAAAATAAAAATTCCAAAGGAAATGAATTGAGAGAGTAGAGAATGAGATTGAAGAGAGGAATCATAGAACCATATCAGATAGAGACAGAGATCATTGGCTCACCCTTTAGCTGCCGGTGGCTCTGCAGGTCCCATTCTGTATCGCTGTTAGTCAAAAATGGAAGGGGGTGTCTTGCCGTTCTGTGGAAGGAGGATTAGGGATTTAAGAAAGCAAGGGAGAGTCTGTGGGAGATGAGAAAAAATAAGGGTTTCTTTTTTCCATGTTTTTGGCTAGTGATTTGGGTGCAAAAATAATCGCGGGAGAGATTCTTTACTCAGTGCCAAAATAAAAGGCAAAGCCCAGCGGTTTAGAACCACCGCGAAATGTCACAATCCATTGCCTTATGGCTCCCAACGCCGGCCGTTAACCCAACCGCAGTCATATATCTATAATTTATTAAACCGACGACAGTTTTTTTCTACCGCCCCTAATTATATGCCGTTGGTGACTCATTTTTTGGTAGTGGTTGAAATTTTAGCTAAATGTAAGGGGTATAAGTGAGACTTCACCTTGAAAAATATAAACTCAATTTAAGAATGATTGGGTTAGATCGAATTAATTAATCTTATATTTAAACAACATACATGAATTTGAACATTGTATTTAGTCAAGTCATGAAATTTGAGAAGTAAAAAGTAAAATTTGAAAGGTATTTTAGAGTATGTATTTCAAAATAAATTATATTATTAATATAAAAATAATATCATTGTTATTAAAATGTATTGATTAAACTTTAAAAATCTTATAATTTATCATTAATTTTTTTTAAAAAATATATGTTTTAAAAAATTATGTGACTTTAAGTTAGGGTGAGATGGTTTACTAGCTAACTAATCCAAAGATGACTCCAATCCAACCCAAAATATATGAAATCTAACTTTTAAAACCTAAATCTCATTCAATAAATTTTGGGCTGGGATGAGTTATCAAATCAAGCTAGATTTTAAACACTCCTGGTAGAGAGTGTAGCAAATCAACTATTAAGTTCTTTGAATTTGAGTTCCTCAATTAAGGATAAAGTTGAGTGATAAACAAATTGCCCTAAGGTTAAAGTGGAATTAATCTAGCATAAGCTTGTTAGGAAGCAAATTGAGTATTACAATCGCCTTAAACCAAGAGTTCAAGTAAATGGCATGTGCAGCAAATAATTGTGTATCCCTTGAGAGGATGCTCTATTGTCAAACTCTTCAGTAAAATCCTAACGTCTAGTTTTATAAAGGAAATGGCTAAAAATCTCTTGGAAACCTTCTAGTGACTTTGAGATTGTGGGAATTCCTTATAATTATTTTATGGTCAAGTTTGATTTGGTAGAGGATAGAGTGAAGCCTATTTCTAAAGGTTGTTGGATAATTTTTTACCATTACATAATAGTCCATAAATGGATATTGGTTTCATTTTTTGAGTCTCAACCTAACTCATATCATGATGAGAGTTTTCTTCTAGATCTTGCATCTTTAGTAGGTAAGCCTACCAAAGTTTAACTTAACACCCTTAGTGTGTGCTTGGTATGGGTCAAAAAAATTGGGTGAAAATTTTCAAGGCACATGAAACTATTTCATAAAAATTTTCACCTCATTTTTATTCTTATATCAAGTTTACCCTTAAAAAAATTTTATGGTATATTTGCCTGAGTTTGTGTTGAGATTGATATTTCTCTATTGATGGTCGGTTGTGTTTGTCTAACAAACATGGGCATTATGTCAATTATGAAAGCTTACACCTTATTTGTTATTGGTGTTATAGTCATTTCAACAAAGAATGCATCCTTAATTAAAGCTCACAGTCACCAAGACAATAGCAAAAGCTACAAATTCATGGTGATTGGGTGACAGTTAGTCGTAAAAGTAGAAGCAAAAACAAAAATTTAATGCATATTCAAATTTTAAAAGAATGAGCCCATAATAAAACCCAAAGTCTTCAATTCCCCTTAATTGTCTCAACCTATACTCATGAATAATTCTTTTATTTATAAATTTAGCAACTCATTTTTAGATGCATTCATAATGAAATTTGTAGGACTCAAAAGTAAGTAAGTATGTCTTGAACAAAATTGATGGAACACAATTTTATTGTAAGTGTATCTAGATATAAGTTGTTAATTAGATTTATATCCATGCAAGAATCTTTCCCCACTCATTTTGCTAGTTTTCATACATATAGTTATTTTAGCTTTTGTTACAAAAAGAATAGAACCAACAAAGATAGCACGAAAACTAATAGAGGGAGGAAAGGAATGAGATTACCACAAATTGTGCTTATGCACTATTCTTAAGGATTTATCTCCGCTTTACTTGGAGCAATGCTTGGGTGAATAACCTTAACCTACAATACACTCTAGGATTATACATGGGTTTCATCAAGAACTCATATACACGATGATCCTTGTACACTAAGTTGCCATAATACCATTCTAGAAGTTGATCACACAACATACGTTATAAGGGAGTCCTCTAGTGCGATGGGGATGGAAGAAGTAGACGATGAACAATAGTTGATGGTAAATTTTAGGTAGAGAGAGAGAGAGAGAGAGAGAGAGGATAAAGTGCAGATATAATCTGTGCGATTTTGGTTGCAAATATGAAATATAAACACTGAGGTTGCTTGTTTATTAAGCAAAATCCAAGTCTCCAACGGTCCAAG
The DNA here is from genome assembly GCA_031439595.1 of Pterocarpus santalinus. Classification (NCBI taxonomy): domain Eukaryota; kingdom Viridiplantae; phylum Streptophyta; class Magnoliopsida; order Fabales; family Fabaceae; genus Pterocarpus; species Pterocarpus santalinus. The sequence goes on from CM062530.1 coordinate 59,436,830, forward strand.
ATAAACGAAAGTGGCTTATTAAATAAGCCATATATCTCCAACAGGTGAAAGGAGAAGTCATGCCTAGCTGATATAAAAGCGTTGCGCACAAGTGTAACAAAGGCCTTTGCTTGTGTAATAAAGATCTAGTAATCTTATTCATTGAACTACAATTAATCTGATTTGAGTTAAGTTAACCCATTAGTGCATTAATTTTTTCTATTCACAAGACTCAAATTTAAAATTTTATTTAAAATTAAAGAAAAAACATCAAATCACTTAAACCAACCAAAGGTTAATAATAATACTTTTCTTTTTTGCATCAATAGCCAACTACTTATAGTTTGAGTTTCTCTTAGTTGATTCTATTGGTGCCCTTTTTGTAATACATTAGTCTCTTTCTTTCTATTTTAATGGCACAAATTTTTTTTTAAATTTTAATGTGCTGTCACTGTAAAAATATTTTATACAGATATTCAATCACATATTATAATATCAATAAAAAATATTTAATCTAACACTTATTATCTCAAAAGTTTCACATATAATATCATATGATTAAGTGATTAGATGATAGTATAAAATTCTTGTGTATTGATAGTGTATCAAAATTAATTTCCAAAAATAATTATAGAATGTTATTTTAAGTGTATTTTTTTAACATAATATTTACTTTCTTCTTAATTTTTTTTATAAGAACTTCAATTGTAAACTATTTTAAACACACAATAAATTAATTTGAATAATATAAATTTTACATATGTCTAATAAATCAACACTATGTCAATCAAATAGTTGAGGATTATTTGCCAAAGAGGAAATTTGAGACATAATTTCATGTTTCTTCGAGGAAAGGAAAATAAAAATAAAAATCTGTCTGAAAATACATCTTAAAAATATTGTTGAATAAATTCAAGCAATATACAAATGTAGGCATTAGCAAGGCATAGGAGACTCTAGTCCACTTTGTGATTATTATACGCGTCTAAGAAATTATGCATATATATCCTTACAACTGGAAGAAAAATTTATAGAATTGATCAGAAGCGCAAGTGGGAGTAGCTGAGCTTTACTGAATATTGAATACCTTATTATAAATTCAATTAGGATTTATTTATCGTCGGAAAACGACAAGAATTATGGTGAAAAATGTTCTTTTACCATAATAAGTCAGATCTTCGGAAGATTTTGGACCTACCCAAAGTTTTTAAAATCTGTAACTTAAAAGTGGTACACTCTGCTCCTAATTTGATTAAACTCTTTTTGGACATTGAAGAAATGTGCCTTCATTGTATATAGTACTTTTCTAGCTTTCTTAGTTATAATGTGGCAAATATTAGAAGCACTAGGCCGTAAAAGAGAAGATTGTGTTCAAACAAGCTATCATCCTGAGACACACAAGCCAAACCCCATATGCAAGGACTTTCATTTGCTCTCCAAAAGAAAGCACGCAGGCCTCTTATTCAAGTTTTGATTATACTCTTTCAATTCTTTAACCTGAAAATGACTGACTTTGATTTTGCTTGATTACTGGAAGAGAATGATTGACTTTTCCATACACTTCATATATTAGTATAATCAAGCGGTCAGCCACAAACAATAGGACAGGCAAATTATTATACCGACCATAAGTTATGAATACATATTAAAGCAAAGAAATTATTCAAACTAAAAGATTTTAATTAAGGTTTTTCTAACATCTTTAGGGTATCGATTAAGGAACCTAAAGAATAATAGAGTATATAAATAATACAAAAGTAATAAAAAGGAAAACTACATTTTTCTTGCTTTCTTATTTGTTCATTAAGTGTACCAGTGAGGGAAAAAAATATATTTTAATTATACTTGCATTATTAGTGGGGTTGCATCGCGATTTGTGCAGCGGATTTATGTCAAAAGCTAAAATGTAATACCCGTAAAAAATACTAAAAAGTAGTAAGTATTCGATGAACTTTATACTTAAAAAAAATGCAAGTAAGATTTTTAAACATAAAAATCAAAGTATAAATTCAAAGAAAAGTGTTTAAACTTATGAGTAACATATACATACTTAATTTAAGTGGTTTTTAAAAATTATGAATATAAAGCCATTAAGAACTACAAAAAAAAGATATGTATAGTCACTTTAAAAGAATTTTAATTCAGAATTTAAAAGAGAAGTTAAAAAATAATATATGTCATTGTCAAAAAGAGAATAGAATAAGAGGTTAACCCATCAACCAAAAAAAAAAAAAAAAGCAGTTAACCCAGTTTCAAGAGAGCGTACTCTAGTTTAATAAATGGGGATGGAGTAGAAAAAAAAATTCAGCTGCTCTTCAAAATAAGAGCAAAAAATTTACTCCGTATCATTCATTCATTCATTATCAGTTCAACTATATATAATATTAAAAAATTTATTGAAATAAAAAATAGTAATGACTCACGAGATTAAAGTGATATACAATAAATGTTAGGAAGTAAGTACTTTTTCTTGATAATATGTAGCATGTAAAGATTTATCAAAAGGTTTGGTGCCCGTTGGTAGATTGGTCCACTATTCATCAAACTAACAAGCCAGGCTGTCTTAAACTTTCAGTGTCAATGATGAAATTTTAGTAGTGCTGCAAGTGGGATATGCATGTACTTTGCTAGGCGAGACTTCAAGTGTTTAAGCCACTACAAACCAAACGGAAAATGGTTTCCTTATAACCTTTTTTTAAACACTTTATTTATATTAATTAATACATATTTAGAAAAAAGAAAGAAAAGTAAAATCCGCTGTAAAGTATAATTTTTTTATTTTATTATACGAAAATGTAATATAATAAAAAGAGATTAATTTTGATATATTCTCAATATAAAATATTTTATATTATCAAATCAATTATATGTTATTATAAAAAAAATGACATTTGAAGTACTTATTATTAAAATTAAATCTTTTTAATGACTTATTAGTACATAATATATAATTATGTAAAAAAACTTTTATAATGAAAATGTGTCAATATAAATTCCTATAAAATTGATATAAGAAAATGATTATACAAACCAAACAAACTCGTGCCATAAAGAACAAATATCAGCAGCCAAAACTCAATACTTTCAATTGGTCAGATGGCAAGCACATGGCTGATTTCGCATTCATTTTGCTTATATGTCCACAGCTAATCAATGAAAATATCCATTAATTTATCAATTAATTAGAGATAAGCGAGTAAAGATTAGATTTAGAAGCAGTTCTTTAATTAAAAGAACAAGTGATAGACACATGTGATCAATTATATATGCAAATTGACTAAAATATCATCCTTTGCTCTCGTTATTAGGGGATTATATATATGCTGTCACCTACTCCACTACATATGTGTAATTATATTTTAGCGCTGTCTAGCTACCTCGAGATTAATATTAAAATGCAACATCGCAACAATGATATGAACCTATGGTCTTGTATTTGTATTAGAGTGAGAAATTAATTTATGGTTCGGCTAAAGTAGTGTAAATGTGTAATATTTTGTGTCGGCCATGGCTGACCAATTTAGAAATTGGTTGGACCTTTCTCGACATGAATGTTCAATTCTCTAGTCCACGACACTTCCCTTAATTTGAAACTCAATGATGAGGTTGGAATTACTTTAGCGTGAGTCACTTCCTATATAAGGATACCATTGTGACCAAGAACGTCAAGCAAGTAGTGTACGCTTGAGTTGTTTAGTAACCTCTGCTTGCGCTTACATAGAGAGAAGATGGGTGCTACTAGTGCTAAGTTTTTGTACGTGGCTTTGGTTCTGTTGAGCACGCTTTGTGCTTTGAGTGGCATTGGTCACGGGAGGTACGTAGATGGTGGCAGTTTTGCTGATCCTAGTAGGTGGAGGTTTGGTGATGATAATGATGATTATTGTTCATATAGAAGTTGGAGGAGATGTGGGAGCTTCTTTGGAAGAGTGGGTAGCAATTCTAAGAGTGAAGAAGGCAATAATCTAGCTGGAGGAGGGGGTGAAGGAGGTGGTGGGGGTGGTGGAGTTGGTGGGGGTTCTGGACATGGGGAGGGGTACGGTGCAGGAGAAGGAAACATTGGAGAAGGTGCAGGGGGTGGGGGTGGTGGTGGAGGAGGAGGAGGAGAGGGTGGAGGCATCGATGGAAGCGGTGAAGGATCTGGTCATGGTAGTGGTTTTGGAGCTGGGGCAGGCATTGGAAGTGCTGGCGGAGGCGGCGGCGGCGGCGGTGGAGGTGGCGGTGGTGGTGGTTCCAGTAGTAGTTTAGGTGATGGAGGGATAGGTCAAGGGAGTGGATTTGGAGCTGGTTTTGGTGTAGGTGGGGGCAATGGAGGACATGGTGGTGGAGGAGGAGGAGGAGGAGCTGGTGGGAGTGAAGGTGGTTCTAGTGGGGGGCAAGGTTATGGCAGTGGTTCTGGTGTAGGTGGAGGAATGGATGGTGTGGGAGCAGGTGGAGGTGGTGGTGGAGGTGGTGAAGGAGGTGGCAATGGAGGGCAAGGTCGTGGTAGTGGTTTTGGTGCTGGTGCTGGTGCAGGAATAGGTGGCATGGGAGGAGGAGGTGGTGGTGGTGGCGGAGGTGGTGAAGGAGGTGGCAATGGAGGACAGGGTCATGGCAGTGGTTATGGTGCAGGGTCAGGCATAGGTGGCTTGGGGGGAGGAGGAGGTGGTGGTGGGGGTGGTGGTGGTGGTGGAGGTGGGGGAGGGGGTGTAAGTGGGGCCGGTGGAGGGTATGGCCATGGCAGTGGCTTCGATGCTGGCATAGGAGTGAGTGGAGCAGGAGGGGGTGGCGGTGGGGGTGGAGGAGGCTACGGTCATGGTGAAGGTGGTGGTTTTGGAGTAGGCGGAGGCAATGGTGGTGGAGGTAACAACAATGGCGTGGGAGTTGGGTTTGGCATGGGCATGGGATTTGGTTTTGGCATAGGAAGCAATCAAGTACGTGTTGCCAATCATGGCCCTGCCAATGACCCTTAGACACACAAATTTAATTACAGCCAACTTGGGAGAGTCTTACGTTTTTAGATGTTTGAAAATTGGCATATACAAGTTGGCTTGTTCTTTAGACATGTAGTGATGGAGTTATCAAAAAATTGTTTGATGACTTTTATGTTATCACATTTTAAACACAGTTATCACAGTCTGTAATGCAAAATAAAATACTATTCGTTATTTCAAAATTTCCAGTGATATGCTTTTTATATTACATATGAATATGATCTGTATGGCCATTTCTTTTGCTTTGCTAGGGATTGTTCTTTCTGCCACTACCTTAATTAGTAATTACATTGTAACAAGTTACAGTTTACGCCATGAAAATGCATAGTTGTGTATTTACCTTCACGCAGAGTAAGTAAGACAACTGTTCCCAAAGCTCATGTTGAACCTAATAGAATAAACTCACGAAAAATTCATAGGGACACAACCAAATTACCATTTGGCAGAAAAACAGAAGTATGATTTGCTGGCTCACTCCAAGCTGGCTATTGTATAATGTTTTAGCCTGTACTTGATTGCTCCACGAAACCTGAAATGTGAGTACTAACTCTCATTTGTATTCCAACGATTGAGTAAAGCTCCATGTCTAAGTCTCGAACTGGCATGGTAACATTTTTTGATGCTTTGATATGGTAACATATAATATAGAATGTTAGCCCCACGAACTTTTTTAGACAGTAACCACAGAAATATTAAAATACTTGATGAAAAAAGATTATCTTTACCATGGCAAAAAAGGCAGGCATGGTGTGATTTATTGTTGACCACTTGACCTTCCAATCGCAACTATATTTAATTAACACTATATTTGCTCCACAATATATACATATGATTTTTGGATTCGCCAACAGATAGCTACTCCAAGACGCTAACATAATTCTAGATTCAATTCCTCTGTTCTTTGTTCTCTTCTCTATCCTTTAATCAAAATTTGTCATACATAAAACTATTAATAATTTTGAAAAATCTAGTTTAAGAATAAATATGAGTGATGTCGAGTAAATATATAGGTGTTAAATTTTGAATGGAGGGACGGAGAAGACAAGAAGGAAATGAGACAAAGGAATCCAATCCGTAGTTCTAATATGACATATGATTTAATTTTGAATATCACGAAATTATATTACACCTTTTCATTCACTTCTTTCGGGTCTGATTTCTTAGTCAGTAAATATGATATATTTAAGTGAAATACATTGCTAAACAAATGACAAGAGGCCCACTAAGCCCAAGTAGTAAGCGATTTACAGTCTAAGTAGAACAAGCCCAGTGAAGCCCAATTTAATCAAAACCCGTATGTTTTAGGTACGGATACATCGTGCTGAAAAGTTTTGGTCGTGGACTAACCCCTGCATAAACTTTGTTATCCCCCCGACCAAAAAACCAAACAACTTTGATATTCCTCATTTATGCAATGGGCCTGTCTTTACCAGTCACGACCAAAGAAAGAAAACCGTTATCAGCCCAAAATTCATTAGGTTGAGTCTGGGTCTTAAAATGTTAATCTTTTCGACCCAAATAATAATAATAATAATCTTGATTCATGCTCGGATCAGGTAGTTATAATTTGAGTTAGTCTAATTTGATCCAAAACTACACAATTTTTAAAGGAGAAAAAAATATTTTACCTTCTTGAATTATAGGTCATATGTATTTTAGTTCTTGTATTTTAAAAAAATACAAATTGACCTTCTAAACCTTTTTGAATATGCAAATCGACCTTTTTTGTTAATTTTTTATTAATTATTAACGAAAATAACACACATTTAAAAGGGGTTAGGGTATCGAGTTGCATAACTAGAAAAGTTTATAGAGTTGATTTGCACATGAGTCAAAATTCAAGGAGGTATAATACACTTATTTTGATTAAAATACACATTCAAAAAGGTTTAAGGGATTGATTTGTACCTTTTTAAAGTATAAGAGATAAAATGCATATGATTTATAATTTAAGAAAATAAAGTAAATTTTTCTCATTTTAAAAATTTATATTTTAAAATTTAATAATAAATCATAAAATTTTGAGACTTTAATTAATATATTTTATATAATATAATATTATTTTATATTGACTTAATTTATTTTATACTTTTAAATTTTTATAACGTAATTATACATACTATATAATTTTATAATCATTTAAATATCAAATTATCCTGATTTGACTCAATTATTGATTGAGCCATTATCGGTCCGTATGTGATACAAAGGGACCTAAAATAAATATAAATAAATAAAGGTCAGATTCGAGTTCGTCAAAACTTAACAAGTCTTTTATACACTCTTAATTTATCCATTCTAAGTACCTTTTCTCTAACATAAGCTGTTCTTTACATATGAGGACAGTAGATGTACTTTTCTCCTTTTTTTTGAATCAATTGATAATTTATTTTCCATCAATTTTATGACTTACATTGGCCTAGCACATAAAGGCAAGACGTATTGACACATAATGCTTAATAAATGTAGAAATGGAATTCCATCTCAACCCAACCATGCAACACTACTGATCATGATGATACTTCCCAACATGGGTAGACAGAAATATGACTAATATTTTTGCTTTGTTTTCTCCTTGCGCGGTCAATTTTGGGCATCACTTGCTCCATTTTCTTTTCTGTTTAAACCTACTATCTGGGACGATATTGTCACACTGGTTAGCAATTATGGAATCTGGAATCGTACTCGACTTGGAGTCGTTAGGAAATGGATTTAACTTGATCCCAAGCTCTATACTCTTGGCCAATGTGGACTCACTACCTGCACCAGCCAATTTAGCACAAGTAAAATTTATATCTAGGTAAATAGTTAGTAGTTACTAACATGAGACACCAACAAAAATAGTGTGTAATACATACACAGAATGATCTTTTGATATTCTCTAATATATTAATTTTAGTCATTGTTGATATAAACTTTTGTTACATTATCCCCTCATGTATAGCAATATCATTAAAACAGTTTGGCCATTGAAAATAGTTATCATCTTAAATTCTCGGAATACTCCAAAATATATACTATTCCATCTGCTAATAATTTCTCTAGGCATTTCATCAGAAATTGTAAGTTGCTAACCTCAAGCGTGCTAAAGACTAGTCGCATTCGGCTAGCAACAATGGACGGCTTCTCAGCTTGACCCATGACAGCCATTTGCTCTAGTTGAAGAGTCTTCACAGGAAGCCTTCATTTAATGAACACACAGTTAACGCCCAATAATAATGATAAACACATCAAGCAATATTGTGAAAATCCAATTTGGCTTTGTTGCTTGTAAACTTTAAAGACTTCACGACAGCTATAAACAGGAAATAAAAGCAGATAACATGACTAAGTTCGGCAATTGAATGAGTTTAATGCATGAAATAAAGAAAAACGCTAAACAGTTAGAATTTTATTATCGGCAGAATGATGGGACACTCTTTCTAATCTTTGGATGGAGGAGTGGTTTTCACTACTTTAACTTATTAAACCATATTTGTTGAATTTTGACAAATTCTAGTAGCAATTCTATCGAATAATTCCGACTATGTAACATTGCTCAATTGTGGTAGCAAGTAGCAACAACAAATGTTCTGTAGTTTGGAGTCTTTTTAGGAAGCCTAACAGATAGAATTGACTGCTAGCAATACTCATGCAACTAGAAGCAGGCACAAAAGAAAAGAAAAAGAAAGGGAAGCAAGGCATCTCACCATGCCATTCCTTTCATATAATATGCATTTGCAATGAGAGCACAAAAGCCTTTCCACTTAAGCTTCACTTCATCTGACACCGGAGGTGTAGATGACCATCTAACAATAGTTGGTTGTGGTGTACACAAGATTGTGATGAATATAATGCTTAGCCAAAGAATGCACTCGTCAACCTGCATTACACAGAACATGAAGGATGAGACAAATGATTCCTATCAAATTCATGAGCACCCAAATATGCTTAATGTTGATTCAAGCGGCCTTTTTGCCTCTAGGATGTTCTGGATTATATTGTCCCAGGGACAAAGAGTGGATTTGAGACACTATGAGCCTCTTACATATAGAAGCATGACTTAATTTTGTTTCCTGCCTGTATGAATCAGGGGGACAGAAAGGGAAAAAATAAGCAGAATCTCCCTCTACGTTAACAGTGAATGAGCTGTTGCAAATTTCACAAGGAAAATTCTATAAAACAAATGCTTATGATTATCATGACCTAGAATTAGTTGTACCAACAGGTTGAAATTGAAGTAGGACTTACCTCCTCTGAAATAATCTTAGATTTCAAGCTCGTGCTTCCACTATAACTGCTATACATTGCTTCAATTTGAATACCAGAATCCTTCATATCAGTTAGTTCTTTCCTTAATCCTTCGTCACTACACCCTAGCGCATATGCATTTACCCCAGCAGAGATGAACTCCTGATAGTGAAAACATACAAATAAAACTTTGAAATATACAACAACAACTAGGTCTTTTTTCCAGTAAGTGTGTCAGCTATGCAAGCATGTCATAATCTGCTGGAGGAAACATACCTTGAGATTTTCACCTCCACCACGATCAATGAAATTCCTGTATCGTCTAAACAAGCTGATTGCTATATTGCGGGAAGATCGATATTCATCGTCTGACGAAATCGAATCTTGTAAGCCGCACTACAATTCATATATGAAGCGAAAAAATATCAATCACCAAGGCCACCATAATCAACCAGACATAAGTAATGAACCCTCAAAGTTGAACTTGCATACCAGCCATTTATGTGTAGCAACAGGATGGAATAAATGGAGGCTCCTGTGTTGCTTACCACAACTTCCAGAGAAGGAGGAACTATGATAGGTATAAGTACAAGGACTCCCAAAAGGTTTAGGAAAAGCAGAACTACAAATCAAGAAATTAACATTGTTGATCTTGTATGAATATGCTTGTTGCAAAGAAGCCGAATCCTGGTACAAATGGAACTTCGAAATAGCTCTGGGATCATACGCCACTAGCATGGTTGAAACATGACACTATTTCATTCAAAATAACGAGCAAAAAGGGACAGACAAATCATCATGACATGATTTGGCTAAGAAAATCAGCGGGGAAGAAAAAAAATTCTTTCCAGCAAATATGGATGATGGAAAAATCAAGTGGGGTTGGTGAGTCATACCTGTCGAGGAAAAACAACTTAGCAACAGGAATCAGATTATAGAAAGAGATGTGTTCTTATCTTAATTTTAAAGGGAAATTAATTATGGCTGGCTATGACTACGAGAATTTCTATGTATTTTGCATCGCCAAGCAAGATAACCAAGACAGCGACAGGGAGTGTATTCAATTTTGATTTTTGTTTCGTGCTTGGATGGACTTAATTTAGGAAGAAGACAGAAACAGGATCCTATTATAAGATGGACATGATCACCATGTCCATGTTGTTATGTGTCCGAGTCAATAGTTGCTGCACTTACCGTCGACTCCTGGCACCCTGTTCAAGAGGTTTGACATTTGCTCAAATAATTCAAGCAAATAAAAACTTAAATTTTGATGATAACTTTTGACGAAAAATTTTTGACCCCTTGATAAATTTGGAGCGTTCCTAATAAGTATACGTGCTTTTTATGAATTAAGGTTCTAATTTATTGATGTAAAATGATAAATTAATAACTCTATATAAATAATGATAAGTACTATTAAAAGCATGAATTTAATTTAAATACATTGACAATGTAAAATAGTTTTACACTTTCAATCAATAGAAATAGTAAAAAGTTTCAACTCACATAAATAACTACCCATTATAATGAGGGATCCACCATGATTTCTCACTTTTCCCTATCTCTATTGGTTGACAGTGTAAAATAATTTTACACTGTCAGTGCATACCAATTAAATTCTAAAAGCATTTATTCCTTTTTTTTTTTTCCCTCATAAAGTAAGATAACATTCTTGTAGCAATAACGGAAAGGATCGACAACATTTTACATTGTCAAATCGGCAATTGTTTCGTAGTAATCAGACTGTTTCACTCTCATGATCATGTAGACATGATTTTTTTGTTTTTTAAATGAAAAAACAGCCAACCATCTTAACATGATGACGATTTTTTTTTTCTTTTAAATGATTTTCACTTTTAACTTCCAGATCCACCAACCCCAAAATTGTTTCCGCCAAACTTGTGGCGGGGCAGTCCCTAACTTCCAGGTCACTTCCCAGATGCCAAACCTTTTTTTCAGAAAAATTATTTTTCTCCCTTTCCTCACTAATGACCATTGGCCTGACACTCTCACCAACCCCCTAACTCCCCTGCTATTTTTTTTTTTTAAATTTTGATGGATTTTTTTTAATAGCTTGTAAATAGAAGAGAAAAGAAATTTGCACATCTAAATTTGTAAATATCCTTAATCATCTCTTTTATTTTTCTTTTTTTTCTTTTCTTATTTTTTTTTTCCCTTCTTCCCTCTCTCGATGTCGATGGGAGAGTGAACCAAATTACGGGACTCTAAATGGAAACTCACAAGGCAAAAGCTCAAAAATATAAATAAATACTACGACCCTTTCACATGCTTATATGTAGTTTATGGCCTTTTCATTCCATGGCGACCAAAGTGCATCCTTGAGATTTCCACATAGTATAATATTATTTTAACAATATTAAATAAAATATTAACTTGACAAAATTATTAAATTTCATATAAATTTATATAAAAGTTAAATAAATTAATTAAAAATAAATTTAATTTTTAAGAATAATTATAAAATTTTTAAATATAAAAATTTGTTTTCTATGAAAAAATTTATATGAATTTAGGTAGTATATGTTATGTTATCTCGTTTCTTTTTTGACGCTGTTATGTTACCATATTAGTTCTTTAGTTATAAATTAATTTCATGAAATTCTTTATCTATAAATGGCATGCATCAAGTCACTTGGAGTGGTTTAATAGTGAAAGATTTAGATTGTTTATATAAAATTCTAAATTTAAATCTCATTGTCATTAGTATATAAAAAAAAAATTGGCATGCATCAAATTAATAATTTGTTAATACATTAGTTCTCAAAATAACATACAATGAACCGTAAAAAAGGCAAAAGTGATGATAAACAATTATCACTGAATGACTGATTGAATAATTTTAATTAGGGAAAGTCAATATAATATCGGTTATATATTGAAACAAAAAATGTACATGATAAATTACACTAATTTTTTTTTTACACTCAATGTCCATAAGACGAAGCTCTTTTATAAATATAATATTAAATATCTCTATAAAAAGATTAATATATGTATAATAAATTAAAAGATATCATGTATAATATTATTTACTTTTAAATGAAGTCATTACAATTTACTTTTTTATTTACAATAATGATAGGTGAACGTACAAAATTATGATATATATGCGCTATATGCAAAAAAATAAAAAAAAATGATAAAAATGCTTGGATGATGAGTTTCATATGATCATTATTACTTTTGTTTAATTTTTTTTAAAGAAAATTACCAACATATTATTGAAAAACGTTGATAAATTCTATATATTTTTCAATAATACACTAGTAATTTTATGAAAAAATAACTAAATAAAAATAATAATAATTATATAGAACATATAATTCAAATATTTTTATTATTTTTCTTATCTTTTCTATATATATCGCATAATACGTCGCAAAAAAATGTGTTGACCATACATTATTCTTCATTTAATCTTAGCTCATATCCTACCTGGGTCCCATGAACAGAACCTCGGACGGGATCAGCGGCAAATATAAGTTCATTGTGGGGTTGCCATTGCATCACCATCGGATAGTTGAGGTACACAGAAAGCATAACAACACTTGATTGAACATGAACTGCAATAGACGAGAGAGAAATGGGATTGAGGTAAGACAAGGTTAACTCGTATGGTAGTGCTCCTACCACTCACTAACGATGGGGTATCTCAACACTCACAGCCACCAACCCGCACAACTTTCCATATATTTTATTCTGTTTCTCTTTTTATTATTATTTTTATTCAAATTATGTATGTCCAAGTCCCACAGATAAGCAAAGCCTTTAATTTCATACACATATATATAGAAAAGGTTATCTGTCAGACCCTTTGTATTTTGTGCACTGCCACTGCATTTGCGCTATTCTGAACAACTCCACACACCCAACAAACCCAATTGTGTAAGTACTCTACACCCTTCTTTTCTCTTCTCCTCTCATCAGTTACATTTTGTCACTTGTGGTCTTGTTTGCTCTTACTTAACATACAGTGATCTGTGTATTTGATTGCCTGAGTTTGGGGTTGTGATGATTCTGGTGAATCTGGGATTTGAAACTTAGATCTAGACAATTGATAAAGATTAATTTTTTCCAAGTTTCTGGGTGTGTGGGGGTGTTGTATTGTTGTTTGTGATAAAGAATTTCTGTTTTTTATCATATGATTCTCCATGGCATTTGTCATTTGCCACCTTGCATTGACATATTGGTTCAGTGTCTGAGTTCTACAATGAACTGCACCACTTCTGGTTTAAGGTAAGAACTGGCATTATTGTTCTCCAAAGTGTCACTTTCTAGGAATCTGGCCAGTGGCAATTAGCCTCTCTATTTGTTTCTCTGCCTGTTTCGATCAGTTCTTGAACTGTGACATATCTCAATGAATTGGCATCATATAGTTTGTCTCATTTCAGTTTTGACATGGAAACTTTGGCCCTTTATGTGTAGAGATAGTAAAGTGATGAGTAATATACTATACTTGGAATGAAATGATCACTTAAAAATGACATGTATTTCTTTGACCCCAATTAAGTATGAACTGGGTCTTATGCTGACCGTTACTCAATAACTTAATATTTCAACTTCTTTTTTATCTCAGATAACAGAAAATGAGGGGGGGATTGTGGCAGCTTGGGCAATCAATCACCCGCCGGCTTGGCCATGGTGATAAGAAGGCTGTTGCTCGTCGATTTTTTGCTGCTGAAGCTGAGCTGAAAAAGACAGTTCTGTATGATTATCATGTTGCTAATGGTGGGAAGATGGTGCCATTTGCTGGATGGAGCATGCCAATTCAATACAAGGACTCAATCATGGACTCAACCATAAATTGTAGGGAGAATGGTGGCCTTTTTGATGTTTCCCATATGTGTGGGCTAAGCCTCAAGGGAAAGGACTGTGTTCCATTCCTTGAAAAGCTTGTCATTGCTGATGTTGCTGGGCTTGCCCATGGAACTGGAACATTGACTGTCTTCACAAATGAAAAGGGAGGGGCAATTGATGATTCAGTGATTACCAAGGTGAAGGATGATCATATATACTTGGTTGTGAATGCTGGGTGTAGGGATAAGGATCTGGCTCATATTGAGGAGCATATGAAGGCATTCAAGGCCAAAGGTGGTCATGTCTCGTGGCACATCCATGATGAGAGATCCCTTCTTGCTCTGCAGGTCATTTATCACACTCTTGTACATTTGCTTCATGAGTCATGACTGATACTTTGAACTTTCTGTTTTTGAGGGTTTTTCTCTTTTTCTTTCTTCTTTTTTTTTTCTTTTCATTTCTCATTTTGCAGCTTCTTTATTTTGTTATTAAGAGCTAGAACATAATGGCAGTATTGTGGTGGCTGTAAATATTAAAAGAAGAGAGTACTTACTTGATAATTCAGTGTACTATCCCCTGCCCTGTATATATTTGGTGAAGTGTAATTGCATATATGTATGTATGTAGTGTAATTGCACACACCTTTATGCCATATTGCTTGATCTTTCTTCTTCCCGTGATAACAAACCTTTAAACTCTGTATAGTGTGGCCATTAAAGGATTTTAATTAACTTGTTAAGGTGGTTTGTGCTCCTTAAGATAACAACTAAATTGGACTAATGAACTTTCCTTTACATTAACACTAATGAAGGATTCTTATTTTCTGTGTTCCAGGGTCCTCTTGCTGCTCCTGTTCTTCAACACCTTACAAAAGAGGACTTGAGCAAGCTTTACTTTGGGATGTTCAGTGTGTTGGACATCAATGGCTCACAGTGCTTTCTCACACGGACAGGGTATGCTTCCCTGGGGTTTCCTTTCTCTACCATTATCAATTTACCCTGCAAAGTTCGTCAGAGTTATAGTAATGCTATCTGAAATTCCATCTCGTGTCACTTTCACTATATCAATGTCAAAATCTTTCCTTTCCTTCTAAAATACAGTAATTTCCTAACTGATAAATATGAGTGTGATATCATAATTTCAGTCTTTATGTGTTGTTAGCCAGAGTTTCCCAAGGACACAATGCTTAATCCCATTGGTAGTACTTTGCATAATATCACTGAGACTTTCAGGTATACTGGGGAAGATGGCTTTGAGATCTCAGTTCCTTCAGAGAATGCAGTGGATCTTGCCAAGGCAATTCTGGAAAAATCTGAAGGGAAGATAAGACTGACCGGATTGGGTGCTCGAGACAGTCTAAGACTTGAAGCTGGATTGTGTTTATATGGCAATGACATGGAGCAGCACACTACACCTGTTGAGGCAGGACTCACATGGGCCATTGGTAAGAGAAGGAGAGCAGAAGGTGGTTTTCTAGGAGCTGAGGTCATACTGAAGCAGCTCGAAGAAGGTCCTAAGATCAGGCGTGTCGGTTTCTTTTCTACTGGACCACCTCCTAGGAGCCACAGTGAGATTCAAGATGAAGGTGGCAAGAACATTGGAGAAATCACCAGTGGTGGATTCAGCCCTTGCCTCAAGAAGAACATAGCCATGGGATATGTGAAATCAGGATTGCACAAGGCAGGAACCAAAGTAAAGATCATTATTAGAGGGAAAGCCAATGAAGGGGTTGTTACAAAAATGCCATTTGTACCAACCACATACTACAAGCCTTCCTGATTAACCTTGGGATCACTTTGAACATTTCTCTATACTCCCCCTTGACTAGTTTTTCCTTAATCTGAATGTTCTAGTCAACTTTAATGACGCTGTCCTACTCATTTAAAGTACAAGGAGGATGATTTGTGTTAATTTCATTTTAAACATGTATGATAGTTGAAATCAACATGTTATCTTCAAATTTGGCCGACATTGTTCGCACAAACTTCTACTTTAAAGTCAAGATGACATCTATGAAATCAGAAGTGGACATACATGTTTAACTAGTAAGTGGGGTTCTAATGTCAGCTTAACATTCACAATATACAGAATATGAATTTAGATTGATCGGTAGGTAATGTAGACATTGTAAACTTCCAACAAAACAGGTGTGATTACCGTTAGCCTCCAATGTAGGAATGTGAGAGATTTGTAGTCTCGCAAGTTAAAAGTGGTTATTTAACATGGTATACTTAGCTACTTGCATCATCAAATTTTCTATTGCAGATTAAAATTCTGTATATATTGATATGACATAATGAAAGACGAGAAATATAGATCATAAGTTGCTAACATTTTCAATTGGACATCATAATTCAATTGACATATTGCTTTATTAAATCTCCTCTTCCCAAAAGCAGCAATTTTGCATAAAAACATCACCACAAATAGATGAAACCAGAAAAAGAACTCATGCAGCTATTGGGAAGGCAGGAGTGTGGAGCAAAAGCAACTTTAAATGGACCAAGACACGTATCATATAGTGAGACCTCTCTCACATACAAGGTCAGGATGGCACATTGCCCAGAAAAACTTGATGCAAATTAACAACAGATAAACAAAGAAACGAGCACATAAACGCTTCTTCTGGTGGCCTTTCATACATCAATCAACAACCTTCGAGGGTCCTCCACAACATCTTTAATACGGCGCAAGAAAAAGACAGCCTCTTTTCCATCAATCAATCGATGATCATATGTAAGTGCAATGTACATCATTGGTCTTGAAACAATTTCACCACTAACTACCACCGGACGATTCGCTATTGAGTGCATACCAAGTATTGCTGACTGCCAACATTAAAGATATTAATATGGGAACAAATCAGTGTATATCCTAATAAACAAAGCTTGACATTGTCAAATGACATGCTCAAGGTGAATTGAGAAAATCAAGTGGCTGGCATAGCACGTATATTATGTATAATCATTAGTACAAATTCTTCCTATAATTTTAGTGACATGGTAGAATAGATTTGTGCAACCCACCTGAGGGGGGTTAATGATTGGAGTACTTAAAAGCCTTCCATAAACGCCACCATTTGATATGGTGAATGCACCTCCAGCCATTTCATCAATCGATATAGTACCATCATTTGCCTTCTTTGCAAGAATGTTGATTTGTTTCTCAATCTCAGCAAAATTCAATTTATCAGCATTGCGTAATACTGGAACAACAAGACCCTTGAAACAAAATTACATGAAAGCGAATCAGATGTTACAGACAGTAGGAGAGAGGAGGTAAAAAAGGGAAAAAAAAAAAAAAAAAAAAAAAAAAAGAGCGGAAAGATTTTCAGATAATCTACAACTAGCAATACAAAGCTAGTAAGGGGCAACTCTAAGTAGTATCCCCTAACAGAAAGCTACGAAGTACGAATAAGCTAAGAAAAATTATGCAAGCTGAGTCAAAATTGACAAACTGAATTCCCTGCATTGAACATAAGCACGCGATTGCTAGATAAAAAGACAACAAAAAGAAAAAGAAATACAGAAAACCAGATAATTGGAGGACAATAAATGGGAGTTGTTATTTTTATCAAAAGAAAAAAAAAAGGAAGTTATTATGTTCTGCATCCACGTTTTGGCTTTTGTAACACTAACAGGGGTTTAAAATATGTAGTGATGGTCAGATAATCATATACAGCCTCATTTGCATATTACGAATTATCTTGATTTTAGATAATAATCATCTTGATTTCTGTTTCATGCTGATTGTATGAAGATTGAACCTAGAACACAAACAAATCATGTCAGCTTTTGTCTTTTAAATTGTTAGCAGCATAAAATTGGACCCTTAAAGCCAAGATTTATGAGACCAATTGGGTCACAAAAATTTCTGTACAGGCTTCCAGCATTGAAACTGAATACTTTCTAATTGAAAAATCTAATTCTAGTTGTTCTGGAACATTACAAGACTCTCTTGACGAATTACAAGGCTCGGCTTCTGGCATCAAAATGGTATGGATAGTAGTCCTGCTTATGGGGTCGAATCAATATGTTCCAAGAAGAAATATTATTTGTACACCTTTTTTAAAAATAATTATACACAGATAAGATACACACCTTTGATGTACCAACTGCAATACTAATGTCAATATGATATCTATAAATGATGTCATTTCCATCAATGACACCATTGATAACTGGTTGGTGCTGTACTGCACAAACAGCAGCCTGAAATGAAATGAAAGAGTCACTAAATAAACATGATCAAGGTGTTGCAAACACACTGCATATCAAAAGTACCTTGACAGATACTGACATAAGTCCTAACTTCACACCATGTTTCTCAACAAAAACATCCTTGTAATCGGCACGAAGCTTCATTAAATTAGTCCTGAAATGGTGAATATTCCAAGTGGCAGAAGAAGTTATCAAATACAATTTAAACCAGGCCACTTTCTTGACCTGTAAGGCAAAAAAAAAAAAAAAAAATTACAAGCAACATAGGCAAATAAAGTCTACTTCAGTTCTGACTTCTGATCACACTTAAGTCAGAATGATAATTTCAGCAGAGAAAACAAATAGCTGGGTGCTTCATGAGCCAAACCAAAGTATATATCTAATTTACTGACAAACAGCTTACATATCAACTTAATTAAATGTTGTCAGCATGGAAAAAGTGTTCTGTGCATCTTTCAAACGTGTTGCCACACATTTCCTGAGTCTTGTCATAGGAACCTGAGATTTTATAATTTGCACAACACAAGCAAAAAACAAGCAATGTTAAATAGAGCTTTTAATGTGTAAACAGAAGTAAGATGATAATAGTTACTTCTTTCCCTTTCCTTGTGGGGAAGTTGAGGTTCCTTCACCGATGGTTTAGAAGGCTGTGCATCTGTCACTGAGGATGGACGAGATGGGGCTTTGGGAGGGGAAGGCTCGGCCTCAGGAAGTTTGTCAGTCACCTTTTTCTTTTCTACAGGAGATGGCTCAGGAGCTGGCTTGCTGGTTACTTTTTCAGATGGCGCTACTTGAATAACACCTTCACCAGATTTTGAAATTACAGCTACCTTGGTACCAGGCTGAACAACATCACCTTCTTTCGCAACAAGCTAGGGGAAGTGCAACAAATAGATGTCAATGTCAAAATGATGTTCATATTTATAACTTTAAAAGGTACAGACATACAGTACTTTAATTCATCCAATTTGATACCTTCTGTATTATGCCAGCCTCAGGGCTCTTCACATCAATGGTCACCTACTTGTGTCACACAAAGAAATAAGAATTTCAGGCTGGAATTTGGCTAAAGGCATAATACTTTGAATGAAAAGCTATTTTCCAAAGTACCTTATCAGTTTCTATTTGGGCAATTCGCTCATCAACTTCAACGCTCACTGGCTTCTGCTCCCAATTTAGTAAATCATTAACCACAAACAACCTAAGAAGTTTAATGTATAGGGACAAAGTCTATCAAGTCCAGGTCACTAGGCAATTATTTCCTTTAAAGCAGCCTCTAAGACAGCTTTAAAAATGGAGGAGTGCCATTGCTAATGGATTCACCCATAAAAGGCACAACAGCATCAGCTAAATCTCCTTCAATGGAACAACAAAAATAATAATTTCGGTATATTGACTTATAAGTAATAGAACACACTCCATATTGGGCAAAATATGATACCATACCATTTTCTGAAGAATAAAGCCTACTCCACATAGACATAGGAAAAGCTGCTTGAATGCCTCTGCACCAATAGAATGTATAAAGGATTTTAATTGATATCAACTCAATTTTTTGCCTTAACATCCCCCTTTCTCCCACTTGGTCAAAACAGTTGTTTGAAATAAAGAGTGAAAAAATAAATATGTATTCCTTCTAAATCATATTACAGAAGAAGGGAAGATGTCACTGACATTATATGTTTGGCATGAACTGGAGAACCTGCCATCAAGTGTAAGCTAACGTGATTCATATGAAGTAACAAAAATGAATAATTGTTGAACATCAGAATAAAAATTTAACTAGACAGACATTGACACAAAGTGTCACTGTATTTACCCAGGTATCCTTGGTGACCAGCATTGTTAACAATACTTGATCCTCTTCCAAGAAGTATTGACTGCGATCAATATTGGAAGTATGAATATCTAAAAGAAGGTGCTATAATTAAGAAAATAAAATATCTAAAAATATTGGCACTGCCAAGTATTAGAGCAAGGGGCATGACCACAAATCTTCTACATGAGAGTAAAATAGAAAATAAAAATAACCAAGAAAATAAGACATTGCAATAGCTCAGTAATTTTTTCCCCTCAAAATATCATCGAATATTCAAGTTTAAAAAATAAAAAAAAAAACAGATATGTTTTGTCCTAAAAAACTAGATGACAAATAATTGGAGCAACTAGAAATGAAAAAAGGCAAAAAAAAAAAAAAAAAAAAAGCAAACCCCTATTTTGGTCCTCCAAAAAATTTCGGAACATCAATTTGGCTATCAAAAGATTATCACATCAATTTAGTTTCAAATGATACTTTTTTGACATCAAGATAGTCCAGAAGTTATTGTTTGTTGGAACCAAATTGATGTTATGCAACAATCAACCGGAATCATTTGAGAACCAATTCGATGTCACTATTCTTCAAGTGCCAAATTGATGTTCTGTAGATCTTTTGATGACAAAATTTGGAGTTTTTACTCAGACTACATATATATATATATATATATATATATAGGTACTCTGGAATTCAATCAACTAATACACTAGTCCAGTTTGAGATGCAGGATTAAATTTAAATCATGAAGTCCTGAAGCTCAGGTGCAGAAAATTCCAAACTTTAATCTCAAAGATACAACCAAGATCTCGAAATTGTCTTAATACTTAAATTTGGGCCATGAATGCTAACAACTGATACTTCGGACTGAAGCATTCTAATTATCCACAACTACATGGCAGCAAGGCAAGAAACTCTGAAGGTTACATCCCCACAAAAACATAGTACTAGCAATAGTAACATATAACAAAATCCACATACCATTACATATAAAACCAACCATAAGCCTTAAACAAGTTAAGCTTTTAGGAAAGTTAGTCCTGCATAAGAGTTGAAACCAAGAGATATAACAAAGTCATTCGAATGCCTTCCCTAACAGCTACAACCTTAAACTTCCGGAATAGTTGGTTAATTGTTGATGCATTCAACTGGCCAAACTAGTGAAATTCAGCACAAGAGTTATATGTGAATTGATGTGAAGCAGGCATATATGGCTACCTCTTTAGCTTTGGTGGCATAACGTCTTGAATTTGCAGGTCGAGTTCCCTGCAGTGCCTGCTTCAAAACCTGCACTCTCCCAAAAAAAGAAAAAGAGAGAGAATGAAAACAAAAAGAGAAAAAAAAAAAAAAAAAGTGGGAAGTTGAGGGACATTAGTTAGAACCAAAAGGCATGCGAGTAGAGAATGTTATTTACAGAGGCTGAGGAGGACCCAGTAGCTACTTTGCGCCTTATGGTTGCCCACATGATGGAAGCTGCTTCTTGCTAACAAAAAGAAGCAACAATGGTGAAGTGAACTCACAGAGAACAGAGATGGAGAAAATGCCACCTGGTAACGGTGGTTGAGTATGAATGAGCAGGATTGAACTAGAAGATGGAAGGTGGGATCAGCTAAAACAATTGACTATCAATATACATAAGAAAATTGTTTAGTGTGTGTAGTATGGGAAGGGTCTGGAATCTCCCCGCATTCCATTTCTATAATTATTACTATCATTGTATTTATTTGAGGGGAGTACCCAGCATGGTTTAAATCAGACATATTTTCGAGTTGAACGAGTTCTTTATTTTTTACATGATTTTTGTGTGAGAAAATTTAAAAAATATAATATTTTTAATAAAATTAAAAAAATATAATTTTTTTTAATTTTTTCTCTCTTCTCTCTCTTTCTTTTTATTTTTGTTTCTCTCCACTTTTTTTTCTCTCTCCTCTTCCCCATATTCTACGCGCGCTCTCTTTCTTTCCCTTTTCTCACGCTCACACTCTCTTGTACGCACACTCTTTCTGTTTTTTATTATTTTTAAAAAATAAATCCCGTAATCTCTTTATTGGATTTACTTTTTAAAAATAATAAAAAATAAAATTTAATTATCTCTTCATCGAATTTATCTTTAAAAATAATAAAAAAATAAAATCTTGTTCTCTTTTGATAGATTTATTTTTCAAAAATAAATCTAAAAAATAAAATATGATTCCCTCTTTATCAGATTTCCTTTAAAATTCCATATCTTTTTAATTTTGTAAAAAATTCTACATATTCTCAATTTCACTCTCAAAATCTCATATTCAAAAAAATTATCTATGGTTCGACACTTATATTTTTTAAATAAATTTTGCTTTGAGTTTTATAAATATATAAAATTAACAATAAAGTGTGTTACTCTAGTGATAAATCGATAAATTTAAATCAAATAAATTAAAGTATAATGAGCTTCACATTCTTTTCGAGCTCATTGAAACTTTACAAATGACTTATCGACATGTTGACCTATTATCACCATCATTTATTTTTTATTTGTTTATAAAATTATTTTTTGATTTGTTTGATAACTGTTTCTTGATGTCTCAACTCACATTTTTGTTTTGATAGTAAGAATCGTTTATTATCGTAATTTATCATTTCTTACTTATTTGGGATTAATTTTTTTAACTATGTAAGTATAAATTATATATTATAAAATTGTTTGTTAATATTTAATTAATTTTTAAAGGTGAAAAAAAAAATGCAAGTTGTTTATCACATCAATTTTGCCCATCACTTATGCGTGAAACTTTTATATTTCTGTAAGCTTGGAGAAGGCATGGCTTGATGCGCAGACAGGCTTCGCTGTCAGAGCCATCTTTCCCTATTTGAGCCTGCCTTCCTCTCTAGGTTCGCTAACATAGTTCCATCGAATATTTGATAATTTCACAAAACGTTTCAAAGTCTACGCAGGCCGTCATGTGGCTACACTTAATTTTAATTGATCCCTTCTTGGCTTGTCTTAAGTTACTACAAAATCTGTGATTGAAGAAAAAGATGCAAAATTATCATGAACAGTAAACCTGCTGGACCTATTCTGTAGAAAGTAATAAAGAAAGGTGAAGGAGTAAAAGAAAGTAAGAGAATTCCAGATCAATTGGCCACGCGCCTTCGAGATTAGAGAATTCCTTAGATATAAATATAATGTTTTAAATGGAATGTGTTTTATGCACAAATAATCAGGGAAAAGTGTAGCAAATAATTATACAAAAAAATGTAATCATACACGGTTGTTGTCGGGTGTGTTTTTTTTTATATATATAACATTTGAATTGTGTATATATCATAATATAGAAATTGAGAGAAATTTATACTGATATATAATTTGATAAAATTAAAATTTCTAATTTCAACAAAGTTGAATTTGAATTCAATTAGAAAAATATTTTATTCTTTATTTTTTTGAATTCAAAATTTGTAAATTTATAACAAATAAAAAATAAAATATTTTTTAATTAAATTTGGAATTTTTGAATTCAACTTTGCTGATATCCGAAATTCAGATTTTATCAAATTTCATATCAATATAAATTTCTCTCAATTCCTATATTTTGGTTATATTTTTCAACCAAATGCTATAAAAAAAAAAATTCCCTTGTCGATATGGATTATAATTAATTTTGAGTGGAAGTGAGACATATGTCACGACGTTCAAACAGTAAAAGCAAGATGTTGGTGAGGCTCTGCGGAAGAATAGGGTCCTCTGGTATAACCAGTGAATTTACTTTATGCTAGATAAGTCGTACTTTTATGTACTCATTTTTTTCGTCACTCTTTCATCGGCTGATATCAGTTTGAACTTGGAACCTGAAAATTTCTACACAATAAGAACTTTCTTTTTTTTCTTTTTTCTTTTTTTTGGTTTCCTTGCATAAAAATCTAAGTTGAGGAAAATCCTCATATTAATCATAAGTCACCCCATATTAATCATAAGTCACCCATTGGCATGGAATAATAGCTTTACCTCCGTTATTCTAATTTTATTTACCAACTAAAATGGTCTGAACATCAATATTACCCGAGTTTTCTTCTGCCCCTCTCCAAATAGTTTATATGAATCGCTGTCATTTCCAAGTAAGTGAATATCAGCTGCGGTAGCTGATGTTGCTAAAGCTGAAAGCTGCTCCTTGGTGACCGGCATCATCCTTTAATTTAAATATCACTTTAATTAGAGTTGATCTAGGAGTATAGAACCTTTTCTTTTATCTTGTTCAATGTCTGATTTGACACTCTACTTTATGATCCATTCAGTACGTGACATATCTATATTGCAAGGCGGTTACTCCGGTGCAAATAAAAAAAATTTTACACCATGAAAAGATTAGTTGTATCAATAATATGTGAAAGGTATATCATGCAATCCATTAGATATGATATACCATAAACTTTTTTCCATTCTCTCCCTAATTGCCCCAATCCCACTTCATTCCTTGTCCAATTTCCCAACTCCATACCCCCAATGAACATTGTCGAATGCACTTTGTCAGTGAATGCCTATCTTCTGTTATCCTCTCCTTAGGGGGAAAAAAAAAACCCTTTGTCCTCTTCTTCCCATCATTCTACTCCCTCCTCTATCTTAGTTCAATGTTCATTCCCCAACCCATCAATAAAAATCTCAACTTTTGAGAAACCCATTGTCTAGTTAGAGCAGAGAGGGTCGCCACAAAATTTTGGATGAAAAAGGGCGGGCAGAAGCATGCGGCGATGGTTTGTGGTGTTTAGGGAAGATGGGGGCAGCAACCGCGATATGTTGTGATCATAGTCGCCAACAAGGGATTCAGATTAGGAGAAGGAAGGAAGGAAGAAGGCAGCGATACGAGAAGGAAGAAGCAAAGCGACCACTGTGAGATTGCTGCGAGAATGGATTCTTACTTTGTCTCTATTTTTGTGGATTGGAAAGATTTGATACTGCTAGACTTTTTGCTTTGTTTGATCTCCTATTTATTTCAAGAATATTGTGATTAATCATTTCTTTGTATGTAAATGTGTGATCTTCTGTCATCCTTTAGGCTTGCCCTGGTGAAGTAGTGATGGAGGAAAGAAAATCGCCGATTGCATTTGCTGGAGGCCAAGCTTGCCATCGACACCATGAAGGTAGAAGGAGATTGGGGGAGCTGTGGAGAGAGAGAAAATGTTTACTGTGATTAAGTTATTATTTGGTATACCATATGTAATAAGTTGTATGACACATCATTCTATATATCACTTGTTTATTTGATCCAACTCGCATCTTCATGTGCAATTTTTTTTTATCTACACCAGATAACTCCCCATATTGCAAAGTGCATAATATATAGGGCAATTCTATAGTATTCGCAAATTTAACTAGACATTAGTATCTCATTGAAATGGTTCAATCAACATTTGCCACATAAGAGTTCGTTTTAACAGCAAAAATAAAATGAAAAACTAAAAATAAAAAAATATAAAAATTATAGAATTAAATTCTAAAATAAATTCCTTTTTTTAAACCCTAATTTTGATTACTAAAACTTAGTTATTAAACTTATTAGACTTCATCTCTACCTCCATGTCATGACCATCAAGGAGCAAGTTTTCGTCCTATGGTTTCGACGTTATTTTTGACAATACACCTTCTTCAAGAATCTTATAAAGGTGCAACTGTTGGTCATAAAATGGAGGAATGAGGTTGAGGTAGATGAAATTAAGCTAGAGATAAAATCGAGTGCTACTCTTACCAAAGTTGGTCATGAAATAGAGCAACAAAATTAAGGTCGATGAAACGAAGACAGATGAAGTCGAGTGCTACTCTCATCAAAAGATGACGTGGAGTGGGGATGGTAGGGTTTCATTTTGCAAAGATCTAATAATTGATTTAGTAATTGGGATTAGGGTTTAAAAATAAAGGAATTTTATTTAGATTTTAGTTCTATAATTTTATTTCTATTTTTTATTTCATTTTTGTTGTTAAAAAGCATTGCCATATGGCAAATGTTGATTAAACTACTTCAATTGGGCATCAATGCTTGGTTATATTCACGGGTAATGTAGAAAGCACGGTATGTATATTAATTGTGAAATTTGAATCTTATAACAATTTTCAATTTTTCGATCCACTTTAACTTATCTTTTTTCATCTTTTATTAAATTTGAAACGTTTATTGTAACCTAAATAAAGAAACTACTTCTGAACATTGGGATTATATTTAGGTTGGTTTGGTTATAAATTAATGCCCGCAATTAATATATCCACAGAAATAAAAGAATAGTTGAATTTAATTTAATACATCTTTGTTTTATGTTATGGGCGGTGCATCATTATTTATCTTATCCTTTTTATATCTTTTTATTATTTTTAAATGAAATCACTTCAGTTTTTTATATATTTGTTGTGAGAAAAAGTGAAGTTATAATGTATTCCTTAATTAAATACTCCAATTTGGTGTCTCGATATCTATAAATAAATAGTAGTTGGGTAAATTATTTGTATTTTATTATTAAGAAAGATTGTTAGCCATACAATCATTTAACATAAAAATAATTATTGACCATTTATTAATCAAGAAAGAAAACCAAAAATTATAGTTTTCATACTAAAATAATATTTGCATTATAAAATGTTGGTTTCTATTTATTTTTAAAATATACAAAAGGTTGTAGTATTTTACTAATTTATTTTCTAAAAGAATAAATCCTATATCTTCCTAGCAAATCGAACTAACATCCTCCTGATTACTCTCTCAATTAGTACGTTTACATGTCCTAATAATAATAGATTGATGTTGATATTTTTTTTTTTTCCAGTTTTGGACTATCACCTTTTTCTACAAGAAGAACAATACATTAAAAATATTAAAAGGTGAAATACATAAATTTCTTATTGCAAATGAAAAATGTCACGAGTTTATCACTTTTCAACAATGGTATACTGTGAGGCTCTAGGAAAGTTATAACATTACACGATATATGTCCGAGACCGTACCCTTTTACTATTCTTTGCAATTTGAAAAGTCTACACGGTTATTGACTTGTTAAATCTAACGATAATGAAGGTGTAATAATTTGACGAGAAACTGTCGAAGAATTTTTTTTTTTTTTTTTTTACAAGTCAAAGCAAATTAATTTATTTCTCTACACTTAAGCATACACCCGGATTACAAAAAGTCCAAAAGGGATTGATGTGTTAAAAAGATCAACACAATGAAATCAAAGAATCGTTAGATATTAATCAAAACTTAATTAGAAGAGCTTGCTAGCGAATTCATCAGTGGCAGTGCCCTCTACACGAGAATAAGCTGATTTTCTTGCAAGTTCTCTCAGTTGGGACAGGCTTCTTCCCAACTTCAAAGCCAACTTCATCTCAAACAACTCTCCATTCTCTCTTTGTTCCTCGTTATCTTCCTCAATCGTCTCTTGGATCGAATTCTCTAGAAGCTGGAAGAATCCACCACAGTTTCTGTACATTTCAGACACCATCCCCAGTTGGCCACCATGCTCAAATGCATTAACTGCTGTGGCCAATGCCCCAGCCATAACCGGTACTATGGCTGACCATGAACCTTGGCTCACAAACACTGACCCAAATGCTGCAATACCACTGAGTAAAGGCCCTGCAATGGCAAAGGTCTTGTTGATCTTCAGCACCAAGTTCCCTAGCCTGTCATAGTCCTCCATGTCTTTTCTCTTCACCACTTCCAACACATCCTTAAGTTCCCTTTCTAGTCCTTCATTCCATCCATTACTCTTCAACCCCTTCTTACCATATGGTTTTGTCCTTGAAGATGGTTTATTTTGAGGCCACCAAACAGCAGGCTCAAATTTTGAAGGGAATTTTTCAATCATAGCACCCAACAAGGGAAGTGGGAAAGCTTTGTCAAGTGCCAAAACCTTGTCCATTGCATCCTTGGCATCTTCCTCAGTGGGATTGCCAAGGGCTATTGTGGTTTCGATCTGGGACTGAAGCTGCTTGAACAACCTTGTGGCGTTTCTTTGTTCCTCAGCGAGTTGTGAGGGCTGGATCTTGTTCATGACAAGTAACATTCCGGTGGCTGCAGAGAACAAAAGAGTTGAGGAAATTTTCAGTGCCAAAAGTGGTGCACCGGTGCCACCACTTGTGGCTGCAACACCGGCCATAGCGGATGCGGTGAGAGTGATCATGTTGATAGAGTTCAAGAGAAGGGTGTTCCAGTTGTCACGTTGCTCGCCGATGTTGTGATGCATCTCCACCCTGTCTGCTACAGCCTCTAGAATTGCATAGAGTTGAGTAGTGGCTTTCGAAGTAGTGGAATTTTTGTTGCATGAATCTTCTTCTTGGAACGTTGGGATTGTTTCTATTGTGTGTGCGAAGCCGTTCAATTCCTCAAATAGCTTTCTACTTGGTACTGTTGGAGCTACATAAGGGACCCTAGGGAGTTTTGGGAATTGGATAGAGGATTTGATTCTTTGTGAAGGAGGAGGAGAAGATGATGATGAACGAAACGAATAAAGCACTGATGAGACTTGTAAGGAAGCCATATGTAGGATCTAAGAACTTTGTTGTATTGTGTGTTTGCTTGAATATGGTTTTGTCGCGGATTTGATCTGATGGAGGAAAGTCGCCTGTGTGGCTTGTAATAAATAGCGGCTAATTAACGTGTGAACAAGAAGAGAAGGGGTCAGAGAAGGAAACTGTTGACTGGCTGTTGAGGGTTGACTTTTGGCCCCTTTGAACATTTCATTCATTCCACTTCTTGTTCAAAATATTTCATCTCATACTCGTATACTCCCATCGCCTAAGTCTCCGTTGCGACGTATTTTTCGTTCACCGCAATCAAGGTCTTATTTTACTTCGTGAGTTCGTTCGCATTATAAAACTACTTGCTTGTCCAAGGTTTATGACATAGACAACAAAAATGTCAAATATAATGAAAAATTCAGTTTGACGGTCACTCATAATATTTATTAATATCAAAGGATAAACTTAGATACTATCATATATACGTAAGTGCACACATTATATCCTGTGGAAAGAGTGATCTTTTTGGTTTTATTTATCGATCTACATTCCTCTCTCTGCATATTTGTGAAGGCTTGCTTGAAAGAAATAATATAAAATCCAGGTATGTTAAGGATTGGTGCCCACCAACAAAAATATTAAAATAATGTAGAGGAAGACCATGCTGACGACATTTTCATCCCGTATGTAAGTGGAACTCGGGAGGAAACCGTGTTCAAGGCTTATTCAAATTTCTTGACACACAATGGCTTGTACTTGGTATTAGAAAATCACTCGCTTGTTTTTCAAGATTTATATATTTATTTGTTTGCTTGGGGACCAAAATTTCAATATACCGTGTAGAAACTGGCTAACTTAATGTTTATTAATTAGTGTATATAGGCATATATAAAGATTGATTACCCGCCAAATATACATGGTAATGGTATCATAATTACTTAAAATTATTTAAAGAGGTCTATTATTCGAATATATAGGATTTGACATCAAATATAATATATATTTCTAGAATAAACGTATGACATATTCATTTTCCTTGATATATGCGCGTGTTTTAATACTCACTTATATTAGTATATGATCTATATAATATTGATACATAATTAAAAAAATTCTTTTATTTATTTATATATTTTATTTGGTCTATACCATTAGTATTTAGAATTTATTAAATTCAAATTAATATATAACTCATGTCATTTAAATCTATTTGAAAAGTAAAATTTTTTCAGTGTTAATTTTTTTTTTTTTATTCAAACTCAAGTTTGAAATTTTATTTTAAAAAAATAAATGTCGAAGCGCTTGCACAAACCAAGCATTAGCTTACTTATCTATATACTTATGAGTTTTGACTTGGGATGATCACATTTACTTCTCAGTTTTGTGCCCAGCGTAAAGGAGGCCTATAATTAATTTCCTGCGGGCATATGTGAAGTACTATGTAGACGAACTAATCATGAAGTTAATAAAAAAAAAATTGCATCCTGATGATCCCACCTACTCCTTGCTAATATTAGCACTTAATCAAGTTGGGAACTGTTCATCGATTTTATTAAGGTTGTTTTCGACGTTTTTAACCAATTTTGCTTTCAGAACATCACTTTTTCCTGATTCTTAAAACATTTATGCCTAAATATGAAATAAGAATGGGAAAGGTTTTGTTAATTAAACTCAAAGTATTGAGATCGTATATTGACGTAAAAGTATATGTGTATTGAGATTTACATTTCGAGATAAGATGAATATAGTGTATATTTATATAAAAGTGATGTTGTATGTGGTTTCATAACAGTGTATACTTCTCAATAAAAACAGTGCAAGAAAACATTATACTGTAATTACGAGAGGATCTTTATTATTATAGTACACAGCGCATATCAGCACAAAAAAATTACATTTTCATCCAATTAACATCTCCTTTTTCTAAGTCAGATGACTTTATATACATCAAGGTTAACGAAAGAATGGGTATGTGAAAAAAATCAAATGACAAATATTATATTTGTTGACATCTTAGAAGAGTTTGCTGGCGAATTCGTCTAGCTCAGTTCCTTCTATACGATAGGAAGCAGATTTCGAGGCAAGTTCTCTTAGCTGGGGTATGCTCCTTCCCAATTGCAAAGCCATTTTCATTTCAAAAAGCTCCCCATTTTCTCTTTTTTCCAAGTCCTTCTCTTCAAGCGTAGCTTCAACTGTCTCTTCCAACAGCTGGAAAAACCCACCACAGTTTCTGTATATTTCAAACACCATGCCAACTTGCCCTCCATGCTCAAAGGAATTAATCACAGTAGCCAAAGCCCCAGTAAGAACAGGAACCACAGCACCCCATGATCCACTCTCTCCTGCAAGAACAGACCCTAGTGCTGCAATTCCAGTGAGCAAAGGTCCTGAAATAGCTAAAGCCTTGTTGATCTTCAGTGCTAAGTTCCCTAACCGTTCATAGTCCTCCATGTCTTTCCTCTTCCCCACTTCAATAACCTCCCTCATTTCTGTTTCCAACTCCATGTTCCACCCATTACTGTCCTTAACCTCCATCTTCTTCTCTTGCAGTTTTTCATGGTTCAATAATCTACTTTTCCTTTGAGAATTAGGCCACCACCTAGCTGGCTCAAACTTCGCTGGGAATTTTTCTAGCATTACCCCTAACAAGGGGAGAGGGTAAGCCTTGTCAAGTGCCAAAACCTTCTCAATTGCACCCCTCACATCATCTTCACTGGGATTGCCAAGGGCTATTGTGGATTGGATTTGGCTATGAAGCTTCTTGAACAGCCTTGTAGCGTTCCTTTGTTCCTCGGCAAGTTGTGAGGGTTGGATCTTGTTCATCACAAGCAACATCCCAGTGGCGGCAGAAAACAAGAGACCAGAAGATAGCTTCAGAGCCAAAAGTGGTGCACCTTCACAACTGCCAGTGGCAGCAACACCAGCCATGGTTGAGGCCGTGAGTGTTATCATGTTGATGGAGTTTAAAAGGAGGGTGTTCCAATTCTCACGTTGCTCTTCAACGTTGTTATGCATTTCAACTCTGTCAGCTACAGCCTCTAAGACTGCATAGAGTTGAATAGTGGCCTTAGAAGGTGTAGTAGAATTATTATATAGATCATCATCATGTAGTATTTTGATGGTGTCATTCTTTTCAAATGGGGCTGTGTCTGTGAACTTGTCCAATCCCTCAACAAGCTTTCTTGTTGATGCTTTTGGAACAATATTCTGGGACACTCGTGGTAGTTTTGGGACATTGATAGCGCAATTGATTCTCTTCAAAGATGATGATGATGAATATCTAGACTTAGAACAACATGATGAAGGGTTTAGTAGAGTTGAAGCTAGTCGTAAGGAAGGCATTATAGGCGAGATTAATTGCAAGAGTTTGTGTTTGTTTAATTTCTTTCAGGAGGAAAAGTGTTGAGTGCAAATGTTGGGAACAAGGTTGGGTACCTCGTATGCATATTTATAATAACGAGCTAGAGTAGAGTAGAACGTGCTAGATACGAGAAACTTGACCAGCTGATTCGGTCCACTAAGCCTAACATATACGCTTACGTCATCTTGACCCATTCATGTTCAAATTAAAATATTGTAACCATGGGCCAGGTCTCACCACCATGCATGCTGGCGTTGTAATTTGAAGCTTAACATTCTGAAAGGCCTTCGGCACTTTCCATTCAATTACTTAGAAAGCACCATGAAAAACAAAGACTTGGAGAGCACTAAAGTGTATTTGATGCATATATTTCAAATTATGATGCTTGATTCCGTTTATCTATAATGTGAAATTAAAGAGTTTTGTTAAAATCCATAAATATTACAACGACGATGATGGCGTGCATGACAGCAGTTTTCTTTTTTTGGGGGCGTTTTGGTATAATCACGAGAACATATATTGTTTGATGTGTATGTCTGCATATAGGATTTTTTTTTTCTTTTTTGTGTTTTAGATGCCAATGTATAAATTTAATATCACATATTTAGATACACATAATAAAAGTAGGTTCCACTAATTACTTTCTTAAAATTATGTTTAGATGGATGCAATGGAGAGAATGACAAAAAAGGAATTATATGGTTAAAAGTGTTTTTAGAAATAATTTAAAAGAAGAAACTAGAATGGGATGCATTTCTCTTCCCTTTACTTAGTAAACTTATTGAACATTCTAATATGAAAATGACATAATCTACTTCACTACTCCATCTCTTTCCTTTCCACTTTATTCCATTACGAACCACTTCCTTTTATCATCTACAAAACTCTTAAATCTAGCTTAGGATATACTTGTTTTTGGACTTTACTAATTTTATGATGAATATACTTAAAATATGATATGCTAGATTTGTATTTATGTAAAATTTTTTCGTATTTAGAACATTTGTGCAAGAATATGACACCAACATATTAAATATGGATTTGACCAATACGGACAACTTATATTTTTCAAAAAAATAGAAATACGACATTTTTATAAAATTACTTTACCAACTTTAATAAATTATTTGGATAAAAAAAAACTTTAATCGATCAATTAGAATATTGTGTTCTATTTTCAGATAAATTCCAGCTGACGTAAATATTTCAATTGTCAATATATCTTATTCTTCTATCTTATATCCATTATGGATGCCGCATGCAATCCGAAAAATTTTGACGAATATTCATTCTTAAACGCAAAGGCTTTTACTTGGTCTATTATTTAAATCACTCATAAAATTTGTCGAGTTTGAATATAGAATACATAGAAATATCATATAAGTCAAATCGCTGCCAATTCTTTGAAGAATTTGGTCGTACAAGTAAATTGGACATATTCTTTATCGGTGTGATTAAGCTAAAAAGAAAAGGATTTTATCAAAAAAATAATGGAAAAAGCAAAATCAAACAAGTTAAAGATCTTGGCAATACATACATGTTTAATTTTCGATCTGCTTCTCGTAAAGCCAAACAGAACCGATTTGTAAAAGTAAGCCAGAGCTTTTTTATTCATACAATTGACGAATTAAAGAAGCTTATTAATAAGAGAATATGTCTGTAAATTTCATAAGTTCTAATGACGTTCAAATTTTAACAATATAACAACATTATAGACAAGTGGAACTAAGGCAGGAATTCCCATCGGGGTAAATTTATAGTCAGATTTTAATTTTACTTCTTTATCCATATCTTTTTATTTGGCAAGCTTTGAGCTGTTTACCTCTGTCTCTACTTGGCTTAAATCAAAATGGTCAATAATATAATTCTCTTTGGTCAGAAAGAAAGAAAAAAAAACATTAAAAAGCATTATCGAAGATAAAGAAAACTTCAGGTAAACATGCTTGAAGATGACTTTTAAATTCAAAATGTTTTGTTTTGAATCAAAAGTTGATTAGATCAAGTCAAATAATAAAAATATCATTTGACATTGAGATTTAATTAATTAGTATGTATTTAAAATTACTTATTTATTTAAAATAATTTATAATTAAATTTTACTAAAATGATTTTTCAAAAAATAATCATCTTCACAAAATATGCAATTAATTTATTTTATAGATGATACTTTGGCTTGAGTAGTGTTATCACATGAACATATCCCACATAAACAAAACAAAAAGATAACAAAATAATAGAAAAATGATATTTAGACATGTGAAATGCGACGCATGTACTAATGTATATTATGGACCCGTGCACTCAACGTGAGAGAGTGACTCATGAAGGGGCATATGTGGGTTCGAAGTTCTAAGTTCCTGGTTCCCCCAGTTTACTAGTTCTTAGTTTCAGGTTCTGAATTTAAGTACCTTTCTGAGTTCAACACGTTTTTTAATGTGAGTTTAACTTCTTCCGAGTTCCTTCTTTCCTAGTTCTGATTTCCAAGTTCAAAGTATCACTCAACATGAATTGTTTTCTTTTAGGTTCTAGGTTTTTTTTTTTTTTACTTTTCTTAAATATACAAGTTCAAAAAGTGAAATATTATTTGACAAAAGAGGCAAAAATTTTGCAAGCTGCAAGGCAACATGAGACATTAACCCAGAACTGAAAAGAAGTGAACTTACGTTAAGCAACACTTTGAAGGTGAACTCGAAACTTGGAGCACACGCCTTAAACTTGGAAGTAAAATGAAACCCAGATCATGAGATATTAACTTGGAACCCACAGACTACAAGGAACACATGAGATATTAACTTGGACCTCAAAACTTAAAAGAAGTAAAATGTTGAGTGACACATTGAACTCGAAAATGTACTTAAACTTGGAACCAGGAACTAGTGAACTTGGAGGAACTAGAAAGCCACAAATGCCCCCTCCCCCCAACACATCACTCTCTCATATTGAGTGTATGGGGCCCACAATATACGTCCACGTATGTATCAAATTTAACATGTCCAAATATCATTTCTCTTTGAAGATGAGGGCAAGCCATAAGTCATAACAAATGATAATAGAATTTCAAATATAGTTTTTTTATAAAAATCTAATTAAGATATAAAGGAAATAAAATATGTTTATAATAATTAAAAAAGTATATTTTACCTGTTGAGCTATAGTTATATGTACTTTTAACCCTTGTATTTTAAAAAGGTATAAACCGACATATCTATTAACTTTTTTATCAATTATTAATGAAAATAAAGCATATTAAAAAAATTTAGAATATCAAATTTTACGTTTAGAAAGATTTAAAGAGATAATTTGTATATGACTTAAAACTAAAGGATATAATATGCAAATATTGACTAAACTAAATATTTTAGAAAATTTAGAAATTGATTTATATTATTTTAAAATGTGAGGATTAAAATACACACGAGATAGTAAAGTGCTTTTATTTTTGCTAAAGTCTTTAAGCAGATTAAAGGTCAAAGATATATATTAAAGTCAAAAGCTTATAAGCTTAAACAAATACTTGTAAGCGGAAATGTCAAATGTCAAATGTACGAACAAAGTCTGTACAACAGTACAAGAATTCAGAAATTCTATTGGTGGCTTGAGAAAAGAAAGAGAAATTATGACCGAGGCGAGGATACTATAAAGTTGGTGAGATATTCATATTATATTTATATCTGATACTAATACAAGTATAATATTTCTACATTTATATTTTTGTCATATATTTATAATTTTTTAGATATTTATTGTCTTTAAAGTTATATTAATTAAAAATTTAAGATGAAAATTCAAGTTTTATTCTTGTTAATTATTATTCTCTAATTATATTGCTAATTTTATAATCATACATTTCTCAAAATAATCACCGAAAATACTAAATTTTATTCTTATCAAACATATAAGAAAGAGGGAGAATGCTTAAGACTCATATTGTAATAATCATAATTTTATTTTATTATTTAATTACATATTTTATTTCATATATATTATTGTGGTACCCATATCTTATTTTGAATAAAATTTTCATATTTATGCATCATATCTTATCCAATATGTACCTGTGTAACATAGAAAACTATAAAGTATCAACAACTAGAAGACTTCTATCTTTAGGTGGAGCTAGCCAGTTATATAAATAAGACGATGTCATAATATTATACTATAAACCATGTCTATACCCTAAACCATTTGATCTTCCTTTACCACTTGTTTTTGGACAAAAAATGTTAGGAAGTAAAAAGTTTTGTCAAAATTTAATTGTTAAAATAATGTGATATATTATTAATTTTTAAATAAAAAATAGGTCATACCAAATCAATTCATCTAACAACCATTATGATTTTTATTAGAAATTCTAGTAATATTTTTGGCTATGTAGCACTGTCATTATTGGGCTATTACCTCTTGGCTCTCCTCATTAAGTTTCTGCATATCTTTTTTACACATGACTAACCACCTAGGGCGTGATTCTATCAATGACTAAAATTAATTTCGACAAAACAAAAATTTTATGAATTTAATTAATATCACTTATGTCGTAAAAGACC
This sequence comes from Pterocarpus santalinus, assembly GCA_031439595.1. Lineage (NCBI taxonomy): Eukaryota > Viridiplantae > Streptophyta > Magnoliopsida > Fabales > Fabaceae > Pterocarpus > Pterocarpus santalinus. Next base: position 59,473,241 of record CM062530.1, read on the forward strand.
ACTGGTAGAATCCTGTTTTTTATGAAGAAAAATGTATGAGTTGATCCAAAACTTCCTTTTTCTATATATATATATATCAGCTAACTGTACACAAAGAATGAATGAATATGCATACAGTCTGAAAAAATAATTAAAAATGAATCAATGAATTAATGTCTGTCTTAGAATAACTTGCTGGCAAATTCGTCTATGTCAATTCCTTCTATACGACAGGAAGCTGATTTCAAAGCAAGTTCCCTCAGCTGTGACACGCTTCTTCCCAATTCCATTGCCACCTTCATTTCGAACACCTCCCCGTTTTCTCTTCTCTCCAAATCTTTGTCTTCCAACGTTGATTCAATTGAGGTCTCCAACATCTTGAAGAACCCTGCAGAGTTTCTGTACATTTCAAAAACCATCCCTACTTGCCCTCCATGCTCAAAGGTGTTAATTGCCGCAGCCAATGACCCAGCCATGAGGGGCACTAGTGCTGCCCATGAACCATTGCCCACAAATGCAGACCCACCTGCTGCAATGCCTGTGAGTAAAGGGCCTGCAATGGCCAAAGCCTTGCTGATCTTCAACGCAATGTTTCCAAGCCTGTCATAGTCCTCACTGTCTTTTCTCTTCACCACTTCAACAACCTCCCTCAACACCATTTCCAGTTCTTCGCTCCATCCATTCATTTTCCCCATTTTCTTATTGCTCTTTACTTTTCCTTCTTGCGATTTGTTTTTCCTTTGGAACTGAGTTGAAGGCCACCAAACAGCAGGCTCAAACTTCGCGGGGAATTTGTCAATCATTGCACCCAACAAGGGAAGTGGGAAAGCTTTGTCAAGCGCCAGAACCTTCTCCATTGCACCCTTCACATCTTCTTCGGTTGGGTTTCCTAGAGCGAGTGTTGTTTGAATTTGGTTCTGAAGCTGCTTGAACAATCTAGTAGCATTGCGTTGCTCCTCCGTGAGTTGTGAGGGCTGGAGCTTGTTCATGATGAGCAACATCCCCGTGGCCGCGGAAAACAAAAGAGCAGACGATAGTTTCAAAGCCAGAAGGGGTGCACCGGCACCACTCGTGGCTGCAACGCCGGCCATGGTTGTAGCGGTGAGAGTGATCATGTTGATGGAGTTCAAGAGAAGGGTGTTCCAGTTGTCACGTTGCTCGCCAATGTTGTGGTGCATTTCGACCCTGTCAGCTACAGCCTCCAAGATTGCATAGAGTTGAACAACGGCCTTGGATGTTGTAGAACGGTGCTGTGCAATATCATCGCGCAATTGTGTGGTGGTGGTGACATTATTATTCTTTTCTAATAAAGGTGTCGTATCTGTGAATTTTGAGTCCTCAACCTGCAATTTTTCGGCAGGTATCTTTGGAGCTGAGAAATCGACTCTAGGGAGTTTTGGGATGTGGATTGCGGCATTTACTCTCTTTGAAGGACAGGAAAGTAGAGCTGAGGTTTGTATGGAAGCCATGAGAAATCAAGGTTATAAATAATTGAAGCTTATAATTTTGATATGTAGGTGTTTGCTAGCTTTGTTTGTGTTTCGGAAAAATGGGGTGAATTGAGGAAAAGGCTTTGTATGTTTAGATGAGTAGGGTGGGTGTGGCTTGTGAGTATTTATACTAGCGAAGCTAGCTAGCAAAGGGGAAAGAGGAAGGAGTCAGAATCAAATATGGAAACTCATGCGGTTGACCAGTATTTTATTGACATAGTCTCTCTTCAAAATTTCCAGCCTCATGGGCTTGGTTTATGTAGCAACCTTCGACGTACAAGTAAAACCACAAGGCTGCATTGCGTGCCTTTAACTCGCATGTGCATGACCAAAGAATTAGCGTACAACAAAGGTCATGACTGTGATTTTCTCCCTATAAGATTCCTATTTACTTCACTATGTAGTTTTTACTTCTTCAACTCACTAGTTATGGCTATTTTTCTCTTCTTACGTTGGCAATGAAATTTAAATTTAAAGCTTGATGTGAATTACCTAAATTCCTCATTATTAGCGACTTATTGATTGTAATATATTCAATCATAATATAATATATATATATAGAGAGAGAGAGAGAGAGAGCAAATTAATTAGCCATTAAAATGTCTATAAAACTGCACCATCACAACTAGCAAACGTGAGTGTAGTGACAAACAAGATAAGGAGAGGATATCTCATAAGAATTATGATTCAAGTAGTTTGCGTCTTATTTTTAAGAATTGAAGTTGCTTTTCATTTTGAATTCATTCTATATTAATATTATAATATCCTTTATTATTTTGACGAGTCTTTATGATACGCGTTAAAATGCTCCAAAATGGTTAATTTTGAAAATTCAACGTTCTTAGTACAGAAGCTCTTATTTGGACTTCATTAACAATTAAGATTTAAAGAACGAGGAACATTAACTTAAGGATCTATTTTGATTTAATTACACATGTATGAATGGTTTTATGTGTAATAATACATCATTTACAATTTTAAGTTGAAATTCAACTTTTTAATTAGAAAAAATGAAGATTATAAGAATTCTAGACTACTTATCATAAAAATCTTTGATATCATATCATCAGCTAACTCTCAGACAAATATAAATTATTAGGGGAGGAGACAAATATTTTCGCATTGCTGAAACAAAAAGTCAAGGAGTATAAAAACAAACAGCCTATCTTTGTAATTGAAAAATATTATTTCTAATTTTCTACATTCATGTTGAACATCTTGAAAACATCATGTGAGAATAAGAAATAGATAATAAAATATTAAAATAAAAATTAAGTGTTTTTTACAATCATATAAGTAGAAATGTCCATGATAGGGGTACAAATAATAGCTCTCTTATAATAATCATGTAAAGAGTTGCCATTGTTGTCATTAGACACATTAATTACATATTCTGAGATACAAAGTCTAACACTCTTTACTCCTCAAAAGCTTTCAGAAACTCGTTGCCGTTTCAAATTCTGTCAAGGAAATATGTGTGCTTAGCAATTATCATAAATAAAAGCAAAGGGCAATGTTTGAATAAAATCTAACCATCAACCACGTTTTTTTTTAAGCCTTCTTTACGTGAGAGTGTAAGATGGGAGCACTGTGATTTGCATTCTTTGTTGTAAGATGATTCTTTCGTGTAAAAATTACACATGATTATATTATTTACACATCTTTTTTTTATTATTATAAATTTGTTTACGGAGGTTAAGCACTGATTATTTTTTTATTATATTATTTACACATCTTCATCATTAATTTTTTCTCATTTTTAGTATGACCTAATTTATATAGAGAATGTACACATGACCAAGCCTTGTTGAAATTTCACGAGAGGGTCCTTTCTCCTTATTTGGACACTCCCACTGTCTATTTTTTTTTTTTTTAATTTGTACATTTCATTAGTTACGTCAAGATATATACAGTATTGATTATTTTTATTTTTATATCTTATACAGATATAGTTTTCTAATTTATAAGTATTGTTACGATTCATTATATTTGTGATGAATTTTTCTCATAAAAAAGTGTGCAACAACAACAAAATTTTCTTCAATTAAATGAGGTCAATTATATAAATAAGACCATGTCATCATATCTTGTTGTAAATTATATCTATTGATAAACTCTCATAAAAAGTTTAACAAAATTAAATTGAAAACCTATTATACTAATAATACATAGTACGCGGCTTATTTGGGACTTACAACTTGATTTATTTTGGTTGTAATATAGCCTATCTTAGTTATCAAATAAATCAAGGTTAAACTTTTTGAAAGATTTATTTAATTAATAAGGTACTCTCAAGCCTAAGCCTTTTAAAAGGCTTATTTGACCTATTATCTTGGTATTTGAATGCTTGCCCAATTATGGGTAAGAGTGTAAAAAATACCGCTTGAGTCTGGTTTAACAAAATCCCAATTCAACCCAAATTTTAATTGGTCATTTATTTGAAACAAGACTTGACCTAATAATAATTTGGCTAATGACTGAGTCAAACTGAGTTAACCCAATATCAAAACAATATATATAACTAAGTCTTAAAATGTCAAAAATAAAAAATAAAATTCAATAGATATTTTATAATATATATTTAAAAACAAATTATATAAAAACAAGAATAACATCGTGTTTTGTTAAATGTATTAATGGAAGTATAAAAGTTTATAACTTATCAATATTTTTTTAAAAAAGAATATAAGTTTTAAAGGATTATACAACTTTGGACTAGCTCAGGCTTATTTAAAGTATGACCTTTTAACTCAAAAATGTGTTAGATCAAATTTTCGAATCAGAACCCGACTTAATAAAGTTCGGGCGAAGACTTCTTATTGAGTTTAGGGTAGATCTCGAATATATACCCCTAATAATTATGGGACAGAGGTTTGTAGTTAAGTACACCTTTGTAGAAAATTCTATAACTTATTCAATTATTAGTTGCTTCAACCCTTCACAAAAGACTAATTGATATGGGTTTTGTAATTTATGACAAGAATTAACTTATATCAGTTACGTAAATTCAATAATTAACTCATAGTCTCATACACATGATTAAATTTAGGGACTAGATATCTATCAAAAAATTTAGGGACTAGATTAAAAATGAAGATTCTGGAACTGAGTTACTAATATACTCTAATAAAGATTTGTGTTAAAATGAGCAAAATTGTGAAAAGCAAATCTCGTGGGGTTCATTACTCGATTTCATTACAAAGTTGCAAATATATGTGCAGGTTCTGGGTAGTCTTCTCTCCTGTACACTTTTCTATGTCATTGGATGTACATGAAAGAGTAAAAGAATTACTTGTCAAAAAATAAATAAATAAATGAAAGAATATTGTGTTTGTCACGAAGTTCATCTTAGAAGAGCTTGCTGGCGAATTCATCTACGGCAATTCCTTCCATGCGACAGGAAGCAGATTTTGAGGCAAGTTCTCTTAGCTCTGGTGCACTTCTTCCCAATTGCAAAGCCATCTTCATTTCGAACACCTCCCCATCTTCTCTTCTCTCCAAATCTTTCTCTTCCAACGTTGATTCAATTGAGGTCTCCAACATCTTGAAGAAACCCGCAGAGTTTCTGTACATCTCAAACACCATGCCTACTTGCCCTCCATGCTCGAAGGTGTTAATAGCTGCAGCCAATGACCCAGCCATGAGTGGCACTAGCGCTGCCCATGAACCATTGCCCACAAATGCAGATCCAGCTGCTGCAATGCCTGTGAGTAAAGGGCCTGCAATGGCCAAAGTCTTGTTGATCTTCAACGCAATGTTTCCAAGCCTGTCATAGTCCTCACTGTCTTTTCTCTTCACCACTTCAACAACCTCCCTCAGCACCATTTCTAGTTCTTCACTCCATCCATTCATTTTTCCCATTTTCTTATTGCTCTTTGCTCTTCCTTCTTGGGGTTTGCTTTTCCTTTGGAACTGAGTGGAAGGCCACCAAACAGCAGGCTCAAACTTTGCAGGGAACTTGTCAAGCATTGCACCCAACAAGGGAAGTGGGAAAGCCTTGTCAAGCGCCAAAACCTTATCCATTGCACCCTTCACATCTTCTCCAGTGGGGTTTCCAAGAGCCAGTGTTGCTTGAATTTGGGTCTGAAGCTGCTTGAACAACCTTGTAGCATTGCGTTGTTCTTCCGTGAGTTGCGAGGGCTGGATCTTGTTCATGATGAGCAACATCCCCGTGGCCGCGGAAAACAAAAGAGCAGACGATAGTTTCAAAGCCAAAAGGGGTGCACCGGCACCACTTGTGGCTGCAACGCCAGCCATGGTTGTAGCGGTGAGAGTGATCATGTTGATGGAGTTCAAGAGAAGGGTGTTCCAGTTGTCACGTTGCTCACCAATGTTGCGGTGCATTTCGATCCTGTCAGCAACAGCCTCCAAGATTGCATAGAGTTGAACAACGGCCTTAGAAGCTGTAGAATGGTGTTGTACTTCGTCGTGTAATTGTGTGCTAGTCGTGACATTATTCTTTTCTAATAAAGGAGTCGTCTCTGTGAATTTTAATTGCTCAACCTGTAATTTTGTGGCCGGTATCTTTGGCAGTGATGAGAAATCGACTCTAGGGAATTTGGGGACATGGATTGCGGCATTTACTTTATTTGAAGGACAAGAAAGTAGAGCTGAGGTTTGCATGGAAGCCATAAGAAGCCAAGGGTTATAAATAATTGAAGCTAGCTTATAATTTTGCTATGTGGTGTTTGCTTTGTTCGTGTTCAGGAAAAATGGGTTGAATTGAGGAAAAGGCTTTGTATGTTTAGATGAGTAGGGTGGGTATGGCTCGTGAGTATTTATAACGTATAATGAAGCAAAGGGGGAAGAGGAAGGAGTCAGAATCAAATATGGAAACTCATGCGGTTGACCAGTTTTCTATTGACATGGTCTCTGTTCAAGAATTCCAGCCTCATGGGCTTGGTTTATGTGGCAACCTGTGACGTAGTAAAACCTCAAGGCTGCACTGCGTGCCGTTAGCTCGCGTGCGCATGACGAAAGAATTAACTTACAACGACGGCTATGACTGCGTGTTTTTTTCTCCATATACCGTTCCTATTTACTCCTACTCAGTAGTATATATATATATATATAAAACAAAAATATTATTTATACATAGCATTTGTGAGATATCATATCAACATATTTTCTTCCAAATTGAATTGGGTGTGAATTAGCCATTTATCTATAAAATTGCGTGAACTCCACCATATTATATAGTCATCCCATTCCACAACAATTATGATTTAAGTTCGCGTTGATCCTTTATAAGAACTGAGGCGGGGGGCTTATATCATTTTGAATTCACTCTATATCAATTATAATGTTCTTTATTATTTTGAAGTGTGATTAGAATACGAATCATGTCTTAAAATGCTCCAAATGGTTAATTTGAAAATTGAACTTTCTTAGTACAAAGGCTCTTATTTGGGCTACATGAGCAAATTAATATTTATTATTTAAAGAATGAAGAACGTTAATTTAAGGGTCTATTTTGATTTAATTACATGTACGTATGAACGGTTTTATGTCTAATAATATATCATTTATAATTTTAAGTTGAAATTCAACATTTTAATTAGAAAAAAAAATCAAGAATATAAGAATTCTAGACTACTTATTATAAAATATTTGATATTATACACTAACACTCTAATATATAAATTATTAGGGGAAGTCACATAAACAATTTCATATTACTGAAACAAAAAGGAGGATAAAATAAAAAAAATTACGTTATTTGAACATATATATGGGATATGGGATATTATATCAATTTATACTCCATCCATTAGTAGGTGGAGTGTGGAGTTAGTTCAAGTGGAGTCTACATTCCATTCAATGATAAATAGAGTCTGAGTCGACATGGTATCCCACACTTTATATATTCAAATAATATTTTTGAAAAGAAAAAGCCCATCTTTATAATGATAAAAATATTATTTGTACATTTATATTAGATATTCTTACAGATATTATGTGAGTGGAGGTGGAAAATAAATTATAAAAAGATCAAGAAAATGGTTTTTAATATCATGTGACTAGAGTATTAGAGATGTTCCCTATATATATCCATGCAAGGGTATGCAAATAATAAAAGAAAAAGCTCATCTTTATAATTATAAAAATATTATTTGTACGTTTATATTAGACAGTCTTAAGGACATTATGTGAGTGGAGGTGGAAAATAAATTATAAAAAATTCAAGTGAGTATTAGAGATGTTCCCTATGTATATCCATGCAAGGGTATGCAAATAATAGCCCTCTTGTGATTGTGTAAAGAGTCGCCATACCTGTCGTTGTAGACTCATTAATTACATATTTTGAGAAACAAAATCGAACACTGTTTGCTCTACAACCACGTTTTCTCTCATTTTAAGCCTTCTTTATGCGAAAGTGTAAGAAGGAAGCGCTGCCATTTTCATATACAGATCGACAAGTCATGTTCAAATTCCACAAGAGAGGGTCCTCTCTGCTTCTTTGGACACTCCCACTATCCTTTTTTTTTTTCCCAATTTGTGCTTTTTCATTAGTTAATTCAAGAAATAGTTTGTATTTATTTTTTTATATCTAATAAATATATTTTTCTAATTATAAGTATTGTTTGACTTCATTTGTAATGATTTTTTTCATAAAAATGTGTGCAACAGCAACAATTAAATTTTGTCCTATTAAATGAGTTTAGCTATATAGATCAAACGATATATATCATCCCATCCTATCCTATATTATGTCTATCGATAAATCTGATCATAAAAAGTTTAAAAAAATTAAATCGAAAAGCTATTATACTAATAATAAATAGTACGGGGCTGAATCATTTGAAACTTACAACTTCATTTTTTTGGGTAGTATAGGATGTATTTGTTTTAACTTTTAAAAGAAAGTGATTTAAAAACTTAAATTTTATATATAACTAAAAAATTAATTTTTTTATAAGTTATTCATTTCAATTTTTACAAAAAGCTAAAAATTGATTTTTTTTAAATTTTGATTATTTTTTAAAAATTATTTAAATATACAAGAACTGAATTTTTAGATAAAAAAATAATTTTTTATCAAAAAAATACAAACAAATACACCTATAACCTATCTTGGTTATAAAAGAATTAAGCTTAAGCTTTTTGAAAGATTTATTTAATTAAATCAGGTACTCAAGCCTTAGCCGTTCAAAAGGCTTAATGGACCTATCAGGATGACCTGTTTTTGGTATTTTATTGATTGCTTGCACAATCGCGGGCAAGAGCACAAAGTACGTAGGAGTTGGATCAGATTTAACGAGATCTAAATTTAACCTATCTTTTAATTGGTCATTTATTTAAAATCAGAATCAATCTGATAATAACTTAATTAATGACTAAATCAATCCAATATCAAGACAATATATATAAATTTGGACTATGTATATAAAATTAAGTCTTAAAATTTTAGAAAGAATAAATAAAATTTAAGAAATATCTTACAGTATATATTTGAAGACAAATTATATTAATAAAAAATAATATTATATCATTTAAAATATATTAATTAAAGTATACAAATTTTATATTTTATTATTAATTATTTTAAAATAATATTAATTTTAAAAAATTATGTGATTTTGAATCAGGTTAGACCTACCTAAAATATGATTCAAATCCAATTTGAAGGCATATTATGTCCAATTTTTTTCAATTGAAGCCAATCCAATAAACTTTGAGCCAAGAAATGTTATCAGATCAAACCAGATTTTGAATACTCTAATATGGGATAGAGGTTTGTAGTCAAGTAAAGTTTGTCTTTGTAGAAAATTCAATAAGTTACTCAAGTATTTAGTTGCTTCGGCCTCCACACAAAAACTAACTTGCTGTGTGTTTGGAAAGGCTGTAAAATTAAAATTATTTCAATAATTACTTATTTATATAATCATATTTTTATATAATTGATTATATAAGAATTAATTTATATTTGAATACTTTAGTTGAAAAATAGTTTTAAGATAATTTATTTTATTTGAATTGTATGAAAAGAGTTACTTTTGTATGGTAAGATTATTAAAATATGTATGAAATAATTGTTTATATTATATAATATTAAATACTTAGAGTTAATTTAGTAAAAATATCACAATTATAAAATAATCAACTTCTACTTACAATCAAAATTTTCAAAAAATTGCTTACGATTATAATTTATTTTTCAGTTTAAAATTATTAGTTTCTGATTACTATCTATTTTCATTTGACCCCCAAACATCATAGATTTTTTGAAAATAACTTCTTCCCTTTTTTTTTTTTTTTGAAAAAAATCTGTTTTGGAATGGTTCTCAAACATGCTATTGATATGGGTTTTTGTAATTTGTGAAAGAATTAACTTACATCAGTGCATGTGAGTTCAATAATTAACCCATAGTCTTATATACACATGATTAAATTTAGTGACAAGATTAAAAATGAAGATAACTCCAGAACGAAGTTACTAATTTACTTAAATAAAACCCGTAAAAAGAAATTACTTAAATAAGAGATTTGTATTAAAATAAACAAAATTGTGAAAAGCAAATATGGTGGAGCCCATTACTCGATTACATGACGAAGTAACAAATATATGTGCAGGTTTTCTCTGTATTCGTATATACTCATGTACATTTTTTCTATGTCACTGGACTATCCATGAAAGAACAAAAGAATGTTTTTGTCAAAATGTTCATCATAATCAGAAGAGCTTGCTGGCGAATTCATCTACGGCAATTCCTTCCATGCGACAGGAAGCAGATTTTGAGGCAAGTTCTCTTAGCTGTGATACACTTCTCCCCAATTGCAAAGCCATCTTCATTTCGATCACCTCCCCATTTTCTCTTCTCTCCAAATCTTTCTCTTCCAACGTTGATTCAACTGAGGCCTCTAACATCTTGAAGAAACCCGCAGAGTTTCTGTACATTTCAAACACCATCCCTACTTGCCCTCCATGCTCAAAGGTGTTAATTGCCGCAGCCAATGACCCAGCCATGAGGGGCACTAGTGCTGTCCATGAACCATTGCCCACAAATGCCGACCCACCTGCTGCAATGCCTGTGAGTAAAGGGCCTGCAATGGCCAAAGCCTTGTTGATCTTCAATGCAATGTTTCCAAGCCTGTCATAGTCCTCGGAGTCTTTTCTTTTCACCACTTCAACAACCTCTCTCAATTCCATTTCTAGTTCTTCACTCCATCCATTCATTTTTTCCCTTTTCTTATTGCTTTGTGATTTTCCTTGGTCGGTTTTGTTATTGCTTTGGAACTGAGTGGAAGGCCGCCAAACAGCAGGCTCAAACATCGCAGGGAACTTGTCGAGCATAGCTCCCAACAATGGAAGAGGGTAAGCTTTGTCCAATGCCAAAACCTTGTCCATTGCATCCTTGACATCTTCCTCAGTGGGGTTGCCAAGGGCTATTTTGGTTTCGATGTGGGACTGAAGCTGCTTCAACAACCTTGTGGCATTTCTTTGTTCCTCGGCGAGTTGTGAGGGCTGGATCTTGTTCATGACAAGCAACATGCCCGTGGCTGCAGAAAACAAAAGAGCCGAGGATAGTTTCAGCGCCAAAAGTGGTGCACCAGAACCACTTGTGGCAGCAACACCAGCCATGGTTGTAGCAGTGAGAGTAATCATATTGATGGAGTTCAAAAGAAGGGTGTTCCAGTTGTCACGTTGCTCGCCAACATTGCTGTGCATTTCAACTCTGTCAGCAACGGCCTCCAAGATTGCATAGAGTTGAATAGTGGCCTTGGAATTATTGTTATTGGGTTTGCATAAACCATCATGTGTTTGTATGGCGAGGACATTCTTTTCTAATTGATTTGTGCCTCTGGATCCTTTAAATTCCTGGACCAGCTTTCCTTCTGATACTTGTGGAGCCGAAGGCACTCGTGGGAGTTTTGGGACATGGATAGCAGCGTTGACTGTCCTTATAGAAGAACATGAAGAAGAAGAAGAAGAAATTAGAGCTGAAGTTTGTAAGGAAGCCATGGGATTAATTTCAGGTTTGCCTCTTTGGTATATTGGGTTTGTGGATGAGATGAGAATTATCAATTAAGGTATGAGGGGTTATGTATATATATCACGGAACCAAAGTACACATATGGGAAGAAGTCAGATGACTAACCCTATAAGGGGGTAGACTTGGCTTGTTTGCTCTTTGCTGAACCTCTCCACGTGAATAAAATTCAACTTCTTAAATTTCAGCCCCTTGCCTTGGCCCCTTTCAATTCAATATTCAACCGGCGACGTGGTAAAGCCACCAAATCCCTCCTAGTTGGACTATTACAAATTAAGTCAGGATAAAAGAATGCATATGGATCATAATTTTGTGGGTGTATTCTTTCTTCTCTCTCTCCCTTCAAGGTTTCTTTCGTCAACCCTTTAATTGAAGTGAACTTTTTGTAGAATCGGAATGTCATTTACAACTTGTCCGATAAGTAAGGGTGTCAGCTTGTGCTTATATAGCAGGAAAGAAAAATGTAAAATGTGGGAACAAAAAGTTTTTATCTAGGACATTACTTCTCAATTTTCAGTAATTTTTATTTAAATACTTCCTTTGTGGCCAATAATATCACGCCAATTTTCAGTCGAGAATTGATATAAACACAAACTTTTTAATCTCTGTTATCGCATGGACATATATATGAGTGGCTAGAAAAATTTCACGTACGAACCTACTACTTTATAAACACTTTAAAAGTATTCAGCCATCAATTTTACAACTGTCGGGCTTCTGTATTCATTCTTCTTTTCATGTAATCTTTCTTTTCGTTCCTTCGTCATTGGCCCTTCTATATTTATTGTTTTATTATTACCGGTCGCACTCTAAGGTTGGGTTCGATATTTCAATTTAGGATGAATTTGGATGAAAGAGGCACAATATTTAACACATGCAAGAATAGACATTCCACTGGAGATGACATCACTTGGAGCTGCGAGTTAAGGATTTCACTGCAAGGGAAATTCTTATACTATGAACAAGAAAAACAAATTCATTATGCATGTGTAGTATATTATTTTAGTTATAGTTTCTGTTTACTCCTAGAACATTTAAGAATTTACCTCATTTTATAGATTAAAGTGGACCATCAAGTTGAATAGCAAGCAGTTGGAATATACATATATTGCTTCTAACATGAGATTTTTATGTCAAGTTAATTTGTCTAATTTAGGTACACTAGCTAAATACAACTTATACAAGTATTTAGTATTTACTCACATCAATGTACTTGAAAATATAAAATTGGTTTAATAAGAATCAATGATGTGCTTATAGTTTACTAACTTAAGATACTTAAATAAATATCCTAAATTAATACAAGAATCTCTCCTGTCTCACACTCAAAAGGCAAACATGGACTAAGGATGCTCACGATTTTTTTTTTTTTTGGGGGTCTGAGATGCTTGGGGTATATATGCTTTTATAAAACTTGAGATCTTTTAGCTTGGGCTTTTATTCCCTTTTTTCAAATGGACCAGGGTTGACATTTCAAACCATTTCTTTTGCCAAACACAAATGTAAGTTTCTACGTAACAGGTGATCCATACCCCCCCCCCCCCCAAAAAGAAAAAAGAAAGGTCCATTTTAGCTGCCAGACCCGGACACGGGCCTTTCTTTGCGAACTCAATTTCAGTTGCCAATGTAGTAAAATTCCAACAATTACGAGCCAGTAAAAGAGATCTAGAATTTGGGACTTGAAAAGTGAAACCAAGTAAGGGTGGTTGATGTGCTAAATAATCTTTGATTCATAGAGTTTAAATTTAAATTTTAGGAAGGCAACTCTTATATAAGAGACTATATATAACTCTTACATTTTTACAATCGAATAAAAAATAGTCTTAAGACTAGCTCAATTGAGTTAAATATGTAAAAATACCGCAGGAATTAAATGAAAAAAAAAAAAAGAGAATTTGGTAAGACCCAACAAGTGAACGACCAAAAACAGAGAAATATGGCCAAAACACAAATAAAAGAAAAAAGAAACAGAGAACATAAAAGCCCAAAAAACCTCATTGGGCAATCCGCCAGAGTTGGCAGGCATTGCGCAAGGTGAATGGAACATGAAAATGCCAATGTGACACCAGCATTGATTAGTGTCCTGTCCTCCCATTCCGGAAGATATTTTGGAAAGCAACACAAACATTAACATACATACGTGCATATATACCACAAAGTTGCCAGGTAACAACAGTGTGTGTTCCAAGTCAAACAAAGGAGGCAAAGATGGGATCTTTAGCGAAGAAGGGACTGAACAATTACTTGAAACAGCTCCAGCGACACCCCTTGAGAACCAAGGTTCATCTTCTTCATTACTGTATCTACCTCACTTTCAATTTCCTATTTGCATGGCTTGCTATTATTCCCTTGTTGCTTTTTGAATCCATTTTCGTTGACCCTTTGTTTTTGGTAGTCCTAAAAGAGCTATCTTTTGACGATTCAGGTAATAGATTGGTGATGTGTTTATCTGGGTTCAATTCATTAACCATTTTTTTCCATTCACTGTGGCTAATGCATTATGTACGTTGTTACTTGCTTGCTTACTTGTTTCCCTGCTTCACTTTTTTTTTTTTTTGGGCCCCGGGGGGGGGGGGGGTGGTGTTAAAACAGGTAATCACAGCAGGGGTGTTGTCAGCGATCAGCGACATAGTGTCTCAGAAGCTTACCGGGATACAGAAACTTCAGTTGAAACGACTTCTTCTCAAAGTGGTGAGCTCCTTTTCCTTTTACTCTTGTTCTACCTGAATGGTGTTTGGTAAGCAGTGACCTACCAAGTTTCTAATATTCATGTGGAAGAGAAAAAATTGGGCCTATATGTTGAAAAGCAGTTTGTATAAAAGCTGAGATGGACTTTATTTTTTATCTTTTTAAATTTCATCAAAAAAAAAAAATTAACATTTGCTGCTCATAAATCACTCTTTTGCTTAAGTGTTCCATGCATAAATGGATAGAAATACCCGTGATAGTGTGGCTCAAGTGGTGAGTAAGGTGGAGGCCTGGAACCAACGAGCCAAAAATTGTGCCTGAGAGCAAATTGTGTGGAGGAGTGCTTTGAGCAAGGATTAGGGTCAGTGGTCACCCTTTGGGACTTGGGTTTGGGAATACCTTGTAAGAATTAAAAAAAAAAAGAAAAGAAAAGAAAAGAAAACAGGAGAGAGAGAGAGAGAGAGAGAGAGAGAGAGAGAGAGAAGGGGAGGGGGGGGGGGGAGGAAATAGCTGCTAATGCAGTATCGCTTGCTTAAACCTTTCTATTTCAACTACTATCAGTGTTCGACTAATGTTACACGGCCAGAAAAATTTAGAATTTTCAAAAGAAAACAAAGTGGTTGTTGGATGAAATGAAGTGGAATGATCCACTTATTTATCTGGGGGTCGGGTTGTATGCAGTATGCTATATCATTCTGACAAACAAGTTTAGACAAATATTCTTGCTTTCTAGGATTTTCCATTGTTGTTATATGTATACATTAGGAATCACAAAAATCGTTTATTGCATGCAGATCTTTGGCGCTGCTTATCTTGGACCCTTTGGACACTTCTTTCATATAATACTGGATAAAATTTTCAAAGGGAAGAGAGATTCAACAACTGTAGCCAAGAAGGTGAAACCGCAAAAACTTCTGTTTTATCTTATCTATCACAACCTGGATCAAACCATTATGGCTAGCATTTGTGTCATCAATATGCTTTTCTTATACTATTTACAGCTTGAATAATCAGCTAATTTATGCCGTGTTAGGAACATTTTAACTCCAAAACTGAAAATAATTCATTGGAAGTGAAATGATTACAAACCCTATCCAAAGTGGTGGGATTTCACAATACTTTCTAAATGAATTGAATTCTTAAACTCTATTATTCCTAACATATTTCATACAAGACTTGGTTTATGGTTGAATTAAGTCTTTAATGTTAGATATTCCAAACACACTATGAGATGGAAGAGATAATAAACAACTTATACATTTTTTAATTATTTCTTCTTCTTTTTTTTTGGGTTTCAGGTTGTGATTGAACAGTTGACATCTTCTCCTTTGAACAATTTGCTTTTCTTGATATACTATGGATTAGCTATTGAAGGTTAGCCCTTTCTCCACATCTAACTTGTATCTTTACATTGAAGTAACATGTACACGTAGTCAGATACAGGTGGAAAATGTGGACAAATAAAACAATTCTCATCCTTGTCAAAAATAGGGTACCCAATGCAATGATACTCCCGGTCAACTATTTAGTCTTAAAGAAGAAAAGAGTTATCCCAAAAATGATGTGTAAATAAATTGGCATACCTTGCTGTTAGCTATGTTTTTGATGAAAAAGTTGACTGCAGGTAGACCCTGGGTGCATGTGAAAGCTAAAGTTAAGAAGGACTATCCATCAGTGCAGTACACATCGTGGACGGTAATCTTCAGTTACCATTGCAGAAAATAACAGGATTTACTGAAGACATACCCTCTTTTTTTCATTTATTATTACTAACTTTAGAGCCTCTAATGAACTGGACTGCAGTTCTTTCCTGTTGTGGGGTTCATAAATCACAAATTCATGCCTCTTCATTTCCGTGTTGTTTTCCACAGCTTAGTTGCGTTTTGCTGGTACATGTTTCTTTGTTTGCCTTTCCCTCTACTTTCCTTGACTTCACAATCATTTGGTAAACAGTGACAAAATTGAGATCATTCATCATGTGTATTTTAATTATTTCAGGGGAATATTCTTGAACCTACGAGCACGGTCCATGGTATTGATTAAAGCCTGAAGTACATAATATTATATCAAAAGTTCTTCCAAGTGGATGATAATGCTGTGAGAGCATTACAACTCCCAGAGTTGTCTGCTTCATTTTAAACTATTGGAATTTCAGAAGACCTATCTTTTAAGTCAATAATTTGGCAGGATTAATTTGCCTGTGTATGTAGACATGATTAATTGCTGGTGCTGGGATTATAGAAGTTGGTTAATTTTATCCTCATTGTTTAATCGTCAATGGATATTGGATACACATTGGTAACTAAGCAACATTCATTAGTTGTTGGTCATGGTAACTTTGCCAATTGGTGAATGTGTTTTGGGAAAATTATTGCTTCATCCTAGAGAAATGATTGTTTATTTTTTTATTTTTTTAAAAGGAAAGAAAAGAAACACTCCAGGATGATTACCAGCATCTGGTGCAGTTTGTCCCATAAGTATAGACATGCAAAACAACTAGATGGTTATGATTGATGTGCTGCAACAAAAATTCTGAAGAAAGTAACAATTTGTCCACATTTTGCAATATTCAACTTGGGAGTTCCATATGCAGAAGCGGCAGAACAGCACAATTTGAGATAATAGAAATATTTTTTTGAGTCCATAATGTATAGGTATCATATATCTATGTGAGAGTGTGTGAGTATCGCACTGACCAGATGTATTGTATTTTTGTGTGAGAATAGTATTTGGTGTTATATTGTAATTTTTTTAAACCCATATTGTAGTTGGACCCATCGAGCGTTTATAGAAATATCAATCACCTGCCAATGTAATAACTTATGAATCAAATTTAAATTATGGCAATACCTAATTGAAAAACTGAATAGGTGAGCTAATTGGATGGCCTTAGCGTTATATTGTAATGTTTAAATAACACTCTTGAGAAAAAAATCAAATTACAAGAGATAAGAGATTTTCTTATCTTTTGTAAAATCATGGTACCAAGGGAGGGACATACGGATGGGAGAAAAAAAAAACACCCATTTAAGTAGATATATATGGGGATTATCCGCGATAGAGGTGGGTATAGGGATGGTGACGGGATCCCCATTTACTAAACTGGGCGGGAGGGATGAGGTTTCACCACATAAAAACTCATCAAGTCCTCATTTACATACAAAATTAACTAAATAACTTTATATATTGTAACACATACTAATAGATATATATACTTAAACCCTAATGGAGGCGTTTATGATTTGGACTTTTGTAATTGTTTTTTGTGAATATAATTATTGCTAAAACTATCGGATATTATGTATAATTTATTTAGGTTTAAGAGTATTTTTATATATTTTTCTCTTTTTGATTTAAAAAAGTATTTTTTTTTTTTTGCATAAACTTACAGATATCTGCAGGGATTTAAATCCCTACAGAAAATTCAAAATTAGGGTCTGTGATGGGAACGAAGACGGAGACAAAAATAGGTGGCAAATTTTTAGATGAGGATGACTCCTGCCCCTATGGATACCATTACCATCGCTAGAGGGAGACATGGAACAAAATTGAAGTCCCAATACGCAGTTATGAAGTCCCAATACGCGGTTATGTCAAAATTCGTGTTGTTGAGACTTGAGAAGAAGAGATGGCACATGCTATGTTCAAAGTTAACGCGAAACAACTTTCATTTTCAGTTGCTACTTTCTAGCTTTAGATTTTTTTTTTTTCGAAAAAACAATACTTGATAAGCATATTATAAAGGTTTCAGCATCTCTTGTTAAAACAGGGTATGAAAGGAGTGAGACATGGAGCAGAAGTCAAGTCCCAATCGCGTGGTAATGTCAAAATTTGTGTTATTGAGACTTTAAGAAGAAGAGATGGCACATGCTCCGTTTAAAGGTAACGCGAAATGGCTCTTCAATTTAGGTTTATGATTTTAGAATTGATTTCCTTATTATTGTTGGTAAGTATATTACCGACAAAATAAGGGTCTTTGCATTCTTGTAGAAGTTGGAAAATATAGAGTTAGAATCCATTACTTTTACACGATTATTTCACCTAAACAATTTAGAAAGAATATGATGTAATACACTTCATTCAAAAAAAAGGAATATGATGTAAGACACATAGTATGATTATATTAAATAATATGATTCACGTCTGCACTTTTTATTAAAAAATTGATCAAAATTCCGGCAAAAATTCAACTAAATTTTAATTCTTAATAATTGAATTTTAATGTAACAACAAAAAATTGATTGCAAATCATATAATTGTTTTAAAACAATTTAAGTACTAAAATATAATGTTACATTACTTTTAGTAAATATTTTCATACGTAGGCAATATATTGAATTAAAACAAACATGAAGTCTATTATTTACGTATGAGGAATCGGTCAGAAAATGAAACCTCTGACTTGGGCACGTTTTGAGTTATATCTGATAGCATTTCAAAGTATTATATGCTGTGAACAACCGCGGCCTTCCAGTTATCAACTGTGGAAAAACATTTAACTCTCAACCCACGTGAATGAAAACACTAACTTGTAAAAAAATAACTTTGGAATTATACGTTATTGAACTCTGTCAAAATGTTTTAATTAATAATGCATGGTCATGCACTAAAATATTAAGCAGGGCCATTTGATATCATTTTTTTTTATTGTAACATGGATATCATTTCTTGTTGACGTACATGTACGTTTTGCCCTTGCGGATATTAATTTTTATAGTATTATGGTTGTTGGCTGTCCAAAAATGTTGGTTAAAACGCTTAGCAAAGGGTTTATTATTTATATTTTGCAAGTTCATTAAACGCATTTTTAGAGTGTTTCATTCATTCTGACGATTGAATTATAATTTGAATATCAACTGAAAGAGGTATTTATATTTAATATATAATTTATTTTTAATAGAATAGCCTTTACCGATAGGAAATAGAAAATAAAAAAATATTTCATTTTATGAAAATAACATGTTATCAAATTTGTGACTTTTGATATAGCGGTTTTGAAACTCAAATATTTTTATTGTTGCGGTAATATATAATTAAATAACTATATAAAAAACTTTTATATTGATAATGTATTAAAATTAAAATCTTATTTTATTTAACAAGTTTTAGTTGGTCTACAGGTTTTACTCGTTATGTCTGTTGAAAGTCAGCATCGGAATGAGAACTCGGAGCAGATGTAGCCAAAGTAAGAAGACAGGAGTAGATTTCAATGCCCAGAACCCATTCAACCATATTGGGATACTCAATCTCATTTGATCAGTTCATATATATATATATGCTGTATGAAAATGTGACAATTCAATTCCACACTAATCTACACCCATATACAACTAAACCATTAAACCATTAGTTAAGCATAAGCATAAGGCCTTCATAAAACAGCAAGAGAAATACTCAATCTTGACACCCCCGGAGGTAATAGCACATGGCAACCTTTCTGGTTTCGAGCAGAGTTTCTTCTTTCTCATATTGCAGTACAAGATCATTTGCTGCCACAATCAATGTGCCGAAGATCCAGGTGACCAAAGCCTCCACTCCAAGGCTTCCCACCAGAAGTTTGGTGGCAGAATTGGATTATCTAGATAATTTCACTTCAGCTACCACCACCACAACCCATGTCAGACAAGACCCTTACTACCCCAATATCAATAATACTAACATTTATACAGCACGTAGAAGAGGCACTCCAAACTCCATGGAGGTTGTTAAGTTTCATATGATTATGCAGATTGTAGCAGAAAGAGTGGAGATGCACAAGAATGTTGGAGTGCAGCGTGACAATTGGAACCACCTTCTACTAACATCTGTTAACATGATCACTCTTTCTGCTTCAACCATGGTTGGCCTTGCAGCCACTAGTTCAAGTGGAGCACCCCCTGTGGCACTGAAGGTTTCATCCACAATTCTATTCATGGCAGCCACTGGCTTACTTGCTCTCATGAACAAAATCCAGCCATCCCAGCTTGCTGAGGAGCAAAGAAATGCTGCTAGGTTGTTCAAGCAGCTTCATGGAGAATTAAGAACAAAGGTTTCTCTCGGGAGTCCCAATGAAGGTGATGTTAGTGAAGCGATGGAGAAAGTTTTGGCACTGGACAAGGCATACCCTCTTCCTTTGGTAGGCACAATGCTGGAGAAATTCCCTCAAAGTGTGGAACCAGCACTGTGGTGGCCCCAAAGGAAGCAAGGATATCAAAGGAAAGAAGAAGGGTTTTGCGGGACATTGGAAGGGAATAACGATGGTTGGGATGCAAGGTTGGAAGGGGAGATGAAAGCAATTGTGAGGGCTTTGAGAAAGGACATGGCTGAGTACTTGAGGTTGAGTAAAATAGTTGTGAATCTCAACAAGGTATTGGCAGTTTCTGGGCCACTACTCACTGGCCTTGCAGCTTTTGGTTCTGCTTGTTTGGGTTCTGTGAATGCATCTTGGCCTGTGATGCTTGGTGTTGTTGGTGGGGCTTTGGCAAGTGTTGTTAACACGTTAGAGCATGGTGGGCAAGTAGGGATGGTGTTTGAGTTGTATAGGGCAACTACGGGCTTCTTTAAGCTCATGGAGGAGAGTATAGAGCTAAATGTAAATGAAAAAGACCATGATAGAAGAGAAAATGGAGAATTGTTTGAAATCAAAGTTGCTCTACAACTAGGTAGAAGTCTTTCAGAACTCAGGCAATTTGCTGCTGCAATTTCATCCTCGGATGAAGAGAATGCTTGTGAAGAGTTTGCTAGCAAGCTTTTCTAGGATTATTACCATGTGTACTAGTATTACTAACTTCTAAACTTTTTGTAAATTAAATTTCTAGAGTTTAACTTTGCACATATTATTCATCGAGCTGGTTCAACCAGTTGTAAACCTAGATCCACAGCTATTCAGTGTTTGGTATTCAATCATGTGGACCATCCGTATTGTCCTTATGCATTGCATCCAGAGTAATGAAAACAAGTGCAAAATTAAAATCAATAGAATAGCAAAGCCACGTGATTGAGGAATTGCACTCCTTATTCTTTTCTTTTTTTATCTATTTCTTTTTCTTTGGTTCCGTATCTCTTTGCCGCTCTACCCAAGAAACATCACGACAAAGAATCTGCATTACCATTAAACTTGACAGTTGGACAGCTCTGAAATTCTCACGTTTTGGTGCTTCAATTCTGGATGATATAAGATAACTACTATTTTTTTCATTCATATACTGTTGCTGTAGTTGTATTACAGTTTAATTAATAAAAACTAAATAAGAATACTTAAAAATGAGAAATATTTTTTGTACCACTGCGATAGGTAGACACCTTGAACACCCAAAGATAGAAAGGAGAAAAAAATTATAAAAGAAAATGAAAAGAATGAAATGATTGATAGAGAGAGAAAAAGCTGAGAGAAAGTAGTGGGGTGTTGGAGTTTTTGATATATGCAAATAACATACCTCCTTAAAAATACATATGCAACAGTATTTGCATAGTTTAGTGTCGCATTATTCATTTCGGGATGGTACCCTATTATAATATAGAACGAGCCCACAAAGTCAGATAGCAAAGATCTGTCCTTGCTTTTTCTAAGTTGAGAGCTTGAACAAAGAAGATTACTTCCACTATCCTCTTAAGTGCCAAGTAGTAAATCAAATGCTACAAGCTTGGTCTGTTTGCTATGCTGCAAGCACTAAGCACTGAAGTGTTTGAAATTTTTAACATCATCATATTTACTTATTTTATGTAGAAGATTTGTCCAATCTTATACTGAGAGCCAAAGATTGTAGATCTTGCATAAGAATCACTCTCTTATTCTCTTTACGGTGCTAGTGTTAACAGAGCGACATTAAGAGAAAATGATGTGCAAAGTTAATTTTTATCAATTAGACTAAATTTATATCGTGCAAAAACTTTTCTATTTGATGCTGAGGTTTGACTGATATGCAATTGAAGATTTTCAAGCATGTCTTCGTCCCCCCCCCCCCCCAACCCTCCCTTCGAGATACACAATATTAACTTGTTTTCAATAAAAAATTAAAAAAAGAATTATGCGGGAGTGCTGCCAAGGATTCGTTTTACCAAATTTCAGAAGCCAGAGTGTAATATTCTTTTTCTAACTGATTTGCTTTCTTCAGAACATTAAAGTAGCAACATAAAACAAGCATCCATGTCCCCTTAAAAACAAAGTTATAAATTTTACTTTAAAAAATATCAATGATAAGCATTTGTTGTCAGACAACATGGGGAGGGAATAAGAAACAAAATATGGGAAAAGAATAATTTAAAAATTTTAAAATACTACAATTTGTCTAAATTTTATTTTTCAGGCATTAAAGTGCAGTCAACCTTATCTTGATTACATTTAAAAAAAAAAAAAAAAAACAGAGACATACAATCACCTCTTTTTTCTTTTTCTTTTTTTCTTTTTTTTTCTCCTTCTTCACTGGTTTATCATGTTTCAAACAAAATTGCCAAAGATAATTTTAAAGGAAATCGTAAAGACTTTCTTTTTTTAATTTCTTTGGTCAACGAAATCTTTGAGACTTAAACAGTAGGAGTATAACAATTTGACTTGTTTATCGTCCCTATTCAGATTACATTATCCTTTTTGTTTATGGAACAGGAACGCTCGATTGCGTCCTTTTAATTATTTTTTGGGTCAACGAAAGATTGTGTCTTTTTGGTTTTTTTCTCTTTAAATCGTTTTGGGTCGGTCCAACAATATAAGTTTAAATAAACATAGATAGATTTGACCAAGAAAAAAACAAAGATAAGTAAGATGCCCAAACACATAGTTAAAGTTCTGCGATGTTTTTGTCAGATTTTTAACTCGAAGGTTCAATTAATTAGATATTGCTAAGGTGGGGCTAGCTTGTTAACCTTGGTTTTTGGTCAAGAGCATGATAACTCTCATGGCTTCCTTTACATTAGAAAAAAAGTCCCCAACTATTTAAGCCCAACTTGTCCATGTGTTTCATCAGTAAACACTCTTTTGTCCAAGCCTAAAAACTCCAAGCCCAAGCCCAAGAAATTAAAAACACGAGAAAGGTTTCCCAAATAAGTAAACAACTATGATGTGGCCGAGCCCTTGGCACAGTGGAAAATCTGGTGCCTCGAAGAGTAGTCACATTGAGCTCTGCATCTAGATGCATGCCATCACCAACTCACAGCACACACTCACTCTTTCCCCCTCCTAATTCATAATCACAACCCAAAAGAGTAGCGACAATGGCAAGCGCTATGGACTCAGTTTGGGTCCTGGGGTCAGAGACCCCCTATGCTTCCCCCCCACCTACCCAAAAAAAACAAAAACAAAAGAAAAAACCAAAAAAAAAAAAAAGACCAAAAAGATAAAATAAATAACCATGCCCTAATCTTTGGCCGCCAGCTGCAATTAATTTGGATCATTATTCGCTAAAACTGAACAAGTATAAAATGATGGCTATTAGTTCAGGTTTGGAGATTGAAGCATAGAATTTGGTTGAAATAGTAATTGAACTTCTTCTTTTGACATCCATAAGAAGCTAATTATCTGGATTAGCTCCAATTAGGCAAATAACTTCATGTAACAATGCTGGAGTCTTTTTACCACTGATGTTTATTACTTAGTTTTACCATGGCACAGTAAGGTAAAATAATTATGACTATTACTGGCTGCAAGAGATAAGGACAGAAAGAATTAACTATTCTTAATCCCTCAAAATACAACGTAGACTTATTAGAACATTTTGATCAAAAGCCTGGATTGATTCCTTTGCATGTCGACCCCTTTCTAGAAACTAGGTGAATGGAAAATGTCGATCAGATTAACGCCCAACTTCTTAACTGTTCCAAACTGTTAGCAGTCCCTTTCACGAGTCGTTTTCTCATTCAAAGAAAGCGCATATTTTCAGTGCCTCTAGGTGGGATATTCATGCCATTTGGCTAATAGCATCCAGTTCCCAAATTCGATCACTTTTAATTATTGAAATTTTACACGTCTCGTTATTAAGTCCTTATCTAACGTAAAATGTTGATGATATAATACAAACGGTTGGTAAAAACTAAAAGGTAATAGACTAATGCAAAATTCATTAAAAAAAATTTGTGAACTACTTTAATTATGTCACTTTTAGTTCAGTTCATAACGTAACAATTTTGCAAGTATTAGTCGACGAAACAAATTTTAGTGTGAACATATAATAGAGCCAAAAATTGATTGAGCTTCAAGTTCATCCCTGTCTATAATATGCAAATGTGCAATACATCTGACAAAATTAGAAAAGTGACAGCGTTGGCGACAAAAATAAGAGATTTCTAGGACTTATATTAAGAAAACATCAAACATTTTTAAAGACACAACACACGAGGAGTCGTGGAAGCCCAATTTTTCTCTGTGCCTTTCAATTGTTGTTCCTCATTCTGTTGCACTCTCATTCCTCTTTCTTTTTCTCTTACCAAATCAAATCTCCCTTTTTTTTTTTCTTTTTACAATTTTTTGGATTCTCGTGTGGTCATTTTAAGCTTGATGACAGTGATGCACAACCTCACAGTGGGCCCGTAAGGATTGTGTCTCTGTCATCCAACTGTTGTAAATTGCCACCACCCCATCAATCAAAGATCTGAATTCAAGCTTTCGAATTTTTGGGGTCATTCCTTGTTGTCGTTGTTGTTTTGCGTTGCGAAGATGATTCAGTTGCTGTTCCTTGTGGTGTTCATGGAGGCAGCGATGATAGCGGTGCTGCTGTTCAAGACCCCATTGAGGAAGCTTGTGATCATGGGGTTGGATCGGTTGAAGCGAGGTCGAGGACCCCTCATGGTGAAGAGTGTGGCAGGGACCATCCTTGTGGTGCTCTTGTCGAGTGTGTACAGCATGCTCAAGATTCAGAAGCGTGGGATCGAGGATGGTGGTGCTGCTCTCAACCCCACCGATCAGGTTCTCATGGCCAAGCACCTCCTTGAATCAACACTCATGGGTATTCATTTTTTTTTTTTAATTCTGATTTAACGAGTTGGATTTTTTTGTTTGATGTGAACTGATTTGCATTGCCATTTTAAGTTATTGAGGATGTTTGGTACAATGTGAGGCCTTGGTACGTTCATGATAGTGTCTGATTCATGTTTGCATTGAATTCATTGCTTGTTTTTGTTTGGTCATTCTGGGAATGTCTATGTTGCTGTTTGGTACTGATTTCTTCCCCAGGTGATGGAATGTGGATAGTGGAATGTATTTTGGAGCAACTTGAGCTATGTGAGCCTCTTTCAGATGGCAAATGTGAGCCTTGGAAAGGGAATTTTGATTATATGGTTTTCATTGTCTCTGGTGTTAAAATCTGTAGCTCAAGATTGTAATAAATGTGAGCTTGTATGGACAGATTGTCTAGGCCATGTTAATAAAGGACACAGGTCCTCTACTGAAGCTATATGAACATCCCAGTTTTTCAGTAAACTTGTTTATATTAAATCATCTCATGAAGCATTGGAGTCACAAAGACAAAGACGTTACTTCTTATTCCTTCATTAATTTCACAGTGCCTTTTCTTAGTGGTTATTCCATATTGGTTTTCCCACTCCTCTTAATACCCTAAATTCTCTTTATCCTTGATGGCCTAAATATTCTTCCAACATTCCTTGATCATACTTATGAACAGGACTTATTTAATTCATCCTTATTGATTACTTACACAAGACAATATTTCTGGATTCCTGCTCTAGCAGCTCCTTCAAGTACAATATGGGAAGTATATCATGTTCAGCACAAACTTCCTTAAGAGTCTACCCATGAAGGTTTATGTCATTGAGTATCACGAGTCACATCTTAAGCAAAATGACTCTCAGTTCTAATCAAACCCAAATGATACTGTTTTGAGTTTCAGGACCTTCTGTTTCCTTAATGTTCTGAATTATTGAGACTATGAGACCTCTGTGGGAATTTAGCATCAATCATCTATTGTCAATTATTTGCAGGTGCTGTACTTTTTCTTGCACTTATGGTAGACAGACTACACCATTACATAAGAGAACTCCGTCTTCGAAGAAAGAGCATAGAAGCTGTCAAGAAACAAGCCTGTCCAGAAGATGTGAAAGTTGTGAATTCAGAAGAAATTAAAGCCATGGAGGAAGAAACAGCCAAATTGAGAGAAGAAGTCAAACGGCTGGAATCTGAACTTCAATCAAAAAATGAAGATGTAGATGTGGCAGAAGCCAATGTATCTGCTTTAAGAAAACAAGCTGAGGGGTTCATTCTTGAGTATGGCCGCTTACTTGAGGAAAACCAGGAGCTCCGCAGTCAACTACAATCCTTCAATGGCAGATTTACGCGTTCAGCTACCAAGAAAGGTATGTAAGAAAACATTGCAGGTGGGCATGATTACTTTTCAGGATTTCCATGGCTGTTTGCTAATAACAGGTTTTCACATGCTCCTCAAGAAGTAGGATTTTCACTTTTGAGTTGGATTTTGATCAATTTTGTCCTGACAAATTGCGAAAATTTTTAAGTGATGACAGAGATATAGTTCTGATTTGTTTCTTTTTCCTGCACATATGTAACTTATAGAACTTCTGTTTCACCACTTAAGATTTGACAAACTTTGAAGGGATGTGCCTAGAAAAAGTGCCTGGTGGTATTCAAGTTTTCTGTTGGTATTTAATTTTGTTTAAATTTAAGATTGATACTACTCAGATGACGCCTTGCTTGGTCCAGAGAGTGTTCTCTTCTTGGCTGCTCACTTCTTGTGTTCATTTTTGGGTCGCACTCACTTTAGTGTACTTATCATGTGATCAATGAACACCAGCGCAGATGGCAAGCATACATTAAATCCAGAAGTGAAGCAACCTTTAAAGATTCTTACATCCTCCCTTTTAAATTCTTACCCCAAGAGCATCTCAATCGTTCGTACTTGGTCTTGAAAAAGTATAAAGGAGTGGGAAAAATAAATTAATGGTGGATATCTCTGCTAGAGTAATTCTTATTCCAAGAAGAAGATGTAAGAAATTTTTGCTACCTTTTATTCTTTTACCTCTAATTCACAGCTCATAACTCTCTTTGTTTGGGATTGGTACAATGCTATTTGCTGGATTGCTCTTCTCACGCTGCATTTTTTAACCTGGTAAATGTCACTCAAATTTCAGTCACAAATTAAACGCAGTGTGAGAAGTACTACATTACAATGCAATCTATTCTACCCGATGCCAACTTGGGCAAATTAAATGGAGAAGAAAGAGTTCTAGGCTGAGCTGGGAAATAGAGTAATAAATTGTCAATTCAATTATCAGTATTTAAGATAAGGTACTTGGCTATGTGTGCTTTAGCCCGAAAAGGGATAAGCACATCGAATTAAGTCATAGTATCATAGATAATAAAATAAAAACAACTCCACCACCGTCCTGCTGCAGCAGCTTGTCCTATTGCAAAAACACTATTTTACCCTTTAGTTTTGGCCTTTTTGGTACCATTTTTTTTTTCCCTAAAAGATATAAAGTTTTGATATGTGCTACTGCTGCCTTTGTATCGCCCTAATCTTTATAACTGTCATATATCTTCTATTTGTGGTCCCCCGGAACTAATCATTTCCCTCACAGTGGAATAAAACCCGATATAGAGGTGGATAACTATAAGGGAGAAGATGTAATTAATAAAGATTTCAGATAAGAACAATCAATGGTTTTTAAGAATTTGGGATAAGACAGTATGGGAGACTATATATGGGGCATCAAGCTCTTATAATCCTCCTCCTTGATAAAATAATGTTGTATATGACTATAGTTTCATAACCTGCTCGGAGGAGTGAAAATTAAATCATTTCCCAGTAAATGTGGACTTATTTATATAGACGGCCAGATTATTTTGGCACCAGGAAGGAGGGGCAGTTACTTAGTGCTAGTGACTTTTGCTAAGAAGGATAAAGTGGAGGTCTCTTTGCTCATCGAAGACACGAAAATATATGTTCATTGTGCAGACTGCTTTATATTTGCAACTTGCAAGCCAGATCAATTACATGAATTAAGTTATTGGTTAAGTAACCATGGTGATGTTTTTGTTTTTAAATTAAAAAGTTGCAACCACTAAAAATCACTGGGATAACCATGGTGATGCGTAGATGCTGATGCATTCATAAATGGAAAGTACCAAAAGTAAGCTCCTCAACGCTTATGAAAGGCTTCCGTGGAAAATTAGGATAAATTAGGATAGACAGCAGGATAATTTGCAGCCTCCTTTTGGTATTTTGGAGGGTGTCACCATCAAGAATAAAACGAAATATAAATCACTGCTACCAACAGAAAAGTGGCATAAATAGAAAAAAAAAAAAAAGAAGAATAGAGTTGAGATAAAAATACATTTGAGGTTTGTGAGATGATTTTGTGTAACTATGGTTAGTGTACGAAAAATTGCAATGATCAGGCATTCAGGCAGTGTATCAATTCCGTAAAGGAGGCTTGAGGCTACATTTAATTTTGGAAATCCTAAAGAAACCCTTAAATGCTCCTTTAGTTATAAAAAACAAAAGAAATTTAAATCCAAAAATTTTACGCGATACGCATAAGTTCAACTGCATTATGTTCGTTAAAGTTTAATCTAAAACAGCACAGATTCAACTAGTTAGTGACGTTCACAAACTAGAAGTCAGCTTCAGTTATGGATAGCATTAAGTTCAACCCACACACATTATCCATTGAAGTATACTACTAACGATTTTAAATTGTACGGCGTTCAATTTATCCAAAGTGGAATTAAAAGAGGGAAAGAGAGAGCACAGAAAGTCATGCTTGATAAAAACTTCTTTCTTCTGGGAATCAAAATTCCCGTAGGTAACAATCTTTAGACATGAACGGCCTAAAAGCAATGAATCTCTATTGCAACACCCACAATTGGTGCTGCAGAGGTAACAATCATCAACAGCTACATTCCATCTACTCAATTGAATTACATTGTCAACTACAGCCTTTGGCTCATAAAAAATCACCAAACCATTCTCCTCTATAAGGATCCCAACATTGCCTGATCCACAATCCTCCGATTCCTCAATAGAACCCTCCCCATCGTGGACCCACAAAAACTCCCCCTCGCTCACGTCATTGCTTCTCACAGTGATCCACTGCTCATCATTATCACCCCATTCCCAAACGGGCTCCCCAGTACCACACAACCTACGCACTCTGTCCCCAGCACTCGTAGAATCCCAGGAACAACAGCCACGTGTCGTATCCTGATTGGTCTCCAACGATTCCCAAAACCCTCGTTCCAAAACACTCCTGGGCGTGTCCCAATCACACCTTCCAATTCCAAACGTGATTTCCTTTCCCTCCAAACGCGATTCCGCAACAAAACCATGTCCCAGAAGCTCCCCCACCGTCCACCTCTCACTGGGGTCCCTCCTCAAGCACTTCCCTAGGAAGTCCTTCCCTTGCTCCGACACGAAACCCGGAACCTCTGGTGCCTCGCCGGAGAACCCGACCCGATAAAGCACCGAAACCAGGTCATCGGCGACTCCGCTCCACGGCGGCTTCCCGGTGATCATCTCGAGAACCGTGCACCCCAAGGCCCACACGTCAGCAGGGAACCCCTGCTGCTCCCCACGCGCCACCTCCGGCGCCATGAACGCAGGAGTACCGGCGATGACGCCGCCGTCGTCGCCGGAGCCAACCCTCCGGGCACAACCCAAGTCCGCGATTTTCGCACCCTGGTCGGTGACCAACACGTTCTGTCCCTTCACGTCGCAATGCACTATCCCATTCGAGTGAAGGTAGTGAAGCCCCAACAGAATCTGGCGCGTGTAGAACCCCACCAATGACTCTTCCATGGCACCGTTGTGGTTGCTAACTAAGTCAGCTAGCGTCCCACGTGGCGCGTATTCCATGAAGAGGTTGTACCAGTGTGCACCATTCTCGTATGTAACATCGTACCCTTGGTATGTCACAATTTGAGGACAATTCAGCGTGGAAAGAAGACCCTGTTCTTTTTGGAGCTCCTCGGAACGGTGGAGCTCCACCGTTTTGACGGCGAAGACTTCACCGAACCGATGAGACTCGGCGATGTAGACGGCCGCAGTGGAGCCACGGCCGAGGGCGTGACCCCTACTCCAGTCCATGGAGAAATTTAAGTTTAGGTCTAGTTAGGGGAGTGTATGGTATAGTGGGTTATTTATGGTATGGTTTGGTAAGTTGTTGTTGGGACCTAGGATTCTGAATTTGTGGGATTATATATATATATGTATATATGTGGAAGGGTTAAGACTTTGGTTTGGTTTGGTGTGTTGTGGTTGGCTTAATGTGAGGGGGTTACCAGTTATAATTGGTGATGTGGAAAGTTTTTCTTAGTGTGTGCACTTTTTGCTTGTGTACAATGGACGGCCGCCGTCTCATTCTATCACAAAGTTGTGATAGGAGGGGTCCACGTGTCAAAAGGGTCTTTGATGTTGTTGTTGGCCGGCCAGGCTATGTTATGGATGCATCACTAGTAGTAGTACTATGAATATGAATGAATGGATGAGAGAGTGAATTAGTATGTTCACACGTTGGCACGTGGCTATTATGTCAATTGGTGCGCGCAAAGATTGCGGTGCTTAGGGTGAATGGTATGGTTTGGTATGGTGGGTGAATGCTGAGAGTGTGTGCGCGTGCTTCGTGAAATATGAGGTCATGAAGGAGGGAGCGGGATGATTGAATGCAACATTTAGTGGCATATTCCACGGTTGTGTTCAATTGTTAAATGTTATGTTACCTTCAAGAACCCAGCAGAAACAAGATGCTCCATCCCGATTTGGATTTCGTCATTTCAAATTCTGTGTGAGGGCATTTCCTTGTTTAATTTGGCCACCTTCAACAATATATTTGTTCTATGACTTTGGAGTGTACAACAATAATGTTCTGGGTCCTCGTTGCCTCGGTAAAATGGTATTGTCAAAGCTAGATAGGTTTTGGCCAAACAATCCTTGAATTCATGAATTAACAGGTAGAGGATGCTGTTTGAAATGAAAACCATCAGAATAATCTTGAAATGGATTCAATTCACTGGAACTGGCTTAAGTTAGGCCAAGTACAAATCCTGTGTATATTTGGACTTTGACTGTGTGCTGTATATCTGTTCAATTTGGTGAGTGCCAATTATTGACTAGATTCAGAAAGTTAGTTCTAATCTATCCACTTTCTTCGCGCCTAATTAATCACTTAATCTACGCCTTGTTGATTTTTAAGTCGAAGGGGAATCGTGCTTTATTTTAAAAAGAACTTCCAGGTTAGGTAGATTGTATGCGAAGCAAAATGAAAGAAAGCCAACAGTGAAAGTCAATTTAAAAGCAAAAACCCACTAGTACTCCTAGCGCGGCATTACCCAGTGTAAAGGTGAATGATGAGCGGTAAAGGCCTCAAGCGCAAGGGCAAGAGTGTTGGGTTGCACTTTAATTTGCACAAATTGGACAGTTGGAATATGGTTAAAGAAGAATGGAGAAAAATACCAAAGCCAACTAATCTGTTGCACTAAGCATAAGCCCCATCACCCAAATAAAAAAATAAATACTACCACCCAACCAGCCTGTCTATTCACATTGAATTTTTTTTTTTTTTTTTTGGGAATCCAACCCCATTCAATGGAAATAAGTTCTCTCAACAATTTTTTTTTTTTATTTCGAAAATTCAAATTCAAAATTTTTAATTAAAATGTCAAAGTACCAGCTATTTTTACCAACTTTTTTAAATTTCACATTGTGAAGTTGCTAGCTAACAAATTAATCGAGGTAGAGACAGTGGAGCCAAGTGGGCGTGCAATTTTATTGGACAGTTAAGTAAAGTTGTAGTTGAAAGGAGGGTGAAAGAAAGTAGACGTAGGCGTTGACGCTTTGCGTGCGTAGTAGTGACACGGTATCAAAGGGAATGCGTCGATTTGAAGCAAGCCAATCATTAAAGTCTCTTATCATCACATGCCGCCAGCCAATCATCTTTGCCTTTAATTCCTCGGCTTCTTCTGATTCTCTGAGTGTGCAGTGCATGAATCGCATCACGCTGCGGCATGCTGTACGGTGCTGATTGCGGATTCCACTTCGTTCTTTTCCCATTCTAGATTAAAGCCTTCCGCTTTTTCTTGTTGCACCTCTACCCAAAATATCATGGAAGTCTCACTTCCAGCCACCCACTAGACACCTGAAAAGCCGAGTCTAGTGACCCAAATTGAGCTAAACAGGGTGTAATGGTGCTAAATTGGCTCAATTCAACACGTGTCATGTTATAATAGCTATTATTATTTAATTTAAAATAACACTCTAATTTATATATATTAACAATAAAAAATAATTTTATATTATCATTTAATAAAAATTAAGAAAATTGCCAATATAATTTATATCATGATAATTTTCATAATTTTTATTGAATGATAGCAATGTATGTTAATTAATTTCTTAAAATAATATTAAATAAGATCTAGAAGATTATACTATGAGAATATTTTAAAATTTCTCCAACGCGCCAGCATGTTCCTCAACCTCCAAAATTCTAACCTGGCATAATTTGCTACCCCAAAAGAGTAATATTATATACACAAGTTTTAAGATTTAAATTTTTGTTCGCTTCATTTACATTCAGTTAGCTTTATTTGTTTATTTTTCAGTCACTGGGGTCATGTGAATTTGTCTTTTTTTTATCTGGAATCTGTCATCTGTGTTGAACTTTTAATATTAGCCTGTGAATGTAAGTCACATCATCTTCTATTAATATAGTAATAGGAATTGTATACAAAATCATGAACCATGTCCATGAATAAATAAATCTTGCTACTCACATATTGCGAGTCGTCTGATCCGTTGTACAAATTATTGTCAAAACATGCTGGAACTAGCTGTGCTCATACTCGAACCACATATCAATTATTCAATCGATCTAATATATAATGGCTAATAATTTCAGGGGAAAAATGAAAACGAATGCGTGGAGATACCACCACCCTCAAATTTTTATAAAGTATAAGCGATTAAATATTAATCTATTTTTGTGAAAAACTTGTCAATGATTACCTACTTAAAACCAGATGCATGTGTCAAGATATTCTGAACCAAGTTTTGCTGAAGCATAAGTCAGCAGAAGGTACCATAAATAGCTTGGTTTATCACTGAAGAAACAATTTGTTTAGCTCCCTTGTTCTGATGTACTAAATTTATTTATTTATATTTATTTAACTTTTTCTTGTAAGAGCCTAAAGAGAAAGGAAGTTTGTCACAATGCTACTTGCAAATATAACTTGTCACTCACTACATAATTTAACAATTATTGTATTGTAGTAATTAATCATTATTCTTAATAAATGCATAATAAATATACATGTAAATCATCAATGTAAAGATAATTAATACTAAAACTCTCTGCAGATATGTTTTTCCTTTTTATATTGATCTGCTTTCCATTCTTTTGGAGGGTAATTTACCAATTTTCAGAATTACTTTATGCCAATCCATCAAACAAATGCAAAAAGGGGACATAAACATCCCCTCGGTTCGAGGCCCTACACAAGCTGGCATAGTTCAATAATGGCATCGCTTCTTGTAAAATTGTCGATCATCCGTCTGTCACTTTGTTCTCCGTTTCACCCCCCCCCCCCCCCCAACACCCCTTCTTTTGTTTTGGCCCGGTAAATTCGTTTCACTCTTGTAAGTGCCACTAACTAGCCATTTCGCATGAAGTACTCACTCGAAAAAGAAGTTACAAATAAAACCCATCAATTCCCCCTACTCATCACCGCCACTGGCATATACCCAATTTGTCCAACTGCTCTACGATCAAGATCAAGTGCATTGTTCTGTGTTCTTAATAAAACGCAGACGCGTAGATAGATAATACACAAACACATAACCATATATTTGTAACATTTCAATTCCTTAATGCACTTAAACCAATCCGAATTCTTTATTTATTTTTTATATAGGGTGACAGATGTCCTAACAGAAAATCGAACTTCCTGTATCATCATTGCACACCAAGGAATTACAGACTAGGTTTGGTACCAATTGAGCTGCGGCCTCATTGACATTTTATTACTTTATTAGTATTTCTAATGTCTATATTAGATACATAGTTTGAAGCATATGACAAAACTTCTTCTTTATGTTTACTTTTTCTTTATCCATAGCTTGAAGCATCTGACACGTCATACATGCATATCGCGATCCAAAATAAAGAAAAGGAATAAAATAAGGAATGACGAGAACCATATCTACACCCTTCAACTAAGCACGCATATATTATACATAGTCCAGTGCCCCAATTATGGCCATAGCCCCCACATACATATGTTACCCTATTCAATCCAAGGGGGAGCGACTACAAGAGTAGAGATATATATAAATATATGCAAGCTATTTAGGCCCATTATGATTGCAAGGATATACAAACTACTAGCAAATGATATTTCTTGTTTGGTTATACTAATTTTCTGAAGGAGGGGGGAAAAAGATACGAGCAAATAACGGTTTCCATTCTGCGAGGCACGACAACACTCTCTATGCAGCTTTGGCAAATCCGACTCTCAGATTGCCGTAATCAAAGACTGTGTGATAGGGTCCCATGAAGACATCTCCAAGGATCCTGCATTATGCAGAGATGTCATTAAAGACAATCAAATGAAAAGATTCACAATCGAAAAACAAATGCCATATACTGTTATGTAACTTCTGTCTCAAGCAATTAAAAGAAGTTCAATGTTACACCAAAAAAAAAAAAAGAAGTTCAATGTACCAGAGAGGACCAGTTGGAGGAGGAACATCCATAGCAGTAAAGCCACTAATGCATTGAGCTTGAGAACCTTCGCCCACCTTGAGTATGTACTGAAGAAACCAAACAGAAAAGTGGCTCAGGAAAACAGAAAACATGAAACAGGGTAACCATTCATGCATAGAAACCATGCTAGTGCCTAGTGCTATACCACAAAAAATTATCACCATATTAGTAGTTGAAATGTCTCCATATCTGCCTATGTCGCTCGTACTCCGCCTTTTATTTTGTTTTATTTTTATCATCTTTACTTATTATCAGAGGTTAAAAACTGATTCGTTAACACTTAACACATCCATGGCAATGACTTACTTTCCTTAATATTATGTCTAGTAAGTAAACCTTATATATGCAACAGATAGGGAACAAAAAGTAGCATCCAACCAACTAACCAACAAAGAACATAAAAACGTTATTCAATCATTCTGGATTTGAGCCCCATGCCTTGACAACAATTCTTTCTACTCCCTGGCCATATGTTGGAAAAATATGGAAATTAAGATATTGATAGGATCATCGGATAAGGTTGTCTTAGATTTTGCTACTTATTTATGGATTTCATCCCATGATTTTTATACGGAAAGTTCGAATATAGAATAGCAATTCCAAATCAAAGACATTGGAAAGCTTTTTCAGCTTCACTAACTAGCTTTATCTTATAGTCCATTCTTGTTTTAATTCTTTTATACAATGTTGCCCTTCCCTCACAATGTAATTCCTTTTTCTCGTAACTATTTCTTTTTTAATAAAAGTTAAAAAAAATTCAGTAATCAGCCCTTGCAAAAGCAAATAAGCAGGTTTGAGAGCATTATACCTCCTGTGGAGCAAGGTCAAAAGCTTTTCCACCAATAGTGAACGAAATAATAGGCATTGAAGAGATCTTTCCACAGTCAACAGATGATTCACCCATTGGGCTAGGCATTTTATCACAAAGCTGCAATATCAATGTCATCAATGAGGCCAGAGTCAAGAGGAGAAGCAGCATTTGAATACTCAATAGCGAAATTAAGACTAACTCACCTCATTGATATAGTTTATTATCTTATCTTGTGTCTGATTCTGGCTCAGCTTGTTCTGCATCCAAACAACAGCCATCTCACATGCAGAGCAAGTAGCATCCCGAAAGCCACCAGATGATTCTCTTTCTTTCCTATCCACCACACTCTCGATGCCCATACTAAAAGGAAAATTGAAAGACTCTTAAGTAAAATGGCAAAAACAGGATATTAAATATATTAAGGTTTCAAAGTAAATGACAAAAGGTATAATATATTTACGCCTTACCTAACACCACGACTCCCATCAAAGGTGCACAATCCAATTTGAGAGCAGATCTTCTTTGGCTTTGCCTACAGGTCCAAGTGAAAACCATTAAAAAAAAAAAAAGAAGGTCATTTTGGAAGATGACTAGATCACTCATGACCATAACAAAGA
Source organism: Pterocarpus santalinus (assembly GCA_031439595.1). Taxonomy (NCBI): domain Eukaryota; kingdom Viridiplantae; phylum Streptophyta; class Magnoliopsida; order Fabales; family Fabaceae; genus Pterocarpus; species Pterocarpus santalinus. Next base: position 59,509,515 of record CM062530.1, read on the forward strand.
ATCTAGTCAACCAAAATACACCAAGAATGAATTAAGATTGGTACTTACTTCAACCAAGAGTAAGTCCAAGATTGTTTGCCCATACTGTTGAACAACGGACTTGCATTCTTGGCTTACAACTCCAGATGCTCCAATTGCTTGATTTATCATCGTAATTACAGCCTACAAGAACAACCCACATATTTGATCATAGAAAGAAGCAGGTTAATAGCATTTGTTAGACCTTTTATAATTTGGTCATACAACAATGCAGTCACAAAGTAGTCCCATAGTCTTTAATCTGGTAGAACTTTTCTCATTTGGCGAAAAGCATTATTTACACTTTATGAAATTCTTGTAAAAAATAAAAATCTAAATAGCCTATATGTACATGAATGTATTCATACCGTTGGACCAGCCAACAAAGAAGTCCCTGAGTCTGCAATTGCTGAGCAGTCATTAGCACAGTATCCTGGGTGACAATATGACAAGGTCAGTACCAATGAACAAACCATGAAAATGCTATCAATGTCATGTTATAATAGAACTGGGTATTTCCTCTAACATGTTCTCCATACATACCAGTGGGTTTACCGTCAATAAGGACATCTCCCATCTCAAACTGTCCGGAAAAGAAAAATAATTAACAAAGAGCAATTATAAAAAAATAACAAATACAGTACAAGTATAATAGAATAGACAAATATTTTGATAACTAACCTGCCAATATCCTTTTCGCGTCACAGGCACATAGGTATGTTTGCCCTTAAAGTGAGCAGGATCAACACCACCAAACACAATCTCGCCACCTTGCTCTTCATCTGGATTACGATTGAGCCAAAATGAAAATACTGGTTCCTTAACAAGACCTTGTTTAACCATATTGTACCTGTGACAGGCAAGTGCCTCATAATGACATAGAGATTAAACAAAATATTAACAAAATAGTACATCAAAGTTTAGATGTGCACAGATACCAAACTGGAACAGCATTTCCAACTGATATCTCTTGAAATCCAAGTCCTACTAAACCATCAAACTTAGCTGCCACAAATGTAACTCCAGGCTCTCTAGTTGCTTCAATAAATTCCTGATGGGATCAAAATGTACTTTATATCTATTGATTTATCAACATATTCTGAAAGAAGCCAATTTAACTGACACCCTCCTCAAAAGGAACTGACAATCAACATTACCTGTTTCTTTACAACTACGACACCAACTCTGACATCGTCATAGCTAAAGAAACCAGAAATTGCTCCAGTACCATACTGAATTGCAGCAGAAGTCCCTAAAGAAGAGAAAGACAAATTATTGTGGAAAAAAGAAAGGGCATCATCGTGGCATCACTTGTAAAGATGCAAAATTTCAAGTGCCCCGAAGTGTATGAAAAACTAAACAAATATGACTTCATTATGAATTATGTTAAGCCAAACCAGATGACAAATATTTCAGAAACAAGAACTTTAAATAATGGTGTTACCAATGATATTTCAGATTTCATTATGTAACTCCATGGGGTTCATATGATAGAAGCAAGATGTGCAGTTCCCACCGATTTTCAATCTATTAGAAAAGAATACATGCTTGTTCGTATTGTTAAACTACAGACGAAGTAAGACACGACTCCAAACAACTTATAGAAAATGAAAAAGATATTCACGAAACAACATAAATCATGAGAAGAGAGACCCGACCATCAATATACAAGAAGAAGAAGAAGAGGAAGAAGGAGAAGAAGACAAACCATTTTCCCTGTAGGTACTTGATTGGCTAGAACTGTACTTGTTATGGAAGTAGCAAGCAAGCTGCACCAGTATTCAAAATGCCATGAATAAAGCAGCATAATGGAAATAAGCCTGATACATGTTCATAACGTGTAGTCGTGTATATAAATAAAAGCTCACCGAGAAGTAACACTTAGATGATGGCACCCACATGTTGGAGCTACCCGTGTCAAAAATCACAGTGAACTTCTGAGGAGGGGTACCAATGGTTATTTCACCATAGTACTGAGCATCCAGGTAATTCTTCAATGCAACAATATCGGTGTTCTCGGCGCCTCCGAGGTAGTATTGGAGTACCATCTTTCTAATGGTAGACCGCATGGTCTGAACATCCGTGAATCCCAGACGTGCAGCCAACCGGTCATCGGAATCCAACTTGAACTTTTTCAGTCCAATCCTGTGCAACCCATCACCAACATTGGGTGCAGCAGATGAAGCCAGAGAAAACAACAGGGTTGACAGACATAAACCCAACACAACCACATTGGACTTGTTTCCCATGCTGACCCTGTTCATCATCCAAGTTCACAAATTCGACGACAGAAATAACAAAACTTCCACCATTAAAAAATTAACATTAATTCCAAAAAAAAAATTGTTGAGATTTAGAAAAATATATGATTAGAACCTTTGACAAAAATTATGTTAGTTATTAGATAAAATAAAATAGTATAACTCATTTATTCATTTAAATGTCAATAATCATGTCATATTATCATGTTATATGTTATGACAAATTAAAGTATTAAACCTTAAACCCCGTCAATTCCTCCATGAATGCACGCATTGAAAACAAGTCCCAGAAAAATTTAGAGCAAGATAAAATCGACGTAATTGCTTCAAACGAAAAAAAAAAATGCAAGAGCTATAATATTAATAAAAAAAAACCAATGAATGCATGCATTAAAAATGGGTTACAAACAAACACAAACACAAAAAAACACAAAAGCAAAACCTACGAAACTATCGAAAATGTCTGAAAAAAAAAAAAAGGTGAAACGAGAATGAGGTTACCAAGGAATGCGAGGCGAAAACAGAATGAGGAGAATTGAGAGAATGAGGAGGGAGAGGGAGGGGAATTTAAACCGCTCCGAGAAGCAGAAAAAAATAACTGACCTGGCTGTGGCTGTGGCTGGCACAGTTCGCGTGACACCCCCTCTCACTGGGCCCAGCTCAGCTATCAACCGATTCTCGTACTCCTTGTGGGTCCATTGTTTCGAACCGTTGATAGGAGGGTAGGGTGAAGTAAGGCTCACTTTTATTCAGGATGGGCACGTTTTACAGGGGATCAGGGTCGTTGATCGTGAAACGGAGGAGGTGGAGTGTTCGCGTGACGCGTTCGGGTTGGGGTGTAACTGGATTGGGTTACGTGCCTCAAAAGCGTAATGCGAATCCAATCCAGCCTTGGTTTCCTCCAGAACACGCGACACATTCCTCTCAAACACCCCCGGTGATGTAAGCTCAGGGCCCTAACGCACCACCACTTCTTAAGGATTCAATGTTTTTTATTTTATTAAATAAGAATTAATCATTTAAATGTTTGTGTGTACAATTTAAAATTTTGATATTTTTTAAATTTATATGTGTAATTTTAGAGATTAATCTTAATAAATAAACTATTAGTATAAAATATTTTATCTTATTAATCAACCATATAATATTATTGTATAACTTTTGAAGAAGGATTGTACGAATCAAATATTTTTAATAATTTCTTTTTCTAAATCACTAGTATTTGAAGCCTATTGAACTCTAATTAATCTAACTCGAGTTTGATCGACTTATTATGGAGGTAAAACTTTTCTAGGATTAATTTTTTCTATTCATAATATTTGAATTTAAAGTCTTATTTAAGTAAAACACAAGTTCTAAACTACTTGAACAAATCAATTATTGATAAATACTTTTAATGATATAATAATATATGATCGAATATGTGTGTAAAAAATTATTACATTGATAATATATCAAACTTAAATTCATATCTTTGTACTAATAAAAATTTATAAATTAATTGTTTTTCAATATATTATGTATATAATAATTTGTAGTAATTTCTAGATTGATTGCCCTAGTCCAAGGTTCGGGCCTGCCTCTAAACTCGTTAAACGTTTATAGCGGTACTTACATATCACCAACTAATAAAAAAAAAATATCTAAAAATCAAACTCAAGTCATGATAATACATGAGCAAAAAGTCAAATAGATGAGCCAATCGTTATTGGTTACTTGACTTCTTTATAATCAAATGAGATAATTTTTTTCAAAAGTATTTTATGTTTTCAATTAATTACACCTTATTTTTTATATGACTTAATTAATTTTAATAATAATTAAATATCTTTGATGATATGATTATAAATAAATAATTATAAATTTATTAAAAATTTGTTTATTTGCAAGCACCAAGCTGACTATTATGGATGAATAATATTGTTTATTTATTTTTTAAATAACGGCTAAACGTGTAGAATCTGATTTACCACCCCCCCAAAAAACACAAAAAAAAAAAAAAACGAAAAAATAGTTTTAGTGATATTCGTTTTCAATGGTAACAGCTTTTATTACAAGAATAAATATTATAAAGTTGAACACCGAAAATGAAAAATTAGAAAGTAGTGGGAAAGTAGTAACCATATGGGTAGGAATCGAAGGGAGTTGAAGAAAGAGTGAGAAAGAAGGAAAAGCAAAAAGCTTGGAGTAGAAGGGGGATGGAGAAGATGGAAGACATTGCCAAGAAGCGAAGCCAATGTCACAAGTCAGAGAGTGAGGATTGCTATGCAAGTGCAAGTAAGTGAAGTAAGCAAGCTCATGATAGTGTAGTAAGGGTGCCAAAGAGAGCATGAAACAACAAAACGCATTGGTGGCATTGCTAGTCCACCCTGATCACACAAGCCATCATGAACGCTAAAACGTATGGGCATCAAAGAACTCTGGGTGAGTCTTCAAACTTATTGATGCCTAGTTTGATCAGCAAGCCAAAGGCTTGATCAATCATACACCGCATGAGTCTTTTTCGTTTTTCCTTGAAATATCGCAAACTGTGGATTTGAGTTCGTTCATAAATTTTCCCAACCTGAGGCTTTTATATGCTGTGATTTATAGCACTCACTGACATACACCAAACTTGGGTTATCAGGATAATAGTTTATACACAAGTAACAACTGAGTCATATTAATTAAGTGACAGAATCAGAATGTGGGTATGTATAAAACAAGATGAAATCAATTATAATTAAATAATAAAATTTGAAAAATTAAAATCAAAGTTTTATTTAATATATAGTTAATAAAATGTAATATTATTTATTAATTATATATTATTATAGTATTAAAACATCTGCTTCTCATAATAAATACATTAAATTTATACATATAGTAATATGCAATTAATTAATTTAATAATCTGTATATTAATATTATATAAAATTAAAATTGTAAATTCGTAAGTTTAAACAATAGTTCTAGTCTAGGGAATATGGAAAATTTAACATTACTCTCTAAAATTTTGATTGAGAAAAAATGTTTTTAAGTTTTCAATGCTTGGAAACTTAAAAAGAAAAAAAAATTCATTTTTAATTTCTTAATTAATAGCCTTAAGGCATTAGTTAGCAAAACCCAAAATTTAATGACCAAGTGACCTAACAAATAAGACCTTGGTGGATCCCACCATTTTTATCCCATTATGAGCCCTTCTATTTCTAAAAAATATTGATGTAGCCTCCTAACAATCAACCTAAAAATCTTCCTAATTTAAAATTTCATTCACAATAGCATAAATTGTAACTTATATAATATTTAAGGACTATCTAATACATATAAGAGAGATTTTAAATTAAAAGGATTTTTGAATACATTAATTAAAAGGATTTAATATTTAATATTTCTCATTTCTAGAACATTTCCCATTTTTAAAATATAGTTTTGGGTGACCGATAAGAGTAGTCTAATTTTGTTACTTTCCCAATAGAATGGGAGCACTTTGTTTTGACTTTTGTGGCCTCTTATATCTTTCTCTTGGATCTAGGCCTATCATGTAAACCAAATTTATAGGGATGTTTGATAGATAAAATGAATTTTTACTCTTAAAAATATTTTTAGAAATATTATTTTTGAAAATAAATTTTTCGAGCATAATATTTTAGGCGTGTTTAATGTGCAAATTGAATTCTCAAGAATATTTGATAAATTTTCAACAAAAAAAAAACCCTCGCTGGTTGACGATGGCAACAGTGGACGGTGATTGGCGGCAAGTGGCTTCGGATGGTGACAGGAATGTTTTGTTCTTTTTATTACAACAAATATTTCCTTCCCATGGGGGTGGGAATGATTTTTAGGTAATTTTTCTTTTATGGAATATTGCACTAAATCTCCTACCAAACATGAGAATGTTTTCACATTTCTAGGCATAAAAAAATTTGCCCCCGTACCAAACACCCTCATAGAGTGTAGTTGAAAAATTAGTGCACAAAAAAAGAAAATAGAGTATAGATGATAAATCAACTTTATTAGTTTAAGTTATTTGATATTTATTCTCTTTAAATAGGGCTTTAATTTGAGTCTTATAAATAAATAAATAAATAAAGAATAAAGCCTTATTTATGTCTCTTCCATTTAGCCAAGATTTTGATTTTGTCTCTAATTTTTTTTTTTGTTATATGTCCCTAACATTTCACAAATATTTCAATCTTGTTCTTTCTATAGATGAAATCCAAATTATAAACGAAAAAAAAATTGATGTTAAAGTTAAATTATGATGTTGATAATATCCAAATATCATTAATAGAGATTGTTTGTCTTCAATTATCTTAAAAAAGCTTCGTATATAGGTTTTAGTAGGAGAAAGATTAATTAAATATTAAAAGAATTTAAATTAAAAAGAAAATTTTTTATATCCTATAAAAATATGAGAAAAAATGATAATAAATAATATCATCTTATTTAAATAAATAAAAAATAAATTATCACTAATATTATAATCTGACTTTAATATTAACTTTTTTGTTTATAATTTAAATGCTAAATTGATAAGATTAAGATGTTTTTCAAAAAGTTGGAATGTAAATAAAATTAAAAAAAAAACTTTTAAAATTAAGTTGAAATCACTGTAAAATATAAAGGATATAACTGAGACTTTATCTGTAAAAAAAATTAGTGCTAGAAAAATTCTATTAATATAATAAATCAACTCACTCTAAAATCAAATTAATTAAAATTTAATAAATTTCGAATATTAGTAATTTTTTTTGAATCTGAAGTCCATCGCAAGGGACAGAAGCCCAATACAAGTGCATATTAGTAGTTTGAAAAAATATATAGATGAAGACAATTTTTTTGGCTCTGGTGATGAAGACATTCTAGTTCTTATGTAGACATTTGGAAACAGACCTTCACAGGTTGATATGACTGTGAAGCCCAAACTCCTGTTTTCAGTCCATCGAATTGAGCGCATAGGAGCAATTGCGTTCACATTGCATTGACACTTGGCATACGATGTACTGACTAACGGGCCTGGAGTTGGGTGGACATCCCATGTCTGTTTCTATTTGGGTCTTCTCTTTCCTATAGATGTTATGATTTATCAGATTTCAGTCCGTACTTATTCTTATTAGAATATGAGAGTAGTTTACCAAAAATAAATAAAAATAAAAAGAGCATAAGACTATAAGTATTATGCAATTTTCTTAAAAAAATATGTATTTGAGATTTCAACTATTGTCCTTATTTTGAAGATTAAATTTATTCATAATCTACATCAACCATTTGTGAATTATTTCTTGCTACTATACACACACATGTATTGCTAGATATCTGATTAATAAAGTATTTAGTTTAATTAATTACAGAAATTCAAACCAGTACCAATCATTTTCCAATAAAAAAAGATAGAACCCTCCAAAAAAAAATACAAAAAAAAAGATTAGGAATAGAGATGGCAAAATGGGTCAATCCGTTACGACCTACTTAAAACCTACCTAAGTCAAGGTAGGGCTAGTTGCATTAGAAAAACAAGCTTAACAACCTAACCTGCCTCGTTTAAGAGCGAGTTTGTGAATTGGCCTGCCAAAAAAATAAAAAATATAAATAAGCTTATTTTTACTATTTTTAAGGAATTAAATTTCTTAATAAAATTAAGAATTAAAAATTAAAAATATCTAATAAAAAACTTCACATGCAATAGGATAATTTCAACTAATCATTCTTTCAAAACTAGTCAGTAAATATAACTCAACTCATTAACACTAACTCATATTAAGAATAAAAATAAATTTCAAAAGTCATTACTTCATAATTAGATTTTTTTAAAAAAAGTAATATTTAAACAAAAAAGAATATGAATATGAATAGAGACGAGATGGAGACCATCAATCTAGAGGCCACCGATCGCCATCTACTTCTGCTATGCTTTGTACGCATCCTGTTGCCACTGCTGCCGTCGTGTCATGCTGTCATCGTTGTTTGTGTTCTACTATGCGTGCCATTTGCGTTCTACTGTAGCCGCCAGTTGCCGTAAAGAGCAGCCATGGTGAATAAGGGAAGTTGCTGCTGTGAGAGTGAGAGTCGAGAGAGATGAGGAATAGAGAGTGACATGTGTTGTTTTGGGAGCGAGTGAGTGAGATGCTAAAACAATTTTGGGAATGAGAAGAAAAATTGAAAAATCATAGTATTGGGCTTGGTCCAAGTGTTTAAAAAAAAAAAAAAAGTAGGAAACCTCTAGCCCATAGGCCCAACTCGCCCTAACTCACCTCAACCTGCGAGTTAGGCGAGATAGGTATGAAAGCTAAAACACTTAAGCGGATTCAATTTATCAACTCAACCTATTATGTTTGATGGGTCACTACTGCAGATTGAGCTTATTTTACCATCTTTGATATGGATCCAAGTTGAAATCTTTGCCACCTATTTTTTGAAAAATGCCAACTTCTTTATGTATTGTTGATGAGAAGCGACAACGGGAGGACACGAAAAAAAGAAAATGAAGATAATAGTTTATTTTCTTTACTTATGTTGAGATGTAGATAAAATACAGAAAAGATGAGAAGAAGAAAATTAAAAATAAATAAAATAACATAAATATCCCATAATCAAGTGCACAGCCAATAAAATATAAAAAAGTAATATTGTAAAATTGGTTAAGCCGCCTATACTTCCATCAATTTTCTTCGCTTCTAGTGGGACCATATCCTCTTTTTATTTCTTCTCCATTTTCTTTTGATCCAAATTAAAAAAAAAAAAAAACTTTATATTTACCCATATTTTTCCATCCCACCTCCCTCCTCTTATTTTCTCTGGAAACAAACAATGCATTAAAGAAAGAGACATGTCTGCGTATTAAATTGCCTTTTTAGAGCAACACGTGCGACGAAATAATTGAAATGTTGAGTTGTAAAAGATGACTACTGTAACTATTGCTCTTGCCGTTCTAAAAAGTAGAAGTTCACAATTCTAGATAACACAAAAGACGCCCACTATATGAGGCAAATGCAAGTAATCTCCGAGAAAAATGCTGAGATATCATTGTCATTCATTTGCATCGAATGTTGAATGTAGAACCACATATTCGGAGCTTCACGGGATGAAATTGATTTGATATTTTGATTACTCACATGAAAGAAAGTTGAAGTTATAAAGGCGGCGACAAAGTTGCTCGTATAAATGACATTCAACTATAACCTGCTTTCCATTTTTTTTTGTTGGGTCATCTTTGGAAATGCTGTTGGGCCGCGTTTTCTCTGCCCACTCTTGATGGATAGTTAGTATTCTTTTTTTTTTTTTTGGGCTTCTGACCCTTTGTTTCACACTTTCCAATAACAAATTGTTTTTCATATGTAAATATTTTTATTCTTTTTTAAATAGTATAAAAATTAATTTTAATGCCTTCTTAGCATAAAATATTTTATATTATCAACTAATAACATCTTATCATATATATAACTTGAATCAAATATTTCAAATATTATGTCAATACATAATTGAATGATAATATAAATTTTATTTATTTATAGTATATCAAAATTAATTTTATGATATAAATATATGTGTTAAATGTTATAAATAAAGCACTATTTTTAATTTAAATCGACCATATAAACAAATGTGTTTGAGTTAGCATATAACTTATTCAAAGTAAACCCAAGTTTATGAAATATAGATTTATAAGTTTTATAACATCCTTTCGATAGAAAATGAATTTTTTTAATTATTAATAAATTTAAATATGAACACCTGTTTTGGTGCATCTTTCTTATGTTTTTGTACTCTTATAAAATCATTGAGACAGTTTAAAAGTCTTATCTTCAATTGTTATGCACAATAACACAAACAAAAACTTAATCGCTTGAAAAACAATAAGTCAATAAATACTTCTCATATTTTCCGTCGGAATAAATCAAACTCAATAAGTGCACCGAATCTTTCTTGTTCATAGAGCATATAAATCTGAATTTACAATTCCATGGATGCCCCATTCTAATCCCGATGGTGATAATTTTCACGAGCATTAACTTGCATCAATTTTGGGCTACTTTTGAGAGGGAGTTGAACACAAATCCAAAGTAGTCTTCCCCCTCACATGCAAGCACATGAAAAATGACCTTTTTATTTATTTTTCTCTTCACCCAATCACAAGAAGTCACCACCTTTGTTGGGATAGAGTCAAACAAAGGCCAATGAAGACCCATTTGTACGGTGGATGAGGTACGGTTCGACCTCGCATACACCCCAAGGTGACATGTCTTGCTCCATCCCTAGTATAAATACTCCCCCATGATTGGTCCAATGGCATTTTTAGCTGGCACTAACGTGAACGCGACGCCATGTCCATCCCATCAAAACCGCACGGGAAGTCAAATTTTGTATCCTACTTTCCCCAATCAAAATCCACCACCACCTACGTTAAGTTGACCTTAGTGTTAATTTAATTATTTCATATTGAACTTACTTAACTAATTAATTAATTACTACAACGTGTCTCGAGAACACACGAAGTTGCTACGAAACTCACTAGCCTCCCCTACCCTACCCTACCCTAGCTTAGTCCATCCTTGGATTACTACTTCCCACCACTCATTTACGTGTCAATATCAAATAGCAATGGCCGTGTTTATTGACCAATTAGAAAATTCCGAATATACTATGGAAACGCGGATTATTCATTGGCTAGTTGTTTGTACGTAGACCATTTTTTTTTTTCTTTCTTTCTTATTTGTTCTCATGGGGATTGGTAACTATCTACGTTGTTTTCAATATTTGGCATAAAGGATGAAGGCCAAGATAAGGAAAGACGACGATGAAACAAAGGAAGAAAATAAAAGAGATAATATATATTTTTGTTTGGTTTTTTCATGTCTATTTACTTTGAATATTTTCAATCCAAATTATTCAAAGTGGAACGATAAAGAAAGAATGAAGTTTTCCTAATACATCTATCCCCTCCCCAAGACATGGACAGAAAAGAATATGAACATTTATAACTTCATTTTCCCCTTCCCATGTACACCAAAAAAAGAAAAATAAAATTAACAAAAAAGAACCAAAGAACAAAAGGGCTTTAGTTTCCTGAAAAGCTGCTAATTGTTGTCCTGTTGGTGATACTAGGATTGCTGTTGTTGTTGTTGTTGTTGTTGTTGTCTCCGCTGTTGTTTGGATGAGCACCGCCGATGATGGAGGTGATGGCGGCGGCGAGCACAGCCGTGAAGTTAGGATCGGTGGTGATGGCTGCGGTGACTGTGTCAGCAAGCGATGGCTGTTGTTGGTTTTGCTGCAAAGGTGGCCTCGGAGCTTGTAGCGCCAGTTGGGAAGACCCCACTTCTTGAGACAACTGTAGACCAGAGAATTTTGATTGGTTATAGAGCGCTTGTGCAAATGGGGCAGCACTAGTAGTGGCTCCTGATGCTGACCCAAAGTTCTGGGGCTGCCCTTGGAAAGGTATATGAAATGGGGCAGCATGATGAGGAGGCCTAAGTTGGGCTTGCAATGGGGTGGTAGTAGTTGTTGGGTTGTGTGTGAGGTCCAATGTCACAGTGGGGAATGGTGCTGAAGCTGAGAGTGTCGCCATGCTAGAAGAGCATGGAAGAATAGCCCTTGCTAGCAAATTTGGGTTCATTATTCCGTCAGCACTGGACATTGAACCGGAAAGCAACATGCTAGCAGCTGCTGCGGTGGTTGATGCCATGGCCACAGCAGCAGGTGGCAGTGGATGGTTGTGTGTGCCTTCATAAGTTGTTACCAAAATAGCTGTGTCCTCAGCACAACGTTGAACCTGTATATGAAACAAACCAATAAATATAGTTAGCTCACATGTCACATTAATGGTTAATATTTATAACATATTGTTATTGATTAATGGTACTACATGTTAATAGATTAGAAAATTAACTCACTTGTTTTCGAACTGGGCAACCAACTGCCATAGTGCATCTGTAATATGCGCGAGGACATGGATTTCCCTTGGCCATTTTTTGTCCATACTTTCGCCACTGGCACCCATCACTGATCTGAAATATTGATCAATCAGATAATTCAGTTAGAGAATTGAACTAGTCATTACTTTCCTTTAATTAATTATTTGTGAATTAATTAAGAATTTAATTTACATACACTGACAGTGTAAAATAATTTTACATTATCAATCAATAAAAATAGTGAAAAGTGTCAACTCACACAAATAACTACCCATTATAATGAAGGATCCACCATGATTTCTCACTTTTCCTTATTTCTATTGGTTGACAGTGTAAAATAGTTTTATACTATTAGTGCATACCAATTAAACTCATTAATTAATTGATTGATTTATAATGATTAAAGCAATACACACCATGGGAGCTGCTGATCGGGCACGAACTGAGACACGGGCTTTTCTCATTGTGGCTTCTGAAGTGGATTGATCCATGGCGTTGGAGGGGTTCGGTTTTTGGAGCTTGTTGGGACCCCAACCTTGTGATTCTGAGTCTGGACTCTCTTCCCTAACCATCTCATTTTTGCCGTTGTTATTTCTCACGTAATCTCTTGTTCCAACATCAGTGTTATTGTTATGAGGTGTGCTGGATCGTGTTCTTTCAGCAGAAGAGGAATCGGATACTTGATCGTCTACTTCGGCTGTGCCAGCGGGAACTAAATCAAGGAATTGTCTTGGTGCCACTACTTCACTAACTTCGGGTTTTTTCTCCTCAGATTTTCCCTGAGCAACCTGAATTTAAGCACCATTAACATCTCAACATGTGTGATCCATTTATGTCAATAAGTAATTTTATTGTTCTTGTGAATTGCATTAATATTTTGCGAGAATTGGCAATTTGAAGGAGATGAATAATTTAAAATTACATCATTTTCTGTGCTCTCGGTACGCTGGTTCTGTTGCTGTTGCATTAATGTCACGAGATGCATTTGCAAGGCCGTGTAATTGCCGCTCACATGGCTGAGCATCTCTTTCAGCTTCTGGTTCTCAGCATTCATGCGTTGGAGCTCCACTTGCAGCATCGCAAGCTGAAACAAGAACATCAATTCTCAATTTTATTTGCTAATATATATAAAATATTAATTACCACGATTATAAAATATTGATAGCATATGTATAACATCAATTAAATCATGTACCTCGGTGGCCTTGGCTCTCTTATCTTCAGCATCTGATGATGAAACTCCATCATCCACCGTAGATTGATCACTCCCAGTGTTGGCAGTAAGGAGTTGCAAACCAGTCTAAATAAAAAGGCACGTTTAGTTCATATTTTTATTATTGTTATCATCATCATCATCTACTAGCATCCACAAAACCAATATACATATATATATATATATAGTCCTGATTTGATTAAAAAATCTCTGGAAAAATTGAAAACTTCGAAAAGATTAAAAGGAGTATGGGGAGCTTACATTAACGTTGGGCGGTTTTTCATCATGAAGAATCTCCTTCTTGACGGAGATGTTGGATTTAACATGTTGATGATGATCATGGTCGTGTCCAGCTGGTGGAGGCGAAGTCTTGTTCCTGTCAGAGAAGAAGTCGACCTCACCGACCACCTTCCGGTTATCAGCGTCGTCTTCCTTGTTGGTGGGGCGTGTAAGGTTGACGGGGAATCCCAGGAGGGGGAACATCTTGCTATCGTGTGTGAAAGGATTCACAGAAGAAGTATGTGGCTGCTTGGAAGAAGAATGAAAGAATGGAAGGGTTGGAGATGAACAAGTATCAAGGGTGAGACCCCATCCTTTGTCCATAAATGATATAAAAATAAAATAAGGCACAAAAGGAAATAGAGAGAGAGAGAGAGAGAGAGAGAGAGGTGGGAAAAAGAGAAAGAAATAGAGAGGGGATATGAGGGATTCTAAGAGATGAAGTCTGTGAAGTCTTTAACCAGTGAAATGGGATGGCCTATAAAAAGGGTTGGGGGAGGGGGAAGGGGGTGGGGATTGTGGGGAGCGTAGACCAAGTGGAAATGGGAAATTGGACTATGTGACAATTCCATGGGATTTGATCTTTTTGATCCAACTTGTTGCGTCAGATCGTGCGTCAGGCCTGGACATTGTCCGAATGCTCCCATGGAAAATTACACATACGCCCATGGTTTCCTCAATCATTATCATATTTCCCACCTCTCAGTTCACACTTCGGTTGGGTCATCCGCCCCAGATTCCATCTCCTCTCTGTTTTTATCTTTTGGTATATCATTGAAAATTAGGTTAAGCAAAAGACTAATTCCACTTCACTAGTAAGCATGCTTTTGAGCTACATAAAGATTTATAGAGGCACTTATAACTCATCAATAAAAGAATTTAAGAATCAATCTTAAATTATAATGATATGTGAATAAAAATCTAACTAAATAAGCCAACAATCATTTCTATTCTATTTCTTTTCTTTTCTTTTAAATACACTTAATCGTATTTTGCTAAAGATTTGAATCAAGCAGTATTATTAAATGACATTATAGTTATTGCATCTGGAGGCAACAGATTTGTCTGACAATAATACTATAATATTCTATGATCCAATCCCAATGATGAAACTAACGAAATGGGCACCCGACCATGACCCATTTTTTGGAATATTCACTGCCTTTTTCTTTTAATTTTCCTTTAACAAAAGAAAAAGAGTATTTATTGCTAAAGCAGAAAAAGAGGCATAGACGTGGGGGGTTGTTTCGTCTATGTCTCGTGAAGAAAGGGTTTGACTGACTCATAAACGAAGAAAGATATGGAGCCACCACCGCCCCCCGAATGGTGCGGGGCGATCCACGTGATGAAAATGAAACTCCTTCCCTGCCCCTCTCTCTCTCTCTCCCTCTTTTGTGAGAGACACACACACACACACAAAGACAAGAGAGACCGAAGAAACAGGAAAATAAGGAAAGGAAAAGCCAAGTCAACCAATTTGACGGCCTTGGCTCTGTGTGTCTTGTGATTTGGTGCGTGGGGTGACCGAAGACTGGGTGCCCAAGTAACTTAGTCTCTGCATGGTCCCACCCACACCACCTTTCAATTCAGATCCCAAGGCCCATGCCTTCCCCCGGGGACCTTGTTGACTTGACTCTTTTATTTGTGGGACCCCCTCACCTGCTCACAGTTTCTTAGTTCTTACCATTGCTTCTCCGCTCCTTCTCCTCGGAATTATCTTTGGTTCCACATTATTTTTATGGTATGATCAATAATAATAATAATAATAATAATAATAATATATCTCATCATGGGCACGAGTCACCTACATGAACCAAAGTCGCTTTGTGTAAGATGGATTAGCAGAAACAATTGATCGAACCAAGACATTTAGCTCGGCTAGAAAAATGCTTCGCAGTTAGAATAACCCTGCCAAACTTTTACCGCCCGAATTAAGTGACATCTCAATGGAGTTGATATATCATATTTTTCTTTGTTCTTAATTATTTTTCTTTGATTAACATTCTTCGACAAAGAAAATCCCAGTCTTTTCATTGTTTATTAAGCCTCTTATCACCAGAACTATTTTGAAATAAATCTGGACACTTCTGCACAATTTCTGCATGCTATAAATAAGTTTCCCACAAAAAAGATCATGGTCGTTCGTGAATAATAAGTTAGATATTGGTACGGCACACTGGTTTAATTTCTAAAGGTCCTTATTATTCTAGTTTTCTTTTTTATTTTCATAATCAAAATTATTTGACTAAACTCATGAATTTTCTTATATTAAATTATACAAAAAAGAAATGTTATATGTACTATTTTTTAGATATCTTTAAAGAGGCACTTTGAGTCGTTTATCAAATATTGATTAAGAGTGAATTTGTATCAATTTTCTCTCAATCAGTGTATAAGAAATATCTTAAGGTATTGCTTCAAAAATATCTAAAATGTTAGACAAATAACATTATTATTATTTAATTCACTAATATCTATTCCATGAGAACCAATAAAATTTACATTTTGTAGTCTTGGGAACAATAAATCACTCATTGAATGACTTTGTAATATTGTGATTTTGGTTAGACAACTGGTCGCTGTCTTTGCCATCGGGTCCATGGGGAAATTAGTAGGAGTCTTCTGCCAACTACTCACTATAATGAATAATCATTTGCCATTTTTCGTATGCATTGACTGAACAAAAACGGGATATTCCTTTCAAAATTGAGTTTGAAAAACAAAAAAGTACGTAAATCCAATCAAGTAAGATGGATTGGCAGCTACAGTCAGCCAGCACTTATGTGTGTATGAGTGTTTATTTATTTATTTTGAGTGTACATTTGTTTTTTATTTTACATTGTGATTAGTCATATTGGGTGATCGTATCTGAATCCATTTAATTTGCATGTATATAATTTTAATTAATTCACATTTTTGATTCAGTGAAAGCCTGAAAGGCACACTATTTGCGGTGTAAATATAGAACCTTACAAAATTCTTTGTTGTAGATTTCAAGAAATTGACAAAATAAAGAAACACGTACCTAATCCTATATATATATATATATATATATATATATATATATATACGCCTACCTTTCAGTAAAAAAAAAACCTACTTATGAGGTTAGATCTTTGAAGCGGTACGGGTGATTTTATTTATTTTTATTTTCTTATTCTTCAATTGTTTGGTATTGGCGTTCAAGGATTACACCTTATATCTACCAATGAGAGATAATAACTGATTGGAAGCAAATTATGAATATATATAGACTAATGAGAACCCTACCTGCCACTCTTCTACAATGACGAGATCGCACAACTAAAACAGCTAAACTTCATTATTATCTATATAAAAATACGAGGGCAGAAAAATCATCTACTCTTATAATTAGTAAAAGTGGTTAGGTACTAAGTAAATGAACAACGGTCCCAATTGGCGATTGCATTGATGAAAATTTCAGATCATGTCAAATTTCTTCAATTGTGTCACCCATCTATAATACACAAGTAGATAATTAATTTCATCTTCCATCCTAGTATATTATACTTTTCTATTTGAATTTGAATCTAGTTCTGTATTCTAGTAAGCAATAGAAGTTGCTTCTCTAATATATTTGAAGCTGGAATGTACGTGGTGCATCATCTCATGTATCAACAAATTTTGTGATTATTGAAAAAACCGTATAATGTGATTAGTATAGTTCGATAATTGAGGTGACTGATAACTTAAATAAAAATTGTAAATTTAAATTATCATATCTTTATACACATGCACACACGAGATATATAACTTAATGTGAAGAGAGATATTATAAGGATTTTTTTAAGGGGTATTTTTTTTGCCTTTTAAATGTAAAATTACTTTCCTGGAATAATATGATTAAACTTTTCTCACAAATACATCTTCAGGTCTCAAAAACTTATCAAGCATAATTTGCTTACAAGTGGGTCTAATTCCTTATTAATAGAAATATGATAAGTTAAAATATGAACAAAGTGAGTTGATCAAATTGGAGACAAAATTCATGAGTACTATAATAATTTTACTATACTGTATAAAATAAATTTTATTAATCAATTTAGTAATTCAACTCTTTTATTTTATTTTATAAGAATTGGATCAGATCCCAATAATGTATGAAAGATAAGGGAGTTGTTCAGTTTTCGTTGTCTAACTAATTGATCGACAAAATAAATTTTC
Source organism: Pterocarpus santalinus (assembly GCA_031439595.1). Taxonomy (NCBI): domain Eukaryota; kingdom Viridiplantae; phylum Streptophyta; class Magnoliopsida; order Fabales; family Fabaceae; genus Pterocarpus; species Pterocarpus santalinus. Next base: position 59,527,361 of record CM062530.1, read on the forward strand.
TTTTTATTAGTGAATATGAGAAAAATAACGAAAATTAGTAAACAAGAACTAAACAATTTTATATTCTTGTTTGTTTAATTTAAAAATCAAATATTCAAAAAGGATCTTGACACTTCAAATTCTGCTTCTGCAATCATGGGTATCAGACTCTTAGTTGATTGCTAAATTTAAACTCTTCATAAAATTCGTAACCATCAATTCTATATTTTCTTTATTTTCCATTGAGGAGAAGTATTATGTTCTGGATGTTTACTTTTTAAAATAAATTTATAAACATGTCACTGTGATATATGCTTCAGTCACTCCTTGCCGATAAATAATTAAGAAAAATCATGTACGAAAAATAAGCCTTATATAAACTCACCACCCACCAAAAAAAAGCCTTATATAAAAGTTAATAGAATTTCATGACATTCCTCTGTTCAACTTTTATACCTTCTTTCTTCTAATTTATGTATTTCATGTACTCTTTATGTTTTAATAAAGGAACTTGGAAGTGTGCCTTTTGCTTAACTTGAATGATCAATTGAGATTGTGACGGTTTTAGCTTTTGTTTTTTATACCTTGTTATATAAAGTTTATACCTTGGCCCTTGGGTATATGGTATTTTAAAAATGGTAATTACAGTCCAACCTGTGTCAAAAAGGAAACTATAAGACAAGAAACCTACCGAACCGGTTAACTATCCCAAACCATGTGCTAATAGTAATTAGAACAATGGTAACTATAAGAGGAATATTTGTTTACTAATCTCCTGTACACACTACTTTTTCTCTTTTTCATGCATTGTGGTACTCCATATTTCAATTTCTTGCGACGTTCTTCTTTAACTTTAGTCTCTTTCAAACGGCCTTTAATGCTTCTTTTGAAAATTTTGCTCAAGTTTGAGGGAAAAAGGGTTCCCGTTGTCTTTACCAAACAAAGGAAAAAAGAACCCACACGATCCATAGCTTCCTTTCTTTACCTTGACTAGGAAGAGTCCTTCTTTGAAACAAAAACTTCACATGAACCAAAAGCCTAAAAACACCTTCACATCAAAGCATTGAACATAGCCCCATTAAAGTTAACGTCGGCTCAACGTTGACTATTTAGTACGTGCGCTAGAATATTATGATATGGTTTTAAAAGAGAAATGCTATGGGGATTTATTTTTTATGAAATACCGTATCGATTCATCATTTATCTACCATTGGATAAAGTATAGATCCCACTTAAATTGGGTCCACACCCCAATCCAATGGTGGATGAGTAGTGAATTGGTATGGTGTCTCACAAGTAATGAGTTCTTCTATTACTTCTTATTTTAAAACAAAAATCAAATATAAATACTAGTATAATAATAGGTGTTTGATTTTGATTTCCTAGTAATTTGCCAAACACGCATGTCTTGGACTCAGAATCGATCCATGACATTCAAACAGCGGATAATTTCTCCATGCATGCATGGCATTGTTTGGATTTATTTAGGGAGAAATGTCTGCGTCCAAATTACCTGCGGCGCCCAAAGAAAAGGATAGAAATTAAGCAGGTCGATGTGGCTGCCAAGGGGAAATCGGTCTCGTGCGGAAATTTGTTTTTCCAAACCATGCGAAAAGGTTACTCTTTGTGAGGAATTAGATTATAGTTTAAACTTCAAAATATGAAACCGCAGGTTTAGAAGGTGGTTATGTTATATAGCTAACAATAAAATACCTTTGAGTATCATCCCTTTGTATGTAAAGTAAATACTTCATCCGTTTCAATTTATTTATCTATTTAGATAATTTGATACTTGTATTCAGGTACATAAATTTAAGAATGAACCAAATTGTTCAAATGGATAGATAAATTAAAATAAAAGAAGTAATTTAAATAATGCAAAACTGACTTTTTTTTTTGAAAAAATATTCTAGAAGCATATAAGAATTAATCTCTCATTAACAACTTCTTGGTACGTTTCTAGATGCATATACATTAATCGGGACGCTCATTAAGAGTGCACATTCAAACCATTACATTAGCTAGGCTAAAGTTCAGAAATTTAAAGCATTCAGTTTCAGAGACATCGTCAACCACACCTCCTAGGATGATGTGTTCAGAAGATTTTAATTGGTGATGACTTGAAGATAATTTTAATTGTACTCCAACGAAGAAAAAAAAAGAAAATGCATTGTACTCATCAGTCAGACATATATGCCTGGTCTTTGGTCAGCAAATGCAGGTAATATAGAGGTGTTTTTCAAGAATTGTGGACAGTCATTAAAAGTCAAAGACCTACGTATTAAATAATTCCTCCTTCCCTGGCTCGCCGTTACATGATCCTTAAATCTCTATCCCGAATTTTCTATTAGCAAAATACATAGAAGTAGACATATTTCAAATTCATCGGGATTAACTCAAGTTATTTTAACATTTTAGTTGAATTATTGATGAAGACCCTAAAAAATCTATATAAAGTTATAAACGGACGTTATAAGGCAAGGTGATTAAGAGGGAGGAGAGCAGAGGAAGAGTAATGATAAAATTATAAAAGACTAAACATATAATATAAGCTACCATTCTAAGACTTCTAAGATTCAAAGAAAGACAGAAAAAATCAACAGAGGAGAAAAAGGTTTAGAGTTGACTGGGATTTAGGTTGACGATTGGATCCTGCTCCACGTGGCTCACTTGCATGACGTAGAAATATGGTGCAAGGTTAGGTTGTGACAGCAGGGACATGTAGAAAATGAGCACATATCCCTTTGGCCTTGAAAGACAGAGAACGAGAGAATAGAGCAAATAAGAGAGCCATGCGGTGAACGGCATCGTTGATAGCTCCCGTTGCGTACGCTCCCAAGCAAACACACCAATACCTTTCACATTGGAATCATCACCTCATGTTTGATAAATTAATTGATCCACAGTTTTTATTTAATTTGTGCTATTTGGCAGATAATACTTATTCTTCGGTGATTATGTTGGACAAGTCGTTTGGGATTCTTTTATTTCAACAAGGCTTCGTTTTGCAAGTTTGTTCGCTTCCTCTTGCACTTATTTGGTTTATTTAAGCGGATTGAAAGTTCAAACTTCAAGCCCTTTTTCTCTCTTATTTCAAACCCAGTTAAGACCGACAAATCAGTGATGTTCACTACTCACGAGCGTTTATATTTAAGCACATAAAAACATGGGTTTTGACTTTTGAGTTTTTTTGTGTAGCTTTTTATCCTTCCATTATTGTGGTTCGATTTCTTTGTTACGTGCCATTGTGTCATCCATTTTCTGTTTTTCTTCCCTATAATAAATTGGAAAAAGAATAAGAAAAGTGACGTAATTATATTTAATTTCCATAAATATTTTTGTATGTCAAACCTATCTCATTCATGGTATACCTACTTATATTGAATTTAAGTATTTTCATTTGCTTCTTTTGGTTAAGCAATACAATATGCGTGTATATATGTATCTTGACTAGTGACGTGCTTGTGCATTTTGTTATATAAAAAAGTTAATTAATGTCTTTCTTTGTTGATCATATTGTTGTTAGTACTTAATTAGTACCATTTGAGCCTATATCTTGCCTGAATTCTCATTTTATTGATCATCCCAGTACTGATTTGAGTGGAAGACTTACATAAGGAAAATTAATTAATAGGAAAATTATGATTATTTAGGTCATGTTCAAATAAATAAATGAGTTTAATTTGTGTACACTGACGGTATAAATTTTTTTTACATAATCAACCAATTATATTATTTTATTTATATAACTATTTAAGTAGTAAGTGTGAGACTTAACTATATTTATTAATATATAGTAACATATAATTGTATGATAATGTAATAATTTTTTATATTGGCAATACATAAAAATTAAATCCTAAATAAATTAATAAATAATTTATGAATTTAATTTATATACTCTGTTAGTGTAAAAAAATTTTATAACATAATTTAATTACGTATTACCACATTAGTAAAAGTATTTGACTCAACTACCTATTACCTTAAAAGTCTTACAAACTTTAGCATTTCATTGATAATAATATAAAAATTTTTTATACTATTAGTACATAATAATTAATTAAACTCATAATTCATACAAATTTTTTTCTATAAACTATTAAATTTTGAAAAGCTTTGAGGAGGCACCAAAGCTCCTTGAAGGCACACTACGGTCGCTGCCCTTGCCAATTCTATTAAGTTGAATTCTAGTTATCCAGTTATGAGGGAAGTATGTTCAAGTTCCAAATTATAGTGTCCTCATTTGCAAAGTTCAATATTTAAATAAAAGGTAATGATTTTTTATTGGTCACAAAAAGCAATTTAGTTTGGGTTCGCTTGATTTTGGATAACTTATAATTAAGTTATTGACCAATTGATAACTTAATTATAAGTTTAAACTTTTGAGCGATCCTCAATACTACCCCATCAAATAATTCAAAAAAGGTATAAAGATTTTCTTGGAAGAAATAACTTTAATAAATGATTATATATTCTCGACTTCTTATAGCTTGAGCCTTGTAGCAAGCCAAATCGAAATTAATCCAAAATATAGTCAGTAGGGTATTGATATACGAAAAAAATGTTATATAAATAATTACACAATTTTAATAAGAATGTAATTTAAATATATTGACAGTGTAAAACAGTTTTACATTCTCAACTAATAAAAATAGTGAAAAGTGCCAACTCACACAAATAACTATCCATTATAATAAGAGATTTACCATGATTTCTCATTTTCTCCTATTTTTATTGGTTAACAATATAAAATGGTTTTACACTGTCAGTATATACCAATTAAACTCTTTTAATAACATACATGACACAAAAATCTTTTTTTTTTTTCCATATAAGTATAAAAGAAAAAATTCGAAATTCTCCGAAAAGATATATATATATATATATATATATATATATATATATATATATATATATATATATATATGTATAAAAGATCAAATCTATAATGTTCTAGAGTATGTAAATATTTACGTTTTACTTACAATGATGTGTGGCATAATTACACCTAACACAATTTGTAAATTATACTTGACTTCCTCAATCTTTGTAATTTATAAAGATAAATGATTCACAAATCGCATGTAAAATACAATTTTTCAATTAAGGAGGGTGTCGAAATGTAACAACATTACAAAAGTAAGAGATGCATATACATTTTTAAATAAAATGAAGTGTCAAGTGCCTAGTTATATTTATACCTTGTGTTTATTATATTATTCTTAAATTACTTTTTTTTCCCAGAAATAGAATAAAGAAAAACACCCTTTTTTCTCTAAACAATATAGTGTAAACATAACACTCACTTTTTAATTCTGTTAAATTTTGAGGGACGTCAGTGTTTCAAAGTATTTGTCATTGATTCACATGCTTTTCTTGGGATTGTAGTTACAGTTGGTAGATGCATGCATGTATCCATGATGTGATTATATCATAGTTTGAACTTTGAATGGCGAGCGCGGCTGTCGTATATACTTATCCACTGCACATTTGGCGATGAAATGTTTGTTGGTCGCTTTCGGTAGCCAAAAGGGTGAAATGGATGCATGGTCTGCACTGTAGTGCAACTTGTGCTAGTATCTTGACAGGGATCAAAGAATTTTCCCCGAAACAAGAAAGAAACTGTGGAACATGGAGGGAAAAAAGCACTTGTAGCATATTTTCTGCGTCCACACAAGCCTATTCATATGGCTCAAGTCCGCAAAGAGGGACTTAGCTGTTCCTTATTGTATAGAAGGCGATGCTCCATGTATATTGACAATGAACTGAGCCAGCAGCTTATAACTTGGTTTGTTAGTTAAAGATTTTAAGTTTTCACTATCATATACATATTGTTGCCTTCGATTATTAATCAATAAAATTTTATTCCCCCTTCAAAAAAAATAAAATAAAATTTTATTAACAAAAATAAATAATTAGTTTTCATATGTTTATCCCATTAACTCTTGGCAAATATGTATATAAATCAAGCTTGATGAGTTTTAATTAATACAAGATTTAATATTTGTTTAATGGACTCTCTAGTTTTAAATTGTGGATCGCATCATATGATGTGGTTACAATATTGCGGTAAATGCAATAAGCTCAATATCAAATTACAAACATAAAAAAATTTCACACCGCAATAGCTGTAAATGCGTCTCGTGACAACCACAATATTTGCAATTGTAGCAAAGCAATCGCAACTGTGATAGCATCTACGGCCGCAGCCTTCTTCCTTTTTTTTTTGGTTTCCGGCGCAAAGCTCGTGAGATAAGCTTTGATGAAGAAAATGAATTGGATTTGGTAGTGAGCCTAGTTCAGCTCACATAACTCGACTAATTGTAAACCCTCTATTTCCGTATAAGCCTCTTGTCACCATTTTATCTTGATATGTCACCTAAGTCCATAAATTATATTTATTATCCTATTTTGAGGACCCTCAATCAGACCAGCAAATCTGAAACATTACAGAAATGACTGAAACACAGCTTGTGGCTAGATCCAAATGAATGACTCAAGTTAGAATCAATTCCACGCGCAACGAGTACGGTGACACAGTTGGTAATAAGAAAGACAAAATACAAGAAGTCCATTCGCATGGATCTAGTCTCAAACATAAGACCCTCACCATTTGCAGATACGATTCAAAAATTTCAGCTTTATCTAGTTAGATTTTCATTTACTTATTCATTAATTATAGCCTTTTTGGAGCTTTGTCCCCAGTATTTCAGCAGACTTTCTACCATCAAGAGCATCTCTCTAGACAAAGTAAGGAATAATGGCAAGAAAAGTCTTTGTGACTGGCTAGCAGACTTTTACTTATTCTTTTTCAAACCCATTCCAGGATCTGGCTAGAGGCCACCGGTGGCCCAATAATTTTTTACTATAAAAGTTTCAACATTTGCCCATTAATTGACCGAAGAAAAAACCTTTGTCATTTAAGATTATTTGCATGCTTGTTCATTTTACTTTTAATTCAAGAAATTTAGTTACTTTTATATAGAAATACCCTAAAGGCTAACTGTCAATAGAGAAACTTGAATAAAATCATGGCAAAACTCGTATACTAAGTAGAGGGACAAAAGAGATTTGGAGAACTTGAACTATATATCTTTTATACGATGTGGCTAAAATGGTCGAAGGAGCATCTTGGTCCTTGAATCCTGTTTATTGAATTTTTTATATAATATTTTTTTATAATAAAATAATCATTAATGAATTTTTTCTATAAACAGTATTCAAGGACAATTTTAATTCATAACTCAATAAGAACCATTTTAAAACTTGCCACTTTTTATAACGACAAATGCAACTTTAGGAGAGGTTTTCACAATTTAAATTTGTGCGTGTGCTGGGGGAAGGGGGTAGCTACTAGTATTCTGAATTGTCCTCCAATTTTGTTTTAATTAATTTTGAATGTAAATAAAGGTATTATAGTTCGAAGAACTTTTTTTTCTTTCCCTTTTTTCTTTTAGGTTGGCTTAAAGTTACTAGCCTTCTCACTTCTTATCCTAGAAAAGTAGGTGTTTCCATCATCATTATAAGGTTTTTATTGTAGTTAAAAAAGACAACAGCTTTTTTTTTGGAAGGACATAAATGAAAATTACAAAAATTTCAACATAAATAATTCGGCACAACTACGCAAAGGTTGCATGCTAAATTGAAAAAAGGATAAAAAAGATAAGATCTTGACATGTTAAGGCAAATAAATGGCTACTCCATAGAATCATTAGATGTACATGTTAATACGTACATGTAACTGCAAAACGAGATCAGTGAATTCGCCTACTACTTCCTCTCAACATCAAAATACCATCTACATCCTCGCCTATCTCAACATGGCAACGATTTTGAAGGGCACGAAAGTCATTAAGGCTATGTATGGTTACCAAGAAAACAAAAAATTATCTTCAACCTAAACCGAAACCAGAGCGAACCTTCCCTTAACTTAAATTTTTAAACACCTAAATAATATAGAGGCTATTACTTCCACAGGTTGATGTTAATTGAACATACTATACTAGCTCATTTGGGGTTCCTTAGAGCAATGATGACAGAATCACTATGGAGGAACATTTTGCTGATGAATCTATCCTTGTTGACAGGCTTAGCCTTTTTCTTTCCTTTACCAGTCTTTGGCACCTGATTGGACAAACATAATGCTCAACTGATGTAGTAAGTGCAAGGGACTCAATCCAGAGAAACAAAGCATACCTCAGTCCACATCTTCCTCACATTTTCAAGAACCATACTGCAGTGTCTATCAAAAGCCCTAACACGACCCAGAAGCTTTTTATTGTTCCTACAATTGATCAGTACCTGCATGAGTGAACATTTTAATATATAAGACCAAACATCAAGTACCTATGAGCCTACCCCAGAACACATAATACCATATAAAAACAAACGTACCTGTGTATTATTTTTAACACTCATCATGAGTACAAATAGTGGTCCAATGTTGAATTCCTTGGAAACCTAAAGGATTAATTTCTTGTTCACAACTGCAATCCAACCTAGGAAAAAATATTTTGACATCATCAACTAAAATAACTTTTACAGGCCAAGCTAGTACCTATGACTTAAGGGCAATGGCAAAATAAATTTAAAAAAGCAAATAGTTTTACTGGTTTTGGGAAGAGGAAGGAAGTCTATTTACGCCATTATCTCATATATTTGGTTGGAACGTAATTCTTGCATATTTAACAACAAATTTTCTTGACAAGCAAATCTTGTGGGATGATTAAGCATTTCACTTCTATTTAGAGCAAAATACATCATCTTTTTAAAGGGATTTTTGTGTCAGATATCTTGATAGATTAAAAAACTTTGCTTTATTAATAATTTTTTTCTTCTGTTTGTTTATGTTTTTGTAAGAAGGATCTCTTGTCCTCCTATCTCTTTGCATATTTTTTCTTTTCTTATTAATGAAATTCTTCTTTTATCTAAAAAATAAATTTAAAAAAAAATTGAAAATAAAAGACTAACGAGGAAGGTAGTATCTTAAGATTCCCCTAAGCACAAGTTTATACACTAGCCCGGATGCACAAATTTACAATCCCCCAAACGAAAACAATAGTAAGGATAAAGGTAAATGGATACTGGTTCCCTTTACACACGCTCTAATATGTTCATCCGCTCCTTCTACAATTTCCAACTTCGACATCCTAAAAGTACATAACGAAAACAGTAACATAAAGCATGCAGTGTGCACACAGAGAGAAACCACATAAAAAATCAGGCCAAATTTGTAAAATGTTGCATAATGTACATTGTGTAGAGAGAAAATGAAGAGCAGACAAAAAGACCAATGAAATCAAATTGATCCTCAAATGACATCAATTTGGTCTTTACGAAACAGTAAAATCTAGTATACTCTGACGTCAAAAGTTTATTACTCGAGGACCAAATTGATATAATAACCTTTTGAGGACAAAAATCAGGGATTAATCTAATACTATACAGTGTCAGATCATAATGCAAAACTTTGACTAAATAACTATGCATAAGGAATAAACTAACTTACATCTTCCTCCATTGGCCGGCTGAAAAGAGAGAGCAGAGAAGAGAAAACAAAAATGATTAGTAATTACAAGAAAAAAAAAATTATCATTAAGGTTTGCCAAGTGAACAGTAAGAAAATAATACCTCATTTTGGAAGGAATAGTGGTTTCAGTTGCCAAATTCCTTCAAATAAAGCTCGAACTGGCCTAACACAAAACATATCAAGCAAATAATAAATTGAAAAAAAAATAATAAATTAAAAAATAAACAGTATCTAATCGTAGACATGCAGCTTCAAATTCATGGAAGCCCAGCCGTACAGAGAAAATGGGTGTGGATTTGGCACCTTTGAGGTGGTGTCTGAGACCAGTCCTGCAGCAGAGCAAAGAGTGCCAGCAACCCTGGTTCTAGGTTGGAACTAGCGTTCGCAGACTTTTACTTTTTGGTCTGACGGGCTGACAGACCTAGAGTTGGGAGCTTAACTCTGGGCCGTGATGGGAACTTAACTCTGGGCCTTGGTGGGCTTGTGATTGTCCAACATCATTCACACGTAGCCCCATTCATTCTCCTCAACTGGGCCTTCAATTGCAGCCTGGAGTCACATGTTTAAAGACAGTGGTCTGTGACGTAGGCTTCAGCCTATAACGAATTAATGCTACTAGTATCCAATAGATTACTTGCGTTGGGAATGTTTGTGTCACGAGAGAAGTTTACATTCGCATCCTCTAACTGAACAAAGCACGATGTCCGTGCAAAAGAGTTATATTTATGTACATATTTTGTATGGGATATTGTATTAACTTACACTTCATTTATTATTAAATGAGATATAAACCTAATCTAAGTAGAGTTTATATTTTATCTAATAGTAGATGGAATGTGAGTCGAAATCACACAAAATATATACATATAACATTTTTCATCTAAAAAATATTTCTTGTCACTATTTGAATATTATAAAGACCTTTTTAAACAGCTCTCAAACTGTAGAGATTAAAATCTATTCTTTCTATTTCAATTTATCTATCAATTTGAACTACTTAATTCATTTTTAAATAATAAATTAAGTTGTTTAAATCGACAGATAAATTGAAATAAAAAGAGTAATATGCATAAGCTCAGCAGAAGTTACCATTCGAATTCGAACGAGAGTTACTTTGCACAAAGACAAATTTAAGTGAATCCAGCTGAGATTTAAGTATGTACGTTATGAATTCAATTAAACTAATGCATTTAGGCGTGCAATATAGCAGGATTTTTCATATGCATACAACCATACAGAATAGTCTTGTGAGAAATTTGTGAAAGAAACAATTATGTAAGGAACGTTACTTAATTATGTTCCTCAACGAATCTTCAATCTTCACCAAAACAATCTCAATTTGAAAATCACCGAGACACATTAATTAATCATTACTTCCTCCACTAGTTCTCTCTGCTCTCCATATTCTGTCCCTAGCTTCAGAACGCAGAAAGCAAAAGCAACAAGTAAAGAGAACAAGGCATAGATTAAAGAAACCAAAAGGGAATAAAAGCAAAAGGAGGCTAGTATAAAAGCAACACTTCAGCTATATTCCTTTTTTCTTCGAGACTCTCTCCTTAGTTACTTGACCACTTCTGATCCAAAAAAACCGTCTCTAGTAGTTTCTCTATGCTATTGTCATCTCTTATGCCTTTGCTTTTCAACCAAAACAAACCCATTGCTACAATGTTATTACTAGTTATTCAACTCATTTTCTCATTTTTCACCCTCACAAGATCTCAATCCAGCATCTGCAGAACTTCATGTGGTGATATTCCAATCCAATACCCTTTTGGAATTGATGATGGCTGTGGAAGCCCCTACTACAGGCACATTCTGGTTTGTTCTGACTCAGGGAAGCTTGAACTCAGAACCCCTTCTGGGAGATACCCGGTTCGAAACGTGAGCTATGCTGATCCACACGTTGTGGTCACTGATCCATTCATGTGGACCTGTGAGGATGGTGAAAACTTTCGTTCCACAAGGCCATTCAGCTTGGACGCTAGCACACACTTCGAGCTTTCACCACAGAATGAGTACATATTCTTCAACTGCAGTGAAGACAACGTGATCATTCAGCCAAAGCCTTTGTTCTGTGAGCACTTCCCTGAGCACTGTGATTCATCGTGTGATAGTGCTAGCTATCTGTGCAGGCACTTACCACGGTGCTCCTTTGCTCTGAGTCATAGTTCTTGCTGCTCCTACTATCCAAAAGCCACTGAATCATTGAGGTTGATGCTCAAGTATTGTACTAGTTATGCTAGTGTCTATTGGAGGAACGTTGGTACTCCTCAGCCTTATGATCAAGTCCCCGAATATGGGATCAGGGTTGATTTCGATATCCCGGTAACCACGCGTTGCCTTCAGTGCCAGGATCCATTGAAAGGTGCTGGAACTTGTGGATTTGACACACAGACTCAGAGTTTTATGTGCCTATGTAAGGATGGAAACTCCACTACCCATTGCAAAGGTATGTTCTTGCACGGAAGAAAATCTAACACCTCATCTCTAGACATACTCATAATAAAATGCACTTAATTCTGAGTCTTACCAACTTTATGGTGGGTGTGTAAAAATTTTCTCGTATGTTATCGTTTGTGGACAGATGACTTAGAGAATGATGATTTGGTCCCTATCTATGCCACTAATAATTTACAATCGGGAATGTTTGTAATTTTGTACTTTTGGAGTTTGCTCAAGTTGAGTGACAAAGTAAATTAATTGGGTGTGTGGTAATTGTTTGGCAGATCATGATATTGCAAGGCACAATAGGAGGGTCCATATAATCGCAGGTGACAGAACTAAACTAATAGTCTGACATATTCACAACTATGTAAGTTTTTGATGTGGGAAATTAAGCTTATGTGGGTGGTTGTGTGTGTTTGAATTGTGGCTGCAGGAACAGTTACGGCCGTTTCGGCTGCAGGAGCAGTTGGAATAGGAGCTGGTGTTTGGTACCTGAAGAAAGTGAAAGCTAAAGCACCAGTAACATGTGGAGTTCAAAGCAACGAGAACAGGCTATTTTGAAGACCAAATTATGTGAAGAACCATACAAGCATACCTTCCTTTTTGTTACGTTTTCTTTTACACCCCTTAGCTATTATGTTTATTTATTTATACAACAATTAGACAGGCCTTGATATATTGCTTCATAGTTGTTAGTGATAGAGTTGCTTCCCAAATTTTCCGAGTTTTCTATTGGCATCTCTATTAATTTAATTTTGGGTTGTAATATTTGTGAAGTTTATTAGAAAGAAAGCAATCTGCTGGAGACTTTTGCACTTCTTTTAACAACTACTTCTGTGATTTCCTTAAGGAATGAATCTGGCAAGTAGGGGTGTTCGCGGTTCGGTTTGGTTCGGTTTTGGAGGAAAAATCAACCGATCCAAACAATAAATTTTATTTCGGTTCGATTTGGTTCGGTTTGATTACAATTGAGAAACCGAACCAAACCAAACCAATTTAAATCGGTTTGGATCGGTTCGGTTTTCGGTTTTTTAATAAAAAATTTTATAAAGTGTAAAAAATAAATTTTATTTTGAGTAAACTAAAAGAATTAATCAATAATTACAAATTTAAAATATTGAGTTAAGATATAATAAGAATATTTGAATAATTCTAGTATTATAATATTATAAAATATATTTATATGTATCTTTGTAAAAATATAGATATAGATAAGTAATATATAATATATAATATATCTCATATGCATATATAATTATTAATGTATAATATATTATCGGTTTGGTTCGGTTTGGTTCGATTTTAGAAATTAAAACTGAAAACCGAACCGATCCGATTGGTTTTTATAAAACAAGAACCAATTAAAACCAATTTATTTCGGTTTTAATCGGTTTTCGGTTTTTTTGGATCGGTTTTCGGTTTTAGTTCGGTTTGGATCGGTTTTGAACACCCCTACTGGCAAGTGTCACGTTTCTGCAAAGCAGTATTCTCATTCCTACTCTGATACATGCCTCCAAATCTTACCCTGCACGTTCATCACCAAGTTAATATAAGGAATTTGTACTTTTGTTTTCTACCTACTCTATGAAAATTCAGCTATAAAAGTCAGTCCTTAGCATCCTTTCCATTAGGCCACTAGCAAATCGGTTCAATGATGGGTAAAGTAACGAGACATTTTTGGGTGGGAAATTATCACTTTAGTCATTCAAATCAACTTTTGATATGTAATGCTGTGCTCATAGAAACATACATATTTCTAATAAAGCCTATACAATTTTTTATATGATAAAAATTAATTTCATGTTTAACACATCACTTGCACGAGCTTAAGTGGTTTGAATTGATAATTGTTGCTGATATTGCTTCTCTCACTGAAATAACGACTTTAAACCTTCATTAATCCCGTATATAAGGTTTTAAAATCAGAGTGTGTCAGTTCAAGTGGTTATGCCGCAGGGGGAAGCTAATGTTTAGTAGTAGAGAGCCTTAAATTAGACATTGGCGCCACATAATAAATAGACAAGACATGCTTCATGACCATAAATTTTCTTCTTAATTAAATACAATACGATTTCCACTAATTTTCCCTACTTTCTTTTTAAATCCGTTATTAGATTTTATACTTTCTCTCATTATATTTATCATGTCTTAAATTTTCACGTGATGAATTACTCAAATTAATATTTCAAGTAGGAATTCTTTAGATTTAATTTAAACTGAGTACAGAATCTTAATTAAAAAATCATTTAACTAAAACAGTGAGATCGTTGAATAGGATTGTAAATCTCTGGCTCGATTCTTTTATTAGTAAATAGCTACTCCTCCATGTCGATTGACACTCTCATTTTATTAATTTTATCAAAATACTCTTCTTCTATTTTTATCAAAAGGATATTTAACGTTAATTAATTTTTTTATTATTCATATTAATGTTATCAAAATTTATTATTGTTAATTTAATTAAAAATTAATTTAATTATTTAAAAATAGTTAATTATTATCTTAGTTTCAATTTTCAAATAGTTATTTAATATAATCATTTAAAAATAATAATAATTTTTTAAACTTTATTTTATATAATAATGATTTAAATAATATAATAACAATGAGTACTTTTTTTAAAAAATAATAAATAAAATGAATAACAATAAAGATGTGCTAATAAATTATAGTGTACAACTCCATAACTTATTTGGTAACAACTAATCTTTATATAATTAAAAAATATTAAATAAACATATGATACCATGGTTTATTACGATTGACCATTAATTTTTACTATAGTTTTTTTTTTTTCATTATTCCTATTCCTAAAAATTAAGGTAACTTGATACATGAAAATAATTAATTAATCACATTAAAAGGAATTTAAAAAGATTAAATTTTTTTTATCAGCACTCATACAGTACAAAGGCTAAATTATTTACTTTCTATTAAATAAATTATACTTCACATACTTTTAAATAATTTTTTAAAAAAATTTAAAAACTGCAAAACTGGCAAGTATATATGTGTCTTTCAGTATACTAATGATGATAATATATATCAATTAAATATATAACTAATTCAATGCATCAAGTTATCTTAATTTTAATTAATAAAGATGAAAAACAAAAAAATATATATATAGTGAAAAAGTAAGTGATTACTAGCAAGTCCTAATATCATATGTTTATTTAGTACTTTTTAAAATTATATAAACATTGGCTGATAAGATACCAGTATGTTTATTGTATATTTTGATTTAGTAATTTAAATTTATTATTATTTATTTTTACTTTTTTTTTCTAAAATACTCAATGCTATATTGTTTACATAACTGTAGCATTAACAAAACTCTAAAGAAAATAATTCAATATATAAGTGTAAATAATTACATTAAGTATGTTAATTTTAAATACTTGTAATAAAGTATTTTTACTTATTATTATTTTTCTAAATCACTGCTATATTATTTACATAACTATAGTATTAGTAAAACTTTAAAGAAAATCATTCAATATATATGTATAAATAATCATATTAAGTATATATTTTTTTTGACAGCAAGTATATTAATTTTAAATACTTATAATAAAGTATATATTTTGGTGAAAGAAAATACTTCTTTTGATTAAATGGAAGAAGGGTATTCTGGTGAAACTAAATAAAAACTAATAAAGTAGGAGTGGCAATAGCCCTCCCTAATAATTGAACAAAAGTCTTTTGTTCGATACTTTTGTAACTCTCTCTATCTCATAATAAAAATGCATCAGTAACATAAAAATTTACATATATCAGATTTATAATATTGTTTATTTTAGAATTTAACACCATTATTATTTCTCGAGTAATATTATTTATACATCATAACTTGACACCAAATACAACACCCTACTCATATAAATAATATACAATAAATATCTCATCTTTGATATTTCTATATTTTAATCCTCATCTACACTCATGTAATAATATTTCTTGATACATGATGTTCACTATATATGATCATATTATATCTATACAATATAGGTTCAAAAAACATTTCTTGACTTCTGATTCCATCATGTATGGTTTGGGTTGACCTAAGAGGGATGTTTTGCATTTGGGATCCATGAGTGAAGGGTGGATGGAAGAGCATGTTCGAGGATGAGAAGACATTAACACAGCTGAATAAGGATGTTAAATTCTAAAGTATAAAGTATTATAAAACTGATGTATAAATTTTATGTTACATAGCAAATTTTTATTCATGAGACACCGTAGAGGATGAAAGCTGAATAGATTATTTTGTTCCTTAATAAATTAGTAAAGTTGAATATAATATGTGATTCATTTAGTTAATATAAGTGAATATATATGTGGTCATGGGTCGTGATTCATTTCACGGTTTTACATTACTTCTGGGGTGAATTTCTTAGTGAAGATTGAAATCAAGAGTAACACAAACTTGTAAATACAACAGATCAATCCATTAATTAATTCAAGTACAATCAATGAAAATATTGAACACGATCTAATGGCATTATCATACAGTGTGGTAAAGATCATCAAGCACCCCATCTATGATGATCCCGTGCTCCTTTATTAATAGTCACAAGCAAACAAATTCATATCATATTTTGTTGACCATCACACCTATAAATATATACGAAGTGGTAGCTCACAATTAATTAACGGCATTCACTTGGAGTTGTTATCCTCTGTAATTCACGCATAGCTGCACATACCATAGACGCAAGAATCCCTTTTGTTGCACTTGTTGCCACATCTGCCACAGTGGTGCTTGTCAAACATAGGGTTCACACACTTACCCCTACAACATACCTGCGAGTACTTGCACCTCTTCCCACACTTACCACAATTGTTTCTGTCTGTTGACACATTCACGCATTTCTTCCCGCAACAATCAGGCCCCTCGCTGCCGGTGACGTGGCAAACTCTAGGGTATTTATCACAAGTCATGACCCCACGCCCATGTTTGTGGCCATGGAAGACTTTAGTGCCTCGGAGAGAGGCAGCTAATTTTTCACTTTCAGAAGATGGGGTAGCAGGATTTTTAGTCGAATTTTCGGTTTGGAAGAATTGTGATTCTGTATGTGGTGTTGCTGAATCAGCAATGACCAAAGCCATTAACATGGCCAGAAGAAAGAGTATCTGAAGAGTCTTCATAATATATTGTGCGTAATTGCTGAATGTTAGTTATGTAGAAAGAGACAATTAAGATAGAAATTAAGTTTAATGAAGTGGGCTAGAGGCCTAGAGAGTTGATTGGTGAAAGAAGTGAAAATATGAATGGTTTTCTTGGTGAAAAATGAAGGACATGCTTGGTAGCTATTTATGGAGAAGAAATGGTTTTCACGGCATGAACATGAAAGCTGCAAATTGCGTGCTAGTAGAGCGGTCTAATTCAACAGCCAAATGTGTGGTTAAGTAACGAAATTAGGCTTTGTTATGCAAGTATAAACTACTAAATATACGTGGAGAAGTTGGAAAAGAAATGTATAACGTCTGGCCAGTGCGATAGCCCTGTGGCCGTAAGTTACTGGGTAAAAAGCGACTTTTTGTGTTGTGTTTTGTTGATTTGGATTCATCCATGAACTAACTTTCTTTGTGCTAAGTCAGATCGAGGACGCGCTTTTTTTGTTTATAATTAATGAATATAACTAGTCACCAGGTCAAATATCTTTCATTGGAATTTTCTTGGCATATGCCCATGTTTACTAGTAAGATTAAGTATACAAGTGCCACCGGAAACATCAAATTGCTTGTACAAGATTATCAAGGAAACGCATACTTTATCGGAATAAACCATAAAATCCGTTACAACGGCACTACTCTTTCTTTCCCTTTGACATTTTGGTGGAAAAAGAATAGCAAGAGTCAAGGTGTCTTAACATTTTTTTAATCCACTCGGCCTGAAATCCAATTTTGCAATTTTGTCTACGTGAAATGTTATGTGGGACAATGCAAAAGTTTAGTAATCTTCTTGAGAATGTCTTATGTCTCAGTAATGCCTGCTTGCCTTAAAATATTATAGCACAGTAACTGTCATTAGCATATATTTGAAAAATGTATCGGCGGCTTTATAATTGTAAGTATAAAAGCATAATTCAATATGCTTCCTGTATTTCATTTATTCATATTTAAGATCAAATTAAAATTAACTGTTACCCTTCGAATGACTATTATATCTTTTTTGGCTCTATATCTTCTACTCTTTGCAATGTGAATATAAATAAATGCTACCTTTACAAGGGAATAAATTTCTAATATGAAAATTAATCATGATTAGACCTCTCATACACCTTTTTTCGGGTCATATATCTCTTAATTAATGGTAAAAATTTACATGCAACTGGGTGCCTGTTTGTTTTTACATTTTGCCAAGACCAAATTTCTTTCCACTCACCTAAAAATGAATTTGAACAGTATTGCTTTTGTTTAGGTAAAAGTTTCAGGTCCTCAAACTTAATTTTCAACCTCCCAAAATTACTTTTGGTGAAAATATCTTCGAGCCTATTTGATTTACTATTTGAGGCTCCAAAAGCACTTTTGATAGAATGAGAATAAAATTATATAGTAATTCAATATATTTGGTTTATTTTTTTTACAACTAAAAATGCTTTTATTTTATCCAATTCAAACAAAAATTATTTTTTTAAATTTATTTTTGATATACTCAAATCAAATACAAATTAATTCTTTTAAAAGTAATTTTTTTAAAAATAATTTTTTAATTAACTTAATTCTTCAAAAAATAATTCTACCAAAAGTTAAATCAAACGTATCTTTAATTAGAAGTTGCACTTCATTTTACTTCCACCAACTTGAAATGATATTTTTACCATTTAATCCCTACTAACATTTTGCTTTATTCTCTTTTGAAATTTAATTATGTCCTTTCAACAATTTTACATCTAAAAGTAATTTTGTCTTGTATTGTTTAAATAAAAGTACTTTTTTTAAATTTACTTTTCAAATATCATTACAAAATACAAATCAATTCTTTTAACTTCAATTTTAGTAACTTTAGTTCTTTTAAAAATATTTCTAATCATAGTTAAACCAAATAGACATACGAAATTTTTATATAAAAAGATACATTCTCATTCTTTATGATGTTATTATGGTGCCGACCATTAGGTTAATAATTAGAGTTTTAAATAAATATTATATATACTAGTGGATTGATAGACCAATCCACATAATTTTTTTTATTTATATATAAATTTTAAAAAGTTATTTTTCTTAAAAAAATTAAACTTAAATTAAAACCCTATGTAAGACATCGAGCAATGATTGTATGAAAAGACAAATAACTTAAATTATACCCTTTGCAAGAGGGGGCAAAAGGATTTTAGTGCTTGTAGCAATTGTATATTGGCTATTTTTAAAGTATTGGGCATAACATGTGAGTCCACTGGTGGAGGTTATTGGGTAGAACATATTTTTTTACAATTTTATTCATTTTTTTTATTTGTATTTGATTGATTATGCACGCAATAGTGAAAAAATAATTTTAAACGCCAAACTAAAATTCTCTAAATGTTTTTTGGATCATTAGCGGTATTTTACATCATGCAAACCTTTGATTCTTTTTTTTTTTCCAATTCTTCGGCCATTCAGATTCATTGATACAACTTCGGCAAGTAATAGTTTTTCCAGCTCTAATAGCTTATTTTAAAGACTCTTGATGATCACATCAGTTTTTTTATACCTTCGTTATATTTGGTTAACTATGTATAATTTTTTTATTTAGTTACAAATATTTTGTGATTAATAAGTTGGCCATAACATACGTGACTAATAAGAAATTTATACATTATTAGTTACTTATATCATGATGATCAATTATTAATTATCACATAAATCACATAACGTTTATATATATATATATATATATATATATATATATATATATATATATATATATATATTAAAAAAATGGTGTATTACATTTATTTGATAAACAATCGATCAATTACAAGTTGTTTTTTAACAACAAACAAGGAGATATTATTCATACCATAAAAAAAAATTGCAATACTACTAATTACACCAATTCACCAATCAATGCAACAAAGAATAAAATTTAATATAACACTAGCAGAACTCATCAAGTGGTGATGGCCGCTTTATTGATCACAGTCTATCTCTTAATCCAAAGAATACTCGTCCATATATATATATATATATATATATATATATATATATATATATTTCATAGAATTTCTACGCATAGCTGCACATCCCATAGACACATGAACCTCTGGCGTCGCACTTGTTGCCACATCTCCCACAATGCTTCTCGTTAGTCCTTGGATTCACGCACTTACCTTCACAGCATATCTTTGCAAAGCTGCATTTCTTTCCGCACCTCCCGCAGTTGGATCTGTCTGTGGAAAAGTCGACACATTTGTTGTTGCAGCAATCAGGGCCTGCGCTGCCTTTGATGTGGCAAACCTTGGGGTTTTTGTCACATGTCAGCGCCACCCTGCTGCTTCTCTGGGAGAGGAACCGGCTTGTTCCTCGGAGAGAGTTTGGCTCCTCAGTTTCGAAAGATGCTGCTGGCATAGTAATGGCCAAAGCCATTAGCATGGCCACAAGGAAGAGGGCCTTCAAGAACTTCATTTTTTTTGTGTTTGTGAGTAGGAGATAGAAATAGAAGTTGAAATTGAATGAAGTAATATTGGGGAGGATGTTTTGGTTGCGAAGAATAAAGGATGGTCTAAGTATTTATAGAAGAGGGGGAGGTTCATGGGGTCTGGCCTTTGCATAAATATCCTATGTATTGACTAGTACTTCGTGAGGTGGTCTAAATTTACGGGCCAAATCAATTATGTAAACGAAGTTAGGCTTGTTTGGCAAGAACTTCAGAAACTTCGTAGCTCGTACATATTTATCAGTTGAAATCGGAGAAGGAAACGTTAATATTATACTACATTACGTACATAAAAGACAGGTAAGTCTTAAGGAGAAATCAAGTGATAGTCATTTGTCTAATTTCAATGAGAATGAGAATACCGTTACAGCACCACCATTTCGCTTCCAGTAGAGTTGTAGTTTGGCCTTTGTTTTATATGGAAGAGTATAGTAGACAGATACAAGTTGGAGTTCAAAGTTTGTTATTGGGCCATTTAATAAATATTATCATATAAATTTCTTCAAGTAACTAATTAATTTGGATGATGTTAGATATGAACGAGTCAATATGAGGGACAACCAAGGACCACGAGACACATTGCTTTTCATTTTCTTCTTCTTTCTTCTTGAAGAAAGCCAAGTTTGGTATGATTGTCTACTTAAATATTGTCCGTTTCAAAACCAATTTTGGCAGCCATGGTGAGAATTGATTATGTTTCTTGTACATATATAGGTGATATTGTCATGCATAGTTGAGATTGCAATAAATGAATTTTCATCTATATTTAATTCCAGTTTTAGGAAAATGTCAACCTACCTAATTAATTTATTTAATACAAGACACATTTGGTATATTAACTGAAATTATGTGCTTCTAATATCTCAAAAAATAATATATAAAAATTTAAATGAACTAAAATTTAGAGATTAATTTTGATATATTATTAATGTAAAGAGTTTTACAATGCTATATTTATCAGGACAAGTGAAATGGGATACCAGATTACTTGGTTTCCCTTTGTTTTTGGCTGATGAGTGTGGATATGGAGACACGAAATAGCTGTGATCCTCATTCGCTACGTGCTCTCGGGCTCCAAGTTTTAGAGGATGGAGGAGGTACCTACGAAGGCTCCAATGAATAAGTCAGCAAAGGATCGAGAGGTACTGGAAGTAATGAAGTCAAGACTTACTTGAGCTCTCAGCTCACCATGAATATATAGGCTTGATTTAAAATGTGGTCTCTGCCTTTCATGGGATTAAGTCCCCACATCCGACCTTTGCAGGTGTGGAGTATCAGTTAAGGCGATAAGCTTGAATCCTATGACATTCATTTCTTAGGGTTCTTCTGGGGAAGTTTAATTTGCCTGGGGTCCTGACTTTGAGGCTCTGCAAATTTAAGCCCATTTGATATTGGGCCTCAATTCTATAGGCCATAACATATACATTATTCAAAAAATTTTGAACTCATTTAATTATATAACTGTTTCTATTCTTTCAACAAAAATAAAAAAACTAATCCAATGATCCATGCATTTTAACTTGGTTGTCATTTAATGGAGGCATCTTCGATAAGTTTAGGAATCATTTAAATTTAACTAATTACTACACATTCAAAGGGTTAATCGTCTACAATTAATAAGAGTTAGGAGCAGTGTAAGTGAATAATACTCTACCCAATTAATCTGACTATTATCAATCTTAAATTCACAAGACTTAAATCTAAGATTTTATTTAAGTAGAATAAACATTGATCTACTTCAACACTAAGCATTTGTTTTAAATAACTCTGTATATATATGTAGAGCTAAAAGGGTCTTAGGCAATAAATGCTTTATAGTAATTTATAACTAAATTAATCTTAAAAATTTGCCAAAATTCCATTTCTTTATATTAATTTGCACTTCTCCATTTATAAATGCTATTTAACCTTTTTTTTTCGATAATTGAGAAAAGGATCAAGACTCTTAGTAGGGAGAGGAGCATAGAAACAAACATAACAACATCACTTATACTGCGCATGCACTTATGACGTTAAAAGGAGCAATCCACTTAATACTTATGTGCTGTGAGCAGAGCTACATTAAACATATATAATTAAAAGTATATATTAAATGTGAAAGTTTAATCTAGAGTTAATTATATATCAACTAAATATATGAAAAAATAAAGCATATGAACACAGTTACAAATTTGAGGGATTTATCATAAACTCAAATCCACTCATGCCATACACATAGGACCCAAGGCCATACTTCAGCTAAGCTCAAATCAACATTCAAGAAAACACAATAATTCAAACCAGAATATTCAACAATATATCACTCAAAGAAAACATATATCACATTTTTAACCACAAAACCACCACTGCATGCCTTTTCAATGGGACTGGATAATCTTATGTGAAATTTTTACATAATTTGGTTATGTGTAATTTTTTATTATTGATTAATAAAATGGACCCCATATATAATGCTTGACAGAAGAGAATTAATAACAAAAGATCACACAGAACCAAATAAATATGAAAATTTTACATAAGTGGATCCATTTTTTTTTCAAATCCAAACCATGCCACTTGCGTTGGGCTACTCCATCCTACTCACCCATTGCCACCAACCAAACCCAAAACCTAGCTACTCCCTATTTTCTTCATTCCAAAGGTAAATTGAACCCTCTTCATTTTGTTAGCCTTTTTTGGGCACGGGGGAGAGGGGGGGGTACATTGACCCCTCTAAGAGTCGAACACAACTCATTGTGGAACATTGAAATGCAATTTACCACTGATTGGGTCATCCACTTTTGCCTTCCAATGTGCCCTTTTTTAAATTTATTTTTGTTTGGTGAGTTTTATGTTAATTGGCTCTTGATTGAGTTGTTTATTTATTATTTTAATCCATTTAACTTTGTGATGAATTTAAAGTCTATTTGGGCTGTGTTATTTGTTCTTTTTCCTTTTGTTTAAAATAAAACTGACTTTCTTTATTTGTGTAGGCTCGCTATTAAGCCGAATTTTGTATCTATTTTCCCCCTTTTTATAATGCTTCTTCGGACCAAGCAAATAAGGAAGCCTAATGTTAACTTAAACATTGTGCAAAATTGAACTTCTAATTTTCAAAATATCTTTTCAAAGTGGGTAAGGTATAGCTCAAATAATGAAATGGTTGCCCTTATAAGACACCCAAGGAGTAAAAGGGAGCAAGTTGAGTAAAAAGAAGCAAGTTCGACTCCTAGGATTAGAGACCCCATGTCCCTCACCATTCCCAGCAATAATGTGACCTGAAAAACAAACCTTTTCAAAAGAAAATTCTCTTTCAAAATAAAAAAACTATTAACCCACACTTATTTTATAAAAAATGACATGATTTTAAGCTTCTCGTAGCACTAAAAGATACGTAAGAGTGAGAATTCTTTGTCAACTTTTTTTTTTTTTTTTTACCATAATCATCAAGTAGTAGCTTGATGCTAAGAAATATATATAATTTTTTGAAACATAGGCTATAAAAAAAACAATAGAGTACATAAATTCATTTATTTGATAAACATTATTACAAACTGTATTTAACAACAAGGAAAGAGATACTTTTTGTACGATTGAAAAATTGCAATATCACTAATTACACCAATTCACCAATCAATGCAACAAAGAATAAAATTTAATATAACAATAGCAGAACTCATCAAGTGGTGATGGCTGCTTTATTGGTCACGCTCTTAATCCAAAGACTAATACTCATCCAAATATATTTCACATAATCTACGCATAGCTGCACATCCCATAGACACATGAACCTCTGGCGTCGCACTTGTTGCCACACTTCCCACAGTGCTTCTCGTTAGTCCTTGGGTTCACGCACTTACCTTCACAGCATATCTTTGCAAAGCTGCATTTCTTTCCACACCTCCCGCAGTTGGATCTGTCTGTGGAAAAGTCGACGCATTTGTTGTTGCAGCAATCAGGGCCTGCGCTGCCTTTGATGTGGCAAACCTTGGGGTCTTTGTCACATGTCAGCGCCACCCTGTTGCTTCTCTGGGAGAGGAACCGGCTTGTTCCTCGGAGAGAGTTTGGCTCCTCAGTTTCGAAAGATGCTGCTGGCATAATCATGGCCAAAGCCATTAGCAAGGCCACAAGAAAAAGGATCTTGAAGAACTTCATTTTTGTGTTAATTTGTGAGTAGGAGATAGAAGTTGAAATTGAATGAATTAATATTGGGTGGGGAGAATGATTTGGTTGAGAAGAACAAAGGATGGTCTACGTATTTATAGAAGAGGAGGAGGGTCTGGCCTATGCATAAATATCCTATGTATTGACTAGTTAGTGAGGTGGTCTAAAATTACGGGCCAGATCAGTTGCGTAAACGAAGTTAGGCTTGTTTGGCAAGAACTTCGTACATATTTATCAGTTGAAATTGAAGGAGAAGGAAGCGTTAATATTATATATATTAAGAATTTCTCCTAAGGCAAAGACTGGTCTAACAGCTGCACGAGTACGATATATGCTTAGAATCAAAGACTGGTTTAATTATAACTTTAACTATCAACTGCGAAACCAGGTAAGTCTTAAGGACAAACCAAGCGATAGTCATTTGTATATTTTCAATGGGAATCAGAATACCGTTACAGAACCACCATCCGGTTCCAGCAGAGTTGTAGTTTGACCTTTGTTTTCCATGGTAGAGTAGTAGACAGATACGAATTGGAGTTCAGAGTTTGTTATTGGGCCATTTAATAAATACAATTATCATATAAATTTCTTCAAGCAACTAAGTAGTTTGGATGATGTTTGATGTGATCCAGTCAAATATGATAGCTAGCAGGTACAACCAAGGACTACTTCACACAATGCTTTTCATTTTCTTATTCTTTCTTCTTGTAGAAATGTTAAGTGAAACCAGTGTTAAGAGAACCGGACCAGACCGGCCGGTCGGATCGTCCAATCGGGAACTGGACCCTAGGCCAGTTCGGTTTTCACCATCAAACCGGTAAATCGGTGTGAACTGATCGGTTTTATTTTTTTTTTTTAAATTTTAGTAAAAATGATATTATTTCTTTTATAAGAAAAAGGAAGAAGTTTAGTCAAAATAAAATTTATTTTTATTATAACTTTGATTCTTTTAGTATGTTTATTTATTATATACTCTTAAATTAATTTAAAAATAAAAAATTAAAAATGATTGTTATACTGTTTGTGAGTACTTTTCAAAAGAAATATAAGTGAAAATTAAAATAAATAAATTTTAAATTTAAGATATTTGATAAAGTGTCTCATAATAAATATTATTTTGTATTAATTATATTACTATTAATAATTTAATATAATTTTTTACTTTTTGATATATATATATATTAAGTCTTGATTGAACTTCCAGTTAAATCTCTGAACCTCTAAACCTCTGCCTTGACTGGTTTGATACCCGATCCAATTTTCTTAACCTTAAGTGAACTATAACATTTCGGCTTACTGCCCGTGACCCATATGAAAAAGTGCATGAGTTAAATAAGTGACCAAAATGAGTCAAAATAACATATCTCTTCTTTTCGAAAAAAGCCAAGTTTGGTATGATTGTCTACTTCTTAAATGTTGTCCATTTCAAAACCAATTTTGGAAGCCATAGTGACAATTAATAATGTTTCTTGCACATAGTTGATATTGATATTGTCATACATATATAGTTGAGATTGTGATAAATGAATTTTCAACTATATTGAATTTCGGTTTTGTCTACCAACCTAATTAATTTATTGTAATGCAAAATACATATGATATTAGCTGAAATTATGTGCTTCTAATATCTTAAAAGTAACAAATAAAAATTTAAATAAAATAAAATTTAGAGATTAATTTTAGTACATTATTAGTGTAAAGAGTTTTGCACTCTTATACATTATTTATCAAGAAAATTTTGAACACATTTAAATAGATAATTGTTTCTATTCTTTCAACCAAAATAAATAAATAAAAAGACTTGAATTTGAGACTTTTTTTGACATGGAATCTAAGATCTCATTTAAATTTAACTAATTAATATATATTTAAAGGGTTAATCGTCTACAACTAATAAGAGTTGAGTACAGTGTTAAATGAATTATACTCTATTTAATTAATCTGACTATCATCAATTCAAAATTCATAAAGCTCAAATTCAAGATCTTATTTAAAAATAATAAGTATAAAATCATTTCAATTAACTAAGCACTTGTTTTAAATAACTCCATATATGTAGAGCTAAAAGCATCTTAGGCAATAAACACTTTATAATAATTTATAATTAAATTAATCTTAAAAAATTGCCAAAATTCCATTTCTTCTATTTGCACTTCTCTATTTATAAATGCTATTTTAACTTATACTGCGCTTATGACGTTAAAAAGTTCTATTCACTTATGGGCTGTGAGCAAAACTACACTAAACATATATAATTAAAAGCATTAAATGTGAAAATTTAATTTATTTTATAAGGGTAATATGTCAACTAAATATGTGAAGAAATATGAACACACGAAAAGAAAATAACACACCAACAAGGTGTTAGTTTGAGTGGAATTGGACTTGGGTTCTTTAAGTACGTGGTTCTAAATTTGATCCTGAAATTCATGTGTATGAAAAAAAATACCGTTAGAAATATCGACTTTGGATAGAGGAAAAACACTGAAACCTTAGAACATCAAAACCCTAAAGCACCACCTCAACTCTTTTCCTTCCTTTTCTCCATTTAAGGAGAGCGCCACCCTATGGAGGTGGTTTATTCCCTCCACGGCGGTTGGTCACCCCCTTCCCTTCTAGTTTTTAGGTTTTTTTTTTCCTACTCTTTTGTTTTTCACCTTTTCTCTAGCTTAGAGTGTGATTGATTTTTATGTCCTATGAGTTTTCTTAATGACAGGATGTCTAAATCGAGAACTCATGTTTGGAGTTTTGTGATTGTAGCTACCTCTTAGATCGAAAGACTATGCTTGTGGCAATAATAGATTGATAACCTCTATTGATAGATATTGGTTAGGGCTTTTTTTAGGCAATAGGCCTATTTCTACAACATATGTATGTCTTTGAAAGTTTTAGTGATTTGATGTGTACCAAGAAGTAGGCTACTAGTATACAGATTTGTCTACCATCGGGTTTATGAAGTTAGATGTCGCTATATTTAGCGCCTCAACTCTGAGAAGGTACAACTGTAATGTTTAGTTTCTATACAATTTGGGCATATTGGTTTTATGATACCTTAGATAGATTTGAGATTTGATATACCGACCTTTGCATTAATGGATATTTGTAGTGTGATGCAATTGTGTCCATATTCTAAGGTGTTTATTAAAGCTATATGGTGCTTTGGTTAATTTCTTAGGCTTAGTTTTTTTGTGTTAATAGGTTTTGTTATACCAATTCCTCTATTGTAATTAGGCTTTGCTTTTGGTTATTAATCAAAGAAGCTTTTTTGACCAAAAAGAAAAAAAAAATATTGTTGGGAGGGCTCCTCACTTAGGCATCTCCACTCCTACAATACACAAAGGATCCAAAGCCACATTCAAGCCAAACTCAAATCAACACTCAAATACAATATTTTAAACCAAAGTAGTCAACTATATGTCACTCAAAAAACATGGATCACATTTTTAACCGCAAAATCATCATCGCACGCCTTTTCAAAGGGAATAAATCTTTTGATGTGAAATTTTCACATAACTTGGTTACGTATGATTTTTCATTATTGATTAAGAAAATAGACCCAGATATATAACTTGATAGAAGAGAATTAATGATAAAATATCACATGACCAAGTCATATAAAAATTTTATATGATCAGATCAATTCCCTTTTGAATCAAAACTTTGCTACCAACAACGTGCCATTGGCTTATTTGCTTTTGCTTTCCAATGTGTCCCTTTCTTGTCTTTGGTTTTTTCCTTTGTCTTTTGTTTGGTGAGTGTTATGTTAATGGGCTCTGGGTTGGATTGTTTATTTATTGCTTTAATCCATATGAATTCTAGATATGTTTTTGCTATGCTACTTTTTTCCCCTTTTGTTTTAAATAAAATTGACTCTCTTTGTTTGGGTGGGTTAGCTGTTGGGCCAAATTTTGTGTCTAATTCTTTTTCTCCCTTTTAAAATTCTTTTTCGGTTCAAGCAAATAAATTAAAATAATGCTAACTTGAACCCTATACAAAATTGCACTGCTAGATTAGCACAAATGGTCGTTGACAATGGCTTTGCAAGAGGTGCATCTAGGGAGTCAGAAGTTGCAGGTTCAACTCTGCTATCAGAGACCGCCCTCCCGTCCCTCTCGAGTGTGTGTATATGACCAATATATACATATATAATTGAACATTTTATAATTTTAAAAATATCTTTTTAAAAGAAAATTCCCTTTCAAAATAAAAAACCATTAACCCACACTTATTTTATAAAAAAATAATGTAACTTTAAATTCCTCATTGGATCAAAAGATATACGAGAGCAAGAATTCTTCCATCAATTTACTTTTACAATTCGTAAGTGGCCTGATGAGAAAAAATACTCTTTTAACATAAGCTATAAAAAACAATGGAGTACATATATTCATTGATTTGACAAACAATATTACAAGTTGTATTGAACAACAAACAAGGAGATATTTTTCGTACAATATTTAAAAAATTGTATATTACTAATTACACCAATTCACCAATTAATGCAACAAAGAATAAAATGTACTATAACTGATCATCAAGTGGTGATGACTGCTTTATTGGTCACACTCTAGCTCTTAATCCAAAGAATACTCGTCCATATATATGTGTGTGTGTGTGTGTGTGTGTGTGTGTGTGTGTGTGTGTGTTTCACATAATCTACGCATAGCTGCACATCCCATAGACACATGAACCTCTGGCGTCGCACTTGTTGCCACACTTCCCACAGTGCTTCTCGTTAGTCCTTGGGTTCACGCACTTACCTTCACAGCATATCTTTGCAAAGCTGCATTTCTTTCCACACCTCCCGCAGTTGGATCTATCTGTGGAAAAGTCGACACATTTGTTGTTGCAGCAATCAGGGCCTGCGCTGCCTTTGATGTGGCAAACCTTGGGGTTTTTGTCACATGTCAGCGCCACCCTGCTGCTTCTCTGGGAGAGGAACCGGCTTGTTCCTCGGAGAGAGCTTGGTTCCTCGGTTTCGAAAGTTGTTGCCGCTGGCACGGTAATGGCCAAAGCCACTAGCATGGCCATAAGGAAGAGGGCATTCAAGAACTTCATTTTGTGTTTGTGTGTGGCTATGAGACAGAAGTTGAAAGAAGTAATAATTATGTGGTAGATGTCTTTGATTGAGAAAAATAAAGGATGGTTGAAGTATTTATAGAAAAGGGGGTTCACGAAGTTTGGCCTTGGTTAGTATAGATTACATGCATGAACTAATCCTACGTATTCGGAATTGACTAGTTTTAGTGAGGTGGTCTGCATTTACGGCCAAAACGAAGTTAGGCTTGTTGCCAATCGCCAATCAGAACTTCAAACTTCGTACATACTTGTCAGTTGAAATTGGACGATGAAAGGTATGTCCAAGATATATAATTAATATCAAACTTACACGAATACAATACATACTTAAAGATTGGTTTAATTATAAGATGATTATCAACTAAAGCTAGGTCAAATGTTAAGTCTTAAGGAGAAATCAAGCAGCCATTTGTATAATTTCTATGGAAATCAGAAAACCGTTACAGAACCACTATTATTAGTATTAGGTTCCAGTAGACTTATAGTTGGACCTTTGTTTTATACAGCAGAGTATTAGACGACCGAATCGGGCTTCGGAGTTTGTTATTGGTCCATTTAATAGATTTATTTTTTCTTGGGTCTTAACAAAATTATCGATATTCGGTCCTATTACCAGAAGTTCGATCAATCCATCCTGATCCGATCGATGGAGGTCCCTAAAGAGTTTAGGAGTTGTTCAACGAAAATCTTGTCATTCTCGGGACTCAAATCCGAGATCTTTAATTAAGGGTTCAAAACACCTATCATATTAACCAAATTTACATTAATATTTAATAGATATTATCATATACATTTTTCAAGTAACAAATTAGTTCGGATGGTGTTAGATATTATGCACAAGTCAAATAATAGCCGGTACAACCAAGGATACCACTTGACACATTGCTTTTCATCATCATCTTTTTCTTCTTCTTTTTATTTTATTTTTTCCCCGATGAAAGCCAAGCTTGGTGTCATTGTTTACTTCTTCAATATTGCCCCCATAGTAAGAATTGAGAATTTTTCTTGCACAGGTGATATGTGAGATTGCCACAAATGAATGTTCAATGATATTTAATTGTAGTTTTTACGAAAATTCATGTCTATCTACCTAACTAATTTATTCTGAATTATTAAAAAATAATATATACAAATTTAAATAAGGTAAAATTTATCTGCGAAGGATAACCAAAGACTAAAGTGTATCTCTTATAAACTAAGTTTATTAGGAACTTAGTTTATGTGATAGTATTTAGATACATTCCTATATTCCATTTTCCATTAGATCCAATAAAACATTACTAAAACAAAATGAAATTAAAGAGTTTAATTAATTCAGCTCATAAAACAAACTGAGCTAAATTAAAATTTAGGAGGCTTGTGTAAGAATGGACCTAAACAAACTTATCTTCGACAAGTTCATTAACCATTTGTATTTAACTGATTACAATAGTAATACAAATTCATTTAAAGGATTAATCCACAGTAATACGATTTTGAATTATTTAACTGATTGCTATAGTAACTAATTGCTAGAGACTAAGAATTTTCATCTAAATTTATTTGTTAGAATGATGTGGCATATACAAGTTCACCTTTAGATAAATAAGTGGGTTATATAATTTTATTTTATATAATAAATATCCTTGTTTTCTATTAAAAAAATTGTGGCAATTTTTTCTTACCGTGTAGCATTAATTACTCATTATAAATATATTTTAATTAAAGACTAAAATTACTTAAATTTAACACTTGGATTGTTGACCTCCAACAAAAACACTCATTTATATGGACTTACTTAAATTTTTTAATCCAATAATTACTTTGCATGAAGCAATTTGATTCAATTTTAAAAATATTATAATTAACTTTTCTGAATTTATTTTCCTAAATTCAAAATTGAATTTTTTAAATAAGTCTATATATCTAGAGCTAAAAGCAACTTAGGCAATAACCGGTTTATAATAATTTATAACTAAAATAATCTTAATAAGTTGCCAAGATTTTACACATATATTAGCGCTTCTCTATTTGTAAATGATATTTAACTTATGTTATGTTGTACTTTATTTTTCAGGAATTGTTTCATACCAAGAGTGATAATTAGATAAAACTTTCTCCAATGTGAGGATTTTAGAATTTAAATCGATGACGTTGCAGTTATGATGTTAAAAAGTTCTACGTAGAAACCTTCCTGTATATGTAAGAATTAAATGTGAAAATAAAATTTACTCTATAAGCGTTTTCTTCTTTTTAAATCTTGATTTACTTAATAAGAGTTATCAATTAAATATAGGAAGAAGTTTATGAACAAAATGATAAATTTGAGGGACTAAGGCGGCATCTCCATGTCCTATATATCCCTAGTCCACTCCTGCTAATTATTTAAGCTATATATCCAAACATTACTACGTTATAGTCATAAGAAAGCATCTCATTATGCTCCGGGATATAAATTCATAGTATATGCTACTTTAACATACGAGTTCAAATTAAATCACAAGCAAATTTTTTTAAGCCAGCTTGTCCAATAATTGTTGATAATTATCATTTTTCTAATAAACTAGTGGATTGATAGCCACTAAAGTGCCTATTAATCCACTTTTTTATTTATAGTTTAAATTTTAAACTTTATTGTTATTGATTTATGAAAAATTAGTTTAAAATTGAAATGATTAAATTTATTCTTATTTTTTGTTCATTTATTATACTCTCAACTTTTCTTAATTTCCATCCACTAAAAAAAAAAAAGAAAAACTTAACTTCCACACGTTGTGAATATTTTAAGAACAATATAATAATAGGGGTAAAATTGAAAATAAATTGTGATCAAAAGGAAATTAAAAGTGACTCAACCCCTTTTTATAGTAACGATGTCAAAGGTCTTCCAAGGGGTTTGTTTTGATGTATGAGGTCATTTACTTCAAATGAAGGCAAAACCATATTAAATTAAGTGGCATCCTGTTATTAAGGTTTTTATTATAAAGATTGGGTTCACTTCCCATATTACTTAACTCTTGAGCATGGTAGCATATCTTTTTTATTGTTGTCATGGATGCCCTATAATTAATTATAATTATGGACATAAATATGTCATGAAATTTCTTTCGTAAACTTATAATTAAGTAGTGAAATAAGGCGCGATATATATATATGATCTAGCCTAATTTCCTCTCATTTTCGGATCCAAATTAGCATATGATCGCCCGTCACCCAATAACTCATTCAGAGGATATTAATAACTAATTAACCATTGCTGAATTTGATTCATTAAGACCAACTTCTAACTTTATTTTGAGTTCAAGTAAGTAAAGAAATAAATGGAAAATATTGTCATAATGTAGAAACAAAATTAAACAATATATATTCCATTCACTTATTCAATTCCTTATTCATATAGCTCATAGACATCGTTACTCGAACAAATCAAATAACAAAGAAAACAATGGCATGCATGCAGTTCATCATGCCTTTATTAGTGATACACAATATGATGCCGATCAATAACTAATTATAACAAGCAATTGAGATTTCTTTCCATATATTGGAGATGACCAAGTCTTCTATGCATAGCTGCACATCCCATACACGCAGGAGCTTCCCTTGTCACACTTGTTACCGCATTTGCCACAATGCTGCTCGTTAGTCATGGGGTTCACACACTTACCCTCACAGCACATCTTCCTGTAGCCGCATTTCTTTCCACACCTTCCACAATTGGATTCGTCTTTCACCAAATTGACACATTTGTTTGTGCAACAATCTGGGCCTGGGCTACCCTCAATAAGACAAACACTTGGGTTACTTTGGCAAGTCATAACGGCCCGGATGGGTAAGTGCGCAAGGAAGTGGTTTGTCCCTCTGAGAGAGTTAAACTCATTGCCCTCAGAAGCTGAGGCGTCAAGTTTTTTAGCATGTGAAGGTTCATTGTCATTGGTGGGGAGAGATTCCCCTTCAGAAAATGTAAAGGCTAAAGACATAATTAACATGGTGATAAGGAAGAGAACCTTAAAGGACTTCATGGTTTATTTATTGTGAAGTGGAAAAGAAAATACGTGAGTGGATAAGAAAGTGAGAATACTAATCAATGGATTTGATGGATGGTGATTCACGTAGGGTGGTGGAGGTATTTATAGAAAGGAATGTATAACTTGATGAAGGGGAGACAAGGGATGCTATATTACATTTGAAAAAGGTATTGTCTAATTCAACGCCAATGGCCTAATCTATGGGTAAATGAAACGAAGTTAGGCTATTAAGTTGTATGCCGAACTTCAGATTAGGTTCAAATGAGGAAAATTTGCATAAGTTGCGCCGATAGTTATCTCATGGCAAATATGGGTTTGGGAGCTGGTTATAGATACACAAGTAACTTCTATGTGTAACATTTTGATGCTAAGTCGCATGAGCTTTTTTTTTTCCCTATTAAAATGTAAAAGAAAAATTCAGTCTTATTACAAATACACTCGTGATTATGTAATTAGAAAGAGAAACATTGTATAGTACGAAATCGGATGAGTATGAATTTGAAGACCAATAATAATAGAGGGTAAAATTCTCCTTCACTGTCTCTCACCTCCGTGTATTCTATCAAAACCTAAGTTTTATCGATTAAATTTATTTTTGTCCACGTTCATAGCAATGCTATTTGCACCAAACAACATTGCTGAATTAGAAAAATAAATTATAAAATAATTTTGTAAAGTAAAAGGGATATCCACGTCTTATTTCATTTAGAGTACATTCTCGTTTTAATCAACAATATGAATTAAGAGTAAATATATCTTAGTTGTTCCCTTTACAAACATACTCATTTTAGAAATATTTCTTATTAACTGGACTCTACTCATACAGATAAATTTCATGGATAAATTCATTACTGTATATAACATGGCATTTTGCACAATACCATTTGGAACATCAGGGTACTGTTATGCAGAGCCGGTTTCACAGAAGAAAGGGCACGTTAGTAAGTTATTCAAGATCATGATATTTTGTGCCTCCCTTGGTTAGCAAGTGCTTGGCTCGACCTAGAAAAATATAAGTATATAACCCGTATTTTGTCTTATACACAGTTAAGAGAAAATTGTATTCTTGCAATCCTTAAGGCATTGACAAGAATAAGTAACAGGACAAGTTTTCAAAAATACAGCTGGAAGATCTTATGCATAGTTTGCACATCCCTTAAACACAATACTTTCCCTTCTTGCACTCGATGTCACACCCAATATAGTGTCTGTTAAGAAAATTGGTGTAGAAGATGAATAAAATCTTGAATATTGTTGTGGTTTCAAGGCATGAATCACTTTATTGTCTTTAGAAAGATATTTGCCCCCACACGTAGTTGCTATTTGGTTGATGATGATCCTCTCTCAGAATATAATGAAACCTCTATAAATTTTTTGATTAACAATAATAAAAAATTTCCCTCACTCTCTTTGAACTTAAGAAGTTAATATAAGACTTGCAAAATTTTAGAACACTTTAACTCATACAAAACACCAACTAAAAGTGTGTTAATGGTATGATAATGGGGATTATTTGTAGATGAATACATGACCTTTCATGGAAGTTCACGTGTGTCCATGACTAGTTCCAACTCTTGGCAACAGTTATGTCCCTTTAATATTGCAACGTCTATTTATGGAATCGGCTGGTTGATGCAACACTGCAACGGTTGTGTCACTTCAATGGAAACATGATGTTTCAATTGCAACCTTGCAAATCGTAAGCCAACAATTGCAATCTTTCAAGTAGATACATTGATATAAGGCACCTTTTGTACTATTCACGGCAATTGAACTCTAGCCATGCAGGTCTATTGGAATCCTTTCAAGTAACTATTCCAAGCATTGCAACTAATGAACGATAACGGTCTGACAGTAACGACAAGTTGCAACCACCCTTAATATGTATCAAAACCAAGTGACCGTAACATTTAATTCCATAGATCATGAATATTTGTAAAATATACTTCAGTGTCTTCTGTCAAAAGGATGCATTCACACAAGAAAAGTTCAAGAGCTGAGAAATTACTACACATCAGTTTTGCGAAGATATCATTTGATTGCACATACAGAAAAGTTAGCCTCCTAACTCCATTTTGAAGTTAAGCAGCATGCAGTGAACAAGGCTACATCTATTGTAATCTGTAATAATTGCGTTTGGAGATCAGGCATGTTCCTGATTTTCCTGCAATCAACTAGCCAGATGACAGTGAAAGGAATTCACTCTTGGTCTGTGGTCAAGTCACAATTGAAAAATATGCTTGGCTTGCAAGCGAAGACAGCATCTCCTAATCAAGGACTAAAAGAATATAACAAAAAGAAACCAAGTTTTTTAAACACTAAATTTCATATTGACGAGACCCTATTGTCAAATTATTGCTAAATTTTCTGAGACTGGATCAAGAAAGAGGTAATGATGATCTAAGAGAGGAATACTATACTAGTATTGATGCAAGTCATACTCATACGTTATTCCTTAGTTTGGTAAGGGAAGCACGGATACTCAACAGCCAAATATTTAATGCCTTTTCTTTTAAACTAGGGAAGTAAAGAACTATTCTCCTAAATTAGACCCATATAGATCATCTATTGTATGAGGAACTAATTAATGAGTCGTTCCTGTTGTCACAACTTACACTTTTTTCTGCATGTTGAGAAAGTAACTTACAGACATTGACGCACATATCATGACATCCTATTGCCTTATTCTTTTCAGTTTATTTGTTCATTTTCTTCCTATCTATGCCCAAATTTCCCCGATTGAGAAACTGACACTTATTCCAAATGAAAGAACAATTCTCTATGAAGTCAAATCCAAAATCAGCCACATTGAGGTCCAGATACAGAGGCCAGAAACTGCCAAAACAAAAGATGTGGTATCATACAGAGATCATACTCTCTCCCGGCATAATCAGCGTCACTTACAAAAGGTAAGGTCACTTACACATAATTCCCTCAAATTAGCCTCAAATTCATAATCTAAATCTATTTGCCAGTGAATATCTTATTGTCAATTTCATAAGCTCTTTGAGGGTATGCTAGGTGCATGGGATTCTAATCCTTGTAGGATGGGGAACTTTGCTACCCATTGGGGTAATCATTGCAAGGTACTTCAGAGAACTTCCGGTGAAGTGGAATCAATGGTTCAGGTGTCACATAGTGTGCCAAACTTTGGGATATATGGTGGGCACAATAGGGTGGAGCATTGGGCTGTGGCTTGGAACCGCTTCAAAACATTATGTATCTAAAACGCAACGTGCACTTGGTATCATTGCCTTCGCAATCATAAACGTACAAGTGAGTATAGGTCTGAATTTTTAAATTCCTTCCTTTACTTGGCTAATGGGTCTCCAAAAATCAAAATATTTATGGTCTAACATTTCACTCAGATGCTTTCCATTTTTATGAGACCAAATAACGATGCGAGTTACCGCAAGTGGTGGAACACGTGGCACCATGCTCTAGGGTATGCCGTGATTGGAATGGTTATAGCAAACATATTTGCAGGGATCAGCAATGAAAAAAGTGAGGCTGAAAAGTTGAAATGGGCTTATGTGATAGTAATTGGAGTCTTGATTGTGGTAGCTGTACCATTGCAAATGTTCAAATGCAAGTCTACCACAAAGCAACAGTTTTTGCGAATGGCTAGCAGCTTGAGACCAGAGCAAAGCGTGTAGCTTTGTACAAGTTTAACTTTCCAACAATTTGTAGATAAATATAATTGAAGGGGAGTGAAAAAAAAAAAGAAAAAGAAAATTGATAGTGAGATACATTACATCCCTTTGGAGGGGATGCTTAATTATCCTGTCGTGATTATGATTTATGGAGGGGAGAGTGATATATTTCCGTGTGAAGTTTTAAAAAGGATACCAATATCAAATTAATGTATTGTTATATGGCGGCCCATGAGCATTGGAATGCGTTCTCCATCGCATTCCTATTTAACTATATCTTGGTCTGAATTTCTAATTTAGAATGTCAAACATTAAAATCCTTTTTTTTTATTATTATCAAACTAAGTATAATAAGAGAAATAACATGTACATCATTTCTACTTATATTTCCTTTTCTACAAGCTAAACCCCACTTAAGTTTTAACCTAATGTGTAACTTGACACCCTGAATGTGATATTTTTGGTTATAATCAATGAAAAAATTAATAGAAGGGCCAAAATGTACATTTGATAAAATGCAGGGAGTTGGGTGCATATTTTTAAAATGTAAGGGGTAAAGTGCACATGACATATAATGCAGGGAGATAAAGTGTAATTAACCTCAGAAATTATGATAGTAATTAGATGAAAAAACATGGTATAATCAACATATTCATCCAAAGGTGAATAATTATATCACATCATTTTGGTAGTTAAATTTTGGCAAAATATTTGACTTTCTAGTATTCTTTTGACTTGATGAATACCACTCTTATTAAAACAAATCAATATTTCAAACAAGTTAGATTAAGTTCATTATTTTCTTTTGTCTATTATCTAGATCACTAATATCTAAAATCTGCTAGAGTCTATTTAATCTAACTCAAGCTGAGTCAGTTCGCTTGACTATAATTATTATTAGGGATCTTGATTTAAATTGAGTATGTAATTTGCTTAAGTTATTATTATTATTAGGGTAAGTTGCACTTATGACCTTCTAGGTTTGAAGAAATTGTAACTAATCTCATTCTTCTCCCTAAATTACACTTACCCCTTCCAAGTTTGAAGAAATTGCATCCCGCCCCAAACTCGTATAGCACTTAATGATATTGAAGGGATATTTGAATTGAATATTCTATCTAATCAAAGCAAATTATTAAATTTCAAAAACTTGCATTCTACAAGGTTTGCGTCAAAACTCGGAACTCGGAGTTTTCGGTTCAACATGTTACTTAACATGTTTAGGGTTAGGGCTTTGAGTTCCATGTTCCAAGTTCCAACTTGACATAGTCCCTCCTTTCTTTTTCCAAGTTTTTGAGTTTTGAGTTCAGCAGAGTGAGTTTCATTTCTTCCTTGTCCTAAAGTTTCCGAGTTTCATATTCAACACATCTATCGCCGTTTAAAAAGTTTCACCAAACCCCATGAGCAGGGCATTGGTTCCTGCTATTAGCCCCAGGCCCGTTAGGTGACACATTGAACCCGGAACTCTGAGTTCCGACGTGAATCCCGTATAATACACTTTTTTGAAGTTTAACACTTTATTTTAGCTAGGTAGAAAATTCTATTCAAATATTCCTTCAACACCATTAAGTGTAGTATAGGTTTGGGGCGAGATGCAATTTCTTCAAATCTGAAGGGGCATAAGTGCAATTTAGGGAGAAGAATGGGGTTAGTTGCAATTTTTTCAAACTTGGAAGGGGTAAGTGCAATTTACCTTTACTATTATTATTATTATTATTATTATTATTATTATTATTATTATTCCTTGTTGAAGTTTTGCTCTATGCCCAACATATAAATCAAAACCAATAAAAAAAAAACTAGAGACGTAGGGTTAGAAAAAAC
Organism: Pterocarpus santalinus; assembly: GCA_031439595.1. Taxonomy (NCBI): domain Eukaryota; kingdom Viridiplantae; phylum Streptophyta; class Magnoliopsida; order Fabales; family Fabaceae; genus Pterocarpus; species Pterocarpus santalinus. Next base: position 59,566,667 of record CM062530.1, read on the forward strand.
TATTTCCCAATTGTGAATTTTGAGTTATTGAATTACTATAATCTTCCACGTGCATGTTAAATTTGATCATCAATATAATTCAGTATTTTTGACCCCAAAAAAAAAAATTGGAGCCAAAATCGAGCCAATCAAATCCAGCTCAAATTTGAGATCCAAAAACTTAAATGGGTTAGGGTGCATTTAGTTTGTGAAAATATTTCCTATTTTCATTTTCAGATGTTCAAAATTTAAGAAATGTGTTTGGTTTATAAATGTAGATTATGTTTCCAAAAAGTGAAAGCAATGAAAATATGTTTGGTTTGTCTATTTTCAAAATATAATTTTTAAAATCAAATTTGGGATAATAAAATTATATTTATTATTAAATAATAAAATTGATGTGTATTTAATTTGCACATTTTGTTTATCTACTAAAAGTATTTGTTAAAATAATAAATAGCTCTATAAAATATTAAGACTAAGAATAAAATAAATCGCTTATTTTTAAATTATTTTATTATCATTATCAATTATTATGCTAGATATTCTTGCTTTAAAATGATAAATTATATGTACATATTACATGTGCGACATATGATAATATATAAATAATACTAAAAATGAAACTTTAACTGCAAAAATTACTTGTAATGATAAAATATGTTTAGAATATATTTGATTTATGAGTAAATTATAGTCATACTAAAAAGAGACATAATTGAACAAAATAATTAGTATTATTTTTAATTATAGTTTTTGTTATACTTCAACTTAACAACCAGCTAAAAAAGAGAAATATATCACCCTACAACAAAATCCGAAGAGTGATAGTTATCAATCATTTACGATAATTATCTCACATTTTATTGGCAATTGCCTCCCTGACTTGTGCCATTTAAGTTGCTTTAGTAGTTTAATATCAAAACCCTCTTGATCTATCCTTAAATTTTGTTCATCCCCAATCATGTATTCTCTAGAGTAATCACCAAATAGTCTATCTATGCTATGTTGCATTCTAATAAAATTATGTATGGGTGCTATAAGCAGTGGGAATTTGCTTCTATCTTCTAATAGGGTAATTTGGCATCATTTTTAAAATTAGGAACCTTGCCTTTAAAACACCAAAACACCTCTAAAAAATATTCCTTAATGAAGAGTTTCTATAATTGAACAATTCATGTTTACCCTGTGGTCATCCTCTATCATAAAAGCCACGCAAATGATATCTTTCACTATGGAATGGATCAAGATAGCGAGAGATATTAGGAAATCTAGACTCAACAAGATTAAACTGATCTATCATGGAATTCAAGTACATATTAGACAACATATAACTGATAGTAAGTGAGGGAAAAGAAAAACAACACTAATGTAATAAGACATACCTCCATTATGTTTTGGAAAATCATTTTCAGGTTTTAATACATCTAAAAACACTCTAGAATCATTTGTTATACCTTCCCATGCAGAATAAACAAACGAAAGTGAATAACATATCAAAATCATACACTGCCAACATGTTTTATGTTATCAAAACCTTTCTTCCACGAAAAGCAGTTTGTTTGGAAGCAATAGCCTAAGTAGATACATGTGTGCCATCAATAGCACAATGCAATTCTTGATAAAAAATGTAAATAATATTTTAGTTAAACAATAGTTACATATATTTAATAAACATTGGAACATAAATACATAATTACCTTAAAATATGGGCAGTACTTGTAGGTATTTAAAATATATGGATGAGTAGTCTCTTGATTCTGGGGTCGAACATTATGTGTGCCCAACTTGCATACTGCTCTTAAAACTATTATAAACCATTTGCTTACAGTATATATAGAATGTTGAAAGTGTTCTGCAATAACTCGATGGCGCATATTATGACACATAATGATCAAAAAACAGAGCAACTCCTTCCCCTGCACTTACCCTTTTGCTATCACTTAAATTTGCAACTTCCCTCAAAGCATTGCAAAAATTTATAAACACTTGTTTCTCCATTCGAAAATTTTCGTAACATCTAGCTTCATGGTCTGCCGAAAATTCAAGAGTATACATCCTCCCAGTCAATGCAAAAGTTCTACAAGGTCTCCTATCAACATAACTCCTTTCATATTCAATCATCAATCAAATCATAATGATATCTCCCATCTCATCATCTAATTCATTTGCATCATCACTACTCAGAACATGTGAATTATTAGTTGATCTAGAACTAGACATGTTTTCATGCTCAAATGAATGAATAATTCAATCAACTAGTGCTAATAACAATAACAATGAAATACATGAACAAGTAACAATGATAATTCAAGTTAACATAGCACAAGTGCTTGAAATATTGAAGTCATACATCACCACACTATGTCCAATAGTAAAAGATAATATCGGAACATAACACAAACTCTAGCAATCATAAAAAAAAAAAAAAATAGAAATATCAAGTCTTTAAAACAAACATCCACAAACTGGCATAAACTATCTAAAGTAAACTACTCTAGATCAATAAGCTATTCCATCCTTCTATCGACAGGTATCATCATAAATATGCATCTTCATTCTGCTTGTACAAACTCTGCCATAACTCTATTGTACATTGTCCTTGAAACATCTTCCATGGAATGTAGCACTCCCATGCATGCCTCTATAGAATAAGGATTTGACAATGAACTAGTAGCCTAACTATCATGTGATTTATTATATTTCTCAATTCTCGCCTTTGACACTTCTGTCCATGCACTCACTAATTCAGCTCATTTCTCCAACGCAGATTCAAATTTACCTAATCTTGCATTCTTGGCCTCTTTATGTTGATGCTCACTTGAAGACCCAATGGTTTTCTTTTTTTTTTTTGTTTTTTTACTTGCTTCTTCTAGGACATCACTATCAATATCAACAATATGAGATTCAACATGCACAACTTTTGAAAGAAATTTTCCTCTAACACTTTCTCTTTATCTGATGTTTGTGGCTCTTTGGTAGAGCCATGGCTTAATTTTCCTAATGTTGTACTACTATTAAAGATTTCGCCAAGGATTTCATAATTGTACTCAAGTCTATACTTCTTAAATTGCTTGTAGAACCTTCTTTTTTACAAAATACAAATAAATATTTTCAATTCTATGCTAATATATAAACCAATATAATATAAGAATACCACAAAACTAAAGCAAACATATCGTATACATGTCTTCCCATACATCTTCCGAAGCATTCACTTTATTAGATTCTAAGTCCTATATAACTCTAGTTCTAGCTAACAAAGCTGAAAATTCTCGATATTCCATACGTACGCGATTAAATTTACTTATAAACCTTTCCATTTCATAATTTTCTCCATTGATTGAAGTAAATTCACTTTTATATCTTCCTAAACTGGCTTCTTAAATGTTGATGCCTGTAACAGCTTCTTCTTGACACGATCATAAATAATCTCAATGAATACTTTTGTGTTCTGTGCTGACCATTCCTTATTATCCCCTTTTTCACCTTTTCCTCTCATTTTGGGCTAATAATTTCATATTTTATTAATTATAGAAATACAAAAGAAGGCATTACCATCAACATAACTTATAGAGAGCTACCAAAACAATTAGAATCATCTAAACATTAATCACAAAAAAACTCATATTACAAGTTCATTCAAAAGAAATAATTTAAAAACAACATACATAATGCTATGATTTTCAAACTCCATAATAATATAAATGACATACTATTTATTAACAACAAAACTTGTGTCTAAAGTGAAACTATTGGTTAATGAACATAATGCACCAAATTTAGTAATGTCTGAGAATCACACAAGAAGGAGTTACCATCAACATATCTTATAAAAGCCACAGAAACAACTAGATCAAGCACCAAATTTCCTCTAAACATCCAGATGATTGGAGGGGAAAACTACAATCTTTCATGAAAAATAAGTGAGGACTTAATTTTGATACAAAGATAGAGTTACATGGATCAAGACAAGTAATCTTTCAACAAAATCAAATGAATTTAGTGCTTCATAAAATTTACCAATAAAATCTGTAAGACACAACAAGCATGTAGACTAGGAAACAGGGTTATCAAGACACTTATCAAGACATGCTACCCCTAAACACAAATGCTAGAAAACATGTAAAACAAAAATAAAAGAACAAAAATCCTTTGACTGGATCTTTGGACAATATATATAAAAAATAAAAACTATTACAAAATCTGCTCCCCCATGTCATGTAGGTGCTGAACCTGTACCATATATTAAAAAAATGAAAGAACAAAAATGAAAGGACAAAAATTCTTTGACTGGGTCTTTGTAATATATATATATATATGTATATATAAAGAATACTACAAAATCTGCTCCCTCATGTCATGTAGATGCTCTCCTTTATGTTAAAAAAGAAACACACCACCTATACTTTCAAGTTTCAATTCTCGTAACAAGGCTCCTTACCTGCCATTAGAATACATCTACATGTTGTATTTAAGATTCTCTGGCCCGGACACCTTCAAGCATTCTAAGAATCAAAATGGAACAACATATGACAATGCATATAGTTCAACCTCGAGTAAATATTGAGCACGAGGCCATAGAGATGGGTTTGAACACCCAAGTTGAAAACTAGAGACAACAAGAGCATAAAACACACAAATAGGGACAAATAAAGGGGAAAGCAAGAGCAAACCAAACCTGATGGAGTAGCAATGGAAAACAAAGACAACAGCGGCGATGGAAGGGGCAACAACAGAAGTGACGTAACGACAGCAAAGGGCAAGGATGAAAGCAAGAGCGCACAGGGCAAAAGGGCAGCTTGCTATGTTAGGGGTTGAAAGTGAGTAATAGACATGTAAAAAAGAAATAGAATGAGTGCCATTTTTATTATAAGTATGCCACCGCATTTGGAAGGAAAACGTTCTCAACTTCTCTGAAAATATTTATGTGAAAACGTCGAAACGTCGAAACGTCAAAATGATGTTTCCAAATTTGATAGGATTTTAGGAAATATTTTCAAAAAATATTTTTTAAAAATTTGAACCAAACATATTGTTATGTTAGAGTGTGTTTGGTTTGCATATTTCCTATTCCCATTTTCAATAAAAATAGAAAACTAACAAAAAAATATGTTTGGTTCAAACTTTTAAAAAATATTTTTCTGAAAATATTTACTAAAATCCTTACAATTTTGGAATGTGATTTTGATGTTTTTGGCATTTTCATGGAAATACTTTAAGAGAAGTTGAAAACATTTTTCCTTCAAAATACGTGGCATATTTGTAATAATAATGACACTCGTTCTATTTCTTTTTGACTTGTCTATTGCTCACTTTCAACCTTAACATAGCAAGTTGCCCCTTTGCCTTGTGCGCTCCTGCTTTCATTCCCGCCCTTTGCTACTGTCACTACTGCTTCTGTCATCTTCACTTCCTTCATTGCCCTTTCCATCGTCGTTGTCGTCTCTGTTTTCCATTGCTACTCCATCAGGTTTGGTTTGCTCTTGCTTTCTCCTTTATTTGTCCCTATTTGTGTGTTTTTTGCTCTTGCTGTCTCTGTTTCCCAACTTGGGTGTTTAAACCCATCTCTATGGCCTCGTGCTCAATATTTACCCAAGGTTCAACTATATGCTTTGCCATATGCTATTCCATTTTGACTCTTAGAAAGCTTAATGGTCTCCACACTAGAGAATCTTAAATACATCATGTTGATGTATTCTAGTGGTAGATAAGGAGCCTTATTACAAGAATTGAATCTTGGAAAGTACAGATGCTGTGTTTGTTTTTTAACATAAAGGAGAGCACCTACATGACATGAGGGAACAGATTTTGTAATATATATATATATATATATATATATATATATATATATATATATATATATATATATATATATATATATATTGTACAAAGACCTAGTCAAAGGATTTTGTCCTTTCATTTTTTTTATATGTTGTACAAGGACAACACCTACAAGGCATGGGGGAGCAGATTTTGTAATATTCTTTTGTTCTTTTATATATTGTACAAAGACCCAATCAAAGGATTTTTGTTCTTTTGTTTTTGTTTTACATGTTTTCTAGCATTTGTGTTCAGGGGTAGCATGTCTTGATAAGCTTGTTTCCTAGTCCACATGCTGGTTATGTCTTACAAATTTTGTTGATAAATTTTATGAAACATTAAATCATTTGATTTTGTTGAAAGATTACTTGTTTTGATCCATGTTAACTTTATCTTTGTATCAAAATCAAGTCCTGACTCATTTTTCATGAAATATTGCAGTCCCCCTCTCCCTCGAGTATGTCTAGAGGAAATTTAGTGCTTGTTCTAGTTGTTTTTGTGGCTTTTATGAGTTATATTGATGGTAACTCCTTCTTGTGTGATTCTCAGACATTGCTAAATTTGGTGCATTGTGTTCATTAACCAATAGTTTCACTTTAGACACAAGTTTAGTTGTTAATAAATAGTATGTCATTTATATTATTATGGCGTTTGAAAATCATAGCATTATGTGTGCCGTTTTTAAATTATTTCTTTTTGAATGAACTTGCAATATGAGCTTTTTGTGATTAATGTTTGGATGATTCTAATTGTTATAGTAGCTTTCTATAAGTTATGTTGATGGTAATGCCTTCTTGTGTGTTTCTATAATTAATAAAATATGAATTATTAGCTCAAAATGGGAGGAAAAGGTGAGAACGGGGATAATAAGGAATGGTCAGCACATAACACAAAAGCATTCATTGAGATTATTTATGATCGTGTCAAGAAGAAACTGTTACAAGCATCAATATTTAAGAAGCCAGTTTGGGAAGATATAAACAATGAATCGACTTCAATTAGTGGAGAAAATTATGGAGTGGAAAGGTTGATGAGTAAATTTAATAACCTACACATGCAATATCGCGAATTTTCAGCTGTGCTAGTTAGAGTCAGAGTTACATGGGACTCAGAATATAATAAAATAAATGCTCCAGAAGATGTATGGGAAGACATGTATACGGTATGTTTGCTTTAGTTTTGTATTATTGTTACATTATATTGGTTTATATATTAGCATAGGATTGAAAATATTTATTTTTATTTTGCAGAAAGGAAAGTTCGACAAGCAATTTAAGAAGTATGGATTTGCGTACAATTATGAAATCCTTGGTGAAATCTTTAATACTAGTACAACAATAGGAAAATTAAGTTATGCCTCTATCAAAGAGCCATCAACATTAGATGAAGAGAAAGAGTTAGATGAAGATTTCCTTTCAAAAGATGTGCATGTTGACTTTCATATTGTTGATGTTGATGGTGATGTCCTAGAAGAAGCAAGTGAAAGAAAACTGTTGGGTCTTTAAGTGAGCACCAACATAAAGAGGCCAAGATTGCAAGATTAGGTAAATTTGAATCTACATTAGAGAAATGGACTGAATCAGTGAGTGCATGGATCGAAGTGTCAAAGGCAGGGATTAAGAAATATAATAAATCACATAGTAGTTAGGCTACTAGTCCATTGTTAGATCCTTATTCTATATAGGCATGCATGGAGGTGCTACATTCCATGGAAGATGTTTCAAGGACAATGTACAATAGAGCTGTGGCAAAGTTTGTATAAGCAGAATAGAGATGCATATTTATGATGATACCTATTGATATAAGGATGGAATGACTTGCTGATTTTGAGTAGTTTACTTTAGATAATTTGTGTCAGTTTACGAATGTTAAGTTTTAAAGACTTGATGTTTCTTTTTTTTTTTTTTATGATTGCTAGAGTTTGTGTTATGTTCCAATATTATCTTTTACTATTGGACATAGTGTGGTGATGTATGACTTCAATATTTCAAGCACTTGTGCTATGTTAATTTGAATTATTATTGTTATTTGCTCTTGTATTTCATTGCTCTTATTATTAGCACTAGCTGATTGAATTATTCATTCATTTGAGCATGAAAACATGTCTATTTCTAGATCAACTGATAATTCACATATTCTGAGTAATGATGATGTAAATGAATTAGATGATGAGATGGGAGATATCATTATGATTCGATTGATGATTGAATATGAAAGGAGTTATGTTGACAGGAGACCTTCAGAACTTCTGCATTGACTAGGAGGATATAACACTCTTGAATTTTTGGCAAACCATGAAGCTAGATGTTACGAAAATTTTCGAATAGATAAACAAGTGTTTTATGAATTTTTGCAATGCTTTGAAGGAAGTTACAAATTTAAGTGATGGCAAAAGGGTAAGTATAGAGGAAGGAGTTGCTATATTTTTTAGCATTATGTGTCATAATATGCTCTACTGGGTTGTTGCAAAACGCTTTCAACATTTTATATATACTATAAATAAATGGGTTTAAATAGTTTTAAGAGCAGCACGCAAGTTGGGCACACGTATTATTCAACCCCAAAATCAATAGACTACTCATCCACATATTTTGAATAACTACAAGTACTTCCCATATTTTAAGGCAATTATATATTCATGTTGCAATATTTATTAAATATATGTAATTATTATTGAACTAAAATATTATTTACATTTTTTACGAAGAATTACATTGGTGCTATTGATGGCACGTATGTATCTACTGAGGCTTCTGCTTCCAAACAAACTGCTTTTCGTGGAAGAAAGGTTTTGATAACCCAAAATATATTGACAGTGTGTGATTTTGACATATTATTCACCTTTGTTTATTCTGGATAGGAAAATACAGCAAATGATTCTAGAGTGTTTTTAGATGTATTAAAAACCTGAAAATGATTTTCCAAAACCTAGTGGAGGTATGTCTTATTACATTAGTACTATTGTTTTCCCTCTCTCATTATCAATTATATGTTGTTTAATATGTACTTGAATTCTATGACAGATTAGCATTATCTTGTTGATTCTGGATTTCCTAATATCTCTAGCTATCTTGCTCCATTTCGTAGTGAAAGATTTCATTTGCATGACTTTTATGATAGAGGACGACCATTGGGTAAACATGAATTGTTCAATTATAGACACTCTTCATTAAGAAATATTATTGAAAGGTGTTTTGATGTTCTAAAGACAAGGTTTCCAATTTTAAAAAATAATGCCAAATTACTCTATTAGAAGATATAGGCAAATTCCTATTACTTGTTGCACCATACATAATTTTATTAGAATGTAACATAGCACAAATAAACTATTTGGTGATTACATATGATTGTGGATGGATAAAGTTTAAAAGTAAATTAAGAGAGTACTGATATTAATGCTATCGAAGCAACTCAAATGTAGGATAATTATCGTAGATAATTGATGACTATTACTTTTTATATTTTGTTGTAGGTGATGTCTTTCTCTTCTTCTTTTTTTTTTGTATTTTTTTATTGATTGATAAGTTGAAATATAACAAAGACTGTAATTAAAAATAGCATTGGTTATTTTGTTCAATTGTATCTCTTTTTAGTATAACTATAATTTACTTATAAATCAAATATATTTCAAATATATTTTGTCATTACAAGTAATTTTTACAGTAAAAGTTTTCTTTATAGTATTTAATTATATAGTATCATATGATACATGTGTAATATATATCTATGATTTAGCATTTTAAAGCAAGAATTTTTAGCATAATAATTGATAATAATAATAAAATAACTGAAAAGTGAATAATTTATTTTATTCTTAATCTTAATATTTTATAAAGTTATTTATTATTTTAACAAATACTTTTAATAAATGAACAAAATATGTAAATCAAATATATATTATTTTTATTATTTAATAATAAATATATTTTATAATCTCAAATTTGATTTTAAAAATTATATTTTAAAAATAAATAAACTAAACATATTTTCATCATTTTCACTTTTTAAAAACAGAATTTACTTTTATAAACTAAATACATTTCCTAATTTTTGAAAATCTAAAAATAAAAATTCTTTTAAAAAAATAAAATAGGAAATATTTTACTCTATATTCTTGGTTGAAAAAAACAAAAAAGAAGAAGAAGAAGAAGAGCACGAGAAAAACGACAAACGACCCGTCGTAGCTTAGGGCAAACGTCAATCTTTGCCGTTGCCGTTTTGCTTGCTTCCCCGTCCTTTATCTGGAAGGCTGGTGGCTCTGCGATTCTTCTTGCATGGCAATATTATATTAGCCAAAACAAGAAGCAATAAGAGGTGAGTTATTGACTATTGAATCAGTTAAATGGCCACGTCAGCCGCCATGGACGGCGCTGCTGCGGCGTCACTCAGGTCGGTGCTGCAGCTCGTCCACCAGGCCGCCGAGAGATCGGGCCGGCCCGCCCAACAGATCCGTGTGGTGGCTGTCAGCAAGACGAAGCCGGTCTCCGTCATCCGCGAGGTCTACGATTCCGGCCACCGCTGCTTCGGCGAGAACTACGTCCAGGAACTCGTCGAGAAAGCTCCTCAGGCTCGTTCAGTTCTTCGATTCGATTCTTCTATTTTTGTTGTTGTTCTTGTTGTTGTGTGTGTGTGTTTTAAAAAAAAAAAAATTGTCGATGCTTAAGTTTCGTGAAACTGATGCAGCTTCCAGATGATATCGAGTGGCATTTCATCGGAAATTTGCAGAGCAATAAGGCCAAGCTTCTCGTTAGTATGTTATGCATCCTATCCTTCAATTCGATTTTATTCTGTTACTTGGTTAACTGAGTTAGTTACAGTTAGTTATGTTCCGTTAGAATTGTTGGAACTCTCTAGAATAGCTTCAGTTGTAAACTCCTTATATATATATATATATATATAATCGCGCCCTCAGTAACTTAATGAGTCACTTTTGCGTTTTATTCATTTGAGAGTTTGTTACTTTCTTCCAACCTTCGATATGGTGGAAATTGGAAAACCAGTTAAGCAGAGATATTCATTTGTGCGATTAGCTTTATAATTCAAATTCAATGAAGGATAGTTCTTATTTATCAATTCAAGCCTCAATTCAATTAAAATATATCATTCTCGAGCTTCACTCAACTGAGAAATTTCCTTTTTGATCTACAAAATGATGACATTCTAGTGTACTGGAGGTCATGCTTGCATACTTTAATTGTTACTTAGCTGACATTTTGTGTAAATAAATTCATCTTTACTATAACATTCATAATTTTGGTTCCCCATTGAGGATTGTAACCTGTTTTGGTTCTTCATTTGATGTTTCACAGCTGCTGTTCCCAACCTTGAATATGTAGAGACTGTAGATGATGAGAAGGTAACTTTTCTTTTCTTGATAGTTTGTTTGGAGACAAGGTAAAATATATACCTATGAGTACATATAAGAATGTAATTGATTGTATATAAGTTTTAAATTTGGGGGATTGCAAAATACATATGACTTGGAAATAATTGTAATATGACAATGAGTTTCATCTAAACGTTTTGGGATTTCCCTTGGAAGGTAAATTGTTTATTGTATATGATGTTGAAAGTAGTTTTAAGTGTAGGATGCACTTGAATATTGACTTTGCAGACTGGCCTTAAATCAGTGGCAAGCTCTGCTAACCTTAGTGGTAATATGACTAGAAGTAACTACAGAGCAACTGTTTGGTCAATGAGTTTAGGGAGTTGTGCAAGTAAAAATATCTTACATTGAATCTTAAGTTCAATTCTGTCCCATTAATCATTAATGTTTGATGTCACTTGTTTTACAATTTTGTCCTATACAATAAAACGCCATATAAAATAGTTTTATCAAACAAAATATTTGATTTATTGCATGCGTAATATTAGTATCTTTTCATATTCTATTGCAAATGGTTCACTGATCATTTGATTTTTTCTTCTTTTTGCCTTTTGTTGGGCTGGCAGATAGCTAATTGTCTTGATCTTGCTGTAGCAAACATGGGCAGGAGACCATTGAAGGTTTTTGTCCAAGTGAATACAAGTGGAGAAACATGTAAGTTACACTTAACAGTTTTGCCATTCCTTTTCAGTATCTACAGTTTGTTAATGAAATTGACTTGCTAGTGTTTCAAGTTTATTGACCCAGATTGTTTTACATATCCTATAAATATGAAAATATCATTCAAATTCACATGAGAACATAATTTCCAATTCTTTTGTCGGAATTATGTTTAGCTGATCACTGAGTCTAACATCATAGATGTATATGTAACTATGTAACCCACATTTATTAGAATGAAATGTGTAACATCATGATTGCTTGGTTTAGAAGCATGCTGGTATACAATCTGCACCCTAAACGCTGTTGTCGATGTTCAGTTTAGTCCCAAGAATGACAATTGACTGCTATTTTCTTGCAGCAAAATCTGGTGTTGGACCTTCTCAGTGTGTGGACCTCGTAAAATACGTTAAGGACCGCCCACACCTTCAGTTTTGTGGCCTAATGACAATCGGCATGCTGGATTATTCATCCACCCCAGAAAATTTTAAGGTGGTGACTACAATTTTGGACATGATTATTTGTTTTTTGGAGACTTCCTTGCTAGTCTTCTAGATAATTCTTGAGACTAAATTTTCTTTCATATTCTCCAGATGTTATTGAATTGTAGAAGTGAAGTTTGTAAGGCACTGGGAATATCAGAAGAGCAATGTGAGCTATCAATGGGCATGTCTGGGGACTTCGAGCAAGCTGTAAGGACTCTTCTTAGAAAATACAAGAATTTCACTGAAGGGACAAGTATTGTGATATTGTCATAATATTTCTTAGCCAACTAATTTCGAAATTGTGCAGATTGAGATGGGAAGTACAAATGTGAGGATTGGATCTACCATATTTGGTGCCAGAGAGTATCCAAAGAAACAAAAGCAGTAGCCGTTCTCGTTGTTCCTATAGTGGAAAATTTGGAGATCTCGCACTTATTGTGTTGGTTAGAGATTCACACGTCAAAGCCTTAGAGCAGCATGGACAATTAATTTAAGCTGAAAATAAATACACTCATGAGCATGATCTTAGTAGTCAATATGGGAGAGCTATGTAGTCAGTAATCTTCAAGATTTGGCGTTATATACATTGTTATTTTATAGTCAAATGTAGAACCAACCTATTCAACTGAAGCTGAACCAAGATGTCCTGGAAATTTTTAACCTTATATAACATCATCATCGTCTGGTTTATCATTTTATGTGTAATGCATGATGCGGGACATGGTCTCAGGGCAGTAAATATCTGTCAATCAACCCTTATGATCATTGATTGGTAATGTTACATGTAGAGTCAATTTGTTTTGAATGACAGCTTGGAGCATAACTCTTTGCTGCACATCAGCGCCCACCAGAGTGAGGTGAAGTAACTAGTATGAGTCTGCAGAAAATGATTTCGGACGGGTTATAAACAAATAGTAAAAATTGTGGATATGAAGTTTTGTGCATGTAACATTATTCTTCTGTTTTACACATGTTAAATAGCTATTTTTGAATCACAATTTCCTTTGGGATACTGGAATTTGAGAATTAATTTAATTTTAAAATAAATAAAGTGAGACTAGACCTTTGATATAGCCAAGTATATTAAAATGAGTTTTGGTATATAATTATTATTGTAAGCACTCAATTAGCCAACAACATACTCAGACATTAGACGGAAACGAATTTTTTTGACCTAAATTATATACCAAAAAAATTCTTTAGTTTTTATATAGATGTGTGAGTAAAATTTTAAAAACAAAAATATAAACAACACTATTACGTGTATCCAAATTTTCTAGATATTCATACATGAGAATTTACGTATTAGTCATAACTTCTGAATTTTAATGGCATGGGGAATTATGCATTAATAACAAAGAATTTCGCATTCATTATTACTTATATTATCACACTGTATGATAATAAAACTGAAATTCCCAATGACACATGATTTTCCATATATTCAAATAATATATAGAAACTTGGTTTTAAAAAATTAAAATATAATATCATGTATGCATGGATAGCTCGTACAATACCACGACCCTCGAACATGAACATCAGAGACAGAAACACAGCACATACAAACCCACCCGTGAAACTTTCCCAAGCAACACGCTTATGCCTTCCTTCTTTGAGTCAATTCATACATTGATCTTAGCAGCAACCAATCATAAGTAATGGGTCATGTTCACATTCAAGCCAAAGCCCCACTTGCCGCTGAACTTCAATGGCCAAAAGACACGGTGGCTGGTGATGTCACCGCCACCACACCCGCCACCACCTTCACCTTCAGCCGCCACCACCCACTCATTCAATGCCCTCATCAACCGCCTTTCCTCCCAAGGTTCCCACCACCAGGTCCTCCTCACCTACGCCTCGATGCTCCATTCCCAAGTCCCCTCTGACCCCTTCACCTTCCCCACGCTTCTCAAAGCATGTTCCTCCCTCAACCTCTTCTTCCTTGGCCTCACCCTTCACCAACGCATCGTCGTTCATGGGTTCTCCCTTGATCCCTACATTGCCTCTTCTTTGACCGGTTTTTATGTTAAATTTGGGTTTCCTGATGTTGCTCGCAAAGTGTTCGACTTTATGCCTGAGAGGAACATTGTTCCTTGGACCACCATTATCGGGTGCTATTCCCGCAATGGTCGTGTTCTTGAGGCTTTTTCTTTGTTTTGTGAAATGCGTTGCCAGGGAATTCGACCCAGTAGTGTTACATTGTTGAGCTTGCTGTTTGGAGTTTCGGAGGTTGCTCATGTGAGGTGTTTGCATGGCTGTGCGGTTCTGCATGGGTTTATGTCTGATATAAGCTTGTCAAATTCTGTGATGAATGTGTATGGGAGATGTGGGAGCATTGATGATTCTAGGAAGTTGTTTGATTACATGGGTCAAAGGGACATAGTTTCATGGAATTCATTGATAACAGCCTATGCCCAGATTGCGGATCTGTCTGAGGTTTTGCAGCTTGTTAAAACAATGAGGGAACAGGGGTTGGAGCCTGATCAACGGACTTTTGGGTCGGTGTTGTCTGTCGCTGCGTCGAGGGGTGAGTTGAAATTGGGAAGGTCAGTGCATAGCCAGATTTTGAGAGCTGGTTTTGACTTGGATGCACATGTTGAAACATCACTTATTGTGATGTACTTGAAAGGCGGGAACATTGATATTGCATTTAGAATGTTTGAAAGGAGTTCAGATAGGGACTTAGTTTTGTGGACAGCAATGATCTCAGGCCTTGTGCAGAATGAGTGTGCAGACAAGGCACTGGCAGTTTTCTGTCAAATGTTGAATTTTGGAGTGAAGCCATCTAGTGCTACTATGGCCAGTGTAATTACAGCTTGTGGTCAACTTGGGTCTTTTGATTTGGGGGCGTCGATTCATGGTTACATAATAAGGAAGGAATTGCCATTGGATAGTGCTGCTCAAAACTCTCTTGTTACCATGTATGCAAAGTGTGGTCACTTGGATCAGAGTTCCATTGTTTTTGATAGGATGAGCAAAAGGGATTTGGTTTCCTGGAATGCAATTGTTAGTGGATATGGGCAAAATGGCGATGTATGTAAGGCCTTGTTCCTTTTTAATGAAATGCGGACTGATCATCAAACACCTGATTCAATAACCATTGTCTCCCTCCTCCAAGGGTGTGCATCCACCGGGCAACTCCACTTAGGAAGATGGATACACAGCTATGTAGTAAGAAAGGGCCTTAGGCCATGCATCTTGGTTGACACTTCTTTGGTAGACATGTACTGCAAATGTGGTGATTTGGATGTTGCGCAAAGGTGTTTCGGCCAGATGCCAAATCAGGATTTGGTCTCATGGAGTGCCATAATTGCAGGATATGGTTATCATGGCAAAGGGGAGGCTGCATTGAGGTTATATTCACAGTTCCTGGAAACTGGGATCAGACCGAACCATGTGATTTTCCTCTCAGTTCTATCTTCTTGTAGTCATAGTGGACTTATAGACCAGGGATTGGACATATACGAATCGATGACTAGAGATTTTGGAATTGCACCAAACCTTGAACACCATGCTTGTGTGGTTGATCTCCTCAGCCGAGCTGGGAGGGTAAAGGAGGCATATAACTTGTACAAGAAAGTATTCTCAGGTCCTGAACTAGATGTTTTAGGCATACTTCTTGATGCATGTCGTGCACATGGTAATAAGGAACTTGGTGATGCAATTGCCAATGATATTCTCACGCTGAGGCCTACGAATGCTGGGAACTACGTACAACTGGCACACTGCTATGCTTCAATAAACAAGTGGGAAGAAGTAGGTGAGGCATGGACCCATATGAGATCTCTTGGATTGAGAAAAATTCCCGGCTGGAGTTTTATTAGCATACATGGGGCCATAACTACATTTTTCACAGACCACAACTCACACCCCCAGTTTCAAGAAATAGTTTTTACACTAAAAATTTTGAGAAAGCAAATGGTCAAAATGGAGGAAGTTAACATTAACCTTGAGCCACATACATAACAATAGCATTTGCTGAAAAGTTATCTAAACAGGAGTATTTCCGTGATTGGCTGCATTGTATTTGGATTTCCAAAGAAGATTTTATTACTGCATTGAGGTTATACTCAGAGTTCCTAGAATCTGGGATAAAGCCAAACCATGTGATTTTGCCCTCTGTTCTATCTTCTTGTAGTCATAATAAATCAGACCGAACCAAATTAAATCAGACTAAATCAAATTGAACCAAATCAGACCGAACTGGACCGGATCGGACCAAGCCAAAGCAAATTGGACCGAACCGAACTAGACCAGATCAAACCAAACTAAACCGGCCGGACCGAAATGAACCGGATTAAATCGAATCAAATCAAACTAAATCGTATCAAACCGAATTGAACTGAATCAGATAGAATCAAATCGAATCAAATTGGACCAGATCGAACTAGATTGGGAAAAAAAATTTAGGCTTATTTTCTACATCCTTATTATTTGGTTCTTAAATCAAGTTTTATACTATAATCATGTTATCCTATTTTTTTGCTTTTGTAAAATTGAATTATTGTCTTGTTTCTTAATTTTTGATATGTTTTATCAATAGTTGTCCAAGATCATGTTCCTACGCATGAGCTTATTGCACAATATTGTTAAGGTCAAAGGAAGCTACTATACTGTTTTTAAATAAATTAAAGAATTCAAGTGTTAATTTAAAATCTAAGAAAATCTGGATGTAATATTAATGGACTTTAAGGAAGGTTGATATAGTTTGCTTTTTTTAAATAAAATAAAAATTAATTTAATGTCTTGTATATATTTAAGTAAATCTTATACATAAATTCCATATAAAAAAATAATGAGCGGGATCAATTTAACCATTTACTTTTAAATTGTTCAAATATTGTATATCGTTGTTTTAAATAAATAATATGAATGAAAGAACGAACCTTACTTATAGTCAAAATAATAATTTTTGAAATCATAATGAAATAAGCATACATTTAATTAATTGACTTTTTATGGAATTATTTGGTATAAAATATGAATATCCTTTGTATTTTTTAATATTAAACTTGAAGCTAGGGCATTGAAAAATAAAACTATATTTTAATCAAAATATCCAAATAGCTCATCTCTTCTGCCCAATTTATTAAAATACGTTCGCAAGTATGTTGTTGTACCAATACGCTGGTGCTGTAAAGGGCACACATTTGCGAGTTTCTATGAAACGTAACGGAACTGCCACATGCTCACACAGGTGACATTACCATCTCAATTCATCAAAGTTTGGGAGTGATATGGGCAAAGCTTGAATTCATTAATTAACAAGAGAATGACCTAAACGACTAGACATTAATAACGAGAGACTTAGAAACCGAGAGAGAGAGAGAGAGAGAGAGAGAGAGAGAGAGAGAATAAATAGAAGAGTGAGATGTGAGACACACACACGTGGACTTTTGGGGGGCAGCACCTGACAGTGAGGCAGATACGCGAATCTTCAAACCAATACTGAGTCAAGGGAAGATCCTGTTCCCCAGTTCGCTGCCAAATCCAGAAAACACAACAAAACACACCATAACGATGAACAGGAGGCAGCAAAGAGCGTTCAAGCTGTTCATGTGGATTCTGGGACTCTGTCTCATCGGTTACATCGCAGGACGACCCTTGTATTGGCATCTCAACGAGTCCCTCGCCTCCGTCTCTCCTTCTTGTCCTCCTTGCCACTGTGATTGCTCTCTCGAACCCCTTCTTTCTGTCCCTCAAGGTGCCTACTACCCTCTTTCCATCTTCATTCTCCTTTCATATTTTTTAGCATTGATAAAATTAACCTATTTGTTTGTTTTTATTTATTTATTTATTTTTGGGTTTAAGAAATGACAAAGAATGAGCTTCCTTTCTTAAACTGTTTGACCATCTCGGTTTTTTAATCCATCTGTTGTTACACTGGATACAAATTTCATCTGGGAATTCCCCCCCCCCCCCTTTTTTTTTGGTAGCCTTTAAAATGTGAAAAAGGAAACACCATCTGTTCAAGTTGTTATGGAAGTGTTTAAGTTCTTGGCCTTCTAAATGCATTCTGGTAATGAGTTATTTACTGCACATCCTGTTAAACATGGTTTGTTTCTAAGGTCGACAGTGTGATCAATTAATGGGTAGTCGAATAGTGTGGCCATGCAATGGAAAATAGGAAACTTGATAGAGTCTTTGTAGTGTTGTTTCTAGAGCACACTAATTGCTGATTGCTAACGTGGTACCTCTGCTTATTTTCTGCTGCAGGATTGAGCAACAACTCCATTTTAGGTTAGTCCTTCTCCCTCTACATTACTCTTTGGTTTAAGTATCTTCAGTCTCTAATATGACATAGGCTGAACTATTCCGGGATGGTCAAGCCTATTCTTTCATCCTGTAGAGTGTAGATTTGATAAAGGATGTGGCTATTACTTATTGCACTTTTTTCATATTTGTGGGAGAGATTTTTTGTCCTTAGTGTTTGCAGCACATTCGCGCTCTTAAAAATAATGTGAAGTTTGATTTAGTTAAAGTGAGCTTTCACATTAATTTATAGGGAGGGCTTTGAAACAACAGTAAGCTTATTGTCAAAACAACCTCTCTACTTATCGGGGTCTCAGCGTGGATATTAGTATGTCACACAAGTGAAATATTTTCCTACTAGTAAATATTTAGTCTGGTGTAGAGGAAACTAATAGAACCTGTAGATGATAATACTTCCAAAGGGCATGCCTCCATAGTTCAGATTGTGCTACCTTTCATCCATGGACAATTTCAAATTATACTTAATATCTGTAGATTGCATGAGGCAAGATCCAGAGGTGAGTGAAGAGGCAGAGAAGAGATTTACTGAGCTTTTGGCCGAAGAAGTAAAGCAAAAGGAAGCCGAAGCTGAGGAGAAACAAAGGATAGCTGACACAACACTTTTAGAGGCAAAGAAATTGGCATCACAGTATCAAAAGGAGGCTGACAAGTGCAATTCGGGGATGGAGACGTGTGAGGAGGCGAGGGAAAGAGCTGAAGCAGCACTTGAGAATCAGATGAAAGAGACTGCTTTGTGGGAGCTCAGGGCTCTGCAAAGAGGATGGAAAGAGAGTGCAAAAATATCTCGAGCTCATTTTTGAATAGGACTGTGCTCTTTCTGACTTGTTTGTCAGTAGTTTGTTCATCCTTCTATTTATTAATTATTTTGTGATTACTTGATATATTATCTAATGAAAAATAAACACACAATACTGCGAGCATTTCATTAACTGAACAATGCATGAGTTATGTTCCTCTCTAAAGACAAGGCATTGAGGCTTGTTATATGCGCTGATTCTGAAAAGGAAGGGCTTCCCCCCCCCCCCCCCTCTCTCATAATTCGCCATTTAGAGTATAATGTATCTTTCTTTAGTTGGAGGCACGACCAGTAAGACCTGATGTCATACTTCTCAACAATATTTTAAAATGGGAAGGATATGAGGGATTCATTGACAGAAGGTTTAGAAAGAAAGGGAAGTGGATTGTTCCACTCGTTTGGATGCCGAAAGACGGTGCTGAAAATGCAAACATGTAAACGAACAGGGTTAAAGTTCTGCAATATATAATGGTCATAACGTTGGTGTATATACATACAAAATCTTACTCATTTTATACCGGTTCATGATGTATAAGTTTTAAATTAACAACATATCAGGTTAACACAATAGTAGTCAAGTTTTATGCAACATTTTTCATAAATGCATATGTAGACATGAAGTTGTTAGATTGTTCCAGACTGTCGCTCCATTAAGGCATTGACATTCTTGTATCCGCTCCCATTATTATAGATAGTACCTATGCCCCACCCCAGACAAGGAGCTTCAACTCCACAGCTTGGGTCCCCACAATTTTTGTAACGTGACACATGAAGTACGCACATGAAGGAAAACTGGAACAGAAGGGTCTGGCAAACTTTCCACAAGCAAGACCTTCCTCCTCTCCTTTTTTTTTTTTTTTTTTTTTTCTAATTTCGGTTCGAGGAGGAAGGAGAGGAGCCCCTTTATCAGTCTGCTACTACAATTCAAGTTATCCAAATAAAATTTCTAGAGATTTTTATAAAAATGCTTCTCTTTATATTATAACTTACTACTTTAGGTAACTGATCACTGTCCTACAATTGTGATTGACGTGTAAGACCTCTCACTAAGCCATGATAAAATGGTCATATCAACTCGTTACATCTGCATCTACTTACCCATAAATTAACTAATTCAGCCACAGCTACATACGAATTTTGGTCTTCAAAATCTGTTTGTGTGAAGTATAGTGTATATAACTTGTAGTAATCCCATTTGACGTCCCAAGTATATGTGAAAGTAGGTCAGTAATCAGTATGTGGCAAAAGTGCTGCATGGAAGCGCAAGTCATGGGGGACTGTCTAACATTGCAGAAACTTCGAAGCGGCCAACAACTTCCTCGCTCAACAAGCGCATAGCAGCTCCCTGAGAGAATTTCCTAGCAAATAAAAAGCACGGAACCGATGTTGAATTGGCAAGACACCATTCTGTCCGGTGCTCGGTCTCATAATATACATGATTGATGCCCTGTTAGAAAAAAAACATGGGATTAAGAAAATACTAGCATCGAAAAAACATGCCATTCCCTTTTAAAAAGGGAGAAAAAGGGGTCTTTTATGCAATTATTTACACCCTAAAAAGCTAAATCTATGCTCAAGTATGAGGCATCAGAAGATAACCTTCATTTCCTTTATCCTTTGAGGGCTGGCATTTGCATAGCTGAAAGTAATAGGATGCCAGCCTTTATTCTCCATTTTTCTTGTAGACTGGTTCCACAGGGTATAGGTCAACGTTCTACGTTCAAGTTCACCTTCAAGGCCATGCATCTAGAGAGAGAGCACAGAAAAGAGAAATATGTATCACGACTTATAATCGAACAAACAATATCAACGTAAATTAATCCTTGAAGACTGAGGAGTTATTACACATCAATTGGGAAAAAAAAGGGAACAAACAATATCCACAAACAGCAAATGTATATAGTAATGGAAAAATCTCAGTATCTTACCGCAAGCAATGTCTGCACATAGTGTTCATCTGGAATACAGTTGTGCTGCTTCTGAAGTTTCTGCACTTATACCAAAACCATAGCTAACAATCATTAACATGCAGCAAATATATATATATATGAGTACTCAATAGCACCAAAATATTATCAGTATTAACATTAGAATCTCAGCATACTCCATAGTTTGATCAAGTCCGCAAATGTCTATTAGATGTTGTATTACAAAGGAAGCATCAGATGTTCATCAAGGATGTTCGAAGGTTAACACATTGCACAACAGATAAGTGAAAACAGAAACACCCCCCACCCCCGAAAAAAATATCCAATTAGGTAAATTAATTCACACACATGGATCCAATGGTTTATACGTGGCTTTTGCAAATATTATAGTTTATATGGCAAAAGAAATAATTACTGGAACTGATGGACACAGTTGCAAATATTTCTCAGGCAGAGCTAGTATACTTCCAAATACTAGGCCCTAGAGAGAAAAGAATATTTAAGATTTTTCAAGAAAGTATAATGTTTTGAAGCTAAGATGGAATAAAAGAGACATTCAACAGCAGTTCGATGGGTGTGAAAGTAACTTATCTGAGCATATTCTGTGATCAGATTTTACAAAAAGGGCAAGAGATACCACGGTAGAAAATATAAATTGCAATTTCACTTGCAATTATTTGATATCATCAGAATAACAACATACAGGCAAACAGCCATGAATTAATAACTTCCAATTAAAAGCAAAGAATGTGTTTTACAATGATCCATAACAGCAACTCAGCAAGATAACATGATACATTCCAGTAATGATACAAAATTAGAAAACTAAAATTAAAGCACTTACAAGATTCAGCTTTCCCTTTCTGGTATCAACTGGTGGACGTCTCTGCAATAAGAAAAAAATCAGACGGGTTATTCTTTAGTACTAATACATTACAGACTTACAGTTAGTCCAGTCTCATAATAGTATTGTCCAGTAAAGAGTTCAATTTTGAATTCTATATGACAACTTTGATATAATATCAACTTTGAACAAACTTAATAAATCAATACAAGAGTATTTGAATCAACATGGAAATGTGGTTAAACTGTCCAAGCAGTTATCGATTACATACCTTACAATGTTTATTGAAGACAGAAAAGGTAACATCATCATCAACGATCACCTCTGCATGCCTACGAACTAAGGTGAACCACTGGAAATTCAAATCGAATTCAAAGTTAAACATAATTTATAGGAATACACGGCTTAAAATGTCATCTGATAATTTTAGTGTAACTATTGAGATACATTTGATATCTATAAAAGCAATTCATAGCTAAAGACTGCTTAACTTTCCAAATTAAAAATTGCACCCATAACATGACAAGTGGAGCATTTTGACTTTATTAGAATGCACTTAACAAAGCCAGCTACATGAAGCAACAATGGCTTTAGTTTTAAATCATACAACAAAAAACAAGATTTTCTCCAACTAGTTCGAAAAAGAAGACATATTCTTGCCTCTATATTTTAAACCATTAATCTACTGAATTAATTGAATCAATATTATCACATGTAGGAAACACCGCTTAAAACTACCTACATGAAGAGTAAATCAAAATGGAATCTTATATCTCATAAATCCTTCAGCAAGCCAGATTGATGCTGCTCTATCACCGACTATCAACTAATACTATGTGTTTACAAGAAATAGCTACACCTAGCCAGTAGGTTCTGACAGATTGCAGAACAAAATGTTTTACTAAAAACCATTTGAGCAACAAATAAAAACCAAAATTACAGATAAAAATACCAACAGAATCGGTCCTGTATGATTGGAAAGAACAACATTGAGGTTCAACAAAAAGAAATCAAAGATAAGCGAAATAACCTGTGACCCTTTACGCCATTTTTCCCTTGGTATTTTAGGTGACATTTTTGGGTTGTAGCGGCCATCCTTCACATCAAGAAAGCTGCAATATAAACAATGTAACAAACCAATTCATGCACCTTTTCAACATATCCATTTCACAAAAATGAAAAACTCATAATTATGCACTCATTATAATTGAGCAGCCAAAAAAGATTTAGTGCTAAGCACCTCAAGAACCAAAGCCTTCTTCTACCTGTCCACGAAACTCCTTGGAGAAACCATGACATAATTGTACACATACGAGAAGTTATACAGAGGAACACAGCTGCACATGGAAAACAGAAAATTAGATTTTTACCACGAGCAAGTAAATTGACACAAACATATCGCAAGTTCCAACAGCCCCTGCCTTCAAAAGGGATTGACGAGCAAAAGGAGGGGGGGAAAGAAAAACTCCTAATGGGAACTTATGTTATTACATGACTTAAAAACACCAACCTGTCAGAGAGAAGGACAAATCTTTGATTTGCAGGGTCCTCTAAAGCTGCTGCCAGTAACAACCTTTCAGCCTGAATCATACTTGATTCTCCCCATGAAACCTGAAATAACCAAAACAGTATACACTTACAAATTTGGAACATAACAACACATTAGAATACCAAACAACAGATGACAGTATTACATCTTTACTCAATCATATCTGCAGACGCATATGGCAGGGTTAAAGCACATATCCATGCAAAAAACAAATGAGTACAAAAAGAGGGTAATTATTTGTTTCACATCAAATGCCTCGCTTCCTACCACCAGATTATCACACGACAACAACAGCATCACCCCATTGGCATAATTTGCTACACATGTTCGTATTTGGGCCATTAGGCTAAGAAATAGAAATAGAAATATATATATATATGAAATGTAGGAGAAAAAACAGTTCACCATGTCTTACGTTATGTTATATGTAAGTAACATAACGGATGACTAGTTGAGATTGCTCATTGGAAAGAATTTTCCCTCGATCCAGAGCCAATTTGGTATCCCATAAAATTGGGCATGAAAATTTTATCAAGTCCACCCCGAGCCTTGTACCCATATTTTCAAGGGAAACTAAACAAAACTTTAGGGGTCAGTTTGGTTTTGGGGTTAAAAATTCATGGATCAAATTTACGGAAAAAACTACATGAAAAATAGCTAATTTTTCACCCCCATTTTTACCCCAAACCAAAATGACCCTAGAAGTAACTTTTTTTTTTTTTCCCCATTTTCCGCCTTAGGAAAAGGGTATCATATACATCTAACTATCAACAACACGAAAAGAAAATAACTTTTATAGTTGAGTTAGCATCGCTTTCTTAACAACCAATTCCAAAGGCAATTGAAAGGAAAAGGGTGCCTCACCTGAATGCTATTAGAGAGTTGTCTACCGTAGAAGAAGTGCGACCTCGTAGTTGACTCATCCAACTCGAACCCTGGCGCCGAATGAACGTAAATCGAGAATTTCGCAACGTCGCCGTTCTGCACCACCCAAAAATTTCCAATCATTATTATCGCTTTTAAAATTTAAATTTTAGAAACAAAAAAAAAAAAAAAGGCAAGAAAAGAGAAGAGGTTATGAAACCTGGAAGAAGTTATCCCATAGAAAATCGAGAGGTATGTTACGGCGAACGAGGAACAAGAAGGCGATCTTGGGAGGGCCCTGGAAGGTTCTAGAAACTGAGGATCGCGTTACTTTCAAGTTGTGCGAGTTAGCGGTAGAGGAGTGAAGCCTGAAGAGAGCTGCCAAAACGACGACGCAGGAGAGGCAACCACACAACAGGATCAGCAGCTTCCAGCTTAACCTAGTACTGTTGATAACGTGGCGCCTCTTCGCACCCATGCCCCTTGCCGCCATCGCCACCATCACTCTCTATATATTCCTATGCTTATTATGTTATGTGTCCAAGTCTAAATAACCATGAAGATGTTGAGATTGAATTGGAGGAACATGCAAAGGAACAACAACAACGACGACGACAGCGCAAGCAAGCATCTCAATACTTTAATTTTGTGCTTGCCTTCTCTCTCTCCCCGTTACCATGGGCATGGAGCTAGCTATGGCTATAGCTTAACTAGCCGGTGCCTGAGTCCTGAGAATCGAAGCATCCGCGTTTTGGACTGTTACCAAGGGGGTGACTCTTCATCAATACGGCGTCGTATGAGGGCGTCAGGAGTCTCGAGTCAATGAGTCTTGACGTTTGGCGATTGGTGGTGGGTCCCGCGGAATAGTGACACGTCGGCATGTACCCCGTGAAAACCGAAGGCGGGCACCGCCTCGGCAAATACACGTGGACCCACATCCTTCGCTCACCTAACCTAACCCAGCCCATGCGCTGGTTCTTATCATATTTTCTTCTTGTCAAAGGCTCATTTGCGAACGCAAAATTATTGCACTTTCGTATGTTTGTTTTGGCTTTGTAACGTCGAACACTCGTTGAGAGTTGAGACTTATAGAACGCTGTTCTGTTTGGGTATTTTCACTTCGGATGTGATTCAATCAGTTTTCTACCCTCAACCCCACTTTGTTCAGAAGTTATCCTATATCACTTTTATATTGAATTTTTTATTTTTATGTTGGGACACTAACATTGAAAGTTTATTTTTCAATTACCGTTTTCAACCTTCAATTAAACATTAAAAGTAAGTATTAGATAGATTTATTTTAAAAGCATATTATAAAAATTATATCTATTTTAATAATTATATATTTAAAAATAATTTAAATTAATATGACATAAATAATATTCATTCTATTATAATTATTTTTAATATAAAATTTTTTAAATATAAATCATATTAATATAAACTCATTTTTGTATCAAAATTAATTTTAAATAATCAAGTTGATACAAATTTTAATTTATAAACTCTAATCTAAACACAATTTTTTGCATTATATAGTTCTGCGGGCCTCTCACAAGACAGAGGGGGAGGGAAAGGAAAGGAAGGGGGTGTTTGCACTGCATAGTTTCAAGTTTTAACTCATAATCGTATCTCATACAAATATGACCATATTAGCGTTGGTGGTTTTAAGTTTTAATTAAGGAGATTCAAGCCATAATTGAGAATAAAGCCGGCCGGTTGGCGATCATGTGACGATATTCCATGGTCAATGCTATGGGTTACCTACCTGTCAGTTTTAATTAACACTTGGCGACTAAGCAACCCAAGTTCAAATACCCTTGCCAATACTATACATAAAATAAAACAGTAAGCATGCTACAGAACTTGAAGTCCAGCTAAGGACACGAGCTAATATCGGACCAGACCACATGGCCCGCTTGCTGTACCAGTGGAAACGTGAACTGAAGGACCTTCATATTTTTATATCAAATTTTTACACTATTTCCTTACATCCTTTTGATGAGGGAAAAGAAGATTTAAAATATATTGAGATATACATTTCTCACATTTTACTAATAAAAAAGTGTAAAAGTGATATAAGTACCATTTATCAAACTGAAAACCCATAATCAATCAACAATATACCAATTATCCTAGACGAATGCCATTTCTACTTAATTTCCACCAACTTAGACCACACTCCTTACCGATGACACACCAGTAATTATCCTAAAAGAGCAAAATGAAAAGCAACCACCACTATCATTACAATCAACAAGGACGCCATAATACAACACACCACATTACAAGGACATAGACGCCCTCTAGATCTCTGCCTTGGTCATGATACTTTCAATTTTTTTTTTTGAAGTTTTTTGGACACCAAATAAAGCTGGAAGCCCATGTTTCACCTCTTTTTTTTAAGTGATACTAGGCGTCACTTAAAAAAACTAAATCTTACTTCTCCACTCAATATTGCTTAATTTGGTTTCAGTGTGTATGAATGGCGATTGAGCATTACAGGGTGTGTTTGGTTTATAGTTTACGAACTTTGTTTTTTCTTTTAAACTTTTGTCCAAGTCATAGTTCAAGATTAACAATCATGTTAAAATCATGGTAAAATATCACTTAACATGATTTTGCTTAACATACTAAAATAAAATGAAACTCAATTTACACTCTTGAAAGTTCAATCTACGGTTTGGACCTTCGCAACATCAAACCAAACACGTTTACTATGCAGTATGGTACTCAGTGCACTACATTAATCTCAACCTAGAAAACAATTTCATCGTTCAGATTTCTTAGTCCGTGCATATTCTTGACTGATGTAATGTATTCTGCCTAGATGTTTACTTTTAAAAAAAAAAATATTAGTCTAGTTATTTACTTCTCCTTCTGTATATTACTTACTTTGGTCATGTCCTTTTTTTTTTTTTTGGGTCGTTAGTCATGTCTTTTACTTTTTGTTTTGGTCGCAAGTCATTATTGGGCATGTTTATATTAGCTTTTTTTATATTTTTGGTTGATCTATATTAGCTCAACTCAAGTATGCTCCTATAAAATTTAGAGGCCAAATGGGCTTGGCTTGAGAAAAGCCCAAAGGCATAGCCCATAGCAATGGTAAAATCCATGTTGATGTCCAAAACTCCAGTAGTATCTGATATAGCCCAAAATCATTGGACAACTTTCTCTTTTTGACAAAAGATAATTTTACTAGACCAAAAATTAAAAATAATAATAATAATAATCATTTTACTTTGGCATAATTTATATAACTCCACAAATTTATCGTCTATGTTTTGATCCTTAAAGATAGAAGTAATTGATCCCTCATTTAATTATCGTAGTTTTCTCGAGCAAATGACCAAAGACATTTTTTACCTCTCAATGAGGGATTCTAGCTGCTTTTTTTTTTTTTTTTTTCCGTTTTCCTTCTCCATACGTGAACATATAAGTGTTTTGATTTCTTGCTAGGTGCAACCTTCTTTATTCAAGGTTGATTCATTAATTAACTTTTCTTGACTAAGGGTTTGTTTAAATTAATTATGTAATTAAAATTATTTCAATAATTTATTATAAGTACAATTAATTTTTTTTTATAATCAATTTCAATTATAATAAAATTATTTTCATGTTTGGATATACCAACTAAAAACTGATAAGTAGTGTATTTTGTTTAGATTGTATGAAAAAAAAATTGTTTATGTATAGTAAAACACCAAAAAGGATATGAAATAATTTGTTTATATTATATAATATTTGATACTTAGAGTAAATTTGAAAGTTATCATAACTCTAAAATAATAAACTTTTACTTATAATCAAAATGCTAAAAAAAATATTTTTTAAAAAGGTTATTTCTAGTATAAACAAAATAAGCTGAAGATTATAGTCAGTTCTATTTGTATTTACCAAATATACTAGATTATATTGAAAATAACTTTTTTAAGAAAAAGCTTTGTTGAAGACTAATCAAGATAGCATGTAGAGTAATGTAAAGAAATGACTATTATTGAGCTTTCATCTCCTTTTATGTTTTTTATGGTGTGGAGTATCATTTTATCTTTTAATTGATGATGTAATCTCTTGGTATTAATATATCTTGTACTTCTTTATGTGTGCGTATTTACTTATGCCTTGGAGTTCTACTTACTTTGAAATAGCATGACTAATTAATTTATCAAACACTGATCAGATTCTTAACTTTGAATACAAAGTATTATATTTTCAGGAAAATATTTAAGACAACATATCTCAAAACATCATACATTTGATATTAAACTTTATATCTTAAAGGTTTTTTTTTTTTTTTTTGATGGGGTATATCTTAAAGGATTAAACTTTGATTTTTTTCCTTCACTGATTGATTAAATGAATATAATGTTCAGTTTTATTCCTGAAGTTTATTTTAAATAATTTTTTCTTACATTATGTTTAATTAAGTTCAACATATAAATATTCATCTTAAATATGAAAATGTAGATAAAAAAATCTTAAATATGAACAAGTTGGTAGTTGTACACGTTGAATTAATTTTTGACATTTTCAAAATCTTATGATGCGATGAGCATCGCAATAAAATCCCGTTTGAACGTTGTCCAGAAACAAATCCCATTTGTACCAAAGCATTAAAATAAATGATTGGCGGTTCTTTTTCTTACTTCTTATCATTTTTTTTAATAGCATATGTTAACATTTCTAACCATTGTATTAGGTTGAGCTTTGATATATACTTAATCGAAAAAAAAAGGTTGAACTTTGATCAACTCAACTTTTAAGATTAACTTAGGAATGTACTTTCATTTAGTCCAAATTAATATGTACATCCAACTTGACACTTAACCTTCCGACTAAAATAAAAAGAAGAATGAGTATATGAAAAGCGAAAATTGTCATTGTTTTAATGTTGATTACGTCGCATAGCTTGTATTTATAAGTAACCGAGCCCTACTAATGTTAATATGCGACATTTTAATTTGACACCCCCATATAGGGGACTAGCCTATGGGTAGCGGTCGTTAAAAGTGACAAGTTATACAACAGGGAAAGGGTCAGCAAATGAACCGAGTCCTCAATGACGACCCCTTCCCTTGCCTTCACTTTTGGTTTGGATCCTTAATGTGTATAAAAAATATAAGGCCACCCAGCCTTGTATTTACACCCAAAAACCTTTCATTCCACTACTTTTCATAACATAGGAAAACCTTTCAATAATCCCATGGCTTCCTTACCAACCTCACTTATGTTTTTTTCTTCGCCTTCCTTAAAGAGAAAGAATGCTATCAATGTCTCAATACCCCGAAGAATGCCTTTGTTAGTTCCAAATATATCAAGCAAAAACTTGGTTCATGAAACCAACGGTTCCAACACGGACACAAACCCACTTGAAGAGAATGTTGTCACAAAAATAGCATATGATGATGATGATGATGATGATTTACACAGACACAATTACATTCTCAACAAGTCTAAGGCCACTGGTATTCAACTTCAACTCTTTACTATTTTAGAGGCCGTTGATGACAGAGTGGAGATGCATCACAACATCGGCAAGCAACGTGACAACTGGAACACCCTTCTCTTAAACTCCATCAACATGATCACTCTCACTGCTACAATTATGGCTGGTGTTGCAGCCACAAGTGATGGCACAGTTTTGGTTCTGAAACTATCCTCCACTCTCTTGTTTTCTGCAGCCACGGGATTGTTGCTTGTCATGAACAAGATCCAGCCCTCACAGCTGGCTGAGGAGCAAAGAAATGCCACAAGGTTGTTCAAGCAGCTTCAGTGCCACTTTGAAACAACAATCTCCCTTGGTAACCCTACTGATGAGGAAGATGTCAAGGATGCAATGAACAAGGTTTTGGCTCTTGACAAAGCATACCCACTTCCCTTGTGGGGTGCTATGCTTGACAAGTTCCCTGAAAAGTTTGAGCCTGCTGTTTGGTGGCCTTCCACTCAGTTCCAAAGGAAAAGCAAACCCCAAGAAGGAAGAGCAAAGAGCAATAAGAAAATGGAAGAAATGAATGGTTGGAGTGAAGAGCTAGAAATGGAACTGAGGGAGGTTATTCAGGTGGCAAAGAGAAAAGATATTGAGGAGTATGAGAGGCTAGGAAGCATGGTTTTGAAGGTCAACAAGGCTTTGGCCATTGCAGGCCCTATATTTTCAGGTATTGCAGCAATAGGATCTGTATTTGTGGGCAATGGTTCATGGGAAGCACTAGTGCCCCTCATGGCTGGGTCAATGGCTGCAGCTGTTAACACCTTTGAGCATGGAGGGCAAGTGGGGATGGTGTTTGAAATGTACAGAAACTCTGCGGGTTTCTTCAAGATGTTGGAGGCCTCAGTTGAATCAACGTTGGAAGAGAAAGATTTGGAGAGAAGAGAAAATGGGGAGCTGTTTGAAATGAAGGTGGCAATGGAATTGGGAAGAAGCGTTTTGCAGCTGAGACAGCTGGCTACTAAATCTGCTTCCTACCGCATGAAAGGAATTGATCACAATCACATAGATGAATTTGCCAGCAAGATCTACTAAGATGATGTTTTATGATAATAGCATTCTTTTCTTGTCACTTTTTATAGTGCTCTGACTTAGGATTAGAAAGAAAAGGCAGTTTCGAATAATGAAGAAAAATACTATATGTATATATCCTTATAATCATGGTTTAACTGAACAATGATATTTGCTTTCTGCTGAATTTCACACACACACACACACACACACACACACACATATATATATATATATGAAATTTTGATAAAGTAATTAATGGGATGTGAGTTTTTGAAAAAATTAAGAAAATATGGTGTATTAAAAGAATTCACCAAAAATTTACACGAAAAAAAGTAAAAAATAAATCTACTATCCATATTAATAGATTACAAAAAAATAATAAAAAAGAAGTCTAATATATTGTCAATCGAATTCCAATTTTTTTATTTTTTATTTTTTTTGTGTCTTGTGCTACGTATATGGAGAGAGGAGATAGAAGAAAGAAAGAGAGAGGAGAGTGAAAAAATAAATAAAAAAAGATAAGAAAAAGGAAAAGAAATAATAAAAGAAGGAGAAAACAATACCATATTCTTCAAATTTTGGCAAAAATATCATTTTTTTTTGGATAAAAATCCCATATGAAAAATTACTTTGCTTTCACGTATTTTTCTCGTTCTACAATGGCACGTATGTATCGCACGATACTTTAATTTGGCTAAATTTTAAATTATCTCCTTCAACTCTGTTTTGACCAGTCAAACGTATAAAATTGTGCATACTCGATTGAAACTAATTGTTTAATATTTAATATTTGTTTTGGTTTAATGTTTTTGGTGATGTGATCTTGAGGTAAAAATATTTGTGGATGTAATTTTTGGTGGGAATAGATTTTCTCATGCAAGTATTTTACATGATTTAGTAATGCTCAAATTTTTATTATCGATCAGATTATCCATGGATCTAATACTTAGCTCACGTTACTGCTCAATAATAAAAATTTACATATGATAAGTAATATATGACTATAAAATCGATGTAATTATTTATATATGCAGCTTGACTATAAAATACATGGCTAAATAACAAGTAATATTTGACTAAATATTGCTTCTATTTGATCGAATGGAAAATTACAACGTCACAAAATTTTCTATCTGAATGCAATTTAAGCTCCCACGTCAAAAAGGGGGAAAAAAACAAAAGGCGTAGCGGCTTCCACAGTAAAATGAATAAGCTTAGGAAGCAGCATTCAAGCTAGTGTAGAACACCTAGCTAAAGCTTCTAAATCTTTGACAATTTGGTCAACAGCATAGACTATCATCTTCTTGATCTGTTCCATCAAAGGATCAAACAACCACATCGATAAACATAAAATAAGGAAAGATTGACAAACATAACATGCTCTTTTAATCAGTTTGAAGCGCACACCACATTAAAGAGAGGAAGACAAGAAAGAAATAAAGAAAATATGTTAATAAACAAATCACCTCAAGTTTGTCTTCTCTGGCCTTATGATTCTTAGGAAGACGACGAAACTCTTCAGTTAAACGCAGGCACATATGGACATTTTCTGGGGACACAAAATCTGCGGCAACTTTTGTGCATGACTGTGCACATGGTTTAGAAAATGGTAATTAGAGTCACAGACATAAGCCTGTAGAATTTGAGAGTAAGGTAAACCCACGAGGGAAAAAAAAAAAGTTTTTCTCTGAACTATTTATTATTTGATACATCAGATATTACATTGAGAATGTAGAGAAAGTAAGAGAAAGTGATTGTCAACAAAATTGATATGTCAAATAATAAATTATATAGAGCAAAACATTTTTTTTACATTGAGAGCATCTAAGAGTTTTTCGTAATCCAGCATGAGTCAAGATATGTTTTACCTTGAGATTCCTGACTTGATGCGGGCAACCAGCAGGAATAAATACTGCTTCTCCAAGTTTCTGCTCAAAAGTCCAAGATTCTACACCTGAATGTTGAGATTCATGTAAATAACTAATTACATTAAGATTCAATTAAATAGCTAATTACAGGCCGTGAGCATGCAGTTTGCACTACTAAGTACTAACCAAATTCCTCTTTCAGGTTCTTCTTGTGCTCCATAGTCAAATAAAAACACTGATCATGAATTGGATGGACAACCTAACCAACATAGAAATTGATATATGAGCCACAAAGCATAAACAATAAGGATAAGCAGAAATTTAGGTGGCCAAAAATATAGCACCTGTTCAACTGGAGAACAATAGGTATGCCTAAATTCTCTGGAGTGTTTTCTTAGATATGCTCCTAACTTTTCAGTGTCCTCTTTCCGAAAGATGTCCCAAAGAGCACCACCTGTTTCTCTTGTTTCCTTAGAGATGGCGGGCACCTCATTTGCAGAGATCTTTCCATTGATCTCAACAGGGCAGTTCTCCTTATCTTTTTCATGTTCTCTGTTGTCCTTGCATGGTTCTCCATTCGGGCACTCAGCAACACTCTCTTGACCACCGTGCTCTTTCTCATCTTGGGCCTTGTGTGCTTTTTTCAACTTTGAAATGACAGAGTGCTGTTCATCAGTTAATTTCACCTCAGCTGTATGTGTCAAAATATTCACCTGTGAAAATTATTGAACAAGAAATCAGAAAAAATAAATAAATATGATACCATTTGATAACACAAGATATAGAGGAAATTTCTAACAAAGAAGCATATTAATTGTCAATAAAAGTGCAAAATATCTGCATTTTGCACAATTCAAAGTTCCCCTCAAGTTCAAATTAGATTAAATAGAAGTTACATCAATTGTCTATGACCTGCATATGAATATTGTACCATCTTATAGGATAGTTGTTACTCATATAAAAACAACCCTTCAAATTAGGGAGAACATTGTGGAGATTAAATTAATGCTATAATTTCTACGACCAAACGATTGCTCGTCTTCTGCTAGGTACAAACAAGCACAATTAGAAAGATTATTGTAGAAGCACTTGCATAACATGAAGAAGACTAAGATTGTAAATCCAATGTACAAACAAAAATGTAGGTTCTAAAAAGAACAAGGCTTAAAACAGAAATTACAAGGTAATGAAGCATACCGCATCAGACATGTCACAGTGAAGATTTGTCACGGAATCTCCTCTGCCAAGTTCTTCTTTAATCCCATATGCAATATACGTTTTTGGACCCATGTCAGGTTTTAAGACATAAGCTGGCAACTTCACAGCAAGATTGAGGACTCCAGCTCGAAGATCAGTATACTCTTGAAATGGCAAGCAACGGATAAACTCGTCACAATAGCGTGGCAAAAGATCTTCAAACTTTTCAGATGGGGGCCAGTCTTTTAGCTTGAGCATCTCTGGCCAGTGATTGCCATATCTTCTTCCCTCCATATAACCTTTAAAGAACATGCGAGTGTTAATTTCTACCTGCAAAGATTTTTGAGGGGGAGTGTTGGTCAGAATTCTAGTACTTCAATATTATAAGATGGTAGTTCAAGCTCCATATACATGGATTCTAAAGCATAAGAAAAAAGACATAAACTAGTGTCCATTAGAATATAAGAAATATAATATCATATGCCTCATTCTTACACCATTCAAGTTTAGTTATATGATAATGATATTGGTGGGAAGCGTAGGTAACTAGGTATTAAAGCACCAAAAGGGGTGACAGAACCAAACCTCACAACTAGCCAGGCAGTCAATGGCCTTCACTTGTGACATATTTGAGCTGATCTTCGAACTCAAATTTTCAGATAGTGCCCTCCATGTAACCATTGGCTCCCAACTCAGACCTGTCCCTTGCTTAAGAACATCACGAACTATAATTGGTTCACCATTACTCCAGTGCTTTTGGAAGAGACATAAACCTTCATTTAAGATGTCACTTGACACTGGACAGTATATGTTATTGTCATTCGTGCCATCTCTAGAAGCTGCTCTTATCATAGAGTTGCTGCTTGATACTGCTTCTTTCTGAGGAGTTGTCTGTTCAATTTTGCAAAAATTTGTTACCATGTCACGAGCTTTGGCTTCCAAGTCAGATATCCAGCCATGTGGAAGCATGCGCTTCAGCTCCAACACAGAGTGGCCACAACCTCCAAATTCTTTAGGAGCACATGTAACACTTCCATCAACGTTGGCATTCCATTTGGTAGATATCTTAATATGGCCCAGTGGAGTCTCTAAATTACAAGACCCTGGTAGGGGGTCACCACCGTGCATATAATCATAACCCCTATTCACATATTGGAACTTGAGTTCAGACGGGGGTGAAATGCTTCCATTGCGTATTTCTCGGCAACAACTAAGGCAAATTTCAAATGAACACCTGGGGCAGCTTCGATGAAGATCAACAATTGAAGTAGCACAATGGTCACTGCTCCAAGAACAAAAAATAACATAAGAGATCTTATAAAACATGGAAGGAATCATGCTAATAAATAAGGCCAAAGGATATGTACCAAAAGATACGTTCATCGTCACCACAAGGAGATTGTGGAATCTCAAGCTCAGAACATGATTTTCCTGACATAAGAGCTTATCGTAAGTGATGTCTTCAAAGTTATATAAAAGAAGCCAAAGTTGAAGCTTAAAATACCTTGTATTTTAGCTTCAATCTCTTGCTCTTCACTTTGTTCTTCACAAATTTGTTTCATAAATGGAAGGAGTAAGTTAATCATGTACTTCAGATGCTGAACTTTTTCATTATCTGTGATGTCCCTGGTAGATGTCTGAAGGTACATATAAAATTAAAGGGAAAAGGAAAAAGGTTAAAATGATTGCTTATAAGTTTAAGATGTAATACTTTCATTTCATTAGAGAAACTAAGGGTGTCTGTCTAGTGGACATCATAGCAAATTAATTAAACCTTAATGGTTCCTGTTGAACGCAAGCAAACATTGCAATTGCAGTTTTTACGGCAAAAGGGGCACCTCACTGCCATATCTTCTATTGACATATTAGGATACCTATGTGCAAAAATGGAGAAATAGTTATATCTTGAAAAGGCATCTCATAAACAACATGAACAAATATATGAACTTTTCACAGAAAGATTACTTTGATGTAAACTACCATACCATTGCCTGATGCACCGTACACAGTACATTTTCTGACATCTAGTGCAAGGTA
This sequence comes from Pterocarpus santalinus, assembly GCA_031439595.1. Taxonomy (NCBI): domain Eukaryota; kingdom Viridiplantae; phylum Streptophyta; class Magnoliopsida; order Fabales; family Fabaceae; genus Pterocarpus; species Pterocarpus santalinus. The sequence goes on from CM062530.1 coordinate 59,602,858, forward strand.
CATATGCTGCTCTTTCCTTTTTCAAGCACTGATGACATATTCGGGAATTTTGTTCAGTGCCCTGCTATGGCAAGTAGTTTAGCATTTATTAAACTATGATATAAGGCTCCACCTATTAAAAAATAAAATTCCCTGAAGTATCACACTTTTAAGTGTAAGAAAAGAAATAAGCATTGAGAAAGGCAGTCACCATAATATTATCCGTTTCTCTAGCTTTTTTGCATCTGTACTGTGTCTTTGAAAGAAAAATAACTTCTTCATCTTCTTCCAAATTGTTAATCAAGTGATTGTCTTCAAAATTTCTTTTCTTGTTTGAGGCAACAAGACATTTCTTTGGCTTATGTACTTTCCCTTCCGACTTTGGCTTTTTAATATCACGTTTATGAATCTCTTGAGCATTTCTGTTTGAAATTCCTAATGCCCTTGAGCATCTTGAAACCGGGTTACCACCAGTATGTTGCTTTGGCTTGTTTTGTCTTGGAACTGCAAAATCCATTCTCACTGCAGAATGAACAGGGAAATAAACTCAAAACCACTATCATAATACAGAGCATCTAAGCAACCCAGCCGTGCTACAAAGTACAAACCAAATAAGGTAATTCCTGAAAAATCAAAATTTAATTCAGTGTTGATACCATGCAGTTAAATCATTATGCTAGCAATCTCTGTAAGATACATAAGAAATACACATGCATACCTTTTTATCGGTCAAGAAAGACAATCGTATTTGCTTTTGTTAGAATAAAAAGCAAACACATCAATAATATATAGGAATGTGTTAGTATATTAGACAAAATAAATTACCATGAGAACGTGCATCATGATTGATGAATACATATGTGGTTACAAGGGGAAAAAATTCATCCTATTATGAATTTCAATATAATATTTTGAGAGTTTAATTTTAATAAACTCAATGTAAGTAAAAATTTTGTATAATAACCATATATCAAAATTAAATTCATATTTTAAACTAAATAAAAAAAAAATTTCATGGTAAGCAGTTTATCGAAGAAAATGAATTGAAATCTTCCATAGCACAACGTTTTGCCAAAACGCAAATAGCTCACAACGTAGAAACAGGAAATTAACTGGGAACCCAATATATGCATTCATGTGTAGCATGAAAAGTAGAACGAACTACAGATAAACAAGGTTCCCAGAAAGAAGACTTTTTTACAAGCGTCCTGAATGGCACAAGAACCCAATAATATAGGTTATTCGATGACTTGAAAGAAGAAAAGAAAGGAGGGAAAAAAACAAAAAACCAATAAACTATAATTCAAGTGGCACCTTACTTATGTCATGCGTTGTTAGTCTTAGTTCAAGTGTTCGATCCCACGTACGTATCCCTCTCTATTACGAGCTCCTAGACCAAAAATAAAGGCCACAATAAAATAAGAAAGCAAAGTGAGCTCCAAGTGTAGGCATGAAAGGCAGAAAGAATTCAATAAGGTTCCGAAAATACAGACTTCTTCATTTGATTTGATTCTTGACTGGCACATGAAATATAAATAAATAATAACAGCAATAATTAAAACCGACCTTTCAGAATATAAATATATTTATGTATACAAAAAAGAAGAAAAAGGCCCTGTCAAAAAAAAAGAAAAAGGCGAGGATAAACAAAAATCAATTGGAGCCTACCTGACTATAAATGAAAACCCAGAGTGTGTTTAGGGACTATAAAGTGTCTTACGCTAATATACACATATAATTGACACGAGGTGTGAGAAAGAGATTTGAACGCAAAGAGATATTTTCGGAAAACAGGTAACTCACACAAATTAAGTCAACATGAAAATAATTCAGTTAGCGAAGCAACATAAACCTTTGCGTTTGCCTTTTTGGGAAGAAAGAGACAATTTTCTTTCTCGTGATTTTAATGATAGGATGTTGCATTCTACGATTAGGTACAAAAACAAGCACAAGATAGGAGCTTGTATTCGTGTGCTGTTGAAGTTGCTGATCTCGACTGCATGCGTATATATGCGTGCCCTTCATTCCTGGATTTACGCCTTTTTGCTTGTATTTGATTTTTAATATCGCTGGAGTGATATTGTTTTTGAATGAATCGTAATCTCATCTAATCAAATTCAAATATACGATATCGATTATCATTACATTTTAAAAAAATCTAAAAGATTCTAATGTGATGCTCTTTGAAATTTCATATTAATATATTAAGTTTGAATTTAATTATGAATTTAATTTAAATGCACTGACAATGTAAAATAAGGTAAGCCAATAGAAATAGTAAAAAGTGCCAACTCATATAAATAACCACCCATTATAATGAGGGACTCACCATAATTTCTCACTTTCCCCTATTTATATTAATTGATAGTGTAAAACACATTACATACCAATTAAACTCTTTAGTTATTATTATCTTAATTATTGCATTTGAAAAAACGCAAATTATTTAAGAAAGATAGTATTTTCAAGTATCATTATATTTCCAAGTTCTATGATTAATATCTCATTCGCTTTTTTAAATTCCACCGTTATCTTATTAAAGGAAAATTCATTTAATACAATTTATAATCTTTCAAGAATGTTTTGTTCTTTAAGAAGAAAATTTACTAATAACTTATTACATAATTTAATAAATTCTTTTTAAATAATTCAAAATTCAAATATGGATTAATATCTTTTTATAGAATTATGACTCAGGAATTTTGAAATCTTAAATATCTTATTATTTGCTTTAATAAACTTCGGGGCCTAACTCCAAAAATCTTAAATATCTTATTATTCTTTCATAATGTCGTGCATGTTAAATCTAGTTGTTGTTGGTAGCAACAAAATAAGATTCTTTTATTAATCAACACTTTTTACACCTAAATTAACTTCATGCCATGCATTTAATAATAAAAAATGAAATATTTTAAGTAAGAATTTAATTTTGATATGTTATTAGTGTAAATTCTTTTATACAATTATCTAATTATATGTAATTATATCATTAAAATTGTTTACCATAATTACATAAGAAGTTATATTGTAGAATTTATTTTAATTTTTTATTAAGTTAAGGTTAAATTAGACGTGACTCAACTAGACTTATTCCAGCCCAATTATATCAGGAGTTAAAACAAACTAACTATCCCTTTTGTTGAAATTTTCTCATATCTACATGGAGGATTCCTCCTCCTTGAGGATCTTACACTATCAAAAAAAATTTGGGAGATGTGAAAGTTATGGGACTCAACAAGAATGGATGGAGAAGATAATATGTGGAGGAAGAAATGATTTCCTCCATGAAGAGGAAAGAACTACTCCCCTTCTGTTAGTAGGTGAATGAGTGAATATTTGGAAAAGTTTAGAAAATCAATTTTTTTATATCTATTATTTATTTAAACAAAAGAAATAACGTGATTTTTTTGAATATATATGAGGTAAATTGGGATGATATACTTGGAGATTTAATGAGCTAAGACAAGGATCAAGTAGGTCAAGTAAATTTTCTTCGGGTTAGGATTTTTTTATTATCATTTTTCTTCAAGTTATTAAGTATGATTACTTGAACTATATTAAAGATAATTTTTTATGTTAATATTAATATGATTTCTATCTTATTATTATTTTTTTATTTTATGGTACAGCAAACATAGGTGCTAACAAGCAATACTCAAATTTTGCTAAGTTAGGCCTAACATGTCATCTGTCTTAAGCAAGTACTATGCAGTGTAATTAGATAATAACTAACGGTATAAATTATGTTGAACAAAAAAGATAAATTAAGTTACAAAAAAAAAATGTGTAGAGATTAAAGTGAATACAACCTAAAATTATTATTATTATTATTATTATTATTAAGACTAAAAACTGAACTAACTAGTAATTATCTAGCAATGTGCATTGGAGTTGAGCAATGTTAGATCTTGTTATGCATCATTGAAGACCAAAAAAGAATTGAAGATATATAATTGTTTCTATTTACAGATTTACGGTTGAGAGATTCATGTCATGCATGCTAATGTTCAGAAAAATGGGAATTCTATCTTCACAAGAGAATTTGCTGTATGTTCAGGAGGAACATGAATGAACCCACAAGCTACCTTCCAGACATTAGATGTACTAAAGCTTGGTTTTCATAGAAGGAACCAACATCCCAATCCTCATTTGCTGATGAAGGTGTCATTAAGGCAACTACAATTGATCTCATACTTGGCCTAAGTTGAGGGTTGTCATGTGTGCAAGCTCTGGCAAGCTGACACATCTGCAAGGGTAAAAGGAAAAGCAGAATATGAACTATTAGTTTGTTCCCAACTTGCCATTTGATTCACTACTAACTAGTCCTCTAGCTCTGCATTTTATATCATAATAAGGTCAAGGAATCACCTTAAATACTGAGTCAATAGGGTAGTTGTCACCAAACCCACGGTCAACAAGTTTAGCAAGATCTTCTTTTGGGTCTGGTTGACTAAGAACCTCTTCAAACTGCATTTTTTCAAGCAAGGAAAAATATTGATTATAGAACTATAAGTGGCATGTGATATGAGTTTTAACTACCGATGAGCTAAGAAGGGACAGGAAATACAACCAAGCCAACTAGTCCTTTTGATTCATTCACAATCTCATTTGTCTTGATAACAGCTCCCTTGCCGGATATGAGTTCGTAGAGAACAACTCCAAAAGCATATACATCTATTTTGGGGGAGACTTCACCGTACTGTGCATATCTGCATGAAAATATGCACTTAGTCAAATTGGTCAGGCTTTTCTTGAACCTTAAGTAAATAAAATATTTATAAGCAGTTATTAGTACTACCAAAGCATAACCCAGACCACACATCTAGCGTATAATATGTATAATATATGTCAAGAAATCAGTCCAATAATTGGTGTTCCCAAGTATAACAGATAAATTATGGTGGCCTGCTTGCTAAACCCTTATTCTTTGTGTATATAAAATAATGGTGGTGGTGTTTACGCAGTCCTAATCAAAGGATGTCATGCATGATGGGTCAGCTTGTCTATATTCAACTTCACTCCATTATCTCAGCTAGTTATATCAAAAAGAAAAGGTCATCACATCTCCAAAATCAAGGAGGCTGAGAGAAATTCAACTAATATTCTAATTTCAGTTACCAAGTACTTTACTTGCCCTATCCTAGGAAATAAGAATTATCATTGAATATATTCTTTATCCCTCTTTGTGTAACTGCGTCTGACAGTACTAGTTGTAAAATGAATTATTGAATAATTAAGTCATACTTAAGTCAAAATTTGGAAAGCCAAGGTACAGGCAAATAAACAGTAACAGTTTTTCTTTTTTCAAATTCAGATGCACATGAGATATATCAAAAGACAGAACATAACTATAAGTGCTACTAACAAACATAGCATGCAACTCAATAGAAAAGGAAAGGATAAGTAAGATTCTTACTCTGGAGGCATATAGCCAAATGTACCCACAGGACGTGTTAGTAATGAAGAGCTACCATATTCAGTCAATTTTGCCAGGCCAAAATCCGCAACCTGTGAAAAAAGTTAAACTCAGCATTCAACTTTTATGCATCAAAACATTATGAAATGCATCTGCAAACCTTTCCACGGAAGTTCTTGTCTATCAAAATGTTTGCCGACTTAATATCGCGATGGATGTAGACCGGAACTGTATGCTCATGAATGTATTCCAGTCCCCTTGCTGCATCCAGAGCAATTTGAACTCTATTTTGCCATGATAAAGGATCCCTCCCTAAAAAGCAACTATATTAAGAATCTTGAAATCAAAATGATGACAGCAAGATCCTGAGAGAGCAGGGATTGTTATTTATTTGTTTATTTAATTTACCTGAGCCCCGCAAATGTTGGCTTAAATTGCCATTCTCAATGTATTCATAAACCAAAAATAAGGAGCCCTCGACACAATATCCTATTAACCGCACCTGCACAGCATATATATATGCAAGGAATCATGGTTGTGAAAATAAGTAACATATATTTAAATATCTTGGTAAACAAGTAACTTGTTAGGTGTCACATAATTAGTATAGGATCCTAGGCACGGGATAACTTGTTGCGAATCTTCAACGGGGTTTCATAAATTATAAATACATAGCAGCAGAAGCTAGCTTAAACAGATATTCTCTTCTTCTTTTTCTTTTATTGTTGTTTATGAATGGTTCAACACTTTAACTTCCCATTAGCTAAGTCCTATTGGTATATGCGTGTCCAGAATCCACAGACACTCGTTAAAAGATTACCAAAGGAAGAAAAGAAATAGAACAGCATGTATGAAAACATGATCACACAAAAGTTATGTTTAGCTCATTTGCCTACCATAAGTTCTAGCATGATTCCTTTTTTTTCTTTAATATATACAATTTCATAAATTAATAAGCTTCAAAACTTGAATAATATAAGGAAAAAATTTCATACCAAGTTCAAGTGATGGACATGTGTTAGAACCTTCAGTTCAGCAAGGAATTCTTTTGATGCTTGCATTTCCATTTTCTTAATCGCTGCTTTCTGCAAAATAAATATGGAAAAGAGTCAAGTATTGGTAATAAATTGAATTCTTCATTTCTTGCTACAAATCTGATATAGACCTGTTGTGATCAGGCTTCAACGAAATCAGATCAAATAAGAGTTATAAGTATTCTTGGAAGCTTAAGGCAAATATTATGTAGTGCAGGACAATGGTATGCAATTGGCAGTGAGCAAAAGCCCCAAAATGTAGTTTATTCTTGTCTTTGACATAAGAGCGGTTAGCTTATGATGATGGTTAGGAGTGTGCATTTGTGTATATCCATAGTCCTCAAGTCAACGCATTTCAGCTCCAAATGAGGATCTTTTTTGGCATCAAGCACATGAATGAACATTATGTTACTTGCAGGAAACTTTCAGCTCTAGAATTGTGGTTCTTGATGCAATAATTACAATTGTATCTCAACCATAAAAAGGACGCATTCAGGAATAGTATCTTTCAGCAACAGCAGTGGGTTTACCTCATAACTAAAAATATTACTCACGCTAGGTGATACTACAAAATTCTTTTTCTCATCACTTTAGAAGAGATTTTAAACAGCATGACCGACCTCATCTCGAAGTTCTGCATAGTATACAGATCCAAAGCCACCTTGACCGATTTTATTAGCTATGCTAAAGCCATTGGTAGCTTTGGATAGCTCCTCATATGTGAACTCCACTGACTTGTCCACTGTAATACCCGTCAACCTTGGTGGAACTACAATAGAAGAAGACTCTGATGCCTTATCCAGGCTGCTTCCACAACCTAAATCCATGAAACAAATAAGATTTAAAGTTCAACATTTCATCAAAATTATCAATATCTAGAATATTACAAGTAATCAAAAGTCACTCAACAGTCAACATTCAACAAAAAAAGCTGGAGAAAAAGTGAGGCAAAAAGAGCTGCTACTGAGTCATCATGCCACTTTATTAACCCAACCAGCACTCAAGCGTGGCACTAATTTGAGCACAACACATGCGCATTAATCAAACAAAAAACGGAGGAGTACTGCATTAGGCTCATTTATATAGAAGAACATCTCAGATGAGACAGAGGCATTACAAGTAAACTAAATCATTTGCTTGACACATGTCAATGAGTAGGGGACAATCAGGTTTCACTTTTGATTTGAGACTTGATCATCTGGATGTGAAGAGTACAAATTATCAAGCAACACATCTTGGAAGAAAAGTTTGCAGATTATCATCATAATGATCAATTAAATAAAGAAAGAATGCCTCAGAAACATTTATAACCTCACTTTAAAGGAGAAAAAAAGTAATGCATACATAAAAGCACTAATTAAAACAAAAGAACGTACCAAGTTGGAGCGGACTATAGTGATCTTCTGATGCTCCTGGAACTGGGAGAAGGGATACCTCAGCCACTTTCTTTCTTCTATACAGCACAACATATAGAACAAGTGCCAATAGTAATATCACACCAACAGCTCCTCCAACAACTATGCCAGCAATGGCTCCACTAGATATTCCTATTTAAATTGGTATAACAATGTCAGCATCTGATAGCAAAATAACCCACCATGATTTCTTGTATCACACTTTACATAAATATAAACGGTTATGAAGCAGCAGTGTGCACAATGTCCACGTCACCTGATCTGCAAAAGGGTAGAAAAAAACAGGTGTAGATGTTGCAGTTAGACAAATCAAAAGAAACTTATTTCAAAGAGTAAATGTTAAAACTCAAATCAAGTTGGCCAACATAGAACGTAAACGTACGCAATGTAAATTACAGCTTACCCCAACTGCAGTGGTGGAAACTGTCCATTTTCATCTGAAAAAAATATGATTTAAAAGCACAATACATCAGTAACCAAATCTGTGTTAAAGTAGAAACTCTAAATAGAGGCCCTAAATTCGTCAATTGTTGGTAGTGTCTTCCTACTGTAACTGCCTTTGTCTCAAATTTCGAGTGTCAATTGATAAGTGACCACAAATGCTATTTGTTTTCCTAAGGCATATAATATTGGATAATGATTTTTTTGTAGTAATTAATGTATACATTAGTTTTCTGCAGAAAATTAGTCCCAACACAGGACTTTATACATGGTGAGTCTTGGTGCCTGGACCATTCACGTACAGGAATTGGGATTATGTAATGATAATACTACAAAGATTTTGACAGACGTTACTCCCACTAATAAGGAAGGTTTTCTAATATAACCTAAAAAGGAAAATATGAAATTGCTTTCTGACCTTATTAACTTGAAATACGTGCTTAGACTATCCAAGTAACATTTTTTTTTTAAGAGAACAAATTAACATTATTGTGTACTGACATCATGTTTCTTGTATAATTAATATACTAGACTAGACTAATGTGTCATAATTAACAACGAAGGCGGCCCACAAATAAGTGGTGCTTAAAATAAATTAAAAAATACGTGGTGCTAATTTGGAATTTTATCTTGGTATTTACCTCACATAGTTGATCAATGATATTGCTCTAAAATATCGGCAATAATATAATTGCAATTTGATATACAATCAACTAATAAATAATCATAAGAAAATGACAAATTTTATTGCAAGTCCGACCTATGTCTATTTGTTTTCTTTCGAAGAAATTATCTTCAAGCTAAATAATTCTTTGAATTTTACGATATCTCTTGTAATGGTTATTAGTCAGGTATTCATCGACTAGATAATCATAATAAGAAAGTGACAAATATGAACGACGCGTGATCTGTATTATTTCGTTGTCTTGTAGTGGTCATTAATAAAATAAAATAAAATCATGCATTTTTTAATTTCTGCAGTCAATAGTAGTCGAGATTGATGTTTCCAAATATGGGGGGAATATACTGAATCAAAAAGAATATATGGCTCTTTCTTCTTTTTCTAAAGAGAAATAACATATATCATTCCTTTAGACACGCTTACAAAAGTTCACTATTCAGCAATTGTATGAAGAAGCCATGAAAAAGAGGGTACCGTGTTGAGTGCTAACTGGGCTCATGCTATTGATTAATGAGGCAAATGTGATTATGAAACTTGTTTTAATAAGAAATGGAATGTGTAAGCATGAAGATTTTATCAAAATACAAATGAGTTAATTAAAATAAGTAATTATAAAAGAAACTTAAAATCACGAAAAAACAAAGAATGCTAAGTCACTCAACTCAATTGACAGCTCTACTCAATCATGTTTTTATCCCGAAATGAGCAGTGCTCTCAGATTGTTCTTTTTGATTCGCAATAGTACAGTACATGGCAGTAATTTAATCATATGATTTGATGTTGCATGTTGAACCCAATGAATTTGGACGTATAAACTGTCAAATTATCAATGCTGATAAACATAAAAACAAATCTGCTAACATTCCCCCTAAATTTTGTATTTAGATTGAAACCTGTCCATAATTTTATTGGCACACACATCCTAGTAGATTAATTGTTTATAATTGAGAAAACAATCTCACCATGTCATGTTATTTGATAAGACTTATATCATGCATGATCTGTCTTGAAAAGAATGCCTTGGCCGATGGCCATAATAAGAGAACAAAGAATCAGCAAAACTAGAGCTACCAAGCAAACAAACAAAAAAATCCAACTTCACGTACACTCGAAAGAACAAAACGAGAACCATAAAAAAATATTGAATGTTACCATAACAAAATTTATATTAAACACATATGAATACAAGGAAAGGACCTATTTACTTGAAGAGTAAGAATAACTTTGTATAAGTATTAAATTTTATCAATTCAATAGCTGAATAATGTGATTTTATCTTAAAATTATAAATGTTTTTATGCTTTTATTCAGTTATGTGTTGCTTCGTTATTAAATATGTTTAACTCTTATTGTAATTATTTCAAAACTTGAACATATGCTAATATATAATCTGTTATCGAAATAAAATATTTTAGACTATGTAGAAAATTCAAAATTAAAATAAAAATATATTTTATATATTATATTATTTGACCATTTCCGTAAGAAAAAAAAATTGCATATTGTAGCATGGTAAAAGCCAGTTACTCACCTTTGGCCGGCACAAACACAATCCCATTCCCAGCACTGAAATCAGACCCTGGATTGTACCTCTGCAGCAGCTCCGCCGGCACACCAGATTCCGCCGCAACCGCCGGCAAGCTCTCACCGACCCTTAGCGGATATGTTGCAAACAAGCCATAGTCCTTGGACACACGTTTATCTCCACAGGAACAGTTAATGGTGACATTGATCTTCACGTTGTTAGGTATGTCCGTGGGTGCATAACTGTTCACCCTGCTCACCCACTCCACAGTAGTGAGGTTTGAGAAAGCAACCTGAGCAATGATAGTGTATGTGTCACCGTATTGTGTTGTGTAGGAGAAAGTGTGTCCTAAAAAGTCACCGTTCAAGCATTCACATGAGAAGGGCACGTTGATCCTTGTTTGGCTCCGAATAAAATCCGCGTTTTTGACACTAGGGTTGTACTTGAGAATCTCCGAGGCTGGCTTGCCGAAGATGTTGCTAATGTAAGTGAGGTTTGTGCCTGGCCACACGTAATAGGAAGCTAGTGCAAGGTTGCAGCCAGAACTGCAGCTAGCTTTGGCTTTTTTGGTGATAATAAGCAACAAGAGAACGAAAAGGTAAACAAAGAAAATATGGGATGGTTTTGTGTTTGGTTGTGTGGTCATTTTGTGCTGAAGGGGGTGGAAAAGGGTTTGGAGGAATATGAGGCTAGTGTTAGGGGTCATTTGCTAGAAGGAAGAGGGCTAAGAATTTGGGTTGTTTTAGATCATCAATATTGACGTCAAAGTTGTGTTCTACAAAGTTGGACGGTTCTTCTTTTCCCTCTTATTATTGTTTATTTGTTTATTTTTGTTGATATTATTTTATTTCTTTTGGAACATTGCCATGTTCAATTTAAAATTATGGAGATTACGTGAAGAATGTGAGTTCCCAAGCTTCACCTGAAAAGGGCGTGGAGAGTGACTCCAAATGGGCAAGTCTCAAATTTTTAAAGGTTTAAAAAGGTTACAATGTGAAATATAATATATAAATAAAAGAATTATGTCACTTCTATAATATGCCATGAAAAATTGCATTTTATAATGAAATGGAGATGGTGCAAGCTATTTTAGAAATAAGAAATAGAGTTTAATTTTAATACATCGATAATATAATAAATTTTTATATTATTATTTAATTAAAACTTTTTATTTGTATAACCATCTAAGTAGTGGAAAAGATATTCAACCATACTTATTGATATAGTAATATATGATTAAATAATAATGTAAAAATTTTTTTACAATATTAGTGTATTCAATTTTATTATTATTATTATTATTATTATTATTATTTTATTTCCATAAAATCACTGATATCCGAACCTTATTATCAAAAACTTGGCTAATCCAGCCTGATTCGAAAAAAATTCTTGAAGGGAATAGCAATCTCCCAACAAAAATTTTTCTATACTTATAGGTCAAACTTGAGACCTCTAATTGATAGTATATTTACCAAGATTCTAAAAATCGGACCGGATATTGAATCGGACAAGCTACTGTTTTAAAAGTTTAATTGGTTTAATCAGAGGTTCAACCGGTAATATATTATGCGATAAATAAAAATGATCAAAAAAATTTTAATATGATAAAAATAATTTTAGAGATCAAAATTACTACATTAAATCATATTAATATAACTAATACAAGTAAAGTATTAAGTTTCATATTATTTAGATTTTGAATTTTTTATTTTTAAAGCTACTATAAAATATTCAAGAAGTCCTATAGTGATTAGAATAAAAAAATTTTACTCTTACGACTTCTATAAATAATATCTATGTATTATTTTTTCTTATATTTAATATATTTATTATCTCTAAGCTCTTTTTTAAAGAGTAAGAGATATAGTAATTTTTGGTTAGGCCAACCAAACTATAATTTTGGCCTTTTTTCATCATAATGAAATAGTTAATTTCACCATTGATTATCAAAAAAAATATTTTTTTACTTTTTTTTCAAAAAAAAAAAATCACTTGACGAATAAAACCGGTCCAATTTAGCTGATTTAATACTGATTTTTGGATAGTGCAATTTTTTAGATGCAGCTAGACCAGATACTTGGTAAGTTTCTTATTCAACTGGTCGGACCGGCTGGGCAAGTCCGGTTTCTAGAACAATGATGTTTACTCGGCAGAAGATAAAACTAATAGACAGTATGACTATTGACGAATATACACATAAAGCTTCACCTTTTTGTCTTGAAAATAAAGTGAGGAGAACACGAAAATGACAGGAATATATAAATTAAGATAGTACAATACATGCATTGATAACCATTACCAATTAATTTCTGTCCCAAAACAAATCATTGAAGTTTAAATCGTTGCTCTTAGGATGTCGTCTAATTTTTGTTCATTATTCAACCAGTATTCTGGACCCTTTTAAGAGTAATTAATGTGACAGAAAAATGAAGAAGAAACGGAGTATTCTGGACCCTTTTAATCGGTTGGAACTTGGAAGGTTAAGGGAAAAAAATGCGCGCACACATTTGAGTACCAAAAAGGTACTCGTATAAGTACTTACAAACATGTTTATCTGTGTCCAAAACGTGTGATTCAAGACCTTCTCCTTCAATTCATGGCTGGAATAGTGGGTTCCACTTTGGATGTAAAGTTACCCACTTTTCCACATAAGCTCAAAGATATTTGTTTACGTGGATTGAAGCATGTAGATATTTTCTCGATTTCGAGAGACCATAACCCACCATAGTGTATTCTGCATTTCACTGCTTGGTCCTCTCCAAAATTGAAACCCTTTTTTCAATTCGCTGCACAAGTACTGTTAGCTATGGAATCCTGTGCAACTCTATCACTTCCTCAGCTTCCTTTTGTCTACCCTTCGATGCCCAGCAGCAGCAAAGTTTACCCTTTTGGGCCTTGCAAGAGAAGGAGCTCTCAATCCACACGCTTAAACTGCAGTAAGATGTTTGTACCCGGTGGGTTATAACTCTCTCTTCCTCTTTGTCTTGGGTAGTGTTTTCCTTTCCCTGTGTATTTCATTGCATAGTACTCATAATATGTACTATCCTATGTTATGCTGAGATGCAGGATTCGGAGAAGCGTCACCAGAAGCAAAGGCTGCTAATAATCTCCACAATTTCTTTAACTACACTGCAGTTAAGATTGTTGCTGCTCAACTTCAGGTTCCTCCTCCTTTGGCGCTTTCCGCTAAGGCATTTTTTGGTTTTTGTTTGTGTTCTTCTTGCTTGTGTTGAGTAATGAAACTAAAGAACTGGCTTATTGCCAACTTTGAACGTCTATTGCTTTCTGTTGCCAAACTTCAAGAACTATTTTATACAAGCGAGCATCGTATATTCTTATTTACTATCTACAAGCAAATTCAGTTTTTGCATTCTTCAAACTATTTAAGTGAATTCATGTTGACAAATATTGCTCCTTAAATCTTAATGTGCCAATTAGGAAAAAAAAAAAAAATATATATATATATATATATATATATATATATATATATATATGGTAGATTCAATTTCAGTTTTGAGGATTTTTTTTTTGGTCAAGAATTTTGTGGACTGCAACATGCTAAAATTAACTAGTAGGACTGGGCTTAAATACCCTTTTATACCCCACAGTTTCAGACCTTTCTAAAGGCAAGAGAGATTGATATTTGTACTCAGGATTTTAAACATCATATGGATATTTGGGGGTTGATGTATAAATAATCAACTATTGCAATTATGTGAATGTAGTGAATATGATAAGATAACTAATAATGGATGTAAATTTATTTTATCATTTTCACTAAAAAAATTGAAATTTTCAGTTATTAACACATATTTTTCTATATATTTTCATAGTTAAACTCATCAATAATGTAATTAAAATTATCAGTTATTTACACATAATACACTAAATGTCTAAATGATGTCACGAAAATGGTATTCAAATAATAATATTTTTTTAATCAATTGTCAATGTGGCAGGAGGATGATAATAATAATAATAATAATTTGTGTTTTATGGATTCCAGTTGGTGCACAGTTGTGCAGTTTTCAAATAACTAAACTTAGGTTAGTTTTGAGAGATTTAAGCAATTTGCACGAATTTATACATTCAAACTTAAGTGAAACCATTTGAGAGAGAGAGAGAGAAGCAGTTGTGCACTGCAGTTTAATTAAAAGTTACTGGCATAAAACATTTTATTGTATTAATTAATTAATTATATTCATTGGACCATAATCACATATCTTATTTGATTCTTTTAAGAATATCATCTGTCGATAATGATTTCCCTGAGCAGAGCTATAATCGCGAAGCATATCAAGAGCTAATGGAATTCCTGAGTAGACACCCGTTGAATGATGGTGACAAGTTTTGTGCCAGTATGATGAGAGAATCATCAAGACATAGGAACTTAGGTAAGGACATTTACCAAGCTACCCAATCCTTGATCGATGTCTAATATCTAACCTCACAACCTTTTTTTTTTTTTTGTGGTGATTGAATGATCGAAATCTTCCAAAATCATGTCGTGTGGCTCTGGCATGTTCAAGAATAGCCCTACGCATAATGGAAGTAAGTACATTGCTTGTTATTATTTGCTTTTCCATGTTTCCCTTATTAACCAAGTTCTGATTTGAGTACTATGATGAATTATTATAGGTGCGATCAGCATACTGCAAAAATGATTTTGAATGGGACCAACTGAAGCGCCTAGCTTTTAAGGTTTGTAATTCAAGAACTTTTTCTTATATTCAGAAAGTTGATCATGCTTAAATGTATTCAATTCAACGTCCCCTATAAACAAATGCATCTGATTGTTTATGCCTTTATTTTCTTGTAGATGGTCAATGAATCCAACACGAGGCTTATGAGGGATTATGTCTTAGAAACCAGTCCTGCTGAAAGTGAAACTGAGAAGTGAATTGTTCCTGCAGCAATGCACTAGCCCCTTCATTCCCTCTGATCGAACAGGAGGAGATGGGGCATTGTAACACAAATACCTATTTGTATGTACTAGAAAGAACTCGTCTAAATAGTTCTCAATGAACTCTATACGGCAGTTATACCGAAGTTATGATAAGATAGATCGAATTAGATCATATACGGTTGGACTAGTCTGTAATACGAATTGATATTCAACAGAATATATTGTTAAAGCCTCCATAGCTACTTGTGACTCTTGGAGAACCCTAACTCCTCGCTCCCTACAAAATAAGACAATTTCAAGCTGATATAAAAACATCTTATTCCAAGACAAGAAATCCCGTTTTTAACGCGAGACTCTACAGAAAGCTTTGGCCAAATTGAGTGTAACCAATTCTCCTACATCTGAAAACACTAAAGAGCGATGAAACAAGCAACAACTATTAACTCTCATGTTCAAGGAACATTTTGCTCTATAACAGTTTACATTTCATGATCTGAAACCAACACCCAAATTCAATTTGGGTAGCGGTAGCACACTGTTCACTATGAGATAGGGTCTGTTGTCAGTATAGTACAACGAATATACATCATATAATTTTACTGTATAGCTTGAGGTTTACCAAGCCAAGCATGAACTATTTATCATAGCCTTCTCCAATGTACCTTTCGAGTAAGAGTAGCCCCCCCATCATCTTCGACGGTATGAAAAAATAACGTAGGGAAATTTAGCGAGCTGTCCCCTATCATATTTTACCACAGTATTGGGTTAGGTATGCAATCAGGTAACTTTAATTATCTGTACAGAAATTATCAACATTTGAAGATACAAGGATATTTCTAGACTTAAATGCATCCGTTCCAGTTTTTGATAGAACCTTCCAGTTATAAACCGAGCAAGCAGACCTCACGATTTCTTGTCACTCTATGACTGCAAACAATAGCAAAGACATTAAGATAGACAAAGAACGGCAATGCTTAGCAATAAGGTTGTCTGATGTCAATAAGCATAGTTTCCACACCATATGAATATATGATCTTAGTGTGTTAAAAAATAATAATAATAATCATAATAACCTTTATCTTACATCAAACTTGAATTGACATTAAGCAGAAGCCATTACCTCAACACAGCGATGGAGATCACTTGAGGCATGAATTTCGCCATTGCTGAAGTATGAATGAGCATACTCTTCTATGTGCTCCAGACTGCAATTAGGTGTCATCAGCAGCATATACTTCAAATTTGATCAAGTGAAGTGAAATTTGAAATTGAATTCATCTTATCAAATCCATCCATACATGCATGCTAATAACACAAGTAACCCATAAAAGCATAAAATGACAGGTACAGTATTGTTCCTTTTATTGGTAAGATTTTTTTCCCCAACTTCACCAACAGAACCATGGTATTTCTCTAAGCCGTCAGCAAGGCCCAAGAAGTAACTGACAGCATAAACATAATGGTGCGTATACTTAGGTAAGAACAAAAACAAGCTCCAGAATTTTAAGAAAAGATTACCTATAGACATAATTCACCATGATGCCTGCACTTTGAGAAAGGCCTTTCCCAGATCGGTCTGCCATCCAGTTTATTCTTTCAACCATCTATTCAATATTAAGAAGCAAAAGTCATTCATCCCAATTTACTCAAATTACAACCAAGGTTATTTGTGGCCTAGGATATAGATTTGCTTCATGAAACTCCCACTTTTGTCATACAAATTATAGAGAAATAAATGCCCGGAAAATAACCATACAATGTCTGCAGTGAAAAAGCCATCCAAGATGTCAAAACATATTACAGAGCATCATGCACTATATAGAAACTATTGGTTTCACAGTGGAAATGTCATTGCCAATAACACAGAAGTTTATTAACTGTGTATTACACTTAGACATACCGCTCCATTTTGCAAGTGAAAATTTGCTACAGAGTCCAAAGCTTTTCCTCTTTTCTTCTCTTGCAGAAGGTATCTATAATACAAAAAAGTATTACCATGAATAATGAATTATAGGTATAGCTGCTTAGCTCAATGCAACTCTAATATGGCTTTGTTTTATTCCCCATATTGTTTGCAATACCTGGCACATAAACGCAACAAAGGGGATTTTAACACTGACAGACGTTCTGGCGAGTGGATCCACGTATAGGATGTAGAAGTAAGCAAGTTGAACATCACTTCCATTCCGGTTTTTCCCATGGCAACATCTCTAAAACTCATATTGATGTTAGTCAGACAAAAGTAACACTTGAAACAAATGAGGGGAGCCAATAGATGTTACTCAATGTGTTACAAACATTAATCAACATCACTAATAGCCCATGCATGTAAGGAAAGAAATTTATGTGTGCTACCTCTGGGATACGAGGACTATTTACAATAACAACAAAGGATCAGAGAAGGATCAAATATGATGATCATTGAGTTGGAATAGGACATCTTTTCATTGCATAAAAACTATTTTTTCTCTTTTCAATATATAATAGGGTATCCATTTTGCTTACCATTAAAGGAAAAACAAAGAAAGCACAAAAAGAGAGAGAGAGAGAGAGAGAAAGCTAGTGTAATGCAGTTATTAGGACAGTTTAATTGATGGTAATATAAGACTGCCATATAAGTAACTGGCGGAGATGCAAAATAATATCCAAGAATAGCACAATTTAATCCAATAGCCAGAGCTTTAGAATGAATATGACGATAGAACAGTATGTAGCTTACTTGGATAAACTCATAAGCGCTTCTTCTTCTTCTGGTTTAAGTATGTTCTCATAGAAAGTGGAACTGGATCCCTCAGTAAGTGTCGGTGACATGTCTCCTTCAGCAAGCTTTGTTTGAGATGCCAACTTGGATAAGAGCCACTGCATGAATCCTGGGATGGGACTGAGAGTTGCAAAGGTCTACAAGCAAAAATTGCTCAGCAATGCTAGATGTGGGAGGGTACAAGTAAATTTAATACATAAGATAGAAGTATCCTGGGAGACACGGCATTTTACAAGGAATTTTCATAACATCAAAATGCCAAATAACTATTGGAATTTAGCATATTACTTTCAGATTCTACTCTACTAGAATGATGGAATCAAGACGTCAATTTGAGAGAATAGTCTTAATGGCAAATTGCCATATATGTCTAGTTCTAGCATTGTTTTGAGAACAGAGTCCACAAATCTACGGCTTTGAGAGGAGGAAGAAAGTTTAACGGCTAGGATTTAAAGAATGAAACCAGAAACTCGTACTAGTGTACTGGGAAAAGTTCCCCATCAAAATAGAAAAGTAAAAGATGACCAACACACTTCTTGTTGTGGACAATACCATTCTCATATCCCCCCCCCCCTCTCTTCCCAACACAAAAAAAAAAAAAACCCAAATTATGATTTAAAAAACTTAAGATAGAATGATGCTATGCTTTCTCAAATTCCATGAAGCAATAAATTTCATTTGGCTCTGCTTCTCAAATTCAGAGGGGTCCATGACATCTGTAAAATACTTACAGAAATGTGTGGCATCTCTCTTTTCACCAGCGTTATAACACGTTTGATAAGAAACTTTCCTAAGTTGATCCCTGATAAGCCAGGCTGCAAAATTCAGAATTACAGAATTATGCCAATAAGAGGTAAAACTACCTCCAGAATTATTTTCTTCAAGGAGTCAGGAGGGGAAGAAACTGACAGCAGTATAGACAGAAGACCAAAAAGATCTAATGTGCAAACATAAATAAAACAAATCAGAGAACCAAAAAGGGAAATTAAATAAATAGTAGCGATAAAATGTCAGTCAGACAAAACGCCCAAGAACGAGGCACAGCTCAGTTCTCACTAAGAATGATCCTACTGAGCATCACCATAATATAATTACTAAAGTAGCACATCCATTTTCCACAAGCATTAATTTTCACTATTTTTATAATACAGGCATACCTGAGTTGATGATATAGAGTAGAATAATGCACATGTTGCCTCGCTTTCAGGTATAGGAGGACTATCCCACAAAACTTCCTGTGACACAAAAAAATTTCAGTTAAACAAAAAGTACCCCAAAAACGGTTGGTTAAGTCCAAACAAAATTACCTGAATAGTCTGTGCCACATTCTTCAGCAGTGCAACTTCAATAAAAATTAGTGGTTCACCTGAGCAAAAACATGAAACCAGAAACACATTAAAATTTGGGAGCGAGTCTATTTTTTGTTAAATCTGAGAACAGGCCGATAACTACAATATCATCAACCACTGAAATTCACTGGGTCACACAGCATAAAAACAATCATGTATGAAGTGTAGACTATAGAAAACAGCAACACCAAATTTAGTTTTTTAATTTACTTGTCATGAGAATAATGAAATACGAGTGTACTGCCCATGTAATACAATCACCGGTTAGCAACCATTGTTCTATGAGTTTTGTTGTCGCTAACTTGGTAAGCTCAAGCAGGCTCATAATCTTCAATTTTGGTGAAAACAATGACCACTAAGCTAAGGTATTAATTAAAAATTAATTATTAAGCACCACTATAAATTACAAAACTGTTACAACAAATGTCAGTTGTAGCATTATCAGATAAGCTTATAGATTATATGAAAAACTTTGGCTATCATGCATCATTGGTAAAGTCTTTCGAAAAGACATCATCCATGACAACTCAATTGTTATCAAGCTATTAAAAAATTAAATTGACGAGAAGCCAAACAAAAACGAACATAATGGATAAGATATAGCCAAGTAAAGAATTATCTTTCAGTAACCAACTGTTAGAAGAACTGACCAGGAATTGCTGGATGTAAATATCCAAAACAGCAACGGCCAATTCCCAGCCTTCTCTTAAGATCTAGAAGGTTACTAATAGGATGCACAGCCTACACAAGATATTGAAAATTATGCACACAATGGAAGATAAGAGCTACATTAAATGACAATTCAATAAATGAAAAGGAGAAAGGTACCTCATATGCAACAATTTTCTCTAGCAGAGAAGCGGGATCGTCCCATGTAATTTGGTGAAGCTCTAAGGCAGCAGGACTAAGCCACATACTCAGTTTTTCCTTTAAATAAGAATCTAATGCTCTCAAAGAAGCAATATTTTCCTCTCTGTATAGTGGAAGAATGGAATCATCATTTTCAAAATCTTGCAAAAGCAAAGTTGAAATCTTGTCTTATCTTTCTTTTATCTTTTCCCCAAGGAAGCATGTTTTGAGCATAGTTACTTAAACTCATTAGTATTGTCAATTTATTTTATTTTAAGGATAGCAAAAGCCTTATGCAGAGACTTGAAGGATAATCTGAATTATCTAACATAGAATCCACTAAATTTAAAAGAAGCAACAAGCAACTAAGCTTTCTTCTATTTGCCCCTGCTGTCATTTCAAGATAAGTAAATTAGAGGAAACAGAGACACAGTAAAATTGTTCAAAATTAAATCATTCAGCATAAGCCATAACCTTACGCGAGAATAGATAGGATATCTGCCCGAAGGATGGATAAGAACCTCAACCCTCCCGGATGAGTGTTGAGACGCTCAAAGAGAACTTCATAAACTGGCTTAAGCGCATGCCTCAAATTTCGCTCAATGCGATAGAAAGAAGAAAACAAGCCTTCTTCAGAGCCACTCACTTGAGCTTTATCTGTTAACCCAATTAATCTTTTCACAACACAGTTTTGAAAGTAATAACGCAGAGAGTTGCACACACAAAATCACTCACCAGCAGGAAGTTCGAGTGCAAGGTACTGTTTTATCAGTTCACGAACCTGCAATCTATTGAGATCATACTCTCTAGCAAGGACTAGGAGCAGCTTGTGACGGTTTTCATGAGAAAGGCTAAAATAACCCTACATTATTACCAACTTATGAAATTGAATAAGCAATTGATAATTAGAGAATTGAATAAAGAAAGTTTCATTGCCACAAAATCTAAGATCAGATTACCTCTTCAAAGTTATTAAGCACATCATCTAGAACTTCCGTTTCGTTCATTGATATGGCAGTGTCCATCGAGGCACGGACACGCATAAAGTCTCTACAAACAAGTCAAGATGACACAGAGAAGAAAATATTGAACACATAGAAAATGTAATCAAACGAGTTTTAGTCTATCCTATTAAATCATCCTCCTGACACTTATGAACAAGTATTGCAACATCAAGCCTTGCCCCATTAAGTGGAGTCAGCTACGTGGATCTAACAATGCTATAGCATACTTGTAAAAAATATTACACAAAACAATAAATGAATTCAATATCTTGACAACACAAAAAGCATCCAATGGTTTCTTCATTTAGTAATAAGGACTTAGAGAATTACTCATTATCCAAAATATAAGCTGTAATCATAAAATACAAATTTCAAGTAAGTGAAAAGAAACTAGCAACCTCTCAGAATTGCCGGTGCCATTAGGAGCTGAATTTCCTTCTCCTGAAGCACTCCCAGCTGATTGGCCTTCCCGGGAATTCTGGTGCTGCATTTGGTTCACCGCGTTCTGTTATGCATTCACCACAACCCAAGAAACAAAGAAAGTCAAAAAGAATCAAAATAAAACCAAAATTACGCGCAGAATCGAATCAAATCGAATTTCTTAGAAAAATCGAATCAAAGACAAACTCCACAGAGGTAAATTACAAGAAGTAAATAAATAAAGGTGAAAATTAAGAAATGAGATAACTGACAATTAGAGGGAGAGGAGAGAGAGAAAGGTTGGAATTATTGTTGGGCCTCATTCTGGCGCGCATCAAAATGGACAAAGCTTTCTTGCTCATTGGTTTTTCTCTCGGTATTTATATCGCGAAGCGAATGCGCTTGTGTCAGTGCGCTTCCAAATCGAAAATCAATTTGCCGGTACAATCAAACTAACCACCTTTCTCTTTATCTTTTGGATTGTTTCTTACAACATACATTTATTTTTGTGCTTTTTCTCATTTCCACGTGATTCTGATTGTTGCTTGCAATTGCAATCCATCCCCGACGTTTTCTTTATTTGCTTTGGGTCCACCATTAACATCTCCTTGAAGAAACTGATGCATACTAGTTTCTCTTTGTTTTTTTTTTTTGTCAGGTTGCAGACTAGCTGACTCGGCGTAGTTCTTGCATGTTGGGCTTCTAGGTTCAGACCCAATTCAAGTTTTGGGCTCCGGATTTGAGTACAATTTGACCCAAATCCAAATGTGGAAGAACCAATTATAACCGTCACATCGTTGACCCAAAAAAAAAAAAAAAAACCCTTACTCCTCACATCCGACCAAAAAGAAAGAGTTCAAATGTGACCTAATTGTCAGAATCTTTCAACGGGGCTAGAGGGAGAAAGAATGAACATGTGAAAATCAAACCCCTAGTTCAACACCAATAATTCCTTAACACAAGAATTAAGGGGGATGACATTTGAAAAAAAAATTAATACTTATCTATAAATATGTTTACTTAATTTTAAATAATTAATTATATCACTTTATTTATATCACGAATAGTGATAGAGGAACGCGTTTTTTGCAACGCATACGAAAAAGGTGATAAATACGACAAAAATATTTGGATAATAGGTCTCACATAATTATTGTTATTTTTATTCAAATTTTTTTCAAAAAGTTACCAGCATATTATTGAAAAATACTAATAAATTTTTGGATAAAAAAATAAACAAAAGTAACAATAATTATATGAGATTCATCATCCAAGATTTTTATCATTTTACTCATTTTTTTCGTATATATTATGTACTACATTGCAAAAGATACGTCCCCAAATAT
The DNA here is from genome assembly GCA_031439595.1 of Pterocarpus santalinus. NCBI lineage: Eukaryota > Viridiplantae > Streptophyta > Magnoliopsida > Fabales > Fabaceae > Pterocarpus > Pterocarpus santalinus. Next base: position 59,625,988 of record CM062530.1, read on the forward strand.
TTTTTTATGTAATAATGCATAAATTCAACCAAAAAATTATTAAAAAAAAGTTTAATAAATTTACAAATTCTTACAATTTAACCTAATTTTTAATTAAATCTTTATGTTGAATAAATTTTTATAATCAAATCCTTGAAATAACCTTACTTTTCACAATCTTTTAAATATTTTTAATAATTTAATACGTCCCAGCACAATTTTGTTAGCTAAAACAAAAACTTATTCAATTGGATCAAAAGTTTTGTAAGGATAGATTATTTTAGAGATTGATTATAGAAATTTATTCAATATAAAAATTTAATAAAAAAATTAAATTATAGAGACCCACAAAAAAATATGGTTAAATTATAAGAATCTAACGAATAATTATGGGAAAAAAGTTTATGAACGGTTTTGTACTATGCTGTGATTACTGTTTGCACTTTGCAGTCTTGCATTTTTTTAACGGAATGGGCTCCTTCCTAATAACTTGACTCTGCACTAGCTTTGAATACAATGTTTCTTTTATACATTTATGCATAAAATGAAAGATCCAAAATTTACATTTATGCATTTTTGCGTCTCCCACTTGTTTTTGTAAATATATTAACATGTTTGAATTAATTTAAACATATATAAAATGTAAATTTTAATTATGTTTAAATAAAAATATATAAATAATAAAAATGTTAAAATATAAAATTTATTAATACATAAAATTATATTTTTTATTATGATAATTCTTTTTATTTTAAAATATGTGGACATGAATTATTCATAATATATACTAAAGATTATTTTATAAAAATATAAAAGATCAATTTCAATTTATTTGATAGTACTAAAGGACTTGAGAATGGGGGTTAAATTAAGTTTTTAGTTAACTAAAACTTTTTCTGCATACTTAATACACAATTCAAAAGGTTCACATGACTAAATTTTTTAGTAAATAGTAACTAGAAATCTAGTAAGTTTCCATCAAATTTAGTTATCAAATAGCTCGAAATATAAGTAGAATATATTTTCAAATTATTATAGCAATACGAATTCAGATTTAATATATACAACTCAAAAAACAGGAGCGTAAAGAGTAAGGGACAAAAGAGCTTACACCAAAAATTTATACTGATTCGATCTTCACAATTTGGAATCTACATCCAGTCCCCACAACCTTATAGAATTTTTCACTATAAGTATTCTTTGTACAACAAATCTTTCCAAGTTCTATCACACTTTCACTCAACCTTGAGCTATTATTTTCTCACCAATTAAGAGACCTCTTTCAGTGTTTTATATATTTGTATACCTCACAAGATTCCTCTCTTCTCTTAAGCTTAACTCATTTGAGTTACAATAGATTCAAAATACAAAATGAGAAGAAGAAATATTGAGTATAAGAAATACAAAACTCACAAGAGGGTTTATGAAGAACTTAAGTCACATAGACTATGTCACAAAGACACTAAACTAAGTTTAGAAAACAAGTATTTACAAAAGCTTCGGCCCGTGCAAATGACTTGGGCTCCACCCAAGAGTTCTGAACATTTGGGAGATTTCCAAGAGTCCAATGTGTTGTCATTTCATGCTGCCAGATATTGTCCATTATGCCATGACTTTTTCTTTTTCATGGAACAAGTCAATTTGTTCTATTTCATTTTTCAGTTAAGTTACTTTTGAGCTCATACTTTTTGCATTCCTATCCTAGTATTAAACAACCTAGGAGAATACAAAAGATGTTGCAGTTTCTAATGTTATAACCGTTGAAAAACTGCATCCTTTAGTCAACACTTTGGATATTATGCCTTGAAGTTTCAAACTTAGCAGTGGCTTAATCTACTAATTCGTTAGTAGATTTTACTTTAGGTCCTTCATTTCTAGCTGCTGAAATATATAGTTCCTGCATTCACAAAAAAAGAACCTTTCTAAGATCAAGTGCTTAGAACTTTTAATACATAATTTGCATCATCATTAATAATACAATCACTATAGATCCAACAGTATTCAAATATTAAAATATTTTTATTGAAATGTTATCACTTAAAAAATTTCTGCAATATTATTTTTATTCTTTTTTTGCTTTTTAACATAAATACACTAAAATTCTCTGTTATCATTAATTATTAAATTTCACTATTCTCTCTTTTCATTAAAACTCTATTCTACTATTCTTTTTTCTTCTTAAATTGTGCCATTATAAATTGTTGGATTGAAGAAATTAATGCTAAGAGACTAGTGTAAGAATAGTTTTACTCTTACATTATGTTATTTGATGTTGTCTCATATGATAATATATCTAATTAGTCAATGATGTAATAAATTTTCCATCAATAATGTATTAAAGACAAATTTATAAAAGATTAATACTACATAGTCAAAAAAATATTGCCAAAATATTCTCCAAAAATAATGAAAATGAAATAAAGTGATATGATACACTTATTCAGTCAATAGTCAACAAGTATATCACATCATTCTAGCCAAATTTTATGACATTTTAGCATTTTCCCATATGCTTTTTTGTGAACATGTATTTGTGTCATGTTCATCTTCAATAAGATCCCAAGTTCAAGTCTTGTGGATAGAAGGAAAAAAAAACTCTTATAATAGGTCGACCTAACTTGAGTCAGATTAGTTTGATGAGATTCAAATATTTGTCATTTAGACAAAATAAATATCTAAATTACAAGTGATATCATAAAAGTTGTGTTTAAAAACATTAAATGTAGGAAACAGTTTCATCTAATTTACTTTGACATAGAAATTTACTTTTATGTTTGAAAGTTGGAATTTATTATGAAAACTAGAATTTAAATTAACTTGTAAATTAAGTTTTATTTTTGGAACATATTAAGGATGGACTGAATTGGTGTTATGTTAGCAATTTCTTTTATTACCTTTATTTAGGATAGGTTAAATGACTTAATGGAGAAGGATAAACATATGAATTTCAATAATTAAAAATAAAATCAAGTCAAACTTAATAAATTCCAACTAAGTTTGAATAAATTTATATTTACACACAATTAAAATTTTAAAAAAAATCAAAATCAGATTAATTTTTATTATATAACTTATGGAACAAAAATAATTACTTTAAAAAAATGTAGTTCTTTCATTTTCTTGGTCAAGGGAGGGGAATTAAGTGCGGATGAGGGGGAAAAAGGTGAAGGTGATTTAAAGGAATCGAACCGCTCTCCAATCTTATGAGGCAATATGATTAATCATTGATGTCAAATCGTGTCCATATATGAATAATCATTTTACCCTTATAGCAAATATACCCTTAAGTAAGAAATATTATAGGTATATTTGTTTCAACTTTTAAAAAATGTAATTATAATATCAATGTAATATTGCCACTCTAACCATTACTTTTGGGTTGAATTTGTGTCAGTAATTTTTATGCTAAAAAGGTTAAATATTATGGCACTTAATATAAAAGAAAAATTTGGGATACATTTTAAAATTGAAATGATCAACTTTCATGGCATAAAATTTATCTAGGAGAATTAATAATAATTTCCCTAGAATGCTTAGATTTATTTTTCTTGTATTTTTTGAGGTAATTATTATGAAAGTGAAACAATTTTAATGCTATAATAATGATATGGTTGGATAATAATTTGAAAAAAAAAATACTTTTCTTTAAAATGGATTTTTTAATTTTTTTTAATCCTCAACCTCTATAAATACGTGTGTGCTTCAATCTTTTGGCAACACTGTAGGCTACACAGAAACATTTGATCAACTAATCTAACCCATCCTCATACACCTAAGTCTAGATACTATCGTGACGCCAGAAAAGATGAAGAATCAACTAACGTCGACATTTCTCATTGTCTTGCTTGTTGTTCTCTCCTTAGGCTCTGGTATGTACTACTGCAATGCTTATACTTGCAATATGTTCATGAAATAAAATTAAATGTATATTCGTGTTTTATTGGTGCAGATCGTGGATTAGTAAAGGCAGAATCTGCGAACGGTCTTTGTGAAGCGAAAGAACCCATCACTAATTGCGTTCAAGTGAATTGCTACATGTTGTGTGATAGGAAGTATTCAAATGACTGGGGGCGTGCAAATGGTTACTGCTATGATGCTTCTACTTGCATTTGTTATTACCCGAACCCAAACTGCTCCCAGCATTGATTTGCTAGCTTCCTAATGCCTTTCTCCTTATTAGCATCAAATAAACTAATAAGCTGTTAGCTACGAGCATGAAGGAGTAATGGAGTATGTATTGATCTATATATATATATTATAGTTCTTAAAGTATCTGATCTTAGTCATACTCAAAGAATTAGATTAGGACCATTTGCAAAAATTTTGGTTTTACTTTCTAATTTTTTTTATTTTTTGATTTTAATTCAAATATTTCTAAAAATTTTGCTTTTAATCCCTACTTAAATATAGGAAGGGTGACGTGACTATCCATCATCCTTGTTATCCCTCAACGAAGACAAATTAGTAGTAGATATTAAAACCAAAATTTTTTGAAATATTTGAACTAAAAGCAAAAAAAAAAATTTAAAGATTAAAATCAAAATTCACTAATTTTATGCGAACTAAAAGCATATTTAAGTCAAAACATAAAAACAAAAGTCATACTCAAATGAGAGAGATTTTGTTTATTTGCTAACTTTCTAGTTGAGTTTTTCTTAAGTGGCATCAAGTGACTTGCCCCTGTTTTTATTTTAAAAAAAAACACGTAGTTTACTCCGTTTAACTTTATATTATATGTAATTTATCCTCTAAAATTTAAGAAAGTGCAATTTACTCTATTAAAGTGGTTTTTAAAATACTGTTAATATGATTAATAGAAGTATAGAAATCACAAACCAACCTAATTGTATAACATTTTGGCCTTAATTTCTCAAATGTTGAAATTTAAAAGTTAATCAAGAAACAAAATAAGCGAATTTTTTACGCCTATTGATTGGGCTCAATTTTATGAGATTACATGTGAAACAAGTGTCCATGATGCGACATGCCACAGCTTGGATGCTCATGTGGACAATGCCAGTTTTCTTTTCCTCTCCCCTGCCAATGTTTGTCGTGATAGTCTTAGGCATGTAGGACCAAATACACTTAAGCAATTTGACAACGGAAAAAAGCCCAAAATGCCTCAAATAAGGGGTTATCAAGGATGAGTCATGAGAGACAAGAAGCATGAAAGATTAAGGGCTCCAAATTCTTCAATTTTTCTTCCGTGAACTCTCACCGACAATCATGGAGGAGCGCTCAAACAACTCCAGATTCATAAAATATGAGAAATTTAAAATGGAATCGGGCAGAATTTAAGAAATCCGATTTTGGAAATTTTAATGTAAGGCTATAGTTCTGTAATTTTTATTACTCCATTAACTATGTTAATAGTGTTTATGTGAGAGGCAGTGGGCAGGTTGTGAAGTTAATGGATATAAATACTCTTTAGTAAATATTTTTTTAGTAAATATTTTTTTTAGCTATAACATTTTAAGATTGATATCAATTTAGTTCTAAAAAAATTTTAGCATTAATTTAGTGTTAATATTTTAAATTTTGACATTAATTTCATCATTTCGTTAAATAATAAATAATTTCTCATCTTTAATATCATATGGTGCTTCCCTACTTTATTTCTGTCAATTTAGATGTTGAGGGATCGAGGAATTGAGATTTATTTACATTGATACTCAAATATTTAGATAACAAGATTTTAGTTTCTAATTTATTTATTTTCTGATATTTTTTATTATCAAATTGACGAGTGAAAATTGTCTCCCTTCACCAATCACAGAGGACAAATAAGCTATATAGTAGGGCATTAACTTCCCAACTAAAATGAATCAATAATAGAAATTACTAATGATTTGATGGAATAATAAAATAAATGTTGAAATTTAAAATGTTAGGACCAATGAATGTCAAACATTTTTCATGGCTAAACTCTAATATTAACTTCAGAATGTTAGAATTCAAATAAAATTATTTACTCAATACTCTCTTAATTCTAACAATTTATGGTATTTGATACTCAAAGAAAGCAGTCAAAGCACCCACAAAATGGCCGAAAAAACAAAGAAAATATAAAAATTAAATTCTTAACTAAAATTCTTAAATATTTTTAATTAATTATTTGTTATTGCAGGGAAAAAATCGTATAATACAACAATAAATGAAAACAACCTACCATTTTTTTATTTTTGACCATAGACTAATTAGTTGGCTACTTAATTAGCCTTCAAATAAGAAAAGTTCAGTTTTTTTGTTAATATATATATTTTCTTTGTTTTTGAGGGTTATATACTTATGTGGTGAGTTTTTTTTTTTTTAATTCAAAGTATGGTCAGATATTAAATATGAATATGTATACCTCTTTCAGATAGGAATTTTTTTTTTTTTTTTGGTAAATAGATGGTAATGAAGTTTATACCTATAACTTCATATAAATTATTTAAACTCCTTATCATTAATCTACTCCTAATGACTAGCATAAAGTCAAAATTAAAAAAATATATTTGTTACATTGTTGCAGCAGTTTTGACTTAACAATCTTCCAACCCCTATTGATGTCATGCATCCTACCATCATAAACGATAAATGTTCTTTTTTTCAAATCTAATTTGAGTTTCTCGAAAAGGCGCATTCTAACATGCACCCTATACATTGGTGTATCACGCACAGGCTAGATTTTTAGCAAATGCGACTGCATTCGTGAATGTGCCTAAATGTGTCCTTCTTCATCTTTTTCCTACCCCTCTTTGCCACTCTTGTATGCCATTGTCAACCCTCCGACCACCACCCTAACCCCCACTCTCCCCTCGTCCTCTGCCAACACCCCCAACATCATCACCATGGCCTGCTCCTACCTGTGGCTATTCCAGCTCTCTCAACTTAAGGTTTATTTATTAGGTGCTTTATGTCTGAAATGACAATAGACTTAGAGATTGCGGAAAATACAATTATCTTATTAAAATAACTAGATGGTTGATAGCTCTTACCCGCAAAACTCGAAGTACACTCGCACACAGGCACACAACCATTGAAACCAATGGAGTGGAGAGTTAGCGATTATAGAACATGTATTTTGGTAATCTAATTACAGCTTATATCACAAAAGTTGTGTTTAAAATTCTGTTTTCAAGATTTTGTGAAAGAAATAGTAAAAATAGGGAATAGAATTTTCTTGTTTTTAATTATTTTCTTCTCAAACTTCTGAAAATAAAAGATAGATTGATAACAGAGGCACTTTTATAACTAAAACTAAAAACATAAAATGAAAGCAAGAAATAAAAATATAAACCAAATAAGATGTAACTTTTCAATATAAAAACTTTATTTCACTCTTGACCCTTTCATTTATTACCTCTATTTAGGATAAGGTTGAATGACGTAATATATAAGGGTCAACATATGAATTTCAATAATTTAAAATCAAATCAAGTCAAATGTACTCAATTCCAACTAAGTTTGAATAAATTTTAATTTGCACATATATCGGCAAGGCAGAGAGAAAGAAAACTATCATCGTCCACATAAGCATTCAATCTGGTGGTATTTCGCATCATGTACACTTGCTTCACATGTAATCTCACAAAATTGGGCCCAATCAACAGGTGTAAAATTATTCTGTTTCTTGATTAGGTTTTAGATTTTCAACATTTGAGAAATTCAGACCAAGATGTTCTTCAGTGATGTTGATTTGTGATACCTATACTTTCATTAATTACGTTGACAGTGTTTATGTGGGAGGGGTTTTAAAAACCACTCTTTAACAGTGTAAACTGCACTTTCTTAAGGCATAGGGGTAAATGCATATGAGATAGAGTTAAGGCAAAATAAGTTTTTACTTCCTTATCTTTATTTGTTTTTTCAATTTTGTCACTTATCTTTAATTTTTTTTAATTAAATCCCTTATATTTCAAATTATCTTTAATTTAGTTTCTAATTATTTTTTCGTCACATAACTAATAGAAATCGTTGACATGGCACAACCCATATTAGATCAATTTCTGTGCCATATTAGCACTATTTTACCATGTCAACATTTTCCACCAATTAAGTGTGTGTTTGGATTGACATTTACAAACTGGAATTTATGTTAACTTGATTTTGTTAAAATTGATTTTGAGCAAAAGTGGGTTGATGTCAATGTAATTTATGTTTGAGTACTTTTATTTCAATAGTGATTATGATAAAATAAAGGTTGTTTGGATGATGTTAACCAAAATCACTTTTAGATGTATAATTACTGAAAAAGATATAAATATAATATTATACAACTATATTAATATTATTGTGTAAGGATAACAATGTCAAATCCCCATCCACAAAAGGTAAACCTGAAAATTTTTAACGGGAAAGCAACAAATTGTTGATTTCATCCCAACCTCAGGCTGCCACCAAAAATCATGGTGAACATTTTCAAACTTGAAAATTGCAAAACATCTAGTCACTACGTTCGAGATAGACGAACGGACGTTTGGAGCACCAGATGCTGAAACAAACATGCACTAAGTGACGGAAAAGTGATTACGGGCCAAATCGAAGATGGTATAAAATATAATGAACTAAGTTAAAAAAAAAATAAAAAGGTAAGAGACCAAAAAAATTCTTTTTACCTAAAATTTAAGGGAATAAACTATATTTAAAAAAAAACACTCGAAATTACTTGATGCTAGGTGAAAAAAACTCAACCATAAATTTATCAAATAAACAAAATTGAATGGAGTTTTATGGCGAAGGGTACAATGCTCCTCATCAAGTAGTATGTGTAATGCTTCTTGTGATCTAAGGGTAAAGATTACAAGATTTATCAATACACTAAATCACTTATGATGTAATACAATAGTTTTTAAATTTAGTCAGAATTAGAAAATGTGGTTAAATATATTTTAGAAGTGATTATATTTTATTTGTATTACTCTAGAATTAAATGAAACTTTTTTGGATATTACATAAATAAAATTTGATTACCTTAAAATTTATAAATGTTGTTAAATATATTTTAAAAATAATTAAATTTTATCTGTATGATTTTAAGATTAAATAAATTTTTTTAAATATCATTCAAATAAAATTTAATCACTTTTAAAATATATTTAATCACGTATTACCTCACACAAGTCAATTAATGTATCAATGCATCTTTTGAACTTCCCCATTAGATCACAAAGTGCGCCACACACGTTACTGGGAAGGAGCATGCAAGCAAACGCCGCGTTTTCCCACGCTATGATTACTGCTTGCAGTCCACATTTTTTTTTTCCAGTCAAAACGGGCTCCTCCACTCTCACTTTACGGCTAGTAAAATCTTTTTCTCATTCTGAACATGACTTCCGTTTTTATTTTTCAAGCGAAAAATATGTAGTCCGCAGACAGTCGTTACGATCAAACGACGATGGGTTGGATTGGCGAAACTGGTCCTAATCTGAGTATGACTTTAAATCAGATACTTTAATAAACTACATAGAAATCAATTCATACTCCATTTCTCCTTCATGCTTGTACGTTGCTTACAGCTTATTAGTTTATTTTGTGCTAATAAGGAGAAAGGCACATGTAAGGCACAAGGAAGCTTGCAAATCAAAGCATGGAGCAGTTTGGGTCGTGGTAATAACAAATGCACGTAGAGGCATCATAGCAATAACCATTTGCACGCCCATAGTCATTTGCATACTTCGAATCACACAACATATAACAATTCACTTGAACGCAATTAGTGACGGGTTCTTTCACTTCACAAAGACCATTCGCAAATTCTGCCTTTACTAATCGACGATCTGCACCAATAAAACACGAATGTATATGTAATTTTATCTCATGAACACATTATAAGGATAAGCATGGCAGGAGTACATACCAGAGCCAAAGGACAGAACAACAAGCAAGACAATGAGAAATGTAGACATAGTTTGATTCTTCATCTTTTCTGGAGTGACAGGTATTATCTAGAATTAGGTGTATGAGGTGTAAGATTAACTGATCAAATGCTTCTGTGTAGCCCACAGTGTTGCCATACGATTGAAGCACATGTATTTATAGAGGTTGAGGATCAAAAAGATTCAATTTTAAAGAGAAAAGTTTTTTATATTGTTATTTAATCACATTATTATTATTATTATTATAACATTAAAATTGCTTGACTTTGATAACAATCTTAAAAACCATAAAATAAGAGGTAGGATCAAATGACATCTATGTAAGAGTAAAATGCTTTTACCAATATCTAACCATTAATTTCATATTTCACTTTAAAGTTTTTTAGACCCTAATTAATTTGAGTCAACTTAAGCCGACCCACAATAGGATTAAAGCTCTATGGCAATTTTTTTTTTTTTTCATTTTGCAATACTTAAACTAAAAAACTTTATTTAAGAGAAATAAGTATTAAATTATTTGAACCAGATAAATGTTGATACTATTAATTTCATTTTGAGATAAAGCTTTAAATGACACAATTTATTAACAAAGATAATAGCTAAATAATATTTTTATTGAGGAAAATGAATAGTAGAATAGATTTTTTTAATGAATAGATAGAATAATTAAGCTTAATATTTAATGAATACAAAAATTTTGATTTATATTAAAAAATAATAAAACAAAATAACACAATATTCTAATAAATAAAAAATTCAATAAAAATATATGTTTTTTTATTGGAAATAATTAAAAATTGACATTTTATTTTTTTAGACAAGAAATTATTGATTTCTTTTAATATTATAAACACTTTCTCTTCAAATTATAAATATAATTTTATGTACTAAAAATTGACATTTTATGTACCTAAACTTATATTTTAAAATATAGTTTATATTTTATATATTAAAATATATTATAGTACATACAATTGACACTTCATGTTGTATTTCATCCTTTTTATCCTTCACATTTAAATTGTATTAAATGTAATTATCTTCATATTTTATAGTTTTCTCTTCATGCATTTTTGCGCCTTCCACTTGTTTTTGTAAATATATTAACATGTTTGAATTTTTTTAAATATATACAAAATGTAAATTTTAATTATGTTTAAATAAAAAATATGTAAATGTAAAAATAGAAAATTTTAAAGGTTAATATAACATAAAATTATAATTTTTTATTTTGATAATTCATTTCATACAAAATATCAATTTTAATTATATTCAACTAGAAGATCGATTTTTTTATTGAAATATTTTAATTTTAAAAGTCTATTATTTTTTTATTTTTTTATTTTTAACATAAATACACTCAAACTTTATATCTTTATTAATTATTAAATTAACTATTCTCTCTCCTCATTGAAACTCTATTCTACTCTTCTTTTTTCTTTATTAAATTGTGTCACTATAAATTGTTAGATTGAAGTGAAATTAATAGTCAAAGATTGGTGTACCAATAGTTGTACTCTTATGTTGGTGTCATTTGATATTGTCTCATATAATAATATATAGTTGGTTGATATAAATTTTACATTAATAATGTACTCCCTTCATTTTAATATATATGTCAGTTTGACCTTTGTATTTTGATATATTGATTTTCAAATATACCATTTTAGTCAAACTGATAAATATATTGAAATATATGGAGTATTAAAGATAAATTTCTAAAAGAGCAATGCTACTTAGTGAAAAAATATCATTAGAATTTTTGTCAAAAATAATAAATGATTATTGAATGAAATAAAATGATATGATTCACTTATTTATTCAAAAATCAATAGGTATATCACATCATTTTCACAACTAAGTTCTAGCAAAAATTATGACTTTCTACCATTTTTCATTTGATATTGTGCGAATATGTATTTTGGTAGTCTAAATTACCATTGATATCACAAATAAGGATGGCAATAGATATCTATGGGAGTGGAACCTCTGTTCATTTAGAATTCCCCCCTCCCCTAGTCTCTATTTCCATCTCCATTACATGTCCCCATTCCCCATAGATATTCAAATCTCCACGGATATCTGTTGATTTATATAAATTTTTTTTAAAATCTAAAAAAATTAGAAAAATCTAAATAAAATATTCTTAGACCTAAATAATATATTCATAAATATCCATATTTCATTATAATAGTATCAAACACAATACAATCTAAATTTAAAATAATATACATGATGCAAATTTATTAAAAAAATAATTAGAAATATCCAAATTATAAATATACTAATATCATGACTAGATTTTTTTAAAATTATGTATTTATATATATAAGAATATTTAAGTAAATTCATGTTAATGGGTATCTAGCGAATCCCTATAAAGTGGGGACTTTCTCCCATTCCTGTAGAGACCAAATTTGCTCTCGTCCCTATCACCATTGCAGGTATCCATTTTGATAGATTTTTTTGGCCATCCCAAATCATAAAAGTTGTGTTTAAAATTCTGTTATCATATTTTTATAATTATGTGAAGGAAATAGTAAAAATATGAATGAAAACAAAAAAATAGAATTTTCTTGTTTTTCATTATTTTCTTTACAAAAATCCTAAAATAAGAAACAGATAACAAAGAGACCTTTTGTAATTAAAACTAAAAACAAGAAAAATGAAAATATAAACCAAATAGGCTCTAACTTTCCAATTAAAAACTTTTCACTCTTGACCCTTTCTTTTATTACCCCTATTTAAGATAGGTTGAATGACATAATAAATAAGGATAAACATATGAATTTCAAAAATTAAAAATAAAATAAAGTCAAATTTACTCAATTCCAACTAAGCTTGAATACATTTCTATTTGCACATAATTAAAATAAAAAATTCAAAATCAAATAATTTGTATTATATAACGTACGGAACAAAAATATTCATTTTTCAAAATGTAGTTTTTTTTTTTTTTACCCTACATGCCTAAGACTATAGCGACAAACAGTGGCAAGCTAGAGAGAAAGAAAACTGTCATTGTCCACATGAGCATTCAATCCGGTGGTTATTTCACATCACGAACACTTGTTTCACATGTAATCCCATAAAATTGAGCCGAATTAATTGGTTGTAAAATTTATCTTATCTTGTTTGTCGATTAGCTTTTAGATTTTCAACATTTCAGAAGTTCAGGCTAAGATGTTATGCAGTGAGGTTGGTTTGTGATTTCTACACTTTCATTAATTATATTAATACTGCATATGTGGAAGGGGTTCTAAAAACCACTCTTTAACAGGGTAAATTGCACTTTCTTAAGGTTTAGGGGTACATCCCACATCAGATAAAGTTTAGGCAAAATAAGTTTTTTAGTCGTTTATCTTTTTTTTTGCAATTTAATTCCTTGTCTTTAATTTTTTCAGTTTAACCTCTTATATGTTAAATTATTTTTAATGTAGTCGCTAGTCACTTTTCTGTCATATAGTTAACAGTAATTACTGACATGTCATAATTCATGTTAGATCCATATATACACCACAATAGTATAAACTGTACCATTTGTGTCATGTCAATATTTTTTATTAATTATGTAATAAAAAAGTGATTAAAGACTAAATTAAAAATAAATTAAAATATGAGGGACCAAATTAAAAAAAATTAGATAAGGTATTAAATTAAAAAAATAAATAAAAATAAGGGACAAAAATACATTGAAGATATGTTTAATCAGGGATAAAAATAAAGGTAAAAATTTTATCGATGAACTCAATATATAAAATTACACATAGAACTCCTCTATAAAAACTTTTATATTATTTTTACCTCTAACCAAATATACCTTCAGAGTTACGTAAGATAAGAAAAGTTCAACCAGAAAGTTATGACAAAATTGAACGGCTTTCACTACACTATGGTTACTGTTTGCAGTCTCACATTTTTTTATCGAAACGGGCTCCTTCACTCTTACTTTACTACTGGTAAACTCTCTCTCATTCTGAATATGACTTCCGTTTTTATTTTGTTAAGCAAAAAACATGCAGTCGGCAGATACATCCTTTAAGCTCAAACGAGGACGTGTAGAATTGAAGAAACGAGTCCTAATCCAATTCTTTGAGTGTGATTAAGATCAGATACTTTAAGAACTATGTATATAGATCAATACATGCTCCATTACTCCTTCATGCTTGGAGCTTACAGCTTATTTAGCTTATTTTATGAGAATAAGGAGAAAGGCATTAGGAAGCTAGCACATCAAAGCTGCAAGCACTCTGGGTTCGGGTAATAACACATGCAAGTAGAAGCATCATAGCAATAACCATTTGCACGCCCATAGTCACTTGAATACTTCTTATCACACAACATATAGCAATTCACTTGACGGCAATTAGTGAGGGGTTCTTTCGCTTCACAAAGACCATTCGCAAATTCTGCCTTTACACAAAGTCCATGATCTGCACCAATATAACAAGAATATACGTGGAATCTTATTTCTTGAACTCATTACAAGGATAAGCATTGTAGTAGTACACAAGAGAACAACGAGCAAAACAATGAGAAATGTGGACATAGTTTGACTCTTCATCTTTTTTCTGGCGTGACAAGTATTTTCTAGAATTAGATATATGAGGATGTGAGTTAGATTAACTGATCAAATGTTTCTGTGTACCCCACAGTATTGCCAAAAGATTGAAGCATATACGTATTTATAGAGGTTGAGGATCAAAAAGATTCAATTTTTCAAAAAAAAAAATGTTTTGCTTTGTTATCCAATCGTAGCATTATTATAACATTAAAATTGATTAATTTTTATAATAACTACCTCAAAAATCATATATCATAAGAGATAGGATCAAATGACATCTATGTAAGACTCTTATACCAATATTAGACCATTAATCTCATATTTTGCTCTAAATCACTAGTATGCAAAGTTCTTTAGACCATTTTATTTGACTCAATTTGAGTTGGTCTACTATGGGTGTAAAATTCTTTATCGTTATTTTTTTTATAATAACACTTAAACTAGCAAGTTTATTTTAAAAAAATATGTGTCAAATTGCTTAAATAAACTAGGCTTTGGTACCATTAATTTCATTTAGAGCTAATGCTTTAAGTGACACAACTTAATTAAAAAGAGAATAGTGACAAATTATTTATGAAGAGAGTGAATAGTGAAATAAATTTTTTATTATTAAATGACACAATTTAATAATAAAAGTCAATAGTGAAATAAATTCACATTTATTTCCCAACCCAGTTTTGAGCACAAGAGGTGGAAAATGCTCTTCATGGTTCACCATTTCAATACCTACGGGAATACATACAAACAAGTCGTTGCTGGATGGTCCTTTCCTCAGATTGGCTGGTTAAGTGCGATGTTGACGGGTCTGTTCGTAGTAGGACCAAAGATGCAGGTTATGGGGGTGGCCTTCGCGATGCATCGGGCGCCTGGGTTGTGGGGTTTGCTAGGAAAATTGGTTCTTCTTTTCTGATCATGTCCGAATTGTGGAGTATCCTTACAACCTTGAAAATGAGAAATTCTTATAATACTCCTACAGCAACATCATATGGATGGTAGCTATAATCAATAATAAAATAATATTTTAAATAAAAATATAATTTAATAATAACTATTATCTTAAAATATTATTTTATTTTAGCTATGAGTATATCCATTTTATACTTTATAAGTATCCAAAAATTTCTCCCTTGGATATAGTTTGGCTCAAAGGATTTCGCAAGCTTTGGTTGGAAGCAGACTCTAGAGTGGCTATTTTATTTTTTTGTGGGATATCTCTTTTATTTTTTAACACAAATGCGCTCAAAATTTATATCTTTATTAATTATTAAATTTAACTATTCTTTCTTTTCATTAAAACTATTCTACTATTATTTTTTCTTTATTAAATTGTCATTATAAACTGATAGATTAAAATGAATTTAGCAGTCAGAGATTGGTGTACGAGTAGTTTAATTTTACGCTTACGGTGTCATTTGATATTGTCTCATAATAATATATACGTTCGATACAAATTTTACACAAATGATACATTAAAGATATATAAAAGAATAATGCTACTTAGTGAAAAAAAATATTGTTAGAATTTTTTATAAAAATAATGAGTCATTGATGAATGAAATAAAATAATATTACCTACTTATTCATCAAAAAATCAATAAACATGTCACATCATTCTAACAACCAAATTCTAGCACTTTCTATGATTTTCCATATGTTATTGTGTGAACATGTGTTTTGGTAATCCAAATTACAAGTGATATCATAAAAGTTGTGTTTAAAATCATTAAATGTAAAAAAAATAGTTTAATTTAATTTACTTTGACATAGGAATTAATTCTTATGTTAAAAAGTTGGAATTCATTATGGCAATTGGAATTTAAATTAATTGTAAATTAAATTTTATTTTTGGAACATATTAAGGGTTGAAGAGTTCCAATATTATATTTTTACTCTTTGTTATTTTAAGGTTTAGTCTTTATAAGTATTTAGAATATGTATTTAGTTTTTACAAATATTAAAAATTTTATTTTTTGCCCTTATAAATATTTTAAAAATCTTCTTTTAATTTTTATAAATATCACTATTTAACAACATTGGCTAATAATAGAGATAAAAAATATAATATTATACATATGAGGGACTAAAATCCAAAAATTAAAAAAATTAAAGGAACTAAAAGTAAAATAATCTGTATTTATACGGACTAAAAAATATAAGATAACATTTCATTTATGCCCCTTATATTTTACTAGGATTTCAATTTAATTCGAAAAGCTTTTGTTTGGTTCTATTTATATTTTCAAAATGTTTAGTTTTAATTTTGCTCCTTCGATAAATGGTATGCAAAATATAAACACAGAAAAGCTTATATAGAGATAAGGTTCTAATATTAGTGATATTCAAATACCAACAATAAAAATTATTCACCTTCAATTCTCCAAGCTTTAAGTATAAATTTTAGTAAGACAAAATTAATTAAGCACTATAGAGAATTTATATTAAAGAGAAAAACATTTCATACTTTACAAAAAAATCTGGAGAAAATGATATAGATGTCGCCTATCGAAAGAGAAAATATAATCTAACCTCTACATTAACTTTTTCTATTTATAAGTTGAATATTATTTATCGAAAGAGTAAGATTAAAATATTTTTAAAATATTAAAAATATAAATAAAAAAATTAAGATTAAATCAAAATTTTTATAAAATATGAAGGATATAAATAATCCTTTACCCTAAAATATATTTACACCCAACTGCGCTTTTTGACTAATAAAAAACAAGAATACTAGATGGCGCTGCTTCTCGATATCTATCACGTTGCTGCAGTAGTGCTGACTTTACAGCCTTCCCACACTTGTTGACATGGGCTAATCCTACCAAAGATTATATATTTCAAGTGTTCATTTGAGTGTCATTATTTTCATTAAAAAATTATAAAACAGTAGTTTTATTTTTCTTATATGTTTAGATAAAATACTTTAGAAATAGCATAATAATTAAAAATTAAAAGAATATTTTTTAAAAAATATAATTTTGTCTCCTTTTTTTTAAATATCAAAAACTTTTTTTTAATATCTTTGAAGTATTTCTATCGCATAATATAAAAAAGCTATTTAAGAATAAATTTTTTTAATATTATATTTAAACATAAAATAATTTTATATTTGAACACAAATTAATTTTATAAATAAACATAAAATAATTTTAACGTTTAAATTTTTTTTAAAAATATTTTAAAATCTTTTTATAGAAGCTAAGATCATGCAACGAACCCTTAATTCTTTTCTAATTTAAATTTGTTGTGATTATCTGAAAAAAAAAAGGAAAGAAAGAAAATCTATTAATAAACTTCAATATGACTCTCTATGGGAATTAATTAATTTGCCTAGGTAGTTTTTACTTTCATGAAAATTTTTCCCTCACTCTTTGTATGACTTTCGTTTTTTAATATATTTTTCTGGTCAACTTTCCTCCTTTTTTTTAAAGCTTTTATTTGTCAACATTTGCAAACAAGGCTTTAAGCCCAAACCATGTGTTGAATAGGCTTAACAAATTGGCCCAAACCTAATCCATTGATTGTGATTAGCGTAAAAAATATTTTGCTTTTAAAAAAGGAGTAAAATATCTTAAGAACTAATTATTTTCAAATAAGGTATTTATTTTGTTCAAAAATATATATAATTAAATCTCATAAATATATATATATATATATTATAATTAGAATTAATTTAATTTCTATTTTTTTCTATTTTAATTTTAATTAGGTACAAGTAAAAATTATTCAAATTTAATTGGACTTAAGTAGATTTGGGTTGATTTTTTTAATTATTGAAATCAATATTTTATCATTAGTTCATTTAATTAATAATATGTTCTAAAGATAACATTTTATTTATAAATTAATTTAAATAATGAATTCCAACATGTAATCATAAAAATTATATCAAAGTAAATTAACTTAAATTACTTCCTACTTTAAGTAGTTTTAATTACAGTTTTATGATATCACTTGTAATTCGGTTACCCAAATGCGTATTTACTCAAGAACATATATGAACTTGAAACATCTAAATCGAAGTAACGAGTTATCTTAATTAAAGTGAAACCAATTAGAAACGAATAATTCTTGAATTTAGGGAAATAAATATCATATGAAACGCTTTTCTTGTGAATATTAAAAAGGGCAACAGATCAATACACAACTCCTCCTTTATTTTATGATAATAAGGAGGAGAAAGGCATAGGAAGCTAGCTACAACCTGTGCTGCGGTAAAAACAAAGGCAAGTGTCTGCCTTCAAGCAATATCCATTTCCCGACCCCATTGCATTTGTATACTTCAGAAGACACACGTTATTGCGCAATGCTCATTGGTGCAACGAGGCATGGGTTCTTCATCTTTACAAACAAGACCCGCATAATCGGCCTTTACCAATTCACAACCTGCTCCAACAAAACAGGAATATATACATGTAATTTAATTTCTTGAACGCATTATACAAGTATGAGCAATTTCAAAAAAAAATGCAGTAGTACATACCAGAGGCATAGGCGAGAATTAACAATCAAAAACCATGAGAAATGTACAGATAGTTTGATTCTTCATCTCTTTGGCGTGAGAAATATAATCTAGAAATAGTTGCAATAATTAAAGATGTGAGTTAGCTACTTAGCTTAACTGATCAAACGTTTATGTGTAACCTAAAGTGTTGGCATAAGATTGAAGCACATATATATCTATAACCCTTCAATGGTTGGTTGTGGGATATCATGGAACAAAAATCACTGGATATTTTCTTAAGTGGTTAATGAGTAGTTATTGCAAGGGGAAAATCGTATCGTATAATCCATGCAATTCATTATATTTGTCCACCTTCAATGCAATCTTCTTTGCCACTCAAATTTTCTCATATTCCATTATTTATCACTTGCTCTTTATCTGATTCTTTTTCGATGGTAGATATAGTCATTCTCAAATAAATCATTATCTCATTGTCTTTTGACGGTAAACATAGTCATTCTCTTTTTTGTCTTCTTTCATATCTAGTTTTACATTAAATACACCTACTTTTGTTTCATCTTCTTTTTGTCTCCTTATTTCTCATTACCAATTATCCTCCTTTTTATGTTTCTCAACAATTTTTTATTTCTCAATTCTCTAGTCTCTTACTTTGCTTATTTATGGGTTTTAGGTCATTCTCTTACATTCCTTATTTTCGGCTTCAAGATCATTAGACTCATTTATGATTTCTTGCTTATTTAATTTTCTAATTATTTATTTTGTTCTCTTCTCTCTTTTACATATCGAAATTAAAATTTTGAGACAATGAAGTGATCGCAATATGGGGTCTAGCTCACTGAAGTCCATACACTAATTTTAGCATCTTCTGAATTTTCAATTTTTCAGTTAAGGATGGTTTGGGGTTTAGTATTCAATGTTGAATGGAATCATTGTTTTTTCGTATAGCATTAAAAATGATTATATGCAGTAATTATAGGCCATGTTATTGATCTTATATTCTGCGATAATTAGGTTATTTGCTCAATTTATATTTTTAACTTTGAGGGGATTTTAATTTTTATATGTCCAATATGTTAGTTGCATATTTGTTGTCGAATATGAAAGAGTACTGCTTGGTGGCATGAATAGGGACTCACGAAAGGCAGTACGAAATTAACTTAAGCAATCACAATTCAAAATAGGCTAGAAATCATGGGTGATAAAATAGTAAAAGAGGTAAAATAAAAACAGAGAAAAACGGTTTCAATCCACTCTATTCGTACAATTTGTATAAATTTTTTTCATACCATTCAGCATTATTGAATAAGAAATTATCGTTAGGTTCAATGTTTCTCTTGTATATTGTTTTTGCATGCAATAGGATTTTGATTTTTATGAGTTAAGGCGTACGTTTAAGGCCGTTTGTCTAATGCTTATGTAGGTCATAATGTAAACTCTGGGTTTGTTTTTGATCTGGTATGTAAAATTTTGGTATTGATTAGACCAATTAGTGGTGGTGTATATGTGTATGATAATGTTAATATATTTGTAGACCACTAGGAGTGGTTTAGTCGTGATAAGTATAGGTAGCTTATTGATACGAGATTTTAGGTTCAAATTTTATTACCATCAATATAAAAAAGATATTAATATATTTGTTGCACTGTGGACGAATCAATTAGTGATGATAGTTTTGTAATCTAACTGTAGAATACAATAAACTCTAGAAAGAGAAAAATCATGCAAAAATTATTGAGTAGACAGAAACTTAGAGAATTGCACTGCAGGCATTATCAAGTAAGTTCCAGAGCTAACGCCACTGAGTCAGTCACTGAGAACCGTGCTAGCTTGTGGCATACTGTAGAGATATATTTTTACTTATAATCCAAGAAAATGACAAAGGGTTGTGGATATAGATGACAACTGTCCCGTAAGGAGATTCTTTGCTTTTGTTCTCAATGATATGTTGTGATTAAAATTGGAATTGTAATTCGTTTTTTCACTTTCGTTTGTGCACCTCGTTCACGGTGTCTTATTTAGTGCTCTCAATTGGGTCTTCATAATCCCCACTTTCCAGCAAGATCGATCATGACTCATGACTCATGTCTTGGTTTTCGCTCCTCATTAGCTGCCATTCTTCAATTTATAACAGATCCACGATGCATTGACCCCCCAATCCCAAGCCTCTCGCGTGTACGTTGCTTGTTCCATAATCTGTGATTGAGTCTAATTAAGTCAACGTTGATGAGAAATATTGGACTTTGCCAATTACGAAGTCACAATGCCATCTCACTGCCAAGGCCAGGGATGAAATTTTGCATTAACGGCATACACAGTGGACACTTCAAGCCATTTAATACGCGGTTATATTGTCGTCACAGTTCAAATTGTAGCTAGGACATAAAGTCTTAATATGGCCTTGTTTGGGGGAGGTATTCAGTTGCTTAAAGTTAGGGGTGTCAAATGGTCAACTCGGTCAATTTAGGTTCGCGGGTTGAATGCACTGGGGGCTAAATATTCATTGAAGGTTGGCCCACAAACTTAAATTGATCAATTTATTTATCTTTCTTTTATTGTTTGTTAGTTTTAAAAGAAAAATATTATTTTTTTTATTTTAATTTATTCGTTAATTTAGATAATTTAATATATATTTAAATTAATATATTTAGATATTCAAATATATTAAATTATCTAAATTATCAAATAAATTGAAACAGAAGAAATAAATAATAAGAATTTTTGCCATAATTTTTTATTAGGATAATATGGCATTATTATTGATCTTTGGATGAATAAATAAATTTATCATTTTATATCATTCAACCACCATATAATTTCTATAAGAAAATTTTGTTATATTTTTCTAGCTACGTAGCATTCTTCATTATAACGGTGCTGGACTTGTTTTTGATATGTAAAATCTATTGGCCCTTCTACTTTTGGAAATGTAAAAGTTGTTTGACTTTTTTATGTGTTTGTTTAGGGCCTCTGGGTACAGTGTTGCGCGAACTTTGGCTATTTTGGGTTAAAAAGTTGGAAATGACTTGCGTTCTTTTTTTTAAAAAAAGAAGAAGGAATAAACGGGTAAAGTGGCCAACCCATTTACCTAGTGAGTTTGTTCATTTAATTTGTGGGTTAAATAAGTTAAGTTCAAAATAAATTGATTTAAATGGGTCAAAAAATTTTAAATCTAGCCCACCTAAGTGTGACGGATAAACAAGCTAGTATGGTGGATTTGGACCGTTTTAAAAGCCTTAAATGAAGTCTTAACATTCAATTTTTAAACTTATAGTTGTAGGTTTATAAGTTTGAACGGTTCAAATTAATTTTAAAAACAAAATCCCTCTAGTCTATAATAACCGTTGCTTTGCAAAATTGATATAATCATATAAATTAATTTAAAAATATACCAATTTTGCAAAGCAACTGTTGTTGTGGACCAAAGAGAGTATTTCCTTAAGAAACGCAACATGAGAGTATGAAATGCAACGTACTATATTTGGTCTTATGTTTACGAGTTTATTTGTATACATTAGCAGTAAAGTTGCTATGTTATTAGTTAATTATATATTACTTTTTCATCAGTTTTAAATAATTGTTATATATATGTTTAAGTTCTAGTATGAAAATATTAAAATTATTTTTTTATATCGTTTAATCTCTTTTTCTTTTTGTGATCTCTTAAAAACAATTTATGTGGGAGAAAGGCTGGAAAGAGATAAGCAATAATCTTGTATCCTCATTTGCAGGCTGAAGTGAGGTGTTGAATTAAAGGACAGACAAATAACTTTGTTATTTATTAGTCTTGTAGCAGAGCATGGCTGCTTATTAATTATGCTGAATGCATGCTTTTCAATTTCATAATATAATATTTATTCTCTGTTGAAACGTCATTATTTGGGTTTCTGATTGTTTGCTGCGGGTGATTATCGCACGGCTTGTTAACATGGCACAAACTGGCAGGTCCCTCAGATTGTACGCCATAATTAATGGTACCCGTAAGTTGTTAATCTTAGCTTTATATGATTATTATTTAGTCACCCATCACTTTCACTAAATTCTTAACGTACATTTGTTACTTTGTCAATCAGATCTAGCGGGTTCAAGGCCAACTCTGAACCAATCTAGGTTATAGCTATACTGACAGGGTTAAGGTAACCTTATCACATTGGAGATTGCTTAGTACTTCTTGTGCTTGCTTTAATTTGTTCTCCGTTGGTATACTGTACGGTTAAGTGATGAAGCTAAATTAAACTTAGAACTCTCTAATGTCTGTCAGCCTGTTCCATTGTCAATATTTGTCACAGTACTATCTTCTTTTTTTAAAAAGTAAAAGTTTAGGAGAAGAAAGGTTCTTTCGTTCCGAAGTCAAGTATAAAAGAATAATTGATTGTGGCCAGCATTTTACACTGGTTATGTCTAAATAGAGTTGATCCAATCAAATTGCAGTTTTGCTGATGAAAGTTGACAGAAAAAGTTGGGTATTAATATGCGTTGGATCCATCAAAGTTTATGGTTGTTAATAATGACTACTATTGAAAAGTATAATTCTACGCATACTTGGGGAAAAATTGACATCAAGTTGGGGTTTCATGTGTATGTCTTAGAACCTTGTATTTGAGCGTTTCCCCTCTGTACAACTTATGTTCAGTTGATGAGATATAAGAATATTTTACATTATTCTGTTTGACTGTTTCACCATCACTTAGATACATAAAATTTAATGAGACGAGATTTTGGTGAATGTTATAAACTTTTAATAAACATTATTTCACCACGCATTTGTCTTTTCAAGGAGAATCAACCTGCACATAGCTTGACTTAATTTGGAGTAAAGAATGATTCGAATTATCTTTCTTGGTTCTCTACATCTTTAAGCAGTTTTCATGTACCTTCTAGCAGACAAATCCAAAGTAACTTTATCTAGAAGTTAGTTTATTTATGTTTAATATGTGCAGTATCACAGTAATCATTTTCAACAAATCTAATTTTTTTTAACAGATAACTACGGGTTGAATATTAACTATTAAGGGATTTGTGTGTTTGTATCAAGGTTGAAAATCGGATAAGACATTAAACTAGTGAAGATACTAATTTAAAGGTTCAGAGATCAAAATAATTTAATTATGGATTTGATCAGGATATATATATATACACTTCAATATCATCTAATTTTTAAATTAAAATAAGAGTAATAGAAGTAAATAGATACCACCAACTTGAGTTCTTGACCACCTTTACCTAGTTACTTAGCTTTATTCCACGATGGTATGATTTGGACTAGTTTAAACCGATTTTGAGGTAGAAATTATTTGACCTCAAAAATTGGGGTAAATGGGATTCGAATCCTATCTAGGTACTATGTAAAGACACTCCACTATCACTAAGTCATGCAACATGTTATGTTATAATATACCAATAATAATATATATTATATATTTATTTGAATTATATTATATTTATTTAATTAAATCTGATTCAACTAATGATCCTGTGACTCAGTGCTTTGATCGGGTCAATCACTGGTTTGAGTTTAATAATTATGTTCTTCCTTCTTTAGTAGTTGAAGAGAAAAACTAGAGGTAGTCCTAAGCCCTCTGCCCTATTCCTATCTTTCTAATTTTGTTGTGGTTCTGAAGCTGCAAAACGACATCGTTTTGCAAGCTTCTTCTTCTTTACAACATTGTTTAAAAGATTTTTTTAAAAAAAAAATTAATCGAATCGACAAACCGGTTAGGGTCATACCTGTTGGGCAGTTTTGCCCAATTCTTTTCGGTTTCTCACCACTTTTTAAGGTTGGCGGTTTAAGGAAGATAATCGAACCGGCCTAGTGTTCGATTCTTGATTGAACTGGTCTGACTAGCTGATTCGGTCCCTTTTTTTAACCACGATTTGTATTTGATTTTATTCTTCTTGCTCTATATCTTAAGGGTGTGTTTGATATATTGTATTGGGTATAATAGGATAAGTTAATACTGTACATTATGATCTTATCCGTTGTTTGATGCAGATAGCATGTTATATAATTTATCTATCAAATATCTCTTATATATCAAAATGATAGATAACTTAATCTATCTTAAAGAAGTCGTATTAGGCTTGATTAGCTTTTGGTGTATAAAGACTCTTTCACACTTTGTATTTTTATATAATTTATTAAAATAAAAATAATTATTAAACAAATAATGGAAACTATATAAATAAAATAGTATTATTTAATAATAAATATATATTTTAAGAAATAATATTTAATATAAAATAATTATTTAAACTAATATAAAAGTATAGATAATCATTCATCATTAAAATATATTAATAATTATAAATAATATAAATAATTGTTAAAAATTAATTCTTAAAAGTATATAAATAAATATTAAATAATTATCAATATAAAGTATATTTATATTTATATTTATATATAACAAAAACAAAAAATAATTAAAATAATTAATAGTTGAACAATTATACTGATTTTTAATTAAATAATTAATAAAGTATATTTTATTATAATTTTTTTTGTCTTATTATATTTCACATAATACAATATCTTATATAATAATATATTAAATATTTTATAATATTAAAATTTTATCAAATTATATATAATTAAACCTTATACTATCAAAGTTTATTCTATCACGTCTTATCTTGTTAGCCATGTCAAAGAGGCTCTAAGCTTGTGCATATATGACGCATAGGTATTACTTATTTTTCTTCGGTTTTTATTATCAACTAGTGCTTTTGTTTATGTTCGCGTGCTCACGATATCATCCAACACTATTGTTCATGTTATTGAGCTCACCAGGGCATTGCCAGCATCCGCTTGGAAGTGACTCATTTATTTTATGTGGAATGCCATTATTAGTTGGATTACCCATTGGATTACATGACAAATGGGAATGGACAACGGCTACCAAGTATGATTGCGTATTCTATTGTTGAAAGAATCTATGACAGGTCACGGGCATCCCTCATTTTTTCAACCATGAAAAATCAATTAAAATGTTAACCTCTTGTTACCAACCTTGGCCCCATGACAACGCTTTTCATAAGTTGTTCTTTAATTCTTTTCCTATTACATTTTTTTTTTTTTTTCATTTTTCACACCTCTTTCGGTCCTATTACTTCTTCTTTTCTTAGATGCCAACGATTTAAATTAAAATTTTTTTCCTTCCTTTGAATACTTTATCGATTTTGAATTAGTTATAAAAATCAATGAAATTGTGTCACATGATTAATATTTTCATTTATAATAACTGCACGCATCACTTAAGTTTGAATTTAAGATTCTCTTATTAGTAATTAATCATCTCATTATAAACCTCCACTGAACTTGATAATTTGTTCTAACCTTTTAACACAAAAAAAAAAAAACTTATGCTGTAGACTCTGTGTCCCAAATAAAGATTAATATTAAAACAAAAAAGTGAAAACAAGTAATAATTAATACATAAACGCTTATATCAACAACAATATTCTTTTAAAAAAAGTCATGTACCAAAAAATTATTAAAAAGGCAAATTGAAAGCATAAATTAAGGATATTTTTGATTCTCTAAACGAATAGGAGATTCTAATTTTTTTGTTTTTTACAAATAAATGAATAGGAGATCTAGGTGAAGGCTTTTATGCCCCCACACTTTACATAGTATATAATGCACTTTGACATTCAATTGAGGATGTACCCGTGTACCATTTTATTATTGGTTTATCATAGTAGAATCCATTAAAACACCTCACCACCCCTATTTCTACCCCTCCTCGAGCACTGCACTCAATTGCCCTAAAGCCTGGACCTTTCAATCAACCCTCACTGTCCTCTGCCCTTCGCCGTAAGCATGCGATCATCATCCTCCGCCCTTTGCCATGCCTGTGCTTGCGACCTCTCCTTGACTGCACCGCTTTAAGGCTCCTGATCACGGCTAGGCAGTGATGGTGGTTCCCACGACAGAAAGCAAAGGAGAGGCAATGCATCTAGGGAGGCCTTTACATCAGACTAGACATGGCTGTGTCAAGAGCAAACACTCACCACACTTTCCATTCAATGTCCCTGAAATGATATTATATCCAACAATCAACAACCAATGACAATAACAACAATAAAGCAGTTCAACTTCAGACCCATAAAATGCCCAAAATATTCCAACAACGTTGTTGGTATTGATGTGAAATGAAAACCCATGAAAATGGTAATAACCTTGTTGATGTTGGTATTGATCTTGTTGGCAAGGTTGAAAGGAACATTCCGGCAGAGGGGAGTGGGCGCTGGTGGAGGAGCCCACCCGCCATCCTTGCGTGCTGTGCGTCAACAATCTCAACTGAGTATGATTGTTGGAAACATGTGCTTGAGGGTGGAATTGGTGTGTGAGAGAGAGTAAGAAGAAAATTATCATAGATCACATATACTTTGGTATATAAGTACATCCTCCATTGGATGTCAAGGTGTAATATAACCTTGCGAACTGTGGGGCATAGGAGCCTTCATCGAAGATCTAACATTAATCTAACATAAACTTCTGTGTTGATGAGCTTATTAGCTCTAGTTTTCAAAGTTGCTAAGTTGTTGTTGTTATATATGTATTAATTATGATTTAAAGTTCAAACTGGGTTTTTTGTTTTTTTTTCATGGATCATGGTAGAATTAATTGGTGTAAATATACATGCACTTGAAATGGATATTTTTAGCTATATATATTCAATGTACCGTAATATAATTTTTTTTCAAACCATCAGCTTTTGGAATTTATTAGATCTCGATTGATCTCACTCAAGTTGAGTCAATGAATCTCTGACAATGCTAACTTTTTCTTTTTATAATGCTCAAATCTAAATCATTGTTAAAGAAAAATAAATGTTAGATTATTTGATCTAATCAAATGTTGGTAATATATAATATTTTTTATATATTTTATTATCAAATGTATAATCCTTTAATGTTGTAGAATATTTTTATTTTTTCAAAAAGTTCTAAAAAGTAGGGCTTTTATATATATATATATATATATATATATATATATATATATATATATATATTATTGGTTTAAATTTTGATATTTTTAAAATATAGTTCGCATAGTGCTTACATCCTTATATTTAATTAAGAGTTTAATTTTAAAATATTATCATTGTACATTTTTTAATATAATTATTTAATCATATATTATTATTTTATTAAAAGAGTTTGATACTTTTTATAACATGTAGAAAATCATATAAAAGATGTATTATAATTAGTTGATAATATAAAAAAATTTTACAATAATAATATATCAAATTTAATCTCATTATTAGTAGTTATAACATTGCTTCTTGTCTTTGTTTAGATGACTCAGGTGCATTTGTTTCAATTTTTTAATAAAAAACAAATTTTTTAACTAAAAAATTACCTTTTACAAGTGTCTATTCAAAAAATTAAAAAAAATATTTTTTTTAACTTTTGAGTTGAGGCTTTTATGAAAGTAATTTTTTTAGTTAAAATTAAAAAAAAAAACTGAAAGAAACAAACCCTTAACTTCTTTAAAGTTAAATAATAAAAAAATAACAATATTAAGTGACATAGAGGGAAAATTATTTCTACTATATGTCTATATTATATTCAATTAAAAATTACTACTACATTATAACAAGTGTTTACACAAATATGTGCTACGTGAAGATGCAGTACGTCATCGAAAGCATGTAAAGTTAGAAGTCATCACATCATTACAAAAGTCAAAATCAGTTCAACTAACAGTTAGGCACGAAAGTGTCATTCTCACTAACTCTCAAAAAGATCTGTCTCAGTTTCGATCTAGCTAAGCTCTGGGTCTTATTCGCATGGAGAAATTTTTAGCTGCTTTTGAGTCACGAGAAATTTTTTGGTGTGATCTATATACTATTTTCTGTATTAGTAAGTATATTATTATTATTGTCTTTGTGGGAGACATAATATAATTTTAAAAAATTTAACTTAACCTTAGTTGTGATTAGGGATGGAAGTAGGTGAGACAGCTCATCGGGAGACCTTCAACTTAATCCACATTTGATCTAATTTTTTTGGTCACTTCCACAAGGGGGAGGGAAGGAGCTTGGGGTCTCTAACCCCTTGGAGTGAAACACGCGACCCTTCAGAGCTCCGGGTGCAGGCTAACTGAGGCCACAGTGGGTGCCAAATGTGCTACGCCTCTGCTGCACATTTGATCTAATTTAACATAGTCTTTTTAATAAACAAATTAGATCCAAGTTTTTTAAAACCCTTTTTAATCAAACATGCCAAGTTACAAGTTATTAAAAAAAAACTTATTAGGTCGAATAGATTAGTCTATTTATATATTATTAGTATTACTATTTCTTCAAAAATTTTAATAATAATTGAAGCCTTATAATCGATTTTGAATTGACTTTTTGATCTATTTAGGAAGTTTTTTTGCCTATTTAAAAATATGGATTTTGACATATTTAAGTGTTGACTTTTTGGTCTATTTAAAAATTTTATGATCAAGAAAACTTCTAAATAAACTTTCAGCTCAAGTCAAACTTTTAAAAAGATCACGTTAAGACATTAAAAAAAGTCTATGCCAAATAATAGGCTTAGACTCGAATTATATATTTGTAATATGTTAAACCCATTTAAGTTAAAGCCTAGTCTAGTTTAGCCTACTTCCTAGGTTAGTTGTTATTGCAGTCATGCCATATTTTATTGTAAAAGCTTTTGTATGGACAAATATTGTATTAGGAAATGATACTCAACCCCATTAATTTTCAAAATTTATGTTCTTTTCTATTATCCTAACCCCTTATTAATCTCCATTAGAATATTTTAATGGAATATTTTTCTAAAACATGGTAAACCATTTGAAAACATAAAAAAAAATAAAAATTGACTTTTAGATAAATATGATCGTTATGGCCTAAAGTAAATACATAAAGCTAATTTATGCTTCCAAAATTAAAAAACAAAAAGAAATATCCAATGATAACCTAAATTTTACCAAAAGCATTTATCCAAAACACTAGACATCAGAAAATAATACAAACATCAAGTATTGTATATATAAGTGAGTTCAAATAACAAGTCCAAAAGCAAATGTCAAAACATAGTTGTCATATCTTAACTTAAGAGCATAAACATATGGAAAAAGTAAGAAGAGGAAAGTGAGGAAATAACCCAAATTCATAACATCTTTGGGGCAATTGATGGTGATGACAGCAGTGCCGTTCCAGTGAATGATTTCAATGACAAATTGCTCAGCCATGGCCAAAAATGATCTAAAAGAGAATAAGGATTTTGAGAGAGAAAATATGAATGAACTCACCAAATGATGAGATCCAATAGAACCAAACACCATTAGCATGTTTTTCTGTAACAAGCAAAGTGTGCACCCTACTTGTTTGGTGCTTCCTACACTCACAAATGTCATTTTTTGTTTTCACTTTTTGATTATTAAACTCTTTATTTTTCTCGCTATTACGAGTCTAGCTTGTTCTTTACTAAACTTGAACTTACTTAAGCAAAATTGGTTCCTTTCAACCAAATACCAGAAAATAACACAAGCATTGGGTAACAAAATCGAAGCTTAAAATCATACCTTGAAACTTCTTGCTTTTGAGTTGTGCTTTTGAGTTGTTGAAAGTTGGTTCCTTTCACACATGTTTTGATGAAAATCACAAGTTCCTTTCTTTTCCGTGCTAATGGTGCTGTGTTTCACTATGCCGGAGTGTTGGTGGAAACTAAATCATGAGAGCAAGGGGGTGGTGGTGGAGGCATTTAGTCTCTTCAATTACCACGTATATTATCACTTAACTCAAGGTAGATGATGTTTGGTTATCTTATTCTCAGATGTAATACTAATTGAGTTAAACTAATATTAGAGTGATAGGAGATGGATAACACATATTAATAGGAAGTTAGGATGATGATATAGAATGTAGATTTCGAAAACTAACAAGATAGAGTGTAAATTTTTAATACCTTAACAAAGATAAGTGCATTTTACTCTTAATTTAAACTATACTTAACCAACATTTGGCTTAACGCGACACTGGCCAACCTCAACGTGTTCGCTGACAAAAAATAAGTTAAGACTAATCCTAACCTAAAGCGTCAGTTGACAGTCAACTTTAAGGTTCATTACATTTTATTGACTGTGAATATAGTCATGACCTTTACTAGTTAATAATAGAAGCACTACTAGAATTGACATTATACAAATAAATAAAAAAAAACAAAAAAAATGGAAGAGAAGAACCAAAAGAGGGAAAGCTGAACTGACACTGAACACAGGTTGGAGGGGGTAAAAGCCCGAAAGGTGTAGAATATAAGAATTGTGGAAATCGAAGGCAGAAAATCCGAAAACCCAGGGAGGAAAAAGGTCTGGGGGCCACCTTAATAGCGTCGTACGTTACTTGACTGCTTCAAACAAAACCAGCCAGCCCTTTCAGTTTTCACCTGCTTCCATTCATTTTTTGTTCATTTCTATTCCTGTTTTGAAATTTTTTTACATATTCGCTCACGAATTAAGAAAAAAAGTATTTTATATTACCTATTACCTATAATTTATCATATTAATTTTGTGTA
Organism: Pterocarpus santalinus; assembly: GCA_031439595.1. Taxonomy (NCBI): domain Eukaryota; kingdom Viridiplantae; phylum Streptophyta; class Magnoliopsida; order Fabales; family Fabaceae; genus Pterocarpus; species Pterocarpus santalinus. Next base: position 59,657,393 of record CM062530.1, read on the forward strand.
TATATATATATATATATACACACTAATTTTGAGAATTTGAATTCTAAAAGTATCACCTTATTAGCTCTTATGTATTAAACGTTAAACAATAATAAGTATCACTTTTTTCTTATTCACGTACACATTTATTTATTAAGAGTCTCTCTTCTATATTTCCTACGTTAATATCATTATTAAATTTCTCCTTTCATTTTCGCCGACACACAACACAAACACACACTCATACACTTGTGTTGTGTTCCCTTCACTACTCTCTCTCTCTCTTCATTACTCTAAGCTTCGAATCTCTCTGTCCCTTTCTTTAATGGAGCTGCCTTGTACAACCAGTCGCGATCTGAATCCCAACTACTACAAAGCTACTACCCCCAATCCCTTCTTCTTCCTCTTCTTCTTTTTCTTCTTCTTTGTCCTCTCTTTCGCGTCCATGCTACTCTTGCATGTGCCCCTCCACACCTGAAGCTCGCTCTTGAGCTCTTGCAGCTGCGGCGGGAACAAAGTCAACAAACCACAATGGCTCATACCCGCATCATAGTTCCCTCTCTCTCTCTGTCATTCTCTTTGATCTTCTTCTCAGCTCTTCCTTTTGCTTTTGCCAACACTGACCCTTCTGATGGTACCCCCACCTTTTAACTCACTTCCTTTTTTTGTTTATGATCACACTGCGCTTGATTGATTGATCTGGCCGGTGCCCATTTCATAATGCGGTTGAAAGTTTCTGTTTTTAATGTAAAGTTTGGATTTTGCGATGTGGGGTGTTGCTTGAACTTGAACCCAAGTTGAGCCTTGATGACCTGTTTTGGAGTTTGATTTTTGCTGCTTGTGAACTCTGTTTGGTTGCTGAGAAAATGCAATAAATAAAGTATTGGATTTTTTTGCTTTACCATGCCCAAAAGTAGTCATTTCTAGGGAGCATTGACTTTTTGGGGGGTTTGATTTTGTTTTGTAAGCTCTGGTTGGAGAGGGAGTGCAATAAATGAAGTTATGGGGTTTTTGTTTTTTTCATACCGAAACATGTTCTTTCTCTTTCTCTCTGTCTTTTTTGTACATGTTGGATATGAGGAAGGATAAGCTGAACCCAAGTTGAAAATGAGTTTTTTTTTTTTTTTTGGGGTAATATCTATACAATTGTTACTGCAAAGTGCAAATCAAAGATGGCTAATGCTATTCATTGCCCTTATCAACTATTGGTGGTTTTCATTGTTGTTGTTGTTCATCCTGTTACAGTTCAAGCTCTTGGGGTCATGTACAACGCGTTGAATAGTCCAGCTGTGCTAACGGGTTGGAAAGTCGGTGAAGGTGATCCGTGTGGAGAGTCATGGAAAGGGATAACGTGTGAGGGTTCAGCCGTTGTTTCCATGTATGAGATTCAGATGACACTGCACAATTGATTTTTTCTTAAAGAATGTATGGTTCAGATAACTAACTGATCTCCCTTGTTGTAATGCTGATCAGTGATCTCCCAGGTTTAGGACTCAATGGGACTCTTGGATACCTGCTTTCAGACCTTATGTCACTCAGAAAGCTGTGAGATAATTCTGCTCTGTTATTTTGTGGAACACATAATCTTTACTGTTTTAATATATTAGTATTTGGTGATTGATATTCTCTTTTTTCTGAGTGTTTTTCTAGTGATTTAAGTGACAACAAGATCCATGACACAATTCCCTACCAGTTGCCACCGAATCTTACAAGCCTGTAATATTCATCTACAATTACCTGATCTATTCATTTCTTGATTAGTTTTGCTTTGCTGCTTTATCTGAAAATTTTAATGTTTCTTGTCACTGAATTACTCTTCAATTGCAACAATCAGGAATCTTGCTGGAAATAACTTAAGTGGAAATCTTCCTTATTCCATTTCTGCCATGGCTTCGCTCAATTATCTGTAAGTTGCTTTTGAATTAGTAAAATTTTTAGTTTATGATGTTCAATTTGATCATTTATTGGGACCACTCTTACACTGTATTTCAATGTGTTTTTAGGAATGTAAGCAATAATGTGCTCTCCATGCAAATTGGCGACATTTTTGCCAGTCTTTCTGATCTTGGTACCCTGTAAGATATCTTACAGAGTGTCTTCAATCCATTTTCCCATCATTTATTTCATTTTATTAGTTCTCTGACTAGGAAAAGAATGCTTACTGATTTGTGGCCTTGGTTAAGCAATTTCAGTGTCTTTTTTAAGCAACGAACTGAATTTTTACCCTGGCTGAGTCTGTGAGGCATGCATTTTAGAATTGAGCTATTATTAAAATTTTTTATTAGTTTTGCATTGACTCACAGCATGTTCAGAGATTGACTTAATATTTGAACTTTTTGGTGATTATGAATCTGAAACTTCAACAGCAGGTAATTGTTATTCTTCCTTTATATTGTCAATGTGACCACTGACTAATCTCAAGATGCTAGTCTAAATCATGAGCATCTGATGAATGTTATTATAATTATCACTGACTACTCTCCTTACATTAATATTATTACAATTATCACTGCCTAGCTATTCCCAGTTTTAAGGTTGATTCAATTTGATGAATGTTTGCCTTCGTTTTCAATGATGCAGAGATCTATCGTTCAATAACTTTTCTGGGGACCTTCCTCCTTCACTTGGTTCAATGTCCAATCTTTCTTCTCTGTATGTTGAATGATATTTCAATTGATGAACTGGTAGCAATTTGCAGTAAATGTCAATATAATGCTTATTGAAACTTATTTGCAGCTTCCTGCAGAACAATCAATTGACTGGCAATCTTAATGTTCTTGTTGGTTTGCCTTTGGATACTTTGTAAGTTCTTCTCCCTTGTTGAAGTTGTCGGTGTATCAGATTCTTATCTTGCTCTATAATTTTCCAGAAATGTTGCTCACAATAATTTCAGTGGATGGATACCTCATGAACTTAGTTCCATTCATAATTTCATGTAAGTATTATGCATTTTTTTATGAAATTCCAATCTGTTTTCCAATGCATAACGTCAGCGGTGTGGTTGATGTGACTCTTCAAATATAACTAGATATGATGGAAATTCTTTTGACAATGGTCCTGCTCCTCCTCCACCACCATTTACATCACCTCTGCCCAGTGGATCTCGTAATAGTCATCACCATTCTGGATCTGGTTCACATAATAAAACACGGGTTTCTGACAATGAAAGTTCTGATAGCAATAAGGGCTTGGCGACAGGGGCTGTGGTAGGCGTTATTATAGGTTCAGTGTTGGTGGCTGTTATTGTGCTACTTGCTCTTGTCTTCTGTATCCGAAAGCAAAAGGGGAAGGAAAAGGTTACAAGAACTTCTAGTGGGAGTCTTCCTCCTGGAACTACTAATGGTGAATTCCTTTATATACCTTTTTGTTTCCAGATATATTTTCTGATTATGTAATTATGTAACAGTTTCTTTGCCAAAACCTAGTCTAATGGAGTATGCTTTAATCGGGTCCAATCTTTATTGAATATTAATATTTGGAGGCACTCAAGGTAGCAGCTACAAAGTAGTGGTGTTTAGAAGGCCATTGTGAGGGAATTGGATTTGGAACTTCATATTCAATATAAATCACATGCAAAGAGCATTTGCGTCATATTAGTTTCAACAACAAATCTGTCTTATATTGAAAATTTCATAGTAGCATTTTTCTTTATTCTACAATATTCATTTGTTATTCTTTTGAATCTATTATTCTGTAAAATGCTCCTTCCATTCGGAATTCCTAATAGTTATTTACTGTTTTTAGCTGAAGGATGTCATATACGCATCCTGACCAGTTTAGCTTTTCTTTTGGGTTTGTACTTGCAGTAACTCCTCAGATGCAAGAGCAGAGGGTAAAAAGTGCTGCTGTTATTACAGATCTCAAGCCTCCACCTGCAGAAAATGTGATGGTAGAGAGGGTGCCTGTAAAAAGTGGATCCTCAAAGCAGATGAAGTCACCTATAACTTCGACATCATATACAGTTGCCTCTCTCCAAAGTGCAACAAATAGCTTTAGTCAAGAATTTATTATTGGTGAAGGTTCTCTTGGCCGAGTTTACAAGGCTGAATTCCCAAATGGGAAGGTAACCTTCATAGTTTTGCATTTGTTATCTGCCTTCCTCCCACTATCATTTTGGGAATTTGTTCAAGTTATGTATAGATGAAAAATATATACTGAAGGTCCTGCTGGATCATTCAGTGGTTTCGCTCCTGTGGGAAATGAACCATGTCAGAGCCAGAGTATCATATTGTAATTTCGGTACACTTGAATGTCCAAATGCATGTACCCCACATAAAGCTTCATGTGTAGCTTTGGTTTGGCACCAAAGGTTTCTGATGCCTGACGAAATTAATTCTAAGATTTGATCACATTTTCCATAACTAAGTGCTAGAAGAATGTGATGGCGATTTGTGAACATTTCTCTTCATCTGTAGTTTTTGGCTTTGCTGCATGTTCAATGCAATGTTTCTTTTTTTACTCTTCTGTTGGTTGTAATCTTTAATTTGGTTTGAGTAACTAAATTTTTTTTGCTCCTTCATTTTGTATCATAGTGCCTATTCATTTACTGAGGCTAATAGTTTGGCAGTTGGTAGTAATACAGCTGTTGTACAATGATCCCTCTACTCTGTCTATCTTTTCATTTGTCTTTTTCTATTTTGGTAATAGTAATACAGCTATCTGACAATGATCCCTCTAATCTTTGTCTATCTTTTCATTTTCATTTTCTATTTTGGTAACTTTTTCACTTCCTTATAATTGCAAAGTGAGAAAATTATTTTTTAGTTTCCTATAAAATTTATGTACATTCTAATTCTAATAGTTCCAAGTTTTGTTTTGTCTAGGTCATGGCCATTAAGAAGATCGACAACTCGGCACTGTCATTACAGGAAGAAGACAACTTTCTTGAAGCTATTTCAAATATGTCACGATTGCGGCACCCAAACATCATTACACTGGCTGGATATTGTGCAGAGCATGGGCAACGCTTGCTAGTTTATGAGTACGTAGGAAATGGAAATCTGCATGATATGCTCCATTTTGCTGAAGATAGTAGTAAAGCTTTATCTTGGAATGCTCGTGTACGCATAGCACTTGGCACAGCCCGGGCTTTAGAGTACGTTTTATGCACATGACTCATTAAGTATATCCTCAGCTAGGCCTTGACAGGCTATCCCATTCCCTTGCATTTCTCCCAAGTCTATTGTTATAAGGTTGTGTTATCACATCACATTCAGGCTAATTTCTTCATCAAATCATATGCTTTGTTTATCAGGTACTTGCATGAAGTGTGCTTGCCTTCTGTTGTACATAGAAATTTCAAATCGGCTAATATATTACTTGATGAGGAACTCAATCCTCACCTATCTGACTGTGGTTTAGCTGCTCTAACGCCAAACACTGAGCGGCAGGTTGGTGAAAGATGCTTTTGTTTCCTTCATGCACCGCTTAACATGGTATTTGTATCTTTGCTTAGCACACCACATTGGTAAAAATCATCAACTTTGTGCTTAACAGGTCTCAACTCAGATGGTCGGTTCATTTGGTTATAGTGCTCCGGAGTTTGCATTATCAGGAGTGTACACTGTAAAAAGCGATGTCTACAGCTTTGGAGTGGTCATGCTGGAACTGTTGACCGGGCGGAAGCCGCTTGACAGGTGAACCTATTCTACATGATGGAAATGAATCTTCGTGTTCATAATTTTAATGTTTGCCCGAATTTAATATCTTTCTTTTTTGTATGGTTTATAACTTTCATTTGTAATTTTTAATAGTTCACGGGTTAGATCAGAGCAGTCGCTAGTGAGGTGGGCTACACCCCAGCTCCATGATATAGACGCCTTGGCCAAAATGGTTGATCCTGCTTTGAACGGCATGTATCCTGCAAAGTCACTTTCGCGCTTTGCTGATATCATTGCCCTCTGTGTTCAGGTAAAACTTTTGTAGTAATACAAATTAAAAGCTCAGAATAAAATATGGCTAGCTACTTATCTTATTTCCAATCCCATGCACTCTTGGAACTTCATCCATCTTGCCTTTTGTTACTACACTCTAATTTGGCTTTTCTGCTAGTGGACATAGTGATAGTCTTGTGGCAAAAGCTACCCACACTAAAGTTTGGGATCTACAGTTTTCAAATTTATTATTTATACTAATTTGCATTCTTTTTTATCAATATCTTGCATGTAAACTTAACTGGTGTTGCCTTCATTACTCTTCAATAATCATTTCTCAATGAATTTGATTTCTGTGCAGCCTGAACCGGAATTTCGACCTCCCATGTCTGAGGTGGTGCAAGCATTGGTACGGCTAGTGCAGAGAGCAAGTGTGGTTAAACGGAGACCAAGTGATGAATCTGGTTTTGGTCACAAGACCCCAGAACATGAGGCCATAGACATGTCTTTTTAAATGTGTTTGACCCTCTAATCTTCTGCAATTTTGTGTAAAGTGGTGCAGTTTTCCGGGAAAAAATAAGAACATTATGAAAATCAGGGAGGAGTAGAAGTCGTGAAGATGTACCAAATAGAACAGATTCAAGATATTTGTAATTACACGTGTTGGAATTTCTCACACGCCATTTAATACTTTGGAAAATAAGCTGTATATTTAACTTGCCATGCTGTAATATAATATCATGCAATTTAAAGCCATTCTCATGTTGATGCAAAGTAGAACAATTTTGTTGTGAGCTTATTATATTATACTTTGTTGGCAAGCACTGAATGAAATTCCAACAATTGCCGACATGGGGGACCTACAAAGGGGAGTGGGTCCTGTATGACGTGAGTTGGATTATTATGACAGTGCATGCATATCAACGGGCCTACTTTTTCCCTTATTCTTTTCCACTTCTCATTTGTTCCCATTAGGTGAGGACGTTTGGCGTTTTCCATTCATACTGCTTTCTTCTGCACGCCTCTTGAATTATTTCAACTTTTTGAGATATATGCATATTGGAGAATGCTATAGTTATTTTTAGGGTGTTTTGGTATGGGGTAGAAATGGGGTGAAAAGTCGTGTTTCTTTAATCAATTTGTGTGATGATACTTAACTTTCATACTTTATCAATCAAAGAAATAGTTATATCTTTTAGTAAGTTTCATAAATTAGTTTTACATTTTTGAAAAAGCTAATAGTACAATAATTTTTTTTTTTTTTTGATAAACATACAAAACTATAAATTTACTATTAATTTAAAAGTTAATATATTGTCTTATTCCCTGCTCCATAGAATAAAATTAGCACATTAGAAATGTAAAAAGGATACACATTGTTAATATAATTGCCAGGTTCTTAAATCGCTTATCAAAGAAAGAGGAAAGTACACAGAAATATATATCAATTCGAAATGTATCTTTTCTCCCTAGTCTTTTTCCAGCTGTCCTTTGCTTCGGCATCAGGATCACCAAAATGCAGATGTTACTTGTTACAGCGTGCATGAATAGGAAAAATATGATGGCTGATAGGAGTCGCACAAAAATATAGGTGATTGCACATATCTATGCCGATGAGCCCCAACCCCAAGGGGGAGTAGCTCCGGCAAGCAACGACTAGACAGAGGGAGGAGGAGGACGGCACTACAACTTTTGGGTAGCTATACCCTTCTAATGGTGCCAAGGACGAATTAATGATTAAGCAATGCTATACAATCAAAAAAATATCAACGAAATTTTTTATAGAAATTATGATAGTTGTTAAATATAACAAAATAGTATAACTCATTTCTTTATTCAAAAATTAATACGCGCATCACATTATTTATGCAACTAAATTCTGACAAAATCTCTGCATTTCTTACATTTTTATAATGAATTAGATATTGGTTAAATCCATGAAGGAAGGAAGGTAATGGTGTGCAGGCTTATTAGATCCTTTGCATTTGAAAGAACTGGAATACTATTTTCAACCATCGGAGACCATTGCAAACCTAACCACTTTGACCATCAAAATTCGACCATCAAGTTCTTTAGTTCCACGTTCCAACCTTCAAAAAAGGTAAAAATGGCGTAACATGCCTAGATTATATAATTTTAAATTTTAACAGAAACTGCACAAGATCTTCTCATTGGATCTCTATGTTGCTACAGAAGAAATGAGTGCACCGGATACGATTCCTAATTCCAAGCAAATGAAGTCGAGCATAAAAAATAATCTGACTCAACGATGTATTGGAGTGTGCATGCGCTCAACAATTCTATTCACTGCATCTCGGGACATCACCAATGTGTCATGCAGCAAAATGCTGTAGACATTCAAGCCCTGAAAAATCATATCAAACACATTAACATAACAAGCAAAGGAAACTTCTAGATTACCTGGGTTGCGCACATGAAATTCACCGCATAATTATTCAATTATGGGCTTCAAAAAAGCACAATTGTTTCAGGAGAAACTTGGGCCTTGTAACAAGTAGCATTAGAAGGCTAGCAAGTTACTATTTGATGAGAAGGCTGAAAGCAATCTTTTTTCACATATAATTGACAAAGATGAAAATGCATGTTGGAAGGAGGAAAAGAGAGAAGTATCTAGAATTTTTTTTATTTCCACAAAAGAAATCTAAAATGTAGAGTTATAAATTATCACTTCCAACCAAACTATGATAGAAGCAACAAGGATAAAACTGAAACTTACAATGGAGGGAAGTACGTTAACATAATGTAGATTTTGTGTAGCTAATTTTAACTTTTCATCTATGGCGCCACCATCTACGAGCAGAAGTTTCTTGGTGTCGTCCATTAGGTTGTAAATATTCACAATGTTCTTGGTTTTATGTGTGGGAACCACCAGATCCTCAAACACAAGAAGCTGTATAAATGTAAACCCTCCTTTTAAGTATACATAACACAAGAAACAAACCCTTATTTAACATCCAATGCAAGGGGGGAGAAAAGAATTGCAGACAGTAGAGACAAGATAATTATGGGACGGAAGAAGTCAATGAACAACTTAGTATACAAAAGAGCAATAAGAATAAACAATCTAACATACCCTATCACAATCACAAAAAGGCAGCTTGTTAATGTAAACTATTGAATATGGTATCAGAATAGGGATATATGCCCAAAAGAACCATTGAACTTACAATAAGAAAGAAGAAGTAAAGTGACAGCTGATGCAGGAGCATCACCCTTCTCTTTTTTGTTTTATGAGTTATTTCCTTGATTCCCATTTTGTTTCTTTATACAGTTTTAATCTATTAAGTAATCACATGACTACTACGTGACCTTTTTAATGACTAGATTCTAAAGCACTGAGGGCAATTGTATTTTGGGTTGGGCATAGCAAGGTACAGTTAACCTACTATAAATGGTCTTCAGGATTTTGTATTCAGAAGCCATATGATATACCTTTAGATCCATAGAAGTTTCTGACACTAGAAACCTAGTTCATTTGTTCCTACTTCAGTTCTCCCTACACTCAACCACAATTCTGTTAAGAAGTTGCAGTACATGCAGAGCTCATTCAAAAGAACAGCCGCCTCATTTTTACAAAACTATATAAAACCCGGTAACATTAAACTATATAATGTTATAGCTCAAAGAGGAATACAATTACATTGGCAATCAGAAAGGTTACTGCTGAGATTATGTAATATTATATGACAAACAACTATAAAGTGCACTTCGCTGAACAACATATTTAAATTTGATAAGAATAACAATATCAATATCAACAACAAAGAAGCCCCTAGTGGAATCAGAACATTGTGTATCTTGCCAGTTTGGTTGCTAAACCATTAAACAGTATAAGTACAAATTGAAACCTTCCTGAAGTGAAAAACCAAAATTTAATTCAGTATAAGCAAAGATAATGTACAATCATGCAGAAAAGCAAAATGGATTAAGTAAAATGACAAAACTTGAAACTGAGACAGAATAATGTAGAGAATCTGTCCTTTTATTGGTAGGCAGAAGGCAATAATGGGGGTGGGGAGGAGACTTGCCTTTCCTTCTGCAACACGAGCTGACAAAGCAATCTTCAGCCCCAGACGCCGAACCTTCTTATTCAGTTTGAAAGCATGGCTTCGGGGCTTAGGGCCATGCATAGTGGCACCACCCCTAAACTGTTGCCATTCATTAAATTAATTAATTTTAACTTCTGAAGAAGAGAAATAAAAAAAAGGTGGGGTGGGGGCAGAAAAACTGTGAAGAAAGGAGTGATAAAGAGAGTTTTAAGAGACTGCCAATTAATGAGCAGAATGCTTCACTACCTGAGGCCCACGCAATGTACCATGTCTTGCTCTACCAAGCCCCTTCTGTTTCCAAGGCTTTCTCCCAGTCCCACTGACCTCACTGATAGTTTTTGTTGAGTGAGTTCCCTGTGATTAAATCAATTAGCAAACACAGAACATTCTCATGAAAAGATTTCACAGCTAATAATTTGGATTCATACTACTACTACATAAATGATATCTCTAATACCATTATATATCAAGTGTAAGAAGACATAAATATTATAAGACACTTCAACCAGTAAATCATAAAACATTAATTGAAACATTTCATCCTAAGACATCTGATCAGACATTCCAAGCCATATTATTATCCCAAATCCAAATGATTGCCTACCACCACAATCCCCTATTCAACTCCCTCCCCCCTGTCAATTGTCAATGCAATTCTAACTGTAGTGAAAGAAAAAAATTGATTATTTCCAGCATTTAACAACAGAAAACATCCCATCAATTGTTAGACCACTACGAAAAAACAATCATTCAAGGTAGCCTAACAAAGAAATACAGCATTTCCTCTGGATTACATGTAACGTGCGCTCTAATATTAAACAAGTTTTAGATTTCAAAACATTATGCAGTCACCACCTGTTGTCGTTTTGCAAGCTGCCACCTAACAACACGATGAATAATATCCTTCCTAATAGGCACATCAAAAACATCTCCAGCTAAAACCATAAATCCCTTGTCTTCATTATGAAAGTTGGTCACTGGAATTAAAAGATCCTGACAAAGCCCTACATCATAATGAACTACATTATTAACAACCACATGTCTTATTGAAACAGCAATCAACTCATCCCATGATCAGAGTAGACGAGTTGCTATGGTATCATGGTAGGCAGTGAAAAGAAAAAGAAGAAATCAAAGATGCACTAAAAACTTTGATTTAGTAGGCATCTACTCTCATTCTTGAAAAAGGCAGATGCATTGTTAAAGCAGCTGGCTGTGGCCCTACATGCAGTTAAGAACTAGAGAAAGCACTAGCAAACTAACACAGAATAGGAAGGCGGACATAAAAGTTAAACCCTGGCCACAAATTCATTCACTTTCAGAGCACAAGCAGATCATTAAGCATTCACAAAATATTAACTTCTGTGTTACAAGATCAATTAATTGACAAAGCTTGAGGGAATGTGAAAGAAGAGTTACACAATGCATGCATTTTATCTAATTTTAGGTATAAAAATGTTCTTAGAAAAAGCATAATGTAAGTTCTGACATGTAATATACATAGAAATTCATTGTGTCAGTTGCATTTGATTGTTTAAGAGAAATATGCGCCTTCAACCTTTTCATCCAAAGACCACCCAATTTTTTTTTTTAATTTTTTTAAAAGAAAAACAAAACTGTGATATGCAAAATATTCAGTCTAGATTGTACAAAATGGACAATAAAACTTGTCTCATATCTCAATAATCTAACCACATAGGAATTCATGCTTAGAAGTCAAATAATTTTTCCTTTCAGAAATAAATATAAGAAGAACAATATAGCACTAGCACATTCGTGACAAAATACTTCAAAGTTCAAGTTATCTGTCATACCTATAGTACGGTCAGGTGTTACCAAAGACTTTCTGGACAATAAATCAGATGGAAATGCACCTTCATCAGGCCTAGGAGTTAAAATAGACGTAGAAAACTGTTGGATCATTGACCTGGCCTACATAACAAAAACCAGTAAACAACCAGCATGAAGGAGATCTGCATTGATTAAATACTCATCCTAAAAGAAATTACATATAGAGAATGAAAACTAAATTCAATGACAATGTACCGCAAGAAAGCCAGAACGTTCTGCAGGAAACAGTCTTTCCCCAGATAAACTGCTGCATATACCTGTGTAAAAATAATTATACATAAAAAAAGATTCATAAAACCTATAGAAGTTAACATCGAATTGAGAGCGAAAATAGTGGTTGCATGCAGTTAAGAAACTGCATAAACATCTTACTGCGTGCTCTATAAAAAGAGGCAAACCGAGCATTAGGTGAACCTCGTCCTACTGAATGCAAGGACCCAAGAGAACGTAGCAGCCTTTTGGAGATCAAAGCAGCCATACTTGAGCAAACGATCTATAATTCCAATGGCATGCAGCAAGTGGATTTGTACCTGCCCATTTGAATTTCAGAAACAACAGTGAGACAGCGCATAGTTATCTACTGAAATTTTGCAATTTCAATGACGTCTGTTGATTTTAGGTTCAAAAGCCACTCTCATAGTTTGTTTGAATTTGATTCTGCTCAATTTGTTTTTTTCAAAATAAGCATGCCATTCTATGATTTATATTATTATTAACTAATTGATATTTCTTTTATCAGGAAATTATTCTGATAAAAGTTTTAGTTCTGGCCAACAATTTAGACAACATTTGTTATCATCAAACTAAACATATATGAAGGGCATGGTTATTTGTGTTTTAAACATATGTGAACGTGATTCAATTTTCATTTTAGTGACTATAACAATTGGCTGATACTGATCTCTTTCATTGATTGCATACAGTGTAGAACCGCCATGCTGCACATATAAATATAAGTGATAGTTATTAGGGCCCAATATTTTAATCATCGTATAATTTTTTCTTACAAGCATTATTCAGTGTCTAAGCAGGAACGGTGCTAATCATTGGCTATGAAACGAAGATATTCTATATCACCACATGACCTCTAACCAAAGACATAACAAACAAACACAGAAGCGATCGAGTATTTAATTAAATTTGGGGAGCAGAGCATTGACTCAGACATTTTATCAAACACATTGTAAGCAACTCAATGTCACGGAACGAACAGTGAAAAAACACAAGAGGAATCACATATCTAGCAGCAGCATTTCATAGAAACATTTGAGAGAAGAAAAAAAAAAAATGCAGTTACCAGCGATAGCACGCAAATATTGGTGTTTGCGTTCAATTAGTTGCAGCCCCAAATATTGGTGTTTGCTCTAATGCTCTCGCTTTCACTTGCTCTTGGTTTGAAGCGGTGAGCTGAGCTAGCAAACGCAGGCTTTTTTAGAGCGTGTGGGCATAGATCGGAAAACGGGCTTTTTGATGCTTTGGATTGGGCCCCTAATGTTCACACCCGATTCAGTATAGAATTTGTAGCCCAAAGTTTTTGGGGTATGGACAAAAATTGAATGCTGAAGAAAGACATGCTTTGGAATTTCACGTTGATGTGTGTTTGGGCTCTATGGACCGAACATCCATTTCCTGATCCATGTTCTTCTTCTTGCAAATCACATGGGTTCGTCGTCTGAAAAGTCAAGTTGGGAAATGCTTAAGGACGGATCCTCTCCTTCGGCCAGGAAAAATGGATTGTGGCGTGTGAAAATTTAAGCATTTGCATGGCTTGCTCTTAATTCATTACCTTATTTACCTATATCCATCCAGTTTGTATCATTGCCAATTTGCCATATTGGCTTATCATTTTACTATAACTTGATTAACTTCACCAAAATACCGCGCAAATATGGACATCAATTCCATCCGACCTTAGTATTCCATGGATGTTCCAATATTTTGGTTATAATTAGCTCTCGTTATAAATAGTACTAGGATTTAATTTTCAGTCAGTGTAAAATAAAAGCATTTTACACTTTTAACCATGTGTTCACCCATCAAAAAATATATAATTTCCTTCATCTGGGCTGAACCCCAGTATGATTTAACCCCGTAAAGAGACTCTAACTTAAAACATAATCCTTGATGCCTGAGTGCAATTCGTAAGGCGCGAAAGATCAACCACCTGTGCTGCACCTCGTTTTTCTTAAGATGACTTCACTCATCTTTTAGTATTTGGTACAATACCCCTATTGTACTTTAATTCAGCGACACTAATTATTATGACTTAATCATATGAAGAAATTCTAACCATAAAAACTAGCTTCTTAATTGGAAGTATTTTATGATTTAAGCACCATATTAAACTTCCTTATTTGCTCAATAGCACTGCTAAATAGCACCAAAAAATTTGGGAAAGAAGCATTTTACCTCTATGAATTATAAGCCATGTGCACTTTAATCCCTGTATTTTAAAAAGATACAAATCGATCTCCTAAACTTTCCTGAATATGTAAATTAATCTTTATGTTACTTTTTTTATTGATTGTTAACAAAAATAACACATTCAAAAAAGTTTAAGATATCAAGTTGCATACTATAATACACTTATTTTAGCAAAAATGCATATTTAAAAAAGTTCAAGAGATCAATTTATACTTTTTTAAATATAAGAATTAAAATGCACATAACTTATAATTCAGGAGAAAAAGTGCCTTTTTCCAAAAACATTCTAACAAATACATATGACAAAATACAATGAGTGCGAGTAAAAGAGAAGTTGATGAGAATAAGCGGGGGAGAAGAGAGAAAAGATCATAAACTATTTGTCCACTTTTCACCAAATGATTTTTGTACCAAATATCATAATTCTTTGCTCAATGTGTAACTCGTGACAAATCCATTTAAAAAAAGGGCGCTAACCATCTTATCATAAGCCTAAAAAGGTTAACTAAACCAGCTTAGGAAATTATGTCTACGACATCAAGCAGCTTTTCTTAAAAAAATAATTAAAAAAGAAACTTGTGTTGACAACCAAAAAACTTTGATATAGCTATATTTTCAAATGTTTTGAAAAATCAAATCAACTATGCTGAAAAAAAACAACTGCCCGATTTGATTGTTCTATTCACCACCTCTTGTTTAAAAACTTCATTTGTTTGATTTTTCCTTTTTAATATATTCATGTCTCACGGGTAAAGCAGTTTAGGGAGAGGAAGAAAGATGTTCTCAAGGATCGAATTTTCAAAATCAACATTGGGTAACGATGCATTTACAGAAAAAGTTTTTTTCATATTTTATACAATTTCGTTATAATCATTCATTTTTCTACTTTTTTATCCTATCACAGTTTTTTTTCTTATCAATCCCTCTTATCTGTGTAAAATTAATACTCCAAAAATTTGTATTAAGCATCACATGATCACACTTCATAAAGCATTAACCGTCAATTTAGTTTTTCAAAACTTTCCTAGTTATTGAAGTTTTTCCCACATTCACAAGTTTTCTCATATCCATTGATCTTTCTCCCAAAAAAAAAATTTTTGAGTGATCCTAAAATATTACGTGAATTGCACATATAGTCAATAATAAAATAATATTTTAAATAAAAATGTACAATACCGCTCTACTATTGATCATATGCTAGTCCACATGATCCACACCCAAGAATTTATGCCAAAAGACTGGCTCCAAAATTTTTAATATAGACCATGGTGCAACATTTCTTCTAGAGTTATTCCTCATTTTGCATTTAAAATGAAATATAATATCTTTGTTCTTTGCAGCTTTACACCTCAGGAAATAAAAGGTCGCAGAAACTTCCATGTACAGTAGTTGTTCTGATGAGTTACAAATCTCCACAGAACACAGTTAAACCTAGTTAGTTTGAGTATCAGGCTAAAAACATCAGAAAATTAGAAATTCTTTTACCAAGCACCCATTAGTGATCGATATTTTTAGATCACCCTCCTTTACAATCAAAAGTCACAGCCTAACTAATCCACATTCAACACTGATTTTAGTCAATTCATAGTTTTAAATTGCAGTCCTCAGCAGCAATTACAGGCGCATCTATCGTATTTTCTCACAAATTTTTGCAATTGCAATGATCCCAACATAACTACAACTGCAATTTAAAAGCAGGGTGAATATCATGCATGAGATAGGACAAGAAAAATGACGGGTCAATGGTTTGACTTTTTTATTTATTCATAACTTCATAAAGTAGGAGTATCTTTCAGTCGGACATTCACTAGATGATCTCACATAAGGACCATCCAAAAACCAGCAGTATCAATCTAAGAGACTTAGAATGCTTAATTAATCTCTACACGCATATAATTAATACATGATAATTATAAGGTTTTAATTAAGTGAGCGCACGAGCTTGTGAATGCCTTGCAATTAATTAGATACAAACACGGAAAACCACCAGACCACAAGCACCGACATAATTTCTAAAGCATTGTGTTGGACAGATCCATGGGAAAGGGATTGCTCAAAATATTATCCATGTAATAGTGTGGATGGCTTGGATCCACCACCACAAACTGCATGTCCTCTGAAGGCTTCCAGTGACGTTTCCTCTGATTAATAAACCAATTGTTAATTTGCTTCTGATCCAGACCTGTGGATTCTGCTAGAGCCAGCTTCTGCGATTCCTGTTATTGAATAAGAGTACCATGTAAACTATGAAAACTGTTCTCCTATTTGAAAGCCGAAATAAATATTGTCCACTTTTTTTGGGAAACATTAATTGTTCTTATATGAATCTGATTAATGATTTATTCCCTCCACCCACAAATAACTGTCATTTTAGCTACAGCAAAATATATCTGGATCACATTAAAGTTGGTGAGGTTTATAAATAAACGAGTGTATCTTGGATAAAATTGGTGGGTCCCACTTTTATTGTGAGTGTGCATAAATATGTGTTGTTAGATTTGTATCCATGCAAAAAAATCTTTTTTCCTACTCTCTAAACGTATTGTTCACCAACTTTAATGTGAGTCTCTAAATGAATAGTTAGAATTGCATCTATCCAAGAATTTTTCTTTAGCAAGACCACTAACTAGGAAAGGTTCAGGGCTATAGATGGCAACATACAGATGGGTAAGGCCATTTGTAATGTCTGCTCCACCATTCAAGTAATTGTTGCCTTGCTTCTTTGGGCAGCTTTCCCTTTTTCCTCTTCTTCATGAACTCCTGCTTCAGGCTGCCCAAGTATCCGCTGTACTTGCGCAAAAGCTGACCCTTTAATTCCCTGTCCTCTGCCTGAGGATCTATGAGGTTGTGTAGATCAACATCATCTTCAGATGATCCATTCCTATCAGTAGCCTCATTACTAGCTGATGATATCAATTCAATTATGATAAGCACAACATTTCATGCATGAATTAAAAATAATCAATATAAGTTTTTTAATAATATATAGGAAGAAAAGGCTAGATTTAGCATTTGTCTCATTGCAAGTAAAAATATAGCACTCTTCTTCCCGTCCTCTAAAAAGATAGAGATCACTTATACTATCCTATTTTCCTTTCCCTCTCCCTGTCCTCTCACTCATATTTTGACACTTGTAAACATCATACAACATCACCCATGATTCTTTTCAAAACCAACTTTTGAAAACTACCCATAATATTACACTTAACAACTTTTATTTTTGGGGACACCAAAGTGGGACAGAATTGTTTTCCCTCGAAAAGGCAGTTCAAATATCTAATTGGACAAAATTTAAATAATTGCTACAAGTAAATTACAATCTAGTCAACTCTTAAAATCAATGCAAAAAGGAACACATAAAAATTCAAGTTCAGACAGAGTGAGCACGGTACGAAACTGTAGGATAAATAGCACTTCCTCCAGTTTCTCTTTCTCCACCAAGAATTATTACAAATATCATATAAATCAATAATTAGACCAACGAATGAATGTAGCAGCTGCCCTTGTAAACCATTAGTGCCACCATTATTTCAACTAACTGAGACTAGCAAAATACGCTTTATATACCAAGCTACTACATAATTAGTGTATGGGATAAATTTTGATGAACCAAAGTCTATGAAAATATAAAGGATAACTACAAGTACAACTTGCAACCATTACGAAATAATTGATTCACCACACTGGAAGGTAGAACTTAAATTGCTGCATAGGATAAAGACCCGGAGCCCGATGTCCATAGAACCATATTCTCAACAAGCACAGTGGCTCTAAACCCTGAGATAGTAGACACCCGCATTTTCTTCAGTCCCGACAAAGACTGAGAAGAGAAGTATACTATATAAATGTGAATATCTATTTCACCCAAATAATTTAAGAAGGGCCACTTTATTACACATGGACCCTAGTCAAATCTAGTTGAGCTTCTTTCTATGCAAAATTAACAATCAGACGATACCTATTGTAACAACGGAGTACAAAGACACAAATTAGTTTACATCAAAAGTTGACAATCATAGACTGCCCTCAACTCAAGGTCATTATCTATTTGAAATCACATCTATTACAGTCTTAATGCGGTCGTAACCAGCATGTTCTTGAAGAACTGAAGCCGTAGGAGAAACATTGCAATCTAGTAATAGAAGAATTTAAACAGAAATCAAAACATCAAGAAATTAATACCAGTGGTAAAAGTTTTTAATTGCATCATAATATATCTCTAACTAGAAAATGAATTACTTGGAAACCCTCTATCTTAGATAACCTGCTTTCTTGAGAAATATATGTTTTGATAAATTTGAAGGGCAAGATAACAAGTTATGCAACAGATACACTTAGACTACCATCATTGAAATACTGATCTATAAGAAACCATGAAAATAGCTAGGGGAAGGAGAACATTAGATTGGCTCCATTACATTGGTTTCTCTCCTGAAATAGACACTACTACTTTTGGCCCATACATAGTTGGAAGCTTGAGAACATGGATTCACTAAAAGCTTGGTCTTGTTGACATCCAAGCCGGTATGCGATAAGCTCCTACTTATTTTTATCATAGTCATCATTATAGCAGCAAAGTTTGACCTCTATTTATGGTTGTCACATTCAATTGTCTATTTTCAACCAAGGATTAATACCATGTAGATTTGACAGTATACTATACATCCATTGCCAGTTAAGACCACACATAAATGATGGACATAACTCTAACAAGCATGAGAATATGCATCTGCACCTGCAGACACAAACTTATGCAGAATAAAGGCAATACTTTTAGTTACACTAGTTGTGAAATTATACAAATGACGCAAATATTCTAATTACATAGAGTGGACGTTAAACATGACCTTTGAGCAAACAAATGGGACAACCTAAATTAAAAATCTAAGTCTATCATTATTGTCAGGGACCAATTATTTCAACCGCTTACATTATTAGATAGAAGCTCATGAACGATTTTTAAATCTAAGATGCCCCTCACAGTCTCCCCCAATAAAAAATTCTTTGCACTATTAGCTTAAGACACATAATTGATTTCATATACCTTAAATTGAGTGAAATCTAAATGACTTCACGAAGTTCACCAACAAGTCCATACTCCATACATTACAATTATCAAGAAAAGAAAAAATACAGAGTATGGTTGGTAAAAATGGAACGAGAAATTTGCTCATCTATAAAAATTTCATCCGAGAATATAAATGTTTCTTAGTTCTTAAATTCACTCTTATAACTCGTTTATTTACTGAATAACTCCTGTGCTTGCCGCCAAGGGCTTCCACTCTTTTCAACCACTCTTTCATTTTGTATTTCCAATAAGAGAGAAACTTACGTGTCTTGCCAACCGCAAACCTCGCAATTACCACTCCTGGGCACCAACCAGTTCAGTAGAAACCCTAATCCCTAGTCCTTAGGTTATTTACATAACCTAAATTCACGGACTAGTTGCCTGTTCCTCTATCTTTAGATTCATATCAAGTAGAATCTTTCATAATTCATAATTCTATTAAAGAAGCAAAACCAGCAAATTAAACCTGAGAGTCGCTGTACACATCAAATGGGGAAACACATAGACAAGTTACTTGTTTAAAGTTCTATATTTCCAAAAAACCATCTGAAAACATGTCAATATCAGGCAGGCAGGAAGGGGAGAATTAGCAAGATACAAACAAAAGTTCATTCAATGCACTAACACCGAGAACAGAATCACAGATATGTACTACTCCACCATCTATTTTTTCAACAGACAAAAGCACGTTTCGAGCAAGGGCACCGTTTGCTAGTATTTGATACCCTCGAACAAAGAAAAGGTCAGCAAAATAAACATAATTCAGAAAGATAACGTCACCCAAACATTTAAGAAAGATTTTTAAAGCTGAAAAGAAAAAGTGGGGTGCATCATCCACTTTAATTTAAGAACCACGTTCTTTCTCTTCAATCCCAACAAAAACCTACTTCCTGGAAGCACAGACATGCATGGCTCCTTGGCTAGTAAATTAAACCAAGCAATCAAGATTAACATATTAACATTAAACTCTGAAGAATATTTTTCAGAAGAACTAAAGCAAAGATAAGAGATAGAAATCATCACCAAGGTCCGAAGAAGAAATTGTAAGATTCTTGAACTGACACTCAATCCTTTGAAGGAAGAACATGGCTTCCTTTAAGGGTTTGGAGAGCTCTTGCTCGTACTTGGTGAGCATCTCACAATAAGCCTCCATGAACTGATCCAACGCTGGATCTTCACCGATGCAGGCTGATCCAGCTGTGTCGCCCGCCATTGACACTGCAGATGCACATGCTTCTTCTAACCTCGCCACCACTTCAGGCGGTGCTCCAACCTGCAAGGTGCACGAACTATGAGTTATGAAGAAAACATGATGACTAGCACATGAACCAAACTGGTTAGGAACAAAGTTGGAAGAACTGTCTTTTATCATTTCTGCTTCAAAGGGTTTTGAGTTGAGTCTCTTTTTTTTTCCTTACGATGGAACATTATTTGTCAATATGGTGTAAATATAATAAAGAGAAACGACTAAACAACTCCGATCCGAACTTGTAATAAAAGGTGTCTAGGCAGAAATTAATTCGGCGTCATTTTCAACTACTGTTAATCCAAATTTTGTCTGTTTTGTCACCTGAGGAGACGGACGCTGGGGTTAAAGGGTATCATCACACACAAGTTGAGTCAAAATTAAACTTTTTCTTCTCACCTTTTGACAATTGACGTAAGCTGCCAAGAGACGCTGATAGTGAGGATGGGCCATGATCTTGGCCTTGACAGCAGAAGAAGCGGAGGAAGAAGAGCTTCCATTGTTGTTGTTGTTGTTGTTGGGGTCGCTCTCCATGAAATAACACCCTAAGCCAGTGTTGTTGTTGTTGTTGGTGTTGTGGTTATTCTCAAGCATGAAAGAAGGGTTATTGCGGTTTGGGTCGTGATTATTGGTGGAAGCAGGCATGGGAAGGAAGAGACAGTTTGTGTTTGCATTACTATTATTATTATTAAGATTAGGATTTATTTGATGATGACCACCATGATGAGAAGTCACTAAAGGCATCATCATCATTGGGCATATCCCACTATTGTTTTCTCCAAAAGCCATCAAACAAGAAGAGCCACTAGAACCACCCTCCATATCGCTTCCTCACTCTCCTCACTCACTCGTACACATACACACATTCAATCTCCTATCCTTCCCTTCTCCTATTTTCTCTCTTTCTCTTCCTCTCTCTCTATTTTTTTATATGAAGTCGATCTGTTCACTCTGAAGATGTTTGTCTTTCAGGGCTCTCCCGGGTTTTATGCTAAAAGTATCAGGCTTTTTACAGAAAATCCTAAAACAGTGATAGTGGTGGCTATAGTTGCGGTCAGTAACATGTAGTAGAAGTAGAAGGGGTTTTCCCACTTGGCTTTTCTAGCAAAGCCTGCACAGATTTCCTTTGGAAAATGGGTGTTAATCTTTCTTTTCGCTTATTTGAGCATTAACTCACGCAGGCCATAAATGAATCACACACACCACACACTCGCTCTCTCTCTCTCTCTCTCTCTCTCTCTCTCTCTCTCTCTCAATATCTGCTTCTATAGTGCTTACACGGTTACACTTGTGTGGGGGGAGACGCAGCACAGTGCACGCGGGTTATACGGAGAGAACGATGAAACTTGAGTTACCAAAGAAGAGAGGGGCGAGGGCTCATGAAAGGGCACTGGTGCAAACAAAGGCCTTTACCTTCCCAATGAAAACTCTCCCTCTCTTTTCCTGCACTGTCACTGATACACTGCTATTACTGGCATAGAAAAGCAGTAGAGAGAGAAACAAAGAAAGAGAGAGACCGAATTTATTTTTTTTCTAGGAAGGACCGATCAAATCGAGGAAGAGGAAACAAGTTACCTACTACTGACGATGGATGGAGGAACGGGGAAGAAATAGAGATAGAGATAGGATTATGAGGCACACGGAATCAAACTAGCTTCTCTCTTATCTCTCACTCTCCATTTTCTACTTTCCTTCTTGCGACTGCTTTTTAATGGCAATTCCTGCAATCATTTATAGCATAAATGCATCCCCCGCGGGGGGGTTAGAATTGATATCCTACTTTAACATTGATTTGGTTAATTTTTTGATATTATTTGATTTTTAAAATTAAAATTAATTCTTATTTTTAGAATTAATTAAAAAAAGTAAAAATTTTTACTTTTTATTAGAATTATTTTTAAAAAAATTATTAAATATAAATTTTATTTAAAATTAATTCTTAAAGAAAAAAAATCTAAACAAAACACGCTATTAATATTCTCACACCGTCCTTGTCCTCTTCTTTCCCCCAACAAAAGGAAGACCATTATCACGGTCACTCCCAAATCCAATAGTACACAAGTAAATATTTGACAAAACGTCAGGGATATAAAATTTAATTTATCAGACCCTTTAAAAGCACCCTATATGTATGTATAGTTGAGGAAAATCCGCCTTGGTTTCTTTGCTTGGTCTGGTTCTTGTTATTTAGCTCCAAAATAAAAAATTTTTGTGTTATAACAATATTACTGTTTTTTTTTTTTCTTTCCCTATTTGAGAAACTCAAAATACTTTATTCTTGCGTTGAACTAAAACATCATGACGATGATGATGCCTGTCCTCCGTGCATCTAATCTGATATTATTACTTACCATTAAAAAAAAAAAGCGCGCCTCTGCAGGCTAAGTAATTAAATAAAGCTGGTAAAGTTTGCGGGACAGTCCGAATGAGTCTTTCTTTCTATCTCTCTCTCTCTAGTTTTAGTACCATGGGCTTCTATATATCCTCCATCCATAATAAAAGGCCTAGAGTAGCATCACTTCCCGTAAAATACCGTAGTGAAAGCAGCTCCATCTGCTTACGTACACATTGTCGCTTCCCATTGTCCCCCCTACATGGCTTATACTCTATATTATTTTTTCTTTCGTTTTTCCCTATAGCACACTTAATTTTAATTATTTTTATAACATGGACTTGTTATAACTTATGAATTCTCCCTTGTCTGATATATTTTTTAAGTGTATAATGTTTAAAAATTTATTGAATATAATTAATAGATGACAAATATTTAATAATTCATCGTAAATATATATTTGAGTAACATTCCATCCATAAATGTAGTGTATATGTAATTGTGCGTGCATTAATATATATACTTGAACGTATGCGTACATCTTGAAGCTTTTACTTTTCAGCATCAGAAACGATCGGGAAAACTATGTATGTCCTCTGGTTATATGCTTAATGCATAACTATATATGATATTGATATTACTAGTGCAGCGTCGAAGCTACCGGCTAGGTCTAGGAATCTCTACAGTTCATCTCGCCGTGAATCAAATGAAAGACCGCTTCAGGCTGCTCCGCTGCTCAGTTTTCTGTCCATCTACGTATTTGCATCTTTATTCTTATTGTAGCCGCGATTCAAATCTCCACAGAAATAGTTTGTTGGTTTAATTGTTTTATATTGAATAAAAGAGTTTTATAATATCATTAAATTAGATATTTATATTTATAAATTTTTTAAGATAATAAATAATTAAATTTAATAATTTTTTAATATAATAATATATAATTAAATATTTATATAAAATTAGTTTACATATATACAAATTAAGTCCATCATTCATATCTTTTATTATATTTTATTTTTGTCAACATATCTTTTAACTTCAAACACACATTTTTGCTTGCTTCAAATATGCATGTTACTTCTAATTTAAAAGTCACATATGAAACTGTTGAAGTTAGACAATGATAATGCCACTATATATATATATATATATATATATATATATATATATATATATATATAAAATTACATGATTTTCTTTTTAAAAAAAAGTTGTATAAACAAATAATAAACTGCAACATTTAATGAACTAAATTTTAAAAGGAAATATAGAGTAACGATTCAATACTGAAATATAGAACAATGCTACATAATTAGAAAATTATAATAAAAAATTTTTGAAAAAAATTATAATAGTTCTTGAATAAAGCGAAATGATGTAACCCATCTAGTTATCAAATATTATACTATCAAGTTTATCCAATCATATCTGCAAAAGATTGGTTGAGATAGTAAATAATCTTGACATTTTAGTAGAAGAACCTATAAATTTGAATCCTAGAGAGGCAACGCATGTAAGGACTGCATAATCCTTGTACTCTTACAATTAAAGAAGGATTAATCTTATAATATTAACATTTGGTTAATTTAAATAGTCTAGCATTTGATCCTCATAATCAAGGCCTTGAGTTTAAATCATATGAATGAAAGAAAAATGGTGTTAGGAATGCTTTATTTCCATAATGGGGCCAACTCAATTTAAATTAGATTAGTTAGAGTTTAATAGGCTTTATATAATGATGATGTAGACTAAAAAATAGTTTTATCCTATTATACTACCAAACAAATCCTTTATCATAAGCTTAGAGATCACTTTACCGAGAATGGTGTGTTTTGCAATGTGCAATAACTAGTCTATTTGGCTGCTCTCCATCCAACAGGAAAGAAAAAGCAATTCTAATGTTAAAAAAAATGAAATAAAAAAAATGAAAAAAAAAAACATTTTAATGTAAGTTTATACAATGCTAAACTTTGTTAACTTTTACTCTGCATGCATTTGCTTTGGAACCAAAAAGACAGAATATCCAATTTAGCGGACACAAGAGTTTTAGAGTTTGTTTGGATAATACTACTTATAATTTTTTTTTAAAAGTTAAAAGTCATATTTTTTATTTTTTATTTTATTTGACTAACAACTTATTACTTCTCAAAAAAAAAATTTTAATATTTTTTAAAAAGTTAAAATATCTAACTTCTCGGTGCCCATTTGATTAGCCGTTTCACCACTGAAATGTAATTATGGGAGAATAAGAATTGGATTGTACACTAATGCTTCTTGTTTGGCTTTTATTTCAGTCGCCCAAAATTACTTTTGCTTTATGCATAATTACGTTTCTCAAAGGAGGATAAAAGATGTTTTTCATTTTTATTTTTGAAGGTGAGATTGCATTTTACCTTTACACCCTCACCCCACCTCAAAGGTTCTTTTTAATAATTATATTTCTAAAAATGATTTTATTTTATCCCATTCAAATAAAAATTATTCTCTTAAACTTACTTTTGAGATATTCAAACCAAATATAAATAAATTCTTTCAACTTTAATTCTTGTAAAATAATTCTTTTAAAAGCATTTCTCTTATAAGTTAAATCAAATGAGCCCTCAATAAATACTTTTTAAAACACTCAAAATAAGTAATTTTGTTATTCCATATCTAAATACAAAATAATTTATGTATAAGTTACCTTTTAAAAGTTTCTTTTACATAAATGCTTAAATAAGTTATTTCTCCAAATAGGCCCTTAGCGTGTCTTTGGTTTGGCATTGGGCAAGCTCAAAATACAATTTGAAGGATACAAAAATGAATTTCAATTTAGTTTAACATGTTTGGCAAAAATCACATTGAATTATATTTTAATATAATTTTTAGCTTCAAACTATGATTTTAGTAGAAATAAAAAAAAAAATTTCTCGTTAGGCCAAATCATAATTTACCAACTAGATATCAAAGACACCCTTAACCTGTACCATTGCTCAATACCTATATCTTCAAAATTTTAATTAGTTTGGTTATGTTTCAAGATTTGAATTTTGAAGGATATACTATCTAAAGGCTTACATATCTGACGCACGTTTATAATTCTAATGGATAACTGATGTGTTCTATTATTGGTAATATCAAAATTTTATATTAAGAGTGTGTTTGATAGAGAAGTAAAAATTATGGATAAATTTTATGGATTATATATATATATATATATATATATAATTTTGATATATGGATATTTTGATATTTACTTGTACTCATATTAATATAAAGGGTCTCATCTCTTGTTTGAAAAGTATTTTTCATAACTTATATTTTTAATATTAATAAGTTTTTTTAGGTGCCTAAAAATTTAGATTAAGGGAAAGATTCATTCTAATTTAGACAAACTTTTAAATTCATTAATTGCTTATAAAGATGCTTATATCCTATCAATTGAAGAACTTAAGAATCAACCTAAATCATAATGATGCATTGACAAAAAGCCAGATAAGCTATCCCCGTTACCTATTGAGCAATGATGCAGTTTAAGGCTCTTGATCGAATTCCTCTCTTTATTTTTTTTCATTGCTAGATTTGATCACGACGATGGCTTCGTGGAATCAAAATTGGTTTATTAGTTTCAAATCCATATCGTTAGAATTATCACGCGTGAAGTTGTGCCACCATCCTCTGTGGTAATTAAAGATATTCTCAGGCCACCCCGATGGGCGGTTGCAACCTGTCAAGACATCCCATCAAAGCGTCGTCTAGGTGCGCAATCGTGGCGTCAACATTTCTTTCAAAATTGAAATCAATATATGATTTTGTTGTTATGGAAGAGTTACGACAGCTTCCTTATATCAAGGCTTTAATTTCTATTGAAAAAAAAGTGCAAAATCAAAGATCAGGTTCTAATGGATTGCACAGAGAAGTGATGAGACTAGTTTAAATTATTGCTTGTGCAAAGATATAAATTGGGCTGTTTGGTTAATATTCTTGTAATTTCTTTGATACAGAAAAAAAACTTACTTATCTAACACACTTGCGTATATACATTCATATTTACTTACAGTCACATTAATATAAAGTGTTCCATTAATATATATGTCTCATAACGTTGAGTTTGTTCTAGCTATACTTAGTTGGATTAATTAGTTCGGGGAACAATTTTTTGTTTTTCACAAAACGAACCCAATATTAAAATATTAAATGAATTAAAGCTTAGCTTTTCTTGAACTCAACCACAACCACGACCGTTTGAAGCCCTGTCAATTTGTAGGGTTTGTCCGAATTTAGGTAAACTATCAGCAAAGCCACTCCCTTCTCTGTCAGTGTCAATTAGTTAAACTTGCCATTGCATGCGAAGGATTAAGGAAACTCTTTGATGTTGTCAACTATACGTGCATGGAGATGGGAACAAACTCTTTGATGTTGTCAACTATACATGCATGGAGAAGAGAACTATTTTGTATCCCATATTCCATGGATATATATCCAATTTTGGCTAGGTTTGACACTACCATGGAATGATATGTTCCTATCGCGCAAGTTTCAAATTTAGGCTTATATGAAGTTCGACTCAATTGTGAAGTTCGATCGGTTCATACAACGAGCAGTTCTACATATATAATTGAGCTTTTCAGGAATTAGGAATGATGGGAAAACTTAAAAGGACCACTCTTATACGAGTTATTGTGCACACACTGCCAAGGATTTAAATCATTGCTAACTAGCCGTATAATCCAACAGGCAAAGACAAAATAGTCATGCTCTAACCCTTGTAATATGACTAATATTGTTTGTATTTATAATATAGACATGCTATATATAGACTCACAAAGAGAGAGGAAAAAAAGTTAAGATTCGTCATTTGTCAGCATTGAAAGCATATCCATGCCATAGTCATTTGTCAGCACTAAGCTTTACTACGCAAAGCCACATATGATTGACATTATATCGTAATAGATAGTTATATATAAATTTAGGCCGATAAAATCATCGAAATAGCTAAGACATAATCTTCGGCTCAACGACTAACATAAGATACTATATATAATCACGCAAAACAGGCACTAAGATTTTGTTATCTCTTTCACACAATTGGCAAATGTCATTGTGAACACGGTAGACATTATAATCTGTACTGTTGGGGAACCTTCGGTGTCATGTTTAAGACCAAAAAAAAAAAAAGTACTATAACATGTCATTTTTATTTAATTATTTAATATAAAAATAGTGCAATAGAAATACCGTGAATACATAATTGCATGCAAATACATGGTTTTTGTACAATATGCATCCGTAGGGTCCGCGTCCAATCGAAGAAACGGGCACAGTATCGAATAGCTCCGCCAAAGCCTGCCATCGACCATGACCCTATACACCGTGCTTTGACATGTCATTCGTCGGATATTTTTTTAAATGCACCATATTTTGTTATCCGGAGGTTTATCTACATCCTAAGTTAATTGGTGCATTGATTATAATTATCCAAATTTAGATAACTATAAATATTAAAAATAAATTTACATACAAAATTTATCAGAACCTTTAAACAGTACATTGTTAAGTTTTGTATCATAAAATACTGTAGGACCATTCTATTTTTTATGATGCATCATACATCTTACTCTGTATGGTATATCATAGAAAGCGCTCATCCATCGACTCACTTCAACATTCTTGCCTCAAGTCTTTGTGGGAAAATTCTAACATGCTCCATGATTCCTTCAGAATAATTCTCATCTGTAAGTCCGAAACAACTGTTCTTAGTGTGGTTTATTTAGTTTTAAAAAAAAATTCTTGATAAAAAAAATTATAGGGCATTTACGTGATAAAGATCAACACGCAGAAAGATTTAAGTACGATATTTTTTAGAGTGCAAGGGAGTATACTAAGACATATACACATTTAGAGGAAAAAATCTTACTCATCAAACTCTAAAATAAATATAGGATATTTTTAGAAATTTTATGAGACCTTGCACATATTATAAAACTTACAAGTAACAAAAATAATTTTTAACATAATTCATACTACCTACATAAGTGTGTGTTTGGAAAAGTTGAAAGATTAAAATTATTTAAATAATTATTTATTTGTATAATTATTTTTTAATATAATCATTTATATGAAAATTAATTTATATTTAGATATTTCAGTTAAAATGTAATTTTAAAATAATCTATTTTATTTGGATTGTTTGAAAAAAAGTTGATTTTATATGATAAAATCACAAAAAAAGAATATGAAATAATTATTTATATTATATAATATTTATTATTTAGAATTAATTTGATAAAAATATAACAATTATAAAATAATCAACTTTTACTTATGATCATAAGTTCTAAAAATTTGTTTACACTTATAAACTATTTTTTAACTTAAAATTATCAATTTTATATTATAATCTATTTAGACAAATTCGTCAAATAAGATTAATTTTTCAAAAACAACTTTTTGCTAAAAAATTTGCTAAAAAAAAGCTGATTTTGGACACTTCCAGACATGCACTAACTCTAAATTTTCATCACTCACACTAACTAGAGGTCACATAACCATCCAAATTATTAAACTTCTATTAACTTAAATTTACTATAAAATTATTCTATCTTTATTAAAAGAAAAGTTATTCTGTAATTTTTCCACTTATTAATATGAGTTATGAATTCAATGTTAATGTATATTAATGTTTTAAAAAAAATACCTGTAGTTAATAATATGTTACTTCCTTCATATCATAATATTTGTTACTTTAAGTAAATTTTTTTGTTCAATTTACCTGCTATTCTTACATTTTTATGAAGAATTTATTATAAAATTTTCAATTATACTCTCTACATAATTCTAAGTACAATAAATAATGAAATATTAATATAATAAGTTAGTTATTAAATAAGAGTATTTTGGTGAATATTTCTTTGCAATCAATCATTGATTTTGGTTTCTTTAATACTCATGCAAATGACTAAAGTGATAGATATTATGAATTGGAGGGAGTATTATATTATTTAATAAATTGCATATCTCATGTAATTATTGATATAGTGAAATTTTAAGTTGAGAGTGCAAAATTAAACAATAATTATAAAAAAAAATAGATACAGATAGACAATAAATCAAAGTTAAACTCTAAGAGTTAATTCAACATATCTTATAGTCAAGAATTGTAACATTATAAGTTTGATATGTTGATTTTAAAAACAGAACGTCTGATATCTTTTTCAATTTCAAAATTTATTTTATATTTTGTTTTTATCAAGTTTTAAAATCTTCTATTAAGAAAAGTCTGAACATTTCAAATGATCAAAATGTAATAAATGGGTATTTGTATAGTAAATTTTAAAATTCGAGGCTAAAGTGATATTTTAGAAAGGAAATAAAGTGTATAACTGTCTAAATGGAAAAAATAGGATGAGATTTTCTTCATTCATTGGAGTGACGTGGTTAAACATCTCATCAAGTTTTCATGGGTATCGATACTCCAGAGATATCTCAGGTATACCCTTTTGTTTTTTTTTTTGAGGTGGAGAAAATTAAGTACGTTTAATTGTGCTTTCGATAAAAATATTAGGTGATTTCTATGGTATTCCTTTAATTTAAAGGGATTTAAAATTATTTCTATTTGATTCAATCATATTTGAATATGTAACAAGTAATTAATAATATGGACAATGGTATGGCAATAATGTAGAATTTAAATTTTAACCCCTTCAATTTTTATTTATTATAATTTCTCCTTAAAAAAATCTTTAGAAAATTAACAATTTCTTATTCTGATTCTCAAGCACTTAAATATTTTTTTATTCTTAAATTTGTAAGAATCCTAACTCAAAATTAAATATCACTAACTCTTCTTCCCAAAATGCACAAATCCTAATTTTCCAAATGCTAGACACAACACACACTAATTCATGCCTTCCTAGCTGCAGCTCCCTTTGCGAAAAACATCATGGCCAGAATAGCAGATGATTTCAATATCAAGCTACGTTTCAATACTCATGTTTCTAGACTATACTGTATTGATGATTAACACAAAGGACATAATCTAGTAATTTGTGAAGATAAGCTTCAAGAGAAGGGGAAAAAAACCACTTTCTAAGCCTGGAATATTCTATCAACACTTTGAGTCGGTATATATGTGCAATTGAGTCCGTACATATATGCAATCCCAAATCATTTGATTATACAAGATCTTAAATCCATGTTTGAGAGCTATGACTAACGATGGAGTCTTCGTTGCGATGCCTTTTGCAAAGGAAGCTATGATTGGAAAAGCACAAACTGGTGGATTTAGGTTGTGATGGTGATGAGGTTATGGCCGGCAATTGAACAATTAGGATTTTTAGTTTAGAGAATAAGAGTTGGTGTTGTTCAATTTAGGATTAGGGTTCTTACAAATTTGGGAATGAAAAATGTTGAGAATTAAAATAATTAAATATATTTGATGCTTAAGTTGAGAAGTTGTTATTTTTCTTTAAAAGACCCTGAGAAAAACTTGTAACAAATAAAAATTAAAGGGATCTAAATCTAGATTTTGAAATATTGCCACATTATTGTTGATATGGTTAATTACTTGCCATATGTTTAAATATAGTTGGACCACATACA
The DNA here is from genome assembly GCA_031439595.1 of Pterocarpus santalinus. NCBI lineage: Eukaryota > Viridiplantae > Streptophyta > Magnoliopsida > Fabales > Fabaceae > Pterocarpus > Pterocarpus santalinus. The sequence continues at coordinate 59,688,816 of CM062530.1, forward strand.
AAGGATTTTAAACCTCTTCAAATTGAAGGGGTACTATAGAAACCACCAAAATATAATTGCAATATTACATATACTTTCTTTTATTTTGGACGGTTCTACAACAATGAGGTGTTTTTCCTGTTGATCTATAATGATTTTGATTTATATATAGTTAATTGATAAATTGATTGATCATGTATTTATTTTGGTGTCTAAACTCAAGCCTCCTGTCATCAGTCATCGTTTCTCTATTTTTATTAAATATACTGTGTCAACGTAATAAAAAAATTAATAACAGATGAAAAAGGTTATTAGATTAATTTTTATATATTGATAATGTGAATAATTTTATACTATCAGTTAATAAAATTTAAAAAATAATAAATTATAATAGATAATTATTAATATAAATAGTTGCTGATTATGATTTTACATATTCTTTTAATTTTTTTGGTTAACTGTATAATAAAACTTTGTGTATAGAAATTAAATTCAGATATTCTTGTCAATTAAGATAAAGTGTTTTCTGAATTATTAATATGTATTTAAATGAAAAACTTAGAAAAGGGGGAAAAATATTTTTTAATCATATGAATGATACTAAAATTTTAACTTATAACCTTATACAAATTATGTAAACCCTTCATATTTCTATCCATATTTAACATCGTATTCAAAATGTTCGTCGTAATTAATATTCAACTCCATAAGCTTGTTTCCATCCGATTTTACTTTTTGGTACAATTAATGTTTGAATAAGATTTGAAAAGCGATCAAACGTCCGTCTGATTAAGAAACACTTTATTTGCTTCTTATAAAAGTGCTTCAGTTCAAGAAGTCCATTTTCCCCATTTTCCATTTGTGGTTAGGTTTGAGGTGCCTTTGGCTTCACATAGCTTCTTTTTAGTTATTTTTGGATGTGATTGAAATGGGAGACTTGGCAGATATCCCCACTTATCATTGATTTGCCAACCATATCCTATAGTTGAACATGAACACCGTGGAGATTTCATGATGAAGATGAACACACGCGTGTAATTATTGTTATTTATTAGTTTGACTGATAAACGCGGTGGTAAATAACCATATACCATACTATGCAACATAATTTTGTCGTAATTTGGAGGAAATTTTACTAAGCTTTTGCTGGTTTGCTGCTTTCTGGGCACTGGAAATTTACATTAGTGACCTTGTGTTGCAACTTGTTTGCGGTAACAAAAGCGGGAGGGGGGTAGAAATCAAAGTGTGTCTCGATCGTGAAGGTTTGACAGTTGAGACAAATCAAGTAATAGTTTGCCTTCGCACACATGAACCCTCTTGACGATCAATCCAATCAGTGGGTCCTAAATCTCCTGACAGATTTTTTTCGTAAAGAATTGATCGTGAATTCTCTTCATTTAAGAATCCAGTTGATTTAACAAGTGTGAAGTCTGGCAAACAAATATTTAATAATAACCAACCACATTGGTTTAAAGAATATACGATATAATAATTAAATAATAATGTATTCACAACGCTCTCATTTTATGTATCTCTGCATTTTACATTTGTATCTAGACGGAAAGAAGAGGCATCAAGGGCGTTCGTCGTCATCAAATCAATAGCGTTAGTCAAAAAAATAAATGGTCCATGTAGGGTTTAGCACATGGGCCGTTTTAAGGGCATTGGTTGGTTTGGATTGTATAGTTAGGGTTAGGGCTGGGGAGGGAGTGGGAGTGGGAGTGGGAGTACAAGTGGGAAGAGGGGATTGTACGCGAATCCGTCACAGGATCGTAAGAAGAAAAAGCAACGCAAAGTTGAGAGACGTCACTGGTGCTAGGTGTGATGGTGGGGGCATAGGCATATAGTAGTGACAGCAACCCTAGGATAGGCCTCTACTAAGCAAACTTTTTGGCCTTTTAATTTATCTGTTTTATTAATTTTCGCTATTCTCTCGCTTTAAGTCACGTCTATCGACAGTTGGATGATTGACATAAAAAAAATTGATTTTGAATTAATAAAATAGCATGAACGATTTGTTGAAAAAAAAAATAATATGAAGAATGAAATGACCTGAAGAAAAAGAAGAAGAGCAGGGAGAAATGTTTCGTGAATACTATATTTTATATCAGATGTTGTGTTGAGTAATATCCAATTTATTATTAAATAAGATGTGTATATTTGGGTACTATTCTAAAATAGTTTTGTTTTTACGAAAAAAATTATTTTAAAAACATTAATTATGTTTGGTTAAAATATAAAAATAAATAATAATAATAAATAATTATTTTAAATTTAAAAATAATTTATAATCATAAATAATATTTTAAAATTTATAATTATAAATAAAAATTTATTATTTTAAAATTGTTATATTTTTATTAAATTGATGATAAATAATAAATATTATATAATATAAATAATTATTATATTTTATATTTTTTAGTAATTTTATTATAAAAATTTTTTTTATACAATTTTAAAAAATAACTTATTTTAAAATTATATTTTAATTAAAATATTTAAACATAAATTAATTTTCATATAAATAATTATATAAATAAATAATTATTAAAATATTTTTAACTTTTTTATTTTTTTAAACACACATAATATGGGTGAATTCTAAATAAAATTTACACTTCATTTAACAATAAATAAGATATAAATTAATATAATATTTGATACAAAATATATCCATCTAATGTGACTCAAGAATTGGCATACAAACCCACTTCGCAAATTTGTCCACCGGTCTCGACCTTCGTTCACCATCATCCAATATCTGTGTCGTGGCAATCAATTGATTATGCACTTCACAAATATTTAAATTAAGGATTTAATTTCGGTCTATTCAGAGTGAAAATTTTTTTTATAGCATCATTTAATCAAATTTTCTTATAAATATAATTTTTAAAGTAATAAATATGAGAATTAAATATAAATTATATGATAATATAAAAAAAATTATAATTTTATAGACAAAGCTATAAATTCTTTTATCAATACAATTTTCAAAAATAAAATTGAGAACTATCCATCAATATAATTTTTGAGGATAAAATTGTAAACTCTATTATCATTGTAATTTTTAAAAATAAAATTGTAAACCCTTTTATCAAATTAATCTTATAATAATCTCATCAATTTCCTCATTATTATCAATATCTTCTGCATAATCACCACCCTTTATCTTTAATCTCCCCGCTTTACTCCCCCCGGGCCTCATCATCACCATCCTAATTCTCAATGCTAATATTTATAGCCTATGACAATTTGCATGATAATCAATAAATTTCACACTTAATTCTTAGGATTTAATTTATATATATTATCAATGTAAAAAAAAAATTTATACAAACATCCAATTATATATTATCATATTAGCAAGAGTAAATGACTCAATTACTCATTATCTTAAAAGTCTTATAAACATAAATATATGATTAGATGATAGTGTAAAATTCTTTTATACTCTCAATATATACCAATTAAACTCTAATTCTAATTATTAATAACTTCCTATATTTTAGATAAATATCTAACAAATCTCTCTCATATTTTTCTTCATGAAAACTTCTCCATTTTTTTAATTTGATTTTCCTTTCAAATCTTTGTTTGAATCTAAAATCTTCTTCCAAGCTTTCTTTCTTTTTGTTTTTTTTTCAAATTTTCAAATCTTCTGAAAATATAAAACTATGACTAATAATCTTCAATTAAAAATTTGGGTCAAATTCAACATATTTTAAGTAACTTTTCTTTATAGATAATCAAATTTAAACATTTTTTTTTTTACTATTATAGTTCTCTTTTGGTGGATTACAAAACACAGTTCTTACAATATAAATTTTACTTTGGAATATATAGATTATATATTACTAATCATATATATATTAATTAAACGAATTATAATTTATAAATTTTATAGACATAATATTTTATAAAATTATAATAAATTTTATTTGAACATATAATTTGATTATAATTAAATTACGGAATTCTCTTGAATAAAAATAATTATGATTTGGATCAAAAAATTATGCTATCATGTAATTTCTTGTGTTCCAAACAACACTTACAAATTGTGTTTATAACAACAAGAAATATACCATAGAATAGGAAAAAAAAAAAAAACTTTACAGTAACAATCCAAATCATCTCAAGTTTCTTTTATCGGGAAATGTATGCTTGGCTCATATTGCAATTAAAAGAAGGGTTAATTGTAGATTACTCCTATATATTATAGGTTATTTATATTTTATTTTTTATATTTTAAAAATATGTATCTTAATTATCTATATTTTTATAATGTGCATTTTGCTCTTTTTTATTGATTTTTTTATCAATTACAAATAAAAATATAAGGTATTGGGTTACATATTTCAGAAAGTTTAGGAATTAATTCGTATATGATCCAAAAATTTATGGAAAAATAGTGTATTTATTTGGGGTCAAAGTGCATATTGTGAAAATATTAGTTAAAATGTACATTTTTAAAATATAGAGAATAAAGTACATATGACATATAATACGGGAGGTAAATTATAATTAACCCTTAAAAAATTCTTATAAAAATTTTTAAAATTTTGAATTCATTTAAATCTAAAATATAGTATTTTATTTATGTATAATTATACAAATGTTCTAACAATCGTTAAGTCTTACTTACTAAAAATAATTTTATAATATGAGAACATATGTGAAAATAAAATATTCTACTGTAATATTGGAAACAGATAAACTGTCGCTCAGGGCGTGGTTTATTGTCTACTCAAGTACTCGTTGAGCTCTTGGAGCCTGAAATGGCATTATTTTTTCTAACACTCAACTAAAAATGTGCTCCCTCCATTTCATTCGAATATTTGTTTAAAATTAAAAAATATATAAATTAAGGAAAAAAATTAATTTCGATAATGATATAAAATTATATAAATAGGTAAAATTATTATTATTTAAAGATAATAAATTGGTCTAGTATATTTTTTAATTCTAATTATGATAATAATAAATAATAATTAAATTAAAGATATAATTAAAAAAATTAATATTATTTTAATATTAAAAATAAACAAATATTCTAAAATTCTAAAATATCAAAATTGAACAAAAATTGAAACCGAAGAAGTACTTAAATTTGTAACTTTTTTGGGGAAACGACGACGGGATGGTCGCTTCTATTCCTCTCTCTTAAGTCTTAACTAAATTAATTAAGCATTCACGAAAAAGTATGCAATGAAAAAATTGAGAGAAAAATCACAAACCATAATTGAAAATAAATGAAATAAAATATAAAAATAAACAAAAATTGCATATATTTGGATTCACCTAAACACAAATCATAATTGAAAATAAACGAAATAAAAATTTTAAATCAAACTAATTTATACTAAATGAACAAAATTAAATTGCAGTGTGATTAAATTATTTTATTATTTCACAATAAATTTCTGTTTTGGCTTCTTTCAACTAATAAATCTTTTTTGCATGGCCTTTTTTAATTGTTTGGGTGTCTCCATCTCTGAAAATGAACGAAATGAAGAGAGGTTAAAGAGGGCAGAATCCGAAGAGAGTGAGGAAATTATATCGGGATTTACGTTAAATTCAATAAAGTGAACTTTGCATGAGCTGCTTCGTTGGAATGTTAAAAATTTTTCCAGTAAAATTAATCAAACTTGACAAAGTCAATTAAATTGTATATAGTATGAGATTAAGTTATTTACTATAAAATTTAACGTGTTCTAGCTTATAAAATTATTGCATATTTGGTTTATCTGGCTGGGTAGTGAAAGCAAATTATTTCATAATAACCATCTATTCATTTTTCGTTCTTTTCCTAATCCATGATCCCCGTTCACTTTACGAAAGTCAATTTCACAAAGTTTTTATGCAAATGATATAAAAGATTAATTTTAATATATTGTTAATATAAAGTATATTATATTATTAATCAATCATATATTATGATATTACAACTTTTGTAATAATTTAAATATTTTTATTAATATACCAATATATTATTAAATAATTATATAAAAATTTTTTATACCAATAATATATTTAAAATGAATTCAGAATTAAATTCTTTTTTATTTATTTTTTATTATTGGACAGTAATCTTTGAATATTTATTGGGATTCACTGTGATTAATATTTACTATTAGAAAAGAGTGCAAAACTAATCCCACTTATGTAAAGTTATTGATACAAAATTTGTTAAAGTAACAAAGTAGGTGTTATGATAATTAGAAAATCTTGAATAATTATGGGTCGCGTATGTTAAAGTAACTTCGGTTTGCGCCAAAAATGAAAACGACATTTACTAAACTTTTCATTTTGGGTAAATCAATCAATGATTGTAACACAGTGTATACTTATGAACAGCCAAAGATGGCAACTAACACCGTCATAAGAGGCATTAAGGAGGCAAGCAGCTTTTATGGGTGTAGTCGTTCAAAGAAAGAGTTAAATTTGACATCAATGTCAAAGCTTAATTTGATTATATTACTATCCCAATGTTATCATTAGCATTTACCTTTTATGCTAGTACTTATAACATTGACTTGCCACATTGTAAACTAATTATGGCTGATTAAGGAGTCAACATTAATATTCAAATCATAATGAACTTGTTACTTGTAGCGAATGAGGTTATTGAAAGGACCAATAACCAAACGAAAAGCGTCCTGTTAGAGCATGTTGGGCTGCCATTCCAAGTAGGTGTGGGTCTATTCCTTCTTCACTTTTCCTTCTTTTGCTGCATGTTCTCCTGAGGAACATGGTTTTGTAGCCCACTCTCTGCTTCAGTTTTTGTAGTTAATTTTCTCCCTTCAGTCTTGTACGTTGTACCCAAAAACACCCGACTACTTGGGCTTTTATGTACTTTCATTTGAAGGATAATAATTTTATAACCATATACCACTAAAATCCTCATTAATATAATTTATATGTTAGACAAATAACTAAGAAGGGAGGGTCGAACAGTTCATGTGCGCCAAACAATAGGCTTCTCCACCAATGAGAGCCATCCTATTACTATTAATTAAGCACAAGATTTCAATTAGATGCCATGTTTGATAGGATCGAATAAGTAGTGGTAGGTCCAATTTGCAGTTGCACATTATCTGTACGCCACACAAGACAAGGAGGGGAAGCCCCACATGTTAGTACCCTTCTCCACTGAGCTATCTTAAGTTAATTTAGTTTCAATTAGCGAGTCAGATGGCACCTTACTAGTTGAAAAGTTGGTCCGATATGTAATTGATGTTTTCTTCACTTGTCTTTGGCTCACAATTTTCCAACACAAAGCAAATCTTGCTTTTCTCATAAGCATATTTAGCTTTCCAAATGGAATGGCACTAGTAGCGTGCCTTTATGGTCTCAAGATCTTTTAAGGTGCTAAGATAATGGTTATTGGATATTGTTCCAAGACACTGAGATTTGTTTGTTCCAATGAATCAGTGTCTTGTTGGAGGGAAAGAAAACGTTGAGAGGATTTTAATTACCATTCTTAGAGGGATTGCAATTGTGATCGAGCTAATAATTTGGTTTTTCATAATTACTTCCACTTGGAATAGCATTTGTTGTTGTACGGCTGAAACGTGCGTGTTTGTTTTTCTTTGCTTGTCTAGTTCATGTCGTGTCATGCAACTAGAGGTGTGTTTGGTTTATAGTTTTTGGAAAAGCATTTTTTCCCCACTTTTCTTTAAATTATGATTTGAGACTACAAATTGGTTGAAATGTAATTTAAATAATTTTGCAAATATGTTAAAATAAATTAAAACTCAGATTGGACCCTTTAAATTATGAATAAGCTTTCCCTTTAAATTATGAATAAGCTTTTATAAACACCAAATCAAACATACAATAAGAATTTTTTATTTGGTCCCTCGCTTGTTTTTTTGTTTTTTGGGGGGGGGGGGGGGGGTTGGTTCTAAACCCACTACTGACCTTTGGCTGGCTCAAACCCGGGGTGCGGCATTCGTGGTCACAAATCCACCAGTTGAGCAATGCCTTACCTGCAATACTCACTAAGATTGGAATGAAACTGTTATGTGCTGGAGAACAATTACCAGTAGCTCATATTTGGGCCCCAATCATTACAAATGGCCAAGGACTGGAGTGGGCTTCTGATGATAGCAATGGTGTTGGCTGTTAATAGTGGCAGCTAAGTTGGCCCAAAAAAATTGGTGGCAGGTGAGGAAAGTTTTACCGGATATGTGTGAAAAAAAAAAGGAATATATGTGTTGACCCAAAAAAAAAAATGTAAAGGATATGTACTAGACCAAAAGATGATTAATTAGTTCGTTTATCAGACAAAACATATATTTAAGAATATACTAAATCAACTTTTATATTATGGACTCTTTAAGTTGTCGATTACTATTAGACAAGTACAACAAAATCCTAACAACTAAAGGTGGACTGAATTAAAATGTCATTCTAGCTTCTTTGCCACACTGGGGGACATAAGTAGAGTTCATGGTGCAGCACTAGAGTCTTGCATACAATTCTTTTAAAGTGAATTTATTTGTTGACCCAAAAAAAAAAAGGTGAATTTAATTATAAAATGAATATGTAAGAATTAAATTATGTCTTAAAATTACTGTATATTTTAAATTAAATTAAGAGTAAAAATACTTTTTCTCTTTATTTTAATAATTCTCCTATAACTTAATAAAAAAATATTGGATAAAACGGTAAATATGGTCAACATCTTATAAGAATAAATAAAAATCACTGGTTTCTTTGTCCAGTAATTAGAATTATTATTAAGTTGACTAAGTTAGAAAACTTAGTATTGTTCTTCTGTGTCTTTTGCGTGCTAAACCCTTTATCATGAATTTTATCTCATCATTCACGAGACAGCTGATTCTGTTATTTTGGTTTTATTAAAAGTTTAAATATCCCATAAAAAAAAATGAAAATCAAATTAACCATAGCTCCATTGTCGCTTAAAATTGCGTCAGAATCAATTCAAGGTATGCTCAACACTAGATTCTGACCAAAACCGCTCCCTGTGTTATTCCGCTGACCTTTGCTTAGCAGGTATGCTTGCAGAGCCAAAACAAAAATATGCTGCAGCTTAGTTTAGTTAGACAAATATATAACCAGTAACAACATTTAGTAGCATATAATTATCATGCATTTCAACTAAGTGTTCATGATATCAAAGTCATTAGGACCAGCTAGTTCGAAGACATAACTCAACTATCATATCTTGCTCCGAACATAAAGAATTAGGTCTAAAGCAAAGCCATCCAATCCAACTGATCCTAAAGCAACAAAGTATTTGATAAAGCTTGAGCAACAAAATGAAAATATCCCCCTCCTAGCCCCCAACACCGAAGGAAGTTTTTGTTAATGGCAGGACCCCACCTCTAAAAGCCCTCGATAGAACTGGTTCACTTACTTCATTGCAGCGTTTAGCTGCTAATGACCATGAAGCAGCAGTTATTGTGCTTTTGCTAGAATTTCTGGATGACAACTGAATTTGCTAGTCCTGCCTGCTCTATAGTCTCAGTTTCATCAGCTAGAACCTTTGGGGGGAAACCCATCATTTGAAGTTGATAATTCCGCTGAGCCCCAGGTCTAGAAGCATCAATGAAGGCATGAATGTCGCTGACTGTGTGGTGATAGTTAAAATGCGATATCAAGCGGGTTCCATCAGCTAACCTAAGTTGTATTGAAGTTGATGGCAATGATTGATCAACTACCAGGCCAGCAGAAGGGGCTGAAGCAGCGGTGGGAGGTGTTGCTGAAATAGTTGCCTCAGGTGCCGCTGAAGTAGAGCTGCTTCCTAGAGTTCTTCCCACCCCTTGAAATGGAACATGGCGCTTTTCTGGTTCCTGCAAGGGTGACAGAATGTAATTCTAATTTATACATTGGACATATGTGATTCTTCCAAATGTAAGTGATTATGCATAAAAAAAAGAGCTGATTGCATTTCAAGATGTGAAACTTCAAAAGCTCCAAAATTAATAAACAAATCCAACTAAGTTCATCCTGGTCTCATAATAAATTGGATAGAGACAAACCAAAGAACTCAAACAGAAAACTCACAGGATACTTCTCATTCCTCCTTATGAGGTTAACATTAACGGATGACCTCCTATCGGCAGGTTCAAGCTCTTTTGGACACTCAGATTTCTTAATGCTCTGCATTCAAACATGGCAAATATCATCAAACACAATGAAACCATCGATGTATCTAAGAACAAAGTAGTAGTAGTAGTAGCCCAGTCATATTAAATAAAGGTTGCTGAATAGCATTTAAATAAAGGTTAAACAAAGTCTGGGACACTAGCATAGTCTCATTGTAAATTCTGAAAACAAGTAAACAAATTACTGAATACAAAACAAAATATGCTGGGTTTTAGAAAGAATTTAAATAAAGGTTTAGTTAACATGTGCCCTAAACGTTACAGACCCAAAAATAGCATTTATTACTCATCAAAATTACTTAAAAGAAATACTAAATGTTTTTTAAATTCTCAAAACATCAAATGTTACGCTTTTCATTTAATAGCTTCTTGTTCACACTAACAAAACCCTATAAATAACAATTTGCAGTAAGTAAAGTAAACTTGTTTTAAGCTATTCCATTATTCCCTGGATAATGCTCACAAAATCTCAATTTTCTAATACACAGGACTTCTCCTTTCAGGCCCTGTACAACCTCACTACTTCCAATATTTTTTACCCTCCAGTTCACTCATGGAATCAAAACTTCAATAGTTACCTCTAAAAACGAGGCATTTTCAGGATCGTCCAAACTCCTCAAAGGTCCATCATTCACAGTGAAACCATTACTCCAAAAAACAATGTTGTGAACAAGAGCCTCAGGTTGCTGAGAAGCAGCTTGTACAGCTTCCCCCGAGAGTAACCTGCCAGCACCAGTAAAGCTAGTTGACCTTGGAGGTTCCTGTAGTTGATCAAGAGGCCTTTCTACAGCACCAAGTTGCCTTGCTCGATTGAAAATTGCATCCACATCATTTCCCTTTGAAGGATCCTGGACAAGCATTCCGCTGAAGATATAATGTATAATTGTTAGATATTCATAAAAAGAGTACAAAATCATAAAACCCACTGAAAATAGACATGTTTGTTTTTGAAATAATATGCAAAATTAGAGATGTCAGTAAACTGTATTTGTAGATTGAACTTTAAGTTCAGACAGCATGACTACAGATATACTAATCTCATTTAATCCACAATAACCTACAACTTTTGAAGCCAACATTTAATATCCAATATTCAAACCCTTCTAATCAATGTATTTAAAAGTGATTGAGGTTCTAGAAAAGTAAAGCATAAAAGTGCATACTTAATATAAATATCCTTTAAGATAATATCGGTATATAGTGATGGCCAGTGCTGTGGTGCACTAGATTAAATATGGTACACCACACACCAGGTTATCTAATGAACAAGATTTATTGGTATTTGGTGCACCAATTCATCTTATTATGCACAGTAAGGTCACCCACATCCTCTCTATCTTCAGCTCCACCTCCATCTCTTTTTTAGAACGGCACCCCGATGTCCCCATCTCCGTCAAGGAGATCCACAAGGCCTATGACGCCAGTGTAGACAACTCTACCAGAGCACACTCTCACTAGAGAAGCTCCTCTACTAGCTCGCGTAAGCTAGGCGCGCTCACCTCGAGCTCGTGAGGATGGAAATTATTTGTTTTCCTCCTGGTTTCTCTAAGTTCCCTTGTTATTCAGTGTCTAAAGCTTCTCCATGGAGCCTTCCCAATATTTAGCACCAGTAGGAGAATTTAATGGTAGTGAGTCTGGATGGACAACTTATATTGTTCTCCCATCTGCATTGAAATCTAGAATGGTGATGAGCGAAAAAGTGTAGATATGGAAGAATATGGCAGTAATTACAAGAATGCTCATGGAAATGTTGATGATGATGATGATGACAAAGGTGAGAACAAAGAAGACTGTAACAAAGATACAAATGATGTAGAAAGTGATGATTCCATGGCTTCTGGTGGATCCTCTGGTCCTAGTCACCTTCAACTTGTATGAATAAACAGTGAGGAAATTAAAGAAGTCATGTTTTGGATTACACAAAGCATACAGAAAATGGTCATAAGAAGATCTTCTCAGCCAAGAGAACCAGCAGGTCTAGCACGCAAGGAAGGCAAGATGGAGGAGTTGGGAGAAAGAGTTTTTGAGAATTTTATGGTGCATTTACAGTGATTGCTTGTATGCATGCACCATCAATCTTCACCATTAGATTCACCTAGTGTGTGGTGCACCAGACTTAGCTGGATGCACCACAGCACTAGCCTATAGCTATTTGTATCTATATGTCCAAAGTCAAAATTAAACTATACAGTCAGATAAGTTTGAAGTTTGAGAACATAAATAGCTTAAACAATCACATGAGCAATGCTTAAAGTCTTGATATAAAGCTTTACAGTTTACACAAGTTATAGACTTCAAAGGAATCCCACAATACACAACTATATCAACCCAGGAAGACAGAGAATTCCGGTGAATACAGAATGAAATCAGGAAATGATAAAAACACATTGTTTTGAGGATTATTCTTTCTCCCATTGTTTAACAAATGGTGCTGGATCAAAATAGCCTTCAAAAGCCCAACACCTATACCAAAAAGCCAACCAAAATAAATTGAAAGTAAATGTATAAAAGCAGACACTTATGAAGCATGTGTCTTTGCTGATGTCTTAAGATAAGTTTTCAACAGTTTTCACCCAAAAATGATTTTGACAAAAATATAAAAGCACTTGGTATAACTTATTAGCAAAACTTCAGAAGCAAGCTTGAAAAGAATAACCTGAAATCTGATCACTAATCTCTAATTAAGCAAAATTTTCTGTAATATGAAGGCAGTACGCAAAAAAGTGTGGCAGGACAACAAATGGCCATCAATCAAGTGAGCCTAACGTTCCATGTGCAGCAGCAAACGGGGAGAAAAGGTCATCAAATATGACACATCTAAACACTCAGTCTACAACCACAAGAAGAAAAACAGAACAATAATGACACCGACCCATGAGAAGAGAAAATGAAGCATACCAGGACTAATTGTAACTCTCATTTCAAAATTAAAATATACATAAATCATGCCAGAATTTTAGAGATCAGATGATTGCAACCAAATGTTCCCAAAACCCAACCTATTTCTGTGACTGCCAGTATACCAGTTTGATTTACAAAGTGATACCATGAAGTTGAGAACTAGAAGTTGTTAGAAATGCTACATACACGGACTTAACTTCCCCATACGTGTATCCGATACCGTAACATATCTATGCAACATAGTCAACTGCAAAGTAAACTGTCCCTCAACAGAATGATATTGATTGGGCATATAGTAAACCATGAAGATGCCAAATTGCCAATCTCCTAGCAAACTATACTTAACCCCAATGAAATTTCCTAGATGTTAATTCAACTTTTCTAGAAGTCCCTTATCCGTCACCCCGCCTATTTGTACCACAATTGCCATTCATATGCTTAAGGCAAACACTAAAGTTTCCACCTCAATCCTTTACATCTCACTCCAGCTCACGAATCAGTGCTTCAAATTGTTCAGGATTGCCCTTGATTATTCAACAAGTACCACTTCCAACCATGGAATGTACATGAATCTCAAACAACTTTAGCGGTACTGAACGAATAGAAGGACCAGCGACGACCCATTACAATAGAATCAATGAAACATGAAATCGAATAGAAAGGCTTGGTTTTTCGAAGGAAAGGGAGTAGGGAGTAGTGAGAAGTGAAAGAGAGAGAACCTCTTCTCGCCGCCGGTGTAATACTCCTGAGGGGCATCGGAGTCGCTATCTGAATCGGCGGAGGGACGGTTCAGATCGGAAAGGGTTTGGATTCTGCCTGCTCCGCTGCTCGATGCCTTCTTCTTGTTGTCCCGTGACGCCATTGAATGATTTCACAACACACAAACAGAGACAGAGAGAGAATGTATCTCGACGGTCTCGTATCGCTTCGCCAGTTTCTTAAACGTCACGCGGACCAGAATTGCTTAGCAGGGTGAAACATGTGACGCCGTAACCACCGTTAATCTTCGTAATGCCTTGCATCGTTGCCACGTGGCTACATGCGATTACGCCGCATCGTGACGGTTTGACACGATTATATGGCAACTAAATAATGGGCTGGAGTAAAGAAGTGAAATAAAATGAGATGAAATAAAGGAGGGGAGGGTATAGTGAGAAGAATAGCTAATTGTAAAAGTGAGAAAAATCTTAATTATTGAATCTTATATAAATGGTTAAAATTAAAATATAAAATTATGTAATTTTTAAGTGATTATATAATTTTTAAATAATTTTAAATTTTAATCATCCATATATAATTATACCGTCCAAATTTACTTATTTTATTTTTATAATAAATTACTCCTCTTACGTGATATAATTTCAAAATAAAATAATTATTTCACTCTATTATTCAAATAAAATGAAACTTCGCTCCAAATCTCCCAAATTCAGACAAAACAAAAAATGAAAATTTATCTTTGATATAAAAAAATTAAAAATTCATTTTATTATAAATTTTTCAATCTAAATAATAAAAATTCATTATATTCTCTTATACTCCACCCCACTTTATCCTAAACCACCAACCGAAACATATCCTTGGTTACAGTACAAAGTAACTAACTTCAACAAAATCAATCTCAAATATTTTTATTAAACATTCTTAAAATATTATAGACACCACCATTTTTTCAAAGATTAATTTTAATTTACTGCTAATATAAAAAAAATTTATATTATTATCTAATAGTATCCTTTAATTTTTGAAACTTTTAAAATAATAAATAATTAAATTAAATACTTTTTTAATATAATAATATATAATTAATTATTTATATAAAAAAATTTTATGTTAATGATCCATCAAAATTAAATTTAATCTTTTTTATATTAAACATAATTTTAAATATAATACATTAATAGTATAAAATAATCTTATACTATCAACTAATAAAATTTGAAAACAAAAATCAAAACAAGTAATTATAATGGATAGTTTTTCATTATGGCTCGACATTTTGCACAAATTTTATTGATCGAATAAATACTAAATCCACAAAATTTACATAAAAATACTGTAATATTGTAGCATGCGTGATTAAATTATAGTTTACAATGCATGCACCCAACAATATTATAGTTTACAATGTACTAGAATTATAAACCATTAATTTTTACATTTATCAATTCAATAACAGATTAATAAGATGAGCCTTTGTCACAGAGCAAACCCCCCCGGGGGGCGAGGGGCGGGAATAAAAAAAAAAAAAAATGAAAATCCTTATCTTACATTTCAAAGAATTCTTCAGCTAAAACCCATCTTTTCTTTTTTAAAAATAAAATAACCTAATCCTAATTTATCATTATAACTTACAAACGTCAAACAAACATATTCGAATCCTCTAGAATAGGAATAATTGTAAAATAATAAAAAAAGAAATTACATATTCTTGATTATTTTGATAGAATTTACATATAATGAAAATTATTGATCCAAAATGAATAACTCCACTCTTTCTCAATTTACAACCACCCTTGCTTTAAAATGTCCTATTCCCAAACGAAAAGATTCTACTTATAAATAAACTAACATTAAAAGGGGGAAAAAATTCAGATGAATCCTAGATTTTCTTGAACAAGCAAGAACTCAGTCGCTTATCATCCTGCGATGGGAAGAGCTTCGGGAATTCCTGCCTGCAGCAGCACTAAGCAGCGATTTTTGCCGATTCATGGCGCACTCTATATACTCTTGCAAAGGTGGAAGACTCGCTTGTTCACCATCTTTAGATACTTGTCCTCGAATAATCTGACCGACCGACCGACCATGAACGGATGCCTTTAAATGATATCCCAAACAGACTGGAACTCGAAAAATAAAATTGTACTTACCTTTGATGCCCATGATCGTTCTGCTTGCTGACAAACATCTCTAATATCTCTTCCAGACATACTGAAACAACGAGAACCGGTCAACAGAAAAGGAATGAAAAACAAAAAGTATAGAACTATTGAGATATGACCTTAATCGTGGCATACTGAGGTTAGGAAAGAGGACTACACTCTACATGCTGGTTATTAAAATCCAATATTAAGAACGCGCCATGGTTGGCAGGAGTCAAAATAAGAAGGTATATTTAGTCTATGTACTTCCCTCATTTTCTACCTTCTTGTTTTCACTGTCCGCCAACCTGGAAGCGATGACCATGGTGTGGAACTCAAAAATTAGCCCAACTTACTCTTCTGTAACTCTTGCAAGTTCATCTAGTTCGGGTTTGGTCAGGTGCTTTGCATATTTGGATGCTATTTGCTGACGATTATGATGATCAGGTAAGCCAAAAGTGATCATAGTATCGAACCGACTACAAGAAGAGAAACAACAGTTATGATAAGATTTGATTGACCGTGTAAACTTTGCAAGCTACAAAGCAAGTTGTAAACAAGCTCACCTGATTAATGCAGGATCAAGGTCTTCCTTTCTATTTGTAGCAGCAATCACAACCACTTTCTTATCCTGCTCAAAGCCATCTATCTGCAAAATTTGTTCCTTCCCACAGTCAAATTCCATAAAAATTTAAGCTTTCAGCAAGTTTGACATAGTTTGGAGGAGTTATTGATGAAGTGTCTACATAACAAGGATTTATGCCATACTTCTTATCAGTTATCAGGCTGTTTACTGCCTAATGAAAAATAAGTCAACAGCTTACTCGGATCCAGGAAAAACATAATATCATCGTAAACTAATCCAAACAACAAAAATCAAACCTTATTCTCCTAGGCGGAGTTAGTTACATAGATCAATCAAGAGTATTAAACTCTATATAAAAAATCATATCATAAACTAATACAAACAAATGAAAAATCTTTATGAGCACTTATGATGATAACAAAGCACTTACAAGTTGAATATCTGTCTGACTCTCGCTATAAAATCAAACTATTAAAACTCTAGCACACAGTTTCAATAGACATAAGATATATAACATGCCATTCCATGTATCATAAAGCAGTAGGCAACAAGATTAACCTGTCGTAACAATACTGACAATATTCTCCTTGTAGCTTCATGCATTTCATTATCACGAGCAGCAGCAAAAGAATCAATCTGTATCTCAAAAAGAACACAGTGTCACAAATAATATGCAGAGCACATAAAAAGGAAATTAATAAAAGGCACACTCCTCAGCAAAATTTCTTGCTTCATTACCTCATCCAGAAATATAATAGCACCATTAGGAAGATCATTTGCAAGTGAAAACACTTTTCCTAGAAGGCGTTCACTTTTACCATAGTATTCAGACATTACTGCCTCAAGTGGAACATATAGCAAAGGGACACCCTGCCAAGTCAAATCATATGCTGTTTACAGTTCATTGTACACTTAACTTTAAAATATAAAATCATACATAATAAATATTTAATCCTACATAATCTCAGCTATATTGAAGATCATTTTAGGACCATTATATTAAATCATGCTCGAAACCATGAGCATCATTATTCAAACCAGCAGGCAAAGATACAGAACCACCATTATGTGCCTCATTGAATGCTATCTTCACCTTGCATGCCCTTGAGCACTAGCCCACATCGTGTCCAGCCCACCCAACAGTCTAGAGTTCAGTCCACATCCCCGTCTATTGCCTAGAAATCCGAGCTGGCAAGCCAGCTCCCCTATTAATTGTGCCCAACAACAAGTGAGTGGTACTCAACATATTAAGCCTACTGTGACTATTAAAAGATGATGGTCCCAGTCCCACAACACCCAACCACCATTTCCTCCACCTTGAAAGCTCAAGTGCTCAAATGACAAAAACAATTACAAAGGTGCTTGCAATTAACTAACTTGATAAATTCCCCATCCACAATCCAAGTCTTTCGATCACAACACAGGAACTAGTTCTTAAAGAACCTAAACTTCCTTGCATGTATTATTAATTGTGATCACAAAGATATTCTTAGGGCATAGCATTGGAAGATCCAGCATCAAACATTTCTGTCTGTGGCCAAAATTATAGTACAAAGCAAGACCACAACCATTGGGAAACTGCGTAACAGCCACTCAAATTGTGTAAGAATGAACCATCTTTGATCCATGTCATAAAGATTTGACGAAGTTTTACATTGGTTGTCGACTGCCTACCACAACCCTCCTCATTAACCTAGGCTTGGGACCAGCTATGTTAAGCTTTGCAATAAAGCTTAACATAGGCAATTTAGGATCACAAATAAAGGGCCCAACTGTGTTCGAACCAGTGACCTCTTGATCTGCAGTCAAATGCTCTACCACTGAGCTATGGACAAACTGTGTAAGAATGAACACTAAAGTATATTTCTTTTCACATAAATAAAGGATACGTAGTAATATTGATTACCGATCAACACATGATGCATTTTACTCATGAAAATTGGAATTATTTTCAGATACATGACAGCTGAACAACAAAAATAGTAACATGCAAGCGGAACATATTTAGTTTGCCTAACTTCATATTATACATGTCCATTGTCCCATGAACAGGTTTGATTTATTTTTTTTCTTCCCCAATTGAGGACCAGGCAGGATATTCAGAAACCCGTGCAACAATAAAGCTAACAGGGAAACAGCTGTAATAGATTTAAAAGCATACCGCTTCTTTGGCAATAACACGAGCACAGGAAGTTTTCCCTGTACCTGACACCATACAAATGAGCCACAAAACATCATGTATAACGTGAAAAATGAAACTTAAACCCTAAACCACTATACTAGTAACTCTTCTCACTAAATTGAGATTCCAACTTCATAGAAAAATAGCTCAACAGAAGAAGTTTCCTCATCAAAACAGAATTAAGATATCTTACTCAATGCCTAGGATCCAATACTAAAAATATAGTAGTTTGAAGATCACTGGTATATTTGATATGGCAAAAATGCATATAAATTGCTTCACATTGTATTTATGTCCAAACCACACAAAAGAGCTATACAAACGGAAAGATGAAACTTTTTCACTACGTTTATAAATCATTTTCCCACAAAAGCCTTATCATTTTTGAAAAACTAATTGATTCAGGAGAGATTTTAGAACAAATTCCTTATCTTTTTCAATCCATTTTATGCAATTTAGCATAGAAGTTGCATACTCTTCAACTTATCAAACAAGAGCTTCATGTACCTGCTCAGTAATGGAAATCCTCCCCACATCCAAAAAATTTCCAAGAATAAAAATGTAGAGGAAAACCATGTTACATGCAATTGTTTCTAATTTCTTCTCGTTGGAAATAAAGAGCTCCTTCTTAATATCAAAAGTGGAAGGCTGTTTTCCAAGTTCAAACTTTGAAAACATGGTTTCCCTTCAAGACAATAATCCACACTGGGCAAATTTTTCCCCTTCAATTTTTATTATTATTTTTTAAAAAATTTTTTGTGAAACAGCTTAGTTTTTTTTTTTGGGTTGAATTAAAAAAAAAAATAATGAAATTAAAAAGCAAAAGAAAAATAGATAATTTATTCCAGTCAAAAGATGCCCTGAATGCTTCACATTACTTAATTGTATAACAACTTATAAAAGTGCCTAAAATGAGACACCTGGTGGACCTTCAAACAGCACAGCTCGAGGCCGGTTTGATTCAAACTTATGACGAGTCCCTCGAGCAATATCATCATATACTTCAGGACTATGCAAAGCCAATAGTATTGTATCTTCTATTACTCTACAGAAAAAACAATTTAAGCAAATCAAAGTACTTTCGTGCACATGGACAAATAAAAATCCATACCTTAGGACATAAGCCAAGTGACAATAGAGAATACGAAGGTATCATAAATAAATATGATGAAAAAAGGGAAATGAATTTAAAGAAAAACTGCAATATTGCAATTCTCTAATGAGAAAGTGATCACAGCAGTCGACCTTTTGACTTTTGAGAATGACTAATTAATCTCTCTCTCTCTCTCTCTCTTAAAAGTTCAGACACAACTTAGTATCTAATCCTTACACAGACTAGACATACACAGTGCCTCAAGTAACAGAGAAATATGCTATGACCTAAAACGATTTTCTGAAATACAACTTATAATGTACAACTGAGGCCATATAACTTATTTAATTAATAGGTCCAGGAGATATTTAAAAAAAAAAATGAATAAGATATCTATTTTAGTTTTGTCCACTTGCAACTCGGGCATCAAAACCACAAGATAGAAAAGCTTTGTCAGAAACATTCACTTTACAATGTGAATGAAAAGTTCAGGTAGTAAAAAAAAAAAAATAGATTTACATACCGTTTTTGATGCTCATACCCAGCAATGTTGTCCCATGATATCTCACCATTTGTAATACCTATGGGTTCATTGAGTCCATATATTCTCACTCCCATGGCCTCAAGACTAGAAATAGATTTATCTACAGATGGCAACTGTTCAGTCTCTTCCCTTGGCTTTCTTTCCAGGGCATTTCTTTGTCCCATCTTAGTACCAGCTAATTTTAAAACAGAGATGAAAGCATCAAGCTCTTCAGGACTCAAGCTCCCTTGCTTAATAAATTCAATTTCCTGCAATATTGGTAAAAGAAGAAAACTTCTGATGAGTGTTGACCATTTTTGTTACCTCTAGATGCACAAAAGCACAATAATGGGAAGACCAAACAAAAAATGAAAAATTAAATACTGACAGCTTTATCTGAGCCAATGAGAGATTGAAATATGAGTACACAAAGATCTCCATCATGTCCATTTATATCTGTTGAAGACTGATTATTCTCTTGAGTATGTTTCTGCTTGGACGGATGTGTAAGGGCAAGCTGCCAAGCAACTGTGCTGGATAGTTTGCAAGAAATATTGAGGATTTTAGCAAAATTATGGTACACTGCTATTGTAAAGGAGAAAACTCCATATGTATCATACATTGTAACCATGCAATACAACATTCCCTAAATGACAGAAATTAAGAATGAACAACCTGTCCCAAGCACGCAACAACATATCCGAACCACCACCATGCTCTTCAGCTTTCAGTCCAATATTTGCAGTAAGATTTGCAATAAGTTGTGAAATTTCACAGGCAGGAGGTATTTGAAACTTAATACTGACCTATAATTGTAAAGTTAGCCATCAGATATAGTTTGACTTCCTTAGCAGTAAAAGATCATCATCAAAATTAGGACATAGTGATTGAGAATTGTGTTTTCTATTTTTAAGGGGAAAAAAAGCATAGAATGTGCCCCCCATGACAAAGTTATTGAATAAAAAGTGAGGCCGAAGTTGAACTATATCAGACATGATACCACATGAAGTTAAAGGGGCTAATAAACAAAGACAACACTGTTGGTGGTATTTAAAATAATATTGGACATCATGTTGGAAAGGGATAGATTGACAAACAAATTTGTCTTGCAATCAGATTTAACACTACTAAGGAACTGTGGTGATCTTAATGCTTGAAGTATCAACGACCATTACACAGACATCTAAAAGCAGTACAGAAACGGGTAAAAACTGTTAAAACATGTTCACTTATTTCCACGTTAAAAACATGATGTTTAAACCCTTAACTCTAAACCGAAAACCCTAAATCAAAAACCAAAAAAAACAAAAAAAAAAAAACTCCTCTTTGGATTACAGGACTAACATTCCAAACATAAACCACAAAGAAACCATCACGAATTTCTTCCAAACAAATAGTTGTTTCTTTCCCATTTAATCACCTGCAAATTCTATATCAAAGAAGGTAAACTTGATGAGGCAAAATCATGGAATAACAAAACAGAATATAACCTTTTGGCCTTTAACAGCAACAGTGAAGCGAGGATAAGAACCATATCGAACTCCTCTCTTCCTAAGCAACTCTTCAATTCGCTCGCGTTCTTTCTTCGCAACTCCCTGCACATCCTCGCCACCACGATCCGCATCAGCATACGCCGTTTCCGCCAATCCAATTCCAAAAATGCCACCTAACACAGCCGGAAGCAACAAATGCTGTCCCGGATCCTCACGCGAAACTCCCGAACCCGAAACTCGAGACGCGGCAAACCAAGCAGGTGCAAATTCTGCACAAATCAATTAGAAAAAAACAAAAAAAAAAATCATTGTTGATCGAAATTCACAAGCTGCAAATCACAGGAACGAAATTCAGAAGTGGAACGTACTGTGATAGATAGAAGGAGGACGGGGGCGTGAGGAGGGAGAGGTTAGGGTTCGGAGAGAAGAAAATGAATGCCAACGAATCGGCCGTGCTGTTCTAGCTAGCCGCTGTAGAATCGCCATCGGAGAGTGCAGCAGAAGAAACAGAGAGGGGTGGAGGCGTCGACGTGTATGGTGTATTCTGTAGAAATACCTTACACTGTAGCGTGTAGTAACGGTAAAACTTTGGGGCACCCTCCGCTGCGAGTGTTTCGGTGGTTCACGGTGTCACCGGCTAAAGCACTGCCTTCTCGAACTTTCCCGGTTCTATGGAAAACAGCATGTCGGTCTCATGTACCTGTGGTAGTGTAACTTGCCGCACAATTCAGACGGGGATTATTAATTTACATCCAAACTTGTTCGACAGAAACACGTTTACAAGTCCAAATTAAATTTGGGTAAAGTGATAAATTCGATCCTATCAATTTTTACGAAAGATAAATTAGTTTTTGATAAAAATAAATTAATAAATTACTCTCCAACCTTTTAAAATATTAGATAAATTAATTCTAATAAAGAAAAATAGAAAAATTGGTCTCTAATTTTTTTAAAAAAATATCAAATAAATTAGTTCATAACAAAAATAAACATATAAATTAGTTCTTAATATTTTCAAAATCAGATAATTTAGTTTCTCTATCTTTTTAAAATCAGACAATTTAGTCACTAAATAGAGAGACTAAATTGTCTGATTTTGAAAAGATAGAGGGACTAAATTATCTAATTTTGAAATATTTAGGATCAATTTATATGTTTATTTTTGTTATGAACTAATTTATTCAATATTTTAAAAGATTGGGGATCAATTTGTTAATTTATTTTTGTTAAGGACTAAATTACCTTATGTGAAAATTGATAGGGACCAATTTGTCACTTTACTCTTAAAATTGATATACGAGTATTTTGTTAGACTTTAACTTATATGCATTGATAGTATAAATTTTTTTCCCTCTATCATCTAATTATATATAGCTACAAAAGCAAACATTCAAGACTCTTCTCCCCACTATTTCAAAAGTCATGTAAATGAGATTTGGATCTTCTAAAGTAAGCATATTTGTAAAGTGAACGGTTAATTACTCTTAGATCAATAGATAGGACCTACACATGATGGAAATGGATAGTATCAAAGCTGCTTTAAATGCCGAAGATAGTGGATGGCATCCTCCACATGTCCATCATGCATATTGCATGCGGTATATTGTCTCAAACTTTGCTTTAGTTTTCAAGAGCAAATATGCAAAACGAGTTCTGATAAATGCAACATATTCAAAGACCCGCCAATAGTATGTTTATTACCGTAGTTTATTGAGCGATGAGAATTCAGCCATGTGTAATCCGATAGACAGAATCCCCATTAAAAAGTAGGCGTAGCATGATGATGAAAGACGAAAGTTTAGGCATATGATGACGAATTTATCTGAGTGTATTAAAGTTGTTCTCTAAGGTACACGCAATCTTCCAATTACAGTCTTGGTTAAGTCTACCTATTCTCATCTTGCTGCATTGTTTTTTAAGAAAGGGAAGGAAGCGGAGGCTCAACTTGCTAGTGGACAAGTGTTTTTGCAAGCCTTGTTGCAAGCAATTGACATCAACAAGCAGCAAATAAGCACTATGATCGTTTCTACATTCTCTTGGGCAAACGAGTATTTTGTGGTGGAAGAGCTCGTACGAATAAGAAACTATAGTCAAGGAAGTTATAGGGTGAAGCTGGCAGATCGTTGGTGTGATTGTAGATATTTTCGGCTCTTCATTACCCTTATTGCCATGTACTTGCTACATACGCATATGCACGTCTTGATTGGGGCTCTTTTGTTTATGATGTTTATCGCATGCACACTGTATTTAATATCTATGAAATGGAGTTCTCAGCTATCGCAAATGCAGATTATTGACCTGAGTATAATGGACCTTGGATACGTCCAAATCCACAGTTAAGACGAGCCATTGAGGGTCGTCCTGTTTTAGCTCGAATCAGCAATGAAATAGATGCTATCGAACTTAGACCATCAAAACGGTATGGCTTGTGCAGACAAGAGGGTCACACTAGACGAAGATGTCCTACTCAACCTTCTTCATCCTCCAGCCAACCAAGTGAAGGCAAATAGTTTTATGTATTCATTAATGTGTTAGTTTCCATCTACGACGTATTATTGTGTTAGTTTTCATCTATTATGTATTATTGTGTTAGTTTCCAGCTATGGTGTGTTATTATGTTAGTTTCCTATTGTTGATTTGATTTGTTAATCAGATGTTGTTAATTTTCACAATGTTCAGATAATATAATTTATGTTGTGTGTTTTTTACTATAAATTTGCATATTCTAAGCATAAATTGTTTATTCATCCAATGTAACTAAAATATTAGTAATAAAAGAGCTATAAAACAACCATGTACATGAGTTTATAATAGAAAATATTCATGGGTAAGTAAACGCTATACACATGTCAGTCAATACTAAATAAAAGTTAAAAAACTACAAACACAATTAAAAACACAACTAAGAGATCTAAACTAAAAGATAAAAACACAACTAATCCTATCTATCTTGACGAGGGGCCAGTAAACGACAACCCGCGTGGCACTGACAAGGATGAATCTCTCTTAGGTCGACCCCTGCCATGATCCTGCTTCTACTTTGGCTCTTTCTGCTGCTCCTGATCTTGCTTCGGCCATCCGCGCTGCTCCTTGTGAGCCTTGTGGTCAATCTAGCCAAATGTGAATGCTGATAGTGGAGTATCACTAGATAAATCAAAGCCATACAAATTCTAGTATGAAGGCACTGGTATAGACAGGTTCACATTTAGATCAATGCCATCTAATGGTGGCCTATTCACGTCTGATGGCATTGTCTCATCCCGAGTAAATGTAATAGCCGATATAGGAGCATTGAGGAAAGTGTCAAGCTTAGCACACATCGCACCCATCCCAAGACTAAACTGCTGGACTGGACTAGATACAAACTGAGAGCTAGGCCTTGTCATATACTACTGACTGGGACCCTCATCGTCTGGGAGCTAGGTATGGCATGGTATTGATGGCTAGGATCCCCTATCATCTATGAAGTGGTGGCTGCCATACCACCCTAGCTGGATGTACCATACTCAGGCATAGGCTGCCAACTCGAGTTGCCGACAGGAGAGTGGGAGTGGCTATGGTGTTGATCATCATGATCACCAAATTGGTAAGGATCTGCATCACCATCATCATCATCATCATCATTATCATTGTCTTTATGACGGTTAGGATGAGTCCCCACTAATAAACAGCGCTCCCAACAACACCGATCAGGAGCGTGAACTGGAAGGGCCATTGCAGCTATGGGTGGAATGTGGTCAGGAACATCTCTTGGCATCTCCCCACATCGAGGGTCACGAAGGACCCGATCTAAGCACAAAAATCTTCGCGCAACATTTGAGTACTATCTCATGTACTCAGCTGATGGACGATCATCAGAAAAGACCTGAAATTGAATTACTTGGTCCATCCGCGCATCCCAAAAATCGTGATATGCCCTATAATTATTACGCCACCAATGATTTCCCCTACAACCATCCTTATTGTGAACTCTATTAATGTTCAGCGGCTCAACCGGTATAGCTTGTTGTCCACCGAACTGTCGGATAACACGATCGACCTGCTGGAACTCAATTGTCGTGAAACAGATCAAGGCTGTGACATATGGCCAGAGAGGAGAATCCTAGAAAATAAAATCCGGTGTGATTTGGGCAATATGTAGGTCTTGGTACGGAGTCTACCTAAATTGCAATGTTTAACAACAAATCATTAGTTTTTTTTTTACGAGGTCAATCTAAAACCAATAAATTCGCACCATAAATATAGGATAAATGAATGTTTCCTACCCCTGTGATGCGTAAATCATCAATCTGTCTCCGTAACGCCAGCAACCGTGTCTTGTGACTGTCGGAGGTGCATCGATAATCGCCCCACCTAGAACAAAATAAAGAACAAAGCTTAATGATACTCAAATGTGAAAGGTAAACTTAAAAATAATTTCTTTTTTTATTCAAAACTCTACCTTATAGCAAGTGGAAAGTTGAGCTTAGTAAAAGGAAGTCTCAACACTGGGATTCTGAACCGAACCACGATTGTAAAAAGGTCAAGCACCCAGAAATATCATGTACTCTAAAATTGACAGCACGACAAAGATTGCGATATAAAGTCGCAAGTATTGCAGACCCCCAACTGAAACTCCCAAAGTACTCAAAGTCATACAACAAAGGCAGCCATCTCAAATAAACTCTGGACCCTGACTTATCGGCCATCAAAACCCCCCCAAGTATGATCATAATATAAGCCCGAGTGTGGCATATAACAATCTCTGTAGGTACATCTGCCTCCAAATCATGAAATATAGTATTGAACCAAGACATAAATACTGAGTATCCATTTTACTCATCTAGACTCGGCACTGTGCCATATAGGTCATAAAACATGGTCCATATATCCTGACCATGATATCTCCCCCATGAACCTGTGCATCCGCTAACTGTCTGTTTATCGACGCGCAGCTGTAACTGATATGCAACATCCTCCAGCGTGATGGTGCACTTTCCATAGAGAAGATGGAACATATGGGTCACCGGCTGACAACGCTCCACAAACGCACTGATCAGCGCGTTATCATACTCATAAAATGGGATCTAAGCTGCAAACTATAATCCGACCTATCTCAAATATGGCTTCATAAAAGAATGCAACGGAGGTATGTGGTGGCTCTAGTGGTCAGCACTCAATGTGGCTAAAAAGCATAAACGTAATATCATTAACATTAAAATACTTAAACAAAACTTTGTAATAAACCAAATAAATACTAATTAAATTAAACTTCATAATACTCTCTAATAAACCAAATAAATACTATAGTTCAATTTATAGTAGAATAACAACTAAATTATATAAAATTAGCTTAACTATATCAAGCTAAACCTTAAATTTAAATACATGAAAAATGATTAAAATATATATATAAACTAAAGTTTTCATAAAAAAAAAAAAAACTAAACTAAACTAACTAAATATTTTTTATACTAATCAAAACTAATCTAAACCAATTTTTTCTCCACTAATCTAAACTAATATTTTTTATTCCTATAAAAAATAAACTAAACTAAATTAACAAAAAAAATTTCCACCAATCTAAACTAAACTATGTTAACCAAATTTTTTTCCACTAATCTAAACGAATATTTTTTACACTAATGAAAAATAAACTAAACTAAACTAACCAAATTTTTTTACGCCAATCTAAAAACCAAACAAATATTTGCTTTTCTAATTATAATAATTAAACTAAACTAATTATCTTATTTTTTAAATAAATAAAATTAAAACATAGTAAAAAAATCAACTTTTTATGGAGATGTGCAGAAATATGTCCAACTTCATCTAACCGATGTAAGTTATTTTGAATTATTCTTTACTAAAATTTTCCTCTTTTTCTCGCAATTCCGCCTTACATGATTTTCCCAAACTCTTCTCCCATAATTTTTGAATGGAATAGTAGTCTCACATGATTTCTTATTTATAGGCAAAACACACTATAAATCGTATGAGGGTCACACGATTTATATGCAATTAAAACACATAGAAAATCATGTCACCCTCCTACGATTTCTATGTGATTTAGTTGCACATAAATCGTGTGACCCTCACATGATTTATGTGAGCATTGAGCACTGAATCATAAATCGTGTGAGGGTGGCATGATTTGCAGGCAGTGCACAAGTACTCATAAATCATGCTAACCTCACATAATTTATCAATAGCTCATCAAAACAGGACATTTTCGAAAATAAATTTAAAACAGGATATTTACGTATATAATTATTTTTTTATTTTATTTCAGTAAAAAACTCATTTGAAATAATATATTTTTAATATTAATTGATATATTATATTATATTAAAAAAATCATTGTAATACATATTATTAAAATGTAGTATTAATATTTCTTATTTTACTATTAAAATACTAAATAATATTTTATAAAATATAATGCACATATTTTTTTATTAAAATACATATAATACGTATAAAATTTTATTTTTCTATTTTCCCTTGTTTGAGTAAATATAATATTATTAAAATTATGACATATAATATCACAGCAGTAAACAATTGTTACATATATATAAATAAAGATGGCATATAGTAATAATATAAAAATCTTACAAATTTTAAATAATATATAATAAAATTAGTAAACAATTGTTATACAAATGTTACATTATGTGTACTTTTTTTGTATTTTATTTAATTAGTCACAAATTTATAAAAATATTTTATTAAATAAGTATTAAAGTATATTAATTAAGAATATAATAATGCTTCTTGGATTTTTATCTATTTATATATTATCATATAAGAGAAAATAGAAAAAAGAAATGTTACTTAAGTAGAGAGAAGTAGTGGAGAGTGAACATTAATTAAATGAGAGAAAAATTTAATGTCATAACTAATGTAGATAAATAAAATTACAAAATTATCCACACTTGTAAATTGATTTAGAGAACGTGGGAGTGGATTTTTTTATCCAAAATAAAATATGGAGAATACTAACCTACAAACGAAGTTGTGAAAGTTAGCAATCCCCGTTACTATATACCAGATTTATAAAATAATAATTATAAGAGTTAAATATTTATATTATGATAATATAATTAAATAGCTATATTTTTTTAATGAAAAAATGAACTTCTTTTTTTTATTAAAGAAAAATGAACTTTATTAACATTAATTTTCAGCCTCTAAAAGAAAAAACAGTAGAGCTTGGGAAATTTTCCAGCAAAATCTCCGTTTCAGCTAGTTTGGCATTTTGAGTAGACTATCCACCATTGAGTTACAGTGCCTAGGAACAGAATCCCAATCAAGATATTAGAACCACAAGACAGACTTAATCACATATTGGGCCGTTTATATGTGCTTCTGTAGGAAGTAAAAATACTTTTTTAAAAATTTTTCAAAAAAAAAATATTTCTAAATTTTTTTTGTATTTTTTTGTGTTTTGTAGAAATAGCAAAAGAAAAAAATAATCAATTTTTTTACTTTTACAAAAATCAGATATGAAACTACTTTTCTTAAAAACAGAAGTACTAAGAAAAAAAAAGTGCTTCTCAAATTTCAAAATCTACTACTTTCTCACACTATTATGATTTTATCTTTAATTTTTTATTCAAAATATCATTCCCTATCTATTGATATTATATTTTTATATTTATCACATCTAAATAATTTAATAATTTTTAATTATAATAAAATATATTTTTATAATTATATCCCAATCCAAAATAATTTCTTACTTCTTTTCTACTTTTACTTCTAATTCTATTTTTCAAAAAGTATTTTTTTTCAGAATTTTAATCAAACGGACTCATTTTAGGATCACTCCATTATGAAAAATATCATCTCTAGTACCTCCTAAGTTACTCGGTCATAAACTTGCTTGGTATGCCCTTGCAAGATTACATTTCTAAGCTCAATTTTTTAATCAAGTTCCTTGGCCCCAAATCACATTGTAAAATGTTACAATTTGTTTGATTTAATTCTTAAATTAAATTCAGATCTAACAAATTCATTTAAAACTATTTTTTTTTTAAAAAAAAAAAAGAGCGATTTTTGTCAATGAGATGCATTAGTCAAAGCACATAATTTTTGTGACACTTTTTAAAACTATGATTCACATATGTTAAAGACATTATGTTCTAAAAAGTAAAAACACTTATAGACCAAAATATGATTTTATTCACCAATCCCAGATTACAAAGAAAAGATTTTATTCACCAATTGTTGACATAAAATTTCTGTAAGTCCAAGGAAGGGTCGACATAGAAAGGTCGGCAAGATGGTGTTGACAAAGAGGATGATCCAAGGATTCAAATTTGTTTGCATGGGGGACAACTGCAGAAGTTACAGAAGAAAGGTCAAAGTTTATCCAAAAAATAGTAGAAGAAAGGTCAAAGTCAAACATGAGAGAAGACATAAATTTGAGGGACGGTTGCGAAGAAAAAGGGAAGGAAGTTATCAAAAGACAAATAATCGTTTGCGACACATGTCAAGCGTGCAAATATGAAGGAAAATCTATAAATATAGAAAGAGAGCTCAAACTGAAGAATGGATTTTTTTTATTTGTGCAGATCTCTCCAAAATTTCAAGTCATGATTATATTGACGCTCAAAAATTATAAGAAACTAAAGTAATTATTCTTTCATTTCTTTTTCTTTTATTTTCATCTCATTTCCAGTTACTTTAATTTCTTGTTTTCTTTTCTTTGATCTAGTTTTAGCATTTTATCATTCCTATTTCTGGTTATTTCTTTCACTTTATTTTCAATACTTCTCTCTTTTATTTCAAGTTTCTATTCTTGTAATAGTCAAAACCTCTCCAGTCAGTTTATTGTCCATTATTCTAAATTTTCCTAAAAATTTAGGACAAGGGATGCATTATAGTTGAAATATTGAAGCTTGTTCGACTACACAAGTGACAGCCAATGAAATTTGATGAACATTTTTAATTTAAGAATTCGTTAGAGAAGTAATTTCAACTCTCCGATTCAAGATGCTGAAATAATTGATTTATCACATTAATCCTTATTTGTTACTGATTAGAAAATCGAGAAAACACCAATCAAAAAATTTTGTTCGATTCATCTTTCAAAACGTTGGAGAAACCATTTCTAGTTTTTATCAAAAATTTGCTTTCGGCACTTGACCCCATCTCAAGTGAGGTTCCAAAGGATTAAATTAAAACAATATATTAAAAAAAAAAAGAGAAGAGCAAATTGCAATTGCTTTTTTTTTTTTTTTACGGGTAATTGCAATTGCTTTTTGTTTAGACACTAATATATATATATATATATATATATATATATATATATATATATATATATATATATATATATGGTCAAAACCGGATGTCCGATCGGGTTGACCTTTGAATAAAGTGCGTCAGCGTTAAATTTCATTTGTCAACTTGGTTATTATACCTTAATAGGCGGTTTGGATTGAGAGAGAAGGGACCAAAGCAAAATGGATGGAAAGAAAATAGAGCAAAAAGTTGGTTTTTTCTTGTTTGATTATGGAAGAAAAATAGAGAGGAAAAATAAAAAGTAAATGGAGCCCATACAAAATATTTTCTGTCCTCCTATGCGAAGAAAACTAACAACAAAAAAAAAAAACTTGTTAAAAGACATTTATATCCTTCTAAACAAATGAATAGAGTTATGAGATGAGATGTAATACTCTACATGTCATTAAAAAATAGGAAAAATATATATTTGATAAAAAAATTGTGAAATAATTTTATTTATAACAAATGTCGGATATTTTAAACAAAATTATATTATAAATTTAAATTTAAATAGTTTTAATAAATGAAAACATCATAAGTTAAATTTATATTAATTTTTTTATTTAAATAAATTATTTCAAACTAAAATTTGTAATTTAAATATTAGTAAACTAATTTTCAATTAATAATTATTATAAAATTATTTGTTTATGTGATTTTAAAAAAGTAGATTAAAATTTAAGTAAAAATAATATATTTATACTTTATTATACAATAAAGATATATATCTCATTTTACATACTTTTTATTTTATTTTCTTTTATTTTCTCTCCTATTTTCTCTTCATCCAAATAATAGGAGAGAAAACATACTTTTTTCTCTCTATTTTCTTTTTTTTATTTTCTCTTTATATCCAAACAAAGTGTAAATATTTTGATACTAATTTCTTCGCAGCCTGATCTGTACGAAAAAGATTAATTTGCTACATATATGCGTCGCCAATTGTACAAAACCTCTTACACTGTTTTTATTTATTTATATATTTTTTCAGATTATGACATAGTCCTATAATTTCATGTTATTCAAGTTGTTTATAACCCTAATTTCTGTTGAACTGTAAGAGTGTTTTCATAAGAATTACCTTAATTTTATTTTCACACAAATTTTTAGACACCATTAAATGTATAATACCTTTTTTTTTTCTTTTCACATAATCTAAGTGTTATCACATTTGTATAAATCATAAAAAGAGCCGTTTATTTTAGTTGGCAAACTGATTAATTATGTGAACAATCTTGACTTATAAAGTATAAATTAGAATCTTATTGGCACCAGCATATGAGGAGGCCATGTCTAATGTTTTAAAAATTAGGATCCTAATTCTTTGTTATGTCGTCTGCTTAAATTTCGATTCAATCAATTGAACTACCATTCAAAACTTTCGTTTTTCTTTCCTAGTTTGAAAATAATAATAATAATAATAACCATAATATTATCGAACGTTTGAGTTAAGATTAGCTTTACAGTCAAAAAGTGTGGTAATAACACCTTATATAGACGAAAAACAAAGAGAGAGAGAGAGAGAGAGAGAGAGAGAGAACCATATTGGATAAATTTATCTTATGACCTCAATAATTAATGCCAATGCTAGTGTGGTAATAACATATAGAGTAATTACATATCCTTATAAAACATCCTATTAATCATCTTCCTAATTTCCAAACAATGAAAATAATGAATATTTTTTATGTTTTCAAGATAATAAATTCATTTATAAAACATTTAATATTTTCTATAATTAATAATTAGAAAAATTATTAGAAAGATGTTTTTGGAGGATATATCATTTTTCTAACATACATGAACAAGACAGTTGCTAATGAGAATGCACTCAGTCCTGATATCTAAGACTAAAAAACTAATGCTACAGTGATTTTTGAGCAGCTCATTTTCTTTGACAGCTGTTAGAAAATATTTAGAAAATGTAAAAAGAAAAAGTGTCAAGAAATATTATTTGTCACTTTTACTCATGTACATGTTTTACAAGTAAGGGGTCATTTTCTGGACAGTTGTTTTTTTCAAATGGAAACCTATGGTTGACATTGCAAGGAACATCATGCTACACAAGTTGCAAGCTGCGTGAGTGACAGAGCATAATGATATAAGCGTATCGCTTTCAAAAGTTGAGAGTGAAATTAGAACCATTAGACATTGTCATCGGGAACTCTTATTTTACACGGAACGGAGAGCAAACAAAATAAAAATGAAACAAAAACATGTCATTTCATACAAAGACTTATGTTACCGAAAAAAATAAAACATCAAATATGTTACAATCCAATCGAAACACATAATCTTAAAATCAAACAAAGAGATTATTAAGTTGTTTCATGCCACATATAAAGAAGTATTTTTTCATATCCCTCTTTAAATAATTTATTGCATAAAGACATCTTTATATAATTCAAATAAAATTATTGTTTTCTTTTGCTGAAAAAATCGTTGTTTCGAAATCACTTAAGAATAAATATAAAACATACTGATTTTCTAATAATTGATTCAACATTTTTTTTCACATACAATAAATTAAAGAAGACTTTCCATAGAATCACCATATATTTGAATTTGAATACCAAGTTCTATTCCAGCAACAATGCTTTTCTTGCAAATTACTAAGGTGACACTTGGTATATTACCTATTAAAATTATCAGTAATATAGATTACCACTTAAAAAGATTATCATATTTTAAATTACTGGTGATATTAAATGTAGTATTTAGTATATATAAGTAATCTAAGTGGCAATTTATATTACCCTATTTGATATATTAAAAAAATTACTAGGTAATATATATATTAAACTAATGTAATAATAATAATAATGATAATAAATAGTTAATAATATTCTTAACTATTAGTTATAATAATATTAATAAATATTATGAATATTAATTATTATTTAATAATAATTAATTTGTAATATAATTAATATTAATCATAATAATAATTATAATTATTTTATATAATTAATCATGATAATATTAACAATAATAATACCAATAATAATATTTATTTTTAATGATAATAAATTATTATTATTATTTATTGATAATAGTAATATTATTATTAATTAATAATAATTAATATTATTTTTAATAATTAATAATGACAATAACAACAACAATAATAATAATAAAAGAATTATTATATTAACAATAATCTATATTATTTAAAAATCTAAATTACTAATAATATTATTCAATTAAATAAAATAATATTATAAATTTTAATAATTTAATAAAATATTATCAATAATTTAAATAAATTATCTCATATAAAACGTCACCTAAATTATTGAAGTTTGATTAGCTGACGAGGGAATTGAACATACTCCCCCTTGTTCTTCTCTCCACGTTTAATTGCCCAAAAGCAAAGCCCTATTGCTTTCTCTTCCGTCGATTTTAATTTATTTATTAATTTAAATAATTTGATATATTTTTAAATTAATATATTTAAATATAAATTATATTAAGATATATTAATTATGTTTAAATATATTTATTCAAAAATATATTAAATTATTCAAATTAATAAATAAATTAAAACAGAAAAAGTAATACCTAACAAGTAAAGCATAATTAAAAAGAGTGAGAGAAATAAAGACCAGCAAACAGGCCCGCAGAATGACAATGAAGCAGCGGGACGGGAAAGTTGGAACTCGATTTTAAATAATTAAATAAACACATTCTGATAAAGCATTTCAGAATAACGAGGGAGACCACAAATAGAAAAGATAGATAGATAGCATTCCAACCAATACCATCTATTACATTAACCAATCTCCAATCTACGCCTAACACCTAACCTGTAAGTCAGAAAGAGATGACTTTTTCAATTACATACACACACACACACAGTATAATAATAATGAAAAGAGAAACTTATAACCTTTCTGTACAAGAAAAACAAAAACAAAAAGGTACTCAAAACGAGAGAAAGAAAAATAGGTGTATAATAAATAATTATATAACTTTAGCCGCGGTTAAAAAGTTACACTAGTGAGAGGTTACTATGCTTTTCTTGGCGAAGAGGTTGCGCAGATTAAAAAGATTAACCCCACTTCCACCATCATTATTACCGTCACCACCATTACAACCACCACCACCACCGTTGTTGTTATTATTGCCGCCGCGGACAGTAGCGGCGCCACCGACGGCACCACCGTTCTCGTCGCTTCTACAGCTCAGGTGCTGCCTATATCCAATGCACGTCGGAACATTCAGATTCAACACCCTGGCCTTCGCTCCTCCGCCGGAGCCTGCCTTGCTCCGCCGGCACGTGGCGGTTTCTCTCTTTTTGGGCCCTTTATCGGCGTTCTGGGCCGCCTGCGGGTCCGCGTTCTTGGCGCGGCGGACCTGCCAGACTGGGCTGCTCCGGCCCACGTGGACACCGGCCCGGCCCGGACTGCTGGGCCACTTCCTGGACTTGGACTCGCCGGCGGAGTTGCTACGCGAACACGGCGCGCTGTTCACCTTCCGGGTCGATGGAGCTCCGCGGAACAACTTGGGTCGGGTCCCCGCGTTACCCGCGGACCTGCTCCTCGAGAACGGCCATATGTTGATGTGCAGCTCCGAGGAACCCGCACCGCTCCCAGGTTTCTTCTCTTTCTTCTTCCCTTTCTCTTTCTCTCTCTCTTTCTCTTCTGTGTTGTTTTCTGCGTTTTTCTTCTTGAAAATGTCTTTCCACCGTTTGGATGCGGCGAAAGTGGAGGAGGAGGAGGAGGACTCGGTTATCGCTGGTGATGGATCGGGTATGGGAACGGGTTCAGGTTCCGGGCCTTGGCCATGTTGTTGTAAGGTGGTTGTTTCTGGGTCCGGTTGCGGCGGGTCCGGTTTGTCTGTGGCGTAGAGGAGATGAAGGGGAAGGAGGACGCCGTCGACGATGAGTTCATCGGCGGAGAGGAGGTCGGGTTGAGGGAAAGACGGGTTTCGGAGCATCCAGAACTCGAATTCGGGTGATGAGTTGCAATCAGTGCTGCATCTTCTGCCGCTACTGCTGGGTGAGAGAGTTTGGGGCTGTGGGTTGATGGTGTCCATGGAGAGAAGATTGTAATGCGAGTGAGGAAGAAGAGAGGGGGGTGTGTGTGTGGAGTTTTGTAGAGGTGGGTGGGGAAGTGGGGGAAGCTTCTTTGTTAGCTGAGAGAGAGAGAGAGAGAGAGAGAGAGAGAAGATGGGGCCTACAAGACAAAAGTATTAAAGAAGGGGGAATGAATAAAAGATGAGAAAGGGATAGCATAGATTTTGGGGGAGGAGGTTGGGTCCATTCTAATATGCTCCATGCATACGCAAGGTGCATGTGTCATACTCATTGGTATTGTAGCAAAAGATAAGTTGTAGAGGTTATTATGAAGGAAAACGAGGGGGGGTTAATTGGTGTATGTGGGATGAGTCTTGCCTTAACGTAAGCAAGTTTAATATGGGACTAAAGCAAAAGATAACTCTTTATGTGACTAGTTTTTCAAGTTAGACTCTTCTTATGATTTTAAGTTGTAATAATTGATACTTTTATTAAGAATTTGATTATTGAAAGGGTTGTTTATAGGCTGAATTAATGTGTAATAGTAAGAGTATTGTATCATGATAAATAAATGAAGCCACTAAGAGAGAAAGAGTTATCACCATATTAGTGTTACTAAACTTGTTATGAACATCAACTATTAAATGAGGTGATAATGTTATAAGTCTAATATTGAATAAATAAGTCTAATATTGAATAAATAAATAAATAAATTTAATATAATATTTAAATTATAAAATTTTCTTATATAATAGACTAATCTTTTAAATATGAGTCTTCTTACATTCTTAAGTTATATATATATATATATATATATATCTTTTTTGAAGAGATTATATGAGGTGCAAATTGTAAAAGACATGTTAATTATATATGATTTAGCTATGTGCATATTTTCATTTAAGAGGGTATCTAGTGGGGTTGGATTTAACCAAATTGACTCCAACTCAATTGCTTTTTTTTTTTTCTTCTCGATACATGAGCTAAACACAACTCAATTGCTTTGATTGGGTTATTTCTTTAAATTTAGATTATATCCAGTAATGGTTTGACTAATGATCGGGTCAATTTGGGATTTAGATAACATTAACAAATTTAGACATTGCATATGGTCAAATTATAAGATTTTTTGAAAAAAATTTAAAATTTTAAAATATTTTACAATATATTTTAAAATAAATTACATTAATGCAAAAATAACCTCATATTATATAAAATATATTAATTGAAGTATAAAAATTTATAATTTTTTAAAAAAAATAAAAAACTATGTGACTTTGCATTGAATCGGACAAATTATAATATGACTCAAATCCAATCGATGCAAATTTTTACAACCCAAAGTTGGATCAATGAACTTTGAGATGGGATGGGCTATTAGGGTAAGTTGGGCCATGAACACCCCCATATATTTTCATTACTCATCGTGTCATGGTAAAAATATAGGAAATCAAAATACAAAATTATATATGTTGACAAAAAAAAAAAACAATTATATACATCATCCGAATAGAAAGAAATTACTCAATATGCAGCTTTATACGTGGCTTTAGTTCACATAGGAAAAACAAATATAGATAATCGTGGATATCTGTGGGATGCACATGCCGCGGGACTTTCATCTGGTTGTTATGAATTAATAAGGATTAAGTACTGTACTACAAGGCAAAAGCATAATGAACATGCAATAGAATAGAGTATTGAAAAGCTTTGATGAATAAATGCAATGGCCAATGGCATAGATCAGACAAAAAATAATTAGAATTGGAATTAAATATTAAATAATTAATGTAAGTAGCAAGTGTAGTTTTGCCAAAGCATATTATGGAAGATAAGTATGAATAAATTATGCCATCTTATTTTCCAAATATGTTTCTTCATGCTATTATAGCGCCGACCATCACAAAAGCGTCAAAGGCTTCCTCAACCTTCCCATTTGCTTCGACCAGCCACTTCATTAATATATTCGGTGTACAGAACAGAGGTAGACACATATCATTGCAAAAGATAGTGTTGTGTTTTGAACACTCATTTAGAACTATCAGTCAATAATAACAACAAATGATTAAATTTTATTGTTAAGTTATGACGATACTATTTGTCAACTCTTTCTGTTTATTTTAATTTATATATACCACAAGAAAGTATGACTATTTAGGGTTGACAAAATCTTTTACTTTGGTAGTAAAAACTTATAGCTAAATCTCACATTGATGAGGAAGGAAGGAATTATGAAATGGCTTAAACAAAGGGAGAGAGAGAGAGAGAGATTATGCAATTCGCTCCTATATTTTCTTCTTAAGAAAATGTCATAGTATAAAAGTGCCTTATTTTATTAATTCTATCAAACATATCATTCTTATTCAATACACGAGTTGGATATAGAATTTTAAGTTAGATAACTTAGGACTCAATGAAAATATTTCTTTCGAAATATAGAAGTTTAAGTTGATGTTCCACACATATGGGGATTTTTTTTTAATTTGCCAAAAAAAAAAGGCATTCAAGTAATTTTGTGCTTAGAGAAAAGTTTAAATCAATGAATTTATTAGTTTGGTGTTGTTGGATATCTTACCTATAAAATGTATTTGGATGTGTAACTAAAATCTTGTAGAAGAATGACAGGTTATTACTAAGTTTGATTGCCAAAGAGATAAATCCTTAATTTTTGCATACAAAAAGAAAGAAAATATGAATTAGCATCAAGGTTTCCGATCAAATTATACTTTTTACTAATGGGGATGAATTTAGAAAAGCGAGATTATTTTACATTATGAAATTATCTAATGCAATATTTATATACTTCTTGATCTAATTCTGACACTAAAACCAAGGTCATGTAGCCTCTATCTATTGACAAGCTTGGGTTGATGAAGTATAATTTGTATTTGACCGAAATAAAGAGAGTATAACTTGTACAAATTTTCAAGATATATATATATATATATTTTGGAGCTGATCACTTACATATTGTTGATGGCAGTTTAAAGTACAATTTAATAACTCGTTTATACTATTTCATTCCGACATCCAGTGACATCAAATGTATTTGTTGCGTTGCCTATGTATCATGAAGTATATAATGACGGGAATATGAATCATTTTTCTTTGGTACAAGGAATATGAATCTTTTGTTGGTTACATTTTTGCAAGAAAATAGACGATGGTGAGGGATGGATCACACATTGAATTGCAAGTCTCATTGTATGTAAACATGTCAGGTCAAGAATACCATCTATCGATATCACGGTACAATGGAAAATTGAAGATGAGGCTACCAAATTAGCGAGTGTTGACTTTTACCTCTATTATTACACATGATGCTCTGCTCAGAAGCTTTATTTCCATTTTCAATCTTAATCACATGCCATCAGGCTTTTTTGGTCTGATGCTCCTTTTATATCTGTCGTCAATATCTTTTTCACATGTTAATCATTAACTAATTAAATCCCTTTAACCGCACGAGAGTTTTTTTAACTTGTAGTTCACCTTTTCAGATTTTCTACCTTAAAGATTTTTTATTCAAATCTCATTAGGGATATTGAATTCAAATATTTTTCCTTTTGGATCTGGAATTCCATCCAAGAGGTTTTTCTTTAATATTTTCCCCACTTTTTATGAGAGTATTTGTACTCTTCAATCATTAATGATTAATATTCGAGTGTCTTACTTATTTAACACATAAATACAACATTTTATATTTATTTAATTAAATGAAAATTTTAATTAAATATTAACCATTAATTATTAAGAACACTTACCTTAAATACTGAACAAACAAAAAAAGTCGTCATCCTCATTATTTAATGTTCGAAACAGTCATTTAAAAAGATGTTGCAATATCCAAAATTCAAGTGATATAAATTATTTTGGACACCGGGATTATTTTTTCTGAACTTTATTAATCCTTTTTTCTTTTACAAAGGTGGGGAGGAGAAATGAGAATTAAATATGGGATATTTTAAATTTAATAAAAAATATAGGAGATAACTATTAGATTGTGGACTCAATTGGAATGATGTTCTATATTATCCATAACAAGAAGTGAGAATAAAATTGATGGAAAGATTATGAAAATTTTGAGAACTAGTATTATTAAGTGGGTCATTCTATAATGCACATTATCAAGTTTGGTGTGTGATATACCTGTTGGCATAGGTGTACCTATTTTTTACCTACATTCAAAAAATGTGGC
Source organism: Pterocarpus santalinus (assembly GCA_031439595.1). Taxonomy (NCBI): domain Eukaryota; kingdom Viridiplantae; phylum Streptophyta; class Magnoliopsida; order Fabales; family Fabaceae; genus Pterocarpus; species Pterocarpus santalinus. The sequence continues at coordinate 59,729,055 of CM062530.1, forward strand.
CAAAGAAAGATTTGAATGTAGCTAAATAAAACTCTGAATGCAAGTAAATGAGCAATTTTATCTCCTTCCTCCCCATCCATAGCCATTGTCAACCTCATCCAACCATTGCTTTTCCTCTATTGTGTAGTTCTCATCATAATCCATTGTACTTGCCAATATGAACCAATTCACACACCGCTATTGTACTTCGCCACCAAAGCTTGTCGCGAATTGTCGACCTGCTTCCCCATTTGTCAAATATGTGCATGCTTGATCGAGCTAAGGCACAATTCAACTACTCTCGGACATCACTATTGTCCACAAACCAAAACTTGTCGTCATGGTCATGGATATGTGAGTGCGAGATTGTGGATATGCTTAATGGGCTCCTTCCCGAAGTAGCAGTGTAGTATCTAAGAGGAGGAGACCGCGATGGAAGTGGCACCAAAGGCAGTAGTGACGACGGTGGTGGTGGGGATAATAGGGGAATTGGTTCGATAGTAGTGCTGTTTGTGAGTAGAATAGTGCAAGCAGGTGTGGCGGCGTACTTGGCAAAGATGGTGGTGGGGTGCTGGTGGCGGCACATAGCTTGAGTGGGGGGGAAGAGAGATGTGGAGGGCCGCACATAGACCCCTACTAGTGCATGATGCACCCTAGTTTGCAGGTTGCATCACAAACGGACCGTCATTAAGAATCTTGCATCGGGAAGGGTGGAAAAGTTGAAAGGAATATACGTCGAAATCGGACGGTTATTACGGTTGACTTGTCCTGTGATAATGGCATGAATTAATGAATGGCAAGAAGAGCCCAAAGGTAAATGGGCTGCAGCTGAAGAGCCCATTGTAACAGCAACAAGTGGGACCCGGGCTAGTTGACAAAGGTGGTGGGCGCCATTAAAAGGACATGTCGTACAAGTGGCTATAGGGTAGTGAGGCGCGTGGGGACCTGGGTCAGATCGTGGGAATCCAATCCAGCACAGAGACATTGAAAACCCCGAAATGAAAATTGAAAAGCACGTGGATGAGGCCTTCAAGTTTAGGGTGCTAAATGTGATGTAACGGTGTCTGTTTGGACGCAAAATGATGGGGGGATGTGGGGGCCTAAACAACATTATTTCATTGACGAACCAGCTCCCACTTCAAACGGAGTCTTTTCGTGATGATGAGCATTTTCCTTGTCTCTGCTACTGAGAATTTAGATTTGAGATTGCCAGCTGCATTTGTTAGCAGTTGCAAAAATATGTTACCACACATGGCCTAATCCATTAAGGGAAATGCTAACAGTACGTTTGGTTTCTGGTTTAAAAATCTCTAAATTGTAATTTAGACAAAAAATTATGAGAAATTTTTTTTGCCTTAATCATAATTTGTGAGTTTTTAAATAAAAAACCAAACATTTTTTTATGTGAAAAAACCAAACATGTTATGGTTTGGAAAAAAAAAATTTAACATGAACTAAAAATGAATAATGTGGCTATAGTTATTTCTTTTTTTTGACAAAAAAAGTATAACAGATCAAAAAGAAATTAAGGTATAAGAATTTAGTGTGAAACGGATACATTACAAAGGATTTATTCGTGATGCAGTTTGTGAATTGCTATTTGTGACAAATAGCATTCCTCATTCATGAAATACATAAATTATATTCTTTCCCTCGTTTCTATTTTCAAGAAAATTATTATTTTTTATCACTAAGTTACCCTTAAAATAACTTAACGCACGAATTCGAATATATTAATTTTCTCTTTCATTGTTATTTATAAAGTAGAATTATCACTACTTACTAGTCTTCTAGTATTTCAATAAAATTTTCTTTAAATTACATATTTTGTTATAATTGTTAATGTAAGCACAAAGCTTTTGTGACTTTTAATAAAAAGATAGATAGTTAGTAGTTTAAAATTTGTAAATAATAGTAAAACTCATAATTATCAAAAAGTTATTTTTTTTTTTTTGGTCGCTCAAAAGTTTATTTAAATAACGTGTTATAACTTATATATGAAATTCTTAGTTGTTTAGATGTGACTTACTGACTTGTCTATTTCTCCTTGGCCTATTAATCTTACGTGAGTGTTCTGTTTGTGATCGATATTCAGAAGCTTGGCCATTTGTTTCATTTTGAGAGCCTTGCAAGTTGCAATTGAAGCCATGGGGTCTGGTTTCCTTTGTCTTTTGCTCTACATATCTGGTTACTTTGTTTCTATCCGAGTTCAATTTTGGTTGCTCCCCCGTTCAGGTTTATAGTATTACAGTAGTGGGTCGCTACCTCGAGGCTCGAGCTAAGATTGAAATGACTTTGATCCTATCAAGATTTATGAAGCTACTTTCGAGATCTCTTGAATCTGTAATGCGATCTTAAGGACGTTAAATATGCATAGATTTCAGTAAAATTAAGTAAATTAGAAGGTGTTAATTTGATGAAATTCTGTGTGACCAAAACCAGAATCTATTACATATTCTAAGAATTTCAGTCGTGGATGTATAAAGTTGGGGAGAGTGGAATATGAATAGTGCACTCATCATATTTGTATTTTTTTTTTCTATTTTTATATCTATTTTTTTTTTCTATTTTTAATATGTAAATAACATTTCTCATATGTTTATTCAGTTCCTTTTAACGCCTGAAGATCCGGTTTTCCATTTTGTTTCTTTATGTATTACTACTTTTCTTGTTTTCTCAGAACACAAGAATAATATGGTCTGATCCCATGTTGTGGGAACTCCAATTTCAGAAGGACGATAAATCCACCAAACCTTATACGCGCAGCTGGCTTTTCTCACGAGAATATTAGATTACCTTTTGATTCATACAAGTGCAATTTTTTATGAAAGAGAAATATTTGAAAAAATAGTAGGAGTATTTAACAGAGCGAGCCAACAAGGAAGAAAAATTTTGCATTGAGAAGTGAATGATGAGGGAAAAGAATATACCGTTACACTCTAAATGAGCATATTTCAAGAGATTCATCTCGTGTTTTATGAGAAAATTAAGAAGAATAACTAATGTATATTTATGAGTGTTTTGTTTAAACCATTAAATCTTTTGATACAACAATTATGAATCTACATTATATATATATATATATATATATATATATATATATATATATATATATATATATATATATATATATATATATATATATATATATATATATGATTCTACATTTTATTCTCTAAACAGGAAGTACATTTTGAATAAGCCAAATTCAATTTTTTAACTATTTAATAATACTATCACAATGAGATATATTATTTTTTCCCTTAACTTTAATAATTCTGACACTCCAGATTTTCCTTTAGAAAAATATACGCTCTCTATTAAGTGAAAAAAAAGTTACTAAGACTTTATTTTTTTAATGTTAGGAGTTCAAATTCTAGAGACGTAACTTTGGAAAGGACTTTCGTATCTACCATTCCAAAGTCTTTTTAAGATCAAAGTATGAAAAATTAAGATGAATTTAAACTGAATTGCAAGCAGATATGTATGCTGTGCGTTTTGTTTGTAGAGTTTTGTTTTAATTTGGGCTTGTAGAGATTCTTGAAAGGAGTTGTCTTTCATACTCAAATGATATAGTAAGCATGTGATTCCTACAAGAGATGCAAAAGTTTTTTTTTTTTTGCACTAATGAAGATCTCTTTGTAATTTTATGGGGATTGTAGTATATGAATTAGAGACATGAATCTTATTGTCTTTTCAGCTTTTATATGTCGTATAATTGTTTTATTGGGAATCATATATAAAATTCTAAGAGTTTTAATATATGAACAGAAAAGGCAAAATTCACAATCTCTAGCCATTTTTAAAGAAAGAGAAAATTTTTAATTTCTAGTCGATATATTGAAATCCTTATAATTTTATATATGGTTTCCCATTTATCATAAGGTGCAAAAACCAAGTGGAGAGCGAAAAGATTTTATGTCCCCAGTCACCATGCTGAAATACCCAAATATTAACACTTGATTCCCTATTAACAATATGTCGCAAAAATTTGTTTAGATCTCTTGTGAACATGGAAGGCAACACCTTGAAAACATGTCTTTAACAAGTTGAGATTTTGATGATAACCATCAGACAAGATCATGTAATTAAAATACCACTCTCAATATTTAGACATCTAAATTTGTGAGCTAATTATGTTAAATCCCGGTTCTCCCTTTTCGATATGGTGGAAACATTCGACAAAGTTTTTATATGTATAAAAAATCGTATTATAGTCTTGATTCCACCTACTCCAGACATGAAAAAAAAGACAAAAGGTATTGGAATTTAGTTCCTGAGACAAAGCAAACAGATCGTTGAGGTTTTATTTTTTTTTCATAAAAATATTATAACTGGACAACAGAAATACGAAGAAGAAATAACATACTGAATTCTCAATTGCCAGGCATTCTGTCAGTCTGTGACCAACACCATATAGATGCATGATTATTGATGGTCCTGGCTCACCAACATGAGGGTTTAGTGCTTGAATCTTTTACTTAATTTAGATGGATTTCATATGCAATCATATCAACTTGAAACTCTAATCACTTTCCTTTGTCCCCCTCCCTCCTCTCAATTAGGTACTCATAGAGGGGAATAAAAAGAGAACAACGGAAAGCTTCAAGAAAATATCACTTATCATCATGGATCTTGCTAGCCATTAGGATAATCCTAAACTTTTGAGTGAGTTGCAAAGGCATAAGGTGAGGAAAGTAAGATAATCTGGTGGCTAAACTTTCGGTTCCCAAGTCGTTGAATCAAAATTTACTAATAACTTCATGGTTTTTCTAAGAAGTTTCATTAACATAAACATTTCCCCTCTCAAGTTGTGCCGCTTGTGCGGCAGTTTCCGTATGAACTATTGTTCCCCTTGTTTGTTATATACATAAAGTCATCTACTTGAAAACAATATAACTACCTGAAAATAACTATCACATACGGTCACTCCTGCGGTTAATTGTTGAACCTTTCTAAGAGAAAATTGAAAAAAATAAAATAATTACTAAATCTATTTAACTTTAAGCTAAATTTTCGTTTAAGCATAATTAGCAAACTTTTATCATTTTAAATTGAATTTAATTTAAATGTATTGACAGTATAAAATAATTTTATACTGTCAGCCAATAGAAATAGTAGAAAGTGCCAACTTATATAAATAACCACATATTATAATGAGAGACTTTTTATGATTTCTCACTTTTTTTTATTTCTATTGATTCACAGTGTAAAATAGTTTTAAACTGATTATATATCAATTAAATCTTTTAAATTTATAACAGAAAATTCTAGAGTAGTTTCGTAATTAAAAAAAAAAAGACTCAGAGGAGTCACGATTTGACAAGTACTTACTACTCACAAAAAAACAAAAAACCATAATAAACCTGCAATCTGATCCTCATCAGGCATTAGTCAATGGACAATAAAACACCAAAAGTGTCAGCCTTCTTATTCAACTTTGCAAATAATTGAGACTTCCTTCTCGGCACTCAGCCTCTCCATGTCTTTGCTTTTACCCGTCAGTCTCTACTCTACCATTTGAAATTCAAAATTGGGACACTCACTTTCTCTCGATCTTCTTTCTTGTAAGAGAAAATTTAGGGTAAATTGTTCCGAGCAAACTGATGTAATTTGCTTGAAATTTCAACCATTCTTTTGCTTTTGCCATTGATGGGTTGCCTTTTTAGTTCTCAAGTTTAATTTTTTTTTTCCCCTTTTACTTTGGCTTTTACCTTTCATACTAAGATATGTAAAAGATTCTAATAGTGCCATCACCAAGATGAACTTATATTGAATTGGAGGTTTAAGAGTTGAGACTGACATGCGAGTTGGATAAATATTTCAAAAAATATTTTTTATGTTATTTTTACAAAATATCTTTTAAAAAATAAATTTTGATTTATGTTTATATGTAATATTTAAATAGTAATTTTTAATTTCTAAATATTTTATATTTTTTAAAAATATTTTTTACTTCTAAAATGTAAAAATAGGTATTTTTTTAAAACAGAATTTTCTTTATTCAAAATAACACATCAAATGAGCTCTTAGAACCTACAATTGACCCAAAAATTGACTCAAAGAAATTTGAAAATTGACCACAAAAAATAAGTTTTAGAGCGCAACGACACAAATTCTTTTTCACAGAATTGATATTATCACTATCCGTTTCTTTTTTCTCCTTTTTTTTTTTTTAAGTTATAATCAATGCCACATTCCTTTATGCGAGTTAATTACATGAACCCTTGTTATGTATAAGCAACATTTTTCAAATTTGAATGATTACAACTTGTGATAGGTCTAGTGTTTCTCAGTCTTTATCTGAAGAGTAATGTTATTTTTCTCACTTTTGAAGATATTTTTGAAGGAATACTATAAAATGTCCCTTACATATTGGTTGAGAAAAAAGTGAGGATTAATTTTTAACTAATATTTAAGAAATACTTAATATTATCTTTTTAAAGATATCTCAAAAAGTAGAACAAATAACATTTCTTTTGTTTAAAATATTGTTTTATATTATCAAATGCATACTATTTTAGCTATAATATTAAAAATATAATTAAAGTGATAAATAATATCAAAATTTTCTTAGTCTCAAAATATTTTTTTATTTATTTTAATTTTTGTAGAAGTATAGACCAATATATATTGTAGAAGCAGCAAAGGACGCAACATTATCAAATTAGGACAGGGAGCTACACATGGACTCAGACCTATACTAGTCCTAGAGAAACATGGCTTCCAACACTTCAATTTTGTGAAAAAATTTTGGATAGACAAAAGTTTAACAATTTATATTTAGATACATTCACAATAAAATTGGTGAAAGCTATAAATAAGTGAGTATATTTTGAATAAAGTTGGTTGAACCTACTCTTATAAAATATTAGAATTGTATGAATCTCTCCAGTTTAGCTTCCTCCATCATTAGATCATTATTACTTTTTTGACTTTGATTCCGACATCTTCTCCTTCCATTCCACCGTTAACCTTCTTTCTCCTATTCTTTCCACCATGAACGAGTTTACTTTGTGCTTTCAATCAGTTCAGCGTGAGTGTCTCCTGCAATCAAAATACTCCTCTCGTCAACATTTATTTATTTATTGGAAAAAAGGAGCCTAATTAATTGCTTCAAAATTGATAGAAAAATCACCATTATGAGATTCTCAATCATGCTTGCCAAATGAGTAATTTTTTTTTTTTAAAAGTCACATGTACATTATTCTTTCTTTTTTCTTTTTTCTTTTTTAATTGATACATTCTTTTACTTTCTGCAGTGACGCAACATTGACATATGACATAAAATATCATAAATCATAACTACTTTTGGCTTGATTGGTACTAATGTATCCATATATTAATATCATTCATCTCAATTTCAAAATTTGGTTTTTCCGCGTAATCTAGCAAACTTTTTGATATGGATAGGAACATCTTAAAGTTCTCCCTAGGTGGCAGAGAGATATAGACTACTACAGTTGTCAGGCCCTGTTCCATAACGTGGTAATTAAGTAGAAAATTCAAAAACAGCAAATGAGAAGGGCGTGTGAAACAAAGAGCTTTGCATATAAAGCACCCCTCAAGGCCAAAAGATAAACCAGGGGATGCTGTGTCTTCACTAGGAAACGTGACCCTCCTGCTAAGTCTTGCATATTCAAATTGAGACCGAGAGTAGTCAAGAAGCCAATTTGGTGCAAAAGGAAAGAAAATAAGCGTAGCAGAAAGCAGAAAAGAATGGCAATTTATATGCATGTGCTAATTTTATTTGCTTCCAAATTATCAGTTAGTCATCATAAATGTGACATATACCATCACACAGAAGCTTATAGGATTATGGACCCAACCACAACCCCCATATTGATGAGGCATAAATTAGGTCATGTGCAGGGTTCAATAAGGTACATTGGACATTTATGAGTCATGAATCTTTTAAGTTACTTGACTTGATACATGCTTACAAAGTCATGCTACTAAACCAGCACTCTTTTTAGTCCTCCGTGTCTATATATGTAAGAATGTGTATAAGAAAAAGACAACGATCGATGTGTTTTCACGTGCCTCTACTATGACCTAATGTCATAAAGTGTCTACTTGATTTGTCGCACACACTGCCAGTGGCAGAAAAGCAAGCCCTTGACCCATCTCCAATCCCCACCACGATTGATCGTTAACGTCTTACAAGCTGTAATCACCAAAGGTAGGAACCCAGATGATCCGTATTGAATATAAAGACACGGAAAATTCATTGAATCTATAACGATTCCCACGTTCTTATCTAATCCAAATGATCAGCTTCTCTTTGAAATCCTCATGTAACGTTAGAGAATATACCACCTAGGGTGTGTTCAGTAATTTTAACCCCATTTTTACCCCCTAAACAAATACACCCTTAGTCATATCTGTGGTGATCAAGATGAGCGAAGGTTTGAGTTGAGGATTTAAGTTCAAATTTTTAGCACGAAAGACATAAATTTGAAAGTTTTTAACTGAACAAAATTAAATGTTTTTCTGTGATGAATGCCAGTATGTTAGGATATGGTGAGATTAATTTTGAAAAAGGCTCCATCTGCAAGATTTTTGCTTTGGGCGAATGAAATGGAAAAGCTCTTCAAGTATCATTGTAATTGAGGGAAAAAAAAAAGCCTACTTAATCTAAGTAAAGTTTCACTATACAACTGTAACACTGATGATGTTATATAAAACTGAATAATAGGCAATAAAAAAATTAATAAGAAAATAAGCTTAATGTTGCAAAGTTAAAAATGTCTCGTTGGATTAGTGAATAGGCTAAAAAATATAAGATTTGAAATCAGTACGTTGGAAAAAAAATTGAGATAACACCTATTGTGAAAAAAATGTTAAAACCTTGACTTAGATGATTGGACACTTGAAAAAAGGTAGTAAGAAGTAGATTAGATGGAAGATAATTTAATAGATATAGAGAAAAATCTAGAAAAACTATAAATGAAACTATTAAAAAAATTTAAATTTTAATGACTTAAATATAAACATAATTTATGACATAATATTAAGGTGGCGTCAAAGTCCATATAGCCAACCTCACTACTAGGTGAGAAAGCTTTGTTGTTGTCTTCGCTTCTTGCTCAAACAGCGGCATTTTAAGCTTTAAGCAGACAAGCAATTACCAGGCAAATTGGAACTTCAACTTTTATTCAATTATTATCATGAATATAATTTGCCGATGCTGAATGCAGCAGAAGAATAAATTCATGAACACTCTCTCTGGCACAGTTCAAACGAAATCACAAAAACCCTAGCTAGTCACAGATCAAATATATCTTCAAGGTCCCAAAAAACCAAAGGAATTGCCGCCATCAAAACAAGGACCTCACAGTAGCCTAAGCTTGTGCTTCAAGCTCCAAGCTCTAAGCGAAGGGTGTGACTAACTGCATCAGATCCTGGGCCAGTGAATTGGATTGGACCTACAATGAAGATCATCATCATGAGTATCGTAAAGTCATAATGTGGACTTCACCATAAAAGTAGATTATAACTAATATCATTATTTTCTAGTCAACTTAACTGGCAATATAAACTAAGCGGAAAAAAAAAAAGGACGTTTCTTTGGTGACGGCAGCGGAAAAAAAAAGGTCAATACCTGGACTGATGTAGCAATTTTTAAGGGCCCACTCATCCCGCAAGGAGGCAAACTTTTTGAAGGGTGCCCCTGAATGATCCAACATGAAATTTAGTCGTTAGTACCATAGATAATTGGATCTAATCTCAGAACAACAATCGTTTACAGTATCTAATATTGCAAAATATATATTTGTAAACAACTGACATTCTGGATGCTGCCACTAAATTCAGAGCGAACATGTCACATTGAATAGTGAGAAGAAAGAACAGAAATTGATCTTTTGTATCACATTATGGACCCACAAAATAAAATAATTTCCCCTCCCTTTCATTTCATTTTTCTTATTCCAAGTGGGTGGAAAATACAGTCTCCTGGAGTCTAAAGCCCAAATCATTAAAGTTTTGATGCATATATACCTTCAAGCTCAACCATTGCCTTCTTGATCACGGGCTTGAACTTACCTGCAAAGAAAATTACATATTCATAAACAGCACAACAGAGAAAGCATTCATAAAAATGCAACATATACATACTTTCTATAATTTTGGCATAATCAGTAGTTGTAACAGGTAAAACAATGTGGATACTGATACTCCGGAACACATAAAAAAAATAAAAAAATAAAAAAAAATCTTAATAAAATGCATATGACGGTCAATAACGGTAGCAACACCACAGGGTATAACTAATAACTTTGGATCTAGGTTTTGAAGCAACATCAGAAAAAGGTTATCGCATGAATGCTAGTTCAGTGAATATGTCATCCATTGGGGTAAAGCAAAAGCATCGATGGATCCAAATGTGTACCATGTCTTCTCTCCACGTCCATTAGTGAGGTGAGTGCAGTTCCACCAACAATCCAGTCTTCTACTGGAGCGCACAAATTCCCAACCTGGTCAACATATCATGGAAAATTCAAGAATTGAGTTGATTGCTTCAACATTACGAAACAAACAATTTCAAAAGCACATTCAATTGTCAAAATCAGTCTGGAAGAAATATTGAAATTGATAATCAAAAGATAAAGGCATAAAAAGAGGCACAAACTGATGATATTAATCCAGTCTTCCCACTGTGAAGGAGGGCTCCAGCACCATAACCCAGAGCATAGCAATAAGTAGCATCAAAATTAGTTGGCAATCCACATCTCCCTTCATAACTGCATATTTCCAGTAAGTGTGGTTAACTAAAAACTCTTAACAAATGAAGTCAAACTGGAAAATAGCACCCTTCATAACTGCATATTTCCATGGAACCCCTTTTTATTTTTGTGTTTCACCTCAATATATATCAGAATTTATAACTCAAAATAACAATGTCAAAAAATATATAAAATACCCGAAAAAGTGAGATTGCCCTCTAAATTCGCCTTTGTATTTTCCTTCTTGCTTTCTCTTCTCTAACTCAGTTTCAGCCATTTGAATAAGCATTTTCTCTGTTTCTATCTTGGCAACCTAAATGGGAATATACAGCATTAACATCAACGCCGAGTCATATTGCATCTTGGGCCAAATAAACACATCAAGCATAGCACAATAACACCATTAAGCACCTGAACATTTCCATGCGGATCTCTTTCAAGCATCAATTGCTCTTGAATTGCTTGAGGTAAAAATTCAAAAAGCTTCAGTGACTGTTCAGTGAGTTTCTTCTTCCATAATCCACCCTCATCCACAATATCGTGGGCCAGTATTTCATTGAGTTCTGCAATAAGCTGCTGGACCTGAAAATGGCACAGTAGCATATACAAATGGGTATCATCAGCAAGTATATGCTTACATACTGGTTGTACATGAACAGCATTGATGCATAATCACAAGTTCATCAAGAGAGAAACACTGGTAAATAAATTGTTTTTATGCAGGTTGATACATACCTCAGGAATGAAATCAATTAGACCTTCAGGGATAAGAATGACCCCATAGTTATAATTATATTCAGCCCTTTTACAAATAACATCTACAATATAGTCTGTGACATTTTTCAGTGTCAGCTTCTTGGCAGCAACCTGAAATATGTATTTACAGGCCAAATCAAATATTTGATGAAGGTGGTACTGACTAATTAACAAATATTAATCAGAAGATCAACATGAGAGCATGTCATATTGATTTTATCAACCGTTAGAATGCATAAAATGATCAAATTTATGACAAACCTCTTCTCCAATAATAGTAATGTTTGGATGAGTTTGTAAAGCACATTCCAGTGTAATATGTGAAGCTGCACGCCCCATAAGCCGTACAACTGCAGACAGATGATCATATGTCTTACAGATGCTTGAAAATATAACCTTAGGTCTTCAAATATGATAAGAAAAAATGATAGCAATAGTTCTAAAGTGCAAAACATTTAAACAGTCAAGCAATCCAAGTTGTAAGAAGTGAGAAGCCAAGAAACCAGTACAGAATGGTAACAATAATCAATGTGCAAGGTGATGCATTAAACATTGGTATGTGCAACTCTGCAAAGTCTCCAGTCTTTGATATAGATCTAAAGAGTATTTCAAATTCAATGCTCACAATGGTAATATTTTCCAGTTGATCGGGCATCTACCATAACATTTCCAATCATTTCTGAGTATATCTGCATTAAATTAACATACAAATGTGAACAGTGTCAGGTTCAGGTCGTGTAACCATTCAACATGTATCCTAATGTGCATCTGCTATCTAACAACATTTGGCAATTTGCAGAAATGAAGGGTAAGGATCGAAAATATGCAATACCAACTAATATTAAGAAAAACTTCTAGGAAACAAGATTCATAAATATTGTAATGCTATTGCAATCACTAATAAACCAAGCGCATGTAGGGTGGTAGAACATAGAAGTCAAACTAGATGACACCAAATATGGTAAAAAAAGCAGTACGAATGGATTATGGAACATCACATAAGTTATGTAGAGTTCAAGGAAAATATGATGGTTGTAAAATGAGATATTTTATGAAATATGTTGACTGTATTACTAGAGAAACTGAAATACATCAGGTGCTCTCACAAGCATCCTCATACACTTGGATATTCACATTGTGGCACATAAAAATGAAAAAATGGATCCTAATTATTTCATGCTTAGCAAATTACTGGTGATCAGAAGACAAAATTACTCATTTGAAATGTTTGAAAAATGTATGACTAGACCAATACAAAATTACAAATGCACAGTGAAGACTGACTACACATCTTCATTCACCTTGCATGCAGTATCGAAACCAAAACTTGTGGGAACTTCTTTGCATTTCAAATCACCATCAATGGTTTTAGGGCATCCAATCACACGAGTTTTCAAATTTTTGCTTCTGCATAAATCCATATCAAACAAAAAGTAGTTAAACAAACAGTAAAACTTTACATGCTCATGAATGGAAATTGTTTCTCTACTTATATTTATATACAACCAATTATACAATAGATGGAATGGTAAAAGGAGCTTGGAAGTAGTTCATGAACCAACATGAAGACATCATTTAATTAACAAATCGTCCTAGAAGTTGGATTATATCAACAATAAAATACACCATCAGACAAACCTGAAGTTCTCGGCAAGGAGGCATGCATTTGTGTTTGAGTCATCTCCACCAATAACAAGAAGCCCATCCAAGTCCAGCTTCTTGGCTGTTTCTTCAGCTTGCTTAAACTATACATGTAGGTAAGCCAAATTATTCTTCATGCCTAAACAAGATATATGAGAGTTCAAATGAACTAATAATATATAGCAAACATGTATCCTCACCTGCTCTGGAGTTTCAATCTTGTCCCTCCCACTGCAAATCATGTCAAAGCCACCCTGCCAACAGAAATTGTTCTTGTCAGATGTCAAAATCTCGTGATCTTTCATATAAAAAAGGGAGTAATAACAGTTGGACACGCTAAAGAATTGAAATGCACGAGCCCGCATTGGAAGCATGTCAAACCTCAAATACACGACGCTTACACAGCATCAGAAGTCACCATATACAAAGAATATCACCGCGACAGGTAAATATCTATTTCAGATAACCTTCTCGAAAGCAACGGAGTTGGTTTTTACCAGTAGATGACCCACAAATGTAACAATGGAATATAACAAAGCAAACACTAAACACCACGCATTCTCAAAATCCAGCTAAACAAAGACATTATTTAATTTCTGTTCCAAAAAAACTAGTAACTACGAAAATGGACCTGATTTCTATAAGGATAAATATAGTCAGAGTTGAGTTCAACGTATTTGCACTTCATGATGCCAGCAGGACCACCCCTGAAACCGTACAATGTGCTTCCTTTCGTGCGGTCTTGCAGGTAATCTAAGACGAAAACACAAATAACCACAGTTGAAACTTGCAATGAAACTTGAGACTTAACTACACAATACCTAAAAAAGAAGAAAGAATCGATTGAGTTGAATTCGAAAAAAACGATTTATACCGAAAACTCCCGAAATGACGTTGTGGCCTCCGGGAGCCTGACCTCCGGACAAGACCACGCCGATCTTCAACTTCCGATCCGGCAGTCCCGCCGCCGGCGAACCGTTCGGAACTAACGACGCCGACGGTTGTCCGAACAAATGAGGAAAGAGCTTGGCGATCTCATCTGAACACACACATTTTACAAAGATCGATCAGAACCGCTAGAATGCAAACGAAAAAGGAGAGATCAAGCGGCGGTGAATGCAGAAATGGATCGAAATGGCTGACCTGGATTGCCGGCGGCGGAGCTCCGGGGACCGTCGACGACGGCGAAGGAGCTTTTGAGAACGGAGGGGAGGGGGAGGGAGTGGTGGACGCGGCTGCTCTGGACGTCGCTGTAGACGGAGGCGAATCGGCCGGTGACGGAACCACCGGCGGCAAGGTTGCCGTTAGGTACGAAAGATGGCGCCATTGCTACAGAGAGGGAGTGATAGTGAAAGAGAGAGAGAGAGAGAGAGAGAGAAGCGTGAATCTAGTGTAGTGTAGAGTGTAGAGTGGGAGTAAAGAAAAAGGGTGAAGTAGGTTTGAAAAAGGGCAGCTTAACCTAACCCCAACGTCCAACCAGTCCCCGAGAATATACCGCCACTATGGTCGATATCTTGTCGTCTTGCACCAATTCTTACTGCCTACACAAATTGAAAGATATTTTTTTGGGGAACATTTTTTTCACTTAATTTTGACGTTACTAGAAATTTACTATTATGTTACTAAAAATGTTTTCTATACAGATACTTCGGTAGTGTTGGATTTATAAAAATATTTTCTACTTTTATTTTCTGTTTTCATTTTTTAAAAAAAATTTTTATTTTTAAATTTTCTGAATTTAAGAAATGTGTTTGATTTATTTGTTTTCAAAAAGAAAAAATAATGAAAATTTATTTGGTTTGTTTATCTTCAAAATATATTTTTAAAATTAAATTTGAGATAATAAAATAATATTTATAATTAAATAATAAAAATATTATATATATTTTTTGTATATTTAGGTAAATTTTATTATTTGTAAATTTGAGATAACCTTAAAAGTATTTATTAAAATAAAATAATTCTATAAAAATTTAAGATTAATAATAAAATAAATTATTCACGTTTAATTAATTTTATTATCAATATCAATTATTATATAATTAATAAATACTACAAAAAAAATTTTAACTGGAAAAATTATTTATAATGACAAAATATGTTTAAAATATATTTGATGTGAATAAATTACAATCATACTAAAAAAAGACATAATTAAATTAAATAACTAGCACTATCTATAATTATAATTTTTATTATATTTCAATTTGTCAAGCAGCTAAAATATACAAAAAGAAAGGAAAAGAAAAAAAATAGTGTATGACCTAAAATGATAAAATAAAAATGATATGTCATTAAAATATATTTATTGTTAAATAATTAAAATGTTATATATATATATATATATATATTTAATTTACACATATAATTTATCCAAAAAAATATTTATTAAAATAATAAATAATTTTATAAAATAAAGTATTTATAATAAATTTTTAATTTTGCACCTATGAACATTTTCTTTATTGGTGAATGCGACTATCAGCTTATCTAACTACTGTCATCGCCAACTCCATCATATGTGTGGCCTTTACTTCATATTTATTGAAATATGAGACATTATATTCATTAAATTTATTATATAAAACATTAGGCACAATAATCGCTAAAATGAAAAGTACCAGTGCCTTGGGGATGGGGATGATGTAGAAGGAGCACATGGAGTCATTAGTGAGTTCTTTTCATGATTAGTGAGTACTTTATCCATACCATCATCTCCTATGTTTTTGGTTGTTGCTTGAGTCTTGTCATCAGTGAGCGTTGTAATCCCTCTCCTAGTCGCCTTCAAGTCTTAGAAGCGATCTTTGTCTTCTTGTGGACATAGGAGGCAAGCAGGGCCTGGTGGTGCAGAACTGATAGTTCAAGTAGCTGGTGGCATCGGAGCGGCTGCTACTTAGGTCACAAAGGCTAATATAGAATGAGGTAGAGACCAATACGTACAACCTTCGAGAAGCTTCACTTGGGCGACTTATGTTAAAAAAAGAAATAGAATTGTTTCTCTCTAAGGATCGAACACAATTGTTGTCTCCGCATTTCCAATATTTACAACACTGCCACCGCATTTTCTTTTGAAAACGTTTTCAACCATTGACAAAGAAAACATCGAAAACATGAAATTGGTATTTCAGTTTTACATGTCTTTCAAAAACTATTTTCAGAAAAAATGTTTTCTTCCTAATACATCCAAACATGTTTTTATGTATAATTTTCATTTTTATTGAAAATAAAAATGAAAATGGGTAAACCAAATGCACCCTTAATTATCTATTGTTATGTTACTAAAAATGCTTGACTCTTTTAGTAAATAAATACCTCAATAGGCATACATATGATATATGTGATTGACTGATAATTTAAATATTTTATATTGATAGTATATTAAAATTAATTAAATAAAAAATAGTACATCCTTGAGGTTTTAAATTATTTCACTCAACTCCATTCTTAAGCAAAATCAACACTCCACCCTATATGCAAGTGACACTAACAATTAATGTGAAAATATTCTAATTTATACATGCTAATATTAAAAAAAAATAAATGTTAAAATTAAGATTGCCAAGATTAAAGGCCATTGTCTTCTTCTCACCATTAGTTCCTTGCCACACTCTTTCCTCTACCATTGTGTGGCAAGTAGCCTTTATTACTCACATCTTCATCTCATACTCTTTTCTTTTTTTGATTTTCCCAAGAAAATGAAAGAGTGCATTTCAATCCATGACAGTTAGGCTAGTATCCAACCGAAAATGCCTATTGGGAGCTCTATTGTCTCGAGCACGGCACTCAACCCAATGGGTAGATAATGGTGAGTGACCAAATGCATGCCATGGTTCATTGTGCTACATTGTGCTTTTGTTAGTCCACTCTATGATAAGGTTGTCATATGTGCCCATAGATTATGGTTGGAGTTATTATTCTCTAAACTTTGTAATCTCAAACTTTTTTGGTAACCAATAAAAATCAATTAGTTTCTCTTGCCCAAAGAATAAGCCCGGTTGATTATCAAACTGATAAAGGAAGGAGCAAGTTGATCTTGGAGCTATCAGCCCTCAACATTCATAGAGTAGGAAAGTAAGAGGAAGAAGATGATGAGAGAGATAGCATTAAATGCCACTACAAGATAGTAAACCTTTCATTTTTTTTTTCTCTCTTGTAGCTATTTATTAGCTTCTTTAGTACTTGAAGATGTTAGGGTGGTACCTTCTTTATTAGAGGACAAAAATTTTGAATGCAAGTTTGCTAAAAGGAAGACTTTTCTTCCTTCCTTCGAATGTGCGTGAGAGCTAGCTAAATGAATGTGCTAATGTGATAGCTAAACCAAACACATTAACATTTCAAAATTTTGGTAGTTCCACATCAAGATTTTGGTGAAGAGGAATCGGCTTATAATAACTCACATAGCGATGCATGCCCTATTTACGGGGTTGGAAAGGTATGGGGCTGGTTAAGAATGTAAGAGTAGTTTATGAACAAGGCAAACCATGGTTAGAGAGAGGTTAAGGTGAGATAGGTAACAAAGTAATAACGCCAGTTTCTAATGGGGTGGAGTGTTGATTTTGCACAAGAATGCGGGCTAAGTGCAATAATTCAAAACCTCCAAGATAGTTACTGTTATTTATTGAAATTAATTTTTTTAAAAAATTACTAGTATATAAAATTTATTTGAGTTTTGGCTAATTTGACGGGTGGCTCAATATTGTGATAAAACTCTCTTAGCATTGAAATTTTTTTTATACACATAACTTAAACCTAAAATATTATTTAAAGAAAAATAAATATTGAATTACTTAAACTAAACAAATGTTGATATAATTTTTTTCTTTTAACTTTTTCCTTCATATTCTTATGGTCTTAAAATTTATTTGAATTCTTTAAATTTACCCGGAAAGAAATTTGTCAGTTGAAATAGTTTCAGATTTTATAAAACTAATGAAAAGTATGTGTACGAGGAATATCACTTTTTGGCCATTGAGCTATCTTTAATAGGAGTAGCCACATTTAAACTATCAATTAATCAAAATTCAATCTATACCTTTTATACAATTTAATGGCTTATACATTTTTTCTATATATATCCGGTAATACTTAACTTTTTCTTAGATAATAAATAAAATTTAGAGCAATGTGTATTATTAACAAAATATAAGAACAATTTTAACAAAACTAAAGATAATGGTATAATAGAATAAAATAATATAATAAGATAATATAGCATAAAAAAATAATATAGATTACCTAATCGTCTAAGAGTTAGCAAATATGTTATTTGAAAAATAAACCTGATTCTTTTAACATTGTTAAAATTATCAATCATCTTTTTGTTTTGAAATATTTTATTCAATTTCTTACTGATTAGGAAAACAAAAAAGATATTAGAGGCATATAAAAAAATTGATGGAGAAATTAAAAACTTAATCTATAAAATATTAATTTGTATTGGAATTTATTTTCAAATATAAATATAACATTATTGCATTTGGTGAGATGAAGAAGTGATTTTATGTTATATTAGTGGACCCAGCCACCACTTGGTTTGAAAAAGTTGAGTGAGCATTAGTTCAAGCATATTGTTCCATCCCCCCCTTGTTTTTTCTCTTTCTCTCTTCCTCTCCTCTGCATATGGCTTAAAGAAAGAGAGACCATTACAAAATCTTAATAGGCTCAACAGTTATGAATTGATCACTATAAGTATCTCTACTTTGATCTACTTAGATATATTCATTTTTCTACCTAGTTTTATACACATTTCGTTCATATTAACTTGAGCGTTAAATATTTTTTCACCGGTATCATCCTTAGTATGTTTGAAGAAACCTCTCATATTTCAGTATTTACGAAGACTAAAATAACCATCCAATTATTTAATAGATCTTAATTAGCTAAAAAAGTTTGGTTTACAGGCCAATGGGAGAATTACCTTAAGAAGCCGAAAAAACCGTTCTTGAAGACAACCAAATAAGTTGAGGGAAAAAAAAAACAACCAAATAAATTGTTAGATTTTTATAAGAGCAATGATACTACAATTTTGGATTCATTATAAATCCTACATATAGTAATATCTCAACCATTCAAAACATAATTTATAATTATAATATATAAATATTATAAAAATTAGTGGTTGATATATTATCATATGTTGAATTCATCATAAACTTGAGTCTATACTATCATTTTTCTTTTGATAAATAACACCCACTCCCCTAATTCAAGAGCTCACCTTTTTGTTTGTACAAGATTCAAGAATTCACATCACTTAGCAATTAGAAGATGATATCATTTAGTAGTTGGGTGTGTGTGACGGGGGTATGGGATTCAAGAGTATATTCTTATTTGATTATTTTTATTATTTCATCTAAGATGGATAATATATGCTACCTAAGAAAAAAAATGAGATATGTTATAAAAGTAATAGTAAAAGAGAATAGAGAAAGAGGAGGAAGAGAGAATTCTGTTATTGATATTCTTAAGGGCTGTCTTATATGGTGCACCCAAAGGGCTATTTATAGCTAAATGGTGAGATATACAAGATATGATCAAATAACAGATTTTATTTATTCAAATCTTAACTGACTCAGGATAAAGATATGGACATCCATATTTAGATTCAAATAATATTTCATAACACTTCCCCTTAGATGTCCATTAGGGATATGCCTCATTAAAACTTTACTAAGAAAAAATCCATTGGGAAAAAAATATTAGTGAAAGAAAAAGAGTATAATATCCTCATAATGGGAATTGCTTCATTAAAAACCTTATCAAAGGAAATCTAGTAGGACAAAAACTTTGATTAAGAAAAAAAAGAGTACAATATTTCTCCCCATTTTCAGAGCATCATTTAAGGTATTGGAATTGACGCATTCCGATCTTGTGTATTAGTTTCTTAGAGGAAGAAGTAGATAGTGACTTGATAAATAAATCTATATATGGTGCATTGTCCTCGTATAAAGTGGGAGTTTCTTCCTTATAAGATTATCTATATAACATTTGAATATATTGATCCATTGCTTTTCACATATAAATAACTTGTTTGAGACTTGCATTAATATGGATCTAACAAAAATCTTACATCTGCATAGCCAACTAATTGTAACTTGGATTCATAAAAATAACCACATATCAATCATTCCATAGAGGTATGTGTTTAACTCCATTCCAATGGCTTTCTAGCTAGTTTGGAAAGAAAATATACATGCTAATACACTTTTAGTGAATATTATATCAAATCATGTATTATTAACAAGATATATAAGTGCTCTTATAGTACTAAGATATGGTATTTCAGGACCAAGAATTTCATTACCTTTCCGAGGATGAAACAAGCCCCTTTCCACGTCAAATAGTCTTATAATCATTGGGATACTTAATAGATATGATTTATCTATATAAAATCTCTCAAAAATTTTCTATGTGTAAATTGATTGACAAACTAACGTTTCATTCGTCAAATGCTCGATCTACAGGCGAGGCAAAATTTTGTCATTCGAGTTTTTATCACAAACTCTTCTTACAGATTTTCTATGACTATGAGAACTTATTCAGGAGTCCCAATAATATTTAAGTCATCAACATACACAGCAATTATAATGAATCCAAATATAGATTTCTTTATATAAACATAGGGGCAAATAGTATCATTCTTAAACCCCTTCTTGATCAAATACTCGTTGAGACAGTTATACCACATCCATCCAGATTGCTTTAGACTATATAAAGATCTTTGCAACTTGATTGAATAGATTCCTTAGGAATATTCATTAGAAGTTAGTATCTTTAATACTTCGGGGATTTTCATGTAAATATCAGCATCTAATGAACCATATAGATAGGTCGTGACTATATCCATTTGTATCCCATAGGTTTTACACCTTCCGGTGTTTGGACTACAGGTCCAAAGACTTCACATTTTACAAGTGAGTCCAATTCAGCCTGCAGGGTTCTTTCTATTTTAGCTAATCATCTCTATGACAATTCTTAGCTCAAGATCCTCATTTTATGCATAATATTTAGCGCTACATTATATACAAATATATTGTCGATAATAATTTCTTGTCAATTCCATATTTTTCCTGTAAAGACATAGTTTATTGAGATCTCATCATCTTAACTACTTTTCAGGTACCTAAACGTCTTTTGGCATTTCAATTATGTCAAAAATTTGCATTACAGGAGGAATCCTTACTATGTCTCTATCCTCTTCTACAGGAAGAGTATCACTATTAGAATCATTTACCTCCATAAAATCACTTGCCCCATTTCTTTTTCAAGGATTTTCATTTATGGAACCGATTGGTCTACCTCGCTTTTGGCGTGTGATTGTCCAACAGGGACATTAATTGAATTAGGATATTTTTAGCTAACATATAGGATCAATCCTTTTCGTATCAGGAAATGCATCTAGCAACTCATGCCATTCTTTGCAAATGTATAATACTCTGAACTTCTAGTTCACTTTGCCTTATTCAAGGATCTATGTAGAGTAAAAATGATGCATTCCAATTTACTTCCTTTTTCAACTATTTACTCACTCTCTCTAATATTGGAAACATTATCAAATTGGCATTCTATAAATTGAGCCTTAAAGATATCTCTCATTTGTATTTCAAGAAACTAGATTATAAAGAGAGAGAGTCATATCCAACATATATTCCCAATTTTCTTTGGGTCCCATTTTGGTGCAATAATGTGGGGCAAACATATATCGCACATCTAAAAAGTTCTTAAATGGGAATTATTTGATTGCTGGCCAAAAGCTAATTATAGGGGAAAGAATTGATGGCAACTTGTTTACCTTATATAAATAAGTGTTACAGAAAAATTTGGGAGATCAATTCTCATTAGCATTGGTCTAGCAACCAATTGGAGGCATTTCATAAATGATTCTAGCAACTCATTATGTATATGAATATAAGCAACTAGATGTTCAACATTTATATCACCGGCCATACAATAAGCATTAAAAGGCTTGAAAAATAAATTCACTAGTATCATCAAGATGAATTGTTTTGATTGGATTATCCAGAAATTGTGCTCTTTGTTGAATAACTTGCGCAAGTAATCTCGCAAACTTCAGGTTGTAAGATAACAATAAGCACACATGTGACTATTTCATATATGCATCTATTAAAATCATAAAATATTTGAAAAGTCTACATAGTGGATGAACTAGTCCACATATATCACCTTAAATTTCTTCTAGGAATTTAGGAGATTGAAATCCAATCTTTACTAGTGATGGCCTTATAAGTAGTTTAATTTGAGAATACATAGCACAAGAAAACTTAATAGATTGAAGAAATTTTTGGTTCTCCAATGAGTGCTCATATGAGTTTTTAATAATTTTTTCACATCATTATTGCTCCCAAATATCCTAACCAATCATGTCAAATGATAAATTAAATCATTTGGGTTAGTAAATTTCTGGTTTACTGTAAAATACATTCCATTGTACTAATATTAGTTAATAAACTTCTAGTTTACTATAACATGTACTCAGGTGTAATATTAGTGTAATGTAGATCGGAAGAAAGTACAAGTAATTTCTTTACTACAGCTTTCTTTCTTGTGACACAAATTATAATTTGGAGGTACTCATTACTTTCCTTACTCTTAATCTCAATATGATATTTATTTTGGAAAATATCTTTAAAACTCAATAAATTTCTTCAAGAAATAAGATTGTAGCTCTTCCGGAGCTTACATATATATTAAAACTCAATAAATTTCTTCAAGAAACAAAATAGTAACTCTTCCAGAGCTTATTAATATATTAAATTCAATATGTTTCTTCAGGAAACAAAATAGTAACTCTTCCGAAACTTACGAATATATTAAAATTCAATAAGTTTATTCATGAAACAAAATAGTAGCTTGATGAGTTGAATTTAGATACTAACTTTATTCCTCATATTTAGTGTTTTAGTCCTCTTTGTTGCATGTTTGCTTTCCAATTACATGAATTTTATAGTTTGATGCTAATTTGCCTCTTTTGCTAATTCTTGTGTAAATATGCCTTTTTCCTTGATTTTCTATTTTAGCAAGTTCCAAGAGTTTTGGATCATTATATATGTTGTTTTTGACTTATAGGAACCTAACTTGGTGATTTGAGGCTTAGAAGTGATTGGATCCCAATTTCATTATTGCTAAAATTTCAGCTTGAGTATGCTGCAAAGATTGGACCATAACTCTCTTATTCCAAATTCAAATGAAGCAAATGAGGTATCCATTTTGAAGCCAAGAGAAAGATCTACAATTTTCATGAAGATACTGAGAGCTAATTCGGAGGTTTTGGGACAGAAATGGACCTCGAAAGTGACTAGAACATGAAATTCTACATAATTGCTGTCAGGAACATGATGCAAAGATCAAGTCATAACTTTCTCATCCGAAATCCAAATGAAGCAAATGAGGTATCCATTTTGAAGCCAAGAAAAAGATATACAATTTTCACAAGACGCTGAGAGCCTAGTTTGAACATTTTGGCGCTCAAATAAGGCTCGAAAATGACTAAAATGTCTTATTCTGCATATATGCTATTAAGACCTTGCGCTATAGTGCAAGGGGCTGCGCTATAGCGCAAATTGCAACTGAAACAACTCTTGATTTACTTATTATTGTGCTATAGCGCAACCAGAAAAGTGCAAAACAGCAGAATAGGCGTAATCTTGAGTTTTGGGCTACTTAGGCCCATTTTTAGAAAGTTAATGCATGAAAATTTATATACTAATTCCTAAGACTTCACCAAATTAAGTAACAAGTCTCATTTTTAAGAATTTAGCTTTTCTCCTTAGGTTAGAATAAGTTAGTTTTTCTTTTTTTTTTTCTCTCCTCCTCCTCTTCTTTCTTCTTCTCACCCTTTCATCTTTCCATCACCATTCTTCATTTTCTATTTTGATTGTAAATTCCCATGGAGGAGTAGAGTTGGAAGCTAGCTTAGGGATTCTTCAAACGGCTTCAAGGGTTGTATCTTGAAATCTTACATTTTAATTTCAATACATGATATGTTTTCTCAATTCTTTGCCTCTTGTTCTTTTATATGCTTGCATTGAATGGTATCGATGTGTGGGTATGTAATTGGACAATTAGTTGGGTGATTATTAATTGGTTTATTAATATGAACTTGGCTAGTTGAGGGTTCCTAATTATGAAACTTAATTGAATGGTATTGAGATTGAGGTTTATGATTAGGATAATCTTGATTATGTGTTCTTATTGAATAGTATTGATATGAGGATGCATGACTAAGATGTTAGTTAGATGTATATTGATTGGTTGATTGATGTATATTTAATTAATTAAAGAATTGAGAATTGGGTCTTGATTGAGACTTAGGCTAATGTAATTGGGGCTAAAGGTTACCATGAGTTAATTAGAGGTTGAGATCTCAACTATTTACTAATTATGTGTTAATCGAATACTTGACGGTCGTTAAGTGAATTGTGGTGTTGCTAGTAGCGATCGCACTAACAACCCAAGTTAGCCACACTCCATATGTTTGATCATATGCACGTTTGTGATAGATATGCCTTTAGGCTTAGGAAATCCTTGAGTTAGTGTCCATTTTTAGTTGTTAGTTTCTTTTCTTAATTCGTTTTCTTGCATGCAAACAAAACTCCCTTTGTTGCTAATCAAATAGTCATCAACATCCTTGTGAGAGATGACCTTAGTTGCACTATCCTATAAGTAATATAATTAAGTTTTAAAATTGTAATTTGGAGCGAGCTACGATACTCACTGCCATAAATCTTCTGGAGCTTATGAATATATTAAAATTCAATAAAAGTTTATTTAAGAAATAAAATAATAGCTCTTTTGGAGCCTTCAATCATGTAATAATGGTATTAAAATATATCTTACTTTTAAGAATAGTGTGCATACTTGCACTATCTATAAAACAGATATTTATACTATTTATCTTGATTATTTTCTTTAAAGAAGTATATCAATATGAAAATTTGTACATGAATATTCACATAAAATTGAATAATAACAAAATATGTGTACATATATACAATGACACTATGAATATTATCAATTTGTGTTAATTGATATAAATTTAAATCTCAAGTTATATTCATGTAAATCAACAATTTTTGTTCCTCCATATTTCAAAATCCTTGAAATTTTAAAACTTGGATTTAAAAAACACTTATCAATAATAGGAGGTTATCAACGACTTAGATTTAAAAAGAAAAGTAACAATTTGAAATTCGTAAAAATGTAAACTTAAATTTAAAAGCATATTAACAATTTAAAAATCTAAATATAGTAACTTTAATTGATGCTTGATAAAGATCAAGCAAAATATCTACAAGTACGACAGGTACGTGACCAATATACTTTGATGCCATAATAATAGTAATAATAGCATCTACTTTCTTATAACTCAATCATGATTTTGATTAGAACCATGACCTTTGCTACTGCAGGGGTTATAATTTGTTACATTCACTTCAGGAAATGGAGTAGAGCCAACTAGATGGATTTTATGTTTTTTCATGAGCAACTCATTATTTCGTTTAGCCACAATAAGGCATGAAATTAATTCAAAATATTTTGTAAAGGCTTTTACTCGATGTTGCTACTGCAGGAGCATATTCGAGGCATGAAAAGTAGAGAATATCTTTTTTCTAACAAATCTCTATTAGTAATATATCCTCCCATAATTTATATTAGGAGATAATTCTATAATATTGCGGTATTGTATTTACTAATAGATTTAAAATTTTGCAATTGGCAAATAAATCCAATTCATATATTTGTTTTAGACAACTCTAAAGATCGACAGGATCTTTTAAAATAAAATATAAAAATACTAATCCTTCATGAAAGTGATAAAGAAAGAAAATCAATGCTTTTGTACAATCATTCTAAGATGCAATGTTTCTTTATTTTAATAGTATCTTCAAGATCCATTGAATCAAGATAGATTTTGCGCAATCCTTACCTGGATGTGATGATATTTTCTTGTTTAATGGTATCTCGATGACCCACTGAATCAAAGTAGATTTTATACAATCCTATTGGGGTGCAATATTTCCTTATTTGATAGTGTCTTCAAGACCCAGTAAATCAAGATCGATTTTGCAATACCCTTTTGGGATGCGACGTTTTATTGTTTAATAGTGCCTTCAAGGCCCATTGAATCAAGGTGAATTTTATGCATCTATAATTTAAGACAAATATATCTTTCACGAAACAACAATAATCACAAATTCATAATTGAAAGATCTTGACATGATTAGAGTGTCTTACCTCAAGCCTTTACTTTGTTAAAGTATCTTATCTCAGGTTTTCACACGGATGGTGGACTTTCGTGCTGATAACATATCATAAAAGTAATAGTAAAAGAGAATAGAGAAAGAGGAGGAAGAGAGAATTCTGTTATTGATATTCTCAAGAGATGTCTTACATGAAGCACCCAAAGAGCTATTTATAACTAAAGGATGAGACATACAAAATATGATCAAATAACATATTCTATCTAATCAAATCTTAATTGAATCAGGATAAAGATATGAACATCCATATTTAGATTCAAATAATATTTCATAACAAGATACACTCTTAATTAATATTCAAAAGATATTTTTTTAAATATATTTTAAAATATAGTACAAAGAATATTATTCTTTTTTAAAAATAGATTGTCGTTTTATTAGAATTTTGATTGGAAAAAAAAATAGAGGTCGGAACTAGGGATTTGACAAGAATATATTAGTCTCAAGGTGATATTTTTTTCAGCCAATAATAGATGAGCCTCGGTTAAAATCTCACTAGTTGCATCATTGCCCCAAGAGCAAAGATATAATAGTCATCTTTTTTTCTTTTGACAAAAACAAGCTATCATAGTGATCTTTTTTTCTTTTGACAAAAGCAAATTATTCCAGCCATTTTAATTGCCTGAAATTTTTCCCAAAGGGATTGGGGACTAGGAATTAGGGAGGGGGGAATCGAACAACCACACCTTTGGTGGGGGCTTAAGTTCGATACTACTAGGCTAAAGCCACTGTGGCATATAGCATAGAGACCTTAGTTAAGATGAAAAATCATAATAACATATTTAGACTTGGGCAAAAAAGAGGGATAGGAAATATAAGATGGTTAAAATGGGCCTAACAGGCAAATTTATTGTCCTTGTCGTTGGGTCAAAGTGATGTCAATGGCCCAAACCAATTATAAGAACTAACAAATAAGATGAACTTTCAAATGATCCAGACCAAAAAAAAAAAAACTTTCAAATGATACCAGAACAAAATAAACATAGACCTTTAAATAACATTAGCAAAATAATTTTAGACTTATGTACCAAAAGTAGTGCCAAACAATCGAAAACTTTTGTCAGATATTAAATGACAATATGATACACTATAATTAGTAATTTTTAGATGAATAAGTTAGTGATTATGGAATGAATAAGTGAATTTTATTACTACACTTTATCTAACTACTATCATGATTAATAATAAAAATTCTGATTGCATTATCCTGAATTTATAGCATTGCCGAAAAACCAAATAGGAAATGAGTTTTTCCCCCTTTTTTTTACAATAGGTTGATAGCGAACATCGAATATGTAGGTTACACAAATGCTTAGTATTCATAGTGGCAAACAACGTAATAACTTGCTTATTACTAACCTGCACACAAAAGCTATAACTTACATGATAGCGTAACACACATATACAAACAAAACCACATAGTGCTAGAAGGTAAGAATTTTCTTCTCAATAGACTTGCTATACTTTCTTTTCTTTATCTTTTTGGTTGACCTGATCACGCGGCTCGGAAGCAGCTTCTTAAGCATCTTTAAAAGATGCACCACTGCTCTTTTGAAAGCCATATAAAAGGGGGGAACTGCATCAACCCAAATATGGTGACAGGAAAAAAGGCAACACTGTACAACAAACTTGTACTCCATGTTTTAGATTCCACCCTAATGGCGGTGAGCAAAATTGTTGCGCAAAAAGATAGCATTGCGGTCATCAACGACAAGAACAACATATTGAGAGTTTTCAAGGGAGTGACTTACGGAACTTCCACATCTCAAAAGGGGAGACATGAGGATCAAGAGGAACATAACCTCTGCAGACATTGAGCTCTCGAGTGCCACAATGTCCATGATAAAATGCTTAAATATATTTTTAGGTTTTGAAGATATACCAAATTTTATTTTTGGTCCATATAAAATTTCATATTTGATTTCAGTCTAGAATTTTTTAGAATATGTTTATTTTAGTCCCTAATTTTAAATGACTTCTGTTAAGTCATGATATAGAAATCCATGTCCTATGTGGCATATTTACCCAATGTGGCACCAAAGATAACGTTTGTTTTTAAGTGGCATGTACTAATCACATGACCCCTACGCACCATGTGTGCTTTGTCGTCCCCAAATCTCCTCTACCAAACTAGCAATACTATAATTATAGA
The DNA here is from genome assembly GCA_031439595.1 of Pterocarpus santalinus. NCBI lineage: Eukaryota > Viridiplantae > Streptophyta > Magnoliopsida > Fabales > Fabaceae > Pterocarpus > Pterocarpus santalinus. Next base: position 59,757,590 of record CM062530.1, read on the forward strand.
ATGCAAATTACTGCTCTTCAAAGTCTATGCTCATATATTATCATCATCATCCACACTCATTGTATCATAAAACACCCAGTCACCCCTCCAAACCTAACAACACCACCTACACCCTCCTTCTCCATACTCCTCCACCTCTAGTGTCCTTCCTCCCTTTTCCTTTTCCTTCTTGCCTTGCTTACATCTAAGGTATGTTTGGTAGTTTTATAGATAATGGAAGGAAATGATTAATAATGGAATTAAAAGGAAAGTTGAGGAGTGTAGTGGAATAGAGCATAGTATACAATGTTTAAGAAGCTTAATGGGGGAATGGAAGAGAAATAGCAACCAGTCTCTCATTAATCCCCAATTTGGAGGTAAAAAATGAGGGTTTTGAATGGTAAGGGAGGGATATATTGTCTCTTCCTAACCATTCCAATCCTTCCTCTTATATTGTTTTCAAATACAATTCACTTAAGTTTAGTTACTTCATTTCTTGTCACTCTTTCTATTATCACCCTTCCAAACATGCATTAAGGCTCACTTCACAACCTTGTTCTAGACTGATCATCACTTAACAAAAGTTTCTTAATTAAAGGAATTAAAATAGGCACATATTAAGAAATTTTGAACTAAAATAAAATCTAAAATTTGATAAGGATTAAAACCAAATTTTAGTATACTTTTAGAAGCCAAAACATATTTCCGATATTTATATATATGGTTTATTAATTAAGTTATAAAATTACCTCAAGTAAATACATAAAATAAAAAAGCCACAAATAGCTTAAGATTTTTGCAATATGACATAACCTAGCAGTTGCCTCTAATTAAATTTTAAAATTTAAACTTAAATTATTATATTAAATCTTGTGCATATCAAATAATCAAAAATTCATATTATTTTGTAATTAATTATCGCGCATATCAATCAAGCAGTTCCAAGATTTAATTCAAAACTATTTCATGAGTTCTTTATATATAAAAAAATCACCTAAATTAAAATTCGAATAACTTCGAAAATTAAATTCTATAATGCTCAATGTTATATCAACATTGCAGGGCGACATCCTCAATCGACATATTGGCAGTCAACGGTCATAAGTGTTTACAACTTCTTTAAATTTTTTTTATTGAAATACTTCACACCCAACCAGTGTATCAGTTTTATGTCGCATGGGACAGTTAACCTTTTTCCTTGTATAATTAGATTTTCATTTTATATATTACATAATTGTAAATTATACCGTGACTCTTATGTCAAAACATGCCCACAAGAAATATAAAACTGAATTCAAGGAGTAAACATGATAAATTTGAAGACAAGGTCTTTAACAGTTCGCACCTCTAACTAGAAATTTCCAGATAGCAGAGTTGATTCTTGAAAACCCTGCAACTTTGTGATGTATGTTTCCATTTATTATCAAGAATATGACATGCATATGTAGTATATATTACTTATAGTCACAAAACACAATTTTTCTTTCTCCATAGAGTACCTGAGGTAGGTGGATCTTCATCTTCTTCCCCAGTTTGTGGATCTGTCACCTGTCTAAGAATTCGTATCCTTTCATCATCAAAATCTTCATACTCGTATTCCGGAAGAACTGTTACTCAAATTAATTACAATCAACGGATGAATCAACTCTAGAACCTGACCCTGTCATTGGATATATGTGCATTCATGCACGCATGTATTATCTATAAATTTTCACGTGATGGTAAGATAATTCAGAGTTACGACAAAAATAAAATATAAAAGTGGAGGAAGAGAAATACAATAATATATGAGAGATTCTACGGTTCCCAAGTGGGAATGGCTCCGGAAAACAGAAGGCAGCTTGGATAGCAGTTGAAGACTGGTAAATTCGTTTTCACCCTTTTCATCAGCTAATCTATCATCCACTTTCAGCAACCAAAAACAGCAACATCTGCGCCAGAAATTAAACATTCATTGTCAAAAGTTATTCAAAGTAACAGAGAGTAGAGTAATGCTACACTCTTAATTACATTATTGTTCAAGTCCCTTTTAATTATTATTATTATTATTATTATTTACTATTAAAGTCAATTAGAACCAAGTGAAGAGTGAGTTTTGTTGCAATAACAACCTTGTTACTTTATGATAGGGAGATCATGAGTTCAAATTCTAAAATTAGCCTATCCATTTCTAAGAGTAAAGCTAAGTATAGATCTACTGTCTCCTAATCTCATCCGATGAGAACATCTGACACTTATTCCCCTTAATTAAGTGTTAGAATTCAAGTATTATAGATAGAAAAAATTAGTATTAAAAAAATTTATCTCATAATACATCCATTTGACTCAAATGGAATGAAATTTGGTGATTAAGCATATGCACAAACTTACCAGAGTGTTGGCCCATTATAGCAATGTGACGAATGGAACTTCTGTTAACATGTCTATGGAAATGCACCTGTAAGTCAACCACACATTTGCTCGCGTGTTAAAGCATTTTGAGATTGCCTTCCTTAGCTGTCGCGAAAACAGGAGTTTCCCCTAAGACGTTTCTCAACTCCAATAGTGGCATCTCCCTCTCTTCTGAATCCTTAGTTTCTTCATCGTCTAGTGGCGGCTGCACCTCCTCCTCGTACCTTAGCAACACATCCACTGTATCGTTATCCTTGCAACTCGCGGCCACATGGAGCAGGTGTCCCCATCTTTTCTTCCTCAGCCTACGCCACCGCTCATCCACTGACAGCAATTTCAGCAGCTCAGTCAGTAGTTGTCGGTCATTGGAGCCCTCGGCAACGTGAAAGGCCGTGTTTGAGCCCAAGTCCATGGGCTCAAGCAAAGCCCGCTTGTCTTTATTCGAGAAGAAATTCTTGAAGGCTTCCCAGTCTTTCAAGAAAACAGCTCGTTGAGGTTCTTCCATTTTACTATCAAACATCTTTTCCTTACCCATATCTTCGTTAATTAATTTAGCTCTTTTGTTTCTCTCTCGCGCACAGTCACATACTCCCCTCACTTGGTAGGTGTATATGCGTAGATCGTGTAAAGGCGTCAATTGTACTAAATTTGAACCTTTACTTGTAAACTAAGTATATAAATGGAAAATTGAAATCAAAAGTGCCTTGTCTCACGTCTTTCATAGTTACTGCATGTTATTATTATTCTTTGCTTAAAATAGTATTGATGGAATCAGAATATATCAAAGAGATACACATGGACCCCTTGCCTTAATCGGTTATGCCCAAAATGGAAACTTATGATTTGAAACATGATGACGAGACCAAGATGTGATAAAAAAAAAATGATTTAGTTTTGAAATGAAAAAACCACAATCGAATAATCACAAAACAACACAAATAGCTTGATTGAAATGACGATATTATTAGAAGCTGCTAAGTAAAATAAATCAATATAATCTGGGACCTATAAGTACGTCAAGGTATATAAACTTACTATTAGGGATTAGGCTTAGTAGAAGGAATTAATCCTTCATAATATAACGGATCGCTGTTCAAATTCCACCCGATAAAAGTATTCATATTTAGTGCACAATCGACTATACTTCAAAAAGAATTGCCTCAACATAAGGATAGTTGTGAAAAAACAAGGGGAAAAAAAAAGATATACAAACTTAATGATGAGATACTTTAAAAATTGTTGGAACATACGTGAAGCACACTTATCGGAGCTTCATGAAACTTGCCGCTATAGGAAGGCAGAACAAAACCAACTAGAATATTCTCGCACGAAAAAGAAGTACAAATACTCAAATAGTGCCCAAAATGCTGCAAAGATGATTAATTAGTTATTACGCTATTTACAATTATTTTTTATGTAGGTATTTATCATAAGCTGTTAATTTTTTATGACTATTGACAATTTTAAAATTTATTTTCAAATTAACAGTAAGTATATCATTTTTTTTGTGGATACAGTAAATACATCCTTGCACGCCCTGTAGCATTATTATTATTTTAAACGAATACTTTTCAAATATGAATATTTTATTGTTAACAATTTCTTAAAATTAAATGTCCATGTTGGGTCTAGTAGTAAGTGAATTGTATTTTTAGGGAGAGAACCAAAATTCAAATCCTAAGACATATAGTTATTGTTTACAAGGTTGTCAAATTCGCAAATTTATCTAATTTTGTAGAGCCTACATAAACTTAAATTGCAAACTTGACTCATAAACTAGTAAGAATTTGCTTAATTTGAAAATAATATGAAAAGACGTTTATAACAACTAATTATAATAATAAATATGTTAAAATTTTACTTGCAACATCATATAATAATGAAGCAAATATAAGTCACAAAATATAAAATGCAAAAATTAAAATAACAAAAAATATAACATATCAAGACTTCATAATGTTAAAATTCTAAATAACTTTAGTCATGACATCATATCTTTAATTTTGAAAAGACTAATTAAAAGTGCTTCTTTTGAAATAATGGGTTTTAGGGCTTCAAAAGTCAAATTCTGATTCAAATAGTAAACTCATGAGTTTACCCGAGTTTACTTGGGTTTGAGTTTACAAGCGAGTTAATTCGATTTGAGAAGCTAAGCTCATAAACACGTATGAGTTTACGAGTTAACTTGAAAATTTAATAATTATGACAATGAAAGTCTCTTAGTCGTGACCGATAATACTTAAGGGTATAGATGTCTTAAAAGACAAAATAAAGAAAGAAAGAAAGAAAAAGATAATTATTCTTTCACAATTGTAGTTCACACAAGTTAACAGATAGTAAGTCATGTGACAGCTTGTTGATGCAATGTCTTACTATTGGATTTTTTTAATTTTTCTTTTATATTTTATAAATGTTTTTTTTTTTGGTGGGCCTTGGGGTTTGGGGGGGATAATCTCCAATTCAATAAATATTTTATAAATGTTCAATAATATTATTGCTAACTTAGCTATGAGGTAGATGAAAGTTAGAGGATGAGTTTGGTGTATGTAACTCCTAATGGTTGTGGTTTTTTTTTTTTTTTTTTGGAGTTATGATATAGTCTCCGAAAATATTCTCCTAATCATTCTCTTAATCTCTAAACAAGAAAAATATTGAAAGTTTTTTATATTCTCAAGATATAAATAAAGCACTCAATATTTACTTTGTTTAGTAATTAGGAAAATATAAAATTGTTATTATTATTTGTCGTACTCCTGACGGGGAGGGTGCTCTCCAATCTCCATTTATAGGAAATGCTATGAGGCCACAAGTTGGGAGGCACAGTGTTCGGATAGAGGTATCCAGAGAGGGTTAAGCCTTTCAAGCTTGGGCCTGGTTCAGCATTTGTGAGCTAAGCTTAGACACGGCCCAATTTTAAACATATGTTTTTTTTCATTTATTGCTATTGCTATTTCTATTGCACGACAAAATAATAACAATAATAAATATTGCTATTGCTAATTTTTCAAGGCGCTATACTCTCGTTGTGATGCATGATTAGGAGAACCGTCTGCTATTACTTGTCCTTTCTAGAAATATCAGGTGCTGCATCTATATGGAATTTTCGGCAACAAACTACTTTGTGCAACGATAAATCATTGCAAATTCTATGAAAAATTGCATCTCTTTAATCGTTTCTAAGGTTCGTAAAAAGTTCACACCAGACAATAAGCAAATAGGTTACATAGAAGCTTAGTATTCATAATGGCAAACAACCTAATATGCTAAACACAAGCACACATAAGCTATAGCTTGCTGATACGACAGCGTAATGATATTACAAACAGCTAATTTTCATGAATAAATTTCTTATCCACGGACTGACGATATTTTTTCTTCCTTAACTTTTCGGTGGACTTGATCAAGGGTCTCGGAACTAGCTTCTTAAGCATTTTTGAAAGATGCGCAACCACGCTTTTGAGTGCCATATAAAGGGGGAATTGTATTAACCCAAATATGGTGACAGGAAAAAAAGCAGCACTGTACAACACACTTTTACTCCATGTTTTATTAGATTCCGCCCTAATGGTGAGCAAAAATGTTGCACAGAATGATAGCAGGGTGGTGATCAATGCGAAGAATAACATAGCGAATCCCCACGTGAGTTTCCGAGGGAGTGACTTACGGAACTCCCACATGTCAAAGGGAGATGTGAGGATCGAAAGGAACGTCACCAGCGAAGACAGTGAGCTCCCGAGTGCCACAGCATCCATTATAGTGAAAAACAAGAAGATAGGAGATCCTAGCAATTTGGGAATGCCTTTATCATCAGTTCCTCCGGGGACTTGGTAAACTGCTGCAAACACAACGGTGGCCACCAACACAGCCACGGCAGAGCATGACTGAGCTGTCTGCTTTATCCAATCTTGTGCATTCTTGAGCATGTCTCTATGCTCTATCTCAAATACATCTTGTGCCGTTAGGTCATCCTCATTACAATGCATCTCAAGGCGAGGCGGAATTATCTTCTTCACACGCTGCACATATATATATAATTTAACAACTTATTTGAACGCAATTGTGAAAAAATTCTTAGATACTAATAAGAAAAATGTTCTTCTCCTTATCAATATTCATAATAAATTAGTTATTGCATTAAAAATAGAATAAAAATATATAAGAAATAATGATAACCAACAAAATTGATGTGTTCAGATATAAATATATAAAACACATTTTTTTTTCTGGCTCTTAAAATATTTAAAAATTTCACAAAAATTATATTGCATGAAAAATTCTTATATATGTACTAAGCACTATCATAAATATGCAAATCAAATTTTAGAATAATATTATTTGAACATGAGAAATAAATATTTAAAGGAAAAAGATATAAAATCTTGACTCAATCTATCACTACCAAATATTCCTCCCCCCTCTCTCTCTCTCTAAACTTTTAATGACTTATATAACTTTATGAAAACTCGTTAAAGACTAAATTGCACATCTAATGTTGAAACTTTTCATTCAAGAATTTCTCATATTGCATATGATTTTAGAAGAGGAAGCTGTATATGCTAAAAATAGAAGGGTCAATGCTTACTTCGAACCAATGTAGCTCTTCTTGTAGTTCATATACAATGCCAGCTTGGTGTCCTCTTCTGTAATATTTCATTCTTGCTGCTTGATGCAGGATAGTGCGACCTTGGTCACTTATCCGACCCGCCAACCTCTTCAATGCACCGCATTTCTTTAGGATTCGATAAATTTTGACTCGTCGTGTCATCACAGTAACTTGCAATACGTCAAGTTCCCTCTCACTAACATGATTCATAGCCTCAGGATGCAGTCCAATTATATACTCAACAATCTCTACAATTCCTGTGCTAGCCGCTAAGAGCAGTGGTGTTGGGCTCTCATCAATGTGAGCATCCGAGGTTTCCTCTGCAAGTTTCTTCTTCTCCTTCTTCTTCTCCTGCTCCTTCAGTTCAATCAGTCCTTTGACTTGAGCCTGAACGGAGGGTCTAATAATTGGCAACACCACCACCGCTCGTTGTTTGACAAAAGTAGTTCTTCGCCATGAGTTGTCTTTTGGCACTAACAGCTTAGCTAGATATGTAGCTAAGTTATGCTTCTTCTTTTTCTGCCACATGCTATCAATCATAAGCCATTCTGCATATGATAGAGCGTGATTAAACATACAAATGTTAGGCATTTGTATGAGTTTTTATTTAAAAAAAAATTAAATCAAAAGATATGTATAAAATAAATAAATTTATCAAAAAAAGTTAAAATTTTAAAACAATTTCAAAACCTTTTTCATTAACTTAAAAAGTAATTTTTTTAAACAAAAAATTCTACGATAGGGGCACATTTTTCTATTTTGAAATAAACACAACAATCACATAATAACTACATATTAATAAATGTGTACTGACCTATCTAAAAAATAATAATTTTTAATATACTATTAACATAAAAATATTTTATAGAATCATTTAATTACATATTGTTATGTCATTGAAAAAGTTTAATTTTTACATTAATTTCCTCAAATATCATATATATGATTAGTTGATAATATAAAATATTTTTTATAAATAGTGTGTCAAAAGTAATTTCAAATAAAAATCTACAAATAGCCTAATAATTTTTCAATGTTGATAGCCTAGCAACTGCCTCTTTTTAATTTCCTAAATTTAAATTTAAATTATTATATAATTAAAGCTTTTAAATATCAAATAATCAAGAATTCAAATAATTTCATAATTAGATATTGCATATATCAATCAAACAATTGCAAATTTAATTCAAAACTATTTCATTTTTTTTTCGGTAAAAAAAGAACGTTGCTTAAAATTAAACTTCAAATGATTCTTTGAAAATAAAATTAGACATATGTCATCGTGTTTGAGTGCCACATAATGGCAACATATCCTTGCACCACTTTATAATTAGAATCTTATTTTATATATTACATAAATGTAAATTATACTAACTCTTACATCGAAACATGCCAGCAGGAAATGAGAAAAAAAAAAAAAACTGAATTCAAGGATAGATACGATAAATTTGAAGACAAAGTTATCAATAGTTCGCACCTCTAGCAAGAAATTTCCAGATAGCATAGTTGATTCTTGAAAACCCTGCAATTTTGTCATGTATATTTCCTTTCATTAGCAAGAACTACATATGCAAATGTAGCGTATATTACATATAGTCACAAAACACAGTTGTACTCTCGCTATAGAGTACCTGAGGTAGGTGGATATTTCTCTTCTTCTCCATTTTCTAAATTTGCCCGCTTTGTGAGAACTTGTTCGCTTTCATCATCGAAATCTTCGTAATCATACTCCGGAAGAACTGTCACTCAAATTAATTACAACAAAACGGATTAATCAACTTTAGAGCCTGACCTATCATTGGATTAAAAGTGTATGCGCCGGGGCATATATTATCTATAAATATATGAAAAATTTTCATATGATTGAAAGATAATTCAAAGCGACGACAAAAAATAAAGTGCAGAAGTGGAGGAAGAGAAATACAATGATATATGAGAAATTCTACAGGTCCCAAGTGAAAATGACTCCGAAAAACAGAAGGCATCTTGGATAGCAGTTGAAGACTAGTACACTCGTTATCATCCTTTTCATCAGCTAGTCTATCATCCTCTCTGACTAACCAAATGGCAACATCTGCGCCAGAGAGTAAACATTCATGATCAGAAGTAACTCAACGAAACATAAAGTAAGGTACGTATAATGCAACACTTTTAATTACATTATTGTTTAATCCCTTATTTAAATTTTTTCTGTTACCGTCAAATAGAACCGGGTGGATTTATTGGTTTAAAACTTTAGAACACATATCCTCAATTGCCAGCCCCTGGCCCGTAGCTAAGTTTCCTCAAGAGATGGAGTATGTCTAAAACTCTAGAAATATAAATATCGCCAAAGTCCTCTTAACAATTAGAGAAATTTCAATATGGTTTTGGATTATGAAAAAGTTATTATTAATACAATGTAATTTTTAAGCCACCATATTCAAAAATATAATTAAAACAACTAATACTTTATCATTTCATGACTCTACATTTATTTTCCTTGATTAGAATTTTAAATTCAAGCATTGTTGATTAAAAAAAACAACAGTAAAAAAGACTTTACATTATAATAAACCAACACTCGAACTAAATTAATTATCATCTAATTAATATTGATAATTTAAACAATATATATAAATGAAGTAATAACTTATTTTTTTCTCTTAAAACACCTCAAATTTAGTGAGTGGTAAGGAATTTAAATAAAATTTTCTCAGGCAATAAATATGCTATGTCCACAAACTTACCAAAGTGTTGGCCCATAATAGCAATGTGAAGAATGGAACTTTTGTCAACATGTCTGCGGAAATGCACCTGTAAGTCAACCACACGTTTGCTCACGTGTTGAAGCATCTTGAGATTGCCTTCCTTAGCCGCCGCGAAAACGGGAGTTTCCCCTAAGACGTTTCTCAACTCCAATAGTGACACCTCCTTCTCTTCTAAATCCTCAGTTTCTTCATCGTCCAGTGGCGGCTGCACCTCCTCCTCGTACCTTAGCAACACATCCACTATATCGATGTCCTTGCAACTCGCGGCCACATGGAGAAGGGTGTCCCCATTGGCATTCTTCTTCCGCAGCACATGCCATCGGTCTTCCACTGACAGCATTTCGAGCAACTCGGTCAGTAGTTGCCGGTCGTTGGAGCCCACGGCAACGTGAAAGGCCGTGTTTGAGCCCAAATCCATGGGCTCAAGCAAAGCCCGCTTGTCTTTCGCGAAGAAATTCTTGAAGGCTTCCCAGTCTTTCAAGAAAACAGCTCGTTGAGGCTCTTCCATTTTACTATCAAACATCTCTTCCTTACCCATATCTTCCTTAATTAATTTAGCTCTTTTGTTTCTCTCGCACACAGGCACACACTCCCCACACTTGATAGGTATATATGCATAGTAGCGTCAATTGTACTAAATTTGAACCTTTACTTGTAAACTAAGTATATAAATGGAAAATTGAAATCAAAAGTCCCTTGTCTCACGTCTTTTATCGTTACTGCATGTTACTTTTATTCTTTGCTTAATATCGAATTGATGGAATCAGAATATATCAAAAAGATACACATGGACCCCCTGCCTTAATCGGTTATGCCCCAAAATGGAAACTTATGATTTGAAACATGATGACGAGACAAAGATGTGATGAAAAAAAAAAATGATTTAGATTTGAAATGTAAAATCCACAAATAATCACAAACGCAAATAGATTGATTGAAATGACGATATTATTATAAGCTGTTAAGTAAAATAAATCAATGTAATCTGGGACGTATCAACTTGCCAAGGTATACAAACTTACTATCAGGAATTGGATCTAGTAGAAAGAGTTAATTTTTCACAATATGATAAATTGCAGTGTAAATTCCAACCAAGAAAAGTAGTCCTATTCAGTGCACAACTGACTATACATAAAAAAGAATTGCCTCAACATAAGGATAGGTATGAAAAATCAAGGAAAAAGGAAGGTATACAAACTTAATGATGAGATACTTTAAAAATTGTTGGAACATACGTGAAGCACACTTACAGGAGCTTCATGAAACTTGCCGCTATAGGCAGGCAGAACAAAACCAACTAGAATATTCTAGCATGAAAAAGAAGTACAAATACTCAAATAGTGCCCAAAATGCTGCAAATATGGTTAATTAGTTATTACGCTATTTACACCTTTTTTTAAACTTTTTATGACCATTGATAATTTTAAAATTTATTTTCAAATTGACAGTAAATATATCATGTTTTTGATGGATATAGTAAATATATCTTTGCACCTACTATAAGAAAATTGGTTATTTGTGACGGACTTTGCTGCTGCAAATGAGCCAAAATTAGCTACAAATCACATATTTGGGGCGGATTTTGTAGTAGACATCGAGCCGCCACATAATCAAAGACTATTAATCATTTTGCGGCGGCAATTGCTACAACAAATACTAGTTGCAGCCTTATCTCTCTCTAATTTGTGATGGCCTTGTCCCCTTTTAATTTGCGGTGGCCTTATTTCCCTCTGGTTTGCAGCGACTGTCCCCCCTCTAAGTTGTGGCAATCTTGTCATCTCTAATTTGGAGCGAATTTTGCCCCCTTTAATTTGTGGCAGCTATTGCCGCAAACAACTAATTCGAGAAAAAAGAATTAATTCCTCAAATTCATACAAAGATCATATAACAAAGCATCCAATCCAAAATTTTAATGTCCATACAAATAAACAAATAGATGGATTAATAAAACTTTGGAAGCCATATTATCACCAGATCTCTAACTATATTTGGTTTATCTCAAAGCCATTGGGGTTCATTTTCCTCTATTGAATGTTGAGCAACTTCCAATGAGTTTTCAACAATCTCTACTAAGTCTTCAATAATTTCCATTGAGTCTTCAACTTTCTCTAGTGAGTCTGGAACAACCTCACCTGACTCTTTAAGATCTTCTACTGACTTTTCAACATATTTATCTACCTGCTTTAGTGAGTCCTCCACTACCTCTATTTCTTCAAATATGTCCATGAAATTTTTAACAAAGAAATATACAACAATTATTAACAATATTAAAATCAGTAATATATATTATGAAAAAAAATTAAATCAGTGAAATAAATTTTTTTGAAAAATAAACCTAGTGGCTAAGGTGAGAAGTTGGCGGCGACAATGGTAAGCTGCCAGTTGTGCCGGCAGTGGCATAGTCAGTTGTGGTCGCTAGAGGTGATTGCGGAAATATAAAAGGAAGAGAGAATGTGCAAAAAAAAAAAGAGGAAACAGAGAGAGGGGGGAGGGAGGGAGAAGGAACGAGAGAGGGAAAGGGAGGACGAGGAAGATGAAGGTGGTGGATGGAGGAGGATGAGAGAGGATATGAGGCAAAGAGGAAAAGAGAAGAGAAGAAAATAAGAAGGAGGAGGAAAGAGAACAGAAAATTAGCACGTATATGTTTTAGTACTAATATAAATTTTTTTGCAGCGGCAAAAGCAGTCGAAAAGGCCATGATGCTTTTTTTCATTAAAGTTCACGTGACAATTAGCGGTAGTATTGCCATCGCAAACTTCTAAACAAATATTTTTTTTGAAGTTCACAAAGTAAATAGTGACAGCAATAACCGCCGCAAATATTTTTTGACTTGTCGTTGTAAGTACTAATAGTGGCAGCTATTAGTTCAATAATTAGCGGCGACCTATACCAATTAGTAAGGGCATTTGTCGCAGCAAATACTGTACTTAACATTTCCTATTCACCATTTAGCAGCGGCAAAAGCCGCCTCAAATGCTATACCAAATGCTGCCGTAAATTTTAATAGTAGCATTTTGTGTTTAACATTTAGTGGCGGCAGTTGCTGCCACAAACACTATAATAATTAATTGCAGCATTTAACATCAGGTTCAAAAATTAGCGGCAGGATATGCTGCCTCAAATGCTATACCAGTTAGTGGGGGCATTTGCCGCTGCAAATTCTAATAGTAGCATTCCCTATTCAACATTTAGCGGCGAAAAATTAAATACTTAAATTAGAATTTCTTGTTCAACATTGAGCGGCAGCTCCAACTGGCAGGGGCATTTGCTGCTACAAATACATAAGGTTCAACATCCTAATACAAATATTTTTTTTGTTCCTATTTGGCTCACTTTGCAGCCGTATTTACGGCTAATCTAGCAGAAATTTGCGATGGATAGTGCCAGTCGCAAATTTTTCGCCACTAATACAACTTTTTCTTGTAGTGACCCCTTGACCTGTAGAATTATTATTATTATTTTAAATGAATCTTTTCAAATATAAATATTTTATTGTTAACAATTCCCTAAAATTAAATGTCCATGTTGGGTCCAGTATAGTAAACAAATTGCATTCTTAAGGAGAGGACCAAGATTCAAATCCTAAGATATATATAGCTATTTATAAGGTTGTTAAGCTCACAAATTTACCTAATTTCAGAGAGCCTAGATAAACCCAAAATATAAACTCGATTTATAAATTAGTAAGAGTTTGCTTAATTTGAAAATAATATGAAAAAATTATAATATATAATTATAATAGTACATATGTTAAAATTTTACTTGCAACATCGTTTATAATGAAGCAAATATAATTCACAAAATATAAAATACAAAAATTAAAATTAAAAAAAAATGTAACATATCAAGACTTCAGAATGTTAAAAATCTAAATAACTTTAGTCATGACATCATATCTTTAATTTTGAAAGGACTAATTAAAAGTGTTTCTTATGAAATAATATGTTTTAGGGTTTTAGAGGTCAAATTCTGATTTAAATACTAAATTCGAGAGCTTACTCAAGTTTACTCATGTTTGAGTTTACAAACGAATTAACTTGAGAGTTTAACAACCACAACTATAAAGGTCTCTTAGTCACCACCGGGTCATATTTAAGGGTATAAATACCTTAAAAGACAAAAAAAAAATTATTCTTTCACAATTGTACTTCGCACAAATTAATAGTTAGTAAGTCATGTGACAACTTGTTAATGCAATATTTTACTATTGGAATTTTTTTATTTTTCTTTTATATTTTATAAATGTTTGTTTTTGGGTCTCGAGGGTGGGGGGGTTAATCTTCAATAATATTATTGCTAACTTAGCTGTGAGGTAGATGAAAGTTAGATGATGAGTTTGGTGTATCTAACTCCTAATGGTGTTTTTTTTTTTTTTTTGGAGTTATGATATAGTCTCCTAAAATATTCTCTTAATCATTCTCTTAATATCTAAAGAAGAAAAATATTAAAAGTTTTTTATGTTCTCAAGATATAAAATGTATTTATAAAACATTCAATATTTTCTTTGTTTAGTAATTAGAAGGATTATTAGGAGTTATATTAGGAGGATATAAAATTATTATTATTATTATTTCTCATACTTCTAACGGGGAGAGTGCTCTCCAATCCCCATCTATGGGAGACGCTATGAAGCTACAAGTTGGGAGGCACACTTTTCAGATAGAGGTATCCAGAGAGGGTATAAGCTTTTCGACCTTGGGCCTGGTTCAGCATTTGCGCGCTAAGCTTAGATACGGCCCAATTATAACAATGTTTTTTTAATTTATTGCTACCGATATTGCACGACCAAATAATAATGATAATAATAATAATAATAATAAATATTGCTATTGCTAATTTTTTAAGGCGCTATAATTTCGTTGTGATGCATGATTAGGAGAACCGTAACCGTCTGCTATCACTTGTCCTTTCTAGAAATATCAGTTGCTGTATCTATATGGAATTTTCGGCAAAAAACTACTCTATGCAATGATAAATCACTGCAAATTCTATGAAACATTGAATCTCTTCTATCGTTTCTAAGGTTCGCAAAAAGTTCACACCAGACGTTAAGCAAGTAGGTTACATAGAAGCTTAGTACTACGCACACATAAGCTATAGCTTATACGACAGCGTAATGATATTACAAACAGCTAATTTACACGAATAAATTTCTTATCCACGGACCGACGATATTTTTTCTTCCTTAACTTTTCGGCGGACTTGATCAGGGGTCTGGGAACTATCCTCTTAAGCATCTTTGAAAGATGCGCAACCACACTTTTGAGTGCCATATAAAGGGGGAATTGTATCAACCCAAATACGGTGACAGGAAAAAAGGCACCACTGTACAGCACACTTTTACTCCATGTTTTGTTAGATTCCCCCCTAATGGTGAGCAAAAATGTTGCACAGAATGATAGCAGCGTGGTGATCAATGAGAAGAATAACATAGTGAATCCCCACGTGAGTTTCCGAGGGAGTGACTTACGGAACTCCCACATGTCAAAGGGAGATGTGAGGATCGAGAGGAACATCACCAGTGAAGACAGTGAGCACCCGAGTGCCACAACATCGTTGATTGTGAAAAACCAGAAGACGGAAGATCCTCGGAGATTGGCACGGCCTTTCTTGTCAGTTCCTCCGGGGACTTGGTAAACTGCTGCAAACACAACGGTGGCCACCAGCACAGCTACGGCAGAGCATGACTGAGCTGTATGCTTTATCCAATCTTGTGCATTCTTGAGCATGTCTCTATGCTCTATCTCAAGTACATCTTGTGCCGTTAGGTCATCCTCATCACAATGCATCTCAAGGCGAGGAGGAATTATCTTCTTCACACGCTGCACACACACACGATTATATATAATTTAAAAACTTATTTGAAAGCAATTGCGAAAAAATTCTTTGATACTAATAAGAAAAAAAGTTCTTTTCCTTATCAATATTCATAATAAATTAATTATTGCATTAAAAATATAAAACAAATAACAATAATCTACAAAATTGATGTGTTGAAATATAAATAATATAAAACACATTTCCTTGGCTTTTATAATATCTAGAAATTTCACAAAAGATATTTTGCATGAAACATTCTTATATGATAAGCTCCATTATAAACATGCAAATTAAATTTTAGAGTAATATTATTTGTATATAAAAAATAGATATCCAAAAAAGAGAAATACAAAATTCTAACTCCACCTGTCATTATCAAATATTTTCCCTCCTTTTCTCTCTATCTCTCTCTCTCTTTATACTATTAGGTAATAAACTTTTAATAACTTATATAACCTAATTAAAACTCGTCAAACTAAATTGCATATCTAAAGTTGAAACTTTTCATTCTTAGAAGAGGAAGCTGTATATGCTAAAAATAAAAGGGTCAATGCTTACTTCGAACCAATGTAGCTCTTCTTGTAGTTCATATACAATGCCAGCTTGGTGTCCCCTTCTGTAATATTTCATTCTTGCTGCTTGATGCAGGATAGTGCGACCTTGGTCACTTATCCGACCCGCCAACCTCTTCAATGCACCGCATTTCTTTAGGATTCGATAAATTTTGACTCGTCGTGTCATCACAGTAACTTGCAATACGTCAAGTTCCTTCTCGCTAACATGATTCATAGCCTCAGGATGCAGTCCAATTATATACTCAACAATTTCTACAATTCCTGTGCTAGCCGCTAAGAGCAGTGGTGTTGGGCTCTCATCAATGTGAGCATCCGAGGTTTCCTCTACAAGTTTCTTCTTCTCCTTCTTCTTCTCCTGCTCCTTCAGTTCAATCAGTCCTTTGACTTGAGCCTGAACGGAGGGTCTAATAATTGGCAACACCACCACCGCTCGTTGTTTGACAAAAGTAGTTCTTCGCCATGAGTTGTCTTTTGGCACTAACAGCTTAGCTAGATATGTAGCTAAGTTATGCTTCTTCTTTTTCTGCCACATGCTATCAATCATAAGCCATTCTGCATATGATAGAGCGTGATTAAACATACAAATGTTGGGGCATTTGTATGAGTTTTTATTTTTAAAAAAATTAAATCAAAAGATATGTATAAAATAAATAAATTTTTCAAAAAAAGTTAAAATTTTAAAACAATTTCAAAACCTTTTTCATTAACTTAAAAAGTAATTTTTTTAAAACAAAAATTCTACGATAGAGGCACATTTTTCTATGTTGAAATAAACACAACAATCACATATATAATAACTACATATTAATAAATGTGTACTGACCTATCTAAAAATAATAATTTTTAATATACTATTAATATAAAAATATTTTACAGAATCATCTAATTGCATATTGTTATGTCATTGGAAAAATTTAATTTTTACATTAATTTCCTCAAATATCATACATATGATTAATTGATAATATAAAATATTTTTTATAAATAGTGTGTCAAAAGTAATTTCAAATAAAAATCTACAAATAGCCTAATAATTTTTCAATGTTGACAGCCTAGCAACTGCCTCTTTTTAAATTATTATATAATTAAAGCTTTTACATATCAAATAATCAAGAATTCAAATAATTTCATAATTAGATATTGCATATATCAATCAAACAATTACAAATTTAATTCAAAACTATTTCATTTTTTTTTTGGGGGGGGAAAAAAGAACCTTGCTTAAAATTAAAATTCAAATGATTCTTTGAAAATAAAATTAGACACATGTCATCGTGTTTGAGTGTCACATAATGGCAACATATCCTTGCACCACTTTATAATTAGAATCTTATTTTATATATTACATAAATGTAAATTATACTAACTCTTACATCGAAACATGCCAGCACGAAATGAGAAAAAAAAAAAATGAATTCAAGGTTAGATACGATAAATTTGATGACAAAGCTATCAATAGTTCGCACCTCTAGCAAGAAATTTCCAGATAGCATAGTTTATTCTTGAAAACCCTGCAATTTTGTCATGTATATTTCCTTTCATTAGCAAGAACTAGACATGCAAATGTAGTGTATATTACATACAGTCACAGAACACAGTTGTACTCTCGCTATAGAGTACCTGAGGTAGGTGGATATTTCTCTTCTTCTCCATTTTCTAAATTTGCCCGCTTTGTGAGAACTTGTTCGCTTTCATCATCGAAATCTTCGTAATCATACTCCGGAAGAACTGTCACTCAAATTAATTACAATAAACGGATTAATCAACTTTAGAGCCTGACCTATCATTGGATTAAAAGTGTATGCGCCGGGGCATATATTATCTATAAATATGAAAAATTTTCATATGATTGAAAGATAATTCAAAGCTACGACAAAAAATAAAGTGCAGAAGTGGAGGAAGAGAAATACAATGATATATGAGAAATTCTACAGGTCCGAAGTGAAAATGAGTCCGAAAAACAAAAGGCATCTTGGATAGCAGTTGAAGACTAGTACACTCGTTATCATCCTTTTCATCAGCTAGTCTATCATCCTCTCTGACTAACCAAATGGCAACATCTGCGCCAGAGAGTAAACATTCATGATCAGAAGTAACTCAAAGAAACATAAAGTAAGGTACGTATAATGCTACATTTTTAATTACATTATCGTTTAATCCCTTATTTAAATTTTTTCTGTTACCGTCAAA
This sequence comes from Pterocarpus santalinus, assembly GCA_031439595.1. Lineage (NCBI taxonomy): Eukaryota > Viridiplantae > Streptophyta > Magnoliopsida > Fabales > Fabaceae > Pterocarpus > Pterocarpus santalinus. The sequence goes on from CM062530.1 coordinate 59,775,898, forward strand.
TAGAACCGGGTGGATTTGTTGGTTTAAAACTTCAGAACACATATCCTCAATTGCCAGCCCCTGGCCCGTAGCTAAGTTTCCTTAAGAGATGGAGTATGTCTAAAACTCTAGAAATATAAATATCGCCAAAGTCCTCTTAATAATTAGAGAAATTTCAATATGTTTTTGGATTATGAAAAAGTTATTATTAATACAATGTAATTTTTAAGCCACCATATTCAAAAATATAATTAAAACAACTAATACTTTATCATTTCATGATTCTACATTTATTTTCCTTGATTAGAATTTTAAATTCAAGCATTTTTAATTAAAAAAAACAACAGTAAAAAAGACTTTACATTATAATAAACTAACCTAGCTCGAACTAAATTAATTATCATCTAATTAATATTGATAATTTAAATAATATATATAAATGAAGTAATAACTTATTTTTTTCTCTTAAAACACCTCAAATTTAGTGAGTGGTAAGGAATTTAAATAAAATTTTCTCAGGCAATAAATATGCTATGTCCACAAACTTACCAAAGTGTTGGCCCATAATAGCAATGTGAAGAATGGAACTTTTGTCAACATGTCTGCGGAAATGCCCCTGTAAGTCAACCACACGTTTGCTCACGTGTTGAAGCATCTTTAGATTGCCTTCCTTAGCTGCCGCGAAGACGGGAGTTTCCCCTAAGACGTTTCTCAACTCCAATAGTGACACCTCCCTCTCTTCTAAATCCTCAGTTTCTTCATCGTCCAGTGGCGGCTGCACCTCCTCCTCCTCCTCCTCGTACCTTAGCAACACATCCACTATGTCGATGTCCTTGCAACTCGCGGCCACATGGAGAAGGGTGTCCCCATTGGCATTCTTCTTCCTCAGCGCACGCCGCCGGTCTTCCACTGACAGCATTTCAAGCAACTCAGTCAGTAGTTGCCGGTCGTTGGAGCCCACGGCAACGTGAAAGGCCGTGTTTGAGCCCAAGTCCATGGGCTCAAGCAAAGCCCGCTTGTCTTTCGCAAAGAAATTCTTGAAGGCTTCCCAGTCTTTCAAGAAAACGGCTCGTTGAGGCTCTTCCATTTTACTGTCAAACAAATGGTAGCCTGACTCTAATCTATCCTCTTCCCCATCCATTTTTTCTTAAAATAATTTGCCTCTTTTGTTTGTTTCTCTCTTGCACATTGAAATGAAGTCAGAACTCAGTGACTATCTCACTCTCACGCACTTCTCCATTGATTCCTTATACCTGTATATATAAATTGTGTTGGCCTCAACAGTCCTTAATTTGAACCTTTACTTGTAAACTAAGCTAAGTATATAGAATGAACAATTGAAATCAAAAGTGTCTATCTAACCCCTTTTATCGTTACTGTGCCTTTTTCTTTGTTTAATTCTTTGCTTAGAATAGTTAAAGAAGATAGACATGCATGTCACATGGATCCCTGGCTTCATCCGTTACCCCCAAAAAGGAAATTTTTTATTAGCAATCTATAATCTATATATAAATATAATATTTATAAACCATTAATTGAAAAATGCTGCCACTTGGCAGCTTTCAATGGATTATCTCTAGATTATTTTGAAAAACTTGCTAAAAAGAAAAAAAAATTAGTCTGATTACCCACTGTTAACACCATTCTTCCACAATTGCTCTACATGTACACCATTGTCTTGGTATCATAAATCAACATAATTCTTTTCTTTTTTTGTGATATATGATTAATTGCAATATCCTTTTGCATTCATTTGTTTTAATATTTTCAATCCCCTTCTTCTTCCTCCTTATTCTCTTTCCTACAAAATCTGTACTCACTATCAGAACCTATTTCACCTTACATTCCCGGTTTCTCTTCTCCTCTCTATTCCTTTTCAAAAAACTTCTTCCATCTGAGTTTTTTTTTTTTTCCTTTTTTTTCAGAGCAGTTTTAAACGTTCCACTATCTGATTCAAGGGCTTTAGGAGTTTCAAGAGCTGATGGGACTGAGAAATCGAGGGAGCGGGAAGAAGAATCAAGGTCACAAGCGTGAGATGAAGATGATGACGATGATGGCAGCGGAGGACTAGGTGGTGGCGACGACAGTGACGGTAGGGTTTTCTTCTTCTCTTTAATTTTTTTTTTTACATTTTCTCTTAATGAAAGGTGTTGCCTTTGGTGAGAATGTGGAACGTGATTCACTCTACTTCATCAGCTTCTTTTTTTTTTTTTCTAATTTTTTTGTTTAATAATTTTTGCTGTTCTTACTTATTTGCTACTTTTCACCTATAAATTAACCAAAGTTTGAAGATGAGGTTTTTTGTAAATTGAATTTCAATTACTCATCATGGTTGGTGAGAAGCCATAACCTTTCTCGTCCATCAATCATTGTCTACAAATTGTCCATTTTATGTTCTATTCTGTCTGTGTTGATTCTTTTCTTGTGTGTTTTTTATTCTGACCCTGACTATTCACCTGATGCATCTACATGTTTTGACTTCTCATCCATGTTTCTCATCTTTACCATTGCTATTTGTCTTTGTTATTGTTTGTATCTTTTATTGTGATTTCCTTTTTCAACATTTCTCTTATTTTACTTTCATTATCTCTCTTTATGAATTACTTTTTTCCCCTTATTTCTGTAGATGCCATGGGTGTTTTAACAACCATATAGGTACAAAAAGAGAGTATTGCAGATATGGCAAGAAGACTAAGATGATCATGCTGAGACTCTGCCTTAAGTATTAATTTTTGTTCATGAATGTTCAATGTTAATTAGTTTTAGGAGTTTCACACTAATTTCAATATTCATTAGTTTTATTATAGATTAATTGTCGCATGTAATATTAATTTCAGCGTGGATCATTTTGTCTGTTATCTTTGTTTTTCTGTGTTAAATTGACTATTAAACACTGCACAAGTTCAATTTGTTAGGAATCACTATTCGACACTAATGTTGAACCTGTTCTTTTTTTTTTTTTTTTTCTTAATTGGTTCTTATTTTTTATCCTTATTCAATGTCCTGTTTTTATTCATTTAGTATTGAATTTGATTTAAAGGTTTTCTATTATTCATGATATATTCAAATTGACGTTTAAAGAGCATGGTTATTTTTTCATATTATCTTTTGGTGCACTTTATACATCTTATCTACACCTCTTCTATTTTGAATCACTCTATTTCTCAAGGTTGGGGTGATCATCCTATGGTGACAGATTTGTTGCAGAATGAGTCATAATTATTATAGTGTTCATAACTAAGAAGCCCCCTTACTATTTGATTGTTTGTTCGTAGAACTTATATTCTGTTTCATTAAGTTTCTTTTTCGAATTGTGTTTCCTATTTCAGTTCATAATTGTGTTGTTGATTGATATTGTTCCATTGAGATAAAGCTTATACGTTACGGATACATCGAGTGAATCACCAAATTCATGGTTATTGGTCATGACTAAGTTGTAGAGGAAGAGAAAGTAACAACATGCATATTAAGGGACTCCATTATACCATACTTCACAGAAGGCGAATTTGTGATAGTACTTGGTATTTATAATTTAAACCATCTCCGTGTAGTAGAAAAAGTTCTTGAATGTATTTGGAGAGTAAATGTTAGTGTGATATCCTTCTCCTAATTACTATTTTAGTGTGACCGAATTTAGCCTAAATTATTGTGATGTCCTTTTGTTACCAAGTGTGATATCTATTTTGCTTTTGGTGTCTTGGATAAATTTATATTGTAATCATTTTGCCCAATTATTTTCCAAGAGAAACTTTGATCAAAAGATCAGTGTAATTTTGTAACTGTTTAGTTGGCTGAATGCTGTGTTCATTGTAATACTCTATACAGGAAATACTCTACGTTTGTATATGAATATTTGTATCAGAACTCTACATATTTGGGCTGAATGATGATTCAGAATTTGCTCTTATTTAGTCTCCTAGTTGGCATTGAGAGGAGAGTGGCAGCCATTCTACTTGAATAATATGATTCCAGGAAGAAATATACAAATAAGGTTATGCACTTTGTCTGCATCAAGCATTCAATTAGAATTTGATGTTGTATTAACTAAGAACTTTTAGACATCTGCCATTCTAATCTTTGGCCCTAAGATGAATTTTATAAAACGGTCATTGGATCCTAATTTATCAACTTTGTGCGTCCGATAGTTGGACTTTCCTATTTGGCTTTTGTTTTGATTTGATTTGATGTAATAGTTGCAGTGGTTCTTCTACTAATTGTCTCAAAAATTGCACTTTTGATGGCTTGGCTCTTATCCTGGGTTAAGTTTTTGCTCTTTAAGAGGAGAACAAATGTTTTATGTCATGTTTGTTGCCTATCTGAGTCATGCTTTATGGCTTGGCTTTTTGTCTTGGAGAAAGGAGTGCGACATATCGAGGGCTGTTCAGTTCACGTGCTTGAAAATCAAATCACGCAAAATTAGGAGAAATATTCACTTATTTGGTTTTGACGGGAAGATAACTGATGTGCGTTAATATAGGCACTCTCATGAGGAGTAATGACTCAGTTTTATAAAAGCTAAAAGAGCAACAGACAAAACTTTTTTTGACTCTGTCCCCCTGAGACTTTTGTATTCGAATGTTTCTCCCCATGTTGTGTGGGTTGAGTTTGAATTAAATTATCCAAATAACCAACTAATAAAAAGTGCTTACTTGACTTGCAATGAAATCAAAGAAGTGACGAATTGTGTCTTAGGCATTCGAATAACAAAAATAAAAATAATCAATAAATACTAAAAAATTAATTAGATTTTTGTATATATTATTTTTTGACAATATTTATATGTTAATTTTTTGTACTTAACGTAGTATATAATATATACATTATGGTAGTGTGATGTGAATAATTTTACAGCGATATTAAAAAATGACTACATAGTAGACTTAAAAAGCTGCCGAGACAGCAACTCTTCTTACCAAATTGTATACAATTTTAATGAGTTGTTTTATGGAATGACATGCAATTTTTTTTTCAAATGATTTATTTTCTTCAATAATAATTCACAATTATACTTTTTGTTATTATAATTATTTCATTTAAAGTTTTTAATGGGAATTATTTCATTTAAAGTTGTACACACAAAGTTGTATTACGTAACATTTTTGTGTGTGTTTTAGTATGTAATTTTTAGATTATTTATGTTATTACATATGTGGTTGAAGATATCACTTAAAATGTAATTAAATTAAAAAACTATGAGGTAAAGTCGAAAACATTTTTTTAATAAATATTGCGGGGATGAAGTTATATTCAATTCGTAAAGAATTTGTAAATGGATATCATATACGGTTATGCTCTAGTTTAATTTAAAAAAATTGTTATTATGATAATAAAGAAGGTGGAGAAGGCGAGAAAGCAAGAGGAATTTTTTCTTTTAACTATTATATTTCTACTTAAATGCTACAGGAAAATATCGTAAGTTAAATTTTGATTTTTATGATTAATTTATATTATTTTTAGTGTGATTCTAATAAAACATTATTAGAAGGCTATATAAATGGGAGAAAGAGGAAAATGAAATGAATCTTTTAATACTTAATAGAGAGTATCGAAAGTGAAATAGAATGAAATTTTTTTTTCAATTATTTGATTTTTATTTAAAAACTTAAAATAAAATCTTATAAAATCGAAACGATTTTATGACATATGGAGTTATACATTTTTCTTAATTTTTTATAGTTATTTTTTAAATTAGAAGTTATATGTTATTTCTTTCTTAAAAACAAATTTATTATTTCACAGTTTACATCTATTATGTTATCTATTACACATAGGACCAAACTCATACCCGTGCGACATTAGTAATATTATAAAGGTCAATTCTTTGGTGCCCATCCAAAAGCGTACATTTGGTGCCTTCTTTGGGCTACATCCAATTGAGAGCGAACGCATGGTTGAATGTGGGTGCACGGTAAAGAGGCTTCATGAGGCTACTTAAAACCAACGATGTATTAATGATCCCTAATTCAAGTAGTAAATGATGGTTGGAAAATTAGGGAAAAAAAAAAAGAGAGTCAAAAACGGAAATAAAAACGAAAAGAAAGATAGCAAAATCTTACACCATTTCTTTGAATTTGGTTGCTCTTAAAATATTCTTTTGCTAAAGCCTAAGAACTAATGAGTGTTATTGGACATATTGTTATTCTAAGGCCTAAATGGAACTCCTTCTAACAATAATAGATTACAAACTCAGTAACCACGGTCATCCACCCCTCCATGAAACTAACACTATCAACAAAAACAACCAAATACTTATAATAACGAAAGAACGCCAATTGAAACCCACAGTTCCTTTTCTCCATGACAACGAAAATCGACCAATTTAGTAACTCAATAGAGGTTTTACTAGAAATTGAAAATCAGCTAAATGCATACCCTTTTGAATGTGCCACCAACCCCCCACCATCAACTACTGCTACATTGCCCTTATGTCAGTCCATGCCACCGGCTACCTCTTCTGATTCTGGTGCAACACAAAGCCAACAACGATGGCGTTCACTTTGCAAGGTGCACATTGGATCTGTAGCACACAACCATGAAACTCTCGGAGCACCTCTCACCCACATGACGGATAATGGGGTTTAGAACGGCTCGGAGGATAGATTTTTGTGTCTCCAGTGAATCTCTCAAGTTTAACATATTATGCAATCTTTTCAAGTGAAACTTTTCTCTCTCCATACTTTTTCCTTTTAAATCCCATTATGAATTATCAAATATAAAACTTATAAAACTTAACAACGTCATTAATGGAAAATTTCCCATTAACCACCATAATCTCTTGCAGGGCCATTAGAGTACCGCACTCAGAAGTTACTATCCTCCTATCCACAGCACAAAGGCACCATATATACACCTTTTATGAGGCACTAGAGCACTCAGCTATTTTAAATGCTTTCCAAGTGAAAGACTCACAAACTTTTAAAGTGCTATATATATTAGATTGAACAGAACATTTTTGTTCTTTTTAATTTTTTGGAACACTTAAAAATGACACCAGTGAGAGGCTCACTGTCCCACATGATACCTATATGGACACTGTTAACACCAATTATACTTTAAAGCTTTTTATTGTAAACTAAGCTAAGTATATAAAAGGACAATCGAAGCTAACCTTTTATTGGAAACTAAGCTAAGCATATAAAAGGATAATCGAAGCTGACCCCTTTTATCGTTCATGTAAATTTTTTTATTCTTTGCTTAAAACAGTTGCATGGAAAAGTATAAAAAAAGACAGACATGAACCCCTGGCTTCGTCAGCTATATATGTCCAGAAAGGAAACTTATGATTTGAACATGTTAAGAAAAAAAGTGTGATTAAAAAATTATTTAATTATAAAGTGAGAAAAGTTCACTAAAATCAAATACTAAAATATTAACACAAATTCTTTGATTGAAATTACAATAACACAAAGGTTAATTAGAAGCTGTTGAATAAAATATATAATTAAATCAATATTATTTGGGGACTTAGCAGCTTGCCAAGATATACAAACTTAATGATGAGATACATTAGTGCTTTGTTTGGATAAAAAACAATTAAATGAAATAAGATGAAAAGAAATGAAATAAAGAGGAGAGAAAATAAATAAAGATATTTTCTTTTCATATATTTAGTTGGAGAGAAAATAAAAAATATAAAAATATATATACGATCAAGTTATATCGGTATAACTTTAAGCAATTTTTACACCACTAAATAACATTTTATTGGTGTATTTTTTTATAAATCCTATTGTTGGATTAGAAATTCATAACTTATAGATTAAGTCTATAAAATTTCGTATTAATCTAAAATATATTTTTTATATGCATAATATATATAAAAATAAAAGTTATTTGATTACATTTTTAATGATATTTAATTTTTATAAAATTTACCATAAATAATTTTTATGATATGTAATTGTAATTTAATGATTAAATTGATAAAATATGTTTTATGAAAAGTTATTAGGTGATGTCACTGTACTTAATGTTACAACCATATAATTTGATTCTAATTATATATATTTCTTATTATGTATAGAATTAGAGATGAAAAATTATGACAGGGTGATAATTTTACAATATTTACCTTGTTCTCCGTGTTTTCTTCTGAAGTATGAGAAGAAAATTTTGAACGTGGAACTTACAATTTTTTTTTTCTTTCCTTCTCCTTCTCTCTTGTTAACTAAACAATGCACAAATACCCCTTTTACTTTTTTTTTTCCTATTTTCTTTCCCATTTTTTTTTTCTCTTAAACCAACAACAGGGTAAAACCGTAAAAGTTGTTGAAACTTGAACCTCACTTATGGAAGCTTCATGAAACTTGCCGCATGTACGTAGGGGCGGGCAAGAATAAAACCAACTAGAATATTCTAGCGAGAAAAAGAAGTGAAAAAAGGGCCCAAGAATACTGCAAATATGGTTAATTAGTTATAAGTTAATTATTGCGCTGTTTACCATTTTTTTAATATTAATATTTATTATGAGTTGTAAATATTTATTAACTATTAATTTTTAAAATATTCATTCTAAAATTAACAGTAAATGACATACCTGATAACTCACCTTTGATATCACGTAACTGATTCTCTTGCTCTTTCTGTTGCAGATTTTGCCACCAATAATAATGGAACTGGAATTGGGAGAAACTTGGCCAGCTTCTTACTAATGACTGTTTGGATATTTTTATTTCAATTAAAGCCCCAAATATTTGTGCAGGTCTTAATGTTTTAGCCTGGTTTCCCACTGTTTTAGGGGAATTGACGTTAAAGTCAGTTTATAATTCTCTGATTGATAATGATTTTCCCGTGTAGAGACTTAGCTGCTCAGGGTACTTGTTTTCTTTGTGGTATATTACCTGAAAGAGCGCTCCATGTTCTTCGCGACTGTGATGCGGCGAAAGAACTATGGAAGCGCGTTGGCCCTAGTCTCATTAGGGATCAATTTTTCCAAAAGCCATTAAAATTATGGTTGGAGGAAAATATTCTTGATAAGACTCGCTCTATAAATGGGACCAGCTGGCCCTTAATTTTCATTATTGCTTGTAACCTTCTGTGGTTTTGTAGAAATTTGGTTATATTTGAAGGAAAAGATAATGCACACTTATCTCTTACTTGCAGGGTTCTTAAGCTTGCTCGTGAATATGAGGACTCATTAAATCCATGACAGTGGCTAGGCAAAAGGTGCCAACTACAATGGTCAAGCAAGTGATTTGGAAGCCTCCCCCTATTACTGGATAAAGATAAACACTGATGACTCTTACTTATTAGAGAATTCGAATACGGCCTGTGGTAGTATTATAAGAAACCACTTAGGCGGCTTTGTGAAAGCATGGAGTGCCAACCTGGGGAGCTGTATTGTTACTGCTGCTGAACTCTGGGGCATCCTTTGGGGTCTCTGCATTGCCAAAAATATGAGACTTAGCAATGTGTGGCTTGAACTTGATTCTTTTTGTGTGTATCAGTTCATAATTCAGGGGGTCCCTGATATGCATATTCATGCTCCCATTAGAGATATTAGAAATTTCTTAGATGATAATGATTGGAATGTGGAGGTTAGCCATACTTTCCGGGAAGCAAACAGCTGTGCCTTAGGTGACAAGTTTTTTGACAGACTACCCCCCTTTGATTTCCCTTGATTGCCTTGCTGATGCTTCTGGGCTCTGTTATTCCCTGATTGTCTTTGTATACTTCCTTTTGGGCTTCGGCCCCATTGTGAATAGAAAAAAAAGTTTTATATTAACTATTTCCACATGTAAATGAAAGCAAAATATCAATATTGTGGGTGAAAATAGACTAAATTAGATTATGTTTTAACTTAAATGAGTTTGATCTATATTTTAAATATGTAACCTGAGTTTGAATCTATTATCTACAAGTCTATCATGGTCTTTTTAAAACTTCTAAATTGACACAAAAATAAAACTTTTAAATTGGTTAAAAAATTTTTAAATAAACTAAAAAAATCTATTTCTAAATAAATTAAAAGGTTGTTAATTGGGCTAAAAACTATACTTTTACTTAAATCAAAAGGCTTGTATTATTATTAAGGTTTTTGAAATAATAATATAATATAATTTAAATCATAATAATAATAATATAGTATAAATAGGCTAGTTTATCAGGTCAATAGGCTTTTTTATAGCTTACCGCCCAATCATTTTTTTTTTAAAGACTTTTTAAAAAGCCTAGGCTTTATTTATTTACTAAATAGATTAAGTTAAATTAGGTCTAATATAAGTTAGGCCAAGAGTTTCTGACAAACTATCTAGCATATTTTTATCCCTACCAGAAAATTCTTAAAAAGTTTGTAGAGGCTCACGATTTGTCAACAAATAGCCATTCAGGAATCTATTCTAGAGAAGTAACACTCAAAATACAGTAAAAAATAAAAAATAAAAAAAGGAAAAAGTTCCATTTTTGTCATTAATATATTAGCGATACTTTGATTTCTTCTAAACTTTTTTGTTCCAATTTCGTTTCTAACATTCAACGAAATTTCAATATCATCATTTTTGCTAATTGTCCCTTTATATATATATATATATATATAAAACTTTTTTCTTTTAATTTTTGATCTTCTAAGCTTTAGTGTTTAGAGTTAAAAATTGCCTTTAAATAAGATTTAATTCATTTCAATAAGTATACTTAGACACAAAAATAGAGCTTTGGTTTAGTTCTGAAATAGTACTATTTAATCATCTTAAAACAAAATAGCAATATATATAGAGCAGCGCGGAGCAACACGCGAATGCTCAACCTTATGTAGAACAGAAGCAGCATTTTCTGCCAGCCTACTTAGTACAACCTATTTTTTCTTGATGCATCATGCGGACCATGTTGGCTCTAGTACCCAACTCTAAACTTGTCATTTTCACTACTTTTACATCAAGGTTGGCAGATCTAAAACAGCACTCACATGTAGTACCGCATTAAATAAATAAATACGAAAAAAGAACATCGGCATACACAAGCAGAATCTTGAGGATTTTTGTATCTAATCCAGACGGACCAGACCTGTTGCTTGTAATTACACATACAAACAATTTATTACATAATGGCCAAATATGTAAAATAAGCTTGTTCAATTTAGCTCGTCAAGAGAGAGCTTCCTTCCTTGATAAGAACAAACACGCTGCCCCCATCACCCCTTGAGATGCGTAGTTCTTCATCCAGATATGTAGTAAGCAACCACGATTGAGCATTGCTGTTGGAGATTGGGATCTTCAAGGGTGGCCGGCTTGAAATTGTTCTCGCAACCGATGATGCAGTGTCTTGGACAGAGGTGAGTATGCCTTTGAAAGGAGTGAGGTCAATCTTCTGCCCCAGGAATTCCACATTTTCTGGTATCACCAATGAGTCTGTCAGCTGTGGAGTGCCAATGATGCCTTCATCGAACTTAAGCTGAAAAAAATAAAATAAAGCAATATGAGATAGAGTCAAATTTAATAGGCTATAAGGGTCCTTAAATTTAATAGGCTACATATTTCAAAGTCTATCTACGAGTTCATATGATTGATAAAATTCAATAGTACCCAAGAGTATAAACTTGTTATGATCAATGGCTTATTGCTATGAAAGACAAGAGGCAGACCTGCACACGTTTTGGACTGCGAACTTCAAATGTGGCATTGGTACTGATGGATGTGGTAGCCAATGGACTAGCGAACTGAACAGAGTTTTGGACGGTAAAATTCTCTGAGTCAATGGTCTGAGATATTTCCCCTACCTTGACCAATTGCAGTGATCCCGTCGACAACAATGGGAACAAGCCTGCAAAGGACGTATACCTGTGGAACACAAATAGCACAAAAGTATAAGAAAAAAGGAAGAAGAAAAGAAAAGAAGCCATATAAGAAACCAAAATGCGAAACTCTTTCCACAAAGCAGCAGGGGAAGGGAGAGTGTCGGCAGTGATATTCACTTCAATTCATAAGAGCATCCAATTGAACGATTAATGGTCCGGTTAATTAAGGGGATAGTATGGCTTTAAAGTCACATAGGTAAAAGTAAGTTGCCGTACACTAGAAACCATGAAGTGGCCCGTACTCTCGATGTGACAGAAACCATAAGTTCGTTAGATCTATGATGCCAAAGCTTTATGTTAACTAGCACCGTCACAAAGCTTTTCTTTCAAACTGAATAATCAATTATTGTACTCAGCATACTTTCCCTCATCACATAGAGACAACGTCAATATAATAAGTACAATCAGTACAACCAGTTATAACTAAGTTCCCCTTGGAGCACACACTACCTACCTTACGTACATAGAACATGGTTGTCACGTTAATACAACTCAAATATCTTGATACCACGCCGGTCCATCTAACATTTCTTACATTTTCTACAATTCATCAATGTTCATAATACACGTAATACTTAATTTTAATTAATCAGACATAAGTTGGATGAGTCTACTACAGAACTAGTCTACCAAACTAATCAAACTAGCAATTTCATGTAACTGATTTTCCAAAATTTTCTCATGACTAAACAATTTCAACCAAAAAAACAATAATAAAAGAAAAATTTACGCGAGAATCCATTTTCCATTGAGTAGAGTCAAGGCATCGGTGGGAGCAGGGGTAGGATTCTTGGCCTCAAGCTGAGTGATAAGCTCAACAATCTCAGCTCTAGTATCACTGGTCGCTTTAAGTCCACGATCAGTCCCATAAAACGAATCCACCAGCGCCTTCTTCAGCTTCTCAACTTCCGTCTCCTCCTCCGCAACCGCCACGCCGGAACCACCGGAATAAGGGTCCACCTCATCCTGGGGGCCCCACTCGTCGTCGTTCGTCATGGCTTTGACACAGAACACCGGCCTCGGAATATCCGAACAGATCCTGATCGGTTTTCCGACCGGTTTGGTGAGAAATCCGAGGTGCAAAATTGGCGGAGTAGGAGTAAAAGCAAGACAAGAGTTGATAGGGGTGAGGGAGAGGGTCCTGCATCGGAGTTGGTTGAGGTGAGAGAGTGAGGAAGCCATTGTTAATTGGTTGCAGCGGTGAAAGGTTTGAGAGAATAATAGAGTTTAATAGAAGAGGGAAGGGAAGTGGTGGAGTTAAAAGAAGAAATCACAACCAACGATCGGGATTGATATAGGGGACTTCGTGAGGTTGTCTGTCCTAAATAGTTGAGGAACGTCGTCAAAATGAAAAGAGCGTGCCCTTTGTCTGAAAAGACAACATTCTCCTTGCCATTTACGATAGCTAAAAAGAAATAGAATTCATTAAATTTTAATTTTTGTTACTCCTTTCGTCTATACGTAATTATCATTTTAATAAAATTGATATATTTTTAAATTAATATATTTAAATATAATTTTCACAAAGAGCTATTATTTTGATAAAATTGGTATATTTTTAAATCAATATATTTAGATATAATTTATATCCATATACATGATCAAAGTAACCATTATTTGTGGATGGAAGAAATAATTACTTTTACTTATATGAAATTAGTTATAGTATTTAAAGTTTTGACAAAAAATAATTTTTCATCCGGAATGCCCTATTAAAAAAATTAAAATTCATAACATAAAAGAAAAAGAATCTACAATGATTCAAGTTCATATTTAAAGTTTTAACAAAAAAAACTTTTTTCCATATAGAATGAAACGAATTCACATTTAAAGTTTTAATCAAAGAATTTAATCTAATTCATTTTGATTTTAGTATTATTTATGTCCCTTATAATGTCATTTAAAGTAGTAAAATAAATAAATTATTCTTTTCCTTATTTTTAAAACAACTAATAGTTAAATCATTAAATTTATTACATATTCAGAAACTAATAATATAATTATAATTAATACTTCCAGATCAAAAAGAAATTATATAACTGCTACTTAAATAATTGTTTGATGTTACGATTATTGGATTATTGTCGCACAAATAATTTCAATATTCTAATGTGGAGAGTGACTATTATCAAACTTTATTTTCTATTATTATTTCTTATTTAAAGGACTTTTGTTTAATTATCCTAAAATATCCTCCTTAATTATCTTTCATAATTAAATTAATAATTTATTTTTATTTCAATATTATTCAAACTCATTATTATTAATACTTTTAAACAAATTTTCTCTTAATATATCATGATTTTTATTTATATATTTTTTATTTTGCAAAATAAAAACCATCATAAGTTTATATAAGTTTTATTAAATGATAATTAATTTAATTTTAAAATGTTTAATAATGATTATATTTTTATTTTTATATTATCGCTAAATATTATAAGTATTTATAATTAATTTGTTTAATATAATTATTTAGATATAAATATATATATTAAATTACTTTATAAAATTTTTATAATATAATAATTATCTACAAAACATAGTAGTAAGTATATTAGATAAAAAAAATTAAAAAAAAGGTGAACAAATAAATGGTAATATACAACATACATACTTAATATATTTTTTTCCTCTTGCATTTATATAATTTAATCTACTATTAGATAAGCAAATTATATTAGCATTTATCGTGTCAATCTCTCAATTTTTATTATAGTTTTTATTTTTCATTTTATTCTTAAAAATTAAGTTAACATAATACATTAAATTAGTTATTTACTTGATATTTATATGCATTATTAGGATAAAAAAATTATACTAACATTTGATGACATATTTTCACATCATTTAAAGTGTTTCAACCATATACAAGATATTAAATTCATTGAATAATATGTCAAATATTATTAGATGATAGCACAATATTTTACATTGATAGTGTTTAATTAAATTTAAAAATTATTATTAATAACTATTTTGTTTAATTCAAAATTTACAATGTATATATATTAATTTTTTAACATAATTTTATTTCATGTCATATTTATAAAATACTGAAATAAAAAAGCATAAAATACTATTATACTTGAAGAAAGTAATGTGAAGTAAAAAACTTAATTCAATTTGAAAACTATATTTAAGATTAAGAAATCATTTTGTTATATAATTACATTTTTTATTTTTATATGAAAATATAAATTTAATATATCTCAAAAAAAGAGTCAAAATTTTTTTTCATAAAATAAAATACTATAGAAACAAAAAATTTGAAAAAAAATTAATAATATTAAATATGAAGAAAATTGAAAAGATCAATATATTATTAATTTAACTATAAAAGATAATGAAAAGTATTTTAGAATAATTAAACAAAAGCTCATTAAAAACAATAAAGTATGCCTACAGTTATTTCCTCTAATCTGTTAGAAAAAGGGCAATAGCGGCATTTCAATAAAACGCCAATGAGAGAGAAAAGAGACGTGTAGCGAATCTGTAAGGCCTTTTATAAGCGGTTTTAGCGGTCACATAATTGGGCCCTCTATACGAATTGAACAGGTGGATATTTGAGTGAGTGATACATACTTGAGGCTTTGAATCTGCGACAAGTGAGGAAGAGGACAAAACGGAGATGGAAAAGGACGATGTGTGTGTGGTGGGCGGTTAGTTTACGTTTTATGTGAATGTGAATGTACCGAGCTTAGCCTGGATTTGGCATCGTGGCTATGCTCTAGATTCTTCCTTCGGATTGTTGTTGTTTTGGTGTTTATAGGCCCATTTGTTT
Source organism: Pterocarpus santalinus (assembly GCA_031439595.1). Classification (NCBI taxonomy): domain Eukaryota; kingdom Viridiplantae; phylum Streptophyta; class Magnoliopsida; order Fabales; family Fabaceae; genus Pterocarpus; species Pterocarpus santalinus. Next base: position 59,791,449 of record CM062530.1, read on the forward strand.
CACATGTCTTCCAATCATTGCCACCATCATATTCACAGCCAGAGCAGCTGAATTTTGTGGTAAAAATTGTGCTATGCTCGTGTTCACTTGGTAGTATTAGATATAGAATGTCCTATAGTTCATTTATACTGACATTTTATATATATATATATATATATATATGAATTAGGGTACCAATATTTGCCTAAAGAGTAGATTGAGAAACTTGAACATAAGTTAAGAACTTGGTTTTCAAATAAAGTCCTTAAGTTGCTCAAATAAAGAAGAGGGTTTTTTTTTTTTTCAATTCGTTTTTTACTGTTAGTAAAATGGATTGGAATATAATGGAAACATGAACCTCTGGTGCTGTTAATTAATAGTTCTAGCTTATGCTAACAGGCTACACCCTAACCAGAAAATCGATAAGCTATATCTGTTTTTTTGTTTTTTGGTCTGGGATAAGCTATATATGTTAGTAAGGTTATTGTGGTGATTGAGAACAAGTTGTTCTCCGACCGAGCTAAATATCTTTGGCCCAAATTTAACATATAGTCCAATTCTCAAATATTTTCACTAAGCTTGTTGGGCCTGACCTTTTCCTTTGATCAAGGATATTCCTACGTGTCGACCAAAAGGGCCAAAAAAAAGAGAGGATATTCCTATGTCGCAATGTGCTCGCAAAAGTTGCATTGTTGTTCCAAACAGGAAAAGGGTTGGATTAATACTAGGAAAATCCAATTTTCGGTAAGACTTACGCCCACCCGATGAACTTGGTAAAGATACTCTTGGTAAGATCCTTTAGGTATGTCTGTGAGTTAGGATTTTGAAAGAGAGGAGGGGAAAAAAGGGAAGGAATTAAAGAATAAAATGAATTCTATTTTATTTTTTAAGTTTTTCCCTTCTTTCCACTCCCCACCAAAACCTCAATGGGAAATGGGAGAAGGAGAAAAAATTAAAAGAGTATATATGAAAATTTAATCTCATTATTCATCGTGTATATGTCTTTTATTTTTATCAACTAAGCTATTAATATCGAGTTCAAGTCTTGAGTATAATTTATATTAAAATTTGGAATAAAGTATTTTTATTGTCAAATAGTCTTACCCAATTTGAGTAAAATTATCTCCGATATAAGAATATCTATGATTTCAACCAAAAAATAAAAAAACTATTAACATATGATGCAATAGTTAAAGTTAATGACGTTGCGTTTGTGATGATCTAAGATACTTATGAGTAGATCAAAATATATGTGGCCATCTTTAAATTAATATGGGCAGAAGAATAAAGTATATATTAAGTAAAAAATATTATATAAATTTGCATACACAAAAGAATTAAGCAAGGTATATTAATTAAATTGATTTTGGGAATTTTACAAACAAGTAACTTAATTAAGGTACCCTTTAAATAATAAAAAGGATAAATATTATAAATAAGAAGTTTCTAATAAATTAAATTATCTAAAGTACTTTATTTTTATGTGATGCTTTATTCATTATTCCTTAATAAGTGTTTCTGGAGCATTTGCTAGTAAAATCTTTATTTTAATCATATTAGTATGAGATAGTTATAATTAACAACTAAATACTGAATTTAGTAATAAAATTCAGAACAGCATTGGAATTTACAGATACATACACATCATAGAACATAAATACGATAATGGGTAGGAGCATGAAATCGTTTCCTGATTGCAATAACACTAACGTCAATGCGTTCTTGGAAGTGGCCAGAAAATCGCAAATGGGTCCCCATCAAAGGCCACGTTGTTGATTGGTTGGACTCCATTGACCAACCAATGCCAATCATTGATCAGAAAGGCTGCATGGGAAATATATAATGTTATCATGACCCCAAATGAATAATCAACTAGATGTTTTTATTATTACAACAAAGTCCAAATCAATGTTATAATTTTAAATTCTCTGCAATATTATATCAAGTTTTTAATTGATAAATTAATTAATTATAGCTTTAATCACGGAGGGATGATTGTGATCATGATGACCATAACATGGCTACTTTGATTAAGGTCTGAACTCTGAACACAACCTCCACAAGGTAGCTGCCGCGGCCGTGAGGACCTACTAGTCCCACTCCCACCAAACCACGGTTTCTGTTTGTCCTGTGCTTTTGTTTTTTTATTTTTTATTTTTTTTATTTGTTTTCATATATCCTTTGTGTTCCTTCTAGTTTATTATTGTTTCTTTCATGGCCTGATTTTCCTTTTAAATGTCCAAAAAATTATTGTTTGATACTAAATTTGTTATTCATATCTCATCTTATTTTTGAATAACTATGATGTTCATAAAATAATTTAATTTTGATATATTGTTAGTATAAAATTTTTTTATACATATGTTGATAACCTAAAATTAATATTAAGTTAAAGAATAATTAATTATATAATTAAGGGATTAATTGGAATATAAAAGGGGGCTAAAAGAAAAAATATGGCCATTCATGGAATGTGGAGTATTTGGGATAATGTCGTGCTCTAGTAAATTCCTAGAAAATGACTATGTTTCCCCTAAAAATTATTTGTGCCGCGGATTAGAAGGATTTTTGAGGTACAGCTCTACCTTACTGCAAATGGGCATTGTCTCAGGTCAACAGTAAAGTCAGCAAAAGCCCTACGCTGCAAGATGCCCTCCATGACCTACCCCTTTCACGTTTCATAAACCAAGAACATCCTATACAAGGTTAACACCCAAAAGGAAAGGTCTTTGGTAACCCCTTCCTCCCATACATCCTTTGCTATAACCAAATCAATTCATCTTGGTACCTACTTGATAAAAAGGGGGGCGCACAAGGCTCTATGACGAGAAAATGTCACTTGTCATACTGTTAAAGGGTCTTGTCTCGCATTGCTACCTTGATCCACTACAACAACTTGGAGCCCAAGGTCCTTGATAATCCAACAGTAATAAGAAGCCCAAGGTGGGAGATATTCGAATAGAATACAAGAAGACATAAGCCATTTGATCTCCACACAAGGGGCACCTAACACAAGAGACCCCAATAACAACAACAGAACCCATTAACCCACCTGAGAACACCATACTCCAGGGAACCCAAAACACTCACCCCCAACCAAAAACAGAGAAACCAATACCCCGAAATTGATCCTGATATCGAAGGGTGTCTTGTAGTCCAGTAAGGGTAAAGGCATTTTGTCATCCCTCAAAAGGCTGGGATAGTGGCAGCATCTATTTTCTTCTGGAGTCATAAGATGGATGGTTTCTTTAGCTCCGCATTGCTTATATTTTTCCTCCAAAGTTTATATGTCTAGATTTCATCATCTTGACTTAGAGTTCAAACTCTTACTGTTATGAAGAAAATCAGATTCGGAATAATAGATATTTAATTATATATTATTATATAAATAAAAATATTTTATTTTTATAAGTATTACTTTATATTGTCAATATAAGAGAGAGGGAGCTAGTAATAGTAAATCTCAATTTATAAATCTTTTCGTTTTCCTCACAACATATTAACAAAAGAGTTTTTCACCCGTCAAAAAAAAATAGTTTTTCTTTTTAATTTTTTCTCTTATAAGTTATAAATAATGAATAAAATGGTTAGAGATGAGAACAAATGAATGTGAGTCAAAGAAGGAAGTGTCCAGGTGGACAACTATTTTATGACGCAAGGAATATTATATAAGTAACATTGGTGCAACTAATTAATGAAGGGGCGGGAGTTTAGCATCTTCAACCTAATCTTAGTTTTGGTGACATTAGGTGCTGTTGTGTTGCCTAAGATTGGACAAGAATAAAGAATTTCAATTGTTTCACTCTCTGAACCAATCCCTGAGAACAATACAATGTTGCCATGATGCTTTTGGATATAAATATGTTCTCAAGAAGAACTGAATATTTTACTGAACATTACCTTGCATTTAAAAAAAAAAAAATTGTGTTCTCTCAAATTTTCTATTTCTACGTTCCAAAATTTTGTTTACAATAGATTATTCATTTATTGAGAGTTCGAGTTCTCAATAATATTTAATCTTATTTACTGTTTCACTTAATGAATAATTTTTGATATCAGCGAAACAATGAATAAGAAGTTGTAACATTTTTTTGTTAAATACAAAAGCGTTAGATAATATTAACAGGTATTGTTTGTAGAAATTGTAATTTAATACATATAAAATACATTCATATATTATAGAAATAAGCATGAAAATGAAAAATAACAATAATAATAGTAATATATAAGTAGGTTCAATGGGTACCTTTATATGAGAATATATAGACTCAAAATTTATGTAGAAACATGATTAAGGATCTGTAAAGTATGTAATGTATGAAAGTGATTTAATTTAGTAATGTATGAAAGTGATTTAATTTAGTGCTGTTTAGAATGCAACAAAAGCATATGCATGACAAGATAAACCTTACCTGATCCCCCCAGCGCAAGAGCCATTTGGCCAACCCTTGGTAGCCGTGCCAGCTTTAACGGCTTTTGACTTGTCTAAGGCCTGCAAACAGAACCGCAGCAACTAATAAGTGGAAATAAACCAAATTTGGAAGAAAAAAAAAAAAAAGCGTTAAAGGCCATTATATATGAGAAATATTTTTTTTTTCCATTGGATAGGCCTTAGAAAGAGAAGGGAGTTATAAAAATAAGTAAAATAATTGATGGGAAGAGAAAAAATATAAAAAAAATGTAGGAGATGTACACTTTTTTGTATATATAAATACCATATCTCATTATATATAAAAATTTAATTGTTGGTGAAGGATTTGTTGCTCTATCCAAGTTATGGAGTTACTGGTAGTCCAGTTAACAATAACCGTTAGATTGTAAATGTGTGTGGTTCAGGCTGATTATTTGTAAAATTATATATAATTATTAAATAATATAATATTTTTAAAATTACAAATTTATCCCTTCTTCAAATTTTCCCCGTCTCTCTTCCTCTCGTTCTCCCTCCCTCCCTAACTTCGCCGCCGCCTTCATTCTCTGCTACGAACCATTGCCGGATCGAGAGGGACTGCCACCTCCTGATCTACAACACCATCTCTCGATGCCGAGAGCCTCTATGGCTCCATCTGCCGCGTTTCCCTCTCCTTTGTCGACAACGGCACAGTTGACGACAACCGTGAGAGCTTCGGCGAGGTCAACAACTGTGGCACGAAGCGGTGCCAGCCTTGGGGGCGACGACTTGTTTGTCGATCTGGTCCGCCCCGAAGATGGATTCACTCTATACCTCAAGTTGGCTTCTTGAACGCGGTTGTCATTTTGGCCGTTCCATTAGCTTATGAACCTCCATCCCGACCATTGGATCTGTTATTGTGGGATATGCAAAACACCCTTGTGCTTTGCTTCCGTCTTCTTCCAGGATCTGCCGCCACCTCTTTCATTCACCCCTCACCTTCACTGGATTTTTTGTTTTTGAATAATATTAACTTTTTTACTTTATTCATTCGTGTGTGCAGGTTGTATATGTATATATGGTTGCCTTGCCCGGACTTGGCAGTATGGTCACTTCTGAGTTTGTGATTGGTGAGGCTAAAGGGGTGCTGAGCGCGGTGCCAGCCTTGGAGAGGTGGGAACCCAATTGGGGCAACATGTGTGATTGGGTTGCAGAGGAGAAGAAATGTGAAGCGAATGAAATTGGAATGAGATAGTGTAGATGAACTGAGGTTGTTTAATGGGGAAAGGGCCAAGATGCATCTCTTCAACTTCCTCATGCTATTATTGTTGGGCAGTCTTCTGATTCCTGAAAATTAGAGATGGAAGAGGAGAGCAGAAGAATGGCAAGAAACGAAAATTAGAGATTATAATTAGGTTAACTTGGTAAATTTATGAGTGGAGTAACGTTGCTTCATAATTTGATGGGAGAAACGAATCCTTTACCTTAAAACGAATCCTTTACCTTAATTGTTATGCACTAATGATATAATAGAATTTTATATTATTATTTAATTAAATATTAATTTTTATAAAATTTTTAAAATAATAAATAATTAAATAAATTATTTTTATTAATATAATAATATATAATTAAATATTTATATAATAATTTTTTATATTAATAATATATATAAATTAAATTTTTATATATATTAAAAATATAAAATAATTTTATATTATTAAATAATAAAATTATAAAAAATATTAAATTATAATAAATAATTAAACTCACTATTTTTATTAATTTTATTGATTAATAATATAAAATTATTTTATATATTAATTATTTTATATTATTAATTACATAGAAATTAAACTCACTACTTCTACTAAAATTTGTATCCGAGTACAAAAATCCATCATATAGAAAAATTACCTATATAAAAAAGAATAAAAACAATGAATATTGGGCCAAGAAACTTAGGAAAACAAATGTAAATTAAAAAGGGAAAAAAAAAAATTTCTGCAAACGGTGCTCCCATCTTCTCTCACAAAGAGTAAAATAATTTGCCGCGTCACCCAAACTCCGAGACTATATAAATTAAAGAAGATTAATACGCTGTAAAGAAACCCCCCCCATTTCTTCTATTTTGTCCTCGTTTACTTCATTAGTTCATTTCATTTCACACACATACCCAAAACGCACACTTTCCAGTTGCCAATCCCCCTTTCTTTTCCCCCGACGACGGAGCTCGTAATGTGTCCCCTAACCCACCACCATTAATCAAAACCCCTTCTCATTCCATTCTTGAAAACTATTCCAAGTCCCTTTCTTCTGGACCCCCCTCTCTTTTTGTTGTTCCCTGTTTGGCTCTCCCAATTTTAAATGCCCTCTTCACCTTCAAGCTCCTCACGAGATCCCTGTGCCTACTGAATACTGATCTTCTTCAATGTCTCCCTAAAAAACGTTATTTTTCTTGTTGTAGCTCTTGTGGGTCGCTTTGGATATGAGTCAACTCGGCGTGATACTGCAGGAATCGTTGCGGACGCAGAGAGAGCCACGGACGATACTGGGTTTGTTGACGGAGCAAATGGACGGCGTGGATGGGGCGCCACGTAGGAGGCGCAGCTTCAAGGAACGACTAGGATTCATCGGCATGGGCTGTTGTGGTGCCGCGTGGCGATTCCGTTCGGAATCAACAACCGTCAGGCGCGAAGAACAAGAAGAAGAAGAAGAAGAACAACAACAACATAATTACCAACGGCAACAGCAGCAACAGCAACAGCAACAACCGCTTCTTCTTGAAACGAATCCGGGTCGAGATCTGAACAGTTTGGGCCTCGATTGCGTGGGTCCGACTCCGGCGGGTTCGGGTATGAATCTTGCGGCGGCGTTGGCGGCGGAGCGGCAGCTCCGGGGGCCGCAGGAGGCGGACAGCGGCAGAGGGGGGAGGGGCAGGGGGGGCAGCGTGCCAGGGACGCCGTGGAGGGTGTCGCTGATGAGGCTGCTGGAGGAGACGGACGGCGGCGATTCGGAGGTTGCTGCGGCGGCGGCGGAGGAAGAGAAGGGAGGTGCGGTGGGGAATGATTCGGTGTGCTGCGTGTGCATGGGGAGGAAGAAAGGCGCGGCGTTCATTCCATGTGGGCACACTTTTTGCAGGGTTTGTTCAAGGGAGCTGTGGCTCAACCGAGGGTCATGTCCCCTTTGCAATCGTTCCATCCTCGAGATTCTCGACATTTTCTGAAAAAGATGAACAAAAATGGAAAATATTGTTTCATATTCATAAATCATACTCTAGTTTCTTTGGTGGGATTATGAGGTCTTAGCCTTTCTTTTTCTTTTCTATTTTTTTTTTCAATCTTTTGTCCCTCTTGGTGGGAAAACGAATTGATACTTCACGTGTAATATGACGGTATGAGTTTCATGTATTTGTTACCACTCCAAATGTTTTTCCTTCTTCGTGTAAATACTATCCACGTGGACTACAAGGTTGGCTCCACTATTTAGTTTTGATTTGTTTTTGTACAAATAAAATAGTATTTCAGTCAATTGCTTTGAATGAAATTTTGATTGTATTTTTACTAAATACATAACTATTTAATTCAAGGGAAAATGTGCCTCAATTATTGATATCATTTGAAAAAAAAAAGGGCCATAGAATGCTCACTATAGGGGAAACAATTTTGTCACGTCACCGAAAAATAAGAAAAAAAAAATTGCGATAGAGTAACAGGAAAAGTTAGGAGTTAACTTTTATTAAGGATCGAGTACACAGTTATAGATAAAAAAGAATTTTATTTATATGCGCTAACAGAGTAAAAGTATTTTACACTGTCATCCAATCATATTATCTTATTTACATGACTTTTGAAATAATGAAGGTGAAAGTCATGAATGTTTATTTATGTGACAGCATATGATTAGATGATAGTGTAAAAAAAATTCATACTATTAATATATATTAATTAAACCCTAAAAAATTCTTTTAGCAAATATATTTTTTCAGTATTTGAATATTAAAATGCAACTCGTTTAACATTCGGCTTTGTCTTTGTTGGGGACAAAATGTGTTGATGACAGATGCAAGTGATTATAAAGATTTTGAAGTTAAACGTGTCGTTATCTTATAAATGTCAACATTTGTGGCATAGTTTGGCTTTTCAAGTAACATTTCTCATAACATTAACATAAAGTCAAGAAAAGCGTGCATTGTGTAGATGGACAACACGGCAAACTTTGCCTTATGTACGTCACGGTTGGTTGTTTTGGGTGAGTGGATTGGTTTTCCAACTCAATACAGGTTTAGAGGCGGCTTCTTATGCAGTGATTTATGAGTTTATCATCACATAGTGACAGGGTATGTTAGGAGAAGTCAGGGTTGGGGGAGGGGTGAGGAGCTGGAGGACAGAGTGGGTTGGTGGGCGGTGGTTGGTAGCGGCAGAGGTGGTGGTGGACGGCTAGGTGGCGGTAGGCGGCAGTGATAATGTAGTAAAAGGTGTAAAAAGAAAAAAAAAAAAAGGAGTGGTGAGGAAGAAGGGTAAAATAGGTGATCCATTTATAATTTTTTTTCATAAATATCAAAATATAAATATAAATTTTAATCTTAATTAATTCTAACCTTTAGATTTAAAATTAAATAACAAACTTATCAATCACCATATGGCGACAAACTTACCGGTCATCACATTAGAAGCTGCCTTAGTTTAGAATAAAGAACGAGAAAACAATTCAGATATTTAAATTTTGAACGCTTAAAATTTTCTATCCTTGAAATGTAGCATGGTTCAAGTATTTTTAAAAGTATAAAGTATTCTAAAATAGGCGATACCCTCGAAAGTTATTTTATTAAATTGCCACCAATTATTTACCGAAAAAAATATTGCTACTAATTAAGGGTGTATGAATTGAGGCTTAATACCAATGATTTTGATTACCTCTTTTATACAGTTTGGTTTGTGTTTGATTTTTATACACCTTTTATATAGTTTAAGTTTCTATCAACCTAAGTTTAACTCAAAATAAAAATTCTTACTAGCAAAAAAAAAGCCTTGAACAAATTCTAAGCTACGCTTTTTTTAAGGATATACTTGGTTTGGGGTAAAAATAAGGGATAAATTTTCATAGGTTCTATTCACATGTAAAATCTATTTTTATCACCAAACCAAACATACCCTAAAAATATTATGATTTTAATCTATATAAGTCAAGCTAACAGTGATGCAAAGCAAATTATTTTGATTGGGCTAGGTTGCTCAAGCTATTCTTTCATTGTTGGGTCAACACTTAAGTTATTCAAATTGGAACGCAGAAAAATAAGTTATTCAAGTTGGCTAGTTGTTACTCGCTGAAAGACCTAAATTTCAAAATCATTGGTATTATTTCTTTAGATCCTTCTGCAGCTTTTCATGCTTGCTTCTAGCCTTTGCCTACCTTTTTTCTGAAGTGGAAACTGGCCCATGGAGGAACCCACCACCTCCATGGTGGTTCTAGTGTTCCCTTCTCCTTTTACTTTAATCTTTTTCTTTTCTCAGTTTTTTCTCCCTTCCTGTTTCCTCACTTTTCCATAATATGGTGATGCATTTGATGTCCCACCGGTGATTCTTTCTTGATAGAAGCGGTGTTTGAATCGTGAGGGAGATGACTTGTGACTTACTCTTGTGGTTGCTTACATGTCTGCAACCTTAGAAGATTGCGCTTGGTTCAGGTGATAGATCGACGATATCTATTGGGAGTGGAAGATTGAAGATTTGTTTTTTTTTTTGTTTTGTTTTGTAGATTTTGCTCTTGGGGCATGTAGTTTATGAGGCCTCTCTTCTGGAGGTGCTAGGGAGGCAGCCTCCTTTTTGAAATTTTGGCTGTGCTTATACTAAGATTTATCATAGAGTAAATCTAATACTTTCCTACAATAAGCTTAAAATGAGATCTTAATCATAAGATAAAACTTAGGGTTAGACACCATACTTCTCTTATTGCACAACTTATTATAAATGTTTTGTCAAATCCATCGGTTTCAAAATCAAAGATCTTTGATGAGTTTACTTGGTATATAGTTATTTATTTAATGTGTGATACAAAATCATCAACATTCTGAAGTGATTTATTTATAGTTGTACAATTTCATTAGTTATAATCTTAGGTTTAACTTAAATGTACTGTTATCTTTAATATGGCTTTTGCTTTTGATTGCATATCAATGAAAAAACATCATTTGACCCCCCCTAAAAAAAATGTTAGTGGTCAACCCCCCAAAAAAAAAGTAATTGAAGTGGTCTATGTAGTTGGGTGAAGGATATGATAGTCCATCATATATTTTGGACTATTGCATGATCCATCATATAAGACTGCTAGATGTTATTTGGATGGCTTAGATTTAAAATTATAATAATTATATAAAATTACAAAATTAATCTTAACTCAACTTTCAATTTTCCTTTCCACCTTTCATCTTTCTTCCCTTTTGTCCCACTTTACACCAGTTTATTAAAGCAACTCAAATGCAAACAGCAAAATGGTCAGGCAGCAGCTTCCCACTCATCCTCCGCTGTCTAGCCACCATGAACCGCCACCCCTTTTGCACTGCCAAAGCCACCCGTGCGCCATCTACCACCACATGCCATCCATTTTAGATTCAAAGCGGCTGCCAAATCAACCCAGTAGCCATAGCACAATATGGTTTTTGCTGTCTTGGAATCAACCACGAAGATATGATTCAATACTTATTGGCATCATCGTTCCAACGAAAAATGAAAAAAAAACCAAACTAGCGGTTGGTTTTCTTATTTTCTTGATAGTTGTTAGGTGGGTTTTCACTAGCCTTGAATCAGAATATGATACAAGTATATCACATACTGTGACATTCTCTCTTTTTAATTAAGAATTCAAGATCCAGTAATCAAACAATAGGATACTTCAAGTAGGAAGAAGGAATGGGATTTAAGGTTTCAAGAATAATAATATAAATAAAAAGAGGGGGAAGGGGTGGAGATATGGGATGGATCTTGAAAGCGGATGGTGGGGCGATGGTGGAGTCAATAGCTTTTGTTAGCCAGTTTTAGATTTTGAGATTCAGTCATTACCAATAGTTTTAGAGAGAGAAATAGAACGACTCAGATGGCGGTGGTAGGGGTAGGCAGTCGAATTGAAAATCTAAGAGCAAAAAAGGTTAAATTTACCGGTGGGCGGACCATGATGGAGTCCAAAGTATATGTTGGATTATGTTAACACTCACCATGCAGTTGAGGCTTGGGACTAGTGGAAATATCGTTTTTTGCTTTTTTTGGGGGGTCAAAAGTGGAAATATGATTTGCCCTCGATAAACTGCAACTTTGTTCCAATCCGAACCACCCAATGTTATTCTTTTAATTTGGGCCGATGCCAAGAACTCAACTTGATCCACAAACCAGTGGTTTTGAAAACCGAAAGGAAAAAACCCTGGACCAAGGCTATCACAAAAAGGAAGATAAAGCATTGGACCAAGGCTGAATAAGTCCAATAGACAATTTTGCCAAATGCATGATACTAATCCGTACAAATTGACTCGATGAGATTCGAAGGGATTGGTATGTCAGAAGGCCAATCTCACTATATTAGATTCTATATGGTGATGTTAGTAATGTTTTGTGGCTTGTACGGATTCTATCATTCCGATCCCACTAGCGGGCTGTTTGCCTCTTTGTTGTCCCCCTTTTGTTTTCCTAGCTTGATATAGTTGGGCCAGCCCTTTGATGCTGTGCACTTCTGTGTCAAGACCACAAATAATACAGGCCAAGTTAACCGAACCACGTCAGCCCAAAAAGAAAAAAGCAGTTAAGGGAACCAAGCAACAGACAATGCACTATATGCACAGCTATAGATAAACAAAAGTAAATATTCTTTTCAATCATAATATTTTGAAGATGATACAAGTTCGACTTTAAAATTTTTTTTATATTAATTTAATTTTCATACTTTAAATTTTGATATCAGTTTCACTTTTTTTATCAAATATCAGTACCTTTTGTTACTACTCATCCTAATTAACATGTTAGTTCTGAGTCATGTTGTTTTATTCGTATTCTTTAAATTGATTGGCTAGATTGAGTGCAACAAGTGTGGCAAGATTGACCAATCCGATAGAAATTGTTTCATTTTATTAGCTAAGGAAGACAAATAAGCAATATAACTCAGAATTAATATACCAAATAAGATAATTAATAACGAAAGTTATGAATAATTTGATAGAAAGATGAAATTGATATTAAAATGTTAAGTATTACGATTAAATTTATGTCAAATTATTTTTTAAGATTAAATTAATATCAACTTAAAAATATTAAAATTAAAAAGAATATTTAGTCGTAAAACAATACTCCCAGCATGTGAGTTCTATATTCCTTGATTCTCCACCCTTTAATTTGTCTAAACGCTTCTTTTTTTATTTTCCATTATTCTATCAACATCTCTCATTTTCAGCATTTTCTATTTCACTTTTTTTTGTTTTTGGGTTTTGGTAGTTCGCTTTTGTTAAATTAAAGAATCCTCATCCTAAAATATACTTAATTTTCTACTAAACAGTTTTTCATAGCTAATTTGTTTTTCGCAATTATTCAGACTTCCCTACTTTTTGCGTCTCAACCACAACCCCCTTACCATGATAATAATTAAATGGATAAATTACATTGACTTCTTATAAGGTTTGTTATAATTTACCATGATTCCATTCGATTTACAAAAATATACATTAATCTCTTATGTATTTTAGGTAATATTATATTCGATATCCCTATATTTTATAAAATATGATATTAAACACCTCCTGTAGACATAATATTAACTTTTCTTAATCTTCTCCTAAAAGGAGGTCGTGTAGCTTGAATAAATACTGGAGGTCGTAGTAAATTTCACCAAATTTTAAAAGAGTTCAGCGTAATTTATCTTAATTAAATTAAAACCAACGCATGTTAACATATAAACGTGAAATATTATATAAAATTGTGAAGGCATAGCAATCCATCTCGAACACATCTCGAACTCATGGACAGGCAAACATAATTGGATAACTACGATAGCATGAAGAAGCATATGTTTCCCCCTGTTGAGTTCGAAAGTAGATATTTTCCCGTTTGGTGCAAGGAATGAATGTCTCTGAACGTGGAAGGCTTTCGCTATTTTGATTATATTATTTTACAAGGTTAGTTGGTCACCCTCGGTAGTCTGCATGCATGTTATCAGTTTAACTTGAGTTGAGAAAGATTGAAAAGCTTTTGGCTCTTTGTTCCAATTATGTGTGGTCTCTGAAACGTGAAGGTCTCTTTCTCAATGGTAGCGGATACCGATTCCTGCTTACAGAATCCCTGTATTTGGTGAAACTGTTCAATCTGCAACTTTTGCATCAGATTTATTGGTGTCGTTATATGATCAAGTTATTGGTCTTATTTTCGTAAAGGAGGTTCCAAGACTTTTGGGGCACTGTACAGAGCATTGGTTCTTTGCAGAGTGAGCTGCTTTTATTGATAGTGACTTACACATACACGGAACAGCCACCTTCAAATTATTTCAATATATGCTGCGCCCAGAAGCTTTTTGCAGAAAAGAAGGAAATTCTTTGAATGGAACCCAGTTGATGACACTAGCTCTTTGACACCAGAAGATGAAAAACTAAATTCCAGACAAAGAAGGAAAGAATCCGAGGAGAAAAGATAACAGAGATTCTCAACAGTAGAATGACATAGTCGTACGGTATCTAATGTTTACATTTATACTCATAATTATGTTGACTATTATTATAATCAATTATTGATAGTAATTCAAACTCATTAATATAATAAACTTTTTAATCAATTTCTTTAGAGTTAGATGGGCAGCCCAGTTTAATCCAGTTTTAACTCCCTATGATATGATTATTTTATATTTTTTTTGGCATTTGTGTCACGATGAATTCGAATTAGAATTAGAATTCACATATTGAAGTAAGCTAGAAATTTCAATTCAATATCGACTTTTGAATGCTAACTAGGGCGAATGTAATAATAGCAAAGTTTGGACATATAATCTTGTGGGAGATATCTAAATTCCTCATCATCTACGAAGCATAGACTCGACCTAGATATGGACATTGAGACGCAAAAATTTATTAAATTACGGGATATATATGTATGTGTGTATATCAAAGTCCCATATCGCTTGGAGATATAACAAAAATAACCTTTATAAGAAATTGGACAACCACCCCTCCTAGAACTAGCTCTTGAAATTAAGATAAACTCACTCAATTCTTAATACATCATTTAGAAATATAATCAAAATAATTTTTATAAGAATTTAGGTAATCCTTTCCCCAATTAGACCCACTCAATTTCACTTAATTTTGATATAATATTAAAACCTATCTTGCGATTGTTAGTTAATATATTTAAAAATTTTGTTTGTTATAGTAATGAGCAAAATTTATCAAAATCTTTGACAAAAATTATGAGAGGGATTAGATGAAATTAGTAAGTAGGTTCGTTTATTCATTTAAGAGTTAATAATATGTCATATTATTTTGATAACTTGATTCTGGCAAAAAATTGTGGCAAAATTATTTACCCCTAATTCAAATCAATATATCCATCATATTTTTACTAATTAAAAAGTAAATAACATTATTTGTTAATATTTAAAATATCAAATCATATATATATATATATATATATATATATATATATATATTAATAAGAATTTATAGCATAAATGGTAAAAAATTTCAAAAATTTTTCATAGATGCTTCCTCAAAATATAAAATCCATGATAGTTTTAAAAAATTATTAATTGGAATGTTATAAGATGCAAGATTAAAAAAAATTATTAATAATAGTTTAAACTATTTATATTTAATTATCAAAATTCAAGAAATTATTTATTATAGGATTAACAATATACACAAATATAATTTATTGGCTTAAATTTAATATAAATTTATAATATTTATAAGGTAAATTAATCACCACCTAAGTAATATATATGTTTAGTATCACCGGATTTGAGATTTCAATATTTATAAAAAAATCATTCTTTTCATAATAAGAATTTTAGTATAAATTGTGAATACATTATAAAATTCTTCATCCTTTATTTTTTTTTTTTGAGCCACTAAATTTATGGTATTTTTATTAATCAAAAAATAAATATTTATAAATTTGAATTTAATATAAATAAAAAATAATTATAAGACAGGTAAATCATTATCTATTTAATGTACATAATTGGTACCACACGTCCATTATATATGTTTTATATTACTCATTTGAGGTATTAAAATTTGCAAAAAATTATTCGATGACGAAATTATTTTGTTATGTGAGTATTATTGTCTTAAATAATAATTTAAATTGTTTAAATTTTCTTATCAAAGTTAACAAATTTACTATAAGATTAAAATATAAACAAATATAAATTATTAATTTAAATTTAATATAAATTATTGATAATTATAAGATTTGTAAAAGAATCATGTTATGGCAAATTTATTTTGTCATATAAGCATTATTGTCTTAAATAAGATTTTAATAAAAATTTAGAGCACAAATTATAAAGGCCTTCTAATATTTCCTAGCACTACTTCTTTGAAATATAAAATCCATGATGTCTTAGAATCAAAAAGTAAATAACATTGCTTGTTAAAACTTAAAGTACCTAGCCTAATAGATATAACTGTATTATATAGATATATAATTGGAGTTTCGTAAGAGTGAAAAAATTTATTAATAATAAATTAAATTGTTTATTTTTTTATAAGAATTTAAAAAATATTTAGTATGAGATTAACAACATATATAAATATAATTTTTTTAAATTTAAATTTAATATTAAATGATAATAATTATAAATTATAAATATGCAAATCAATAAATTCATATCGTATATATTTGGTATCCCTATGCAATTTGAATATTTGGTATTAACAGCTGAAATATCAATATTTATAAGAAAATTGCTCTATGAATAATTTCTTTTATCATATGAACATCATTATCTTAAATCAAATTCTAATAAGAACTTTGTAATATGAGTGTAAAAAAAATTCTAAAATTCCTCATTTCTAAAAACATAATAATTAAAGTATATCTAATTTAATAGATATAGTAGTAAGTTATAGATCAATAATTAGAGTGTTCTAAATTTTTTTTAAAAAATTAATAATAATATAAATTTTTAGCTTCTTATCAATGTTAATAAAAATTATTTATTATAAGATTAAAAATATATAAATAGAATTATTAATTTATATTTATGAATATATGAAAATAATAAGGCAGTTAAACCATTACTTAGGTACTGTATATGTTTGACATCTCTCGACTATGCATATGTTGGGTCTCATCCATTTGATATATCAACATTAGATTAAAAAAAAAATTCTTTGATTTGTTAATTTTGTCATGTAAGAATTAATTTTTTAAATAAGATTTTAATATAAACTTGTACCTAATTGTAAAGACCTTATAAAATTTCTCATCCTATGCTTTTTGACGCTGTTAGATCCATAGTTTATAAAGATTAAACATGATTAAAAAGATTAATAATAGTTAATAAAAATTATTTTTATAAGATCAAATATATAAATATAGTTTATTAATTTAAAGTTAATATAAATTGATAAAAATGATTAAGGTAGGTAAATTGTTTCGTGTAATGTATATGTTTGGCATATCTTGTGCCATAGGTTAGAGTTTATTGAATTATATAAAAAAATTTAAAAGTTTTTGTGACAGTAAGTTATTATTAAAACTTAATTACAAAAGTTTATTCAATATAAATACTTGATTAAAAACTATTAAATTATAGGAATCTAATTGACAATTAGACCAACTTTTAAGGACTTAAAAATTAATTAAACCTTAAAATAAGCTTAATTAGACAAATGTCATATAGTAATTGCAATAGAGAAAAAAGACAAATGCCATATGCCATTTATAGTGGAAGAACTTATATTAGATTATATAGAAGATTATAGATTAATTATTGATAACAAAAGCGGAAGATTAATAAAATAATTTTAATAAAAAATAGTAAGTATGGAAAGGGGACAATTTCCTATAATTTATTTTTTTTAATGGTTACATATGAATTAAAAAGAGTGATACTATAGGACCAGAAAGTTCAGATAATTAATGGTTTGATTATGTATTTTATTAAATTTTAAATTAAATAATAAATATAGTTATTATTTGACCAAAAGTTAACACAAATTTTTAATTTCTAATTCACAACTTCCATAAAACTTGAATTGTCTTAATTAATTTTCTAAGCGGATTGTCAGAAAATTTGTACATTTTTTTCATTTTCGGTTAAGGTGTGAATTTATATCTCTTTTATCTGTATTTTTTATTTTCTGTTTATTCACCATTATTAATTCTTTTTAGCTCAAGACAATTTTTACAGCAGCTTCTGGTCATTCTTTTCAACTCAAAGGAAAAACAATCATTCCTAGGCATTCGAGTATTACACTTCGACTTTAAAGTTTGCTCCTAAATCAATAGTTTATTCAGCTTTCTTTCTGTGAGATATTAATTTGCCATTTGTTGTATCGATATCCTTTTTCCCACTTATTCTCAATGTTGGAAGGCGATACTCACATTGAACAATTAAATTCATTTTGAGTTAGCAATTGTATGAAATGGACACTATCAGAAGCTATATAACCAAAATGCAGAGCTTAGATTTGAGGACGAAAGCTTGAGGATCTGCCGAATGAGAATATGATTACGCGGAAATCCATCTTAATTAGTTGCCAGATAGTTTGGGCAATTATATTCTGGTAATTTTTCTGGTTAAATAGTTTTGTTTTTTTAAAACTAAAATTCATATAAGAAGCAATTAAGAATTAACACCATGATAAATAAGGTAAGCTTAGATGTCGGCAAATACAATGAACCATACTCAAAAACAAAAATAGGCAAATAACTAAGGTCAAGAATTAAAAAGGACAAGATATGAACACCACTAAAGAGATCTTACCTTAAAAAGGTTAGGAACCTCCAACATATAAATCAATTTATATCAGAATTGAACACTTCCAGATTATAATAAATCAAATATTATCAGAATTGATAAATATTAATTAAGTTCAAATTTCAATAAAAAAACATAAACCAACGTGAACAGTTTGAATTTTAAACTGATATATAATCATTAAATAATATGAGATTTTTTGCACCAGTAACACCAAATGAATAAACTATTGAAGGATAAAGACTGAAAAAATTAGGAAATAAGAAAAAAATACCTGGTTTTTGACTAAGCTACCTTTGCTATATCAGAGAACTAAACGAAGGAATTTTGAAGTATAAAAATTTATAAAATAATCAACACTGGTTATAAGAAAATATGAAAATGTATGGATAGATATTTTCAGTACGTAAGAAGACAGACCCAAATTATATATATATATATCAAACAAAAAGCACTTGCGGGTATGCCATACAATAATTAGAACAAAAAAATACTGCTAATTAATAGAATTCATCATACTTAATCAGAATATGAAATAAGAGAAATACAAATGAGCTAAAATAGAACAATAGCAAAACAGTATAAAAAATTATTTTGAAATCAGATTGCGAATGATAATGCTAAGAAAAATAAAAAAAAATTAAACCAAAGAAAAAGAAAATCAAAGGAAGAATTATTTAGTATCACTCGTATTGCAGATGTGAAGATGCTTCAATAGATTAGTGGATTAGATTAATAGCTTAGCTACTTATCATTGGTTGGAAGGGTATATACATAAAGTATCCTTTGCATTATTGCATATTCCCTTGCCTGGTCATGGCTACAAAGGTGTCAGAGGAAGAAATTGCATCAACTTAGGGAATTTGTTCAATTAGAATATGATCATGCTTGTTTTTGTTGTTCACGAGCGCTTTATGAAATGTTGAACCGAAATCAAAACACTTATTAATTATAAGAATTTGCCATTATTTCAAAAGAAAAAAAAAACCTAAAATCAATGGAAGAGAAAACATGAACAGCCCTAAAATATTAACTAAATAAAAACGATTCAAAAAAAGGGGAAGCTTGAATGAACTTCCTATAGCCATTAAAAAAAAAAAAATCAAAACTTTAGTTAGCTAAAAAGAATATTTAAAAAAAATAAAAGAATAAAGTAGATTGAAGAATATCCTTCGAAAGAACACCAAACACTTTCGAAGAAGCAAAACCCTTTAATGTACATGGTAGAGACAGATATTAAACCTTGAAAGAAAGAAAAGATATTACTAACACAATTTTTTTTTTGAAAAAAAGAATTAGAACTTCAAAGAAAGTAGCAATAGAATGAAAAAGATCTTACCAATAAAGATCAAACCAAAATTACAGAGAAATCCCTTAGGCCACATTATGACAAAAAAGAATAAGCTCTTAGTACTGCAAAAAGGAGAAGAACAAATGATCAACTAAAGTTGCAATACAAAGAAAAAATATTACTGATAATAAAAAAAGATTAAACATTTAAATTCGGTGAAGAAAGATTAAAACCAAATGTATAAATATATCCTTTCGACCACACTAAAATGAGAAATTTAACCAAAGAAACTCAAGACGGCAACAAACAGTGCATGATTCCACTACTGGCACGTATCTGATGAAATATATTAGAAGATGGGAGAAATAGTGTATCTAGTATATATATTTCAATTTAAA
Organism: Pterocarpus santalinus; assembly: GCA_031439595.1. Classification (NCBI taxonomy): domain Eukaryota; kingdom Viridiplantae; phylum Streptophyta; class Magnoliopsida; order Fabales; family Fabaceae; genus Pterocarpus; species Pterocarpus santalinus. The sequence continues at coordinate 59,811,460 of CM062530.1, forward strand.
TTAAAAGAAAAGGAAAGTCTGTGTGAGATATACATGAAATTTGAAATAAATTTGGAAAATGTATTTAAATTAAAGGAAAAGAAAAATCTGAGTTATACAAAGAATCCGAAATAATTTTTTAAAAAAGGGAAACGTAAAAGTGGGAGTTGAGCAAATGCATTGTAATATTATTGACAGATCATATAATTTCAAATCCATTTTGATTTGTCATAAATGATTTAAAATAAAAGGTTTCCTATAATTATGACATTTCAAATTTTACAATTTACCTAAAATAATTATGAAGTTTTAAAATTAAAACGTAAATAATTTAAATGCATTTTATTTTGCCTAAAATAATTTTAAATTTTACTCATGATACTTTTCAATTTGACCCTTGAATTATGACATGACATTTAGGAGTGGCAAAAACCAATAATGAGAAGCCATTTCAACCTGGCATTTTGGAGGGAAATAGAATGTCTAAAAATGTGCCACATATGCATTTCTAAATTTGCAGAAACCCTCTTTTAATATATATAATAGATAGATGTATAGTAATCTTAAAAATTTAAGGAAAAAATTCATAATTTATAGTCTTGTATACAAACACACACACACAAAAAGTTCAAGATTTATAATATCTTCATATATTTATAAATATTAAACTATTAATTTTCATGATTTTCTATACCCCTTCCAAAAAAGTTGAGCATTCATGATGTATATTGTGTGTCAATACTTGCTATTTCTAAGCCCCTTCAAAAAATATACGGGGTGCACATAATTTGTATTGACATCTTCAAAACAATTTCTAAATGTAATATTTTAGTAAATTAGTCATGTATAAGTACAAGTGTAACAAAAAAAAGATAACTAAAGTGACTATATATGTAAAGATTAACTTCATCCCTATCCACTATTGCTGTTATTTCTTTCATTGACGAAGAGTACACTCTCAAACTCTAGTTCATCAATAGAAAGATTGGTAACTTTAAGAATTCCATGACCTTCATCAATTAGTGAAAATTCATATCCCCTAATATCCCATACCATTATTTCTCCTTTCTTGTATTGGGGAGTTTTTTCTTGAAATGAGACAAAGATTGGGCAAATACTTCTTGGCATGCTTGGGTTTCATCTTGTTCCTTTCAAGGGAATAGATAAAAAAAAGTAGGTACTCCAATTTCTTTCACAACAAGAAGATAAAGACGATTGCGCAAGTAGCTCAAGAACAATCGTTTGAAGAAAAGAAGGTGAATACCATGAATTAACCATCAAGATTTTGCATCAAACATACCTCTATCATTTAAAAGTCACAATCATCATACTTGATCTCTGTCATCCAAAAAATTAGGAAACTCGAGGCTCACTTTCTGCTATCTTCTACATTAGAAAAGTATCTCTTCAAGCATTTCACCCTCTCATGAGTGAGCTCCACATCTTGATAGATAGGAACTCTTCAAGAGCCTTGTCTTAGCTATTATTGGCTATAGTACCTATATAATTATTAAGAAAAAGTATTATAAATCATTCAATCATCTCTAGTTGCAAAGAGAAAACATTATAAATTTGAGAAATCACCTTGGGTTCAATAAATGTGCTAAACAAAAAAAAATTATAGTATTTTTTATGCAACACTAAATTAATATTGAGTGGCAACATTGTAAAAGGCTGATAGCTCATGTCCATCTTTTTTTTCATAGTGGCATATGGCCTTTTTCACCTTCTCAATCATTTGAATCTCACATCTGATACACCAAATGCAGAGTAGATGTACTCAAATTAATGTTTCTGGTGAGAACATCATAGATTGGATTAGTAAAAGAAAGGATGCAATCAATATTTTGCCACTAGCAATTTCTCAAAATATTTTTTATTAACAAATTCAGTCTTCTTAACGTCATCTTCTTTGTAAGAAGACTGCTTTCATTTATCACCATCCCATTTGAGTCCATGTTTTAAATGGCTAAATCTCTTAATGATTACAATGGTTGAGGAGGATCATGTAGGAGCAACATTAAACAATTTCAATGTTACATATTCATTTACAATGGATAATCTCACTTGATGAATCACAGAGAAGTTTTCTTTTAAAGGAAAAAAATAAAAGAAGCATCTTGAATAATTTGTGTGATTCAAGAACATTCTAGATAAATAAGATTGTTCTTCTACTTGTTGTTAGCCGCGCAAATGTTTTTCAAGGCAAAATTAGGAGTATGGAGAATTCAACCTCAATCAATAAACTAGTTGCCTTACAAATTGATGTATTATCTACCAAAACTTGCACCACATTGCACTAGCTATAACATAATTGAGATTTAGTAACATTCAAATGTTACTAAGTTATAAAAAAGTGTTTTTGAAACTCTTTAGTGATATAGCCTATAAGCAACACTTGGAAAAATATTACTAAAGAATTTTAACAACACCTTTTTATATTTTTAGTGACATTTTTAGATGTAACTTAATAAATGTTTAAAAACCAAATATGTAGTAGTGTTTGAAAGACCAACTTCCAAAATCACTTCTCTGATCTTTTTAGCGATAAAATCTTTGTTTTTGATCTCATCTAGACAATCTATGACATTTAAAAGCATAGGTCGACTTTTAGTCACAACTATATATATCAATAAGAGGAAAAAGACAAATAGTATGAATAGAAAATTAGTAAATGTGTGTGAACAGTTCCATTAGTCTAACACCTCTTTCTAACATGCCAGACATTTGCTTTTTTTTTTTTTTTCAATTTTAAGTTTTATCTAATTTCCGATCACACAATGACACTTGAATTCATGCGAGTTTTTGCAAAATAAATTTTAAATTATATAGCATTCCTCAAATTAAGAAGAGACCTCCATTGTGGTCATTCCACCAATTACTTAAAATGCTCATTCCTTCTACCATATATTTTTTTATTGGCTCTAACTTCCTCTTCACATACTCTCTTTCTTTTTCAAGAAAAGTTGTCCTTAGCTTATCGTAACTTGGAGAAACATAACCATCAATATAATTATTACCAACAAAAGAGATAGATTTGATAAAACAAGGATTCTTTGCTAGATGAAAAAGCAATCCAGAAGAGTAAAACATTTTAGTAATCTCTAAATCTAGAGTTTCTCTTGTTTGCATGTTAAAGGCACTCTGTAAAGTTCTTATGGCCCTTCTTTTTTTTTTTTTTTTGAATAAAGACTACTTATACTTACTTCTTAGCTATATATGGGGGCAAAAGACGAATAGATTTTACCTTCATACTGTCTACAATAATATAGCTCCACTATTTATTTTTTAAATTCTTGAAGCTTTGAGCATGTAATACTCCCACAAACTAAAATTTCCTTCCCTAAAATTTGCAATAAGGGTGCTCTTACCCTCTTCTAGGAGCCTCTATATGAGATATGACAATACTTGCGCTCAAACTCAAAGTTTCACCACCTTCAAGTTTATTTGTCTATTATGAATTTCCATAGAGGCTTTTCTAATTTTTTTTTCCAACATCACTAGAACTATACCTTTTTAGTAGTTTCCTTCAATAATTTCATAAGAAAAATTAATTTCTATTTAAACTAGATTTTGAGATGAAGTAAAAGAACAACAAATGGTAGAGCCAGATTGCAGTTTGCAAACAAAACATAGAGGTATTGGGAACCAATGTAGGAAACCAAGCAAATAATGAAAGAAAGGAACCAAGAAAGGAATCAATATGTGCCCATACCTCCTCAAATAAGCAAACAAATTGCAAATGAAAGTTATGGGAGAATGGGTGATTGGAGGTCAGAAACAGAGTGACAGTGGCAGGGCAACAATGGCAAACCAACAATAGTGGACTACTAGTAATAGGAACCAATGGTCGTTGCCACGAAAAGCAGTAATGATAGAAGTGAAAGAAAAAAAAAAGTGTTAGGGTAGTAGCAATAGACCGCCAATAGTCCAACACTAATGTTTAGCAATGGGTACCATCAACGATGGTCACGAAGGATCACTGATGGTTGCCATGAAGGAGCAGTGATAGTTTTGAAAGAAGAAAAGGAGTTAGGACATGGTTTGAAGCTGAGAAGAAATAATATTGAGCACCCTTTCTCACTTTTTCACATGTTTGATTTTTTGTGCCTAAAGTTGGGTTTAGTTGGACTTCTCAATTTTTAAGTTGGTCTATTAAACAAATAATAAAGTAAGAGATGTGTTTGAGTCATGTACATGATGTGTCTAAGACGTATCCATTACATGTATGAGCCATGTTCGAAACATGCCCAAATAAACAAAATTACTTTTTTATTCAAACATGTACGAACACACATCTGACATATGTCATACAAGTGTCCATTGAGTATCTGTGTCCAACGTGTGTCAGACATAAGAATACGCCACTAAATTGATGCATTGGTAATTCATAGACTACATTCCTAATGTTATATTAATCTAATTGCGGCTTTTTTTTATCACAATGGTGCATTTTCATGAGTTATTTACAAATATATTGCAACTTTTAAAAAATTTACCGAACTAGTGTAAGTTGTATTTATCAAGAACGACTTACATTAGGGCTTGGACTTGAAATATGGTACATACATAAGTCATCACCACTATACATGATTTGCATTATAAACAAATTTTTAAATAAAAGTCACACTTTATGGTGACAACTTTGATCTTTTTACTTTTATTTTCATTTTTCATGTAAGTCGTACTTATAAAGAACGACTTTGCTTATATCATTATTTTTTTTATTGGAAGTCATACACTTCATATACGACTTTGGTTTGTGTTTTTTTTTCCTTCATGTTTTTTTTTTTTTTTTACTTAGAACTTGAATCTAATAAAATTTATTAATACCCATGAAGATTACAAGACAACAACTACTATATCTACTTCTTTGCATTTTCAACGGTTTTTTTTTTTATTTTATTTTTTTAACTTGGGTTCCATGCTTACTTCATATCATCTTATTCATTAGCTATTGTAGTTACTCAATATGAAAGTTGTTTATTACAAATGTTAATTACATTATTTTATTATGGATATTTACCTTTACTGATAAGGGTGTTTATTATCGAACCAAATTGAAATTTATTGCAAAATCGAATCGAAAAAATTAAAAACCAATTTAAAAATGAAAATTTTGGTTTTTTTTTTGTCTAAAAAAACTGATTAGTTCGGCTCGATTTTCGATCCCAAAAATTTAAAACTGAACCAAAATGAATGTGTATCGTACATATACCCATATATTTTCATATTTGCCCCTACTTATACAAATGTTCTCAAAAATACCCTCACTAACACTAGTCACTTATTCTATCTCACTCACATAGTGTCACTCACACTTTCACAAGTCCCGAGTCTCACCCTCACTCTCGGCCACTCTCACTCTGTCACTCACTTTCTCAAATCTCAAGTTGCGTGAAACCCTAATTTCCTCATTCCATCTCTTTTGACTCTCTCCTCACTCTCAATTTCTCATCCTCGTCTACACCACAGCCATTGCACAACCACAACCACATCCCCATCCTCAGCCATTATACATGTCGTCCTCCCCTTCATATTCACGTCATCTAGATCCACGCTATCAGAGCCTCATCAATCAGTCACTAGCTCGCCACTATCGCGCTGCAACTCTGCCTCTACATGCCAGGGTTTTTTCTCTTCTACCTCTGCGTGTCACCGTGCCAATCTTCTTCCTCCTCTGCCTCCGTGTGAAGCGCTGTGAGGAAAATGTCTGAGGTTGTTATGGCTTCTTTCTTTAATTTTTCCCCCTTTTGAGTTCAAAGTTGTTTTGCTTAGTTGAGAATCGCACCCCTGTCATGGATCGCACTGTCCTCTACTAGAAACTATCGTGAGAACTTGACTTGCGCTGTTGTCCCTGTGCCTCTATCTTCAGTCTTCCTTTTTGCGATTGCATAACTGAACCTGAACATGTCTTAGGTACGGGTTTTTCATGGTTTGGGTCTTTGGGGTTGGAAGGGTTTGAGGTTTCTTTCTTTTGTTATGACTTTTTTTTTCCTTGAATGGCTAAGATGATTTCTAGTTCTGACTTTGAGATGAAAGGATTAAGGAAGATTTATTTGTATTTTCGTTTCTGGTTTTTTTTTTTGGCTTTTATTATTGTTGCTTTGATTCGAGTTGTTGTTGATTCATGGGGTTTCTAAGTCTGCGTGATTGTATTTTGGATTGTTTATGTGAGACCAATTGATCTTCTATATTTCTATTTGGTTGGTTTATGTGAACCTATTTTGAGATTTTTGTGTATGCATTTTCAAAATAGAAAATAGGGGTAAATTATAATCAATTTATGAGTTGTTTTTGTATCGGAAACAAGGATCAAAAGAGGGGTATAAGAAAATCAAGAACTGACCGAACCAAACCGAATTTGATTCGTTTCGGTTTGTCCCTAAACAAGAAACTGATTGGTTGATGTTTTACATCAACCGATTAGTTCGGTTCGGTTGATTTTTCATCCAAAACCAACCATGAACACTCGTATTTATTGATATGAATTTTTTTTCTCGTCTTAAAATTCATAGATGTCATCTTATGACCCTACTTATAGTTCATTTGTAGCTGATATTGGTAATAGTTATGAGTTTCATGATCCTTACAAGCGTATAAGTCCCTGTAGCTTCAGTGTTAGAGTGAGCAATTACACAATAGAAGAAGACTATGATACAGAGAATGTGACCCTAGCTGTAAGAGATAATATAAGTGAATTTAGTGAAGAGAAAGAAGCTGATGATAATAATGATGCAGACATGGTGGAACCTAATAATATAATTTATGCTACTCCATCCTTCTTTTTATCTAATACTAATTCGTAGGCAATGCATGTTCCTGAATTTCCTGATGATTATGGAATACCTTAAATAAGAGTATGTCCTACAACATGACATATTTTAGTTGTTGCTATTATTTAAAAAAAAAAAAAACTTTAGACTAGTTTTGTACAATACATGGATAGATCTAAAAAATATAATGACACTTAACAGTTTGTATTAGTACTATCAATTCTCTATTTTTAGTTTCTAGGTTGTTCATCAAAAAATTAAGGTTACGTTAATTAATGAGAAAATGTTGAATTCCATTGGATTCAATTTCTAAGTGTATATATATAAAAGCAAAGTCATACGTGAAGTGAACGATTTCACTTCAACATAAGTCGTTCTCATAAATACGATTTACACTAATTTGGTAATTTTTTTTAAAAATTGCACTATATTGGTAAATAACTCATGTAAATGCACTATTGTGATTAAAAAAAAAACCCTATTTGCATTTCCTATGTAACAAAAGACACATTATTTATACCAACTGATACAGATATTAAATATTTTATTTATAAGTTTAATTAATATACACTGATAATATAAAAATATTTTACATTATTATCCAATTGCATATTAGTGTTTATAAAACTTTTAAGATAGTGAGTAGTTATGTCAAATGTTTTTACGGGCAATATATGATTTGATGTCAGTGTAAAATTTTTACACTGACAGTGCATACAATTAAATCCTTTATTTAAAATGCTGAAGTTCAAATTTTATAAAAATTGTATGAGGTACAATCAATTTCTTATATAGATTCTAGATGGTGAAAAATAAATATGGATTTGCGTAAAACGAATCTTGATTAAAATACATGGATGTACTCCTGGGAATTCTATGGTCCTTATGTTAGATTTGTTTAGAACTATGGGAATCACTTCATCTTGCGTTCAAGACCTGTTTCGATGCTTAAAAGTTAAAAATATTAAACTTCCTCATCCTGTACATATTCCAAAAGAATAATCTTTTCCTTTTATAGGGTTTATGTATTCCCTAATGGCCACTGTCTGACGGAGCAAATCAAATAGGGTATGTTATCCAGTTGTCCAATGGAACTCTTCAAAACTTTATATAAATGTTCGATTCGATTCTCATTTGATGGGACAATTGATTTTCAGATTTTTAAGACTCCATATCATAGTCATATTGTACGAATATGAATGCCTATCACCCTCCCAAAATGTGAATATATTCCAGTTAATTGGAAAAGCACATTTTGTACTTAGCGATACAGCTAGCAACCTAGGTTCCAAAAGCGATGCACATCAATTGATGCATTGTTTCCGTTTGGAATAATAATACGGGCAGAAATGCGTAATTTATAGAAGTGATACATATCCGAGTCTCTTTCAAACAGAAAATTTAAATTGATGTGTCTTTATTCTCTTTAATCTTAAGACGATGACAAAGACTGGAAATTTACCTTTTTTACAAAAATTTAAAGTTTAATTTCCATCAATATATTCACAGATTCACCATACAAGAGGAAAAAACAATAAAAGAAGTGTATTTTCATATATTTAAACACAAAACTATAAAAGATATTGCGTTTTTAACACATTCCAGTTGAAGCCACAAATCATAAATGGGAAAGAGAAAAAGAAAAAGGCGTGGATATAAAAGGCTCAGATGGGTTCCACAGGCTTGTCAGCTTCTGAGATGAACAGCATATCATGTGCAGTTGATATATTAACCAGAATGCTCAACTATTCGGGTATTTCATTGGTCTCCAAACCAACACTAGCTATCCACTGAGAATACAAGATTTTATGTGAAAATAGGATAAAAAAAATAGTGCAGGCTATAGAGTCATAACAACTTACAAACGGCAGGGAAAGAAAATTCAATAATCAATGGCACTCGGGAAGTGTCCCAAATTATGAAAATTCCTTGCATGTCAGAAGATATTTGTTGATGCCCTGATTGTCGTTGTGTTCATGATTACAGCACTATAAATTGATCATTGGAGGTCACGAATTGGCATCCACAAATCAGATAAGCAAGAACAAATTCATAGAATTCCGAACGAGGGACAAAGTACAACATATACAATGGGTATATCTGTTGCCAATTACTTTATCCCTGAGTGCACATGTGGTGTGTTTTTTCTTCATCTCTTGCAAGTACATAAAGCTACTTAATCAAAGACGTTAGAGCATACCAGAATCGATATATTAGTAGTTGTATAATTTTATGGATGAAAATGGCACCCCATATTATGCATTATTTAATTTTCATTGGAATTAGTGGAAAAAAAAAAAACTCATGATGATTGTATAACTTAAGTTTTGATAAATTAAACATTATTTCATTGGTGTTGCAAACCCGATATGGGATATTAAATATTCCTGTAGTTTAATGAAAATAAAGATATACTATGATAAGTATGCTTAATTACATGATAAATAGATATTCATGATCTAATTATTACTATCTAACCTAGGTTGTATGAGGTGGGACGGGAGTCCAAGAATTCGGGAAAATTTAAACCAATGGATTAAATAAAAATTCATAATAGCAGGGTGGATATTATATGTTGACCTAAAATTTTAAGGCAATAAATCTATGTGTCCTCTATATTATATACTCTTTATTTAGTCAATTTTTAATCAATATGTGTGACTTTATCATTTATACTTGAAATTTCAATATTCTCCCCCCTAAGTGTATCACTTGGTGGGAAGGGAGTCTATGCATCGAGAGAGAAATAAACCAATGGACTAAATGAGGATTCACAATAGAGGGTCAAACGTCATATCCTAACTAAAAACCTTAAGATAATGAGTTTATAATTCCTCTATATTATATATTCTCTACTTAGTCTATTATTAACTAATATAAGATTTTACCATTTACACTTAAAATTTCAACAGTATGGTTGGTAAATGTAAGGTATAGGATATGGCAAAATTTTAATAAACTTTGTACAAGAGAATATATTATACAAGAACATAAAGTATAAAATAATTAAATTATAAAGTAAAACACTTTGATAATACTCTAACTATAAATTTCAACAAAATTCTATAGAACATATCAACTAAAATGACCTAATTGACCAGCTTGTTACATTTAGTCAATTTCGAATACTACTTTGGATTCGCACAAGCAGCTTCACATCGGAAAGACATTTCTACTCAACAAACCGTGACTCAATTAATAGAATAAAATACTTTTAATCTTATCATAAAAGTTCTCTAAGGTACCATGATAGTAGTCCATTCAATCTAAAGCTAGATAGGATGGGAATGCATCGATGTGATTTAATCAAATTTGACGGAAATGCATGACCCACACAAATATATTTCTTTTGAAAAATATTATGTGTACATATGAGATATGAAATATCATGTTAATTCACATTTCATCCACAATCTCACTTGAACTGGATCCACATTCTATACAATAGGAGATAGAATATTAGTAGATACGATGTCCCACACCCCATATACACATAACATAACTCATTCTTTCCAACTACTCAGTTCAAGTCATGCAATTTTTTATTATAATAATTAGTCAATTATCTCTTTCCCTTTCCACTAATTAAACAATCTCTTTGTCGAAATGACATAAAAAAGAAAGAGACTGTGGGAATTCAGGCGTGCGTAGCTTCGTGTTGTTTTCCAACATTCATTTGTACTCTAAATTCTAAATTCTGTGTCAAATGTTTTAACATCCAATGGCTGGCTTGTGAAAGCTAATTAATTGAGTCACCACAAAATGAGACACAGTCTGGCACTACCATTATAGAAAGCAACATTGCATGTGAATCAAGACCGAAAGTTAATGGATCCGATTCCCGTCAACTCTAAAGCCCATGCCTCAGTATTAGCTAGTAGGCATAGACAATAAACAATTGAAACAAAAGCCCATTATTATAATATATAGAAATGCTATTTGAGTTATATATATATATATATATATAAAACATGAATGTAGGTGAATATTATATTAAAATATATGTGTGTTAAGATAAGATAAATATATTACATATTCGTGTGACAGGTAATATTGTATTCAGTGTCAAAAAATAAAGTGCAAATAATATATCTCATTCTATATATATTCTATTTCATTCTATGCATATTCTGTTTCTTTCTGTATTATAAAGATAGACCATTTTTCAGTCGAAGAGAAAAGATAGATAGCCCATTGTTTTGCAAAGCACGAAAGAAAAGCGAAGTTAATTTATCTGTATGCCATTATAGTAGCAGGTAAACTCTAGAGGTTCTTTTTTTTTTTTACATTTATACTCAGGTCAGGCTATCATGTTGGATCTAGGTATAGAACTCCACTCGCTCCAAGAATGCATAAAACACACGTATATAAGCAGCCACCTTACCCTTGTTAATTAATTAAGTCCGTTAAGCTTCCTAAACATTGGCTAAGCTTAGAAAAATTAATTTTTCAAAAAAAAAGAGAGAGAGAGAGAAAACAAAAGGAAAAATGACAAATGGATAGATAATCTGGGATGCTTAATGGTTGTAGAAATTATGAGAAATTCTTAGCTCTTGAAGCGAAGAAATTTCTTGCTTTGATTTATTTTTTATTTACCACATCGATGAATTATTGCTAGTTAAAGATAAGGCCGTTAAAATAGGTCAAATTTGTTATACTAACCTGTTTATCTACCAAAAATAGGTGAATTAGATTTAAAAAATAACAACTTATATAAATTAGCCCACTTTTAGCTCGACTCGTTTAACTCGCAGGTTAAACGGACTAGCCCATGTATTTACCCATTTTTTTTTAGTAAATTTGTATAAATCTAGGATATAATAATATGATTTAGTAACCAAATTTAGGATATTATTATTTTTTAATAAAAATAAGAATTTTTGTCTTTTTTAAATCAAAATAATTTTTTAATCAAAATAATTTTTTAAAACATGAAAGTAAATAATAATAATAATAAATGGATTGGCCCATTTAAAATCGCGGAATGGTCTTAAACGGGCTGAGCTGCTAAAATTTAACCCACGGCTCATTTAGTCCATTTATTTCGTGGGACTAAATGGGTCAAACCTAAATAGATTGGCTCGGCCTATTTAATAGCCCTAATTAAGGAAACAATGATGACTCACATTTACTAGTGTGACAAATAGTGTACGAATTAGAACAAAAGAAATCTCTTGCTCTAAGAGCATCTAAAATTTTTTTAAAAAGTATACCTTAGACTCATCGAAAAGGAGATTATTTCTGTGTTTGTGTGGTTAGGATATGATCCCGTGACAAATTCATATCCTAATATATGTAACTCATCCAATCTTCACCTTCTTGGAATAATGTGTTTTCGGAGGTGACTAACAGTTGACACCAAATCAATTTTATATATGTTAATTAGCATTCTGTCTACATAAATAACAAGATCATATAATAGTATGTAAAAATGCGGCTGATATAAACAGTTCAATGTAAGTGTAAGTAAAACTCAACTATTATTTTTTAACGAGTTAAAATTTGATACACACTATAATGTATATTATTTTGTATTGTTAATTAATTATATATTATTTTTTGTATAATTTTAAAGATATTTATTATATAAAAATTAAATATTTTAATAAAGTAATAATATATTATTAAATAATAATATAAAAATTACACTGTCAATCTATCAAATTTAAATATTTTATGTATGCAAATAATGATTAAAGAATAAAATTATGGGAAAACTCTTTTGAGTATCACGTGATATTATATGCTTTAAATGCATACATACTAAACACGGATGTACGTAACAAAAGCACTAATACACGCCTCTCAAATCGTTCGAATTATATCCACACAGGATTTTAAAATGAAATGATGCTTATACGCAAGAGACTATTAGTGAATCTCGTTGCTGAGGGTTTTTTCTTTTTAGGTACGATAACAGCAATAAAATTTGAATTTAAAATCTTATACAAACTGTCTAAATTTCTCACCAATAAACTAATCATAATGGCTTCTGAGGGAGTGTTGATTTATAGAGCAGCAGCATCATCACTTCTGTGGCAAACATTTTCCGAAATCTCTCGATGCATGTCTCGTACTTGATCACGAGCTGAGACATGTTAATTGATTCTTTTTATTAAATTACTGCCGGTGGGGTGTCAATTTTTATTGCACACACGCTCGATAACTCCCTTTACCGGCATGCCTTTTACTTTTTGGTTTTTTCCTGGGGGTATGATAATAATTAATGCTGTTGCCTATGTCATAATTGAAAACAAAACATAGCAAAAGAGTGTTAAAAAGATATTAATATAGCATTATAAGTCAATTATATGTGTCTTCAGATTCGTTTTGCTTAATTTTTCAATCGGTATTTGTCTTTTTGGGGTGGGAAGGAGATAGTGGATTGCAGTTTTCACTATCTTCTAGTAACTTCAATATCACTCGTGTCTGTATGTAAAAACATAATGATAGTTTAATTTTGTTAACTAGCGAAATTAAATGTACTAAATTTGAAACATTTTCCTTTGCAAATAGGCTCTGCATTATATGTAATGTGTGCTAGCGTGCTACATCCTCACTTTCAAGTACATTGAATTTTCGGTTAACAGGCGTAACCTTTAAGAGGCCTTGGAGACATTAAAGTTCAACATCACGTATTATATGATGTTGACAAATCAAGTCTGAGCATTGATACAAACATTGCACATACCTATGTATGGATGAGAAGTGCTACACAGCCAAATAAAATATAACCAGAATATTTTACAGAATTCATGGTAGTGGTGGGATAATATGAAATAGTGAAACCCATAAAAAATTAATAACAATGTCACATTATTCTATTCAAAAGAGTATTGTCTAGTATTTTCTTTTATAGATATTTTGTATAGCTCTATTCAAATACTGACATATATATATATTGTGAGATCAAATGTCTATGCACTAGGTAAACTATAAATTGAATATCGCTAAATGTAAATAGATATCAAATTCTACCTTTAGTAAAGTGTATATGATGTCACACAATTCGATAGCCGCACTGTTTCTTCTCGGAAAATCTATAAGTCATATTATATGAAAAATTACACAAATTCATTTAAAAATACAACTAGACACAAGCAGATCATCACGTCATTGATCTACCAAAAACATTTAGAATATGTATCAATACTGTCTTCAGTTACTTGTAAAAGGACTGGGCCGGGTGACAGTAACTTACAAAGATTTCACAATAGTAGGGGAAAAAAAGGACAAAATAACGTGAATGGGATAGGCATTTTATTAGGAATTTCATTATTTGAACATCAAATGAAGATATTAAAAGGAGATACTTAAAATAAGATAAAAGTAAAAGAAAAAATAAATTTTACATTGATATATATCTATGAGGAGGAATTTGTTGACACTGATATAACACTTGATATATTGACATCTTTAATAACATTTTATAGAATATAATTTTTATAACACTTAGTACAAAAAAAAAATATTTCTCCTTTAATTATATTGCATCTCCAAAAATATAATCAACGGCCGCCTCGGATTCATGCACCCACTAGCGATGGCTATGTTGTGTTGTGTCATTTTTGGTCCCTCTTGTTGGCTGCCGCTGCCTTATCCATATACTAGCGTGTCCATCGTTCCAGAATGAGTTCATCGGTCAATTTTGTCTTTTCATTGTAGTTAGTTATGCAATTTTATTTTGTTCTTGTTGCTATATGATCACTTTCAATTTCTTTTGTTTGAAGTTTTTCTGGTCACGAAATAATACTAATAATAAAATGAAATGGCCAGATTAAGCATGCTCATGTACATGTATCTATCTCAAGCAATGATCAATAATAAGGATGATGATATTTTTTGTGTGCTTTTAATCGGATAATTATCAAGCCATTACTTACCGCGCTCTTGTCTTGATGGTATCATTATATATAAATGAGATAAATGATTATTTTAATTCTTAAAAGATATATATAACATCATATTTGTTCTTATAAATTTTTTAACATAATAACTTTATGAAAATTAATTTGTGACATCATTTTATATAGTCCTTCCGTTATTTGATGTTACCAGAAATTAAGAAATAGGAAAACTCATCCATTCCATCATTTTATTCAATTAATGGAAGAATTAAAATGATATGATATTTTAACTTTTAAAGATTTATTTGATATTAAATAACTTTTAAAAATTAATATAATATCATATTTTAATTTTTAGGAATCCATTTGATATCACATTTTTTTCAAAAATTAATTAAATTAATACTATATATATTTTTTAAGGACCAAAATAAATATTTAATCTATAAATAATATTACATAATTGAGCTATAGGGAGTTTCATTTAAAACTGATCATGGTTAAGGTCATTTCATCTATTCATACCTATAAGTGTTTTTTCATTTTGGATCTGGAGAGGTAGACTATTATTTTTTGGTTGGGGAAGAAAGCGAAGTTTTTTTATTTTTTTTGGGATATAGTCACTAAATTGACTCAACATCTTCGTCCATATAATTTGATTTTGATATCTCTATTTATGGGTTAATAACTGAGGTTTCATGATGATAATTTATTGAGACAAAGATTGATGCTAATGCCACTAATGCTGTAATGCGCATGCATGTACGTTCATGCTACTTATTGGCAAGAGAAATGTAAATGCTACTCCAACTTGTGCTGTGTGGCAATGTAAGATAAAATAATAATTTACGTATAAAAAGATCACATATAACTATATGATTAGATTTTTCCAACATATTTTTAAATAACATAATTATTAGGTGAATCCTAATTTTGCTGATTTAAAGAATATATCAGTTGAGAAGAGAGGATAATTGATTTTCGAATCATGATGTCTGAAGTTCAGCTTTATATCTACCCTTTATAGGATGTATACTAATGATAGACTAGGTACATCCTTTTCATCATAGTTTCATTAATGTGTCCATGCTTGCTAACAATAAAAAGGACAAGAGAGTTATAGATCTCCTCTAGAAAAAGTTAAAAAGAAAAAGGAAAGAAAGAACTTAATGTATAAACGTAACCCCCCTCCCAAAAAAAAAAAACCCCAATGGTACCATAATTTGTATATATTCATTTAGAGATACTACTTAATATCGATAGATTATAGTTTAAATAAATATAAATTTTAATTATATAAATATAGAATTGATATTTTATTTTTACTAGTAGTATAAATATATTCTTAATTAATTTTATATCACTTACACAATTGAAATATACATTTATTTATAATGAGTATTAGTATGTTTGATTTTTGTTTGTGACATCAAAACTATAGTTTAGACCAAAACTTCAAGAGAGTATATGAGGTTTTAAATGAAAACCAATCATACAATAGTACCTATACATTATCTAAAATAATATTTCTCGTAAAGATAACCCAGGTGAGAAAGAAAAAGAGTTGCGCGTGTATGAGGAAAGGTGACAGCCACCTGTGGATGTGGGGTTGGGTCAATTTTTCTGAAGAAACTAAGAGAGGGCGAACAGCCACCCAAGTAGGGTCCCATGCCCTACCATAAACGAAGATGACTCAAACCCTTAACGAAGATCATGGCCAGTGGCCACAATATCTCATGACAAAAGATGGTAGGGGTCCATCGGTATGTGCACATACATGCTCCACGAGTTCCTGTTCTGTCTTTTAGAACACTGAGATTAAACTTCGCTTCCCATTATTTTTCTGTTCTTTCTTTCCTTTTCCTGAGATTAAAGTTTCCCTCCCACCCAGCTTATTTTATTTCTATATTCCTCTCAAGTGGCACTTCTCATTTGGTGGAAGCATCCTTCTCTCTTTAGTTCTAAAAACTTTAATGATTTCTTCAATATTTGTATTAATTATTGAAAAATTTTTAAGTACTTCTATGGCAAGAAAAAAGCTATATGCTCTGTTTAAGCAAGTAGGAATGAACTAATAATAAAGAGCTTGCCTAATTTATATGGGATTATAAATTTAAATTCCAATACTCTTAATGTACAAAAAGAAAAAGTTGCACTCTTATTCATTTAGAACTCAATATCTTAGTTAATGCAGTAAAAATGGAAAACAATAATAATTTACAATAAGCGAAGTACTAAGTTTATATCGATCGAAGCGCAATTTTTTTTTGCTCTAAAAATACTATTTAAGAATTTTTCTTTTATTATTTTAGGCTTGAATTTATCATTGTTAGAGTTCCACATAATTTGAGGATGATATAAATAGTTTTTATAAATATTTGGACAATTCTCTTTCTATGAGCTAATTTTTTGAGTTGAATTAAGTCTATTCAATTTTTAAAATAGTATCAAAGTTAGTCCTATAATTATTATTGGACCACTTATAGATATATAGTCCTACAAATTTCACGTTCCAAATGTCTAGTCCTAGGCATAAAGGAGGTATGTTAGAGTCCGACATCACTTAAAAATATGATGTAAATAGTTTTTTATAAGCATTTAGATAATCCTTTCCTCATGAATTAGCTTTTGAAATTGAGTTAGGTCTACTCAATTGTTAAGAACCAGCATGGATATCCACAAAAATTCACGAGCTGAAATAAAAGTAGCATTTTTGTTCCACAAGCACTTCATTAGCGATAAGAAAGAATAATAAAAACTTACCAAAAAAGAAAGAATAATAAAACCTCAGACATGTTTCATTTGCTTGGAAAAGGTGAAAATATGACATCTTACTTGTAAATTTTAAACTTCAAGATTGGCTGCACACAGCACCCCCATGTGTTAAATCGTTAAAATTTTCATGTCAGGGTGGAAGAGACCGTGTATGGTTTGTATGATTGAGGAATACTCGTTACTTTAGCAGCAATTATTTTATCAGTTCATAATATATTCAATTTTAACATGATGTTATAAATTTAAGAGTAAAATTTCATTTTAATTTATCTTTTGGAATTTATACCTATAAGTAATTTAATTCCTTATAGATTTCATATTGACACTTTAAAATTTAAATTTCTATATTTTATTCCCTTTATCCAAATAATAAATTAAAAGTAATTGATGGATATAGTAAATTTAGGAAAAAGAACACATCTAAAGATTTTATAAAGTAAGAATGTATTCATGTATAAATCATTTAATCTAATATTACTTTCTTATTTTAGATACAAACATACTTTAAAGGAACATTATTATCTTTAAATTTAATAAAGGCTATAATATTAAAGATTTAAATTAACAAAATTGATTTATGAAGAATTGAATTAGTAACTTATATATCTATAAGAAACTAAATGAAATTTTCTTCTAATTGTAATATATTAATACTCGTTTATCCTTGTGCCTTGATTCATATTCTTACCAAATTAGTATAATTTTTTGGTTTCCTAAAAGAAAAATATTATTTACATATTATAAAATTAGATATTTTATAGACATAATAGATAGAGAAAAACATAATTTTTTTATATTTTTTTCTCAACATCAATCACCATAAAAAATTGTGTCATTCTCATTCTATTAAATGGATATAGGATGTCCACTTTTAGATGTCTATTTTTAGATGTTCAACTATCACATCTCTTCCTAAAATATCCTCACAACCACTACTCACTTCTTCTCATTAAACCAATATACCACTCATACATTATATTAGAATTTTTCGGGAACAAGGGAATTTGGAATCATCATAGCATTTTTCTTTTCTTAATAATTATTCATTTTTCTTCCAACATTGTTAGGCGCTCCTTGAAGTTGAAGGCCTATAAATTGCACCTCCCAGCACCGCACTCCTCACATCCTATACTCACTCTCAGTCACCTAACATAAAGTGAGACAGAAAAGAAAGAAGCAAATGGAGAACTTTCCAGTTGTTGACATGGCGAAGCTTAACACCGAAGAGAGAGGAGCAGCCATGGAGAAGATCAAAGATGCCTGTGAGAACTGGGGTTTCTTTGAGGTACAAACTACAAAATGACAAATTTTCTCTTACATACATGTTTTGTGCCGAAAGGGTTTTTTGCTAATGTTACTTTTTGTTTTTGTGGGTTTCCTTTGTTTTTCCTTGTTCTCAAGTTGGTGAGCCATCCCATATCCACTGAGTTGATGGACACCGTGGAGAGGCTGACAAAAGAGCACTACAAGAAGTGTATGGATCCAAGGTTCAAAGAAATGGTGGCCAACAAAGGCCTTGAGTCTGCTCAGTCTGAAATCAATGACTTGGACTGGGAAAGCACCTTCTATCTGCGCCATCTTCCTGTCTCTAATATTTCAGAGATCCCTGATCTTGATGAAGATTACAGGTCATGCTCACTCTTGTTTAAAAAGCACCAACAAAAGCTCTTAATATTTGTTAAAGCAAGTATTTGCCAGAAATGTTTTCATCCATAAAAATCTAAAACCTTATATATTTAAATAAAGTTGTTGGACCATAGTAACAAAAATATGAACAGTTAGATTTATATTTAGCAAGAAATTTTTTGTCATATTTGTGCATATTGTCTTTATTTTGGGTTCAAGAAGATCTGTCTCACACAAAGACACGCTTGTATTGTTTGTTAATTTCAGGAAGGCAATGAAGGAGTTTGCACAGGAATTGGAGAAACTGGCTGAGCTGCTTCTTGACTTGCTGTGTGAGAATCTTGGGCTGGAGAAAGGGTACCTGAAGAAGGTGTTCTATGGGTCCAAGGGCCCAAACTTTGGCACCAAAGTCAGCAACTACCCTCCTTGTCCCAAGCCTGACCTCTTCAAGGGCCTCAGAGCCCACACAGATGCTGGTGGCATCATCCTACTCTTCCAAGATGACAAGGTCAGTGGACTGCAGCTTCTCAAGGATGACCAGTGGATTGATGTCCCACCCATGCGCCACTCCATTGTCATCAACCTTGGAGACCAACTTGAGGTATATATAATGTTTATATATCACTTGTCAGGTTCCACCATACCAAAATCTCTCTATGTTCTGAGGATAAAATATATATATGGAGAAAGTTTTAGGTAGAGAGTGCCTGTGAGATCACCTTTTAGGTATTTTATTCAACGATTAATGTGTGTGAATGCATATTTAGAAATTGATGCATATTTTTTGTTGTAAGTCACATAATCCTGCACATGTTTAGTTCAATATCGATTAGAGTGCCGAATCAATCCACAATATGTTGCAATCAAAGATGACACACTCGATAAACATTGGTGCATTATTAACTTTCTTCAATAATTTATATAACAGTTTGGTGTTTTCCGGTTATTATAATAGGTCATAACCAATGGGAAGTACAAAAGTGTCATGCACCGAGTAATTGCTCAAACAGATGGTACCAGAATGTCCTTAGCATCATTCTACAACCCAGGCAATGATGCTGTCATCTCTCCAGCACCAGCCTTGGTGAAGGAAAACGAGACAAGCCAAGTCTACCCAAAGTTTGTCTTTGATGATTACATGAAGCTTTATGTTGGTCTCAAGTTCCAGGCTAAAGAACCAAGGTTTGAAGCTATGAAGGCCATGGAGTCCAACGTTACTTTGGGTCCCATAGCAACTGTCTGAACAACCTGAGCATGTGGAAGCGTTTAGATATATTGTGTGTGTTTCTGTTGATAACCTAAGGCTGCTAAGTTTAATTACTGATTAGTGTTTGGTTAATCGGCATCGTTTTATTGGTGCTGAAGGTTATGCATGCGTAGTACAAACCTCATAGTTCAAAATAAAGTAATAGCTCGATCTTATAGTTGTGAGTGTGATCAGTGATGTCGTCTGTGGTGGTTGTGATGCTGTGATGCACTCTTTTACATAGTAATCGCCCAGTTTACAAGGTGCTGTGTCTCATGATTCCTCTTTGGCTTATTATGCTTTGTAATAATAATAAACATCTTGTCATGCAATATGAGAGAGAGAGAGAGAGAGAGAGAGATAACAATTAAAATTTAAAAGAATAATCAATAATATCATTTGGACATAAAAATTGACACCCATAAAATAAAATTAAACAAAAAAAGACAACATTACTGAATTAAAAAACACTCGACACAAAGAAAAAAGGGAACGAATAAATTGTAATCCAAGTGATGCTTAATTTGATTTATATGTTCAAGGGATTATTAACTTTGGATCAAGGGTTCAATCCTCCCTTCTCCGTTCCTTTCTTTTTTCTTCTTGGTTCCATTAATTAAGAGTTTTCTAGAAAAAAAAAAGAAAAAGACGCAATTACCTAGTAGAAAGGTGAAGGCAAAAGACAGTTAAAGTTGCAAAATGCCCTAGTGGCTTCGGCGACTCCTAATCTATCTCCTCCCCCCCGCCCCCCTTTTCTACGAAGTGGGGACAAGTTCAGAGAAGGAACTGAACTAAATGGAAATACCAACAGTGAATAGGATTTGCTCTTGATTTTGTTTCTTTTCATGAAATAGGATGGTTGAAATTCATGCCATCCAATTCCTTCTTTACTCGTTGGGAGAATTGTTGGTGTGATAACTTTCCACAAGTATTGCTTATTTGGGTCAATTAAACTTCAATATTATATCCACAAAACAAGTATGTATACCGTAAATGACAACGACCCTATATTATCATACCTTGTTCCATGTAGAGTGATTTTGATTTTGCATTAGTGATGTAAAGGCAAAACATTTATCATTATTGGCAGCTTTTCCCGTACCAATTTCAGTTAGGCCAGAAACGTGTAATTCAATTGGCATTAGTCTCAATCGTGATGATGTTATAAACCTTCAATTATTAATTAGGTCATCGATTCTTATATAATTAGTGCTTGTACCTTTTAATATTAAAAAAAAATGAAAACTTGAATGCATGTTGGCCAATCCATCTGCCATCCCAATATCTCATAGCAATTTACCTCTTTTTTTTTATAAAAAAAAGTTGACATGCTTTGACAGAGGAGGTACAAGTCCTTCTGAATGGTAATTCTTGTAAATTCCAAGTTCCCATTTGAGGAAGCAGAGGCATCTAATAACAAAGATATTTTAAACTACTACTGGATGGCAACCGAACTAGAATTTTAATCATATTACGAATCTAAAGTTGCTTAAAAAGCAGCATTCTTGGATTTGAAAATCAACACTAAATTAATGGCTACCAGCAGCATCAGGAAAAGAACTGGGAAAAAGTAGATCAGTATAGGTGATAAGGGAACTGACTCAAGATTCTCTAGTTTTGTTAATTATTTAATTCGATTTATAAAACATGTATGGGGAATTTCAACAAGTCATAAAGCTAAATTGGGACCACAAGTACCACTCCGTGACCAAAACCGTCTTCTTGTTCCCGGCCAAACCGCCAAACTCGCTAAAATTACTCATAATCTAGTTGGATAGGTTGACATAGAAGAGATGCATGCAAGTTTATGAGCCAGAAAAAGCTAGTCATGAACATGTTATATAATAGGGAAAAGAAAGAACGTAGTCCACAGTGTGAATAGGATATCATGATATGTGTTGATTTCATCAGCTAATGTTAATGTCTATCAGCAACACAGATTTTCCTTCTATTATATATAGAAGGAAAATCTAGTTTATTGACATAGAAGTGATGCATGCAAGTTTATGAGCCAGAAAAAGCTAGTCATGAACATGTTATATAATAAGGGAAAAGAAAGAACGTAGTCCACAGTGTGAATAGGATATCATATGTGTTGATTTCATCAGCTAATGTTAATGTCTATATATATATATATATATATATATATATATATATATAAACTGCATTTAAGTTTGTGTTGTATAACATTAATAATGCATTCGCTTTACAAATCTCCTTGAAAATTGCAGTTTCTCAGGAAATAAGACAACATACGCATTCCCATTCAGAGAGAGCAGCAAATGTTGTGAGCTTTTTCAGTCAAAGGCAATCTAGCAAGGGATTCAAATCCTCGATGAAAGTGACTAGGCAAGTTAAAAGCAACCGCGGCCATAGACTACTGGACAACATAATCATATGCTCCTCTAACTCGGATTTTTTTTCCAGTGCAAGATTCTGTTCATCAGGCCCAACCACGCAAAGATCGTCTAAATAGGAAACAAACTCACAAGGCGCTGAAAATTATTTTGAAACTTTGTTAGTTTTCTTCCTTTCTTCCTTTTTTTTTCCGAGTGTAAGCACGAGGAAAAACTATACTTGAACAGATTTCCTTAATGTTGCAAAAATGGAATGAGGAAATAAATCGTTGAGACTGAATTAGATTTACTCGTTTAAATTGGTTAGTATAATTGGATATCACACAAACTAAATAATCTACTTACCTCAAAATATTCTTTTGGATAAACTTTGTGATGATTACAAACATAATGCATGATGACTTTGATATGTGCACTTATCTTTATCAAAAGCATGTACGCAAAATTTAATATTCCATCGAGAAAAACTCATAAGACATAAAAGATTACAAAATGAAGATAACAAGGAATAGAAAATTGTTGAAGGAGAATGAAGCTTCAAAAAAGAATCCAAATGAATTTTCAAGACCTAGAGACCAGAGGAGAGGAGTTCAATTAGAAATTTAGAATGAAATAGAAGCATCAAATGACCACCAGGATATGAATACAAGGAAAAATGGTGGAATGCAAGGTAAATTGGTAATTTTAACTCTTCCTAGCTTGCTTTTCTCCAGTCTTTGTTCCTGGTGACTGCTATAATTACAGCAGTTTTTTTTTTTTTTTGGTGGAAGAGAGAGAAGAGGGGGACGGGTTGGTGGGTCTCTAACCCTTGGAGCTCAAACACGCTCCTTGAACCCGGGTGCACTTACACAGAGGCAATCAGAATTGCCATCTCGTCCAAGCCTCCAAGTGCACAGCAGTTATTTAAACATGCAACTCTGCTAGTAAGTGGCTAGAGAAATTTCTTTTTTAACTCCTTTGGCCTTGAAATGGAAAGGAGTAACAAAATCAACCAATCCACTCATGTTAAATTTGCATAAATTGCTAAATGGGTATTCTCTGGACAAGATGCCACATGATAAAACGAAAGGATGGAGTTCAAACTTATGGTAGTAAAAATCCTATTCAGCCATCTCTGAATTTAAATGGGGAAAAGAAGAATCGTCTCTAAACTTCTCGTCATTACGGAAGCATTCCATATTTCCACGAAAGGAAGCAGCAGCTGTCTAATATGCGCCATTATTTCTATTTCCTTGAGCATGAGAATGACAACGGGTGGTGCTTCAAACAAGAGATGTCAAACAATTCTATGAACCTCTGGTCTGACACTCGGGCCTTGGCAGCTGCAAACCTTTGATACTCATCAAAAACAGATGATAGACACCATCTCTGCAATCTTCTTAAGCATCCCACAAGACAACCAGTGCGGTGCTGTTCGATGCATAAACTAAAAACCTTAGGTTTGGAGGTTAATAACTCAAAATATCAGTAACAAGAAAAATGAAAAGACAAAGTGACTACCTTCCCTCGTTTACAATGAATTAGCAAGGGGTGGTTCCTAACATCTGGTGCAAGAAAAACACATCATCTAGGTTAATATATCTCTGAACAGGCTCTGCTAATATTGTAATATAAGTTTAAGAGTATGTAGTACCGAGGAGTACGTTCAAAGCTGCTCGAATTGTATCCTCTGGGATGTTGACAAAGGGTTCCTGCCCACAACATGTGTAATCAATGTGCAGATTATAGTATTTTAGACATCAGTTAAACACATAATATATTGTCGATCATTTTCTAATTAAGGTAGATAGCCCGATGCATCCCCAGGGATAAGCCTAACACCCTTAGGAAAATGTCACCGATTGAAAAACATTGTCAAAGTGAGTTCAGTATGGGAGGCAGCTTCAAATTTTTAAATAAAGGATTTGGACGCAGGTAAGAACATAAGGATCTGCACTGGACAGGGGAAGCTGCAAGAATGGAAACTACCTTGGAGTAGCAACCTTTTTTTTGTCATAATGATGGCACAAAAGTAGAACTTTTAACCTCGCAAACTACTCAAACCTCTTACCACTATCCTATATCTAGAGGCTCTCTTGGAGTAGCACCTAAAAGTGCCACTACTCACATGCTGTCAAGACTTGAAGCAAGCAGTGCAATCAATTTTTGATGTTGTGTAAGCTAAGGTAATCTATTTTCAAAGACAATTCCTCTGCCATATTATTTGAAACAAGCACTACCACTACATCATAATGATCAAATTCACATTAGGGGCAGGCACAACTTAAACCCATCGGAACAGAGCCCTAGATTATCTTCTAAAGATACTATTACGCATTTTGTTTTAGTATGGAGTAGATTATAGAGCGAATATGGATGTCATCGTTACCAAGTGGAGGTGAATTTGTATAATACAACTGAAAGAGCTTGCCTACATGGCTACACTAATGTCAGATGTAGGCCGGGTATATACGAAAGTGAAGTCAACTGCCAAGACATACGAGGCATTGACTGAATGTCACGAGAAAACACCGCCTCACTCTAAATAAATGGTCATGTCAAACCCTAAACCCTATGTCATGTATGGATTAGCTTATTTAAGGGTAAATAATTACTTTATTTTCAAAAGCATCGCAGAGAGCCTTTTGGCTATAACTGGTTTCAAATACAAAGTAATCTTAATCCAAACACACACTCGTCCCGCATATATTGCAGTGTGCATGCTCATACATCACAATTAGAGTTAGTTTTCCCAAACGCTCATGAAAATGATCCTATCACCAGAAACTTCAACTCCACATCCGTTATGCTATTTCAGCAGAGAAAAAGCAATTCTGACATGCCTAGATCTTATTCCACATATTCAAAACTTTACTTAAATTAACTGTTGAACAGTATCCAGCACTGCAGCAAGCAACAGATCAAAACAGTAACATAGACGAAAATCTGATTGGAAAATTACAATACTAAGGTAAAATAATTGTACTATTTCAAAGGCATCATGCAACATGCTGAAATCAACTAACTATATTAATAAAAAAATACGAAACCTTACAGCCATCGATCCCGAATTGGAAAAGCCTAATTCCGTGAGCTTTGAGAAACTCTGAATTGGGTTCGGGATAGGGTTCGGGGCACAAACATCTGCACGAAATCAGAAATTCCCGAATACACCACTCAGAATTCACTCATCAGACAGATATCTATTACCTATGCAAAGTTCAAAGAACAGAACGGGAACTTACATAACGGAACGGAGGTGAAGCGATTTCAGGAACCCGAAGTTGGCGGAATCAGGAAAACCGGACCGGAAAATGCCGTTGTCGACCATCGCGAAGTTCAGCGGAGGCACCAGCACCTCGTCGGCGGCGGCGCCGTCATCTTCACCGGCAGCGAAGGATCCTGAAGGTGTCGTGTCGCCGTTGGAGCTGTCAAGTGTCATGGTTTTGGCGCCAAAAACCAAAAATCGATCAACAGTGAACAGAGGTAGCGAGAAAAATGTTGAAGACCGATTCAATGGAATATACAGCCACGCCTGCTTCTATAATAGAGAGAGAGAGAGAGAGAGAGGATCTTTGATAAGTTGCTTTGGAGTGAGGAACAGAGTAAAGGGGAAAAGCAGAGGAATATGCTTATGCTGACCGCTGAGACGGGCAAAGTTTGAAAGCCTCAAATAATAGTTGGTTTTTTTTTCCCGCTATTTTTCATTCAGATAATAGTTTTATGATATTATTACGTAAACAAATATTTATAACTAGAAAAAGAACTTAATTTTTAAATATTATCAGTATAAAAAAATTTTAAATAGGATTTAATCATTTATTATGATATTAACAAAATTATTTAATTTAATTACCCACAACTTTAAATAGAAATATGTAACTGAATAACAGTGAAATTTTTTTATATTAATAATATATTAAAATTAATTTCTAAAAAATAAATTATTGTTAAACTTATCAATAATAAAAAATTTAAATTTGACTCTTTTAGACCATGAGATGTACTTTAAAAAATAAAATATACAATTTCAATTGTTGATTATCCTTACTTGACTCATTTTTTGGCATATGGATTCTAGTAACATATATTATCAAAATATGAAAAAATATATATATTTACAGGAGTATAGAGTTTTTAAAAGAATCAACTAATGTGCCAGATAGATTCCATTAGCCAATAGTATTGGCAAAAAATAGAACCCGCCAATACTATTGGTTGGTTCTTTTTTTTCAAATTATTAAAGGACAGTTCTTGGCTCCGTGTGTGTATGTTCTTGTTGTGTGTGAGAGAGAGAGAGAAGCGAGGAGAGAGGAGAAAAAAAGGAAAAAGAGATAAAAATGAGAAGATATGAGAGAGAAAATTTCCATGTTTTAGTAAATATTTAAAAATTTTCACATATTAATAATGGATTATAATCATCTAAAATAAAAATATTTATAAAGTGAAAAAGTGAGGGATTAATTATTATTGAATCAATAATTTTTATTATAAGTGGGACCTATTAAGTGATCCAAGAGTGATTAACTCTTTACTTTATTGTTTTATAAGTCCCTTCACTTTAGAGAATTCAAATCTATTAATAATTATATCATTCAACTTCCATAAAAAGATTGACTATTCTTGCTGGCAAGAAAATTCACAAGACACCTTAAAATATTCTATGCATTTTAGAGGAGGCAATAAAAACATTTTGTATTTTTTTCTCTTCTTCCAATGCTATCAGAATTGCATTATTCATTTACTAGTGTCTTGTACCCGTATGACGCATGGAATAAAAGATAAAAACATATTAAATTAAATTAATTAAAAAATAATTTAGCAAGAGATTATGTAATAAAAATCAAAATATTTGATTTTAAACAAATAGAAACTTTTAATAAATTAAAAATATGAAATAGTATATAATACAAACAATGCATGTAAATAATAGAAAATATTGATGGTGACTACAACAAAGCATATTTTATGTGTGATATTGCATTGAAATTTGATACTTATTTGAGAAGCTGCATTTAAATAAACAAAAATATTAATAATAATGAAATAATTGATTTAAGAATATAATAAAAAATAGTGTAAGAAACTCAAACTGAAAAATAGAATGATATAATTTAAATGAGTCACTTGTATTTTAAATTTTTTGAAAGACAATTTCTTGGCAAAGTAAATTTTTTATTGTGTTTCACATATTAAACTTGACTTTTAAGGATTATTAGGATGACAATAAGTATTCATTGAGGTGAAAATATGTCCACCACCCGCATCCTAGTTACTTGCTGTCTCCCATCTTACTTTAGAAATTTACCTCCCACTCCCATCACGGGTTTTCATTTCCCGCTCTCTATGTAATTTTGAATTCCCATGGATATCCATAATTTAAGCAAAATATTTAGAAAAGTCCAAAAGAAAAAAAAAATCCTAAAAAATACTTTTTTAAACCTGAATAAAGCATAACAAATATCCATAATCTATTATGGATATATCTAAATTAATTTTTAGGAAAATTATTTTGAAAGAATTATTTTCAAAGGAATTACTTTTAAAATAATTTATTTGTATTTGGTTTGAGTATATCAAAAGTAAGTTTAAGAGAATAATTATTATTTGAATAAAATAAAGTAAAATTACTTTTGACTATTAATATGAGAGTAATAGTAAGATTCCTTCTCAATAAACCTATTCCTATAATAAAAAATAATTTCTATAATACTTCTTTTAAAAGACCTTCTGAAATTCCAAAAGTAAGTATAAGAAAAGAAAACTATAACTCAAACACACTCAATCAGTATGTATTTTCATTCTTATGTTAATAGTAGGCTTTCTGGAGCCTTAAAAGACAATCAAAACAGGCTCTATAACATTATTACCGTCACACAATTAAAATTACAAATAAAAATACCAAATAAAAAAATTAAAAACGAAAATAGAAGATGCAAATCCAATAAAAGATAATTAAGAATATCATGAAAATACATAATGAAAGTCCCATATTATGAATTAAAAAAGAAATTAGAAGTTAATAAATTAGATTTTCAACTAAAAATATTTAATAACTACCAAAAAAAAAGTGACTTACGTTTAAAATTCATATTTATTTAGTTAGCATTATTTTATATACATCTATTTACAAAATGTAGACATAACTGAGTATCAGAAAATTTAGATATCATTTCATTCCTTTGGATACCGAACAATATGGGTTTCGCCTAATTGCAGGGATGCCCAACAATTTAGGTTCTGTGGAAACCCATAAAGCAGTAGTTATACTTGTAGAATTAGACAATATTTTTTATAGGATAGATTTTATAAATATTAAAATTGTGAAATCAGATTAAACATTTCTATACAACTATAAAATGTGTTATATAGAGACAGAGACATGATTGCCGAGACTCTTGATTACTTGTGGATTTGTACAAAATATGTTCACACATATAGGAGCCCAAGAACACATACATACAATATACACCCAAGTTATACAAAATACAAAATCTATATACAGTTGAATACATACTTTAGTACATGATCCAACATACAACCAATTCACGTATCTACATAAATATTTACATTAACAAATTGCTAGCTCCATAGTCACACTTCAACATGTCATCCACATTTTTGCCCTACTCCAAATACTACCGCAATGTTGAGTCTCGAAGGAAAAGAGCGGAATAGCAGTTGTGCATCACCCTCATACCGTGCTAAACCATCATAATCGCTTTAATCTTTACCTATGTTGCACTGATACGGCACTACCCCTTCTATTCCGGCATCCAGGACGTGTCATGTCCGATATTGACACTGACACGGTTGAATCCGTCCCCATGTCGTTTTTCCTTTCTGTTTTATAAACCATAGTCAGGACTGCAAAAGGACGGCAGAGACATATTGGAAGATGGAAGTGATACGGCGGAGACACATAACTACGTTCTTTCTACCCAACCTTTGCCGCCTCTGCTAGTTTCAAGCTCACCTCTAGACTAGAACTCTTCATCGCTACTCTAGCGTGACTCTTCGCATAACACAGTTGAAACTTTCAACTGTACGTGGCATGTACTTTTCAAAGTTTCCACTGGTAAAATCATCAGCATGTACTTTTAAACTATCAGGTAAGGTGGGAAAGACTGGAAGCATGTACCTTTCAACTCAAAGTTTCGAACTGATAAAATTTTTGGGAAGAGACTGGAGGGGCGGGTGTTTCTACTGGGTAAGTGTTTTGTGGGTTTTGGAGAAGAAGGACGTCATTAACGGAACTTTAGGAAAAGATGGGAGGGGGTGGGTATTTTCCAGTGGGTAATAATATTGGTATGTGGGTTTGGCCTTTTGGGGGAGGAAAAATGTGATTTTTTTTTTTTCATAAAAAGAAGAGAAAAATATTTCTGAGAGATGTCATTTTATAATTCAAGAATAAATTTTTCTTCATGAAATATATTTACGTTTGTATATTTTACTCATTGAGGATTATAAGATTCAATAATATATATATATATATATATATATATATATATATATATATATATATATATATATAAGACGTATCCCCGCAACATACAATTTCAAAATTTTTCCGTGTCTCCGTATCAGTGTTGGATTGTATCAAGATTATATTATATGTTGGTGCTTCATAGATCTTTACCATATCTACTCCTCATGGTTTATATTAACCCAAACCCAACGTTTACCGATCATATTCTGACAATACATCATAGTTCCTTCTTTTTTACAATATTTACATTATACAATCTTATTGATTGAAGACCACAAAAGTGAATTTTTCAGGCAGATGCAGAAATACAATGATCATATTTGGGCATCAGGTATTTCCCAGAGAAAAGCCAGTTTTCCACATATTTCTTGTTTTATGCAGAGGGAAAATGATAGACTTGGAAAAAAGAAAATCTGAAAGCCATATGACCATTAAAATGCATAATCCAAGCAAATATCAGCTTCGCATGTCAATCGTACTACATAAAGCCCAAGTGCACTCTTGCATTGGATTTATGACCAACTCATTACTGTGAATATGTTTCTTAATTCCAGCTACTGGCTTATAGTTGATCAAACCTACATAACTTGAGTAGGCAAAGGCAGAATAACAAATCCTAGCAATTAGTGATTTTTTTTTTCTTAAGTAAAGTTCCTTTTAAAGTCTCTGCAACTAATTTCTTTCATTCAGTAAAATTAAAAGTGATAGCATAAAAATACTAATGTTGTGAGGAGAAAAGATAAATATAGAAAGAAAAAAGTTAAAAGAAAAAAAAAGTTCAAATGTCTCATTAAGGAAGGTTGAACCGGGCATCATCCGCATAACATACTTACAGAGGACTAAAAGTAGGATGGCTTAGAGACAGTATGAGGTCCTTACAGGCACTTTCATGGGTACTGACCCCAACACCAACAATGATGATAGGTAAACCCTGCGATAATTGAATTCAACCAAAAATGGAACATATTAGCAATGATGCATGTGTATGATAGTAGGCATTGCAGATGATCTACCAAGATCTAATGTTTAAAATATAAAAACATCATCCATAAAAAATTAAGCCAGGGAAAAACAATGAGGAAGTAAAAATATAAATTTAAATTTATGCCAAACATCAAAGCTCGAACAAAATGTATCATTCTTTCTAAAGCAAAGAGTACCTCCTTTGTGTAGCTGGACATTTTCTATGAGTTGAGAATCTCGCACACCTCCGTATAAATCAGCAGGATTGGCCTCTGCTAAAAACAAAGAGTAATACTCAGCAATGTAGCACATTTATGATTACAAATTAGATACATCAAGTTCAGATCACATGTTTCCAGAGTAAACATAACAGATTATCAAGGTCAGGAAATAGGTAGATGTGTCAATGATGCTAACAAGGTTGAAAATTTGATTCCTTCACTTGAGCAATTGGATAACAAATTTAAAATATAAGCACATAGAACACCAATGTGTAGCAAGGGGAAATCAACTCCAATTACTAAACTATGTTCAAATGCCAAATAATAAAACGCATTTCCTTATGCTGCAAGCAAAATCTAGTTCTTTGATAAAATAAAATAACATAACAGACTTAACGCGTTAATTTATCACCTTGCGAGTTTTGAATAATATTTAATTGGCAGACCAAACACAAAAAATTTTAATTCCAAACCTCTCTTGGACTACCTTACTCTCCTACTTATTCCCTATTGATCCATTTGATTGAGACATAAGACAGTCAGCTATTCTTGAATGTATATAAAATCTATCTATAACAACATGAATATGCTGCATTTAATAGCATCTTTTTAATTCCCTCCCACTACTTTCAAACCTTCATGATTTTATTTCTATAACATGGGCAACTGTGGTTTTTGACTGAAGCAAATTCTACCAAGTCCATGCCCCCTCATCTCATGAGTTCATTTGCCAGAATAAACTTCATAGTATCTTACACAACTAAACAAATAACTTAAATTCCAATAATTGACTTCAGAATAGACCCCAGATTATATTACACTAAACAAAAAGTTAAATTCCAACATTGACACGAAAACTTCAATAAAAAAAAAGAAAAAGAAAAATCAAATAAAAAATTAAAATAAGAACCTAAATGATATCATGCAAACAAATGAGATTAGGACCATTAATGTGTTGAGGATGAAAATCTCATATATAAGGCTCTCCTGCAACTTTTTGTTGAGGCAAAGCGGGGAAATCTCCTTGATGGCCACCTCCCTGACGAATAATCGAGAATAACCTCACATCTATTTGTATGTTTAAGGGAAAATTTTACCAAAAAACAAAAGGGCAAAAACAGCACCGCAAAAACAACCCCCACAATAATGAAACAAAACATTAGGATTCATCACCTGTCTAGATGAGCCACCAAATTGATGAAAGCCTGCCATATAACTGCAAGAATCCATTAGCCGATTTGAAAAAATGATGAGATTTCCAGGTAAGATTCAAACATAATAGTTTCATTTCATTTCTATACCGTAGTCGTTCTAAAAAATGAAGGGACAGATAGAGAGATAAGTAGGTTACTGGTTCCCTTTCTGCTTCTCCTTTGTTGCTGCCCCGTAGCACCCTCTCCGATTGGCTCACTGGTTGCAATATTGAAAGTGGAGAGAAAGAGGGCTCATGTTATGTTAGGAACTTAGTTCCACTTTTTAAAATATAAAATAATCCCAAATGATATTGTAAAAAAAGTGTTTCTTTCTTTCATTTGCAAAACAAAACGGCTTGTCCCTTTCCTCTCACTAGAGTTTGCCGAAGGCCTGTCACCGGAATCAGATGGCAAGAATGGCACACCACAAAGCCAGATCTTGCCAAAGGTAAGGATTCAACTGAGCTTTATTCTGGATGGACCTCTAGTACAATGAGTTGTCCAACCCTTGTCAACTGGGGTAGTCATCAGCTATTCAAAGTTGTGGGGTAATCACAACCATGAGTCTGCATCACTATGCTCTAGTATCTCAGAAAAATTATACAGGTTGCAGAGCTGTATTGCTAGTTAAAGTTATGGGTGTTTCTTCTTTTTATCCCAAAAACCCAACACCGCTAGTAACCACCGCGACCCATCTTGTTCCGCCGCGAATCGTCGCGCATCTGTGTCGTCGATGTCCTCCTCCGAGCCAGACTGTCGAGCTCCAGCCGTTCCATCGACGGGCCACCGTGACCCAGCCGCATCTGCGACGCAAACCCATCTCGTCCCTAACACTCGTGCCGCCTCATGTTCGCCGTGCATCTTCGCTGGGGATCGACGTCGACAGTGGGATAGGGTCCTTCGCCACCGCGAACAAGCTCCGCAATGTGACGGTGGTGATGGTGACGACGAGCGTCGGCGCGCCGTATAGCGAGGCAGTGGCGCTGAGGGGTCTTGTGCTGCTGTAGCAGCGGCTATCGATGATCGACGGGGTGGTGGACTTCGTGCGGTACGGGCGCGCCGTGAACTGGTGGATTCCAATGACAATGGTGGAGTTTCTATTGTTTTATGTGGATAGATTGTTGAGCGGTGGAGGGTGCTTGTCATCGGAAAAGACTTTATTCGTAAAAAAAATGTATATAACACCTATTTAATAATCTTATTTTAAGACACATTCTATTATTTTTAAAGAAAATAAGTTACTCTTAAAGTTAAATGGGAATAATATAACATGCGCTGAGGAAGAGAGACTGAAAGGGGGATGTGATTTTAGGCTTGAGAATGGCTATCCCTGACAGAGAATTTGGAATGGGTGTAGGTTTAGGTTTCTGAAAATAGAGACTCTCGGTTTAGATAAAAAAAATTTTGAAAAGGAATAGAGAGATAAAGAGATGTATAGGAACTGAGCCTTTCGGTTTATTGTGAGAAATGGAATCAATGAAACTAGCCATATTTGTAAGTTGGTTCGTGAGGGTTAGTTAGAGTTTTGTCTTAAATGCATCTTGTAAACTAAGGAGCATAATGAATCTAGAGTGCATCTAGGGTGTAGGGATGATGCTGGCCATCCTTTTTAATTAAATTGTAATGGATGGTGGGGATTTGTTGGTAGCAACTTGTAAAACAGGTTGTGAAACTAAATGTTGTCGATTATCTTAGATGCTCCCCTTTCCTTTAGTCCTGCTACAGTGTTACCCCACCACCTCCTCCTTCTTCCCCGAATAGCGCATTGCCACCGACCCTACATCGACCGGCGCCATCAACAAGGGCTCCGTGACATTACCTGCGGTCACCTACTCCTCTCCCTCACCATTTACTACAAGACCCATGACCATGATCATTGCATTGAATAAGACAACATCTCTGGAGATTGTATGCCCAAAAATTTCCTTTGCCCTCTCCAGACAACCACATTTGGAATACATGTCATTCAAAGCCATGGCAAGAATTTTGTTTGATCCTATGGTGCCTTTATGTCCTGTAGATATCAAGTAATCATGAAACCAACCACCAAGATTTGAATCACCAATTTGAGTATAGGTTGAAAGCACACTAACCATTGTAATGTGGTTAGGCCTAGTGGTTTGTTCTTCAATCATCATGCAGAAAAGACCAAGACCCTCCACAAGGCACCCATTTTGAATGTATGCACTTATTATAGCATTCCAAAGAACCACGCCTCTTTTTCCTACTGCAGAAATTTGGCAAGCCATTCCCTACTCATCTCAATCTTTCCCCATTTACCAAACAAATAAACTAAGATAGTGTTAACTAAATCATGGCAAAGAGACCTGGACCATAAAAGGATAGATTCTAAAACCTGAGAAACCAACATTTTTCAAGATTTAAGTTCTACAAAATTTAGAAATCTGGGACTCTTTCTGCACTGCATCTGCATTGAAAAAATTTAGACACCACCATTCTCTTTGGTTCCATTCCCTTTCTGTTTCTTCGTCATTTTTGGTTACTGGGTTTCTTTTTCTTTTTTAATTTTTATTATAAAGTTCTCAACTTTAAACTTTGAAATTGAAGGGGATGACTTCAACTTAAAATTTAGAATGTTTTCTCAATTGGGTTTTCTTATTATGGCTAAAGCTTGTTGCCTTTAATTTGCTTATTGTTGGATGGTGAAAAGGATAAAGAGAACCAAGAATCATGTTTTGCATATGCAAAGAATCATCAACGCTATCTTTTGATGGAAAATAAGCAAGATGATGTTGTAATAATAATAATGTGAGTGTGTTGATGGATTTTGTCTCCATGGTGTTTGGAGAGGCGATTCAAGTGGATGGTTTTGGAAAAAACTTGAAATTGATTTCCTTAACAGTGGCAGTGGCGGTGGAGCCAGGGGTGGCGATGACCATGGCACCTTCGTTAGAGCTATTTGAAGATGGGCTTTAGGTTCAAATGATGAAGGAGTTTTCTGCAAGCTTCTTTTCAGATCTCCAGATCCACGTGTTTTACTAGGGAAAAAAGTTACCAGGAGAAGTTAAAAAAAAAAATTAAAATACAAAATTACCTGCTCTTGAATTATTAACCTTTATTTACCAGTTGCGGAACACCCTAAACACATGGAAGTATACGGTGCATCAAGCACCTTACTTTTTACGGGGCATGGCAGCACGCACCGCGAGCTAGTAGCAAAATTAATAAAAGAATTGCACGCATTTAGAAAAGAGGGAGGGGAGAGAAGAGTTAGGCAAGCCATGCAGAATACGGGGCTAAAATTAGTATTTTTGGCCAATAAAATAATTTGAAAAACTCTACTAAGAGTGTAAAGAAGTCTTTCCTTAATTAGTAATTTTTTAAATTACAATTAATATTAAAAGCACCGTAAGCTGACAAGTGGCAAAACTTTTCACTTAATGGTTTTGAATTATTATATTCTTCGATTTGATTTGATTATTGTATTCTTTGATTTCTAGTGTCCTTGTGTGTATTGCAGAGCTACTAGAGAATCATACATTTACAATCAAATTGGGAAAAGTAATGATATATGAACATGCAAAATGGAGATGCATTGCCAACTTTTTTTCCAGTTATCAATTTTTTAAATTAAAGTTCCTAATTTATTTGACTAAATTATCAATCAGTTATAGTATAGAATTATATGATATTTTATATACTGCAACTGATTAATAACTCAATCAAATAAATTGATAATTTTAATTTAAAAAATTGGTAACTAAAAAAAAAAAATGGTAATGCATCCATTCTACACATACAAATATCATTTTTCAATTGGGAAGAAGCAAAAGGATGAGCGTTGAGGAGAGTTTGTGATTGGATTTGACTTTGGCCGACGGACGTGCAGTGCTGGTGCATTGCTGTTAACACAATAGACACATACCAATCTCAGCGCAAAGTGCTGAGTTTTCCTCTTTGTTTTTTGAAGTAAATTGTCGCCAAGTTAATCCCCAAGTGACAATGACATTGCAAGCCAACTAATAGTGTGTTTGATTCTACTTTGTAAAATTAATTTTAGAAAGAATTAATTTTATAGAATTGATTTGAATATAATTAATTTTAAGATAAAATAATTTATATTTAATAATTCCTCTAAAAATGATTCTGACAAAAAATAAAAAATTTTCACTTCTTTTAAAATCAATTCTAATGAAAGTGGATAATCAAACATGATTAAAAACCTTCCAATTAATTATGAAGGTATAGAATTAATTTTGTTTGGGCTCCCAAAAATGCTATAAAGCTTTTGCAACCAATTGATTGACATGCAAAATATATTGATGTTCTACGTGAAGTGAGGAAAACGTCAAAACGATTGTGGGCGAAAGGAAATTGTCCTAGCAGTTTGCCTGCTTCATGATTTGTACTTTGATTCTCTTATACGGAAAACTGGCTTCGACACACACAACCATTGTTGCTCAAGGTTGTTACTTTTTGATGCTTCTGAAATAAGGCAAGTTTATTACTGTTTAAACTTATTAATCTATTTAAATTCCGACGCTTCAATACAACATATAGACTGTTGACAAACTAAAAAACCAACATATATGTTGGGAACAACATATATAATATAAATAAACTGAAAAATGAATGCTCGTACTTTCAGTTGCAGGTTTAGTTTGAGTCGTAATACACTTTGGTTGCAAGAAAAAGAAAAAGAAAAAGAAAAGAACAGTTTTGGGGAGGAGGGGTTTGAAAACAAATAAATACGCGCATTGCGGCTAAAGTTAGGTAAACCATGTGAGAAGAGCACTTTATTAACATTGTGCCCAGAAAAAAATACAGAAAATTCCTACATTTGAAAAAAATGCTTATACATTTGAGCATGGATATAAATAGGATCTACAATGTGTTTGTATGCATAAAAATTTCGACTATTTGCTGACTCTAATCATTATTCACTGTAGTATAACTTCTTTTCATGAAATGCATTATGTATTGTGCCATTTATCTTACTTCAGCTTGGCTGGACTTGAAGTAACGGATTTCTTTATACAATCTACTATTCCTTCACAATCTGCTTCTAGGGTACAGACTGAGTCATCCTCATCACCATCATCCTCTGCATATGAATGAGGTGACCGGAGGTTCCCATGGGTTTGACAGGCCTTCATTGTCTTACAATGTTCAGCTTCATCATCTCTAATATTTACAAATACGTCGTACAGGTTCTCTAGAGGGGAAATAAATATATTGTTAATCATCAATGTTAGATAATTCATGCATTAAAGAAGGCCCAGGCAACGGAGTATTTGGTTTGTTACTAAAACAATTATCCTAACCTGAAAGTACTAACAAAATGAATCAAGCAACGGGTTTTTTATTGGACCCCAACCCCACAGCGGCGATATTAAAATGGCTGTATCGGACACAACAAATACGGCATATTAATGAATGGTGGACAAGGTTTCAAGGCATACCTATCTTAGGTCTTCTTGAATTTGGAACTCTGGATGTTTGAAATTCATCTGAAGAAAATGACATGGAAATGTGAAATTCCAGTTTTTTCCTCCAGTAGACAACCATACGTCATAAAAGTAAAAGAACTTACCAAATAAATACAGATCACCTCCTGTATAATAATTCACAGCAACCTCAGGAGCTGGCATTTTTTTCAAATCCTCTGCAAATAAATTTTCTCAGACCAAGTTAGAGTTATTGAATCACAAGAGACAGTGGCACAACATAATAAAAGATTATGTGCAGGAAAGAGGAATTGTTTTGGGAACCTTCATCACATATAATAATAAATATATTATTCATGAAATAATCAATGTAAGATCATTTCTCTGCTTTCTTTTTTTTTTTTCCCCCTGTTCTTTTTGCTTTTATAAAAGACAAATTAAAGTCATTTTCAAAACAAGTCAATCCAAAGCAGATACTTAAAAATTTAAGTCTCAAAGTAAAGCCAGAATAAGCTCAGCTTGTCACTATTCAGCCATAATACAGCCTAACAGCTCATCTTATCTTTAATTAATTTTCACGTCAAGGAAATCATGGCTCATGAGCAAGATAAGTGTAATCTAATGGTGTTCTCGCCCTCACCTAATTATGAAAATATACAACCAGGGTTATAAACATATACAAGTCAAAATCTTAGTAACATATGAAAGGAACGAAAGAAGAAACCTCCACAATACCTCCTTGGGCCTTGATAAATTTGTCATAAGTTTCAAATGCATGACTCTCTACACATTCAGAAAAGTGATCTGCACCAGTGACAAACGGTATACATAAAATCAACAACTAAAGAACCAAATTTATCATGATAATCCAACCAACAAACAGAAAGATGTAGAAGGGATTACAATGAAACAAAAATCAACTACTTAATACTTACATGCCATTCTTGGGCTTATCGCATACATAAAAACAGTCATAATATAATAAAATATTGCAATATGTTGGGCGAGAAACCGGTCAAACCACCAAGCATTCCCCCCTAGTTCCTGCAATCAGAGGTCCAAGCTTATAGCATTATAAAACTTGCAAAAACTCCCCCCCCCCCCTCTGGGCGGGGCCGCAAGCAAAGGAAGTATATTTCAGTTACAAAACAACTTTCAGAAAATATTTTCTTAGATCTAGTGTAATAACAGTAAAAAAGAACATATTTTCCTGGTCAACTGGTACAACACATGGAATGAGGGGCTCGAACAAAATGTAAATACATTGTATCTGAAAACATTCATCAGGATTCAGGAAGCTATTTTCTACTGAAAACATTTTTCACTATCAAGTTATTTTCAACAAAAATAAATGGATGAAAAAATTGAGCTAGAATGGAGATATCCTCACTTGAATGTGTTAGTCAAGAAACTACTTTCTTTTGAAGACATTTTCCACTATCAAGATATTTTCCATAAAAACAAACGTGGATGTAGAGACATGGACATGATAGATGTACACTTATGGAACTTGAATCAATATCTTCAAGATGCCACATACCAGTGTACGACTAAATTTCCCTTAAAATACAGATTCAAAGTCAGTTATTTTAAGGGATTGCCCCAATATTCTCCTACATTCACTTAG
The DNA here is from genome assembly GCA_031439595.1 of Pterocarpus santalinus. Lineage (NCBI taxonomy): Eukaryota > Viridiplantae > Streptophyta > Magnoliopsida > Fabales > Fabaceae > Pterocarpus > Pterocarpus santalinus. The sequence continues at coordinate 59,850,946 of CM062530.1, forward strand.
GTCTAATCATTCAAGCCTCAAGCTTATTCATAATATTTTCAACTACTACCATAAAGGCAATAACCTACAACAATAAAGCCTTTTCCCACTATCTGAATCGGCTACACTAATCAGACAACGTCATTGCGTCTTATTAAAATCCATGTATATAGACGCCATTTCAACTACTGATCCATCAAAACTAAAAACAACTCATGGATAGATGACTACTGAGATTTTGCAGAATGACATCTTTCTAGGATTAACCAATAAGATATCAGTTGCATTAGATGAACAAAATTGCCAAAATTCTTACTTCCATGATGAGTAAATGATGCATTTCATTCCAGCTCTCAGCAAAATGCACTTTCAGATAGTCTGCCCGCCTCCACCAGCCAAAACTCTCATACATGTGGAGAACTGACATAAAGGCTGCCACAGATAATGGTAAATAAAAATTAATACTGAAAAGTTGCAATCCCAACACACAGTGACTCCCTATGTTTACAACTAAAATAAACACATAACTGACGATGATGCTAAATTGATGTAGTAATTTTAACTGAAGTACAGCTAAAGAATTGTAAGTTCCCTACAGTATGATGAATTTTATTAGAAAACTAAAAGCTAAACTACAGGCCTGTTTATGTGTTTTCTTTTAAAAAAATGCCTAATTATGTGTAGCAGCAAGGATTTCTGTTCATTAATTAGAGGTTAAGATTCCAAGCCCCAGAACAATTATTAAAAAATGTAGCACTTACCAAAGTAAGGAACCCTTGCAATAGTTTCAAGCACAAAAAACCTTGCATAATGCCTATCATGGTACAAAGTATCAAGTATCTTTATCACGGAATCCTGAAACCATCAGTGATGCTGAAAATAAGTAAATAGCAATAAAAAACAAAACGAGCTTCTAGTTCTTCTTTTTATGAAAAGCTATCCCTGAAAGCAGATCGGCCAATTTAAGATTACAGCCTCAATATGAGAGAATGACAAGTCAAATATAAAATTGGACGAAGTATGGAACCATGCCATGAAGCATCAATCAATTATATCTATGCTAATCGCTAGCTGAATCATCATACTCAAAATTCAGCTACTGAAAAATGTATGCCAATTTTGAAACGATCAACATCAATGTTGAACCAATTGCTAGGCAATAGCAATACTGTCCGCAACACAAAATCCTCTCCCATCTCACAATATGTGAAGGCAAAAAATGACCAATAATTAAGGAGACATAACACTATAACACAAAACAGCAAAAAGCCCACTCTGCTGGCCAATTTCAGTGTCAGAGACTGAAGTAGCAGATTTGAGCCAACGCGAACATAACGACATAAACAAAGAGAGATAATTGAATTACCGTGAGAAAGATATTGACTGATTGCTCAACCTTGATAACCAATTTCTCGAAGGAGGATGAACTAGTAGCCGAGTCCCCACTTCCATTACTCGCTTTACCGGCATCGAAAGGAGTCTTGGAAGGGAAGGACTCTTGCACGGTCACTTTTTCCTCGTTATCTTGCAAGAGAGTTGCGCGCACCCTACTCACACACACACACGGAAATCAAGCCCTTTTTACAATTCCCGCAAAAGATGGAAAAATTGAATGAGGATTACAAACCTGGGAAGTGATGAGCGAGTTTTGAGGGGATCATAATTATAGCGGAGGAGAGGGAATTGTGAGAAGGATGAAGAAGGTGGCGGGTTCTTGAAAGTGGTGGTGGATTTGAGAGGGGAGGTAGCAAAGACCGACGAAGAGAAACTCGCGGCCATGTTTGGAGTCTGAGATGTTATTAATGGAATTGGGATGGGAAAGTGCGAAAAGGCGGCACCCCCGGAGAAAACGACAACTTTAGTTTTAGTGAATGTAATAGGTGATGTTGTGTCCACGAAGATGGTTTCGTCGTTGGGTGATAGGTCGGCATTTAGTTTTACGGCAATTCCGGCGACTTGGATTGCATTGGATTGGATGGCCTGGCTTGACACACATTGGCAGCATATTCCGTCTCTTCATTCAGGTTAAGTAATAGAATCATAACCCAACAACATTATTATAGTCTAGTAAACTAATCGTGGAAGTCTACAAAACTACGCAAATAGACTCCTCGCCAATTTGAAAAGTTTCTCTCTCTCTTTTCTTTCGGTGCTGATTTTAAAAAATAATTTATGTTTAAATATATTTTTACTTTTAATTTTAGTCCATTTAAAGAATAAATTTTGATTTAAATTTAAATATTTATAAAAATATTTCGTGTACATTTTTATTATTATTTTATTTGATTTTTTTATTTCTGTACCAAAATAATATATTTATTTTAAATCTTTTAAAAATTACGATAATTTGATTTAAGTCTTTTAGAATATTAATTTGAGTTTCTTGAAATCAAATTATCATAATTTTTCAGAGAATAAAACTAAATATTTTTGAAAATGTTTGGATCTATATCAAAACAAAATTTTTATATGGACCAAAACCAAATATTTTTTAAAATCTTTGGACATAAACAAAAAAAAATTATAGGAGCAATACCAAAATTTATAACATTTATAAGAACTAAAAATATATTTAAATTAATAATTTAAATATCACACAAACTAGATTCAATTATATTATTCTACTAGTATTTTGCGCACATGCGATATTCGGGGTAAAATAAAAATCTTTTCAAGAGTAGTAATTATAAAAATTAATTTTATGAAATTAATAATTACAAAAATCGATGTATTTGATGCAAAAATGGAAAAATGATTAATAAAACTAAAATGGAAGAATATCAATTAGTTACATCTTTAATCAAAAAATAATAAAGAATAATACGAAAGATAATAATAAAAAGAATTTTTTATTTTTGACATTGCACTGAAAATTTGATCTTCATGTAAATAATGCATTGAAATATAAATTAATATTGACAATGATAAAATAATAATTTCAGTAAAACAAAGTAAAATAAATATAATACAAATTGAATTAGAAATTAGAAGATTAAATTTAAAAAGATTTAACTATGTTAGTTGATGGCAATCATCAGTACTAAAATAATATTTCACTAACTCTTATTAATTAAATACAAAATAACATTTACAAAATTCATTTTAAAAATTATCCACTTAATAAGACATGAAATTAAATTAGTAATCTATCTAAATAAAAAAATAATAAAGTAAAAGGCATAGCAACTACACAACAAATACACATATAAAAAGGGTATTTATAAGATGTTTATTTAATTATTTTAATCCAATTCTGTTTTTTCCTCATATTTAGGCCTCTATGTCAAGAGTATATTTTAGATTCAAATAGTTGTTATTTTACCAAAAGTGAATCCCAAATTATAGTAGAGTATCTCAAATATATTCAATTCAAATTATTCAGCCTATTTTTATCTTTTCCATTTGTTACATCTCTTACTATAATAAAATAAATCTCTATTAACCAACTCCTTATTAAAATTTGAATTACAACTATTAAACATCATAATGTTATTTTTTAAAGTTAAATAAGTTATTGATTAAATTTATTCATTTAATTGATAATTTGAAAATTTATATGTTTTTTATTAAATTATATATAGCACATGATATAATTACTTAAAATTTAAAAATAAAATTAATACATTCTAACTTATTTTTTATTTTCAATATTACAATATTTTTAATCTTATTTTATTTTTATGTGATTTTAACATATACATAAATAGTTCACTATTTAAAGTTTCCTTTTTTAAATCGAATGCATTTATTTTTTTTATATTTGAATATTTTTAAATATTTCCTTTTTAAATGAATGTACATTTTTTCTATATTTGAATTCTTTTAAAAATTTCCTTTCTAAAATGAATGAATTTATTTTTTACTTTGTCTCCTTTTTTTAAAACTTATTTTACTTTATTTTTTTATTTTTCAAATAAATGTATTTAATGCAAAATAAATCTGGTTGTGACACGTAAAAAAGTTTCCATATTATATGTTATGTTTTATTAGCAGTATAGATAGGTATAAAATGTTAAAAGTTGATTTAGTAATTTATTCTTACTATATTTTGTTTTTACTCATTCATACTTCTTATAAGTTTTCTAAAATGACAGGTAATTGAGCCTGCAGCTTTGTAATTGTTTTCTACATGTCTCATTGAAATTTGAAATATTTCATATTTGACTCTCTTTTTCCCTCCTCTTATCTTTGCTAAAAAAAGGAGTTTTCTAAAGTGACAAATAAATTATAGAAAAAAATATAATTTTATAAAGTGTCACTTATTTAAATCAGTATATATTTATTGATGGTTGATCATATTTAATAAATTTTAAAACATTAAATGTAATATCCCTTTTTATTATAATATATTTTGTGTAAAGCAACTTAATTTATTTGAGTTATCTATGTGACAACAACTGATTAATCAAATAGTTAAAACATATACATTAATTTTTTTTAAAGTAAGACTACAAATTAGCAATAATAACTTCAAAATATATTACTCTATTCAAAGTAGTAATAATAATAATAAACAATACAAACTATTAATTAAACATTTTATTAGAAGAGGTAAACTAATAATCATAATATAATTGAAAAAAGAAGGAAGACCCACGACATTAGAGTCTTGCATGAAGTCTTTGGGAGAAAAAAGAAGAAGAGAAAAAATAAGCTAGTCAATGATGGGAAAATTAGAATGAAGACTTTAGGTGGGGAAAAATTAATTAAGGTAGCTGAAATACTTACGCATCACCTGATGTAAATTGCAATAATAACCAAGTCTTTGAATTAGTATGTACAGAGGGGATGAGCTTCAGTTTAAATTCATGCTTAGAGAAAAAAAAAATGAGAGAAATATTGAAGAAAAGTTAATGTGAGAGAAGGGAAGAAGAAGAGGAAAAGATAGAGAAGTAATCGCAAGTTAGAAATAGAAAGAAGGAAGAAACAACAAAAAGAAAAGAAAGTTGTGAGTGAATGAACAAAGAATAGAGAGATGTAAGAGATGATAAAAGAGTTCGATGTGCACACATTATTTTTACTTTTACAAGAATTTTGAAGGTAGATAATAAAATTTTGTAAAATAAAATTATGTCTATATTTGTTTATTATAAGTTATTTTATTTAATATTTTTTATATTAAAATTACTCATTATTTATTGTTACAAGTTATTTTTCTTATTGTTCCATGTTATTTTACTTAATGTTTCTTTATATTATTGCTCATTATTTATTATTACAATTTATTTATTTATTGTTCCAAATTATATTTTATTTTTTTATATTAAAGATACTTATTATTATTTTTTATTGTAACTTATTTCATTTATTGCAAGTTATTTTGTTCATTGTTCCTTTATATTAAAATTCTTTAATATTATTTTTATTGTAATTTATTTTATTTATTATTTTCTCATATTGATGTTGCTTATTATTTATTTCAAGTTATTTTATTCCTTATTCCTTTATATCAACACGGCTCATTATTATTATTATTATTATTATTATTATTATTTTGTAAACATTACAAAAGAGTAACTTTTCCCTCTCAAAAATGTCAAATTAGACATCCTATTTCCAAATAGTAACTTTATTGAGGATTTTCTATTATTGTTTTCTCTTGATCTTTTTATTTTGATATATGATATATGTAAATAAAAAATATTTTAAATAAATAGAGCTTATTAAATATTTTAAATAAACATAACTTATTAATTAATTAAATAATAATACTATTTATATTAAACATTATAATAAAATAATATTTTTGTTATCATTTTATTGTATTTTGTAATAGAAGCACAATTGAAAGATATAAAAATATATAACAAAGACATAATATTATATATTATTCCAAATAGTAACTTTATTGAGGAATTTCTATTATCGTTTTCTCTTGAACTTTTTATTTTGATATATGATAGATTATGTAAATAAAAAATATTTTAAATAAATATAGCTTATTAAATATTTTAAATAAACATAACTTATTAATTAATTAAATAATAATACTATTTATATTAAGCATTATAATAAAATAATATTTTTGTTATCATTTTATTGTATTTTGTAATAGTAGGCACAATTGAAAGATATAAAAATATATAACAAAGACATAATATTATATATTATTTGGCTTTTATATTTTACTGAATAATATTCAATTTAATATAATTAAGGAATATTTAAAAAAATATAATCCAAACATGATAAATATTTAATAAATAGTATTTATTTTAAATTTTGAAATTAAGTAATTAATAATAATTGCTATTTTATCTTAAGTTTATTTTTTGTTATATTTTTTTCTTGTGATTAGATATATATGTGATAATAAAGGGGTGACATGATTATCTTATCTATATAATCTATATTCCATATAATCTATTGGCACTGCAAACATTCCATCAGCATGCTTTTTCGCACAATTTTTCACTCATGTTACTTTATTATTATTATTATTATTATTATTTTATCTATTCAGGTTGTCTTTCCAAGAAAGAGTTATTATTTTATCTATTAATTTATTCATTTCATATTATCACTTATTCTTTCTTCTTAGTCACTCCTGTGCCTTTTTTTACCCTTTTTTCTCTTTAATCTACCTTTTTATCGTTTTTTTTTTTAAATTTCTTTGTAACTGACTTTTCTGTCCTTTACAATATTTAGGTCAAGCAATTAAATTATTAAATGTGTGTTTCTCTCTGCTTTTAAAAATAATTTTGATATACTATTATACTGTCAACAAATTATGTGTTATTTTTTATATGACTTTTGAGATAGCTTATGCAAGAGTTAAGCAAATTTAATAACATAATTATATGTAATTAAATAATTATGTAAAAGATTTTTATATTATTAATATATCAAAATTAATAATTTTATAGTTTAACTTTCTAAGGCTAATTAATAATTTGAAATATGTGATATTAAAAGATTAATTTCTATGCATTGATAATGTAAAAAAAATTTATACAATTATCCAATAAAATTACAAAAAAATGACAATCATGGTTGGTAATTATATATTACAATAGCTATTAATTATGATTTGATATTTTCTCGTAATTCTATTCACTGAAATATTTATGGAAATTAATCTCCACATTTAATATATATATTTTTTATTGTTTCTTTTAGTTTATTTCATATCACATTTTTTCCATCTTTCCATCTTTCTCATATAGTCCATAATTTTTTTCCTCAATTCCTTATTTGTGAAATTTAATGCTCATGTTTTTCTTATTTCTATCTACTATAATGTTTGATTTTTTTATTGTAATAATATTTTCAGTATTTTTCTTTGTTTTTTCTCTCTGTTATATATTCACAATATTTTAAGACAACAAAATGATGAATTGTCATTCGTGCTTTTGAAGTATGAAATTTGGCCTAGTGTTTTATTGTTTTATTTTTTGCTACATATATTGGATTATTTTAAATAATATCTAATAATTATAATTACAAGCAGATTTAATAAAAATTTAAAATATAATAAAATTAATATTTTTCAGGCAATTATTTTTTGTTACAAATATATACATAAATAATGTTACTTAAATAGCATTTAATTGGAACATGAAAATCTGATTGAGTTATTATATTTGTAATTATACTTATGATAATTTTTTAAATTTTTGTTATATAAATTATATTTGTGTTAAATAATATTTATTATTTTTATATTTTCAAATAATTATTTTTATTTTAAAAATGTAAAATTAATAAATATATGATACTTTCTTTGTTATATTTTTTATATTTTTATTTTTGCTCATGTCTCTTATCACAAGATTTAATAATTAAAAGATAATAAAATAATGACTTTTTAATTGCTTAATGATAAATTTTAAAACAAATATTATTATTTAAATATTAAATGTTTTAATAATATTTTAGAATTATTTAATATTTTTTATTATATATAATTATAATTTACCTTAAGTATTTATTATTATTTATTACTCTTTAATAATTTTCTTTTAATGAAAGCCATATAACTAATTATATCATAAAAATATGTTTTTCTAAAATTAAACAAATGCACCTTTAGTAGATTTATTGTTTTGACTTTATCGATTAGATATTATGAGAATGGCAATTAATAAAAAAATTTGAGTAATTTTAATAGTTTGAATTATTACATAAGTAAATATATTAAATAATTCATAATTCGAGGCTTGAGGCATAAATAAACAAAAAATAATGTGCATAATTAAAGTTTTGACTTTATAAAAAAATTTAGGTGAGGATAATTTAGAAAATCAATATTATAAGTAACTAATAAGGAGTGAAGATATGTCAATAGCCCCAACCTAAAATTCAATCAAAACTAGTCGTATATCTCAATATTTGATTAAGTTATCCATTACTTTTAATATATAAAATGGTTTTAATGAGTAAGTTATAGTGTTTATTGCAGCACTAAACAATTAATAAATTTATATTTTATTGTATTATTAATTCATCTTGTCAGACTTAATACATTATCTCTTGTTGACCCTTAATTTTGATATAAGCAATCTTCACAACTTTTTAAATGTTATAAAATTTTGTGATTCATTCGAAAATGATATGCGTAAAATTAATTTTTAAGTGTCATATTTTTATATTTTTATCATCTAAACTTTGGTAGTAGATTTCTTATTTGTTTCTAAATAATATGGATGATAGAATATTTTTATGCAACATTCTAGTTGTTAACCATGATAAACTTTGCATGATGTACTTAGCATACTTTTTCCCAATGAAAATTATTTTTATATTACTTATATGTTTAATTTGTAACTTTTATATATTTTACTTCCTTTAATAAGATTATATGCATTTGAGAAGTCTAGAATTTATCTGCCTATGTTGTGAAAAATAAACGTGATATGATACATATACATTTAAGTTTTGTTTGTGAATTCTCTATCTCAAACTTATTAAAAATTTATTTAAGTATTATACATATTTTCTCTTTTTTTAGTTATAATATAATTTTTTTGTTAGATTTATGTTATACGAAATATATAATATTAATAGAAAATGATATTTTTTAAATCATATTTTATAATATTTTTTCACCCACTTTGCACGGGTACTCTAACTAGTTATTATTATATTAAGACATTATTTATATAATAATATATTATTTTGAGTTGTCAATCTTTATGATTATATTTTCATGGACCACTATTAAGAGTAAAATATTATATCTAACACTTAAAATAAATAAATTTTATATATAGAGATGAACTATTAAATTATTTATATCTTTGCTTAAAATTTTATATCTTGACTTATGGATAGTATATTGACTTTTAATTTATAGATATTATTTTGATCTTAAAATGATCATTGCAAAGTGTAACATCCATGACTTCCGACTTCCGAACTCATAGTATTCCCAACCTCCATATTCATCTTCAAATTTGAATGCACAAGGATTTACGATTTCAGAGTTTGTCTTATAATTAGTTTAGATCTCAATATTAGCTTCGACTTCCGACTTCGTTCCAAGGCTTACAAGGGATTTCTTCCGATTTCTGACCTTGTGCATGCAGCCAACGATTTTCGACTTAATGCATGTAGCTTAAGATTTCCGACCTTGTGTAAGCGTGTATAAATTTTGACCTCATCAATATGAATTCCGATTTACGATTTCAGGAGCTGAAATGAAGTAACTGATGCTTCCAACTTACGAGTTCGTCTTCGACTTCAGCACAATTTACGACTTCCGACCTTAGCCATCAAAGAGCAAAATGTTCGATTTCCGACTTTAACTCTAAGGCTCAAATGAACTGCCTATATTCCGAGTTCCGACATTATGATTCACAAATGTACGAGATCCGATCTCGAGTCCAATATTAGTAGCTCTCATTTCTATATCTTTTCGAGTTCTGGGATAGAAATTTTATAATTCCCAAGTTCTGACTTTAAGTGTTTAGCTTTACACCAGGCTCTGCTTTCAAGTTTCAACTAAACTGGATGTTTTCTGAGTTCCGACTTCATATACAGAAGGTTCACGAGTTCCGACTTTATAAAGCGTACGAGTTCCGATTTAGTTTTCAGAATATGCTGGAAACTAGTCCCACTTTAGGCGACATGGAGAGTGATTCTACCATACAAAGAGGGCAACGTGGAGAGCAAGGTTGGCTGAAACTTGGCCTTATGTTTAGAGGCCAATCACAACCTTCCAAGTTAACTCCCACTCATGCCTATATAACACTCCCTCCTCCTTTGATTCAGACCCTCATTCACGTTGCTTTCTTCTTCTTCTTCAGCTCTCTTTCTCTCTTGCTCACAGACCCAAGACTCAAGCCAAGTTCCAGCCTTGTTCATCCCAAACTCCAAGAATTCAGCATAAAACACTTAAATCAAAGGTAGGAGTTCTGATTTCTTGCATCAAATCCATGCACTTGGCTGACTGGGTTGAATTATTTTCACCTTATTTGATGTGTGAATTAAATAATTAAGCTTGGATTAATAGAAGATTTTGAGTTAGAAGTAGAATTACAAGAAGAAAACTAAGAGAAGTAAATGGATGAGGGTGCTGTCTTGGTGGAGAGTCCACGACAGTTCGTATGGCGGAGCCTACGGCACCGCCTACAATCGGTCAAATCCGATGAAACTATTTTTAGATGAAACTAGACACCTAGGGCTTTCCATAGACATATCATATAAGGATTTTGAATCAGAATTGAGAGAGATATGAATTTTTGAATCTCGACCTAGGGTTTTGACTCTGGCTCTGGGCAGATTAGGTTCTTTAGGGTAGAACTCGACCTATACTATATAAAAATGAGTGAAACCAACTTTGTTAGAAAGCTTACACATACGAGAATATCTCATAAAAATTTCAGAATTTAATAAGGTCCCAGTTACTCTCAGTTCTCCATGCAATTCGCCCTATGTCCACACCGGGCTAGGACAGGGCAGTGTAGGAAGGTCCGAAATCGGGGCTTGTAACTCGAGCCCCACTAAGCCAAATTGAGTGGGACTTTTTCTAAATGAAACTTTGTTCTGTTAGTTTTAACATAAGACCAATTTTGTATGAATTGAGTCAGTTTTCGATTTTTAGTAGATTTTTACTTTTAATTGCCTGATTCTGGCTAGTCAGTGGGCAGGCCGAAATAAAATCTAGATATCTTGAGTTGTAAATACCAAAATTAGATGGGACTAAAGAGGTTATAAAATAGACACATAACACTTTAACATACTTAAATTTGAGGTCCAAATGAGTTAAAATGAAATTGTGGCTTGAATTACAAAAATCGGGTTAGTTGAATATGCTGAGGCAGAATTTCTGCCTTAATGAATTTGATATTGATTTGAGTTCTATATTGGAATATAAATGTGAAGTTGTGTTCTTTGTGATAAATTAGTGTATTGATTGGCTGGCACTATTCATGGGGAAGCGGACATGTTCCGTTACGCTGCCGAAATTTCGGTAGAATCCATGTACAAGTTATGAATTACATGTTAATGCATATGCATTCTTAAGAAAGTCATGAAAGTTATGAAAAGAATTGTGTTATTATGCAAGTTCCATACTACTTGGGCCAGCCCCGGATAGAAAGTTAATGGGAATAGATCGGTGGGAAGGTCGGGGAAAGTAAACCCGACATTCCTATATAGGAACGAACTCGATCCTGATAAGCAGACTATTACCCAGGAGTCTAAAATGGTCAAGAACTCTCAGGGGACCAAGAGATGGAAAATGATAGAAAGTAATGAAAAAGTTTATGAAGGAAAGAACGAGTCTACACAATTACATGAATGCATGAATACATGGAATAGTTTCATCAAGATGTTCATAATTGTATGTTATAATTGCTCACTGTTATGCATTTATTTATTTCGATTACCATTCTATGTATCCGTATTAATAATCTATTTTGTTTCTTATGTCAAGTAAAGTAAAACTGAACCTTGCTTCGGACCAGACATTTTCTTAATCTCATGAAAATGGACATTTCAGCTTGAACACATATTTTATAATTAAATAAAACCCGAGGCAACTGAGAATGTATGTGACGTCAGTACAAATATAATCAAACCCTACTGAGAATTTTCTTGAAATTCTCACCCCGTTTGTGTCTCCCGCATCATTCTTAGACACTGGCGATGGACTCCACAGCTACCCTTTTTATTGAGATTCCTGCGTTACAGCTCCACCATGATCCAGAGTTAGACTCCTTGTACATAGCTGGTTCATGCAACTTCCGATTTTACCTCTTCAGCAACAGGAACTTTGATGTTCCTTTACACCATCCCATCTTCGACCCAGCCACCCCTTATATTGCCATCCCTTTACACATGACGCACCCACATCCGGCACCTCCTGCACCCGCAGCACCCGCTTACCCTGCCCTTGAGTCACCACCGCAGGCAGTCCCCGACATTCCGTTGAGTTCAGAGAGTGACCCCTCCGAGGCCACCGGCTCGTCGCCCTCTTCCTCCTCGGGACCCAGTGCAGACTATACACCGGCCGAGCCTGGCATGGCTAACGGCTACCTGACGGAGTAGCTTAGTGGTAGGAGATGTTGTACAGTATGACTCTCTTTCGATCAGCATGTAGCTTTGGGTCATAGACTTGACTGTAGGATTAGCAGTAGGTTACGAAATGTCCTTTGAGGACCATAGGGTATTTTGGCAGATGAGGGTTTTATAATCTTTTTGATATACCAGCCCCCGTAGGTGTTCTGCTTTAAACTTTGTACATAAACTGAAACAGTGGCTTCTGATATATATATATATATATATATATATATATATATATATATATGTTTACACGTATGCAGTAACACTATTGTACTATACTTATCTTGGTGATATTTTGTTCGGTTTGTTTCGCTTTTAATATAACTTGATCTGTAGTTTAAATCAATAGAGACGATTTAAAGAGAAATTAAAATAGGAAAGGTAAATAGAGTATCAACACGGTAACACGACCTAACTAGTTTCATGCTATGACTTAAGCATAACATAAAATTAGTAGGGTGTTACACAAAGACATAATTTTTATACACTAAATGCGCTACGATGATAAGGACAAACTCATGGGCCATGATAAAAAAATTTTAAAATAAAGTAAATAGAAATAATTTTAAATTTGGTCCCTTTAGAAATAAACATTTAGATTTAATAACTCTATATTTTGAGAAATTTTATTGAAATATTATATTTGCTCAAACTTATATTATTTCAATTTTTATGCACTTTATTTTAATTTTATGAATTAAACTATATTTTTATGCACTTTGTTCAGTTTATTTTATTGATTAATTTTATGTCATACTATTTATTTATTATGATTATTTAAAGATGGTGAATTTATTTATATTCTTCAAGTTTATTTAAGTTCTATTTTATTGCTTAAGTTTATGTATCTCCACATTTATTATGGATTATGTATAATAGTAAACTAGTAATTTTTTAAAAAAATAAGATTTGCTGCTAACCGCTAAAAAAAAGAGAAATATATATAAGATTTTTTTTACATTACTTATCTTAATTAGTGTGATGTAAAGATTTTGTTTTGTGGTTACAATGTTAAAAGTAATATTACATAATGAGAATTTCCTAAAAGAGAGTCTTTGAATTTGTATGAGACAAGCAGATAAAGGGAATTGAAAATTAAAATAAGAAGATTATCATCCTATTAATGCTTGTTGCATTTTGAATTGTATAACATTTTTTTTACGTTTATTGCTCATAATATTATGAAGTATTCTTTACTTATAAGTAATGTAATGTGATTATAATACAATAGTCGTATGAATTTTTATGTTAAGACACAGCTAAAATCACCATGGTTTAAATATTTTAGAATTGTTTATTTTCTACTGAGAATTTTTAATTATCATTTTATTTCTAGTGGTTTAAGATTAGTCAAATAATGTGCCAGAGAAAGGTAAACTTCTTTAGTTACTGAGAATATATGGAGTTGTATTTACATAAATAGTAATTTTTTTCAATTGACTTAAAAATATTTAGCCTATAACCAACAAAACTTTACTCTTACTTTGAGCCTCTTTCCTATATTTATGTATATTAATATTTAAATTTAAACTTCTTATATAAATATGTGTCAATAGATTTATTATAAATAAGTGTTAAAATACTCAATATTTACAAGGTTACCATACCAAACTCCTAGATTTTTTATATACTCATCTGATTTTTTATACAGAATAATAATAATGTTACCCACGTAATTGTAGGCATGATTTTATTCTTTGGTCGTTATTTTTAGGCACATAATTTTTAGGCATAATAATAATAATAAAAGTTTAATTGGTATATATTGATAATATAAAATTATTTTATATTATTAATCAATAAAAATAATAAAAATTAAAAAATTATAATATATTCTTCATTATAATAGATAATTATTTATATAATTTGATATTTTTTATTATTTTTATTAATTAATAATATAAAATTATTTTATATTATTAATATATTTAAATTAAATACTAATAATAACAGCCACGTACTTTTAGGCATGGATTTTTTTTTTCTTTTTTGGTCGCGGCATGATTTAATCATACTCATATGGATTCACAAGTCGGCGGTGAGTCAGAGCAAGGCTATCGGAGACGTGAGGCAAATGGCAAGGACAGCCCACCCAAATTGTGGCTGGCCACTCAACAACTGTGATTTGTTGTTTTGATAGATAGATGTTTGAAACTTCCTCTTGTCCAGCTGTTAGCACACCACTCATCATTTGCCACTTCTCACGCTGCTCGCAACTCTGGCCCCTCTCTGTCTTCCACCCAATTTTCCTCAAGAGTAATGGCAGGATAGTGTTCGGATTCATGCCCCATTTAATGGGATAGGATGTGAGTGGACGTATTCCATAAAAAATATATTCATTTAGCATTATTTTTTTCCTAATCAAAACACAAGTCGTTTCCTTTTTTTTTTATTTGACAAAAAAATAATTATGTTCACATTCATTATATATATTATACATATAAGTTAAATAATTAGGCCAGGTAATTATACGCATTTGGTCCTTGACTGAATTTGTTTTCAATCCTTGTTACTATTTAGAGCTGGATTGTCTTTTGTCGTGTTGTATGTCCTCAAAGTTTTGAAAGCCACGAATAACTCGAAAGTCAAACTTACAAGTTTAAGAGTAGATGAACCCTTCCTAAGCGCAATGACCACATTGATATTTGACAAAATAAAAAAATTGCTTTTGAGTTGGCGATCCGGTATGGGTTGACAGCAATAGCCATTTCCTAACCAGGAACACGATGTGGATGTGGCAAACTGTGATTAACGCCGGTGATTTTTTTCTGGAACGCGGTGACAATCAAAATGATTAAACTAATGGGATTTGTTAATGTCGATATGTGACTAGCTGAACCAGTCCCAGGACCAATAAAAGGGTCAAGATCGTGACAATCTTAACCCATAGCTAATATGAATTATTTTAATAGGGTGACACATAACACTGGATTACACAGCTTGAAACAGAAGTAAAGTTGAGACAGCAACTTGCATCAAAATCCTGGAACACTCACTAATACGGTAATACCCTCCTAGGACCTTTCTAGTTTTATGTGTTCATCATCTGGTTCTTCGGTTCTGGCACACAGAAAACTCCTGAGATTGCCGAGACTATGGAAGATGAAAGAGGATGTTTGCTGCCAAAGAACAAGGACAACAACAACAGTGGCTTCTACATGTCCCATGATGGAGCAGAATTGAGGCGCTTCAGGTCATACCTGAAATGGGTCTACGTGGACCAATCCAACGTGTGCAAAAGCGGTGTGTCTTGGTCGGTGTTCTTCTTCTTGGCCTTGGTCCTTCCTGCTGCCTCGCACTTCCTGCTCGACTGTCACGACGCGTGCGATGCTGATCATACTCGACCGTACCACGTGCCAGTCCAGATCTCCCTATCTGTGTTTGCAACGCTCTCCTTCATCACCCTCTCTCGGTGGGATCGCAGATATGGGTTGGGGAGGTTCCTATTCCTTGATAAAGTAAGCGATGAGAGTCTCAAGATTCAACGAGGGTATGCAGAACAGATGCAGGTTTGTGTTCGAGTTCCTTTTTTTTTTTCTTCTATTATTATTATTTTATGCCATTCAATTTCTTATAGAAAGGAATTATGGGAATAACGAATTACAGGAAATCATGTAATTAGCTTTCCGTTTGTTTCTTTCTCGAATTTGAACATGCTGATGCTACATAATTTACACATACAAGTTACTAAAAAGTAGGAAAAAGGGATATGGAAAAAGGGATATGGTACTTGTTTGGTGTCCGAATCCATTGAAAAATGGGAGAATTACTTGGATAACCTTACTGTGGATGCTATTTCTAGGAAAAGCTGCTTTGTTTCCACTTTCAGTAATCACCATATCCCTCACTCATTAATTGGCATGCAAAAATCGCCCTCAGATTTTACATAAGTGAATAACTTAATCTGAATAATTTACGCGTGCCTAATAGTTACAGAATTGTTTTGCTAGGAAGTCATGCTTGATAAGCAATGTAAGAAGAATGATTTTTCATTTCTGTCTTGGCTACTTCCGTTTTAATGAGAACTCCGAAGAGATCATATGGATCTAGTGTAGTCCTTTCACTTCCGTCTAAGTGAAGAGAACTGGATTCCTTTACTTGCATGATATTAAGAACTGGATTCCTCTACTTGCATGATATGCAACTGAAAAAGAAACATGATCGTGATGCCTTTCGAACTGACCCCAAACAAAAATGCAACTTGTTCACCGTTGATATGAATTCCGAGCTTACAGTCTGTACTCTCATACGGCCAAGAAAGATGTGACTCTTCCACTGTCTCTTATTGCTCAGAATCGTGATAACTACATATTCAATGATCAATGATCTCTTTGTTGAAAAGAATACCAACTTTCATCAATGGGCCTCGGTGAGAAAATCATTTGTTCGAGAACAATTTTAAGTCATATCGTTGAACATTTAACAGTGCCAAAACAAACCAATGCATCTGAATTGGGAGAAATCACTTATTCTCTTGTGTAGCAAAATAACTTTGTTTCTTTCTGTTATGCAGCGAACCATGAAGCTCATCTTGCTTTGGGGACTTCCTTGTTTCATAGCTGAATGTGCCTACAAGATATGGTGGTACGTTTCAGGAGCATCCCGAATTCCATATTATGGGAATGTATACGTGAGTGGCATCATCCTATGCACATTGGAGCTGTGTTCTTGGCTTTATCGAACCTCCATTTTCTTCCTGGTGTGTGTCCTTTTTCGGCTTATCTGCTACCTGCAAATACTCAGACTAGATGACTTTGCTCAAGTTTTTCAAAGAGAGACTGAGGTGGCAGCAATCTTGATGGAGCACCTAAGAATAAGAAGGAATCTGCGGGTCATAAGCCATCGTTTTCGAGGTTTCATTTTGGCTTCTCTGATTTTGGTGACAGCAAGCCAGCTGATTTTCTTGCTTATGACTACAAAACCACATGCTGATATTGACATCCTCAGAGGTGGAGAGCTTGCGGTAAAGCTTCTTTTACCCCATATAAGCAAGAGAAATGTTTTTTGGACAAATATTTATATATCACTTTAGACATCTGAGAATCGGTATATAGATAATTGGGAATTTCAGTTACGTTTTTGTGTATGTGGTAGACGTAGTAAAGTATCTAATAACAAATGAGAAGTCCTTTCACCAGATTCACCAGTAATCTTACTGAAATCCCCGGTTATTAACAAATGGTTCTGCATATTTTTTTATTGATAGATTCACCAGTTACTTAACTAAAATCCCACTTATTTATACATGATTCCCCAAATGTCGAAATGAATGTCCACAAAAATTATGTTCAAATAACACTATTGTATAAGGAATGGAGAGTTTTGCTATCCTTTTGTTCAAAATGTTTTCATGCTTCAAGCTTTAGATTCTTAAATTAGAGAGTAACAGGTTGAATCCAATGTTGCAGTTAGTCGCCATTACCCTGGTGAGTGGACTTTTCATACTCTTGCGAAGCGCAACCAAGATCACACATAAGGCACAATCCACTACAAGCCTTGCTGCGAAGTGGCATATATGCGCCACCATAAACTCTTTTGACAACATTGATGGAGAGACACCAACTGCACAGGTAGCTTCAGCCCAAGATATTGCTGCCAACATTAGTTGGGGATCATCGGATGATGAAGTAGGAGATGAGGAGGATGAGCTGGATAACACCAAATTGTTGCCTATTTACACACATACCATCTCATTCCATAAGAGACAAGCCCTAGGTAAATTAGAATTTTGTTGCTTGTATTTATCTTATCAAATCACTTGTCCAATTGTGTTTAGATTTAGTCATGAATTACCTTGCTTTTTATGCAGTGACATACATGGAGAACAATAGAGCAGGAATCACAGTGTTTGGATTCATGCTTGACAGAACTTGGCTCCACTCCATTTTTGCCATTCAATTGGCTCTATGCCTTTGGCTACTTAACAAGACAGTTGGTGTTTAATTAGAGACAGAGAGAAACTTCTGTGATCTTCCTGCCTTGTTCACTATAGGTTTTGTAATGCATATTGTATAGTCATGGAACTCATTTGGATCTGATAGTTCTGGTTATGAACTTATCTACGAAATGGTAAATGATATATGAGTTTGCTCCACAAATTGCTGAAACTAGTGTAAATGTGACCGAATCTCCTACTACTCAGTGAGAGGGTGGTACAAATCCTCATGTCAGATGACACAGCACTTTGAATTGCAGAGCAGAAACAAGCTTTTGGTGTTGGGGTATATGGCTACAACCTTGCTGCAAATTAAAACTTTTTAAATCTTTTTGTCCAATCCTTTTCGATTATTATAATTGAGGAAGAGGCTCTTAATGATTTGGTGTAAAAAAGGTTGAAAGCAATAGATCTTAAGTGCTGTTTAATCAGAGAATTGGGAGAAGATGCTTTCTTTCACTTAAACCAATATACATTTGTCACTAAACAATAGCCGGACCTAACATTTTTGTAATGCATCCTCTATGTTATTCGCTTGTACTTTTGAGGTTTATATAAGTTGTTAGTTGCCTATTTTCACTTTAGTATCCTATAATCTTGATACATTATTCTGATACAATATATTCTGGCAGATATTCTGGTCATGTTTGTTGAAAATTTTTATGTTTATGTAACCTAACTAATCAGCTAAAACAAATGAAAAAGTGAGAAAGAGATGATTGATGGGAAAGATTTACCATTTGTGATTTACGCTGTCAAAGGGAAATGGAAGGGTGATATTGCAGAATTGGCAGAGTGGTTGAGCTCTCTTGGGCTTGACACCCAACTTCCCTGCACTTGCATATATGCAAGGGTGGGCTCATTTGGGCCTGAAAGGGGTGCCTCATGTCCCAAAAAAATAGTGTATACTGCCCTGGGGAGTGGAATGGCACTAGTTTGACTCGTACTCGAGTAAAAGTGATTGATTGTAATGGATTTATTACTGTGAAGTTTGTGATAGATTATTCTGAAAGAATAATGAGTATTAGAACTTACAACCAATGATGTTCGGTTCAACAGATATTGATTCTACATCAATTTTAAACCAATTAGATGATGGGTATTTGTCCTAAATTCGTTCTCTTTATTTGTTGTGTAATATATATCTATACTTTAAATAAAATGAGCCGAGTTTCTTTAGAAGTATGTATCAGGTTTTAGAAACCCTAAGTATGAATTACTTCATCTTTATTATGTATTTACTTTTCAAATATTGTATATATGCCCCTTGATCTGTCATGCAATCCAAATATGAAATTCATGATTCTAGGTAATATAAAACATCTACTCATGTTTTAGTTTTAGCCTCTCAATAGTTGCTTGTGCAATATGTCCAATCAGAAAAAAACTGGAAAAGAAAATGCTTTTGGCGTGCAGCATAGTGTCAAGACTTGACACTAATGTCATCAAATAATGGAGTTAGACAATTTAAATTAGAAATACACAAATAAATAAAAAATCCACATGGAGCCACTAGCAAGAATCTGTAATGTGTGGAAATAAGATTCTGACAAGGAGAATATTGCTGCAGAGAGCAGAACAAAACGCAAGTCAATGAAGCTACATATTCATTCCCCTGACTTTCTCCTTTCCCAAATGCTATCATGGAAGAAAGCGCCCTCATTCATTGGCTTCCAAAATATTATAAAAGACGCTTTGTAACTATCGATCTTTTGTTGATTGGCGTCAAAGTTTCTCATTCTTTACTTTGCTAAGTTATTAATAATCATTCCTCAGCGACTATTAGTAGTACTGCTATCTCAACTATTAAGGATCTTGTGTTCTTGCAGAAACTCTGAAACTACATGTTGTTGGCTCTCTTCAGGTAAGCCTATATCCAACCTCAGAGGCAGAAAGAGAGGGAAAAGATCCTTGGGACCTGATTCCTGTGACATAGGAAACTCTCCTAATTAACAATGGTTGTAAGTGTTCCTACTTATACTTTATCACATCAAAACCTCTGACTCTGATAATTAGGAATTAAATATGAGATTTACAACAGCTCAAAATTTGGTTTCTCATAGCCTCTCCTTTTTTGCCATATTACATAGTCTATTAGATATCCTTAGTTTTTGAATCTGTGGTTTTGACTTGCTAGTTAAAGCCACTAAAATCAGAGGTGTCACTCATAACTATTCTAACGTAATGGTAAACTAAGCATCAATTCATCAAATCACCTATGCTCGCACACCTTCAGCTTAATTTGAAAGAACTTTCACTATTTGTTCCACTAATAAGATTTTTAACCTGATTTATAAAATATGTGATTAGACAGAACTGTCATATTTCGCATTCATTAGCATTTTGACCTTCAATTTGGATGGCGAGTCAATCAATCCCAAAGTTTCAGTGACTATATTATCCTGAGGTAAAAATACACTTACACATAGGTGTCTCACCCCCAAAAAAAAAAAAAAATGGTGGTAATAATAATTATGTAGGTACATGCGAGAATAACATCACTCTAATCTCTGATCCAAGTCTACTCCAATTTTTGTGAACCCAAATTCATTCTCTAACAAATCTTTTGCCAATGGCTTGTCCAAACCAGAATTCTCATGTCCCAGAGTTTGGGAATTGGGACAATGACAACGTCCCATACACTGCATACTTTGAGAATGCACGCAGAGAAAGAGGTGGTGTCATGATAAATCCGAACGACCCAATGGAAAATCCAGAGGCCTTCAACAAGTGTGGCCATCATGTTGATGCTGGAGAAGTGAAGGCTTCTCACACTCACTCCCACAACCAAGGTTCGTTGGAGAGAAGAAGCCATCATGAGGCGGTGACGGGGAACCACACTAGGCGCCATGTGCACCATAGGAGTAGGGGAAGTCAAAGTAGTGCAGAGTCTGGTAGTGAAAGAAGCCATTCTGATCACAAGAGGAGCATGTCTAAAGCAGGCAGTGTCACTGGTAGCTTCTCTTCATCAACTCATCATAGATACAGAAATGGCAGCCATTCCTTTGATGACCCTCATATGGTAACAATATTCATTATATGATCTTATAATATATATATATCTATATATATATATATATATATATATATAGAAGTGTTTGTTTGGATTGACGCCACGTTTAAATGGTCCAAAATGTTTGACAAAATCCCGTTGAATTATATTTCAACATAATTTTTCATCTCAAACCATAATTTAGACAGAAATTAGAAGAGTACCTTTCTGGTGGACTAAACAATAGTTTACAATTTATAATCCAAAGACACCCTTAGTTGTTCCCTTTTTTTTGGGTCATCCTTGATCGTTTGGTCATCTTGTTCTTTTATGGTGATCAATATATGGGTTGTGTTGTGGGGGACAGAACCGTCAAGGAACAGCAATACCCAAATTTGGTACTTGGGATGTCACAGACCCCAAATCAGGAGATGGCTATTCTGCTATATTCAGCAAAGTGAAAGAAGAAAAGCATAATGCGCCTAGCCACTCCCCAAGCACGAGTACTCCACCACTTAACAACTGTTCCAATATTAAGAATCAATATGGACATTCCTCCAGCTTATCAAAGGTAATGTGTATCATATTACATCATGTATATTTGTGTCCTCCAAAATTTTGGTCCATATCCTTGCTTTTGATTGAAGCAATAGTTGGAAATAGAGGAAAGTCATTTGCACATCCCCTTTATTTTCACTCTATATATATCCCTTCTCTCTCTGGATGTTGATGGTATGTCAGCGAGGGAGATGTACATAAAAACATTTTCTTCATGAAAAGCATACAAAAACATTTTCTTCATCTTATTCGAAAAAAAAATGGTGCATACAATGTCTCAAGTCATTTGCGCACTGAAATATAACAGAAAGTTATGATTAATGCAACATCATATGTGAGCAACCTCACAAAATTCAGAGAATGAATGTAAACTGTTGATGTGAGAAAAAAAATGAGTGAGCCAAAAAGAAAAAGACAAATGGATGATGGAGATGAAATTTATGTGAATTATGTAAGTGAAAAAAAATATGAAAGTAACATTAGTGCCATTAAGTAAATAATCAAATTAAATTAATATTCTTATTATTTCCATCATAATAATAAAAAAATGTATATATCATGTCTAATAATTAACTTTAGTAAAAAATTTTATATGCCTGTAATATTATTAAACATAATATATGTCATTTTTGTAGTCGTTCTATCTAATTTTTAAAGTTCATTCATAAAAGTGTAAAAAATAATATTGATTATATTTTTACTAAAAACAACATCGATCACATTTTTTTAAAAAAATATAAGTTAAATTTTTATTCATTGATTCATGTGAAAAATAAGCACTGTGGTGGCCTAATCCAGAAGTTTGTTTAATCCGATTTCCATTTCCGCTGCTAATCATGCCTATATCGTCATAATTTCGTGCAGTACTGTTGCTGTTTGTTTTCAAGCGACGGCAAATGAACATGGAATTGCTGTTTACTTTGGCCCACAGGAGACTCTCACTTCTAAGATTTGAAGTGTCATTTCGTTTGCATTTAGACTCAATTTTTATCCCTTTTAAGTGTTTTAATTTATTTGGGATGTTTGTTATTATAGTTGTAGATCTCTTTATAGTTATTTGATTGATTGGACCATTTGTTGTCTTTCATTATTTCTAATGCTAAATTGATCGAGTGAAAGAAAAACTAAAATTGGGTAAATTATAAATTATTCTATTGTATTTTCATCCATTCTTACCTAATTCTTTTAATTTTCTAATCACTTAATCATTTTAACTTTTATTTAAATTAAAATTATAAACTTCAATAGTAGTTTGACACTTTTTAACCTTTAAAGTTGGTCATCCTTAAAAGGGTGGTCATATAAGCTGTTACAAATTAATTTGACTGGGAAGAAAAAAAGTGTGATTATGATATAAGAGTTTATTTCAATTGAATCATTACAATTTTGTGTAGATAAAGCCAAAGCTAAAGTATGATTATGTTGTCTGTCAGAATTCAATGATTAAGTTACTCCTATAGAAAATTGATAACATTTTCTGTCTTTTTTTTTCTATGCCTTGGCAGTAATAACTTTTAAATTTGAGATTTATACAAATTATTCAAATCCATCATGATTAAATCACTCCCATTAACTTATTGATAGCATTTTCTTGGACAATTTCTACCTTTTATTTGTTTAAATCTACAAAGAAAAATAGTAAATAACACAAAATGTGCTATCAAAATAAGAATGGAGCTATCAAAAAATTATAAATAACACAAAATGTTAGTTACGAATTATTTTACAAAGTCTAAACATAGTTAGACTATGACTTTTTAAGAAAAAAAAATTGTTGACACAATTGTAAAATAAGTATGCTAATGTTTATAACGTTATTTCGTAATTACATTCATGCATCTAATTTTCGTAACAAATATATGTGAGGCATATAAATTATAAAGAGCTATTATTTCTCACCATTAACAAGTTCTATGTAGCATTTTTTTGTTTCCATCCGTATCTATTTCCTCAAACTATTTATACTTTTCATACTCTGTCCTTGTCAATTTCATTATATATCTAAGATCACATACACAACAGAATATTTATTATTTGATATGGTATATCACAAAGTTTATTAGGAGTATGAAAAATTTTATACTATGAGTAATAAGGATGCATTTATTTCAACTTTTAAAAAAAGTAATTTTGAAGCTTAAATTTATACATATCTAAAAAAGCTAAAAATTAATTTTTTTTCAGAAGCTAATTATTTTAGCTTCTACAAAAAAAAACTAAAAATAGATTTTTTTAAGAAATTGATTATTATTAAAAAATTGTTTAAACATATGAAAATTGATTTTTTTAGATAAAAAATTGATTTTTTGCCAAATAATCACAAACAAACATACCCTAAGTTAAGCATTTAATTTGTATGCATTATCAGTAAAATAAAATTTTATGCAGGTATTTAATTATATATTACGATATCAGTAAAAATATTTGATTCAATCATCTGCTATCTTAAAAATATTACAAATACAAATATGTAATTAGATGATAATATAAAACTTTTTTACACTGACAATGATAATTAAACTCATAAGTTAATCAAATTTTCTACTCCCAAGTTCCAAATGGGTGGAATGGAGTTTCCTTTGGTTTGTTATGGGAAAGCTGGGCCTCAACCAAAGATGGATAAAATGGGTGCAAGAATGTGTTTCTAGCACCTCTTATTCAATAATAGTAGACGGTAAATCATATAGATTTTTTAAACCAAGTGGAGGTCTCCACCAAGGAGACCCTCTATCTCCATACCTCTTCCTTCTTTGCATAGAAGGCTTGTCTTTTTTGCTCCATAAAGAGGAAAGAAATAGGAAAATTTGTGGAATTAAGGTTGGTGGTTGCTGCCCTCAATCAACCACCTTCTCTTTGCAGATGATTCTTTATTATTCAGCAAAGCTTCCCCCTCTCACTGTGCAAATGTGATGGAAGCATTGAATATCTACGAGAGGCACAGTGGACAAAAGATAAATTAGAGAAAATCAGTCATTTTTTTTAGCAAAAATACCTCTCAACAACTAAGAACACAACTTGCTTAGCAAATGCACATCTCCCATGTGGGCTCCCAAGACAAATACCTGGGATTGCCATCTATTGTTCAGAGATAAAAAAGAGCAACATTCTCATTCATTAAAGAAAAAATCACAAAGAGCTCCAAGGGTGGAGGCGGGGTGTTCTTTCTATAGGTGGGTGGGAAGTCTTGATAAAAGCAGTGGGGGAAGCCATTCCTATCTACTCACTAACCTGCTTTAAATTACTAGATACCTACATAGTATGATGATGCAGTTCTAGTCGGGATAGAAAGGAACTGAGAGGAAAATGGCATGGGTGAGTTGGAACATGATGTTAAGAGATAAGAATCAAGGTGGTTTGGGGTTTAAAGATCTCAAAGCAATGAATATGGCCCTATTGGCAAAGCAGTGTTGGAGGCTCACTACAGAAAACACATCACTCTTCTATAAAGTATTTAGAGGTAAGTACTTTAGACGAGGTGATGGTTTGTCCGTGGAACTATGGCCTAACCCATCTTGGGCTTGGCATAGCTTACTGGAAGGTAGGAAGGTATTGGAAAAAGGATTGAAATGGAAGGTGGGGAACGGTCAGAACACTAGAATATACAAAGATCCCTAGCTGCTTGGTTGCTACCTGTTCACAATGCCTCCCTCTGAAAACCTGGACCCCAATCTTTTTTCAGTTCATCAACTCCTTCTTCATCTAGAAGCTTGGAATGAGGATTTGATCCATGAAAAATTCCCAGAAGAAGTGGTTGCAAAAATTCTGTCGATCTGCCCCTTAGAGTCAATAGATGAGATCGTTTCATCTCTTTCAAGAGAGGGTAATTCTTCGGTGTCGTCAAGATATGAAGTTGCTTTCTCCTTCTTTCACCCTCTAATTGATGCCTTCCTTCCCTATTTGCAAAACAAGAAGATATGGGGGGTGGTCTTGGACCTAAAGGTGCCTAACAAGATAAAGCTCTTCATATGGAAAGTGATCCATGAAGGCATTCCTATGAGAGCCACACTTAATAGCAGAATTCCAGCGGTTGTGGACTCTTGCCCTTGGTGCAATACTCACTCTAAATCAATTCTGCATTGCCTACTCTACTGCTATCATGCAGCAGCGGCTTGGAATTGTCAGGGCCTTAGTCCTTCAAGCAGCAACCAGATTTTCACTCATGTGGCAGATTGGTGGATTCAGTACGTTGAAGAAGTTCAAAGAAGGCCTAATTGGAAAGAGATACTGAATATAACTGGTTCCTTACTTTGACAAATCTAGAAAGCTAGAAACAACAAAGTCTTCGACAACATAACCATAAGGCCTAAGGAAATTGTAAACTTGACAAGAAGACTTATGTTAGAACTCTAAAGCAGCTAAGCTTATCAATCCTTGAGAATTTATCTTCATTTACTACTTGCTGATTAGCAGTATTTGGGTCATCCCCCTTATGGTTTTTTGCTAGTGTCCTTGGGACCTATTGTTTTGTGTTTCTTCATCAATGAAATGCATTCCTATCTTTGACATAAAAAAAAAGTTCCAAATGTTTCTTATCTAATAATCTAATCTAATCTTATCTAATAATTTAAAATTTTCTCCTCCTTTGGGAACCAGCCAATTAAGAAATCATTGACGGCAGAAAATGACATGGAAAGAGCGTTTCACATGTGGCCCCCAAATGGGCTCCACTCTCGGAACGGGCGCATCTCACTGGGTGGCGCTCTAATTCAAAATTTCAAAATCATAAAACTGTTAAAAAAAAAGGGTAAATCCACTGCGAACATGTCCACACAAACACCCGGCGTAGCCACGATCCAACGGTCCCAGATTAAACCCGCCATCACTTCAAGGACCCCACTCTGAAATCAAAATCAACACAATAAATCAAGATCGTCACATCCCAATCCAAGCGTCAAATCACAGTCACACACATGAGGCACATTGCGAACGCGAAGCGAATGCAACAACCTCTCTAATTCAATTTTCTCAGTTTTCTCTGCAACTTCAATCCCGATTCCAATTCCAATTCGCAAGTTGAGAGAACCCGAAGATGGAGACCGAAACCGATTCGCGTTCCAAAGAGCAAACCAAGACGTACCAGGAATGGTTCAACTTGGCCGATTCAGGTTCGTTTCGCTCTCACTCTTCGCTCTTTAACGCATGCTCATTGCTTATTACAGATTCCATAAAGCGATTCGTTTTTGATTGTCGTAGATGGCGATGGTCGTATCAGTGGAAACGACGCTACGAAGTTCTTTGCGCTCTCAAAGTTATCTCGCTCTCAACTCAAGCAGCTTTGGGCTCTCGCCGATACCAAACGACAAGGCTTTTTGGGTTTCAACGAGTTCGTTACTGCAATGCAGGCTCGTTCTACGGTTTCCAAATTATTTGTGTCATTTGTATCTGATTCTGATGCCTGAAACTGCGTTTTGAATTCGATTTTCGACCTTTTCTTTGTCGTTGCAATGAACAGCTGGTTTCGCTGGCACAAGCAGGGTATGAACTCAACTCAGATATCCTCAAAACTCAAAGTAAGTTGGGATCACGTGAAACTCTTTCTCTTACTTTGCTTGTGGAGCATGATGTGTGTTCGATCTTCGTTATGATGCTTAGTTAATGATACTTTGATTGAAAAAAGGGCAGTGATCTTTTTTTTTTTTTTTTCTCAACTATAATTTAGAATGAGACATGAGAAAATTTTTGCTGCTCTTGATACTTATCTAATTGGTTAATCCTCTTAGATCTTGAGCCACATAGTATTCCTCCTAATATGGGTTTCGAATGCCGGTAACATGATACGTGGAAAAATGCTCATCTAAAGTGAACTTCTTTATAAAGTGGGAAAGTGAGGGTATCCATTGTTTGATCATTTAGTGCGATCCATAAAGGTAGATTTCCCTAACTTTTTCACTTTAGAAACAAATTCACTTTAGAAAAGCCTAATTGAATATAGATGTTAATTTTATTGTTGGTTTCATAGACCCGAGTTGAAGATAGACCTGAGTTTCTTGTCATCATTGAAGGTGTTTTAAATAAAAGACTGGTTGAATTCAAGTATGAGTCATATTAGAAAGTTTATTATATATATAGAAAAAGCGATTACAAAGATAATAATAAAATAGAAGACAAAATCAATAGATAATAAAAAAAATAAAGATAAAACATGTAACTATGGATAAGATAGAATAAATAGAATCAAAATCCTAACAAAGTAAGTATCTAAATTCTAATTAAGATAGGGTGTCATCCTTACTTTATCAATCATTCTCAATAGTTTTTTTTTTCTCTTTTGAAAAATAAAATTTGCTGTTTAATGAATTTCATTAACCCTTTTTTCTATTGATTACAGTTGACAAGGAAAATGTTAAACCTCCTGTGATGGAAGGACTTGATGCCTTAGTAGCAGTAAGCACTAATATTATTTCATCTTGTGCTTTATTCATTAGATCATATTATTTCTATTTCTATTTCTATTGATTCTTTTCCCTATTGTTTTGTTTTATTTTTTCACAGAAAACAAAGAGATTAACAATTAATGCCCCCCTTGAAGTATATGGTTAGATATATAATTTATTATTTTTAATTATTCATGATGTTGTTTTGTTTAACTAACACACGACTGAATTATTTTACTGGTAATATGCAGGGACTGCTCAGCCTCAACCGGTTCCAACAAACCCATGGTTCACTTCAAAATCTTCAAAATCTTCAAAGAAAGTGCGTTTTCATGAAATTCAAATTTTCAAGTCATATGTTTTGCTTAGCCAATGGATCATGGATGCTTGTTATTTTGGAGATGAATTCATCATTTCTCTTGATTTGATAGTGTCATTCTTCTATAACAATTAGGAGTTAAGAGATCCTTGAAACTTTTTACACAACTAATGCTTTCATTCTAATGAGTAAATAATAGATTAAGCACCAAAGTGATTGACATATGAGGTTGTGAATTATACTTTAACGTACAAGCTGTAGTTGACATTAACAATGATTATATAAATTCACTTTCCTCTTTGTTGTTCTTCTTGCTTGAAGAGGAAAAATCGATGACTGGTTTTGATATAAGTAAAATAGTAAGCTTTGAAATAAAAAAATAAAAGTAAAAAAATGAAATGCCGCCTTCTCTTTACTGCTGAACCAATATGTTGGTAATATTTGTTGTAATTGAATTTATGGTGCGAAGGTGCTTGGTGAATATTATCAACTCTGTTCACCCTTTTAGTAGTGAATTAGTATTTTTTTCATCACTTGATTGGATTATTTTGAGAGATAGATGTGTATCATTTATTAAGAATTTGTAGTTCCTTTCCTCTCCTGTTTACACTCATTGCTTTGGTGAGTCAACAGTAAAAAGAAGTGATTATTTATTTTTACTGATAGATGTGTCACTCAGAATGTGGTTTTGTGATTGTTTCTTCTTAAATCTCAAGCTCTACTTCTATGGTCTTGCTCAGTTTTGTTTTGTTGCCAAATGTAATAGTTTGTTTTTTCTTAGTTACCTGTCAGTGCAGTTACGTCAATAATTGATGGCTTGAAGAGATTGTATGTTGAGAGGCTAAAGCCGTTAGAAGTCACTTATCGGTATAACGATTTTGTATCTCCATTGTTGGTAAGTTGCATTTGCACCCAATATATGAATAAAATATACTAAATTTTGTCTACAGCATGTATGAGCATTGTAGTTGCTTTGCTGATCATGTGTTGTTGGTGTGAATATGATCATATTAACCGTAAGTGTATATGTGATTTCTTCCTTTCAGACCAACAGTGATTTTGATGCTAAACCCATGGTCATGCTTCTTGGTCAATATTCCACAGGAAAAACAACATTTATAAAGCATTTGCTAAGATGTGATTATCCAGGTTGGTTAAGTTTTGCACGATCTAGTGGCTGCATTGTTCTAATTCCTTCATTTATAAAACTGATAGAGGGACATAGATTGCTGTACTATGTTAATTGTGATCCTGTTTTCAACTTTCGTTCTTTGTACAGGAGCACACGTTGGACCAGAGCCTACAACTGATAGATTCGTTGTTGTCATGGTATAAAAGGATTTTTTTTGTTCTTGTGATTTCTTTAGAAGT
Source organism: Pterocarpus santalinus (assembly GCA_031439595.1). Taxonomy (NCBI): domain Eukaryota; kingdom Viridiplantae; phylum Streptophyta; class Magnoliopsida; order Fabales; family Fabaceae; genus Pterocarpus; species Pterocarpus santalinus. The sequence goes on from CM062530.1 coordinate 59,880,981, forward strand.
TGATAAGTCTGAACAGAAAAATAGGTTTTGTTTTCTTTTTCATTTTTGTGATAAACATCATGATGTTACTGTTGTCATACATATTTCCCAAAAATTGTGTTCAGTTGTGTTTTGCTTGTGTTCATAGAGCTTGCTTCAAAACTCATTATCTTCTTATTCATAGTCTGGACCTGACGAGAGGAGTATTCCTGGAAATACTATTGCTGTTGATGCTGACATGCCTTTTAGTGGCCTAACAACATTTGGAGGGTCATTTTTGTCTAAGTTCCAATGTTCTCAAATGCCTCATCCTGTGAGTTTTATTTATATTTCTAATTCTAATTTCAATTATGTCAATATTTGTGCTCTAACTTCAACCACTTTTATCTTTAGCTGCTAGATGAAATAACATTTGTGGATACTCCTGGTGTCCTATCTGGAGAGAAACAAAGGACTCAACGAAGCTATGATTTTACTGGTGTTGTTTCTTGGTTTGCTGCAAAATGTGATCTCATTCTTCTGCTATTTGATCCTCATAAACTTGACATTAGTGATGAGTTTAAACGTGTAATTGCATCTCTACGTGGTAATGATGACAAGATACGGGTGGTTTTAAATAAGGCAGACCAAGTTGATACTCAACAAGTAAGATACTATCGACAAGATTTCACCTGATGTATTGTATATGTTATCTATTTTCTTTTTGTCTACTTACATGCCTAATTGTAATATTGATTATTGAAGCTTATGAGAGTTTATGGAGCATTGATGTGGTCTTTGGGGAAAGTGCTAAATACTCCTGAAGTTTCGCGTGTATATATCGGGTAGGTTTGTTATCCTAAAATATGTCTAATGATCTTATTTATTTACAAGATTCGAGTTAGCCATTTTTTGAAACTTAATTGTCTTAGGGCAGTTTGAACATTTTTGTCATGAATCATCTCTCTCAAAAGCATAAGCTGTTAGGTAGAGAGACACATAAATGATTTTATATCTATCATGTCTCCTTACATAAGAGTCCCCTGGGCTCAAAGGATGAAGTATGTGCATGGCCACCATACATTATGCAGAAATTTAACTATTATTCAGAGCAATGGTGGAACAAGTATCAAACTTTAGATCATTTGGTGATAAAGGCTCTGATATCTTGTTATAAATTTTTTCTCCCAAAAGTTTGAGCTGTTAAGTAAAGACACGAGTGTTTTTTGTACCTAACAATTTTAAATACAATGACATAGTTGCTTCTCCAATTAATTTGATATTCTTTTGTTGTAAGTTAATGCTACTTTTCTTGTCTTTACAGCTCATTTAATGATAAGCCTATGGATGAAAGCTTTGCTGGTCCACTAGGGAAGGATCTCTTTGAGAAGGAACAGAATGATCTGCTTGCAGATTTGGTAGATATTCCAAAGAAGGCTTGTGATCGTAAGGTATGGTCACTAATTTCGTATAAATTGTTGGAGCAGTCAAGTAAATTATATGTAGATGGCAGATCACTCCATGCTTATACATCATGTTTGCTTCTATTATTTTTATTTCCTGGTTCCATGATTTTACGTCCTTGTTGGAACGGTGCAGATCAACCAGTTTGTGAAACGTGCTAGATCAGCCAAAATTCATGCATATATAATTAGCCATCTCAAGAAGGAGATGCCTGCACTAATGGGCAAGGCCAAGGCTCAACAAAGGCTCATAGATAATCTTGATGATGAATTTGCAAAGGTCTCTCCTCCTCCTTTGCTTCTTCCTACCTTGGTCCCTTAGTTTCTCAAATACTTACTATTTATGATCTTGGAAAACAGGTTCAAAGGGAGTTTCATCTACCTGCTGGAGATTTTCCCAATGTAGAGCACTTCAGAGAAGTTTTAAGTGGTTACAGCATTGACAAATTTGAGAAACTAAAGCCTAAAATGATTCAAGCCGTGGATGATATGCTTGGATACGAAATTCCAGAGCTTTTAAAGAAATTCAGAAATCCTTATGATTAAATTGAAAAATGTTTTAAGGATGTTATAAATTGTCGTATATGTTTGTTGAGTTTGAGTGAGAGATTTTAATGTTTGAATTCATTATCAATAGATTGTGGATGGTTTCGTTTTCACTGTCTAATGTCCATGTTCGCTTCAGTGCATGGTAGAAGTTCGTAGAAAAGATTTTGTTCGCCTTATAATGAGAGTGGAAGGGTACCATATGAAGATGCTATCTTATCATATAGGCACTACAATAGCCCATCAAACATTTCTAGTGCTTTTGGGAGGGAGTGGAATTGTGGGACAAGCGTGTCGCTAAATAGTGCTTATGTATGGCACTAATAGGAGTGCCTTGGATGAGCTGAGTTCTCAGGTAGGTCCTTATCATTTTAGTGCGTCAGGTGTGGGATAGTATCTCTCGTCTGAACTATCAGAAAGAACTATTATCGCATCCTATATCGCCCATGCTATCGCAGAAATAACGACTGCTAAATCCTATATTTTCTATGTTGAAGAAAAGTCATTTTCGAAGGTATCAAACCATGTCCACTTACGGTCACGATGAAAATATAACAACTCTGGCAAGATTACAAAGCAATCAAGATTTGCTGAGAATAGTTGCAATTTCCGACTATAGTGACCTAATCGAATTCAAAATCAATGTTCAATTTTGTACTAGTATTACTAGCATGTGGTTTTCCCTACTATGCTATTAAATACCGAAAGTGGTTAGTTGGGTTGAGATTGGACTCCAATCCCGATCCAAAATGAAATGATACGAGTACTAATGACACCCCAAAAAATAAAAACTGATTTGAAAAAATCTGCTATTATATATGCAAAAAGAACACCCCCCCGTAAATGCATGCCTTTTGCTCCAACAATGAGGATGAGAATAACCGAACAGTTGGAGGCCTTCGCGGCATAGCAGAATCTCTCCCCTTTACTCAGTGATTTTATAACCAACCAACTTTTTTCTTTTTTTTTTTTTTAATAACCAATAACTTGACTCCAACTAGTCATGGTTGAGTTGGGCCCATCTATTGTTGGAAATAAAGCATTCCCAAGTCTCATGCTAGGTTTTTAATTATTGTTTGTATGTATAAGAATTGAATTCGAGATTTTATTTAAAGGTAAGAATAGACCCACTTAAATTACTCAAGCGTTAAACAAAGTTTTACATAATACAACTATTGAAACCATATACTTATAGTACTTAGTATCAAGACTCTTAACCCCAAATCAATTGTCTGGCCGAACAGTCCTATGATGTCACCATCGACTTCATCGCAACAATACAACCCTTTTGGATGTTTTAAGGCCTTCTGATATAGGTTTGTTTCCTGCTCTTCTCAAATGAATATATAAAAAATAAAAATGAAAATATCTTACCCTCATTTATTTTTTTCAACAAAAAAGAACTGGTGAGGAAAGAGACATGTTGCGAACCTTCAGGTTGCGGTCGTCAAGACAGTAAGGACACTTTAAAGTAACTAGTATATGTAATAATATAACTTAGAAATTCAGAGTACGTTATAGAACTGTCATGATTATATTTGTTTAATAAAAGATAAAAATGAAGAAAAAAAAATGATAGTGCACGCACATTAGTTGATGATGACGTGCATTTTCCTCTCCTCTATCAAATAGAACAGTACAAATGGCTGTATACACAGTTGGTGATGTGGAACAAAAAATGGTGGAGTCGTGGGCTAACTCGAAATCACCATTTCTAAGTGCCTTGATGTTATAAAGACAAGGCACCAGAGTTCAACTACCTTTCTCACAGTTCACAAACAAGCCCGTTTCTCAGTTCTCGTTGTGATCATTAAAGTAAAACTAGTCATCTGTTTTTGTTTTGTTGCTTAAGAAACTAGAAAATGGATGTGACCAAATTCGGCCAGAGATTTCAAGGTAAGGTAGCCATTGTCACAGCTTCCACTCAGGGAATTGGCTTTAGCATAGCTGAGAGGCTTGGTTTGGAGGGTGCATCTGTTGTCATCTCTTCTCGCAAACAGGTTAATGGGTGGTCCTCAATTTCCCCCTTTTTTTAAGCTCTTTTTCTTCAGAAAATGTGAATCTTAACTTATATTTTGGTGTGTCGGATTCAGGTCATGTTGGTCCCCTATGAAATCCTTTATTTTCTTGTAGTTGGGTTAGAAGAGTAAAGTTCTTTTTCTTTTTCTGTATTGGTTCATCACTTCATCTTTTCCCTAAAAAAAAAAATGAAGGTGAGAATGTGAAAATTGGTGAGAAAAGAGCACAATGTTAAATATGCAGATTAATACGTAACATTTATTTGTTTCCCTTTTATTATCTTGCCATCTCTCACCATCAACAGGAATATAATTTAGCACTTACGTACAGATATTTGGTCATCACTGAAAAGTTCTTCTTGTTGGTCATACCGCAGCAAAATGTTGATGTGGCTGCGGAAAAACTAAGGGCTAGAGGAATTGAAGTATTGGCGGTTGTTTGCCACGTTTCAAATGCACAACAAAGGAAGAATTTGATAGACAAAACCGTACAGGTGAGATTGGAAAGTTTCTTCAGATAAGCTATGTAAATTTTATTGATTGAGAAGTTATCTTGTCCTTGTTCAATAGAAGGCTCATATTGACTTCATCTTTGCAAGACTAAGAAGTTGAATGCTCGATGCTGTATTGCTGTTCATTTATCAATTAGCTGAGGAAATTGTTTCTGCCACTGTAATCTTAGAACTGATGAATCATATTTTCCACAAGTCAATATGATTATCTTGATCTGAAAGCTAGGTTGAGAATTGAGGTGGTTTTTCTTTAGTGCATTGGTTTGTGTAATCATTTACCAAAGAGCACTCTTTCCAAATACTTAAAAGCTGCTCTAAGATGTGGTTACATAACAATCTGGTTTGTTACAGAAGTATGGAAAGATAGATGTTGTTGTGTCCAATGCTGCGGTAAATCCTTCTGTAGATCCCATTTTGCAAGCCCAAGACTCGGTCCTTGACAAGCTGTGGGAGATAAATGTCAAATCCACTATACTTCTTCTTAAGGTAACTGTAGTAGTGGATGGCCAAAACCAAAAGAGAAAAAAAATGCAATATATGTTTCACCATCTTCTCGTTATGTCATCCCTGTATGATCTGCTGAAATTGCAATTGTATGGTGTGCTTCCGGCTTTATGGTTTACACAGGATGCAGCTCCTCACTTGCAGAAGGGTTCTTCTGTTGTTCTCATTGCTTCTGTTGTTGCTTATAACCCACCACCTACTATGGCTCTGTATGGAGTGACCAAAACAGCCGTTCTTGGACTTACCAAAGTATGTACTTGCCTTGCATTTGTTCTTTCAAAAAATCTAGATTATTTTTTAGAGATTAATTTTAATACATTATAAGAGCAAAGAGTTTTATATTATTATCTAATTATATGTTATTATATATGTGACTTTTGAGACAGTAATTATAAGAGTCAAAAAAATTTTTTATTGATGTGTCAACATATAATTGGATTATCATGTAACATTTTACAATGAAAGTGCATCAGTTAACTTCTATATTTTATATCTACTAACTCTTTCTTATTCTTCTTGCAGGCCCTGGCTAGTGAAATGGCCCCCAACACTCGTGTAAATTGTGTTGTTCCAGGTTTTGTGCCAACTCATTTTACTGCAAACTTTACCACTAATGATGCGACAGTGAGTGTACTTTGTCCCAAAGAGGGTTTTAGTACTAAACAAGTCTCCTCAACTCATTTAGAATGTATTTTCTTTTGTGTGGAACTGCAGAGGGAGGATCTTGAAGGGAAGACATTACTTGGAAGGCTTGGTACAACTGAAGACATGGCTGCTGCAACAGCTTTTTTGGCATCTCATGATGCTTCTTATATAACAGGAGAAAATCTAGTGGTTTCTGGTGGCATTCCTTCCAGGTTGTAGACCATTTTCATCTTCTAGTGGTGGACCTTGCCCCAGGTGTACTGTTCCTTAACTTTCCAATGGGGTTGGATATTATGCACCCGTTGAGAAAATAAGTATTCAATAGCTAGGGGGAGTTGAGTTAAACTCAACTAATTACTTCTCACCGAACGGCCATTGGTGAATAAGTTGATCCAATCCAATGTTCTTCATTTGGTGATTAGGTGAAAATAATTGAAGTTCTACCTTTTCCCATCTATGTTGCTAACTTAAAAAAGTATTTTAGTTTTGTACCAGTTTGACAAGTTTCTTTCAAATAAGCTTTTCTTACACATGAAAAAATTTTATGCACTTTATCTACTTGGGGCTTGTCCCAATCTTGACCCTCAAAACCCTGCAGGTTCTAAATCCCTACAATTTTTTGTTTTGTTCTGTTTTGGAAAGAGACTTGGGTTTTTGCCTAGGAGGATCATAAATCAAGTCTTATGGATCTAATATATAGTTTTGGTTTTATTATGTGATGTTTTGGTTTTAGATCTAATATATAGTTTATGAAGTGCGTAAAAATAAAAGAATATATATAAATCTTTGACCATGAAAATATTCCTAAGAAGTTTAACTCAACCCCAAAAAAGAGAATATTCCTCTAGTCTTTGTTATAATATTAATCCTTTACACTTCATTACAACTGACAAGTCCTCTGCACAATTATTAACTTGAGTTATGTTAATTAACTAGGGTTATATTAGTTGTATATCTGATTTTGACACTAAATACAACACCTCTTATATAAATATACAATATATTTATTTTACTTTTACTTCAATATTTACCAACACTCAGATTAATACATAATATTTATACAATATACATCGGTCTAAATTCAAACATACATTTTCCTGTATCAACTATGCCCGTTGTTTCCTGATTTTATATCTCCCCCCACTCTCAGCCATAGATCGCTTGCAAGCAGCAATGCTCTTTCTACCAGCCAGTTTGGGAACGTACCATAATACTAAAGATGCAGGTAATGCAAAACTTAAGTAAGAAACTTATTTTAAGCAACATTAACACAACTGTATCGTGGTGGCATTGAGGGTTTTCAATTTTTACAATTACTTAGGCATAAGGATGCAACATAACAACTTAAGAATACAAGTTAACACACACTTCACAATCAAATATTTAGCAACAAAGCTACATTCCGGCTAGTACTAACTCAGAACATAAGAAAGCAGCTACTTCGAGCCCCTTCGGGCATATCTCTCTACACTATGTACATAAAATAAGCAGAAAAGACAATGTGCAATTTCTTGATACACTGATATGACATTCTCAAAGTGCTTCTAGTTGATCTTGATCCATCCTTAAGTCATATTAATCGAATTATATTCTGATTATTATGACAATCTTAGTTGTCTGCTTTGCATCATGTTTCAAGCCAATTTACACACAGACTGCACGTGGAAAACAATCTGACACTGCAGTGTAGGATTTCCCCATCGGTTTCTGCATTTCCATATCGCGACACTGATTTTCATGGAAACATAACCAAGAGAAGATACTAGACAGGAATGACATCAGCATTTTGATTATCTTCGCATGTCAAGATAAGACCTTCGACGTAGGTTGGCAAAAGGCAGCGGATCCATTGACAACCTGTTGAGACCGGTTCTGAGGAAGGAACAATCATGAGCACATTATCATGTCGACGGACGACTCCCATCACACTTACGGTGCTACCTTCTTTGATGTACCTATGCAATATGCACTCCCCAAATTTACTTTTTAATTTTCACATAACAGCTGAATGAAACTTGTAAAGTATGCATTCAGGAGCACAATGAAAATAATAAACCACAGGATAATGCAATGCATACCCTTCCTTGAGGCGCATTATCCGGTCATCAGCAGAGAGTTTGCGGTCTGCAAGCCAGCCTAAGAAATTTGGGGATAACTCTCTGTTATCCTTTGTTACATCAACTACAGTCATTGGTTCCACGAAAGGAGCAACCTTGGCACCATAGCCCGCTTTGACTAGTGCTCTTAGCCCAGACTGGAAGTCTGATATGTAAAAGTCTGCTACATATTTCTGTGCATGGAAAATAATAAAGTTGTTTCTATTACGTAGAGTAAGAGGGACAGATTCACTGCATATGCCAATCAAGAAGCCAGACAAAACCAAAAATATTAATTAAAACCCTTACACGGAGTTTCTTGCATAAGAGAGTTCTCAAGTAATGAAATCCGTACAAGACACCAGAACGTAAGATTCAATGAATTTACTGACGTTGAAGAAGCATAACAGATGTAGAGCATTGGTAATTGACACTAAAAACCACCATGCAGTCAAAGTTGACATGGTAATTTGATAGGTCCCTAGACCTAACATGACAATGTCTATTCACTCACTAAATATACAATACAAAGGAATTTGGTGTAAGATTTTCTTATGCAGGCCAACAATAACTGTATGTTTTGGGTTTCTGGCAATAGGATTCATTTAACAACTTGCATGCTAATGAGTTTAGTTAATCTTTGTATTTTGGGCCTTACACACCTAGGTGGATTGGTGTGGTTGGGCAGCATAAATGTAGGACTTGACCAACCGACGCCTGTGATCAGAGGGCTCTATAGAATTTCGTTAAATAGGCTAGCTTGCTTTTACGCAAGCATCTCTTGTAGTGTTTTTGCTATCCTTATTCAATGAAACTGACATGTTCAGTTTCATTAAACTTTGATATCTAGAATTCATAGGAAAGGACTATGACGTGATATATTAAAGTAATTGCACATGTGAAGTACAACACTTTAAAAAAATCCCCGACACATGGAGAAAATTGAAGTGAAAGAAAATCTGATAGTCTCGGCAGCCCTGATTTTACCTTTTCGTCTGGTCTCTGCTCTAGTGTTCATTCTATCATATATTTTTATTGAACATCCTTAAGCACATTCAAATTTAGGCAAATTACATGATCTGCGGTTACATCGTTAGATCAATAGATTATTCAGAACTATAGATGCAATGTCTATGCAATTTTAGTATTAAATCAACTTCTTATTCCTTAAGCATCTAGTCATTGTATATTTCAGGCACCAATCAATTCAACGTCTGTCTGCATCATTAAGTGATTTTCTCAGTCTTATCAAGTGGTGCTTGATCCCGAATCAGTATAAATAAAGCATTAATGAAGTAGTTAACAAACTAACCTCAGCGTATCTAGAACCCCAAGAACAGCAACGGTGTTTAGGATTTGCTGATTTTCCACCAAGACCTTTATATTCATACAATTCAGTGGAGACATATACACATCTAGGTACCCTCTGGTAGGATGACTCCAAAGGAATACTGCCACAGGTTACAACCTACAGGAAGAGACAGGATACATATAAAAATATATTATGGAAGTCATGTCAATTCATTTTCCTCTTGCCAAGGCCATTAACATATAGCATCCATGTTTTTTTCCACTTGAATTGCTCCAAAAGACCAAAACTATATCAATGAAGGAAACTCTCTCACATGAGACTGGAAAAGCTTGAAGGCTTCACTGAAGGACAAAATTTAAGGAAAGTGAGCATGCCCAACAGGGCACACACACATGCATCAAGTACGGTATAGGACAATATCATCCATCCACCTTGTAGTGTTAATGTGAAGAAATGAACCAACAATGAAGACAAAGTGGTGAACCTGCCCAGGGAGTATGATTTGAAAAACTAACAAGAATGTAACAACTTGACAACCATTATACATTCACAATTTCTAGCAGAAGATTTCAGCCTGCAATTCAAAGTGCAAGTAGGAAACCTTAAGGTGGGAAAAGAGACAAAGAAAGATATGGGAAGGTGAAGCAAAAATGAAAACTTAAACGTCCAACTCCATCAGAATATAAACTTTCCTGAATACCACAAAGGAATAAAATCCAAGAAGCCAAGCTTAATATTAAGTTACTTTTGCAAAGAAAAATAATTACATGCTAACAAAGCAAAAAGCTTTCTAAGAGAACTCTGACCCTTTTAGAAAAGCAAATATCAGGTCTGGTCCCTGCTTCATCTACCACATAAATGAACATTATACAATACTATCCCAAACCACCATCTACGCTGAATTCATGTGGTCAAAGTGATCAAAACTTACTATTAAGTTTCTGAAATAAAAACGATTCCTCAAAAATGCAAGCTAACTCTTTCCTTTTGAATCATACTTTTAGCCCCCCTTGTTTGTTTTTCAAGATAAATAAAGCATATATTACATCCATATGACCACATTAATTTAAAAGTTAAAAAAAAAAAACCTACATGACGACATCCATATAACAGAAAAATTACTAGCTTAAATACTGACGATTGAGACTCCAGCAACCCCGGCAGAGAACCATTGAATATATAGGACAGTTCCAAAAAGAATGAGTCGCAATCACACATGACCAAATCCATTCGTCATATAACTATCAAACCCATACCAAAAATCCCATACCTAACAATAAATCATTTGCTAAAAAAACCAAAAAGATAAATAAAACCTCTCCAATCATTAATAAACACAAAAAGGAATAATAATTCTAATAAAGAAACAAACAATGTTAGCTCAACAAAATAAACAATTTAGCATCAATAAGAAGAACCACAACATGGGAATATCAAATATCAATATCATCAATAAGCATTAACGATTCATTAATACCCAGAGGAAAAAATTAAGATGAAATTACCCCGGTAACCTTGACGTATTGTCCATCAATGGCGCCTCTAAGCTCAGCATCAGGGTACCTCTTCACAAACCCTAACAAGCCTCTTCTTCCCCAAGCACAGTTCCAAACGATCAAAACCACCACCGGCACTATCACCGCCCCAAGCGCCACCAATATCACCGCTTTCTTCACCGCCACCATCAAGAACACCCCAACCAGCAACCCCATTGCCACCACCACCAAGAAAACCCACACCACCGCCCTCGAAACCCGAAACCCAACCTTCACCTCCTCAGCCAAACTAGTCACCGCCGACCCGTAAACCGTCTTCCCCCCCGCCGACGCCGCCGCCGCCGCCGGAGTACCCGTTTGGTCCAGTTGACCCGACCGCCTCCCAATCGGGCCCGATCCTACCGGGCCCGACGTGATTAAACCCGTTGGGAGTGCCATCGGGCCCGACCCGGATGATTTCCGGGTCATTGGACCCGAACCACTGTGCCTCCCGACTGGGCCCGAATTGGGCCCGGATCTAACGGACCCGCTGTTGTGCTGCGAGGAGGTGGAGGGCCGCGAAGGCTTGCCGGCGGCGGAGACGTCGACGCCGGGGACTTCGAGCATCTTGCCGAGCTCGCCGGATTTCTTGGGGTCGCCGCCGGTGTACGGAACGGAGCGCGACGTCATTGTCGGCTGCCGCTCCGTCTTGTGCTGTTCGGGTCGACCCGAAACGTACAACCCGCTACTTAGCTGGTGCGAAGGGATTCGGGTCCCCATTGCAACAAACAAGTTCGTGTTTTTGTTGTTGCTGCTGTGATTGATTCCTTTGTCCTTCGTTCTGTGTTTTCCACCACTTTGTGTTTGTGAGCAGGCGATGCTGGAAGTGGAAGTGGAAGTGGAAGTGTGAGAGAAGGGTAAGAAGGTGGAAGGTTCAATGGAATTACGGAAATGGGCTTGTGTCTTTGTGATAATGACACCTGTATCCTTCTGCTTCCCGTTCCTGTCTCCTGTAGCGGCAATGTTGTTGGCAGTGAGAGACCAAAAACCTGTCCTTTGCTTAATTGCTAATAATGTCGTTTTGAGGCTGTGCTGTGCTTGTGCAGGGGTATCTGATTTATCTTCAGTTTCCCCGTCCCCACAGACCTTTTTGTCCTCATTTTACCTTCTTACCCTTTTTGTTATGCTTTTTCCTCTTTTTCCTCTTTTTTATTCCCTTTTTCCTGTAATTTCTCTTTCTCTTCTCATTTCTCATTTCTCATTTCTCCCCCCATACATAGCTCAAACTGGGCAGTCATCAGAGACAAAAATTCGAGGAGGCTTCCAGATATGGAAAATAATGGACTCTGTGTATTATTATTATTATTATCATTATTGCTGTGTTGTTGCTGCATCTTATTCATGCCATGCCTTGCTTTCATGTGTTGATACCAAAAATATCATGAAGATGGATTTTTCATACTTGACCCCCACACTGTTAAAATATAGATAGTTTTACCATAAGGTCGTCTGTAAAATCAAATTATTCCTTTCTCTTTCACATTTTATTCTTTCGGTCATGTTCATGTCCATGTAATTGAGATAATGTTCACCCAAAAAGTCTTTATAGACATCATTTTTAATGTAAAAATTACAACATCCAAAATCAAATCCATTTTTTAAAATATTTACATTGTATGAGGCATATGAATGTCTAATACCAGTATACCACATTCTCATAACTAAATTCTTATGCAGTGAAAATATTCTCACAATTTTTTCATTACTAACTCCATTTTCAAAATTTCCATGTCATTCTCCCACGGAAAATAGTAAGCCATATGAAAAGTATGGTCTGCTTGGGAGACTGACCTTAGGGGTCCATGTCCTACCACCTAGATTCTGCGTTGGAAGAAGATCTCCTAACCTCCATCATGGGCTTCATGCAGCAATGATGGGTAGATTGAACGGTGAGGATGTAAATCCCTAGTGGCCCATCACCGCTAAAAATAATACGAGCAGTTGAAGGAGTGGGACCAATCAGAGTTACTTTTTGGCTGTGTAACTAGATCTACGATCCCCATCAAGTGCACACAAGTGGAAGCTCCTTCTCGTGTTATCCCCAACATGGTTCCGAAGGAGCATACCCCAAAACAGCAAATAGGACCCATCTTCCAAGATTGAAAAAATGGTCCCCATTAATTCTTTTCTTTTCATCAATGTATGATCTAATAAATCATGGCTGTAAATGTGAAGTAATCACTCTCCAAACACTCGGGAGGTCCACGAACTGGTTATTAATTGGTTTATTATTATCATAAGGTAACGTGTTGTTAAATACTAATAATTAATAAATACCTAATAACTCTAAAATAATGATATTTAAAAATGTATATATACATATATATCATATAAGAACGTTGTTGATTTTGTTCTCCTTTCTAATATTTTATTATCAAATCAGATATTTTTATTTATATTTTTATTAATATAATAACATATAATTAAATATTTATGTATAATTTTTTTATATTGATAGCATATATAAATTAAATTTTGTCATTAAGCTAATAAAATTAATATTTATTTATAATTTAAGATGAATTACATTAACCTTTCTTGAGATTCGGTATAATTATATTTGATACTCTTCTGTTTATAAACAACACACTAAGCAAAATAAATTAAAAAAATATCAAATATAATTATACTGAATTTCAGAATATATTAATATAATTCATCTTATAATTTATAATTTATAATTTATAATATAAAATGGTATTAGTGGTCGTTGATATTGGTTACTGATAGTTGGATTCCGGCCAAGCTGACGTGGCATGTGGAGGACAAGATAGTAAATCTGTGTCCTCACGGAAGTCGGTGATGCGGCTCCAAGGCTTTCGAAAGGACGAAAATACCCTTTGTACTGAACGATGCTGACCGCTACTACGCCATTGCTGTTTTTCTGAGTTGCAACGAGATGCGCGTGGACAACAAATTCCTTCTTCTTGACTCTTGTTTTACTGGCTGTGTCCTTCTCAATTAAATTTGGATCATAAATTCATAATTAATCACTTGACTTATTGTTGGCACATTCAATTTCTGTATTTTTTTTTTTTTTTTTTTTGGTAGTGATCAATTTCTGTATTTGTAATCTGCCATGCAATGAATTTTGGGGGCTTTAATTAAATGATTTGAGACAAACCAAGAGGAATCTAATATCAATACTATTACTATGAATAAACCAAGCCTGCCCGCCATAACGAGGATTTTTTTTCATATTATTAACACTAATTCAACAGTTAAGTTAAGGTTGCTACTCCCTCCGATTCGTATTATATGTTACTTTAATTATTTGTATATATATTAAAAAATTTAAAATTAAGAGTAAATTATAAAAGTATTTATTAAAATATTTTTATTTAATAATTAATTTATTATATTAATATTTTATTATTTATTATGCTTAAATGTATAAAGGTATAATTAAAAATTTTATAATAAATTTTTAATAAAAATATGAAATAACAAATAAATTGAATTAAAAAAATTTACCAAAAGTGATAAATATTATAAATCAAAAAGAGTATCAATTAGTCTTTGATAATATATAACATGAAAGTTTTTGTGAAATTATTTACAAAGAAGTGGAACAACGACTTTGTCTCTTTCTCGACTAAACATAAGAAATATAAAGCCTTAAAATAATTAAAAAAAAAACTACCTAACTCACATTCAACAAAATTGTGGAACCTTTCCTAATTGGCATTTCCCTTAATTATGTAAAGGAATTGCTATAAAGTGCTTCAGCGTATAAGTGCTCCATAATTGTATCCATTCAATGTTTTCAATGTTTGTGCACTGTTAAATTATAAAGAAAAAACAAATAAAAATAAATAAATAATACTATAACCTCGCCTGCTTACATGCTTAAGTATTTTATTGCACATCATATTATATCTTCAATAGAAAAATAAGATTCTGAGCCACGAGAAATAAATCAATAATAAGTGATTTAAATAATTTATATGAAATCTTACATAAAATTATAAGCTCAACTCTCATCATTACTAATATATTAAAAATTTGGAGGATGGGAGAAGGGAACAAAAAGGTGGGGGTGGGGGGACAAAGTTCCCACTTTAATTCAAATGAAAGATTCAGGTTGAATTAGGAATTATGCATGCTCCTCATTCATGATAGATGCACATGTGATTTTGGGTTGAATTCAAATGAACGCATTAGGTTAGCTAACAACTTAAAACATTTAAATACATTGTACACATTTAATAAAATATAGCTTGTTATGTAAGTAAATATTAATATATTACAAGTTATCGTTATAAAATAATATATCGACTGCAAGCAAAGCATAAGATTAGTTACCATGTGACAATTATAAGAGTTCTACCATATTTATGTTGTGCAAGGATCAAAACAGATACAATTAGATATTAAAATATTATTATTACATTAGACATTTTGATTTTGAATTCGTTTGAAAATTATAGAAACTTTAATAATAATAATAAAATAAATAAATAGATAATACCAAACTCCAGAAATGAGCTACAAGCAGATTCTAAAAATTCTTTATCATAATATAAAAATGAATAAACATGTATTTTAGTTTAAAAAATATAAGTATTATTAATTTAATCATTGAAAAATAAACATATCAAATTAATTACTTAATATCAAACCCACAATAAGTTGATTGAAGTGATAAATAAGATTGATCCTCTAAAAAAGGATGTAAGTTCAAATTCTAAAGAAACAATTTTTATAAAGAAACTGAATAACTGTTGTGTTCTTGGCTAAGATATTTCCTTCTTATATAGTATTGTAGTAATGCTTTTTTATTTCAATAAAATATTTTAAAATGTTTTACTAACATATATTTATTCAGTTTTCAGTTAGCTTTAATTCGTAAATACTGTTTAAGTTTTTAAATAATAAAAGTGTGTCCAAAATTTTATTTCATTTTATTATATACTAAATCTAGTAAAAAAAAAAAAATCATTGCTATTGCACATTGGATTTGGGATCGAGTTCATACAGCTCTTCTATTAAGTATAAAAAAGTTTTACAAAAATTTGTTAGCAAGAATCAAACCCAAAACTTTTGTTATTTTTGATATATTTCCTAATTTATCTTTCTACTATCCTAACAAAGCATGTGTTTAGAAACCCATTTGCACAGTTTATAATTGATTTTGATTTTTTTAAATTGATTTTGACAAATTTTTGTGATGTTTAGTTGCCTATTTTCATAATTAATTTTTATTTTTAGAATTGATTTTAAGATAAGTAAAATTTTTTTATTTCATGTCAAAATTATTTTTAGATATACTATCAAATATAAATCATTTTACTTCAAAATCAATTCTAACTCAATCAATTCTAATAAAATCAATTTTATTTAAAATTAATTTTACAAATGAGAACCAAATACCATATTGCTCGAGGTGCCTTCTGCGATACTTCTTGCGAAGTACTAAGGAATACCACATACTTGAGCAAGTTAGAACACTGCATTTTGAGACCATCCATACACCCTGAAGATGTTTTGAATGAAAGACTGATTGAACTCAAGTATGAGTTATACTAGAAAGTTTATTATATAGATAAAACGGTTACAAGAATAACAATAAAATAGAAGATAAAATCAACAGATAATAGAAAAATAGGGATAAGACCTAAAATTAAGGATAAGATATAATAAACAAAATCAAAATCCTAACAAACTAAATATCTAAATCCTAACTAAAATAGAGTGTCATCTTTGCTTTATCACACCCTACCTGAATCTGCCCACTTTCTTTCTCTGAACAGGATCTAGCTATAGGTGTCCACTATCCTGTTCAAGCCTCTATTGTACGACACCAACTGGCAATCGCCGCTTCTCACCGTCGTCGTCCGATCCTCATCCGTGGTGGACACTACGCTTAAGCTTGTTCTCTTTCTTGTTCTCCTTCTTTTTCTTCTTCTTCACCCAACCATCTCTATCCTTTGGTAAACCACCATTTCCTTCCAACCCCAAAGGCATTTCCATTAAAACACTTATTCCAACATCCTTGAACAAAGTATAGGATCATCCAAACATTATGGAATCATTTTTCAAAATACTAACAATTAGCTCTCATCACTCATGTCCTTAAGGTCTTTGAAATCAATGCCTAGGACACAAGAAAAAGGGATTAAAACCATTATACTTTCGATATATGTTTTATTGCATTTATCATTGTAGAAGGATTAAAAAGCAATTACAGCTGGATTCAAGTACCCATTAAATTATAAGTACTTGTCATGATAAAATAAATGTTGATATTAAGATTAGAGCTGAGGTTGAAGATTAGGAACATTAGGAACTTTGTAAGATTCTGCCAGTGGAATCACGATAAAGGAGGAGCGGACAGCAATGACGAGTGGCGGCAATCGGATATCCGCCAAGGTAGAGGACCAGATGGCCCGATGGTAGGTGTTGTACACGGAAGCTTGATCAAGACGAGGTGGAGGTGGAGGGGAGTATGAATGGTGTGGGTGAGAATATTATGGTGCTGCGGGACCACATGGATATAATCTATTGCATTAAAAATTTTGATGGTTTGGATTCAAGGTGTGCCACACACCTGCAAGGACTATAGTAGACAACACCTTCAATGCCTATCTTTCTTCTATCTTTACCCAAAAATCTTTTTTTTTTCTAAGTTTTTCTTTCCTTACACATTTTAAATGTAAGATTAATTTTTATTTTGGGATATTGAGGTTGTTGCCCTAAGTTCCTTGTTCATTCTTATATATTTTCTTTAGCAAAGTGACCTTAGGCTGTGCTTTTATTTCCCTACTAAGTTTTTGCCTTCTCATGTGTGGGGTGTTAGATTCAATTAAGGAAACATCTCTCACTCAAGATTGTGATTAGTTGTTTGGACTGAATTAGGCAAACATGAAGAACCCATTTGAAGTAGCTTTTGAATATTTTAATTTTTAAATCCCATCGCTTTTTAGATCTCCTTTGCGAGGAAGGTAGGTGATCTTTTGCTTTCATAAAACTTTGGCATTATCTATCTCAATCTTGGATGAAAATTCATATAATATACTCAAAAAGATTTTGAGTGGGTCCATCTACAATGCATCTTGCTTTATTATGGTGCTTCACACACTTAACAGATATATGGCCAAGATTATCTGGTGTATGCATACACTAATCAAAGATTATACACTATAGTAAGCCCATATTTATTCTTTCCCCTATCCCAGAAGCACTTCCCAGTGACTGCAACTTGCCCCCCACTCTCCTTGCCGGTTATCCTCCACCGTAGACGGCGGCGGCATTGCAGGGTGCAACAAGCACATCAACATCACACAGCGCTTCCCATGAGTGCCTTGCCACCACCCCAACGCCCTTTGTTGTCTCCTTCCCCCGAGTACATTGTGATCAGAGCTCGTGGGGCGTGCATGAAGGAATCGGCGAAGCAAAGCATGAGCGTGACGGAGAAGGGGAGAAATTAGAGCAGTGAGACTTGGAGAAAGGAGAAGAGGACTTAGCTGAATCTAGTGGCTCCATGGGTCGTTGTCGATCGACCTCGCCGCATGATCTCGCTCGGGGCACGGGGACAATGAAGGCAAGGTGAGGATGCAGGTGCGGGAGTGGGGTGCGACAGTGGCAGTAGCACCGGTAGGGGAGGGGACGGGTAGTGGCAATGGAACGGTGAAGGTGGGCGGTGGCATCGATTGAATTAGCGGAGAGAAGGAAGAAGGAAGAGAGTGGGGGGTATTTGTGGGGCATCACAACTAAGTGGTGTATACATACACTATCAGATCGAAACCAGTGATCATCAAGGTGCGTCAAGCACCATTTATAAGGCTGGTGCATTGTAGACAAACCCATTTTGAGTATCATAATGTAATGTGTCTATCCTACATAGCGTATTAGTATATGACATACATTGTGATTATAATAATTATCTCGTTAGTTTTTTGTGCAACAATGCTTATATTTATTGTTTCTTCTATTTCTTTATGAGAAGTTTAAAATGCTTATTCAATAAAAATAAATATTTAATATTCATCTGATTTTTAATTATTGATCAAGTTCAAAAATAAATCTAATAATTAATATTATACAAAAATTGATTATATTATTCTACATTATATTTAGAATATAAATGCTCCTCTAACATCAACTACTAAATTAATTTTTTTTCTTGATTAATGGTTAAAATTTAGGTGAATATTTAATACTCACTTTTATTGGGTGGATATTTTAGACTTCTCCATCTCTCTATCTATCTTTCCCCAAGCTTTCAAATAGCTGAATTATTAAATCTTCTATGGAACAAACTTTCACCCACAGAGCAGCGAGAAAAAAATCTCGATGTTCGAGACATAACTAGACAGTAAGGGAAGAACTAATTAATAAGATTTAATTGACGTGGCGAACTTTGTGGAGATCAATATTACATCATATGTTTTTGTGGCCATATTTTGTTGATATAAACTTCCTTTTCGGATGCTTGAAACTATAGTTACGTTATACGTTATGTAAACATCAATATATGAACCAAGTTGACCCTATAGATCTAACATGACATTATCCCAAAATTGGTTTCCTCTGTCTATATATGATAAGCTTTGATTACCAGCCAGTGAGGGTCCCGTATAACTTCCTCCTTTTCAATGATCAAGATTTTCTTGCTTGCTGTGTGTCACTGCCAATCTTGAGAAATTGAACCACCCCCCCCCCCCCTTTTTTTTTCTCTTTTTTCCTTCTTCTTTTTTTTTTTTTGAATCAAAATGATATTTATACTCATAGTTTTAAATATTTTTTTTTTTTTTTGAGGTTTCTCCAGTACCCTCAACTTTTTCAAGGGTACTGATACCTTATAAAAATTAGTAGCCAATATTAAGTTATATGTGTTATTTTTTAGAAAAAAGTTAAAATATAAAAATGAAATTTCAAAGTAATGAATTCATGATTAAATAATACCACTTATTTATAATGAGCATTGGTGCCCTTAAAACTATCATAGATACCAAAGAAACCTCTATTTTTTTAGATATTTACGAATCATTGTATAAATAACTAAAAAATTTTATTTTTATTTTTTGTTAATATAGTAAATAATGAGATACTTTTATCAAATTCAACAATAATATAATTAAAATTCACATTTATTAATACATAATTCTTCGTAACTTTTTATCCACCGTAATATAATAGAAATAATCAATTTTTTACATGTAATTTCCTAAATATCTATATAATGTCTACAAAGGTGATGGTGAGATGATAATAATAATAATAATAATAATAATAATTTATTTTATAAGGAAAGTACATAGAACGTCTTGACCATAAGAACATTTTTTTTCAATAAACTTCTATTTCTTTTTTTTTTTTCTTTGGGGTCAAGTTTTCTTTTTGTTTAAACTACTAATATTGAAAATTTATTGGACCACAACATTCGGTTTAAATTAGATCTTACTACTATAAAGGTAAAAATTTTGTAGTGCTAATTTTATTTTTTATTCATAAAATTGAAATTTAAAATGTTTAAAGTAAACAAATTTCAAACTATTTGAACCAACTGTTGGTTGTCAATAAATTTTTATTGATTAATGGTAGAAGGTTATAGCATTTTTTTTCCGATAATTGTCAATGAGTATGGTTCTGTTGTGCTTAGGTGTTTTTGGTGGGTAGAAGGTAATAGCATGTTTAAAAAAAAAGAAATTGGTAAAACAAAATCTGGTAAAATATAAGTTGTCTAAAATTATAACCGATAAACACTATATTACTTCAAATAATATAATCATGAGAACATAAGACAGTTTATATCACACTACGTAGACATGTGAGCAACGGGAAGCTTGTTAGATTTTTAATCTTAGTTCCAAAACAACTTTTAAATCAGCTAGATAGAGATTAAAAAATGGTGCCGAATACAAAACTTAAACCACTAACCAGAATATTGAAGTGCCAAATTTTATGGAACCAAAGTGCCAAATTCTGGGGCGCTAAGCCCGTCAAGCAGAAGGGCACCAAACCTATTTCATGCTACACATCAACACACCAATAACCTACTTTGTAATACGCATCAGCAAACTAGCAGCAAGTCTAAGAGCCTTGTGAAAACCCTACGATGAAATCAAGTCTCATAATTTGCCATCGGATAGCTTATTCTTGGTGGCATTTGATGGGCTTGGGGGGATAGTCCAACTCTTTGTAAAATAAAAGAAGCCCACCATGCTCATCTGATCAGCCCATAAAACAATTAACGAACCGCAGCATTTCAACCAGCATATACCTAGTGATTGGATACCTAGCTAAGTCTGCTTGGAACCTAACTGTTTGTGGGCCAAATTATGTGGTTGGAAAGAAAAATTGAACGGCGAATCAGAGGGATTGGTAAGAGTACCATGTTCCCTTTGCATTTCTTCTTTCAACTTTCGGTTTTCCACGCTACTAATTTCCTTTTCAAAATATAAGCCTTCAATCATATTCCACACTTTTTTTTTTCCCCTTTTATTTCCTTTAATGTCTGATTCCACTCTTAGAATCTTCTTTTCAAAATTGCATACCAATGCTTCAAGTGCAAGCCTTCGGTGATCCCAAATTGAAATGCTTAAAGAACATTAAGTACTCCTCTATCAATTTGTTATCTATCGGTTAGTGCTCTCTATTGGAACTTCAGCCCACAGAGTGTTTGCATGGAACAGAAGAGAAGTCCATGCTACATAGAGCTTCTTCTTTTCTTTTTTTTTTTTTCTACCTTCCTTCTTATATAAAGTTTAAATTGAGATAAAGACCTATTCTAATCTAAAGCTACGGCACTTAATTCTGTGCTTACAAATATATTCACATATCACTTATTAATGCAAAATGCTAAGAATAGAATTCAAGTTATAGTTTGCATGAACTAAAAGTCGATCAAGTGAGTCAATCCTGTCTTGAATAACATAGTTCATATTAATCCATCAATAAGGTACCATGCCTTATGTACCATCCGGTACCTGAGCAAAAGAGTAAGTTCCTTTTTGGCACCAGAAGAGAAAAACACTGAAACAGTAACTCAAAGCAGTCACTTCTTTTGGATCAAACTGTCATTGACTAAGCACTTGACACTTGTCTTCTATTTTTTCATCTTTTTGTTACGTTACGTTACTTGCCATGCCACTTGTATTCTAGGACCCTTTTTTTATGGGGTCCCAATGAGGATGGGATATATCCCAAAGTCTGAGATGATGAGGAACACTACTGTGCAAAAGTGCAAATTGTTGGATGAGCTAATCGCAAAGCTCAATTCACCCACGCTTTGCACTGTGACCACTTAGCATTGATGATAATGCACCCAAAAGGAAAGAAACCCCAAGCAGAAGCAAGTACGCTGAATTAAAATCCAGCGAAAGGTCGCTCTCTCTTTCTCTATCTCACTATAAACAGTTCACTTTTGAACCAAGCACTCACGAGACACCCCTGAAGCTTCTACCTTTGAATTCATCTTTATGCTGCTGAACAACCTAATCTTATTAGGAAAAAACGTGAAAACTGTTTCTTCTTCTTCTACTTCTTGACATCTCCTTTGCATTTGGCTCCAGTTCCATAACCAATGAAATCCCAGCATCACTTTCGGTTTCTGGTCCTTGTATGTAGTAAGATTTTACATCCATCACGACTTTGATACACGACGTAACCAATTGTTTGACATGAAAAACAGTGGTCTTGTTCCATAAAATGTCTTTAGAAGGGTCTTATTTGAACTAGAAAACTCATCAAGTTGGTGGTTTCATGAAAACAAGGCCATATTCATCATTCTTTGCAGCACCCCATGTTTCGAAATCAGTTCATGCACTTCCTGAAATCGATTCACACATTCAGGAGGAAAATTCCCTGTGACTGTCTCTTTTGATAAGCATCACACGTCACTGCACAAAGGCTTCACAAACACACACACACGCCCATTTTTCAAAGAAACCCTTTTTTTAGCTTCAATGGCAGGCTCATGTTTCCACGGGCTTCGCCTGAGGAAGCCAAAGAGTAAGCCTTTACCGGAACCTTCTTCTTCTTACTCCAAGGCCCTTATGGATTCTGACATGGAGAACATGGAAAGGAGGAGATTTGATAGCTTGGATTCATGGTCCATGATATTGGACTCTGAGAATGTGGAGTCATGGGAGGCTTCAAAGGAGGACAAGGAGGACTGGACTGCAGATTTATCTCAACTCTTTATAGGTAACAAGTTTGCTTCTGGAGCTCATAGTAGGATTTACCGTGGAATCTACAAGCAGAGAGCTGTTGCTGTGAAGATGGTGAGGATTCCAACACAGGACGAGGAAAGAAGAGCCTTGCTAGAGCAGCAATTCAAGTCTGAAGTTGCTTTGCTCTCACGTCTCTTTCATCATGACATAGTGCAGGTAAGGGTGTTACACACTTGCACACCCTAGTGAAGGAATATATCTGCAGGCTTCTAATGCCATTTAATCCACTTGTTCTCATGGTACTTTACTTGCTTTATCTTTCTGGGCTTTTGTTTGTGTTGGTCTGGAAATTGGAGGGAAGCAGGAGCTAAAGTTTGAGTTAAGGGTTTTCTAAATAGTAAATACTTATGTTTTTTCCTACTTTAGTTTCAAAAATGAAATAGATTGATGTTTGTCAAAATGAAATAATTTGAGAGAGAGAGAGAGACAGAGGCAAAGAGGAAGATCTAAATAGTTAAATAGAAAATGTTTTTTGTATATTATCTTTAGACATTTTATTAGACACCCTATGAGTTGGGTGAGAAATAGATACAATAAAAGAATTTGAAAAAAAAAAAGTATTAGTGTTTTTTAACATGTATCCAACATTGTATCTATGATTAGTTTCTAATAAGTATGTTCAAATACATATCTAACTAAATTGGCTTATAACAATACACCAAATTGCTATCAAATATTGAGATTGCTTTCCTCTTGCCATGTTTTGGGGGATATCCATATGTCAGCGGCAACCACCGTATAGGCCACATCACCATGAAAGCCTAAGATATTTGTGTGGTCATTGAACTTATAATCTTTAGCTGCAGGGTGTTTCTAATGCCTTTTATTAAATGGATGAATAAGGTCTGATCTTTAAATGACTCTTAATTTACAGTTTATTGCAGCATGTAAAAAACCGCCCGTGTACTGTATCATAACAGAATACATGTCACAAGGAACTCTGAGGATGTATCTGAACAAGAAAGAGCCATACTCTCTTTCAATAGAAACGATACTAAGGTTAGCTCTTGACATATCTAGGGGTATGGAGTATCTTCATTCACAAGGTGTAATTCACAGAGACCTGAAGTCAAATAACTTGCTCCTCAATGATGAGATGAGGGTTAAGGTAGCAGATTTTGGCACGTCATGTCTTGAAACTCGATGCTGGGAGACCAAAGGAAACATGGGAACATATCGTTGGATGGCGCCGGAGATGATTAAGGAGAAACCATATACTCGGAAAGTTGATGTGTATAGCTTTGGTATTGTGCTTTGGGAGCTCACAACTGCTTTACTTCCCTTCCAAGGAATGACCCCCGTGCAAGCTGCTTTTGCTGTGGCTGAGAAGGTTAGATAGCTATGTTTGAGCTCTAAGTTTGTCTTCTTTATTATGTTAAATGCTTTAAGATAGATGATTCTATCACTTCCCTCCTTGGCAAGTCTGATTCTTTTTTTTTCTTTTTTTTTTTATAATTGAACCTTGCTTTTTAATCCTTCTTGACTTTTTCTAGCATGCTTTACAAAATTCCTTAATGGTGCACTAAAACCACTATCATACTTAATCGTAAAAGAGTTATTCTTTTGTCTAATTCAACACATGGCATATTCTTGGTCAAGTTGGTCATGGAACTTGCACCCGGTTGTGACATTGTCAAGATGATTGGTTGGATTAGTACCATGTTCTTGATATTAGAATTACACTCCTAAAATAGGTATTTTGCCCTGAAGCAGTTTGGTTGCTAAATAAGGAAGAAGGATATTGTCCTTCACTTTATTTGTTTTCCCCAATGGGATTATGAAGAAATGTAATAACTACAGGGTTTAATCTTTATATGCATTGGTGTACCTTGGATGAAAAAGGTACAAAACATGTATTTATTATAACTCTAGTAGCTGAAATATCTTATAGATAATGCTGCCATAATTATGCACATGCAAACAGGAAGATTGGTTTAGATCTTTATCAATCATTTGAACCTTATTACCGCATGCTACCGGAAAAATTGAAATTGCCGAAACATTTATCAATCTTCTATTTGTATACTCCTTAAAGAGTCATCTCTAAAGTATATGGAGATCCTTATCATTTAGCTATTGAGTCATCACATCACAGATATTATGGCCTGTCTGATATGGGAATAGGGATGTCAATGCTATTTTGATAAGTGTATCCAACATTCTTTCGAGTACCATTGAGTATTTTACTTGGTCACTTCCATTTTAATAGTATGTGTGACAAACCGCCCTACGTTGCCCACCTTCAATTAGGTCAATATAGTATCACCCTAGTATCATTGCCACAAGTCCCTTTCTGCAGAGTTTCCTTTCTAATTTCATTGAGTTCTGTGTTGCACAATTTTCTATTTCTCTTAAACTGTCTGACACGTTGCTGAGTATTAATCAAAATAAGAGAGAGGTAAGAAGTTAAAATATATTGTAATTGCTGATAGTTTTCAAGATATTTACGTGCAACTATCACGGTCATAACAATTTCGTATAAGATAAAAAAAAAATTTTCAGAGAAAGCAGACTACTTACCATAGGCTACAGATAGCATAAAATGGGTGCATGCTAACTGCTATCCTTGATTCCATGAATAAATATAGAGTACTATATCAATAATGGGTGATTTCAGTTACGTTACACATGAATTTTCTTGTAGAAAATCATGTGTTAATAACTTGATATCTTAGATATTTTACTAATGAATCTGAAGAAAGAATTTCACATTCATTGTTGGTTACTTTACCAAATTTATGGTAAGATAATTGAAATATATTAACACATGATTTTCTATAGGTAGATTCAATAGTAACATGACTAAAATTGCTAGTTATTGATACATAGTTTCCAGTATGTCCACATGATGTCTGCAAAACTTATGTAAAAAAAAAAAAAAATGTAAAATAAACTATAGTATTAAACACAACACGAAACAAAGAAAGATTGTTGTATACACTCGGTGTACTCAACTTAAATGGATTAGGTCAATAAATTATTGACACATTATCAATAACTAATAACTATAACATTTGTTTAATAAAATGTAAAGATCTGTCAAAACTTTACTTAATACATCCCAGTTAAGTATACTAACTATATGCCAGTATCCGCTTATTTGGTATTAAGACATGTTATTATCAAAAATTTTAGTGAGGAACCTTCTGGGGAAAAAAATAGTGGTTATATCCTGAAAAATAGTTAAATCCAAACCTGCCTTTTACAGGAGTCTATCATGTATAAATGACTCTACCACATCATGTTGCATCTCACCAGTTGCTATTATAGTCGGGGTTTAAAAGCTTGAGAGCATGGTAGCATTCCACGGATTCCAGTCATGTGAAATCTAGAATTTCTTGAGCCCTGTAAGACTAGGCATTGGGATATATGGTTATAGCCTAGCATGAGCAAAAGTGCCAACTTCTGCTTATAGATTATTTTATTCGGGAGTCCTTGAATGGTTTGAATTTTTATTGTTGAAAAGTGCAATAGTGGGTGCATGTGTCTTCCAGTCCCAATGACAGGAAGCACCGATGCATGGGCCTAGGTGGGTTTCCTTCCCTAGTCCCAACAAGAACTCATAAAATGGCCCAAAACTTGTTGAAAAATTGTACCATACAACAGTAGTTGCACTTTGGTGCAATAAATATGACAAAAGTAGTCAGTGGATTTACCTTTGAGTTAAACTCTAAATTGATCTTTGAAAGTGTTATAGAACTTCAATTTAAATTTTAAAATATTTGTGACGATAAATTGGTTTTCAAAAGGTTATAGAATTTTTATTTGATGTTTAAAATATTTATAACATTAATTTGGTCCTTTAAAGATTAAAAATTATTTTAAGTTAATTCAAATCTTTTTTTTAATTTTTTAAACTAACTTGAAATGAATGTTAATTTTTCAAGGATTAAATTGATATCATAATTTTTTCAAAAATCAAATTAATGTCACAACCCTTTTATAATCTAAATTGATGTCCATAATTCTTTCAAGAACTAATTTAAGATTTTACTCTCTTTCTTACTTGTTCCTAAATATCTGACTGTTTTACATTACTGCGTATTCTTTTGTGTACCTTACATTACTTTATTGTCTTCTTAAGCACAATGAAAAATAGTTAATGCTACAATCAATAACTTGGTTAAAAAAAATTGATATCTCAGTTAATTAATTTTGAGCAGAACGAAAGGCCTCCACTGCCGGCTAGTTGTCAACCCGCACTTGCACATCTGATAAAGCGTTGCTGGTCAGCAAACCCCTCCAAGAGGCCAGATTTCTGTGATATTGTGTCTGCTCTTGAGAAGTACGACGAGTGTGTGAAGGAGGGCCAACCTCTAACTCATCATCATTCAGGCTTAGTCAGCAGAAATGTCATTATTGAACGCCTAAAAGGATGTGTCTCCATGAGCTCCTCCATAATTGTACATGCCTAATTCCCCTACAAGGTATATATACATATACATATCCTGTCTTTATCTTCCATATTGATGCTCATATTACTTTAATATCTATTCCATCACAGTTTATACATGCTTCATGTTCTTTCAATTGTACTATGTAGCTGTACTCAATGGAAATTTCAAGTTTGGCTCTTTGTTTTGTGGCTGTGATTAACAAAAAATCAAGACTAATATATGTACTACCTATGTCAATAAATACTGCATTCTTAATGCAGTGCATAATATTAATAATAACACAGTGGGGCTTCGTTCCAGTTTTGTAGGAAAAAGTTTAAGTGGAATTGCTTATTAAACTCAGAAAAAGTCACAAATACGGCTGTGCCATGTTGTGGACCGATGCACAAGTTGTGTGACATTAGTCTTTGTATAACTAACAGCACACAGTAATCTGGAGCTCACCAACTGCCAACTACCGAACTCGGCAACAGCATCCATCCACCAAACAACTTGACGGCAAAGTACTATTGCATTAATGCGACAGCATCTAATACATTCCACCTACCACAAATGCTGACATTAATTAGTCTTAAAACTACTGTCTTTGTTGGAACCTTACTCAATGATATATCCTTCTCCTTCTCTTAAAAGTGACCACCTTAATTAAATTAGTGACCACTATGCTAGCTTAAGCGTAAGGAGTTTGCACTATCAATTGGGGGTTTCAGTTATATATAGACGAAAGTTCCCTTTGGGGCTGTTACTCCAGGATTAATTCTCAATCCAATAGATATATTGCTAGAAAGGATTACGTAATAGAACTTTATTTTCATTTGGGCAAGATAACGAACTTAGAATTCAGCAAAATTTGAAAACTGAAGAGTGTTAACTTATACTATTTCGGTCACAACTGAATTTAGGTGAGCACACTCATGTCGTTTTGGTGTACTCATGTGGAGCCCTATTGTTATTCTTGCTATTTGTCCTTAAGAGGCTGGGTTCCTATGTAGCAATATTTTAGTAAAAACGAATTATTTTTATGAATTGATTTTTGAGATATATTAATGAGACAGCTTTAACGAACTTACTGAGTCTGGCGAGAATCAATCTCACACTAAAAAAAAATGTGTAAAAACCTTAGTTGTTCCAGTAAAAGGTCCTTGTTACATATCTAGCGCAACTTTTGGCTAGGGTATGTTCAAAAAGTTTATCTATCAGAACTCCTGAAAATGCTTTTCGTCAGTTTTATAAAAGATAAGTTATTGCGTATTTTTAGAGTGTTTTATATAATTATGTTTTCTTTAATTCATAATTTGACATTTTAGTTTTAATTAACAATAACACTTATATAACTTATTTGTATATTAATATTTTGTTAGTTTGAATAGTTTGACATTTATTTCCTCTAAATAAAATCTTGAATTTGAATCTTATTGATGGAAAAAATAAAATAAAATTCAAACCAGAAAAATTTTATTCTATAATGGAATGACTTAATTCAAACCAACTAATTAAAGTTTAATGGACTCTGAATATTAGTAGATTAAAAAAAATTATTTATATATTTATTATTTTATTTTGTGAAAAATTTAAAATACAATTTAGTTAATATATATATATA
Source organism: Pterocarpus santalinus (assembly GCA_031439595.1). NCBI lineage: Eukaryota > Viridiplantae > Streptophyta > Magnoliopsida > Fabales > Fabaceae > Pterocarpus > Pterocarpus santalinus. The sequence continues at coordinate 59,909,746 of CM062530.1, forward strand.
TATATATATATATATATATAAAATGAATTAGAGTTAAAATGTCAAATTATAAATAAAATAAGTATAATTCTATACGTAATACTTTAAGGGCATACAACAAATTCTTATTGTGAAGAGAATTATTTCACTTGCGGCTGGAACTATTAGGGTTACGCATGATAAAAGTGGCACTTTAGAATGGCATTTGTGTTATTGACACCACATTTTCCCCCCTTTTTTCCTTTCATGACTTATAGTCTTATACCACTTTTGTTTACTGGATATACCACATGTTGCTCCACCTATAATTAGATAATAAATTATCTTTGGGTCTATACTCGTGATTAGCTTGCGATATATAGTTAGCAATTAATTGAATTAATGAGTGATTTATCCTATAGCTTAATTAATTAAAATTGATTTTTAATAATTAAAATCTTTGTTAGTGAAAATCATAATCAATAGCATCATAAATTTGGCTTGTAATGTAGGTGAGACGTGTAATGACTCATATTAGGTATATAGGCTTATGTATGTTTCTCACAATCAAGGTTAAAAACTCAACAAATAATAATTGGACGTGCATGTGTGTACAATTTGATCGCATTGTTAGAGTGAAACCCAATCACATGTCAAAAAATGTGAGTATAAATGCATTAACTTTACACATTTAAATCTTGGAGCCAATTTATGGTTTATATCGCTTTATAAACTAGATAATTGGAGGTGAAGGATGCACATGAAAATGCGATTTTCAGTCGTCCTATTTTTCAATGGCAAAAGAAAATCATTTTTTTTTCTCCTTGATGCTTTATGTTACATGCAATCATAGATGAGAAGACACAAAATAAGCAAAAAATGAATCTATACCTAACTCCACTACGTGTCGTCCTTTTCTCGTTATCATCTTGTCATTGCTTCACTTACAATGAAGCCCATAAACACCTTCATGAAAAATGGTAAGCATCAAACCTGCGGCCAATGCCACGAAGGTTACGTCTGTAATAATTATAAATTGGAAATAAGTTAATTTAAGAATTAATTTCTATATTTAAAATTATTACAAAATTTAAATTTAAATTACTTTATGAATTCATTTTCATATTTAAGATACATTAAAAATAAATTGAATTATACTTCTTATATTAATAATTTATTTCATGATCCTTACTTAGAATTTGTTAAATAACATATAAATGCTAATTTCAGTACTTAAATTGAAGTTTAAATTAAAATCAATCAAATTTAATGGATTTTATTTGAAATTAGCTAAAATAAAATATTTTTTAAATCAAATCATTTTTTAACTTCTCAAACAAAGTTTTATTTATATATTAAGATTTAATTTGCATGCACTGAGTCATCTACTTATATGCTGCCACATAAACAAATATGCATGACTCTTATCCCCCACTACTCCAAAAGTTACGCAAATGGGAGAATATAATTGGATAACAGTGTAAAACAAACATACAAATTAAATCCTATATATTAAGTCGATTTCTACTTTATTTTATTCCAAACATACTCAAAAAATTTCAGTTGTTTAACTCTCCGGATCGTAACTAAACATATTTATCCTTGCTATCTGGCATTATAAAAAAAAGGTAGACAAATGCCGTGGTCATCCTGCTCTTAGTTTTGTCACATACGTGCTAGTATTATTTAGCTTTATTTTCCCCTTTTGCATTGAATTAGTAAACATAAGTTATTTTAAAATATCATGATACGTACTTGAGGTTTGAATTGAGCTGCTGGCGGGAGTGCTAAGAAATGAACTTGACAAATTAAGAGCTGAGTTAGAAATTTGACTAAGAAAGTCATGATGAATATGGATGGCCTTTTAAGACTGAGCAAAGGGCAAAGAAAATAAAACCAAGTCAAATACGTCCGGTTTGGATTAGAGTCATTTTTTTATTTTAGAAAAAAGCTTATATTTTAGCGTCATTATCACACGCATACCGTGAGACTTAGGGATTGAATTTAAGTTATTATTGTTAACAAGAAAAGGTAGGTGGGAAGGGTATGACAACAAAAGCCCAAGTTTTATTTGAATAGGTAGATGATAGATGATAGGTTCATGAGTTCTTTTGTCTCCTTTGAGGATCATCGATCAACGACGATACAAACGCTGCAAAATCTTGACTTCTGACTCATTCCTACCATTAATGCGTTTCTTTATTGGCTCGCACGCTGCTGAGGTGTCGGCCACGGTCAATCCAACCTTAACTACGAAGTAATAAGAACAAAAAAGATATGCATCACGCTCCCATTACCATGGAGGCCATCAAAACTATAGTTCTCAATTATATAAAGGACTTCATACTGAATTCTTTGGTACAATCTTTCCTTCTTTGGTACAACTTCATACTGAATTCTAACTCTCCCTCTTGTAATTTATAGGGCTTTTTGAAGCGTAAGATATAACTGATGTTATGTAGACTATTTCTTCAAATATATATTTTTTTATTATCAGATTTATTTTTAGTAGGTACAATACTTTTATGTAACCATTTTTTTTATAAATAAATAAATATATATATATATATATATATATATATATATATATATTATAGTTTTTAATCATCCAAAAGACTTTAAAAACATCAAGCAATATTACTACCTTAACAAAAATCATAAAAGAGAACTTGGATTTGATTTGAATACAAATTCGAATCCACTAATTAGTTGAAAACCTAGACTTTTCTTACCTCCTATGTCACCTAAATGAATAATAACAATAAAGCCCATAAAGAGATTATTAAATTATAATAGATCACATCCTTTGCAGAAGGAATTTTATTATAGATAGAATGTTAAAGACAAATATATATAGTATATATAGTTTAATAAATTTAAACGGTGATTCTAGTTGCAATGCTAAACGAAGGCTAAATGTAAGGTAAAATCAATTAAATACTGAACGCCTTGGATGACACGTGTACGGGGATGAGGTGGTGGACTAGATTATGTAACGCTGATTAGAAATGTGTGGAAAATTGAGGGATGGAGTATGTATGTGCTAAGGGGTGACGCTCGAGGGTGGATTATCTCCTCCTTTGTGTATTACACTATTAAATTAAATTATGGCTCAACACAAGCAGGAAGATTCGCATGCCGAAGATACCCCGCTTGCATGTCGAGTCAATTAATTAGCATTATATGTTCACTAAATAAAAGTATCACATACATCTAAGCATGTAAAACATCATAATACACACGAAAATCATACATACACAAAATAAAAATATCTAGCTAGCGCTATTTATAAATATCTAAGATGCCAATATGTCTAATATTGTTGTGTTCATTATGTGGGGCGCGAGAATAATATTTTAAAAGTTAAAACAACTAATCCATTCACTAATAAGCACACAAAATATGTGTTTGGAAAAATTATAATATTAAAATTATTTCAATAATTGCTTATTTATACCATCGCTTTTTTATATAATCGATTATAAGAGAATCAATTTGTGTTTGGATATTTTAGCTGAAAAGATATTTTAAGATAAACTATTTTATTTAAATTATATAAAAAAATTACTTTTGTATAGTAAAATTATTAAAATAGGTATAAAAAGATTATTTATATTATATAATATTTAATACTTAGGGTTAATTTGATAAAAATATAATAATTATAAAATAATCAGTTTCTGTTTATAATTCTAAATTTCAAAATATTACTTATATTTATAAGTTATTTTTCAACTTAAAATTTTTATTTTTAGATTATAATTTATTTCCAAAATTTAACCAAACATAATTAATTTTTATAAAACAACTTTTTAAAAAAAAAACTGTTTTAGACAATTCCTAAACATGCACAAAACTTAAGGAGCCAAGGTCAACATTTAGTATGCATAAATGAATCCTTATATAAATATATGCCCTTACTGAAAAGAAAATATTAAATGTCCACTTTCATTAAATTAAAGTTCTACATGAACTTAGTTAACTCGAATAATAAGATTTAAGAAAGACAAGATAAACGAAGGATTATGCCAAACATTATGGAAGAATAATTCAAAAAGAAGGGGGAAAATGGTAGGTGCGGTGGAGATGAGGTTGATTTTTGAAAGAGTATCATAGAAAGAATAAATGAAAATGGCTCTTCACCTTGCAGAAAAACGAAAAGGAGACCTGGTGTCAAGCGTCAATATAGTCGGGATTTTATTTTGTTTTGCCTCCTTTGCTTCAATCGAAGCCCTAACTTTTGCCGACCTCGTTCTTCGCCACACCCACCCTCCTCTTATCGCTATCATTCATTTAGTTGAAAAAAATAAAGAGAATTTATATTAGGACGTATAAATAGTAGATATATACATGACGTATATTAAAAAATAAAAAAAATAAAAATATTTAGATAATAGATTTTATATAATTATTGTTATTTTTATTCAATTTTTTTAATTTAAAAATTTATCAGTATAAACAGTATACATCCTAATAAGTTTTGTATAATATACATAAAATCTACTAATTTTGTATAATATATACAAAATTTACCAACTTGTGCATTATTTATTCTGATAAATTTTGTATAAAAAAATTTACTAGTATAAATAGTGCATATGCCGGTGAATTTTGCGTATATTAGATAAAACTTACTGGCGTTTATACTGTTTATGTTGGTAAGTTTATGAATAATAAAAAATTGAATAAAAGTAGTAATGCTTATATGGAATTTATCATCCAAGTATTTTTATCGTTTTCCTCTTTTGTTTTGTATGCGTTGCATAATCCGTTGCAAAAAATGCATCCCCAAACATTTTTCAAAAATAAAAGCTTTTAAAATTAAAATAATGAATAGACGACAGTATTATTTTTATAGCGTATTTACTTGTATTTTTATAAAATTAATTTTATTGAAATTAATTTGATTAAAGTTAATTTTAAGATAAGATAATTTATGTTTGATAATTTTTCTAAAAATAATTTTAATAAAAAATAAAAAAAATTATTTTTTCAAAATTAATTCTGAAGACAATAATAATTTATTTTTATCTTTTCAAATTAAATAATATAAAAAATTAACAAAATCAATTCTAAAGTCAAAATCAATTATAAACCCCTCAAACATTCGTCCAAACATAATATTAATCTTATCTTGCTTTTCGGTAGTGCCGAAATCTATCAGCCAAAGATAAAAATTATCTGCTCTCTAAACTAATTTCTTTTAAGTTTAATGGTATTCACCTATTATGTCATACATACAAGCTATACTTTTATGACTACATATGAAATTTCTCCAATCAGGCGCATGGCATTTTTGGCCCCATTGAGAACCAAATTTGAAACCATTCTGCGTCTTTGATGAGATCTAGCAGCTTTGACGGAATCAAATAAAAGTCCAAAATTTTGAGGGCTCACAACTCCCATGTCATTGCGGAGGAAGCGAAGTTGTGACATGGATTATAAGATGTTTGGCGTACACATAACACATGCAGTTTCTCAATAAGAAAGATAATTTATTTTAGTATTATTATAAATGGAGTTTATGATTTTTGATTTTTAATCAGTATCTTTGTATAACTAATTTAATAATTTCATATAATTTTATTTTATAGCAAATTTTAAGATTAAAAAATATAAAAGAAAGTAAAGTTATAGAATACTTTTTCATTTTCATTATATTTTTAATTATTTTTTTCAAATAGTTATTAACTTTTAAATTTTTTTAAAAAACATTATTACCATTTCAAAGATAGATATAAAAATAAAATTATAAGTATAATGTTACTTATTTTAAATACTTAATTATTATTCTATATTTTTTATTTTTATTCTATAATTATCAATTATTTAAAATATTTATTATTATTATTTATTATCTTCATTAAAATAAAAAATTATGAATTTATTATATTCACGACTCCAGTCAATAGGAAGTAACAATAATGCTGAGAAAATGGGAGTAGCTTCTTAGCTGGCGTGCTGTGCAGTTAGAAAGTTACAATAACAATAACAACAAAAATAATAATAATAATATATAATTATAAGTTATTGGTTAATGGATGAGTGCCATGCTTGGCACCTATGAGACTATAAAGAGCAAGTAAATGATGGCTCCCCATGCCAGGACAAATGATCCATTTAAGATTATAAATATTTAAATGCAAAATGTTATCATATTTCTTCAAATAAGCGAACCAACCCTTGATTTCTACAGTCGGTACGCATGTCAAAAAGTCATAGTCTAAACAAAATATGAACAAGATTTATTACCTACTTAATAAGGATAAAACATATACTTCAATTTTGATGTGATGCAAGTATTTTATTATTATTACGTAATCATATACTGGATACCATTAAAGTGTATCTTTTTAAATAATTATTTTCATGACGAAATTCATATAAAAATCTAATCATAAGTAAATGGGCAACAATATAAAATTTCTTACATTTCTTCAAAAAAGAAAAAAATCACTCAAAAGTTCGATACATGTTATGATTTTGTTTTTACCAAGTATAATGTATAATAAATTATTGCTATGATAAAAATTTAAAGGTTAATTTTCATAAATATCGCATTTATTGCAAGAAGTTGTTAATATTTTGTTTCGAAACTGAATTTTTAATTTTTTTTTAATTATCACATCTAATTCAAAATTTATATTAGTATTTTTTTCATAGCAACATTTAATTTATTAATATCTTATCACATATCTTTAATATATATGGTGATTAATTTTTTTAACAAATATAAATACCGCAAAATAACAAAAATCCTGCATGCTGGATGCTACAACCCAGCACCCGGTAAAGGAAAATTATCTCATGAAATTGAATTTTACTGTTAAGACCTTTGAAGGAAAAAAAAGAGTATATACATGAAAAGGTTGAATTTGATTTATTTTCAGTATAACACTATTGAATTAATTCTAGAAGAAATCAATCTGGCCCAAAATTTTCGCAAGAATATATAATACAAGATTTCAGTAAAATGAACATTTCTCGCTTTGAAAGGATAATACATTTTTCAAGACGAATTTTCCACGAGTTTCTTGTGTATTGTCCGGTAAGCTTCCTCGTGGAAAAAGAGAAACAAAGACCACTAAAGATCTAGAAAGCTTCCTCGTGAAAAAGAAATAGTCAAATTCATCACCTACATCATCCCATCCTATTATGAAAGGAAATTATTAAATTTACAATATTTGACCTACAATTTTATCAATCAGCAGAACCTATACTGCCACTCTGATATTGAGATTGAAATCACTAGGCAAGGAACGAAATAGTTTTCTTCCGCTTTTCAGCTGGATTAATGAGTTCGGTACCTAAAAATTAGGACTGTTTTTCTTTTCCTTTTTAACAACATATATTGTCAAAAACGTGGTCTTAATTTATTTTTTTTACAATGACATGAAAGTGAACAAACCCTAGCTGGGAGAGACCATTTTGCCAGATATTGAAAAAAAAAAAAACAAAGAACAAAATGCAGAGATCGAAACCCAAAAAGAAGTGGAATGATATGTATGCTTTGATTAATTATAACAAAACTAATCCCTTGGATTACAAAACCAAACAACCATTTCTTTTTAAACATTGCAGAGTAGTAGTAGTAGTAGTAATTAATGTACAAAAAAAAGGGAAAATAAAAAAGAAAGGAGAAATAAAAGAGAGAAAAAGATTGAAGGTGAAAACTCCCAACCCACCTTTCCTCTTTCTTCTTTGCTTTTCCTTTCTTTATCTTCATCTTCATCTTCTTCATCTAATTACCTTCATTTTTTCATTTTTCTCCGTTGCAAATTCATTCACTGTCCCCAAGGACCCCAAATCCTTTCTCCAATGAAACTCACAAACCTCCTCACTGAACCCTTCTCCTCTTCCTCAACCCTTTCACCACCTTCACCACCACCACCACTCTTGTTACTACTCTCCACCACCGATTCTGACTCGGTTGACTCGGTACTAGCCTCCGAACTCACCGCCAACTCGTTCCGAGTCAACTCAGCGGGTTGCTTGTTGGTCCCTCTCTTGTTCCTCTTCTCTTTCCTTCCTCCGTTGTTGTTCTTCTTGCCTCCTTTCTGAGCCAACCACTCCTCGAACGCATCGATGATCTCGTGTATGAGCTGTCGATTCGGTGAAGAGTCCCACCTCACCCAGTAACTCATGTAGCAACCGAAGCAGCTGCAGCTGAAGAGGGGGGCGTGGTCGCCGTCGGAGGCGGCGGCGGTGCTCTTGGCAGAGGTGGTTCGCCGGGGGTTGCCAGAGAAGGTGTTGTTGGAGGAGGAGCAGGAGATGAGGTAGGCGAGGACTTCCCTGTCTTCGGGGGAGAGGGCGGCGGTGAGGGTGAGGATGGTGGCGGGGAGGAAGGAGAGTTGGTCGGAGATGATCGGCGGCGACGGGTGAACCGTCCCTTTACGGTAGAGCTTCTTCATGGTTGAAGTCTTGATGAATACAGGGAGAAGCTAGAGAGAGAAAAAGAGAAAGGGTTTGGTGCTAGTCTTCTTATCTAACACCGAACGGAAAGAGAGAGAGAGAGAGAGAGAGAGAGAGAGGCAGAGAGGTTTGAACTTTGATGGGTTGATGAGGTTTTATTCTGAGTTTTAGAATATAGATAGAATAAAAAAGAAAAGAAAAAGGCTAAAAAAGAAAAAAATGGAGAGAGGATCTTATTGCCGAGACTAAACTCGAACGTGAAATTGTAAGTGTTAATTAAAATAATTTTTGATGTTTAGAAATTAACATAGTTTAAATGGTATATAGGTAAAATAATTTTATATTATTAATCAATAAAAAAATAAAAAATTATAATAAATTTTTTATCATAATAAATAATTATTTATATAAATTGATACTTTTTATTATTTTTATTAATTAATAATATAAAATTATTTTATATGATTAGTATATTCAAATTAAATATTTAATATTTTAATTTTTAATTGATGTTATAAGTTGTCAATCAAATTAATTCTAATATTGATATTATAAAAATTAATTTAATTTACTCATAAAAAATTGATTTACGATAATATAATATTAAATAATAATTTAGTGAAAATAAAATATCAAAATAAATTTGATTGATGTCTTACAAGAGTGATTTTTTTTATATGATATTTTGAGTAATTTATTAGAAATATATGAAATTTTTGATAAAATTTGAAAAATATAAAATTTAAAAAAAAAATTCAATTTATTATCAACTGAATCCCATTATTTTTAATAAAAAAATTGAAATTTGGCATGCATCTAATCGGATCCCATTATTTTTATCAAGAGAGAGTGAGTGAAACGAGAGAGAAGAAGGAGAAAGAGAAGAGGAAAAAAAAAAACAAAAAGAGGAAGAGAGAGAAAAAAAAAAGAGAGAAAAATATAATAAAATATAAAAATATTATATTTTTTAAATTTTATCAAAAATATTATTTTTGTAATTTTTTTACAAAAATCTCATATAAAAATAATTAATTGCATTACAATATTGGTATATAAAATTATAATTTTTCAAATATCAAAACTATTTTAATTGATATTTATAATTTTAGAGATTACTTTAAAATTTTATTTATTTATGTATAAATTGTACATAATTTAATTACATGTAGATCATAATAACGAAATTAAAAATGAAAAATTAATAGTAAAAATATTTAATTTACATAATTAGAATAGATTATTTACAATGTTACACGTAAGAAGATAATCAATCAAAGGGAGAGAGGAGGTTAGGGTTGCAAGGTATTGGAGTTGGTGACGTAGTTTTGGGGTTAGTGTGGGGGTTGTGATAAGGTGCGACGAGGGACAAGGTGTTGCTCGATGAGCCACTGTTGAATTGCATTGTGATTAGTGCACTCAGACGCATGATGGGACCCATGTCTTTTGATTTGTCGCTGTCATGTTTCTGTTGTGGCTTCTGGGACTGGTTTTCAAAGAGCTTTACTCACTTGCACACACATACATATATACTCACTCACTCTTCAAGTTATCATCCTGCAACTGCCGCAAGTACGTCGTATACGACTGACATCAATTAGGGTTTCGTTTGGTGGGATTGGTTTGGCCCTATATAATTATTTATAATCTATGTGGCGGCTTTTTTACTCTCTCACATGAACTTGTCACCGATATTAGTAATATGAAAAATATTGTTTGTATGTTTTTTTTTATGGCATATTGTGTCAATATCTTATTTATTTATTATTAAATAAAATATAAATTTTATTTAAATTGAAGTCTATTTAAGTATGATGTTAATATAATATTTTATAAAGAGTTTAATTGGTATGTATCTATAATATAAAATTATTTTATATTATTAGTCAATAAAAATAAGGAAAAGTGAGAAATTATGGTGGATCGTTCATTATAATTGGTGATTATTTGTATGAGTTGACACTTTTTATTATTTTTATTGATTATCAGTATAAAATTATTTTACATTATCAATATATTTAAATTAAATTTTTTTTATAAATGTATATATAAATAATATAATTTTATTAATATTAGAATTTAATTAATATATATTAACAATATAAAATAATTTTATATTATTAATAAATAAAAATATTGTAAAGTAAAAAATTACAATAGACTCTTTTATTGAGTGATTATTTATATAAATTGACACTTTTTACTATTTCTATTAATTGATAATATAAAATTATTTTATATTATCAATATATTTAAATTAAATTCTTAATATTATATAGGTTCAATATCATTATCAATAATATTGCTTTTCCAGTTTTCTCCCCGTTATTAACTTTTTTTTTTTTAAAGAATTGATGTTTTTGTGCTAATCCAATGTCATAAACAATGTTGAGCTTGAAAATATCTTTGTGTACAGTCAAAAATATTAAAATATAATACAGTTGATGATTTTTTCTTCTTCTGGATAATTGAATGGCCATTTATTTTCCTAGCTCAATGTTATCCCAAAATGTTTTTTCCCCCCTTTAAGGGATAAGGAAATTAAGAAGGTAAGTTTCATTTGTGTTCTGATTATCTCTTACTGTAGCTAAGACAAAAAGAAAACTACGTAGACACCATACTTATTTATTTATTTTATGTGCTTACTTATTAACCATTGGTTAATGGTTTTTTTTAGTTAGCGTACACTTTAAAATGTAAAAAAAAAGAAAACATTTTGTATCCGAAAAGAAAAAAAGGAGAATAACTGAAGACAACAGCGGTGAACATTTTCTTGTCTACTGTGAAACACAGAATAGAAAATCCAACTACATGTGAATATTTTCTTCAGTATTTTCTTTGCATTGAATTGTAAATTCATCTTTCCATATAAACCCGTCATTCGTTGACTCTATGATCTTCGAAATTCGCAGATTTAGTGTGGTCCAATCGTAGGACTTTTTAGCAATGTACGTATTCCCGAAGGGAGTTATTAATGCTGTAAAATTAGTTGATTATTTTTAATGTAGTAATAACATGTAAAATAATAACATAGTAATATAGATTACATTAAAAAAAATTCTAGACTGAGTTGAATAAACTTTATGAAATGTCAAATTTAATGAACTCAAATTTAAGATGAAAATATGAAGAAACTTTCCTATCATTTAAAAAAACAAAATAGAAAATTATTTACCAGTGTCATGCATTAATTATACTCTGTAATTCCATGTTGTGGTCAGAAGTTAATAAATTACGGCAGATTTTTCCAGAAAAAAATGAAGCAATAATCAAGTTACATTGCTTTTCTCTGCGAGAAAAATGCAACATTCACCTTGATTTACGGATTTTAAGCGATATTAAAAAGTACTTTTACTTGTGATGCAATTAAGTTATTTTAAAGGCAAGAAACTTGTGGATATGTAAAGATCAAGAAGAAAATATATATGCTATGCATCGAGAAATAAACGTGACAAAATAAGCGGTCACACAGAGGAATCTAATTCCTACATTTATTGAAATCATAACGTCTTCTGTTATAATTAAGAGAAAAATACAATGAAAAACACTAATACCAAATTGAATTTTAAGAACTATTCTATACGTTTTTTTCTTATAACCACTACTGTACACATTACTGCGAACTGGGGGAAAAACCTCCACTTGTTTTCTGTTTTGGTTTGCAATAATTTTACCTTTAGTCAAGAGTAATGACATTTTCACGAGCCATCATTCACACTCACGAATACATTTTACTTGTATGCAAGTTTTTGCCTTTTATTGCTTTTTTAATAGTGGCTTGGGTTTCAATGAATAATTTTAACATAGAAAAGTTATTTTTACATGATAAAAAGACGAAAGTATCATCGCCAAAAATGGAAAAGGGAAACATGTGAGTATGATTATTCCTCATGCTCAAATGCTTATTAACTACGAGAATTATTTGACAACCAAAAAGATCTGGTAAACTTTGACCCAAGCCAAATCTAATTCAATGGATGTACTATTAGTAAAAATAAAAGAATTTAATTTTGATATATTATTGGTATAGAATTTTACATCACACTTATATTTAGTTAAGAAGAGTCTAATTGATATGCACTGACAGTGTAAAACTATTTTATATTATCAACTAATAGAAATAAGAGAAAGTGAGAAATCATGATGGATTCCTTATTATAATGGGTAGTTATTTGTGTGAATTGACACTTTTTATTATTTCTATTAGTTGACAGTGTAAAATTATTTTACATTATTAGTGCATTTAAATTAAATTCTAGTTATAATTGTATTGTCATATTAGTAAAAGTATATGACTCAATTATTCACTATTTTAAAAATTTTATAAATAAAAATATGTGAAGAGATAATTGTGTAAAACTCTTTTTATTATATATTAATAGTATACCAAAATTAATCCCAAAATAAAAAAGCAATATCCCAACTAAAAAGGGTTTTTTAATTTTAATATGGTGGATGAGCGTGATATATACAAAAATATGAATTTATGGGTCAAAATATATGGATATAGGAATGAAAAACTATTAGTGGCTATTTTTAGTTTTTCAAAAAATACCAATGGTGATTTTTACTTTTTTCTTGTATACTGCATAGAAATATATGATTTATTTTTTAGTTTTTCAAAGACCGTTATTGACAGTTTTTGCTTTTTAACAAAGCTGTTGCATTCCAAAAAATCGCGAACGACGTTTTTTCTTAAATTTTTATATCTCCGTAATTCACTCCAAAATCCCATATTTTAGTACAAATTATTTTCAAATATCATATAAAAAAAAAAAAACGGACCCACTAAAAAGTCATCTATATTTTTTAGGTGCTGTGTCTACCAAACAATTTTGACAGTGAAACCCGGTCCTTAGTAAATTTTCTTCATTGAAAACTTTGTGTTTGTGAGATAATGCAAGATATGCAAGACTAGATTTTGCTTACTATAGCTAAAAGTAACGTTGTAACGAATTTAGCAATTGTTACCATTTTGCTTGTATGCCTTCAAAGGGTTCTATGTGGTGATGATTCAATTAGTACTTTTTTACATAAAAAAAGGAAGGTTTTGGAAGGGGGGAACATAGTTGATTACTGCAACGTGCTCTTTTTACTACAATTAAACTCTTAACCAAGAAGTTCTATTAGTGAGATAGCGACTCTTACAAATAATTTTAACTTAAATGGAGGGTAGACAGTGGTGGCGCCACTGTCATTAAAAGGCATAGGATGCTTGCAACATGATAGCCAGAAGATGCAATTCTGAATTTAAAGATTTCAGATTCTTGCTATTTGTCAAGCACTTCATCTATCTTCATTATCCCCAAAAAGAATGACCCCTCCCCTCCCTATTTATTGGCTTCGCATTTGGCGTTTTGCCTAACGAAAAAGATAACGAGAAAAAGCATTGGCAAGGCAACAAAAGCCCACTTGCACTTGAGAAAGAGAAAATGGAAATAGGTTCAGAATGTTGAACACACCACCTACAACATAGCAAAGTTGGACACTGAGGTTCTGGATAATAAATTATAGACTTACAATTAAGATATATTTTCAAACTGCAAATTTTGGCTTAAGGAAGATTGAGTTCCAACATTACATGGCTCAATTGATAGTGCTCGAAAGTCATAAGCTTTTTCCAGCCTTTTTCAGCAAAACAGATGCTGTAAACACGCTAGTGTCAAACTCAAGATGTCGCTGACGAAAAAAAGGGGTATAACCAGCTCTGAATTAGTCCCCCTAGAAAGAATCAGAAAATATGTTGCACGGTTACAGTAGCAACTAGAAAGAAAGGGACAAAAAAATGGCCACCACAGCTTGTTGTGATAACATCCCATGCTTTATTATATGCAGTTGTTACTGGAGCTCAGAAGGGAAATAGGTATCAGGGAATAGCATTACTGACATCTTTGTTATTTTACCACTTGACATCATAATTTCCAGTGAATTTGATTATCCTATGTAGGGGTGTAAACGAGTTGATTTGGATTGAATTTGAATAAAAAATAAATCCAAACGATCAAATTTAATTAGACTGATTTGATTTGAACTTTAAATTCTTTTCCAACAAATCCAAATCAAACTAATCTAATTAAGATCGAGTTAATTTGGCTCGGACCATCAGATTGAAGTAAAAAATAAAAAATTGTATTTTTTATAAACATTCATTTTTATAACAACTAACCATAATATAAAGCTTAACTATGATATCTTTAATAATAATATAAATAGATAAACTTCTTAAATAAATATTAACAAAATGATAAAAAATGACTATATTACTAAAGACTTAAATATAAAATTTTGAAATATTAGAAATTAAAAAAATAATTAGTTGATCGGATACTCGGGCTAGATGTTTGAATAATCAAATTAAAAAATTATAAATATGAAACCGAATCAATAATAATTGATTTAGTTTAGATATTCAAGTTCATTGGATCAATTCGATTCGTTTACCTCCTTAATTCTCTTAAGTCAGGAAAGTTCCATGTTTCCAGCTGCCTACATTTTGGCTATATTCCAGCTTAAAGCTTTTTGATCCTCAATATTATGACCCGTGATCATTATTACCTATGATTTCATAAAGAATAATTAACTAAAAAGTATAATCTTTAGGTAAAAGTAAATTATTTCATTTATAGGTCTTGAGAGCAATGAAAAAGCTAGTGGTAAAATGTATGAAAACAGTAACAGAGAATTAGACAACTTCGATTCCTGTTTAACAAGAATCAAGTGCACAAGGACCACTGATCAGAAGGCTGCCCCAATAAATCTGCCACTTCCCACTTTCAGCCATTGAGCAGGGATAATTTTCTTACAGACCATGCCAAATTCCAACAAGTAAAAAGAGGGAGAGGGGGGGGGGGGAGAAAAAGAAAAATCTCGCAGGACCGGAAACCATTAGGAAGAACTCTGGAGGCGCGCCTTGATCCACGACTCCAGATTACGCAGCTCCTCATTGCTTATTGAGTGGCCAAGACCAGGATAAGCCTGCAATTAGAACAAATGTCAGTATCATGAAGAAGACAAGAGGGCCAATGGATGAATTATTGAATTGTTGAAAACCTGAAATATCACCTTAAACTCACAGCCAACGCCAATTTTTTCAAGGAAAGGGGGAGCTGCTTGTCCAGCCTCGAACAAGACTGTTTCATCAACCATCCCATGGGACCATAATATGGGTGTCTGCAGATATTTATATAAACTAAGTCAACATAAATAGAATAGGTGACAAGTACATATCACAATTCAGTTGAGTTAAATATTATTTGGAAATTGGTTATACATAGTATAATGCCTTGAAAATCTCAGATATGCCATCGACTGGTACTAAGTTATTCTACTGTAAAGCTCACGTTTCATTTTCAAGGCTATAGATGTGGTTTTCTCTGTTGGGTCGGCATGCTTTTGTCAGTACATATATAGCAAACCTCATGTTCCATAGGTAAGGTTAAAGTTGGTATTTTCAGGTAAACATTTTAATGTAGAGGCAATTAGCACTGAAGCAAGAGAAGAGGAATAATACAACTAGGAGAAAGTATGACAATATAACCAAAAAAAAAGGAGGAAAGGAGGGATGCGCCAGCAAATCAAGATGGGATATAATGATATTCTTTAAGTTCTATAAAATAATAATAAAAAAATTAATATTCTTGAAGATTAGTACCCGCTTTGCCTCAGGTGTAATTTGCTCTATAATAGACGAAGATGAGTTAAATGGTACCCAGCCACTAAATACTGCACCTCCACCTAAAGTTTTTGGGTACAGCAGAACACTAGCCAAGGTCAAGGCACCTGCAAAACATTGGCACAATTATCTGCATATTTGTACATACACTTTTCTTAAGGCTAAGCATTCATTGGTCCCTGCAACTTTGGGACCAACGTCAGTCCCCTATAGAAATTTTATACATCCTTAATTTTACACCATTAGATTTAATATTAAAATAGTTTAATGATCCAGATTTAACACAAAAATAAATAATTTTCAGATAATAACCACAAAATAAATAGTTTTAATTAGGCAAATTAGTCAACAAGTTTACTTCTATATCCTTCTCCTTCTCTTCCCTCCTCTCTCGTTTGGCTTGCAGGAGATTTACTCCAGCAGCCGCCTATTCCAGCCACCAATTGACTGTCACCATCACCATCACCATCACCATCATCACCACCAACACCAACCCAAACCACCCCTCCATTTTCAACACCTTCTTCATCATCGCACCCGCATCCTTACCAATGGGGCTTTGATGTCGAGTGCATACCATGAATGAAGGAAGCATGTCAGAGGAGGACAATGATTCTGGCAACTAGACACTGCCACTACTCTCTGCTTCTGCAGTCAACTTTGCCTTCTAAGGCCCCGTCAACCTCACCTCCTTTAACTTTTTTTTTTCACCCTCAGTCTCTGGTTCTAAACCCCCACTCCTTCACCCAAAGAAATTAAACAAAATTTAAATAAATAATTTGATCTGTAGCAAGTATAATAAAGAGTTTGAGAACCAAGTATGGATTTATGTTGAACACTAGCCATAACATATGGATTAACGTTCAAGAACCAGGTACAATAAAGAGTTCGATTTTGTTGCAGAATATTGTTTTTTAAGATGTTGAGGATTGATTAATGTTTCTGTGTATTTGGTTCTCAAATGGTTTGATGGTCAAATCATTAATGTTGCCAAATTGTTGTTGGGTTAAAATGAAGGGGAAGAAAAAAACTCAGAAAGAAGTGTGGGGCAGCCACTGCAAGGAGGAGGGATGGTCGATGATGGATTTGGTGGCAGTGACACACTCTTAGTAAAGAAGACAATGGAAGGAGATTAATGGTAGTAATGAAAATGTTAGGGATATTTTTGTAATATTGAGGGTGAACTATAAGGGACTAATGTTGGTCCCTTTGGGACCAACGAATCCTTAGCCTTCTTTTAAGGAATTGATGGGAGAAAAAAGAGATGAACACACACAAACACAAACATGTATAGACACAGAGAGAGAGAGAGAGAGAGAGAGAGAGAGAGAGAGAGGAAATAGGAGAGAAACCTCCTTGACTCAATCCGCAGATAAATACATTATTAGGGTTTGTGCCAGCAGCTATTTCCTTGTCTATTGCAGCATGCACATTCTGAACAGCTTTAAGCAAACCACTCTCATCTCTTGGAGAATCCTGACAAATATAAGCTAATACTTTTAAAAATAAATAGATAAGATCAACAACTCCATCCTGAACAAGATATAATATAAACACTGCAATCTTTTTATCAAATATAATATGTGTATGTGTGTGTTTGTGTAGAAACACTAAAATCTTAGAAGAATACTAGCTTGGCCTTTTCAAAGAAGTAAACAGGGGAAAACTGCAGGTTATATAATCAGTTGTGTGACTAATCTCTTAGCAAATGCATGACTCAAATAATTCAGCCAGTATACCAAGCTTTTTAGTAAATAAATGTAATTGAATTAAACAATGAAAAATGTCCTTTTTAAACATATTGCATGGCATCTGTAAGATATAGTGACTTCAGATGTTTTAGACAAAAGTTGATACAGAAAAATGATCATGCTCATAATCACACATGATTTAGATAAGGAGGCACATTGGAGCACCACATACAAGAGATGGGCGTAACTTACATCACACGGAAATAGAAATTTTAAATAGGACTAAAGGGGACATAAAAAAGAAAGGTTTATACCTTGTAGCAAATGCAGTATGCATATATGATCAACTGTCAATAATTTTGTGATATCTGACAATAGACACAGTGTGAAGTACCAATATTATATCATCATCAAATTACTTAACATATTGCTTGAGAACTCTGACAAATTCAGGTTCTTGTCAGTACATGGTGCATTAGGGAACAAATTATTATTATTATTATTATTATTATTATTATTATTTTGATAAAAGAAGAAATATTATTAACAAGAGAAGAAGGATATTACAACGAGCATGAAGGACAAGAGATCCTCGATGCAAAATGTAGAATAGACAAAAAATATGTCAAAAGAGCAATGCTCTCCAATCTCTCTGCATATTTGAGAGAGACATCCCTCTATAAAGATCATGCGCCTTGCACCAAGCAGAAGCAAGACGCCTAATCCTATCCCACAAGAGCCGCTTGTCCAAATGCCCGTCATTAAAGATGCAAGAGTTACACTCCAACCAATACACCAAAACACCAATCAATGGCATAGACAGCACAATACCACAAAGATTTGACTTCCTTCCTCCTCCCAAAACCAACAAGCCTAGTCAACAAGAACTAATCCAAAGCTCTAGGACACCCCCAACACTCACCAAAGATCCCAAACAATGCATTCCATAAAAAATCAACCATAGAACAATGCAAAAAAAGATGTGCAGTCGATTCTAAACTGGCACTGCACATAACACACATCAGGGGAAATAGCCTTCTGTGGTCTTTGAACTTGCAACTATTGTGGCTATCATGGAAGAAAACTCTACAGGTTTTATGATTCTTATTTGGCTAACACCACAAAAAATACAAAAGGGTGATGAATTAAACAGGATCATGCTCACTGTCAAGTGGACATATAAATCACGTTATAATAAAATACACTTACTCAAATTTACATTCTGAAGGAACTCTGCAACAAAGAATTAGTGGAAAAATGGAGATATGAAAGCAATGAGGATTGCTAAAGTATGATAAACTGTTTATTATTTTAATTTCAAGACTGACACCACAGAGAGGCTTTTAAAATTAAACAATCAAAGAGATGAAGGAATGCTAGACTTACAGCTGTCACAGGAATTTCATGAATGTCAAACCATGAGGGCATTACATAGCCATCTACAAGCACAAACAAATCAATATATTCATTATCTTTCAGAGTAAAAAGCATCTGGTATTTTGATGGCATTGTCTTTACAAGAAAACTTAGAAAACCAGATTGTTAACCTATAATGTCGCAAAGAACTGTGATCTCATCTCAGACAATGGTAAGATGAAGATGTTTTAAAAATTTGGTTGGATGCATAGTTAAAGATACCAAGCAAGCAGAAAATTTAAGAGTAAAACAAGAGAGGAATAGAAGGAGAGATAATACAGAACGAAAAGG
Source organism: Pterocarpus santalinus (assembly GCA_031439595.1). Taxonomy (NCBI): domain Eukaryota; kingdom Viridiplantae; phylum Streptophyta; class Magnoliopsida; order Fabales; family Fabaceae; genus Pterocarpus; species Pterocarpus santalinus. The sequence goes on from CM062530.1 coordinate 59,929,183, forward strand.
TTACAAGCAACAACAATTTGACAGGGACCCTCTCTTGAAAATTATAATTGTTGGATTGAGTGCTTACCATTACACCAAAAGTTATAGCTGATGGCAAGAGCACAACTTTATTTCTTTAAAGTTTCTTAGAATCGTATCTAGTATAAAGGGTTGCACCTATTACAAGCATCATAAGATGGGATGTTAAGCCCATTGAATTCTGGGCTAAATAAAGCCAACAATCTACTCCTCAGTGTCAACCAAGAGATTCAAAGAGCTTAACATCTTGATGTATGGTGCTTGTAATGGGTGCAGGTTCTTATACTAGATGTGGTTCAAAGAAGCTATATGGAAATGTTGGGTATATGATTTTGATGATGAATATTATTCGATTATGATTACCTTGTTTGACTCATATATTATTGCTTTCCTTGGTATCAAATGAATTTATGAAATAAGTTTGCTTGTTAGAATTTATTTTGCTTTTAATTTAATCCTTAAACCCAAGGATTGAGTTGAGTGAAGGAGTCAAACTCCAATGGATAGTAACACAAAATTCTGATGGAGTAAGCACAATAGAAGAAAACAGCAACCAATACAACAACTACTGGCAACTACTATGCTAGGAAACAACAAGAATGCAAATTCAACTATGTGATCTATTTTTCATCTAAATGGAAGCCCAAATCCTCTCCAATGGCTAGTATCATTCTCTATGAAAAGCACAATGATTGAGAAGAAAACACATAAAATTCCACCTAGCAAATAATGAGATTACCCCATTCATTATAGCTCACAATCTCAGCACCTAAACTTGCTTTTCTACTCTTGAGAGAGTATGAAATTCTCGTAGCTCATCTATAAGTGCAATCTCTTGTTGAATATTAAGTTGTTCTAGAGAGAAGGAAAGAGTGTGGATAGCATTTTAGGAATCCCTTTCAATCTAGATTATAGTATTTTGGATTAAGATAAAGGTCGGTTTAGTGTTGTCCTTGTAAGAAACAAATCACAAAACACACTACTTGGGAATTAGATGGAGGAAGGTTCTTCTGAATCCTTTTAAACCAAAATTCAACTTATAGTGAAGAAAATCACAAGCACTTGGGGACTGGAAGTTGCCGCAATTTGTAATCAAAATAAGATAAATAGTTGAGCATCTCTCTACTCCCTTAACTCTTTTAAACTTTTTGCATTACTTGTGTTTAGTTCGTTTTCAACCCCAATGAATCAATTCACCCCCTTCTTGGTTCCTTCAATAAATGAGGAAGTGATACTAGTTCCTAAAACACATGGGTGGCTTCCAGTCTACAGAATTGATGATCCAACCAAATGCTGCTATTTGAGTAATTAACCATGGGGAAACGTTCTAGAGATCACTTTTCACACTCCTTCTAAACTATACTTTTTAAACTTACATATATGCATACACATAGTTCTGCATCTGCCCCCATTCAAATGGATGAGAACCAAATTAGTTTGTAATGTGCATCACAATTCACATAAGCTGAACAAGAGCAAAAACATAGCGACATAAAAAGACTTACGGTTGCAAGTGACAGGGGCAGGGGGTGCAGAGGGGAAGAACCACTTGGTGTTCCTGAACTCAGGGGAAGTGAATAAGGTCTTGATGGGTTCGTTGGCAGGGCCAGAGTCACCAAGACCGTGAAGCCACAGAACAAAGCTTCGAGCCATAGACTCTGACTCTCCTCCTCCAAAAGATGATGGGTGGCTCTTCTTGGTTTCTGGAGACAGCAACACAAACACAAACACAAACAAAGCTGCGCTACTTAGCGTGATTGCAAAGACATCAATGGGCTTTACCAAAGGCAAAACCCTCATCACCGTCCCATTTTCTCCTCGGGGTTCCGAGTATCTTCGTGACTCGTTTTTCTCGGTTGTTAGTCAACTGCCAAAAGACTTTAAGTACCCTTGCCTTTTGCCATTTTTCCATGGTTCGAGTGTATATCGTTGCGGCCCACTCGAATGTTATCCCAGCCCAATTAACGGCTACACTTGTGTTTCACCTAACTCTTTAGAAGAGTAACGACCAAAAAAACTCTTTAGAAGAGTAATGTTAAATGAAAAAAAATATTCGACCAAAAAAAAAAATGTTTACCTATCATTATTTTTTTTTATGACATTAGAATAAATTAAAAAATTCACGACACCTGCTAAGAAAATAAATTTTCTCTGACAAGTGATCCAGAAAGTTTGTCCCTTATATATATTCAAGTATTGTTAATTACTCTATAATCCTATGATTAGACATGGAAACCAATCACTTAATTTTGTGAAAAATTGAAAAAAAGAATGAAGAATTTCAGAAACTGAGGTAGTAGACTTGAAAATTTTAGTCCATTTCTGTTTTATGAAAATGACCAATATTTATTTATCTAATGGTAGATAGGTAGGTGTTGGTATGGTATCTCTAAAAATAAGGTATATATATAATATTTTCCATCCTGAATATGTTAAAAAAAAAAACTTCCTAAAGTACTATCAAATGTACAAGGTCTAGGGAAGTGCACTTTCCCGCAGGTTTTACAATAGCTTTGATGAGCCACGATAACTAAAGTGCTAGTGTCTTATCTCAGAACTGTTAAGCTATGTACCAAATGCTTAGATTTAAGCTCATTTAGAGTAGCTTTTTTCAAGAAAAAAGTATTTATATTTTAAAAAAAATATTTTTATAAATTTTTATAGGTATTAAGATATAATTTTAAAAAAAGTATTTTAATTAAAAAAATTAATTTATTATTTTTTTAAAATTAAGAATATTTAATTTCTAAAAAAGATAAAAATAAAAGTAATTTTTAATAAAATTATTTTTTAATTTATTTTTATTTCTAACTTCTAATTCTAAAAAAAATAGAAGTAGAAGTGATTTTTAATAAAACTTTTTAAAAAAATATTTTTTATTTTTAATTAAAATTATAATACATATATTTTTTTTCTTATTCTTTATCAAATCTTACTTCTCTTTCTTCTTTTTGAATATTTTTTTTGTAATTTGACCATAAAAAAATATTTTTATTCTTTTATATCTAAACGGATTTATAAATACTTTTAATATTTAAAAATACTTCTTATATATCTATCCAAAAAGTTTAGAAATTTTCTTTTTTAAAAGCCTATCTAAACAGGCTCGTAAGATGTTTATAAATAGTGTAAAGTCCTTTTTTGACTTTGAGCCTACCAGAAAAGAAATTGTTGTTATGCAATGCATGGTGTTCATCTTCATATAATGTTTAATTTACATATCATTATCATTCTCTTGAGTTACGTTGGAGAGTTTTCAAGAGTAGGCAGTGGAGTGATTTATAATTTTATATTGTTAGACTAAGATAAAACGTTCTTCCTTATCCTTTCCTCAATTCACATCTGAAAAGCAAGAAGCAATGTATGATAACCATCAAATAAACTATTCGGTGTTTTCTAGACATAGATCACTAACATTTAATTAGTTTAAATAATTTGACATTTATTTTTTTTAAATTTTGAATTTGAATAATATGAATGGAATTAAAAAAAAAGCTAAAAAACAGAGTTTTATGCATGATAATCTGGCTCAATTAACCCCAAACTAGTTAGAATTCCATTTTTTTTTTTTCACGAGAGATTAGTTAGAATTCAATCAATTTCAAATAAAATAAACATTAATCCATTGCAGCGCAGACACATTAATTAATCCTAAAGTAAATGGCAAAACAAATGCAACAAAAATCGCCGAGATTTTTCCACGACACTAATGCTGTGCTGGGGGCACGGATTTTACCAATTTGCCACGAACCAAACATAGGTCAACGTGAGAGGAAGTTTGACCAAGTTAGATCCACGTGTCGCGATCTGATTGAGTGGCGTTGTGGAGTGGATCCTCTCCGCAGATGAATGTGCTTATATAGCTCCTTTGATGCGGAAGCTGAAACCTCATTTCGCAGAATCGAAAGGGAAAGAAGAACCCAATTCATGGCGACTTCAAAGCTTCAAGCTTTGTGGAATCACCCAGCTGGGCCCAAAACCAGTGAGTTACCTAACTTCTTTTCAATCCTTCCTTTTTCTTTTTTTTTTTTCGGTTGTCTATCTGTCAATTTTCTATTCGATTTGGCGCTTCTGATCTTCATTCCAGAGAGCTTTTTTTTTTTTTTTTGATCGGAATATTCTATTTTTTGTTTGCTGCTATAGGATTTGGCTTAGATAAAAATTCCTGATTTATTGGAAGGTCATATGCACTAGCAGATTTATGACCAAAGTCTGCTTTTTTAAGGGGAAACATAACCTAAGATTTGTTTTTTATTTGTTCATGGTCAAAGTTTTGAACTTAATCTGACTTTGGTTGGGTTGCAGCTGAAAAAAATTGGGTTTTTAATTGAGTGTGAAGGGTTACCGAAGTTTTAATTAGATTTTTGGAATTGCTGGGATTCGTCTATTAGTCTCAGTTTCATTGGGTTTACTTGAGTCTTTTGTTTGGTCTTTTACCCAAATCTGATTTATCATGATGGGTTTGAAGTCTGCGCATGCCTTGGGGTTTTATTACATCATGAAACTGGTGGTTAAATGAAGAACAGTAGGAGGAAGATGTTGGAGGTTTGACAGGTGAAGGGAGCATAATGAGGGCCTTATGGAGTTACAAGTTAATTAAGATTTATTCATATGTTCTGTCTTCTGTGCAACTATTGAAGTATTGAGACTTGGATGGTTGCTAACTGAGGCAAGATTGTGGGGTAATACACCATAGTAATTCAACATTTATGAGTGGCTTCAGATTTAGCAGACTTGGAGTCTGGTGCTTATTTGGATGACCTTGAATACTTAGGTTCAATGCCGCACGTATTTCCCTTTTGTGAGATTCAGAACTCTTATTTCTGACATCAGTCTTCTATTTTTCGCTTACATTTCGAATTGGAAATGAATATATGGCTGAATGGCTGATTGAGATTAAGGATCTCTGAATTTGAATTTTATTGTATAATAAGGCCAATGCATATAGTTGTTGCCAGGGAAACTCATTCTTAATTGCCCCATTTCAGATGTGAGTTGGGTTTGGAAATCAAATTCCAAATCCTGAAATGCATAGACAATAATCTGCGATTTTTAAATAGTTACCATATGCTGAGTAAAAACAGAGGTTTGGGGTGCTTGGACAGATTAAAAATAGAGAAGAGTGGCCAACAAAAAGTTGAAGATCATATTTGGTCATCTAAGAGAAGTGCAAAAAGATGCCAGAATAATAACTCATGCTGTGACAAATAAAATGCTGTTTTCAGGGACATGATCTTTTCCAAAGATCCTTGCTTTCTTTTAGTCTAGTCTTTGTAGGATCTTGTGCAAACAAACCAGATCTAGACTCCCTTCTTTTGGTGATTTAGTCGTAGCTCTTATGGTTATAACATGACATGAGTTAATGAAGGCATTGGAACTTGACTTATAACATGACATGAGTTAATGAAGGCATTGGAACTTGACTTTGTCATTTATGATGTGGAAACAAAAAATCAAGGTGATTCGATCTGGAATTGCAATTGGAACTTGGAAACATAAATAGTTGAATGCAGTCTAGCCATTAATAAAAATATATAATCTCTTTGGGAGGTTTTCTTGTTGTGTCCTGAAATTTAAAAATCACTCACAGAGTACCAAATAGATTATATTTTTCAGGTGCAAGGCATTATTTTTCTGTAATCCACATTGTTATCTCTCATTTGGTTCTACTCACCAATATTGCTATTAAGTGTTAGCATGAAAACTGCCAACCCATTGCAATGCTCAATGGACCCCTTCTTTTGTGCAGTTCACTTCTGGGCACCAACATTTAAGTGGGGCATCAGCATTGCCAATATTGCTGATTTCTCAAAACCACCTGAGAAACTTTCCTACCCTCAACAAATAGGTAGGCTTGTGCATTTACAACTGATTTACTGTTATCGATTATGGACATCTCCCACGCATACACACATGCACACAGCATGCTTGCTCATCATACTCCCTTATACACATTTGCATGTCTGGAACTCTGGATTCCCCAAAAGGTGCAGACATGCACAAGTGGAAGGGTATATGGAATGCTTTTTTATTGCAACAAGCAGTTTTAGCATATATTATCATGTATTGGATTTTATTTATATCTATACATTGCTGATTCCTATTTTCTTCTCCAGCTGTCACAGCTACTGGCCTTATCTGGTCACGATACAGCACTGTAATCACTCCAGTAAGTTTGATTTTTTCCAAGAAGGGTTGCTTTTTGCTAGTTCAGCAAATAATGATGTATTTGTGGCCTCTGAGAATAATATATGGACCTTCTATTCAAGCAAAGTTTTATCATTTGGCTTTGTTCCTTCATCACTTAAGATGATCTATCCATATTCTGGTTTGCAGTTGCATAGTTCTCTTTTCGAATGTTGCAAAAGTATGACGTACAAATTTGACTTATTGGTTCTATGACATCAATTAAGCTATACCATGGTAATCTAACTTCTAATATGCAATTTGGAATGTAATATAAAATTCTTGTTCTTCATGGAAATAGTACAGCTCTCTCACTCTCAGGCATTCATTCTTTTCTCCAGAATTTCGTATCTCATCTTTTAACCTTACTTTGGTTTTCTTTTTCTTATTTTTTATTGTAAAATGTAAACCAAACTGCTTCCTTCTCTGTCTCTCTGTTTGTGAGTCTGTGTGTATGATGATAATTTATATATTCCTTAATAATTAAAATTATATATTAAGCTTAAAGTAAAACCTGGAGCATACAAGAATTCTAATCTCTTAGTTAACTTACAAGTTTGTGTAGTACTTGTTCTGTGCTAAAGTTTTTTTACGAGCTTTTGTTTACTAATCATAATGTCATAAGAAAAGATAAGAGTAGGAAAAATGGAAACTATTTCATAGATCACTGTCTGAACATTATCGAGATTACAGTTTTTTGGTTTGTGTGCAATACAATTTTGCATGATCCAGATACATTTGTGTCAACTTTTTCCTGTGATGCAGAAAAATTGGAACCTATTTAGTGTAAACGTTGCAATGGCAGCGACAGGCATATACCAACTCTCACGCAAATTGCGGTGAGTGTTTTTTTACCATTTTTTATTCTGGTTTTGGCATGGTTGCTACTTTGCAATTCTAGTCTCAGAAAAGGCCCCAAAGTGGTGTGAACTTCATAACTCTTGGCCATCACTTTCTATCAATAATCAATCAATAATTACTATAATAAAACTTACTTTCTTGAGCGTATAGCCCCTAATTTACCAGAAAATCAATTTTTGATTATTTTCTTCAAAATTAAAAAAGGAGTCAGTGGAGACTGAGGAAGAAATAGCCTTATTTTGTAGATTATCGTTGTGTCATACCTTTGCTATATTTTGGCAATTTGCAAAGATAGTCATTGGTACTGGACGTGCATGTCCATCACGCATATTAACTTGTACTACTTTCCAGGCATGACTATTCCTCCGAGGCGGCTGTCGCAAAAGAATGATGACGAAAGTATTTGAAAATCCCAAGTTATTGTGCACTTGGAGGCTCATGCCCCGTTTGTAATTCTTACTGGTGGACATGAATTCTTACTTTTGGACGCGTAGTTTATTTTGTACTTGGCAAGCCTCGAGCTCTCGAACCATTCTCGCTTTTGTGTATTTTCTCCTTTATTTGGATGTTGTATAATAAGGGATTTGAGATAAGTGGGCACATGAAAGTCGCAGGTCTCTAGATGGGCCTCTTGATATTCTTATTATCCGTGTACGTCATTGGCCTTAAACCAAATTACATTTGCACTCAATCTCCAAGTTGAACCGGTTGCCACGTACCACTTATGCTCGCTCGCTCGTTATGTGCTTTCGTAGATGGCTTGAATATTGCAGTCTTCCAACACACCATGATTTGGACTTTTTTACTTCGATAGTTTAAGACTCAAATAATCATGTTGAAATATAACGGAACATGATATAAAATTAAATTTACACCCTGGTGTGCAAACTGAAATCCAAATATACCCTAGTCGACTAGTGAAAAACCACTTCCGGTAAAGACTAATAAGGTAGTAGTCTCCAAGGTAACTCGAGTGACTAGATTATAAATTAAATTCAGAGGATGATGACTAAGGAAAAGACAGCGAAGTGGGAGAATCCTCACGTGGACATGAACGTGACATAAAATACTGCAAGTCTGCATAAAATGGAATATTGCCGTTCTCTTTTTGCATATTCGCAGTGGCCGACACAAATAGAATGCTAGGTAGGCATCAGATACATATTAATCTACCAGCAAAACATCAAAAGATGAAATGAACTCGCAGATCTATTACAATCAACTTTTAACCAGGATGAGAACAACAATAGCACAATTTCATCAGTAATGTTGTTACATTGATTTTAAAAAAAAAAATCCACATTAGCTCCACACGGTTGTATCTTGCTTGTCCAGAATGTCTTGTCTCAATAAATATCTGGGGGAAAAAATCTGTCCAATGATCGGGAAAAGGCATACTATCTGTTCATGCAATACATATTACGATCAGCCCACCAAGGACACTGAATAAAGAAACATACTATAGGCATATCCCGTTACAATACTCCAACCTCAAATGACCAGTGGGGGGAGAAATACCCTTTCATCAAACAAATGTTTAGACTGAAGCACTTATGCTCACTATCCGGAATATGAGGCCCTTGTTCAATTTGCGCTACTGGCCATCTCTTGTTTGATTAGTTTTTGAATCAGAATCATGTTCATCATCATGTGATGTCAAGCCCAAACTTAAATCCAATGTGCTTTCGTTCAGATCTTGGCGTACTACCTGATTCTTGTCCTGAAGCTGAAATATAAGACCAAATTCAATATTATATACAATGTTAATAAAAAGAAATTAGACCAAGTAGCTCACTGATCACTGTTGTGGACTTTAAATTGCGCTAGTAAGAAAAGACAATGTACATTACTAACTTCCGCGATAACAAAGCCCAAATCATGACTTTTCAAATTGCATAATGCTACTCGTGTGAACCATATAACTTGGCCAAAGTCCAAAATGACAGATGACAACCATCATTATCTAATTTTAACTATAGAAATGGTGCCCTTTAATCAATTTATGTAGGCCTAGTATGGATTGTATGCTGCAGTTTTTAATGTAGACAAAAATTTGGAAACATGGAAGAATATGTACAGAAACATGAAGTGAAGACAAGCAAAAGTTTACCTGACTTTCCTCCATAGGGACATCGTTTATGTCAGGTTTTTCATCCAAGCTCTCATTCTTGCGACTTGGTTCTGCTGCACTTGCATCAGCATCAATTGGTTTAGCTTCATCTTCAACCCTCTCAGCATCCTCATTTTCTGCAGCCTCGTTCCTCTGCTCCTCTAGTACAGCAACCTGCATCAAAAGACAGCCCAGATTACCACCCCTTCCCAGTCCTCATTAGCATTACTAATTTATTATCATCCACCTAGGCTAATCAGAAAAAGCTGGAACACTGACATTATTCATCAAAGATGCAAGCGTAACAAAAACAACTTCAAGTACACCATAGATCAAAAACTCCAGTTAGTCCAGTACATTTATTACTGCTGAATACTGTCAGTTGTGTGAAAGTTTTAACAATTCATAAGTACAATACTATTCAATTTGAAAGGAAAATCACTGGTGATTCTTGACGAGTGGTAACTCCACCTAATGACCCAGAGAATGTGTTCATGGGGAACAATACAAACACCACTGAAGGTTGCACATACCGTCATCAGCATAAGGGTAACATTTCCAATTCAACACTACAACACAGATCAACTCCCTATATTAGGCAAAGGTAAGTGATCCGCATCCACCTATTGATAGAAACCAAATCATCTCACTGCATCATTAATGAGAGATAACAACTAAATCTGACAGCCAACCTATGGGTAAACACATCAATACCTTCAACCTGAAATCCTACTAGTGGTGCAGCATTATTAGCAAACCACTTTCTTCAGATGTAACAAACTAATTATGCACCAGGAAGGATAATTAAAAGTAGAGTGAACCCCCGTTTTGGTCCTCAAAAAGATTTTCATAATATCCATTTTGAATAATACTTTTTCGGCATTAAAGTAGTCCAAAAATCATTGTTTCACCAGGATCAAATTGATGTCATTTGATGAACAAAAATCATAACTTGAGTAACAAATTGGTGTGGCTAATCTTTTGAAGACTAATCTGGGAGTTACACTATTATGCTTGTCTTATGACTCTGCATCTATTCCCTAAGTTTTAATATTGGAACAGACAAAAAAGCTTGTCCAGAATGTTCTATCAACAATCTGAAAAACATTTATCAGGAAATGAAATGATATTATCAGCTGTTCAGAAAATGAGATTAGTCATCCCATACATGAATTCAACTTCAAACCATCTACCAACGCAAGGAAGTTGAATTACCCCCACCCCAAAAAGAGAATATAGAAGCTGATGAGAGATATCAGGATCTCTGCATGTATGAACAAAAAAACAAATGACTGGAAACTAATTTGGCTAAGGGTGGCTGGTTTTGCCAAATGAATTTGCTTTTTCCATTAGACTCTATCTACGGCCGCAGCCTGCTATTCAAAGACCTACTTCCCTTACATATCTACCAAAAAATACACCAGGTCTATACTCTTAGGTTTTCATTCTTTTTTCTTTTTTTTTGCACAGAACTTTGGTTCTGATATTTGAATCATCTCACTTTCTGCAACATAGTTGTTCTTTTCTTCATCATACAAGTTACATACTTGCATTCATCACAGGTTATTTTCCAAATTCTATCCTCATACAAAACAGCCACCACCTTTTGATAGCCATTCCGATCAATTACCTTTATTTCATCATCACTCAACACTTTCAGCACAAAACTTACTATATTTCCATCTTGGTGCATTCACACTAGAGCGAATTTCACTTCTTAAACAAAGAAATTGGACACTTGAGGGCCATACTCAAAAAGAAAAGGGGTGAGGGGAAAACATCATAAACCTCATTCCATGTCCATGGTTCTAGTTTCCTCAAATTGGCCAACTGATATCCAAAGCAGTACCGGTGATTCAAGTTTCTTCACAAATTCGATTCACATTGCCATGAATCATTCAGTTAGTACTTAAAAGCCAAGAATTCAATCCAGTTAATTACATTGGCACCCCAATAGCATCTTGAAATGCCCTATATCTTACACTGGTTAAGCTTAAACCTTAAAATACAAAGAAACCAGCTCAAATAGCATTTTATCATCTCAAATAGCAATAGTATCAACCTCATTCTACATCATATCATTCCCCTCAACCCCAACACACGCACACACTCAGCTCAAACAATCAGCTCCACCACACTCACAACAAACTCGTTCTTTGAGAAAACAATTAATTATAAATAACCCAAAATTGCCCCAATAAAAAACCCTAATTTAAACTCACAAAACCCGCAAAACCCAACGCCAAGAAACAAAAATAAAATAATTGCATTGTAATTGGAATACCGGAATATATTTGAATTTCCTGCGAGGCGGCTCTTCCGGGCCATCCGCCGCAGCCGGCAGCGCCGGCGCATCCTTGGCGGCGACGTTGGCGTTTCCGTTAGCGTTGCTGGAATTGTTGGTGTTTTGGCTTTGGGTGATGGGGGTCCACTTGTAAAGGAGGAGATGGGAACCGTTATTACCGTTAGGATGGTGACTGTGAGTGTGATTGTTGGTGCTGTTGGAATTGGAGGAAGCAGAGGAGGGGGAAACGTGGACCCATTTCTTCTTCCACTTCCTCACCGGTCCAGTGAACACCGTGGCCGGTCCGTACCGGGTCGATGACCGCCCCAGCCGGGCCCCTACTCCCTCCATCTCAACAGATCTATGCTCCCGATCCTCCGATCCCAAACTCTATATAGACCCGACAAATAATACCAACTTTTTCAAAAAAAAAAAAAAAATTAGTTTTTTGGAGGAAAAATTTGGGATTGGATTTGGGACTCTCTCTTTCTTTCTCTCTCTAGGGAAAAACCCTTTCCTTTCTTTCTTTCTTTCTCTCTGTAAAGACAAGTGGCTGTTGCTTCCTTTTATAGTTTAGTTTCAAGGTTTCGGGTAAGGGATCTCGTAGTCCACGTATGGTGTTGCTCCTCCTGCCGCGAATCAGGACCGTCCACTCTGTGTACTCGTTCTCATGCAGTCAACTTAATTACTATTTTTTTTTTTTTTGATTTCAATTATCAAACGTGAACATATTTGTAAAATAGGAAATTGAGGAACTCACTATCTTTGGATAAATAAATTTTATCATGTGTGAGTTTCATTTATTTATTTAAGAATAATTAATTCTTTGCTTTCTTATTTTATAAATATATTTATTTTAGATGATCCAATTTTTTTAATGGAATTATACTGCCGTTGGGAGAGTGATTTTGTTTGATTTATCTATAATCTTCTTCTTTTTTTATTATTTCTTTTTGGTACAACTAGTGAATATAATTTTGTGAATTTTTTTTAGAATTTAATTTTAATACATTATTTGTATTAAAAATTTAATGTTATTAATTGTTATATATTATTATATGTAGGATTTTAGAATTATTATTTTTAATGACATTATAATAATATATAATTAAGTAATAATATAAAAAATCGATGCTCACAGCATATTAAAATCAATTCTAAATTTTCATTGAGTTTTTAAATTCATTGTATCGTTTAAATTGATTATAAATTTCCAATTACACTTATTGGAGCACTAATGTTAATGTTTGATTAATTGAAGTGGATCGACATCTGTCCTCCATCAATTAAAAATAGCCTTTCTATTTTAAGTCAGCTCCTCTGCCATTGCCCTCCTCTTGTCCATACTGTTCTGCTCACACAAATAAATGAGTTGTATCTATCCTTACTACCTTAATCAGGATGTGTTCTAGGAAGAAAACAAAAGTGTGGAACAAGCAGCGACTGTTGCAACTGTGTTGGGGCATAACATCATAACATGATAGCTAAATGTCACACGTAACAAGTTAGTGACTTTTCTCTCTGGTGGAGGATCAAACTTCCTGACTACTCATAAAGCAATCCTTCGAAATCCATGGAGACATGTTGTATTGCTCATAACTCTCAATAAAAGAGGAATGATATACTTTTAATATCTTCTCTTCTTATCTAAAATAATAAGCCTAATTCCTATCCACCAATCTTTGCCTGTTTGTTTATGATTTATGTTGTGCCCCTTGTTTGTGTTCTATGTCTGACACAATTAATTAGGTACACATGATCCATGAGTCTATCACAACTTGCGCTTGAGTTGACATGGTTTGATTTATTTTTATCCCTTGTTTTTTTTCTAGTAGCTCGTGAGATTATTGTACATATGCATTGCTATGGCTGAGGTGCAATTAAATCATGCAATTTCGATTATTGTTTGTGTTATCATTTTGATGTATGGAGTTGAGCTGCAGTCGGTTTTACAGGAGCATGTTTTCTACAATTATAAGTTGATAAGCACTGGAGTGAGATGCTAAGCCTACAGTTATTGTTTGTCCCTTTATACGACAGTGTGGAGGTACGGATCATGGAAGAAATAAAGGCATCCTTATCTTGTTCCCTAAAGAAAAGAACGAGTCTGATGGACACCCTAGAGACCTTGTTGATAAACTAAGGGTAGATGATTCCATATTTTATTTGTTGCACTTGCAGATAAGTTTTAACTCTTTATGAATATGTGAATGGCATCTTCTTCTTTTTTTCCCTTTTTGTGTGTGCTAGGGATCCCTTAGTGGGACTAGTAAGAAAACGAGAGGACAAATAGGGATATATATATATATATATATATATATATATATATATATATATATATATATAGGGATGTAAGCAGATTAGGTAGATTCGATCAACTTGATTAAATCGAATTGAACCAATTAAATTAATTCTATTTGGATCCGGTCAACTGGGCATAACCCGATTAAATCCAATCAGTATTTGGTTCGATCATCAAATCTGGGATAGTAAAACCTGAATCCAACTTGACCTAAAGAGCCTGTATCTATATGTATATTTTTTTTTTCAGAAAAAAACTACCTTATCGAGCCCACCCATTTCTACTCTAAACTAGTAACCCTCACCGCCTCATTTTGAGATATGCACGACTCACCCCACAAGCCCTAGCCGCCAAATGCCATCACCTACCTCGCACAGCCCTCATTTGTCTGTCTGTTAGTCGATGTCCTCCCTTGTGCTGTGGACTACCACTGCATGAGTACTCCTGCCTATCCATCACCCTCCTACCGTGTAAAACTCCGCCAAACTCTACCGACAACTAAGGTCCTTTAACCTCTCACTGTCGTAGTCATGCTCCATGGGTCTGTATTGTTGCTGCACTAGCTTTTTTTTTAATATGCATATTTTATTTGTGTTATTATTGATTTTTTTGTTCTCTCCAATTTGCACTTGGTTTAGAGCAAATATAGTTAATTGATGTAGCTGGCAGTTTCTATTTTAAATATTAAATTAATATATTAGTGATTGATGCTCATATTTCACCTTTGCAATTTTCTTATAGTTATCCTACTGGGACTTTGGCTATACTTTTTGTTTGTTCCTTTAGTTTTGCTAGGAAGAGATTATTAAACCATTTTTTTTTGGACAAAAATTGAAAAGGAAAATTGGGTAATCCAATCATCCAAATAGACTCAATCCGAAGTTGATTAGTTCGGATTGGTCAAAAAGTTTCGTGAATCTGAACCAAACCAAATCAATCAAAATTGATCGGTTCGAATTTATTTTTTCCCAAAACCTAATCTTAACCAACCCAATTACACCCCTAGATATATAAACTCAGGATTGAAACCATGTCAATCTTTACTCATTAAAAATGCTCCTTTGCTGTTTTGAACTCGAACCAAAAGGGCTTATGGATCGAACCATATCTGAGCATATGAGATTTCCATCAATGCTCCTTTACTCTTTTGAGTCAAACTAGGAAGGCTTATGGATTAAACCATATCTAAACATATGTAACTCTTGTCAATAGTGCTCCTTCGCTTCCCAAAGCTTAGACCAGGAGAGCTTATGAATTGGATCAATGCATTCACTCCCACTCAGGTTATTTTCTCTCGGCTCGCTGGTCCCTTGCCTTTCCTACTTTGTACCTGATCCATCAAGCTCCCTTACTCATTGTTGAGGAGCGGGGCTTTCACCTCCTTTGTAATCTATGCCTCTAGATATGATATTCTTAAATACAAGCCCAATATTCCCTTTTATGCCCAGTCTAGAGGATTTAATGGTGTAAAGGGGTCCTTCCCTTTAATAGCTATCACCACCTATTTCCCTATAAATAATACAATGCAACCAGTAAATAAGTAATTTTGACTCTAAACCTAAATAGAACCTATTATCCTTTGTCTTGAGCTGAGAATGCAATAGTCTTATTCATAGCAAATAAAACCCCAATGGTTTAGCTGATAGCTTTAGCATTGACACAATTTGAATTCACTTATAAAATCCTTCTAATTTGGCTTTAATTTTGCAGTATTTCTTCTTCCTATAGCACCTTGCAGTTGAGTGAATTTTGTTACTATTGTAGAGAATTCACCTTGCAAAATCATAATCAACATTTTGATTATTTAATAAACAGAACAATTCAATGTTATAATCAACATTCTCTGAAGGTGTTTAGCAACTTGAAAAGCCAAGTTAATATGGTACAATATAAAATTAGTTATGTTAACTTATATAAAAATGAGTTAGTTTTATATTAAGTCTTATTTGGTTCGACAACTTCAAAAATTAGTTTTAACATAGGTGTGGAGGTAGAAGGAGGTGACAAATAATGGCGGATGGTAGCGGCCAACAACCAAGCACAATGGCAAATGTGGCGACCAATAATGGCAAATGGTGGGAGATAGTGGTGGCAGATAGCAACAAGGGACAGTGGCAGTCAGCAGGTAGTAGTCGGCAGTGGTGGATAGTGGCAACGAGAGGTTTACAAAGTCAATAGAAAAAGAAAGAATTTGTGTTAAATAAGAAAAAAGTAATGGAAAGAAATAAAATAGAAGGAAAAAATTTAGGATGAAATAAAACTAATTTAAAATTATTTTTTTAGATATAGTTTTAGACTCAAATTGATACAAATAGAAATCAATTTTAAAATACTTAAATAGTTATCAAATAATATTTATTAAAAATCAGGTTCTGTTATACTTAGTTATCTGATTTTATAATTTGTCAAACACACTCTTTAATTAAAAAGAACTTTTAATCATTGTTTTAGACAATTTACATAATATTTACATAATACTAATAATACAAAATTCTATTTCTATACAACAAACAAATTTTAGCATGTAGTAATATTCACTTGCGTTTTTGCCGCACTTGTAGTGGCCAATGGCCAAACACTGGGTATCCATCAGGTTTGGTCAAAAAATGAACGGCCGAGATCTATCCTCGGCTCAAAGCTGTATCAATAAGTAGCTAGCTACTCACCCCCACACCACCCCAATCTTTTTTAGGGTTAGGGTTACTGATGGCCGTGTGTATAGCTCTGATCCTGCAGCCAAAATTTCTCATTTCTTCAATCTTCCGAAATCTCTAACGCCATCGCCTCTACTAACAATATTGATTATTCTGTTCATCTGATTTCGATATCGCTGTTCAGGGCTACATGTACCAAGGGAAGGGTGGTACCAAAAAAAACCAGTACCCTTGATCTTGAATGTGCCATAGCGGCTGTAGCCAAATCAAAAATCGGTTAGGGAAGCTAACTGGCCGGTTGTTGTTGGATCCATTTTTGGGTCTCCGTCGACAAATCTGCTTACCGAGCTTCTCACATTTCTTTTCTGTTTTCATTGTTCTGTTTTGTGTTCCTTTGAAAGTTTGAAGTTTTATTTTTTGTTTGATCCTTCTATGAGAAGGGGAGAAGAAGGAAATAGCTTTGAATTTGGCTTTTTGTCCTCGAAGACCCTTCTCTTACATTGAACACACTTTTGTTTCTCAAAAGGGTCACTTTCCAGGCAATCTGCTTTGATTTTTCCAGCAGATTGCGTCTAATGGTGCCTACATATACATATATTCTTCTTATTAGTATTATTACCTGTTTCGATTAAAGTCGAAATTGTCTGTTTATGAGTCGAATTGAAGTTGCAGCATTTTTTTTTTTTTTTGTCTTTAAGAAAAAGATCGCTTTTTATTATTGCAAAGTTTTTTCTTTAACAAATTAGATCTTGGCGTGTTTGGGACTTTGGAGAGAATTATTACACATATCATCATACTCTATCTGAGGACAGAGAAATTGAAAGCACTTGTGTTATTTGCCTCTTTTAGGACTGTCGATTAACTATTCCTTCAATAAAGATATCCAGATTTATGTTACCAAATAGCAATTTGATGTATTATACGGCACTTTATTTAAATTTGGAATTGATTCGATTGAGACTTGTTATTCTTTCTGGCTTTTATCCATAGATGGTAAAGTGCATTTGAGGAAATATTGTTTTTAGGTAACAAATGAGAGGAAATCAGCTAGAGATGCGATAGAGTGAGTATTCTTCATGATATGGATGGCACTGGCAAAAAAAATTGCATAACTTTATCGACCACTCAGTTCTGCAAGGCATGTTGGTCAATGCAATTACATTTCAGCAACTATGCCAACACGATTAATGTGCTGGAAAGTGGATATTTGGAAAATGCTCTATAGACCCCTTGCCAAGAAACCAACTCTCTACTTTATAATGATTTTCATAATCATTGTCTCAAATGAAAAAAAAAAATTGCAAGCAATGAACCTTAATTCCTAATTAATTTTACCTATTTGCAAAAATTATGCCGGGGCACTCCATCAGAGAATTTTGTTCTCAAGCACTTTTTGTACCCTGGGCTAAGACATTTCAAACAATTGCTTATTTAACTCCAAAAGCAAGCAATTTTTTACAGATAGAATCAAGCAGACTATAATTGCATCCCATAGCCATCGGAATTGAATGCAGCTGTCAAATGGCTGATTCTGAATCCAGTTTTATTCACATAATCATCCCTGCAATTGTATGCTCTCACGGGCCGGGCTTCAAATCGGATGGACCTTTTAGGAAATAAAGACTCAGGAGACAAAGGTGATGGTGCTTTAGCTGTTGCCGCAGCATTAGTTGTACGCTTGAAAGAACTAAACCACTTGGCTTGCATGTACCCATTTCTCCTCCATGGAGGTATATGAAGGTCCCTTCTTTTCATGGAGCCCTTAATAGCATTGCAGATCAGCCTCACAACTCGCTTGAGTTCTTCCACTTTACCAACAAATATCAGTGGGAAAACATCTAGCAAGGAAGAATATTGACTTGTGGGCCGAGCTATTTCAAACTCGACTGCAAGGGAAACTTCAAGTATGTATCGCTTTCCTGAGAAATTGACATCAATGTACTCATAGTCACTGGCTGTTAATCTTCCATTTTTCACCCACTCGGATTTGCAAAGCCCTGTACAATGAAGGAGAAAAATTCATCAACACAAGTCCCATAATGCATCATTTCAATAACTAGCAAATAGAAAAACCAACATTTGGCTACAATAACAGTACTTATATTATATAATGGTATATCTCTTCTGGTACTCTCTTTCTACCTTAGAGATAAGGTGGTGCTCAGGTGCAGCTTAAGGATGGCAATTGAATATGCTATTTGGAAAAGAATATATACGTGTATATTCTTTGTAAATTCCTAAGCACTCACTTATTGGAACACATTTATATGATCAATGACACTTCCCTAACACCCCCCCCCCCCCCAAAAAAAAAAGCCCTTTTTTTCTCCAATGATGTAGAACTCATTGTTAATGCAACAGGCGAGTAATCAAATAAATCAAAAAACAGAAGGTCCAAGCGAATAAACTGCAGGAATGGGAATCATTTTACTGACAGACATTTTTAAACATGTCAAATTTAAGTGATTTGCATGAAAGCAAATTGATTAGCTTGGAGCAAAACAAGAAATAGGAACTAAATCTTAAATACACGGCGACTGCCAAGTAACATGTACTAACCAGCATCAAAACCTTTCTCCCTCAACCGAGACATCAACCGGCGTTTGAATTGAGGCAAAGAACTGTCCCCAACAAGTCCACATGCAAGTTCAACCTCCGCCCTAATCTTTTCTCTGGCCTCCCTCTCATCCTCATTCCCCTCTTCACTCCCAGCAAATAAACCCTGCAACATCTCCCTGATCTTGTCAGAATCAGAGCACTCGGAATTTTCAGGATCTTCTTCGCGATCTTTCTCATGATGAACAACCTCCTCCTCTTCCCCTTGACCTGCCCTCTCCATGAAGGACTTCACCAGATCAGACAAATCAGCTGAACTCTCCGGAGAGTGTTCGCTCCCGCTGCTGTCGCAGAGCCTCACACGTGCCACGTCAGCATCAAAGGCCGCAGCCACCCTCCCAAACCTCACCGGAATCCTTGCCATATCTAAAACCACCCCCTTTTTCACTTTCCCTTCACTTTCTTTGCCTTAATTGAGAATTGCTTGGAATATAAAATGTACGCTAACGCTATTATATTGGTGCATGTATGTGGGGAAAGTGATGGTGGGGTCGGACTACTATATGTCGTTGCAATGGCGATATGGTGTTTACAAGTACATGAAAGGATGAAGGAGAGAGAGTTTGATGGAAGAGGGAAATGGCGTCATACTTATACATAATGCCAATGTTGAATAATGAATACTTTACATGGTTGACTGCTGGGACTCTATGGGGAACGGTGGAGGATTTTTATCAGTTTGAATTGCAGCATGAATGCAGACCAAATTAACACCCGTTTTGATGAATCTCGTATCCAAAAGCGTCCCGGTTCGGTGTCTCAAATGTTGTTTGAGGCGATGTACATTGAGATTAGTTTATATTAACGTTAACATTTAACAGAGATTATGCGCAGTCAAACTGTTGTCCTGTTGTAAATACTTATCTTATCTTATGATAATAACATCATCACCAGCTAGATTAAAAGAAAAGTTTTCACGTGTTTCTTTCTTGGCCATTTTCTTTCTTTATTTTCTTATTGATTGCGGTTACTTCTTTCTTTCTTTCTTTCCTTCTTTTAACTTATTTGTAAGAAGACGCATACAACAACCGTACATGAACGCATAAAGTAGTCATACAATAAAATAAATTCCCCGCCGATTTCAGAAACGAATTAGATCCTCTGAAGTAATGGTCAAACATGCCAAATCGTCACGTCGAAAAAAAAAAAAGCATGACAAATCGTTTTCAAATTGTATAAAATACAGATTTAGTCTACTAAATGAAAACTTTTAAATTGATAAAATTTAACTTCTATTAGTGTGTTTAGTTTTGTATTTTGTAAAATTGATTCTGGATAGAATTAAGTTTGCTAGAAGTGATTTGGTTAGAATTGATTTTGAGATAAAATAATTTTTAAATTTTATAGTTTGATCTGAGAAGTAATTTTATTAAAAATTAAAAGAGTACAAACTTAGAACTGATAATTTATAACTTCCACTAGAATTAATTTTGGCATTGGCTAGAATTGAAACCAAATAAGATGCAAAAATACTAAAATCAATTCTAAGATCATAGAATTGATTTTGAGGGTTGCAAAATTGCAACCAAACATGCACTATATTGCTAAGTTGATGAATTATTTGTTTATTTTACGTGCATGCATAGTTTTGAATTACAATTGTAATTGCATTACGATTATTACAATTATAAAAAATTGCAAAAAAAATGCCACTAATTATGTCTTGCAATTATGGTTGGGATGAGGTTACAGAAATTACAATAATAGTCATATTACAGCTGCAAATACAATTAGAAACAGCAATTTAAAATCATACTCACATATTATTTAATTTATTATTTATCATCTCAGTGCGAAGTAATGTTTTGTACTCCATCATGATGACTAATTTAATTTATTTCTGTAGTAGAACTTCTCGGCAAAATCAACCAATCAATCAATCATTAATCAATATAATATAGTAAATGAGAATACGTAGCTTAAAAAGTTTTCTTGTGGCAATTACATATAGCATATTTGAAAAAACTTTAAGCGGTAATATAATCGATTTTGTATGGTCAAAATTAATTTTGATCAAATTTTGGATTGTTTAGTTATATATTTCTAAAATCAATTCTTATTTCTAGAATTGATTCTGAGAGAAGTAAAAAAATTTTATTTTCTGTCAAAATCACTTTTAAAAAAATTACCAAACATAAATCACTTTATCTTAAAATTAATTCTATCAAATCAATTATTTTTATAATCAATTCTATAAAAACAAATCCAAACACACTAATAGTCTAAAATTCTACCATGTGTCAATTACATGGTCTAGAATTAATATTAAGGGAAAATTAATATTAAAG
Organism: Pterocarpus santalinus; assembly: GCA_031439595.1. Lineage (NCBI taxonomy): Eukaryota > Viridiplantae > Streptophyta > Magnoliopsida > Fabales > Fabaceae > Pterocarpus > Pterocarpus santalinus. The sequence goes on from CM062530.1 coordinate 59,950,502, forward strand.
ACCATTGCAAAATTAATTATTAAAAAAGATTAATTATATTAAAAATGACCTATTAAAATTTATTTAGTGAGAAGGATGTCAAAAACATTTTACAAGTAAACAATAATATCCGGTGTTTTCCCCATTTCATTACCAAAAAAAAAAAAAAAAGTAAACAATAATATTTTTAAATTATCTTTTAATTATTTCTTTTTTAAAAAATGTTTTCTGTTGCTCACTCTCTTCACCTCTTGTCTAGCGGCTCTCGAACTCTCACCTCATAACCGGGCACGCCTTCGTCTGTGGCTTGTTGCCGACCATCACTTAGTAGTATTCGAAAATCGTCCTTCAAATATTAGATGCTTTCCACATAGCTTTACAACAGGCAAAGAAGAAGAATGTGGATAAGAAGACTTTTAACATATTATTGTTATTCAAATATTTGTGTAACAGAATAGATGCCCACAAATTTCCTTCATCTTGAATCATAATCAAAACTAATTTACCCACCAAATGAAAGAACTATTAACATGTATTGCTTGACAGATCCCTAACACCTAAGCAAGGGCATAGTATTCCACCCTACCAAGTGTATATCCTTCATCATGTCACTTGATCTTTGTTCACAATAAATTCGTAATGAGGGTTCAGGAGCCACTGGACAAAGGATTGAGAGAGTGAATGACAGAAAACGTAAAAAGAATAGAAAAGATTAAGAAGTTTAATAATATTATTGTCTACTTTAAAAAAATGGTTCATCTCCTTAAATAATGTTTAATAAATCATCATTAATAATTTTAATATAATTGATCTTTTTACTTAATTAATCCTTGTTAACAATCCTTAATATTAATTTTTCTTGATATTAAAGTGGTAATATTTGGCTATATTTGGTATTTGAATCATTATCTGATTTTTCACTCACTCTAAAATCAACTATTATTCTAGAAATATTTTTAAAATATGGCATGTTAATCATTACTTAATCGTTAATAATCTATTAAATTTGAATGGTGTTATTTAAAATCTACATGCTTTGATGAAAATAAATCATATGAAAATTATTTAGGTAGTTGACGAGATCATGTGTTGAAATTTAAATGAACAATATACTTCCTTAATATTTGCTTCAATTTCTTTCGGTATATATTTGTTTCAATTTCTATTTATTCGTAAATAGTTATTTTAATATTTCCTAACTAATAGTAAAATTAAAAAAATTCAAATAAAATATGATATTTATTACCAATTATTATATTTTAAAATATTTTAATTAATAATATCATGTTTGTATAAAGTAATTAATCCCTTAATCAAGAAAGCTACATAAATATTTATTGCTGTAATCTTTAAGAAAAATTTCATTAAAATGAATTCTAGTTTAAAATAATTTTAAAATAAAGTGATTTACTTTAATAAAGGTAATTCTAATGAAGAACTAACCGCAAAAGTAACCCAATATTCTTTTCGAAGAATCAAGATTTATGTTACCAACTTCTAGTAAAGAAACGGTACACTCCATGTCTGGAGAAGCACTTTGGATACCATTTGGTCCTATGGTACTTTGTTCAAATTTACAATTGTTTCGATTGTGACTTGTTATTTTTTCTCCCTTTTATCCAGAGATGGTAAAGTGGATTTGAAGAGAATATTTTTTTTAATGAATAATTTGGAGAGCAAATTAGCTAGAGATGCAATAGTTTATTCTTCGTGGTATTCTTTATGGCATGTTGGGATAAATTATTGCACAAATCAATTGCTGCTCAACAGAGTGCTAAAGTTTCTAGAGTATGGCTGACATGGGCTATGCAGTTACAATTCAGCAAGTACGTTGGATGCTTGAAGATGGCTCTATGGACCGCCTTGCCAAGAAACCAATTTTCTACTATAACTTATACAACGATTTTCACAATGGTTATTATCTCAAATTTGAAAAAAAAAAAAAAATGAATGAACCTTAATTCCTTACAAAATCTACCTACTAGGCAAAAATACGCGAGAGCACTGCATCTGAGAAATTTGTTCTCAAGCACTTTTTGTGCCCGGGGCTAAGGCATTTCACAGTTCATACAATCACTTATCAACTCCAATCACCTAAAAGAAGCATTTCTCTATATACACAGAATCAAGTTGATTATAATTGCATCCCAAAGCCATCGGAATTAAATGCAGCTGTCAAATAGCCGATTCTGAACCCAATTTTACTCACATAATCATCCCTGCAATTGTGTGCTTTCACAGGCCGGGGTTCAAATCCAATGGCCCTTTTAGGAAATAATGACTCAGGAGACAAAGGTGGTGATGCCTTTCTAGTTGCAACTGCATTAGTTGTTCGCTTGTAAGAGCTAAACCACTTGGCTTGCATGTACCCGTTTCTCCTCCATGGAGGTATGTGCAGGTCCTTTCTTTTCATGGAGCCCTTAATGGCATTGCACATCAGCCTCACAACTCGCTTGAGTTCTTCCACTTTACCAACAAATATCAGTGGGAAAACATCAAGCAAGGAAGAATATTGACTTGTGGGACGAGCAATTTCAAACTCGGCTGCAAGGGAAACTTCAACTATGTATCGCTTTCCTGAGAAATTGACATCAATGTACTCATAGTGACCGGCTGTTATTCTTCCATTTTTCTCCCACTTAGATTTGCAAAGGCCTGTGCAATGAGGATTAAAAATTCGTCAGAACAAGTTGCATTAGTTGGTACATCATATCGATAACTAGCACTAACATTTGGCTACAATAACATTATTTATATAAATGGTATATCTCTTTTTGTACTCTCTTTCTACCTTAGAGATAAGGTTGCACAATATCAGGTGCATCTCACAGATGGCAACTTGAATATGCTATTTGGAAAAGAATATGTGGATATTCTATGTAAGATGCCTACATCGCTCACTTATTGGAGCACATGTATATAGGATCAATAACACTTGTCCCCCTCGAATGATCTAGAACTCGTTCAGAATGCAATAGGCTACTAATCAATTAAATCTAAAGATCCAAGGGAATAGACCGCTGGAATGGGAATCATTTCATTCTCTAGAGAACCATTTTCAAATATGTCAGATTAAAGTGATTTGAATCAAAGCTCACTAATTAATTGGCTTTAAGCAGAACAAGAAATTAGAACATCTTAATCTCAATAGACGGCGATCACTGCTAACAAACTATAATAAGGACTACTATCATGTACTCACCAGCATCAAAGCCTCTCTCCCTCAACCGAGTCATCAACCGGCGTTTGAATTCATGCAAAGAACTGTCCGCAGCATGTCCACATACAAGCTCAACCTCTCCCCTAATCTTTTCTCTTGCGTTTCTTTCACCCTCATCATCACCTTCACTCCCAGCAAATAGACCCTGCAGAATTTCCCTCTTCTCAGAATCAGAGCACTCCGATCTTTCAAGCGCTTCTTCTTCTTCATCACCCTCTTCGTGATCTTTCTCACGATGAACAACATTAACACCATCCTCTTCTTTCCCTTCACCTGCCCCCTCGCTCTTCTCCATGAAGGACTTCACCATATCAGACAAATCAGTTGAACTCTCCGGCGAGTGCTCGCTTCCGCTGCTCTCGCAGAGCCTCACACGTGCCACGTCAGCATCAAAGGCCGCAGCCACCCTCTCAAACCTCGCCGGAACCCTTGCCATATCTAAAGCCACCCCCTTTTTCACTTTCCCTTCACTTTCTTTGCCTTAATTAAGAATAGCTTAGAATATAAAATGTATACTATTATATTGATGCATATATATGGGGAAAGCGATGGTGGGGTGGGACTATATGTCGTTGAAATGGCGATATGGTGTTTACAAATGAAGGAGAGAGAGAGAGAATGAGAGAGTTTGATGGAAGAGGGTAATGGCGTCATATTTATACATAACACCAATGTTGAATACTAACTAACATGATTGACTGGTGGGACTAGGAACGGTGGAGGATTTTCTCAGTTTTAATTGCAGCATGAATGTAGACCAAATTAACACCCGTTTTGATGAACCTGGCCTCCAAAAGCGTCCCGGTTCGGTGTGTCAAATGTTGTTTGAGGCGATGTACATATGGGATTGGCTTGTATTAAACCTTACAGGGATTGTGCGCAGTCAAACTGTTGTCCTGTTGTACATACTTGTCTCATGATAACATCATCGCCTAGATTAAAAAGAAAATTTTCATTTGTTCTAATTACTTTCTTTCTGCATTTATTTACGAAAAAAAAGGCACTTTGTTCTTTGAAGTATAGGTTATATATATAATTGACTTTCTATATTTTAAAAAATATAAATTGATCTTGTAAATTTTTTAAAAAAATTTAAGGACTTGATTTACACTATTTTAAAAAATAGAAACTAAAATACATTTAATTTATAATTCAAGTGATAAAATATTTTTTTTCTTTTATTTATTTATCTCATGCGATTACCTCTTTTTTTTTTTTAACTTGATTATAAGAATATAAATACAATTGTGATAAAATGGAGTACCACAAAGAAAGACACACAACTAATTATATATCAGAATATAGGCAAATTTTGTGGTAAATGTTGATAAAGTCAATTAATTTCAATAAAAGAATAAGAGATTAATTTGAATATATTAACAGTATAAATTTTTATATTATTATCTAATCATACATTTCTATTTATAAAACTTTTAAAGTAATTAATAATTGAGTTAAATACTTTTACTAATATGATAATATATAATTAGATATTTATATAAATTTCTTTTACACTAATAATATATACAAATTAAATCCAATAATAATATATAATTAAGTGATTATATAAAAAATATTATCATATCAAATTTAAATTCACTTTCACAATCAAGGACTCGAAAAATAAATAAAGGACCTAGAGCGAGAGAGATTGAAACAATAAAAGGGGAAAATTATTAATGTGGATTTCTTTTCGATATAAAATAACGTTAATCAAAATATTTCACTTAAAAAAATGGTTAAATCAAAATAATAATAATAATAATAATAATAATAATAATAATGATAACGAACCGAGTTAGTAAGTCCCCTACATGATTCGAGAGGAAGTCCCCGTTTAAGAGTAACTCACAAAGCGAAAGAAAGTGTGGGCCGTCAGTGCCGCCATTCTGTTCACCAACCAAATTTCGCCAGGTGTCATACCTTACAGTCCAATTCCACATCATCTCGCGTTTCCTTCTCTTACATTGCTTCGCGTAAATCGGGCGATGTTGTTGTGTTGTATGAGTAGAGAGCGAGTTCGTTCTTCGACTGTCCGCTGCTGTGTTTGGTTGAGGCCAAGTTCAATGAACCTCAATTAAGTGTCTACATGCATTGAACCGAATTCACAATTTGTCATGTGCCCTTTTTGGTAGAAGTCTGGTGGCTTTTTTACTCCCTTTCTACAAAATGAGTTTGTAAGAATTAAGTTTTCTTATTCTGAAATCATGCCATGCTATCAAGTTTTAGCAATAATTTAAGACCATATTTATTATTATAAATGATTTTTGCCTTTGCTATCATATCTCGCTTCCTCCACCTCAGTAGCCACTTGCATTACGCTAGCATGTAGTAACATACCCTCGTTTCAAGCAATAAGGCTGAAACGTTGCCTCTCAGAGCATTTTGTTCAATTCTTCTTTTCATGTTTAGAACTCTAAACGATTTTTAGTAAGTTCGAAGCAAGAGTAACGTGTATATGGATGTTTCCTAATAGGGAGAGCTTTTAACAAGGACGGTCTTTGAAATCTAATAGTTGATCAAAAGGGTGTATTCATATACTTTTTTCTTATATGGTGTATTGTAATTTTTTTGTTTTGTCATATTGAAAAGAAAAAAGATTAAATACATTTTGAAAATTATAAAAATAAATTTTGTAAGATTCTGAAATTAACTGTAAGTCCTTAGGTATCACATAGATAAAATTTGATATTTTTTAGTATTATAGAAATAAAAATCTGTTCATTTCTGAAATACAAAGAATATTATGCAGATAAAATTTGACCACTTTCTACGAAATCCTGAAATTAATTGAAAATTTTTAGATATCATATAGATAAAATTTGACATTTTTAAGTGTTACAAAAATAAAGATTTAGTGACTTTCAGGCTTGATTAATTTTTATTTATATAATCCAAAAAAAATACTATAATATATCATATAAAAAGGGGTATATTAATACATCCCTTTTATTTACTATTAAAAAACAAGGACCAACCTGGTCCAAAACTCATCGCGGACTAGGTTAGAATCAACCACGTCTATATTGCTTAATTGAAGAAAGACATAAAGTAATGTAGTCGATGTCGTTCTTTGAAGTGATTTTACCACTATTTTTCTTTTTATTTTTTCATAAAAGCAGGGGAAAGAGGAGTGGGACTTCCCATAGACATGCAAGAGACAATTATGTGGGCTCAAATGCAATTTTACCACTATATCATAATTGAAATTTACTAAATTACAAAAAAATATTACTATTTATATTAATAACAGTTTTACAAGTGTGATTTTTGTCGAGGAAACAAACTAAAATCGACAGATTTACTTCTTAATCTCAATTTGGGGAGTAGAAGCAACTTCTCTAAGTGAGTTCTCAAGGTAAAGAGTGTATGTGTCTATATGAAAGTGAAAAATAGTGCTCAAATAATGCGAAAAATAAGTAGCGCAATTTTATTGCAAAGTAGATGAATGTACACCGAAAATGTAAAGAACCAAAAATAAAATGAAATAAAAGAAGGGCAAGAAGAATTACTCAAGTGACTCATGACTTTTGTTTGTCATAGTGACTTTGGAAGAGTATGTGAGTGTTTATGAGTAAAAATTTCAACTTTCACTACATTGATCAAACTCCTATTTATAGATAATTGAGTCTCGTGTATGATGAACACTGTCCTCAACGGTTACTGATGTTGGGAAGCCATCTATTTTCGATAGTTATCTTCAACACCTATCGCCTTGCGTCCATTGCCATGCCTCCTTCATCATCTTTTCTGCTTTACTGGGTAACTACTCACCAAATTACGTCGATGTATATCTATCGAGTCATGTATCTCTCTCCAATTGAAAATCTTCTAAGTGTCATGTTAGAGAATAAGGATTCGAGCATAAAATTTCCATGACACAACTTCTATATCGAGCACCATACATCCACTTCTGACTATCTATAACAATCTTCCACATGAATACCTATGCTACAAACCTGACACTCTTCTCTTTTCGTCGATTGACCTCATTACTTGTATCATCTTCGAATTACGTTGACACGTTGTGATATCAACATATAATATATATTTTTTATGTATAACAACAAGTATTGTATTTAGACTATGTTACTAAAAATTTTTAACAATATTTTACCATACTTTTTAGCAACATTTATTATATTTTTAACAATATTTATCATACTCTTAGCAACATTTATAAAAATGTTGTGCTAACTAGATGTTACTAAAAGTTAATGATTTGTTTGGATTGTCTATCCGCTTAATCCAAACCCAGCTTACCACACATATAGGAAAAATTTTTCTATTTATGTCTTGATGTGTGCCATGCATTTATAGCAGGTACCACCCTTACTGCTTAGCAAGGAGAGGGGATTAGGCAATTTCATCTTAACCCATATATTAAACCTCTCATTCTCTCAACCTCTAGTTTAGATAACAATACTTAAATATGTAGTTATACTTGTAAAAATAGTATGGAAAAGTATTTAGTCACAGTTAATAAAGCTGGCTTGTAGAATCAAACGATGTTTATTGAAAGTTGAATAAAAATTTTAAACATGTCAATAAGTAACTTTGATTCATGATGCAAATTTTAATTTCAGACAATATTTGCAAACTTTTGTTATGAAAACAATTTTGTTATTGAAAAAATTAAGTATAAAAAAAATCATACATTTAAAAGCAAAAATTTAAACTAAAGTCCTATAATACTACTCAAACTAGAGATTGAAACGTGTTATCAAATAAACGATCAATTTTTTTTGGTTTCTTAAAGGTATCCCTCCTCCCTATTATAAGCGAAGGAGATTAATCCCTTTCATGTATAATGAAGCTTGCTCTCCAGACTGAAATTCTCTCCAAAAATTGAACCGATATCCTTCTTGAAGCTATAATGTGCTTTTGCCACTACATCAACTTTCTTGTTGGCAAATGAATGATCAATTTAAAATATAAAACATAAAACATGAAACAAATAATTACATAAGCAAACAATAAGTCTATTCATTATTATCTAATCTATAGGCACGGTTTTTATTAGCTACAATTCATCAAATCCTCTGCATTCTTGCATGTATGGTAAAATTTAAAAAAAAAAAAATACAGACGAACACACAAATGTGATTTGGTCATATTAAAAGTATACTAAAGCTTTAGACACTCTATATGATCAGGTGCTTGAATCCTGATGTCTCTACGTTAAAGAAGGTTTTATCTAACTATCACTCACCCCAACTGTTAAACCTTCTTCGAGTCAGGTTTGGAACTCCAAGGAAAGAGAGACGGTACCCGCTGTTAGTTTTATTAATATCAGAAAAAAGAATGAATTACAATTGATAGAGGAGGTCCTTATATACTGATATGGTTTCAACTAATTACAACAATTCCTATTACTGCCTAGCTAACTACCTAACTAACCAATCAGAATTGAAGGTCCTCCTTATTCAGCAATATAACTAACCACTTAACTAACTATATTCCTAATTATGACAGAATTACAACTTGTGTATTTACACTATATTTTGGATACAAAGTTTGTGGCCCAACTTGGGGCTCCTTTCACTCTTTGGTTCCTAGTATGATGATCTTGGATCGTATCATTACCCCCCCCCCATTGGAAAAGGACCTTGTCCTCAAGGGTCGAGACCGTGTAAAGATCAACCAAGGTATTCCAATCTTCCCATGTAGCATGTTCCCTGGCCTGGTGGTGCTATTCCACTAATACTTGATAGTTGAGTCCCTCGGTAGTCTCAGTCCAATGTTCTGCCACGATTGCTTGAGGCAAAGGAAGAGGTGGAAGTTGTGATTCCTGATAAATGACCGATGGGGGTGGCAGGGGCCCCTTGTATGGTTTTAATAAGGAAACATGCAGCATAGGATGGATTTTATAGTCAGAAGGGAGATCAAGTCTATATGCAACCTTGCCAATCCTTGCTGAAATTAAAAATGGCCCAAAATATCATTTTGCCAATTTTAAATTTAATCGTTTGTTTGCAAACTACTGTTTGTAATGATGGAATTTGGCCCAAACCCACTGGCTTATCTCGAATTCTGCATCTTGTCACTTAGGGTCAACATATTTTTTCATGCGAGATTGAGCTTGGGAAATTTGATGTTGGAGTTGCTGTTGTAACTGCTGTCTTTTCACTGAGGTGAGATCGACTCCCTCAGCAAAAGCAGATCCAGGGATGTAAGTAAGGAGCAACTTGGGATTGTAACCATAAAGAGTTTAATGAGGTGACATGTCGACAGTGCTATGATGTGTGGTATTGTAGCACAATTTAGCCAAGGATAAGTATTTATGCCATAAAGATGGTTGGTCAGAAGTAAAAGCTCTGAGTTATTATTCCAAACATCGATTGACAACTTCAGTTTGGCCATCACTCTGTGGGTGGTAGGCTGAGGAATGATAGAGTTTAGTGTCTCCATGTATCATCAATTGTTTCCAAAAATTGCTCAGAAAAATAAGATCACAATCAAAAATAATCCCCAATGGGAACCCATGCAACTTGATAACAAAATTCATAAACACTTCAGCAACATATTTTGCAGTGAAATTAGGCTTGAGGGGACTAAAATGTGCCACCTTAGTCAGCCGATTAACCACCACCAACACTGCAATATAGCCAGCTGAATTGGGTAAACCAAGAATAAAATCTATAGATAGTTCTGTCCATGGAGCTGCTAGAATAGGAAGAGGTTGCAAGAGCCCAGGTTGCTTAGTAGTCATGTATTTTGTTTGTTGACAAATCAAACAAGAAGAAATAAAATTTGCTACAATGGTCTTCATGTTTTTCCAATAAAACTGTTCTGCAACCCTTTTATAAGTCTTAAGAATGCCAAAATGTCCTCCTTGGGGGGAGCTGTGGAACTCGAGCAAGATCTGATCAATCAAGGGTGAAGTACTAGGAAGAAAAAGTTTCTTGTTGAACAAGATAAGGCCATGCTGGACTAAGTACCCATCAGGCAAAAGAGACTGCTTATGTTGCTCATGCAGATTTTGTAATTCAGGGTCAGTAATTTGAACTGCTCTTAATTCTTCCATCAATCCACCTTCAAGAGTGGAGTAAGTATACAGATATTCAGCAGGAACCTGAGATGGAGCATCAGCAACAGCGTTGCCATGGCCTAAGCAATATTCAATGTCAAACTCACAGCCAAGCAGCTTAGTGAGATAATATTGCTGTTCAAGGGTTTGGATCACTTGGGACATTAGTTCCTTAAGACATTTTTGATCTATTTTGATGATAAACCTTTTGCCCAGGAGATAATGTCGCCAGCGAGCAATGGCTTGAGTGATAGCATATAATTCACGAACATAGGCTGAGGCCAATGACATTTTGTGTCTCAATTTCTTACTAAAATAAGCCAAAAGATGACCATTTTGAGATAAAACTGCACCTACTCCGATATTACTTGCATCGGTTTCGACTACAAAGGTTGGGAGAAATTAGGCAATGCTAGAGTAGGAGTAGAGGTCACGGCAGTTTGTAGGTTTCGAAAAGCTTGATCAGTAGCAGGGGTCCATTTAAAGGAATTGAGTTTGAGCAATTCAATTAATGGCCAAGCCAAAGAAGCATAACCTTGAATGAATCTGCGATAATAGCTAGTGAGGCCAAGAAATCCACGAAGTTGCTTCATATTTTGAGGGATAGGCCAAGTAAGGATTGCCTCAATTTTTTGGTCATCAACCTGTAAGCCTTGTGCTGAAACTATATGGCCTAAGTAGTGAACCGAGGTTTGACAGAATTCACATTTGGAGAGTTTGGCAAATAGCTTATGTTGGAACAAAGTATACAGGACAGGTTGTAAATGTTGAATATGTGCTTCCAATGATTCACTATATACTAGTATATCATCAAAAAAAATTGTCACAAATTTTCTGAGAAAAAGGGAGAATACCTTGTTCATAGTGGCTTGAAAGGTGGAAGGTGCATTTGAAAGGCCAAAGGGCATTACCAGAAATTCAAAATGTCCTATGTGTGTCCGAAATGCAATTTTGTGTATATTTGTAGGCTTCATCCTTATTTGATGGTAACTGGACCGAAGGTCAATCTTAGAAAAAATAGTAGCCCCATGAAGTTCATCCAATAATTCCTCAATTATTGGTATCAGAAAAACATCCTTAATGGTAATGGCATTGAGTGCCCTATAATCCACACAAAACCGCCATGAACCATCTTTCTTTTTAACTAATAAGATTGGGGAAGAAAAAGAACTCTTACTATCCCTTATAATACCATTCTGTAGCATTTCATTAACCAATCTCTCAATTTCTGTTTTTTGGAAATGAGGATATTTATAGGGGCGAACATGCACTGGTTTGGATCCTGGTTGAAGCTCAATCTGATGATCAATAGCACGAATAGGAGGTAACTCAGTTGGTTCCTGAAAAACTGAGTTGTATTGCTACAGAAGGTCCATAACATGTTGGAGTATAGTGGAACAACTTTGTGGGACAGTGTCTGAGATTAGTTGGAAATGACATAGTGAAGAAATGTTGGAGCTATCAATCAATTTCCTCATACATTTGCCATTCGATGGTTCTATTCGCAGCAATTTCTCAGTAGATAAAATAGTATGCTTCCTGTCATTTAGAAAGAAGAGATCTTGATCCTTTGATCAAACGGGGTGTTTGCGAAATCAAAATACTCATCAAGACGGAAAAGCCAATCCTCCACATCTTCCCCATTGAAGTGTGGTAAATCATTTCTGGAAATTCAATGATGTATTTGTCCGGAATGACCAGGACCATTGTCCTCAGTATTCCCTCTGCCATGAGAACGATTGGAGCTAACATCTTCATCATGCTTGCTCTTGGCGAATTCCTCCATGAATTGCATGATCTTTGACATCTTTTCGGTCATATCCGCTTAAAAGGCTAAGCGGTTTTCACGTTCTTGGTGGAGCTCAGCTTTGAGTTCAGAGATTCTTGTACCTTCAGCCATAATCAAGCAGCTGGTGAAGAACTCAATGAAAGCACCAGATGTTAAACCTTCTTCGAGTCAGGTTTGGAACTCCAAGGAAAGAGAGACAATACCCTCTGTTAATTTTATTAATATCAAAAAAAAGAATGAATTACAATTGATAGAGGAGGTCCTTATATACTGATATGGTTTCAACTAATTACAACAATTCCTATTACTGCCTAGCTAACTACCTGACCAACCAATTAGAATTAAAGGTCCTCCTTATTCAGCAACATAACTAACCACTTAACTAACTATATTCCTAATTATGACAGAATTACAACTTGTGTATTTACACTATATTTTGGATACAAAGTCTATGGCCCAACTTGGGGCTCCTTTCACTCTTTGGTTCCTGGTATGATGATCTTGGATCGTATCACCAACTCAAAATTACATGAACAATTTTTAAAGACAAAAAATAATAGAGTCAAACAAGTTGTTAGGGCTGTAGATCATTACACCAAAATCATTAAAATTGACATGCATCTCCATATAGTAGATAAATGTTTTAGATTATGTTTAAGAGTTTTATAGATGATAAAAAAGAGTGATTCATATAATGGAATGAAAAGAAAAGACAAAAAGCGAACTAAAATAGAACATGACATCTTTATAGTTGGATGTTTAACAAGTTTGACAAGGAAAGGAAAAAAAAAGTGTCGCATTTTCTCCTTAACTCCACAGTTTGTGGCGACATGAAACGAAAAGTTTGGATAGCCCCTCTTTTGCCATCTCACCCATTCCATTTAAAGTTACTGTAGAAAAAATAAAATAAAATAAAATAAATCTTTTTCTATATACACTTTTAACCAGATAATTCACTCTTTTTCTCATCATTTCCTCCATAGCCTTAGACAATTTCCACTATTCTCGTGCATGGAAGCGTAGTTCTTTTGTTTTATTTGGCATGTACATGTAATGTGCTTTACATTGGTTTGAAAATTTATTTGCGTATATATAAGGCCAAACGTGGTTGATTCTACAACTGTGTCGCCATGTATATTATTCAGAAATGGCTACAAATAATGAAAATCTCACTATTTTATTGAATCCCATTTTTCATTGAAATTGATTGAATTGAATGCATTATTTTATTTGCTCCTGTCCCACTGATTCGCTGGATGAGGATAATAAATTGGACCAACGATAATTTTCAGTCAATCGGGCTATACAATCTGATTCATTATTATTATTACTATTATTCTGATGTTTTACGGGAAAATCTGATTTATTACAATGTGTTCGTGACCTGTTTTGAAGCTAGATTTACGGAGATTTAGAAAATCGTTCTCTAGAATGTAATGCATTTTTGGATACATTGCCTTGTCAGTGATGAAACGTATAACACTCTACTTGCATTATCAGTAAAAGAAAAATAAAAAAGAAAACATTATCTGGTGCTCTGCTCAGTAGATTCCATGACATATTCCCTATGTCACCATACCATGTGTTGAAAAGTAGGTATGTTCTAATCAACTCTTATCTTTGTTGATGGCTAGGCTATTTACTGGTCTTCCGCACGATGATAGAGCGATGTCACATCAAGATTCTTAAACTCACTAAGTCACTCTCACAAATCAATCCAAACATCTTAAATTATGCCATATAGTAATCTGATCATAAAGAATATCTCTTCCGAAAAAAAATCTTATACGACTCTACTATAGCAGACAAAGATTGGTAATTGTCATAATACAAGGTGAGAATGTGCTATAATATTCTTATAGTTTTGATTATATATATATATTATAACAAATTTATCCTGAAAATAAAAAAATCCATACACATATGGCGCTGAATTTAACCATATTAGAATAAGTTAATTCCTTTGAGGGATCAATTGTATTAAATTCAGGGACAAATTAAAATTTTACATATTTTATAATAATGTGGTTAAATTGAGAACCAGATTATATGTGTTTTCTATTTTAGGGATGAATTTGTTATATCTCAAAGCTTTTAGGGACAAAATTGTCATTTTACTCAAATTTAATTATAAATTAATATTTCAAACTAAAAATAAATTAATTTAAATATAAACTGACAAATGATTTTCAATGAAGGACCATGGGAATTCAACCTGCAGACTATTTTAATTCATGCATTTTAATTTTATTAATCGAGCGAAGGTTTATTGCTACCAACTTTATTTTGACTGAGAAGTTATTTGCAAGTTGGATATTCTTTTCTTTTCATTCCAATGAAAGTTAACTTATATAGTCAGTCTTTCATTCACATATCGGCAAGACTTAGATTCAATTTAGAGCTCCTTTGTTAATGAGCGATCCGTAAGTACTTTTAAAAGTGCACAATGAACTCATAGGTATATTTTAATGTTGAATTGGGGTTAGCCTTTCCCTTGATTTAAACCTTTTTTAATAAAAAAATATTATTTTCTTTTTGTACAACAAGCCAAAACAGGAATTAAAAGAAATATTGTTTTTTTTTTTAACAAATAAGCAAGCCAAGACAAAACATAGAGCATATACAACCCAATCCTTATGATTTTTCTGGGCTTAGTTGGTCATAGATCAGTTTGGACCGTTATTTCATTCAGGCCAAAAATAAAAGGGGCAAAATTTAATTTGACATATCTTAGCCGTTGTGTTAAAATTTCAAATATATTAATGACCAAAAATAAATAAATAAACATATTAACTAAAAGTATTTTGTAAATGAAAAATAATATTTGAATTAAATTTTTTTTACCTCTGTGTTGACTCACTCTCATTTATTATTAGATGAGGTGTGAACTCTATTTAGTCTAGATCCTACATCTTATCCAATAATAAATGAGAGTGAGTCAGTATGGAGATCGAAAATATTTTAAGAGTGATTCTTTTGCACTTTGTGGAGAAAATATTCCTGCATATCTTTCCACCACATAATCTTTAGTAGAAGTACAAGAAGTGGGTCCCATGTCAATTTTTTTGTGGTCATAACTCAACGTGGAGAAAGAGTCTTCCTTCCTTGAGTATATTAGAATTTTTCAAATTTTAGTTCAAATAACATAAATCATTATAAATGGGCTAGAACATAGATCAATTCTCATATTCTAGTTTGGCTGCAGCCTGTGGTGGTATATTGACGTCACATGATAGCAGGTTCGTGGCTGCTTGGAGCGCAAATTTAGGTTGCTACTCAGTTACATTAGCAGAAATTTGGGGTGCACATTGGGGCCTCGTTAGTGCTTTAATGATGGCATTTAAGAATGTGTATTTAGTGCTGCATTCTAGTTGTGCTTGCCACATGATTTCACAAGGTGGCGTTGATGCTCCTCTAGTCAATGCTGTTTGAAATTTGATAAAGGAAATAGATGGGAGTGCGGTTATTAGGCATGTATAGAGCAAGGATAATGCTTGTGTTGATGTTTAGCTAAACATGGGATAGTCACCCTTTTGTACTGTTGTCCTTGAAACGGTCTCTCCCCCTTTTGTCTTGCTTTAGCCTTTAGAGTTCCTTGCTGAGCATATTAGCTAAAGGATTATGAATATGTAATTTTTCTTGGCCTTAGGCCTCGATGTTAATAAAAGAAAAATATATAAAAGCATCTTATGATAATAAAAAGTTATATAATTTTTATATTTTTAAATTGAGAATTCACCCCATAAAAATAATTGAGAGTTTAAATGTCTTTAGTTAATTTTTTTTAATGTATAATAGTACAATCTCCGGGATTTTATATATATATATATATATATATAGAGAGAGAGAGAGAGAGAGAGAGAGAGAGAGAGAGAGAGAGTTTTATAGATGCAAACAACGTATACTCTTCGAAAACCAAAAATTTTTTATAAAAATCTAAATGAAAAAATATATCAACCAAAAATATTGACAAAACAAATAACAACAAAAAATTTTGGCCTCAAAGAGGCATAAAAAACACAAGTCCAATATTTTATTTATTTAATGAATATTTAGTTAATTTAAGTAATTTAATACCTAATTTTTAAATAAAATCTTAAATTTAAATCTTATTAAAAAAATTAATATTAAAAAGGCTTTATTTTATCCTAAGTTGATCCAATTCAAATAAGAATAATCAAGTCCAATAATTTTTGAATACTAATAATTTAAATAAAAAAATAAACAAAATACAAACAAAGTTAATTGCAATAAAAATGAATGAGTCTATCATATTTCTCTATTTAGTTTCTATTTGATTCCTTTCAAAATTCTCATTATTTAAGTATTATGAATTTAATTTTGATATATTATTAATATAAAAAAGTTTTACATAGATATCTGATTATATATTGATACATTAACAAAAATATTTGATTGAACCACCCATTATTTTAAAATTCTTACAAACAAAAGTATATAATTGGATTAATATTATAAAAACTAGCTCGGAACAATCAGTCGGATTAGAAAACTGGTGAATCAGCCAACTAATCGATCCAAGTTACTCTAAAAATCAATCATGCAATGGAATTGGAATGAACCAATTCAACTTAGTGGTTTTCACAAAACTCAATAACCTAACCGGTTTGATTAAACCGGACCAGGTCATGAAAGATAGAGAAGCAGAACACAACGAAAGGCCAGAAAAACAAAGAAGCAGAACCTTGTCATGCCAATCACCAGCCATTTCTCACCATTGCACGCCGCTGTTAGCATCTTGCTCTTTCATTGTCACAGCATCACCATGTCTGTGATGAAGAAGGGATGTGAATGTGTGTGTGTTAGAGAGAGAGATGAGTTTAGGAGTGGAGATTTGAGATAAGAGAGGAGTGTGCTATTGTGCAGCTCTTGGGGGGTTGGTAGAGAGAGAGGAGTTGAGAGAGATTTAGTTAGATTTGGTTTTTTTATTTGTTATTATTTTTTTAAATTAAAAGGAAAAGCAATAATGGGCTCATGGAGATGGCCAATGGGCCTTATTACCTGAGCCGCACTCAACTCATACTAGGTGGGTGAGTTATTTTTTTTGCGTTGATCCATACTCGAGTAAGATTTTATTGTATTTATATGGTCTTTAATAAATTTATTTAATTATATCCTATTTAATCAGTTCAATTAGTAACTCATTAGTTAGGCTAGTGATCCGATATCTTAAACGAGTCAATTATCAGTTCGAATTTAATAACTATGGATTAGATATTTAAAAAAAAAATTTATACCGATAACATATTAAAATTAATCTCTAATATTATGTGTTTATTCCTGATAAAATTAGTTGTTTTTTTTTTTTTCCTTTTGGTTATCACCTAAAATTTTGCCTATGATAAACAAATTTTTGAAAAAAAGCTATTACAATATCATTTATTTTTCTGATAATGATAATAAACTGCTTTTTGGGGGAGGAGAAAACGAAAAAAAGGAAGAGGCTGCCTCGTATGACGAAAAGAGATTCTCGGCCTGTGTTATCAGACCGAATATTTATTATTAGAGACACAGACAGACACAGATAGAGGCCAACCCACCCACACCCAGAATGAGATCTACGTACTACTTCCTCACAATCCCTTTCTTTTTCTTCATTAATCTCCTCATGTATGTTTTTTTTTTACCATTTTTGTTATTGCTTTTTGTATTCAATATCTTGTTTTCTTTTTTTCCTTTTTTTTTTTTACCAAGCATTAAACATACCTTTCCGTTTTGGCATGAACTCAGATGGGAATTGCTTGTAATGCTATGAAGTTTTCTTCTTTCGCTGACCCTTTTGTTTGTGGGAAATTAAAAACGCCTCAGATTGGATCTTCTTTGCAAGTTTGGTAGAATTTGAGTGCTCTACATGATAAAGTTTGATTATTTATTGATCGTTTAATTTTCTGTGGAATGCCTTTTTTTTGAAAAAAAAGAAACATTGTAGGATCTGGTTATTTCTATCTTGGGATATAAGGAATTAATCGGATATTATATTTTTGCGCACGGTAGACTGCTTTTTATGTTGTAGTTGTTATTTGATAGGGATAATATTGGTTTCAGTGTTGATGCAATGAAGTGAATGTTGTAGTCACTGAGTTTTAACTTCTCTCCTGTTTGATTTATGCGTGTTAGGGTGTGTTGGACATTGCAGAATTCACAGTCGCCGTTTTTTTCTATTGTGGAATTTGAACACTGTTCCTCTATTTAGGTTCCATTGAACGCCGTTTATATACATTGTTTTTTGTTACAAGGTAGTGACCAAATGTAGATCCTTATAGGTTCTCGATTGATGACTTTTTTTTTTTTTTTTTTTGGTTGCTGTGCTCGATTGGTTTCAATACGTTTGTTATTTTGTACCTTGAAATAGAGTAATATTGGCAACGTTTTTGTATTGTTTTTCATGTTATGTTGATGTTGATTTAATATGGCTATTGTGCATTCCTTCTGAATTAACATGTTGATGTACATGATCTATGAGTAATGCTTGCCTGAATTGTGTCCATCTCTATAAATAAGTTGCTGGATTGATTGTGTTTTGGCTTGTTGGCTTATGATTTGCAGGAACTTGTAAACTCTGCAGCTTTGAATACAGATCAGCAAATCATCTGGCTGTAGAGGAGAATGGCAGAAACTATATCTAGCTTCTGGGGTCCAGTTACATCAACTACAGAGTGGTGTGAAAAAAATTATGCCTATTCATCTTATATCGCAGAATTTTATAACACAATATCCAACATTCCATGCATTCTTTTGGCTCTCATTGGTCTTATAAATGCTTTAAGACAACGGTTTGAGAAAAGATTTACTGTTCTTCATCTATCAAATATGGCACTTGCCATTGGAAGCATGTTGTACCATGCCACGCTGCAACGCGTGTAAGTATTGATGTCTATCTTTTTTGCAGTAATTTATATAAACTCATTGTTGGCTGTTTTTCATATTATTTTGAGTTACTTTGTATTGTACAAAATGAGTTTTTCATTTTATAGATTTTTTTTTTGTTGAAAAGTTGGAGAATTCAGATTTAAGGTGTTTGCAAAGAACACATCATACACTTGCCTCAAGTGGTCTCGGGAAAATATTGAATGGGAGGCTGGGAGCTTTTCGTTTATTAATCCATGCATCAGTAGCCTTTTAGATACATGTTGGTTAAGTTGTTTTTCAAATTTATAAACAATTAGTATTGCTTTCTCTGACTTCACAATGATGACATTTATATTTATTCTATCTCAGTACTGCACTTTAGTTTATCTAATGCAACTAATTTTGTTAGGATACATTCAAGCTACCTATGCATTTGAATTAGGGGGCTAATTTTTATATCACTGCATCCTTCCTTTTTTTTTTTCCCCCTTGTATTTGTGTCTCTGTAAGTTTGGAAACATTTTTCTAACCTTTCTTTTGCCACTTGGAGAAAGATATGCCTTTGAATGGGGTTAGAAAGGGAGATCAATATGATAATGTGGCTATAAAATGACACTATGATTATGTTTCAGTGTTGATTGTTGAACCACTTTATTGCTAAGAGTTAGTTACCATCATTATGGGTTGGAAATATGTATAGTATTATATTCTGGCAGTAGCAGGCATAATTATTTTCTTAACATATTTCAGATGAAAAAGGGTTTGAAGTTTATTACAGGTTCTAAGTCAGGTCATCCTGGTTGTGTTGGAACTTGGAAGATATCGTACATGCTTCAGGGGAGGGATTTGTCAAGCCTGCATTTAGTTATGTTTTTAAGGAGTGTACTAGTTATATAAAGCTGTTCAATGGAGTGGGCACCTGTTGTATTACTAATTTTCTGATTTAGAGATCAAAGAATGGTTTGTCATAAACAGATGACCGCACCCCTACAATTAATATTCTTCAGTGACCTTTTTCTTATTTTGTTGAAGTTGCTTGGTGTGTGTGTGTGTGTGCACCCTATAGGAATGGGCAGTTTGATTATTATGTCTGTGTGTATATATATTTGATGATCATTGATTCTTCATATTTTGCACTTTTAATTTAGGCAACAGCAAAGTGATGAAACTCCTATGGTATGGGAGATGCTGCTGTACTTGTACATCCTGTACTCTCCGCATTGGCATTACCGCACTACAATGCCCATCTTCCTATTTTTGTATGGTGCTGTTTTTGCAGTCGTCCATTCTGTGGTACATTTTGGTATTGGCTTCAAAGTGCATTACGTTATTCTTTGTCTCCTCTGCATTCCAAGAACATACAAGTATTACATTTATACTGAAGATGTGTCCGCCAAGCGGATCGCAAAGCTATATGTAGCCACTCTTGTATTAGGAAGCTTATTTTGGTTATGCGATCGCGTTTTCTGCAAGAAGATATCCAGTTGGCCAATTAATCCACAAGGTCATGCTTTGTGGCACGTCTTTATGGGCTTCAATTCCTACTTTGCTAACACATTCTTGATGTTTTGCCGGGCTCAACAGCGTGGTTGGTCTCCAAAAGTTGTTCATTTAATGGGCATGTTGCCCTATGTGAAGATTGAGAAACCAAAAAGCCAGTAACAGAAAATTGTCGAAGATGACAGTATACATTTTGGTAAAGAGAAGTTGTTAGCAAACCATGTACTGTTCTCAGTTTTTCGTTTTTCGTTTTTCTTGTTTAGATTGGCTTAAATGACGGTTGATTATTTACATATTTTGTTGTAGACGTAGGACATGTACCATATTTATGCTTATATTCTTAGCTCTAAAATTGCTATGACAACCAAAAAGTTTTGCAGTACCGGTTGTTTTGGATTGTCAGTTTAAAAATCACCCCACATTTTAATTTTATGTCTTGTGTAACCCTTTCTAGTTTAGTTTGAGTATATTTAAACTTATTTGTGGAGCTCTTTTAAATGTTCAGTTTGATGTTTCTATCACTGGGGAATTTTCCTAGTAGGCAGTTTTGGTATTTGATGACATTTATGGGTATGTAACTTTTTGTTTAGATTGACTCTTTGTTATGATGACTCTGAAAGCTAGTCGGTAATCTTGTCTTAAGCGACTGAAAACTGTAGATAAGTTTCATATTCGTTGACAGCTGAGTAATAGCTTTATCTTGGTGAATGTTTGAATTTGTTTTCTCTTTGCACTCAGTGAAAAGCCTTGGTCAAAAGTGCTCTATGTTTCATTACTCTTTTTAAAAGCAATATAAGGCAAGCTTATCCAGAAACTTTACTCATAGTGTGCCTTCTGTTGATATTGAGTGTTGTCATCATTGCCGTTAACCGGGATAATTCCGTCTATCCTAATCTTGATCTTGATTAGTCCACAAAAAAACATAAAATCATGATGTAGATGGGAATGAACAACAGAAACGTCGGAAACAATCTGCTTTCTGTTGTATTTGTGGTCAAACGTACAATAGATGTGTTGCATCCCCGTGGGAACTCCAATGGCATGCTTTTATATGCAGAGAAATATTGCTATATTTGTTGCCCGCTTTAAAGATGTAAGTTCTCGTATGGTGCAATCTTTCTGCATTCGTAAATCGAGAGAGGTTTTTGATCCAATCGTAATACTAGGGGTAGTGGCCACTAAAATAGATAGCCAAACATCTTATTGTCATGCCGAGTACCGAGTTCTTAAACTGAAAAAGATTACAAAAATATGCACTCATTGTAACCGTTATGAAAGCTGAGTACCACATGTCAGGAAAGCACCGGGTAATTTGTCCAAACCATATAATCATTGTTTCCCTGCACAATATTTGTAACACGTGACAGCGGAATAAGATTTATTGTTTGTTGCAATAGAATAGATTAGTCTAGGTAATTGAAAGATGTTAATACTCCCCTCAAGGAATAGTATACAATACAGGCGTTCGTTTTCAGATATTGGCCATGTGAATATTCAAAGATCATGAGTAAGCGATGCCTGTTCAAGCAAAGCCATCGGTTAATATTCAAGAAATTGAGAATGGAATATTAATGGTCAAGATATATATACACACATCTTGATAGCTTCCTGAATCTTTGATTCGTTTCACTCAAATGATAGAACACACATGTACAAAGTATCTTCTTTTCCACTTTCCCTTGGAAATAAAGAAGGCATGAAAGGGCAATACACCTTGGCATGGAACTAAGACTGCCTTTGAATCCCCTGTTGCAACATTTCTCCGAGCCTCCTATACAGAGCTTGTTGTTCATCGAATGTTAAGTTCATCAATATCTGAGGTAACCAGCGTTAACACCATGGTTAGAATATATTTCAAGATATCAGTTAATTGAAATACAACGTAGCATACAAAATAAACATAATACCTGGTCCAAAATCATTTCAACTGATAAACTTTGCGGCACAACAAATGACTGATGATATATATACGCAAACACGGCCATTACCATCTACACCAGGAAAAAATGGTCAAACATTGCCTGACCTATTTAATAAAGTAGGACACTAAGATGGTTTGAACTTCCATTCCTAGCCTCAATAACGAGATATAGTGGCACCAAAAATACAAGTGGATTGACATATATTCACAGAAAATACCTCTAACCTCTTTCACAATGATATAAAATTATACTTCACTCCAAGACTACTGCTACTTTCATTTATCATTGAAGACCACCCCCCTTTTTTCTCTCCTCTTTTTTGTATAAGCGTTCATTGAAGACCCTTTGAATGTTTACGACTACACACCCTAATACTGTGATCTTTTTGTTTCCCCTTAGGAGTCACTACTTTCTTTTTACATCGTTCGGGTGTAGGGGTGCACTTGTGCAGGAGAAACCAGGACTTTAAATATAGTTTATGAATTATGACAACGTATATAATTCTCATAGTAGTCAAAATATCAATAATTTACAATAAACTTGTAGATTGAATCATCAAGAGTCTACCTGGCAGTCCATTCTGTCAGTAATTCCACCGTGTCCTGGAATACTATCACCAAAATCCTGCAGAATGGGGAACATGCAACAAATCTGTTTATACCTCTGACCTAAACGGATGATATTTATTTGCTCATTTGCTTATCATAAAAGCAGTATGGAGAACACACCTTTATTTTAAAAGCCCTTTTGAAGCCACTTGCAAAGAAGCCTCCAAAAGGTGCAATAATTGAAGCAAACAAACCGAGACATAATGCATGTCCTTGAACTGGTAGGATCGTTATCTCTTGCCAAGGAAACTGCATAGAAAAAGATACGACGTCACTTGTTATAATTTTAGATACTACAGGAATCCGGATTGGCACCTCATGATTACAGTTTTGTTATATTTTATAAGCCAAACTGGAGCGGAGCAGTCAACTATCTAACCTTTTGTAGTTAGCAGAAATTTTGGCTTTCCAATCTTATGTTGAATATGAGATGCTTTCTTTAATTCCCTTAGAAGGATGAAAGTTAAAACGACTGGCACAAATTTGACTCTTTACATTCATGAAAAAATTAACCAGTCATTGACTGAGCTGTGTGAGTGGCTAACTGCCTGACCCAGCCATTTTTGCGCTGATCAATACCATTTCAAGCCTGATTTGGTTTCACATCCCACACATTTTTCAGGCCTTTTTTTTTCTTTTGAGTCTACTGAGTTAAATTTGAGATTCTTTAAGCTACTTGAGGCTTCCAGATCATGTTGTTAGCAAATTTGGCACACACACTCTGAAAAGCAATATTGCTGTGAGTTCAAGGATTATGAATTCAGCTGAATGTCAAGTGCTTACCCAGTGAGGAACCCATCCTGATAAGGAGTAAGAGTCTGGCTTAAACAGTGGACCAGGATCACAGTGAAGCCAGCCAGTTGACAAATCCTGCATGTTTTCCAGAGACATGAACATAAGTGACTTGGTTGTTGAATAATAGTTTACAATATATCAATTAGTAAAGGTATGTTACAAAGGTACCTTCCTTGGACATGTTAGCCACTGAGAACGACCCATGATGTTAGCAAGCTACAAAAGAGTTTTATACAATAATATTATCATTCAATTCAGCGCAGCTTGATTGATGTATAACGACTTCAGCAAACACTTAATTGCCAAAAATTTCACCAAAAATCTAATCAAGCTTTCCCAGGGTTTATTTAGGATGTTGCAGTCATTTAATAATGCTACAATGACACAGGAATATAAAACATCATTAGTGATTCTAGTTCAGTGACAAGGGCCCCTGCCCCCCACCCAAACCTCTCCAATGGTTGCATCTTCAACAACAAATTGAAATTTTGCTCACCAGAAATGCAGAGAAGATGGTTGAAACGGATGCCCCAATAAAACCCTCCCAAGTTTTCTTTGGAGATAACTTGATCAAAGGGGTTCTTCCAAAGAAGAAACCAAAGAAATAAGCAGCAATGTCATTAATGACAATAAGTGTTGCCGGAAGAAGAAACCTGCATAGTAAGTTCAAGCATAAAAGAAAACAAGCAAAGCTTTAACATCAATTCAATTGTCAATACCAAGTGTATAAGTCTTGAAGCCACAAAAGAGCAATGGTGATGTTGACATGTAATGGTGGCATAATGTACAAATAAAAGCAATGGTGGCACATTGAATGTGTGAACGAAACAATTCTATCAAAGATATATATATCCCTTTAAATCTAATCTGTTCAAGATGATGCCACTGTCATTGGTAAACAATAAAACTTTATTGAAGGAAACGAATAAATATACTACCCTCAATAATCAACCAAGCAAAAGTGAATGGGACATATCTTTAACCTCTATGTCCAATATCACAGATCAGTTCTTCATACAAACTCAAGACAGTATTGAAAATACTAGAAGACACTAAAGATAAAGCATTTTTCATGCAACAAAGATGAAAGTATGGATATAAAGATATAAACTCAATTCACCCATCTCAACTTTTCACTTGTTCATGTTGGTAATTTAGCTAAGGCTTATGAATGCACGAGGAAGTTTTACAGCCTTTCAAGCCCATTTGTTTTAAGATTTGCATAATTCAAAGAGCATTACATTTTAAAGCCAGTTCCCTGATCTCTGAAAAGTTGACAAGTAATCTTGTTTTTAGTATGACGGCTTTACTGATTCGCCAATTCTCCTCTATGATGAGAATATAATTATTTGGCCACCTCCCATGCAGTACACATTTTGTCACTCTAGGCTCAATCCCTAACTTTTCTCCACCTTTCCTATCCTAAGATCTCAGTTCCAACATTTGGGCAAGACCTGATAGCATCCTGTGTGATTCAGCCAACAAGCCCAGTCCCACTGAATAATATATGTCATGCTTAAGTGCTTGGACAAAATATGTAATTCGTTCAACCGTTCTTTAATGTGATTATTATGGCATCAAAGACCTGTCAAATAAGATTCAAAAAGTCCAGCCTAAAAAGTTGTCCACATGGATAAGGAACTGCATCTTCAAGTATGATATCATGCAAAAGAGGATCCTCAAAAGAAAGTCAAGAAAATATAAATGTAAAATAATCATCATTTCCTTCTATAGATCATATTACCAGAAAATCCCTTCAAAAATGCTTGCCACAGTGAAGGAGGACTGCCCAAATACAACAATGAGAATCATGTGTGTCCAAGCATACTGGCCAAATTGGTACTTGTACATCTTCTTCTTTAATGTGAGAATGAACCACATAAATCCTGAGCCCAATCAATAGAAAGAAAGATAACCAAAGTATTAGTACTCCCACATAGTGAAACATAACAAGTAAAATCACAATCCTAATAAAACTAGCACGAAATTCAGGCATCTGGTAGAGATATTGCACAAGCACAGGCAAATGAACAATAAAGGACAAAATTGATATGCATAAGTCACCTGCAATGTAAAGAGCATAGCAGATAACCATATGATACTTTATTAGACTGCTCACTAGCCGATATAACACCATGCCTGAAGTCACTGTGTTAACCAGGCGTGGACTAAGAATACGTCCATAAACAAATAACATTGCAGTGAAGAAAAAATGCCTGAAATAGTAAATGCCAATGAAAAATGAAATATACAACAAGTAATTAAGTAACTAAAAACAAGAAATCTATCTGGCCATTTGATGACTAGCTTATCTTGAAAAGAACAAATAGCAATGCCATGAGGCAACAAATTCGGGATAAATACCAATTCAATAGCCTAAATCCTGGAAGCTGCCTATCTTCATGAGCTCTCCTAAGTAGATTGAAAAGCTCTTTTGCCATGAAGATTTGGATAACAACAACCATTGCTGTAATATAGAGGTGACCCATATAGATGATTAGCGCAAAGCCCCCAATCATCCAAATGGATGAGTATGCACGAATTAACATGGACTTGTATTTGCTTCTGTCGTTAACAAGTAACTGGCTTCCATTTGCTTTGCTAACGTCTGGAACAACCTGAGATAAAGATGATAAAAAATAAATCACCTTGAAATAGTACAGACAAACTTTTCCAAAAAGATACCACTAGGAGACAGCTCGCAAATCATTGCAATTATTCCATCAACTTCATCTATGGAGAGAATAGCATCAACAAGGAACCTAATACTAGTAACGAAAAAAGACAGTAACCAAAATTTTATTTATTTATTTATTTTAAAAAAAGGAGTTAGACATTGCTTCCAATTTTTTGTTTTTCACAATTAGATATATTTGACTATTTTTCATGTTCTCTCCAAATTTTAGGATCACCCATCGTATAGGTAGAATCAATTTCAACATGAAAGGCACCAACACAAAATATTTTTTCAATAGACACATGCAAAAGATGGTTTTACAGTGAGAAATCCAAACTTTAAACAATTAACCTCAGTTGAGCGTTTTCGGTGCCTAATCCGACCACCGGTAGTTGGCAGGGCACTGGTACTGGTATCCTTCTGCATAGCTCTTCAACAAGATTTCACCCAATTGGAAGACAACGTAAAATGCACATGTGTAGCCAGAAGATAGAAACCTGCAAAATAAATGACATAAAATATACTCTAGGATCAAAATAACTAAACACATTTATCACATGGGATCAAAATTGTAAATCCTTCTGGCAAGAGGCCAGTCAAATTGGAACCCATCACATGGCAAAATCTCAGAGGATTAAAAAATCAAGTCATATGGCATATATACAGGCAACTGAATCCACTTGAATGTTGAGAAGGGAAGGCTAGCTAAGTAAATTTTGCAAAAGAGCCTTAATTTTTTCATTCAATCCAATAGAGACCTAGATCATTCACTATAAACATAGCATCCGGAGATATCTGTGCTATTTACTTATTCAAGCAAATCTCGTTCTCCTGTTGTGATCATCATCATCATCATCATCATCTACTTCTTCTCCACTAGTACACCTACATGATCTTCATAGATAGCCAAGGATCTCAATTAGTTTCCATTATTTTAGCCATTAACATCCTTATCCCTGTCCCCTATTTTTGGAAAACTATTTTGTTTGGTTTGAAGAAGTACAAATATTGAGTTTCACCTAGAACAATTGAAATATTTTTTTTAATAGAATAGAACAACTGAAATATGATCAGTCATCCTCTTTGTCAACCAAATATCTGATATCCTACTTCCTGAACTATAAAACATAATCTAACATATACTAAATGCCTAATATAAGCATTTTAAAAATAAAATAAAATAAAAGGCGTCCGTCATCAACCACAGAAAACTCCATCAACACTTTTCGTTTCACTAGTAAACAAAAGTTGTCCTTATCTCATGTTTTGGTAAAAAGAAATAGTGAAGAAAAAAGATGAGAAAATCACATACAAATATCCATCTATAAACTCAAACCACATTACCTAAACAAGAGAAACTTCAATTAGGAATATGTTGACGCTCATATCTATCATCTTATGTTAGAACTGGCGAATAGACAACATCTGTTAAATTCATTAATGCACGGTTCATGACTAAATACCAAAGTACAGGCACAACTGAAGAGAGTAGTAGAAGTACATGGCCATTGCTACCCAGAGACTCTCCCTCACGGAGAGAAATGTGTCAATGTATCCCATCACATAATTCACATGTTACACAAATATAATCAGAAATTGAAGCCAAACCCCCAAACCACCTATGTTGTCTCTCATGTGCATCTAATAACATCCTAATTTTGAGGAATGCCACACTTCCAGGGAACTACTTATCCCTAATCAGAAACTCCCCCGTCCATTCAAATAAACAAACTTTTGCAGCAAACAACCACTCCTGCATTAATACAGTCCCACAAGCTTCAACTTCCATAAAGTCAATAACTTACTATATCCTATGCATCACTCCTCTGCCCCCATGATGCAAAGATTTTCCACAAAGCTCACCTCGGGTCCACTTATATTACTATAAATAAACACGCGCAACTAAAATCTTCTCCTTTTTCTTTTCTTATTTATGTAAATATGAAAAAAAGGAAAGGCTCAAAACTTGTGAGTGACGAATCTCGAAGACGAAAGGGGCATTGGTGGAGCAGGAAAAAAAAAAAACCAGATTCAAAATCAGAAACAGTTCGCTCCAGTTAAATCCATATCAGAGCAGAGAAACACACTTCAAAAATCAACAACAGACAAAAAAGTGAAAAATAAACATCCACACAACAAATAGGAGATAGATATTTAACGGCGAGTGAGTGTGAAAGTAAGATGGTGAAAAGCACGAAACCTGGCTTGGTTCTGATGATGCAGAGCCAGGAATACGCTATGAGAGAGACTGCGGAATGAAGAAGAAGAACAAGCGAATGTGAATAATAATAGAGGGGCAATAAGAGAAGAGAAGAGAAGCACGCCAAAACGGTGAAGCCTTTTTTCGTAACGAGAAAGTAGAAACTAGAATTTCCTTGTTGGCAAAACAACACGCACAAACCAAGAGAAAGAAAGAGAATCATTATTGTGGAGCTTACTCTTTGTTTTTTCAAGAGAAAAAATAAAATATTTTCTGTCCCTTATTTAAAAAAAAAAAAAGAGAACATATTCTTTTTATTATTATTTTTATTCATTTTCAGTATAAACAAATTTTATATTATTATTTAATTATATATATTTAATTTTTTAGATAACAAATATAAGAATCAAATATTATTAATATAATAATAATATATAATTAAATATTTATTTCAATTTTTTAATAATAATAACATATTAAAATTAAATTTTTATTATATTATAATTTCTAAATAATTTTCTTATTATTTTTTTCCTGGTTAGTATTTTTTTTTTTTTTTTTTGGGGAGACTTCTGGTTCAGATTTGTTTGCCGCAGGAGGACATTCTTTTCTAGAATTGCAAGTTGCCCAATGCTTCCTGCTTCACTTCTTTTCCACTTCAAAACGACAAGAGCATTGAGTTGTCTACTACAATCAAAAGACAAACGATCTCAAGGTCACAGAAATAAGGACCTGACCCCTTAAGGTGCGGTTGTACTTTATACAGTAAAATGTACGTTCTTAACTGATGGAAAAAAAAAAGACTATTTTAACTATTTAAGAATTTTTAAGGTAGAAATTAATTTTAATACATTTATAATATAAAATAATTTTATTTTATTATTTAATTATATATTTTTATTTATATAATTTTTAAGATAATAAATAATTAAATTAAATATTTTTATTAATATATCAATATATAATTAAATATTTATATAAATTTTTTATACTGATAATATATATAAATTATATTATTTAAAATATAAATATTAATATAATATGTTACACATGTATGATAATATAAATTATTATTTTTTCCATTAATAATTAAAATTATGCATTATGTTCTCTAAAATGCACTCTGCATAAGTCACATCCCATAAATAGCAGACTACAAAGTCAGAGTCGTGCAAAATAGAGCTTTTACTATAAAAGTATAAAATTATAATTAGTCTTATTTCATTTTCTTTTATATCTATACTCTAATTCCATTATATAGTTTCGATGTGAATAGATATGCACCTGTTAAATGTGCTGCGAGCTTTATTCTAAGTCTTTATACTTGAAAACATTTAATTTCAATTTGATATATTATTAATAAAAAATTTTGTAACACTATTATCTAATTATCTATTATTATATTAATAAAAATATTTAACACTTATTATTATCATCTCAAAAATTATATATATAATATATAATTAAATAATTATATAAAACTCTGTAATGTCAAAATCAATGTAGATAACATTTTCACTTAAAGAAATATCACTTTTACTTAATTTTTATCATACCAATTTCACTCTATTTTTAAATAATAAAATAAAAATATATCTCAATACACTTTATTTATTTATTTTAACTAAAGAAAGTGTATAGATGGTATAATATTTTTGGTGTATCAATGGCATTGTCACAAGTCATTAGGCGTAGTCAAACGATAAAATAGTTGAAATAATTTATATAAGATTATAAATTTAAATATTATTACTATCTCTATATAAAAAAAAAATGGCATTGTCATTCACTTAAATCCCATATGATTTCCTTGTTACTAACAGGCGCGTGAAGATATAAAGGAACATCTTTATTACTTATTATGATACGGAGGGAGTAGACTATTAAATTAGGTTACCCTTGATCAAGAGCCTACACAAGATTTAGAAGAGAGTCTTCTGAAGCGCGCGTGATAATTACTACTACTTTGAAGCTACGAAGTTTTGGGAATCCAAAAAGGAAAACGCGATAAGATCAAGGTCGAATTTTTGGGACGATATAAATATGTGGTCCGAAATATATTGCACATGGGGAACTAATGCTTCAAAATTCATAAATGACACAGATAAAAAAGCAAGGAATTGGAAGGTAGTTTAGGAAATTTCCCATTCTACTATGGTCTAAGGTAATTAAATACTCTTAAAAGTAACAAGCAGTGAGCGACAATGCAAAAGACAGTATGGTCTAACTCAACACACACAAACCACGCCAGCAGCGGCCTTAACCGCAACTTTGTATTAACTTTTTCTGTTCAGTGTCCGATTTATTTAGAAATGCTGCCATTCTGTTTGTGAGTGGAAGATTATTCGAATCTGGAAAAGCATAAGTTCATTTCTAAACCCTCAAGATATAGAAACATTTAATTTTGCAGTAAAGAATCTATAAAGTGGCTCTTTATGATAAGATGCTATGCTCTCCCTTTGGTCCATCATCAAAAATGCTTCACTACAAATTGGTCACATATATTAGGGTTTCATTCATCACCAGTAGGCTGCAATATCTCAGTTCTGGTTTGAATAATGCCGAAAAGAATGAGCTTTCTTTAAAAATATGACAAATTATTGGCAAAGACTTCAATTTTATGTTGGAATCACAGCTCACCAGCTGTAAAGAGTAGCTTCAACTAAGTATAGTAATTGATTTTTGACAAGATGTTTCAATTGTATTATATACCAATTAATAATATAGTTGACAAAGTACCATGTGCCATAGTGGGTATATTAATCATGTGGCTCACATCACATTATATGTTCCAAAAAATGCTGGGCTAAAGTTTTCTCATTGAACTGACCAACTACATAAATTAGTTATACCAACATTGTTAAGGAGCTTCAATTGATGAAAGATTTTCACAATGCCAATTGCAGGCAATAAAACTTACGAGAGTCAATGCACCAAAAAACAAGATAATATAATAGTATATTTGGATGTCAGTTTGGGCATCTAAAAATTGATTTTAGAATACCAAAATTAATTCTTTTTTTTATTTTTGTTTAGTTTCTCATGTCAAAATCAATTATAGTCTTAAAATTAATTTTAGGTAAAATAAAAAATTTCACTTTTTAATTCTATTATAATTAATTTTTGGTATTTCTTTGTAAAGTATACATTTAAAAGTAATTTTGATCAATATTTTCTAAACATAAATCACTTCTCAAATTAAATTACTAAACATAAATTACTTTACCTCAAAATAAATTATAATAAAATCAATTCCAATAAAATTAATTCTAAAATCAATTTTATAAAAACAGATTTAAATACGCCAATATAAAACACTTGTAGTGTAAAAAGTAATTCTAATGAACCCATATATAATTATTTTTCCAATTTTAGGAGTGCGAGTTAGAAAAATAAGTAGCAAGTGGAATACCCTTTTACAATTAAAAAAAAAAATTACTGCCTTTAACGAGTAGTAATCTGTCAGCCAACAATAAGACAGTCGCAATTTTTCTACCAAAAAGAAAGAAAAGTAGTAATTTAGTGTTGGCTGGTTCGGTGTTAGTGTCCATTGCTTGTTAGAGTGCTATGGGCTATTATTTTCAGCCGTCAGCCCTTGCCTTGTCCCTTCAAATTTTTGTGCAAGAGTTTGTTTCTGCACTAAGACTCGGATATATTATGGTTATGGATCTCTTGCACAAGAATTGGACTACTTCTTATGAAAGACTGAATTAGGGAAAGTTTGACATTATTTTTAAAAAAATCCACGTTGCAAATACACAAAGAAAAGTTGGAATTTGAAAAAGTAATATGTCACCCCCTCCTAAAGAATAATAGAAAGAGGGGTTTGAAGAAAATACAATAAGTTAAACTAATCGATGGTTTTTCTTGGCTCAAATAGCTTCAATGTCCACATAAAACAAAACTGAAACACGTTTACTTATGAATTAATTTTATCCATCACTAAATCAAATGGATCAAGTAATTGTTCGTGGACTGAGATTACGAGGCCATGTACTTTTTCCTTGCCCCTTGTGTCCCGGACGAGGGGCAACCGTGTAACTTGCACGAGTATTCAGAGCAATGAAGCCACGAGCAATATATGAGCCACATGGAAAGCTAGTACATTAGTTAGGGTATATTTGGCATGAGCTAAGAATGAAAGATAAATTTTCATATATATTATTTATGTGTAAAATTATAGGCGAATAGAATCTCTGAAAGTTTACCCTTTATTTTTGCCTTTACATCAAACATACCTTTAGTGTCGTCATCATTATACCAAAAAAGCAAGCGTGACGACAGAAAGAGAGAAGGATCAAAGTCATCCAATAATCCAGTCCGTCGTGGCTGCATGCAATGCTATATGATCGACATTAGTCATAAGGCACACCAAGACCCCTATACGCTTGGAGAAATTGTCTACTGCCGAGCGCATTAAAGACATGTCGAAATTTGTGTGTTTTGTGCCGCATCACCAAAGACTGACAACAAAAATATTTCTCAATCGAGTTAAATGATAATGAAAAAGGAAGTACTTATACAATTCGGGAGTACAGACATTGAAATTTGTGTGTTTTATCCCACATCACCAAAGACTAACAATAAAAATATTTCTCAATCAAGTTAAATGTCTAGGAAAAAAAAAATACTTACATGATCTGAAAGTACTATGTGATTATATTTTTAAATTAATTATATAAATATATTTTATATGAAATACATAATTCTATAAAAATATACTTATATAATTGACCGGAAGTATAATTACGTGGTGCTTTCGGATCATATAAAATTTTCACCTAAAAAAATGAAGGGAGGTAAAAATTAACAATTATGTGCACATTCATGACATGGAAAATGAATCACCTATCTCTTCCCAGTGAATGGTGATTCTTCCCTTTAGCGATTGGCAGCCATAGTTTTAAATCACCATTCGTTTTTTTTTTTGGGGGGGGGGGGGTTCAAAATTAGTTCCATCAAATAAGGTAGGCTTTAAAATTCCTCAAACGGTCACACTATGATATAGTATATTTGTTATAAATTATTTCTTTCAAAATTTTAAACTATAGGTACATAAATAATTTTTATATTTTAACACATTTTCTTAAGTAAAATCTTTTTTTGGTCTTGAAGTATGGATTATACACAAGCCTAACTTATATTAAAATTTAACTTTTATTTAGAAAAAAAAGGTAAATAAGAATTAAATTCTAGAATTCTTAGTTATAAAAGTTTTGATATCATGTTATAAACTATTTCTCCTAAAAATTTAAGCTATTAAGTAGAGGTACTTGAATAGTTTTTATATCTTTAACATTTGACTCACCAAACAAGGCTTATTTATGAGAAGTGAGAAGCTTGTTATATGCTCACACAAGAGGAGCATTTTGCCTCGTCCAGTATTTGAAGCAGGGTTGCTCTGGGATTCCAGTGATACTGACATGCTTAACCGTATACTATTTCCTATAAGTGCATGTCTCTAGCACTCACTCCCCTCTAACGTCACAAGTTACTGTAGATTAATAGGAGAAGAGGGATAACATTTAATGGAATATATACGGCTCGATCACACATCGAAATTGGAATATAAGTTTTTTTATACCGAGATATAATCTGAATGGTATGAACGTATTTACACGGATCACCAATCACCTGATAAAGAGACTCGAATTTAGTAAAGTAATTGGCAATTGGGATTGGCATTATTGGTTTAATTCAAGAGTATACATGAGAATTTCTAGTTGAGAACCCCACACCTACATGGCGTAGTAAGAATTCAATGCTCAACGGTCGCTTTCAACACCAAAAAATGTGGTGCAAGAATCAACTATATAAAGCTACAACTGTAATAGTTTAGTTGCATCTTGCATGCCTTTTATTCTGTTCTGTCGTCCGTTTCATTTGTGGCCTTTCAATTCAAGTGTGATGATCTTCTAGTTGACCGACAAAATAAAGGTGTAATCTTCTATGATGCTTATTTTGGAGCTCAACGGATGCAATCGATTTGTATGACATCGCATCATTCAGCTAGGGCGTGCTGAAAATGACATGTACACACCCCTATTATGATGAAAAAGACATAAAGGTCTGCTTAAGTAAAAATAAATAATATTTCTCTGCTCAACTTTACTTTGTTTTTACTCAAATTTACTTTGTTTCACACTCTTAGAAATTAAAAATTATCCCGCGTGTAAGAAAAATATTAAAATCCATATTTAGATGGTGGGCTATATATTCTTTCCAATGGATCGTCTAACAAATTTTTCTTAAAACACAATAATAATGTGGCTGAGGCCGAGGCACAGCGGCTCATATATGAGCCTCGCATGCACCTTCGAACCCTCCATCCCCCCTCCCCCAAAAATCCTCCTCCCCGATATAAAAAAATGAAGAACACAACATAATAATGGAGAATGCTTTATATTGAAAATAATAATATATTGAAAACGTGGATAGCGAGATGGAACAGCATTCTTATAATTGCTTTTTCGTCAAAAAGAAAAATCAATATGTGATGCTGCCAACTTATGAAAAATTGTTGATTGTGTTAAATTTATAAGATTGATAAATGGATTTTTTTCAGAAATTATATTATTTTGATCACAATTTATATAACAATTTTATCTTTGCATATTAACATGAATATTCATTACTACAATATTAAAAAAAGGATTAAATAGAAAATATATTTTATTAATTATTTAAAAATTAAATATAGATATAAAAATACTAAATTCTTGTCAGTTGAACAATTTGAATATAAATATAATTATTTAAATGTTTTCTTTATTAAAATTATATTTAAATATTTTCAATTATTATTATGTATAACCAATATTTATAAAAAATAAAATAAATTAGTAAACACATAATATACATCAGTTCACTAATAATCAAAATAAAAAATATAATTAACAAAGTATTAGTCCGAATAGAAAGAGCTCAGATCCTTTAAACATATGGTATTAGGTTCGATCTCGGAATTTATGTGTATGAAAAAAATATTATTTGAACTAGTCCCAGCTTAAGTGCCTGATTATATCCTGAAAGATTAGTCTCTCACCTGCCAAATGAGTGTACATATATAAACTTTTATTCATTTATAAATAGTCGTCATTAATTATTGAATCTGCTAATTGAATCCTTAAAATTTTACTACTTACAAATACTCACCACCAACTAATAAATCTTTTAATTAAATCTTGAAACTACAGAAAATTTAATAATACTCACAATTAGGTCTTATGTTTAACTTTCTGAGCTCAGTAACGAAGCACTAATAGTAAATGATATGAAAAGAATTATGTGTGCTACATGTCAAAAATTTTCATCATTTTCTATTTTTTTCTGTTATTATCCCATCTAGTATTATTTGAAAAATATATTAACATATTAAAAAAATTAAAACGTATTCTTCAAATAGATTAGAATAAGAATGCATTCTTCTCCCATATCAAAAAGGTTATTGTAATGGAATCAAATTATATTAAATATGTTTACAGACTATTTAGTTTTTTTAAATATATTAATATGTTTTTTCAATAATATTATGTGGGAAAATAAAGGAGAAATTTCAAATAGAAAACAATAGTGAAAATTTTGACATGTGATATTCATAAACCTTATCACGTCATTCACCAATATTACTTTGTTAGTAGGCTCACTAAACTGAACACAAAACGTAAATGTGAGAAATATAGTAGTTTAAATATTTACGTGAAAAATAATGGTACTTATTTACAAGTAAATGAAAACTTAAGAAATTAATTGAAATATTTAATGAGTTTAATTGGTATCTTGTGCCGATGTAAAGCAGTTTACTGTTTGTCAACCAATAGAAATAGGGGAAAGTGAGAAATCATGGTGGGTCCCTCATTATAATGGGTAGTTATTTGTGCAAGTTGTCACTTTCCACTATTTCTATTGGTTGACAGTGTAAAACTGTTTTACACTGTCAGTGTATTTAAATTAAATTCATATTTAATAGTTAGTAATAACTATTTATAAATAAATAAAAATAAAAAATTAACTAAAAGATATAATAGTTGATAGTAAGTATCTATAGATAAATAAAAATTTAGGGCGATTAAATGCTCATTTTCCTTGTTAAAATGACTGAAAGATAATTAACACTAACACGTCAGAATTAATCTTGAACATAAAACTTCCTGATCAACCTTAAGATAAAAACCAACAATCAGTTTTTTTGTGTCATAAGCACTTTATTCATGACCAATAGGTGATAACCCTTTTTGTTGGGCCAATATATGGCTGACAAATGACTCATAGAACTATTATTCATCAAATTCAACTAAACACAAAGAGAAATATTTTCTTTTTTTGGTACATATAGTTTGCCGGCGTCTATAGTGACGCATTTTTATCTACCATTGGTTGGGGAGACCCAGATTATATAATCTAAATACAAATTAATTCAATTTATTTATAATATAATAGTATTTAATAGATTGAATTTGTGAAATTTAATTAATATATTAAATGGATAATAGATAGCCTATGATTTATTAAAAAATTACCATTTCAAAAATTATAAAAAAGATAATCACAAGTCTCAGTTTGCAAACAGTTCACAATCAAATACATTAGTTAATCGCAATTACATTTAGAGAGTGCCAAAATAATTATAATAAATCATTAATTAAATATAGAGAACAAAGTTGCAAAGAGAAAATGTTTAGAGAGCAAAAACATTAATTTTGTAAGAAAAATGTTGAAATAAATTTTTGAAAGTTGCTCTTGACTAGTAGGTGGGAAGAGTTTTTGAAGCTCAGACTTTAGAGAGGGCCAGTGTTAGACTAATAGGAGAAAAGAAGATAACCGTACTACTATTCTTTTCCATTTTTGCAGTTTTGGGTTACTCTCTCTGAATTTTGAAGCCAATATGGGCTGTGGCCACTAGGCGACGAGAATTGTTGTTGCTTTCATAATATTTCATTTTATCACTGAGTCTGCTTGTATCTGTATAAAAGGAAATTTGAGACCGACCCCAAAAAAAAAAAAAAAGTGAAATTTGAGGAAATTGAAAGTTTAAATGCGAGATGAAATTTTGTATCAATACGAAATGGATTAACTAAAAATTATATAAGCATTGAACGATTTAAATCAATAAAAAATTAATTTAGTTATTACAATGAAAGTGTTATAAA
Source organism: Pterocarpus santalinus (assembly GCA_031439595.1). Lineage (NCBI taxonomy): Eukaryota > Viridiplantae > Streptophyta > Magnoliopsida > Fabales > Fabaceae > Pterocarpus > Pterocarpus santalinus. The sequence goes on from CM062530.1 coordinate 59,988,241, forward strand.
ATTTAATTTTAATATATTATCATTTAATCAAATTCTTTTATAAATATAAATTTTGAAACAGTAGATATTAAAGTTAAATATGTTTGTTGATGTAGAAATATATAATTGGATAATAATATAAAAATTTTATATTGTTAGTATATTAAAATTAAACTTAATTATATATATATATATATTATCTCATATTTTTATTTTTTATCATTTAATTATAACTGAGTTCTTCAATAAATCTTTAATTTTATCACATAAACGAAGTACATTTTTTAATATTTTTATTACTGAATAAAAATAAAGTAATATTAAATTAAATATATATAATAATATATAATTAGATGATTTAAAATTTTGTTATATTGATATTTAACCAAAATTAATCTTATAAGAGCGGTAACTTTCAGAGGGGTAAAACGGTCCAGCAATGGAGAGCCATTCGCTTTATTGTGGCTGGTTATGAAGACGGACAGAATGGCGTAGAGATAGAAATAGAAATAACCAATACGTTCGCACTCATTGGACACACAAACAAACACACAAGGTGCAGCGATTGACAATTGGATAGCGCTGAGTGTGAGTGTGAGCGTGAGTGTGGGAACAAAGGGAAAGGCACCACAAGTACCACTCAACTACCAGTCCTTCCTTCTTTCCTTCCTTCCTTCCTTCGTTGTGTTTTGTTTAGCTTCGTACGTGTGAGTTTGGGAGAGCAAAGAAACTACCCGGAAGGTGATACTTCATATACACTTTCACTTTGCCCTCACCAAATATATATATATATATAATCGCAAAACCTGAAAGGCCCTTCGGTTTTCTTCACCATTACTCCACACTCTCGTAACAATAACACCACCTTGTTTGTGTGTTGAGTTGTGAGGGAATTAATATAGGAAATGGGTGGAATCCGAGGGATGATGGTTGCTGTTGTTGCTGTGGTGGCCAGCAGCTTTGGTGGGAAATGGTGGGTGGCAGCAGACGTGCACCATGTTGTCGGAGGGGATCGTGGCTGGGATCCAAACTCCGACATCCCTTCCTGGTCTTCCGGCAGGGTCTTCAGGGTCGGAGACCAAATCTGTAAGCCAAAAATGTTTTGTTTTTCTCCTTACCCACTCTTTCTTGGCTTTACTCTCTTGAATTTGAGTACTTTATTGATTGTGAAGATACAAAGGTGGAAAATGAAATAAAAAATGTGCTCTTTTTTTTTTTTTTTTTTTAATCTTTTGTATGAGTTGGGGTTTTGCCCTTTATTTTGTTCTTTTTTCGTTATGCTTTGATTATTGTCTTTCCCAATCTGTTCCAAACTTCCTATTTATCTGCCGACGCTTGCGACTGGGGACTCGGGTTGCTACTTTGCGTATCTTTTAGCCTGTGAATGAATGAGCAGGAAGGAAAAAAAAAAAAAAGATCAAGAATTTTAAGATAGCTTATTTTGTTATTAGAATCATTTCCGTGGAACTAGAAATAAAAAAAGCTTCTAAGTTAACAAAAAAAGCTAACTGAAAAAATATATATTCTATGCTTCTTTTTAATGACTCTTGGATGTCAAATTCAAACACAATACCCATTTAGTTATTAGTGACCGTCAAAGGCTTGGTGGCATCTCTACTCAACTTTTGTATAGTCGCTGAAGAATCAAGGAGTGACTTCAAATGATAAACTTGTATTAATTATTGAAAAAGTGTTAATCTCTGGGATATTTTATTTTCTTTCATTTCATGCCATGTTTCATTCTATTATTTTAAAAAAGAGAAATGACACTAGGATTTTTGTTGTTGCGGGTCTGTGTGTGGCACGTGCCAAAACGGGGCAGGGTTCACCTACTCTGCGGCGCAGGGATTAATAGCTGAGCTGAAAAGCAAAGAAGAATATGAATCTTGCGACGTGAGGAACCCTATCAAGATGTACACGGAGGGCCTTCACACCATCCCGCTGGAGAGGGAAGGGATCAGGTACTTCGTGAGCACGGACCCCGATAACTGCAACAGTGGTCTCAAGCTACACGTTGAGGTTCAGCCCAAGGAAGCACCAATCACTAAATCTTCTACAATAACAGTTGAGGCTGCTGCACCCACTACACCTTCTGGATCGGCCCGTTATGCTCACAACACAATTCTTATGCTCATGGTTCTGCTCTGCATTACTATGGTCCTTGCTTATTGACACAAGCCTATATGTGAGGGGAATAATTAATTCCTACAGAATATCATTAGGATTTGGGATATCGATGTGCGGCAAGCTTTTTTTTTTTTTTTTTTTGAAAAAATGATGCTGTGTGAATTTATCTAGAATCTTCGTTCTTGGACAATTGCGAGATTGCCCAGCTTACACTGTTTTCCATGTGTAAGTTTTTAATTTGTGAAATTACATTCACTGCTTACTATATTATGGTTGGCTAGTTTATTTACCAGTCCACTGTTTCCGCCTATTAATGAAGTACTTCTGTCAATAGTATATTCATCGGGCGACGGCTACATCGCATTTTACTTGTAAGGATGGAAGTGGATGTATTCGTGCATTTTCTTATATGTGGTTCACTATAATATTTTTTAATTTAATCAGATTTTACAAATGTGATTAAATATATTTTAAAACTCATTAGATTTTCTTCTATATAATACTAAAAAAATTCTATTTAATTCCAGAATTATGAAGATAAATTCTGATCATTTCAAAAGTGATTAGATTCTATCTCTATAATATTCTTTATATTTTAGAAATAATCAAATTTTATTTGTGCCACACTCAGAAAGTTTCAAATAATTTCGGAATTATTGAAAAAAAAAATCTAATAACTGCTAAGATACATTCAACCATTTTTTTAAATTGGACTAAATTAAAAAAAAACAATACACCCCACATGAGAGGGTGCTTGAATATACCCCATTCCATTCACCGTTAATCTTGCTCGCACCTTACAAGTAGAGTGCACTGTATAGAGCATGAACCATGTCTCACGAATCACGGTACATCTTACAATCCAGAAAAACTATAATAAGATCTGCAAGTGTAATCTTTATCTAATAATTTGTACAATAACACGAAATATGTAAAAATGATACTTGCCCAATTTACGTCTACCATACCGTTAACCATATATTTTTTGGGTAAACTACCATATCGTTAACTGGTACAAGCTCATCCAATGCACAAAGCGTGATACATCATCTGCATATCCGCTGCCATTTGCAACCCATTTCTGAATTTTGAAATCTGATTTTTCAACGAGTTTTAAAAACCAGAGCCTACACTGGATGGTCATTAGCTTATAACCAAATACAAAACAAAGTCATAAAGATGCCCAAAATGTGAAAAATATACAAGGCAGATTAACTATTTTTTTGTTTTCCCCGATACATAACTTATTTTCTTTCTACTGCTGCATCATCAAACACAGCCAATCATTGGGGTAATACATTACTGGATCTATTTCCTTTTTAGTGCTGCATCATCAATCACAGCCAATCGGAGGGGCAATACATTTTCACTTATCTCTCAGGATAACATAACTGGATCCATTTGTAGTCTTCTGTATTTTAGAGATTCTCTTCAGGATCTCTGCAAATGCTTGCTTATCCTGCACATAGGGCATAGCAAAGAAGCAGACAGTTTCAAGCAAAGTTTTAAAATGGCCATGGTTGGACCATTTTAACCATCAATCCAACAGGATCAGACGAAAATTGTAAGTAAAATAAATAATTATGCCAATAATACATAAATATCGACAATTTTGAGAATACTAATATAACTTCACAAAAAGATTATAAGAATGGTCAAGCAAACATATCCACCTTAACTGAGGGTAAAGGCATAAAGCAAAATTAGAGCTTACCTCTTTAGATCTCAGCCTTGCCTTAAATTTAGCTACAAGATCTTGTGTGGTCACTGGAGTCTTTTGCATTAATACAGCTCTAATTTCTTCCTCACTCACAGGTCCAGAAGCTGCGGCAGAAGACCCAGCTTTTGACAATGATGCTGATGATGGTGGTGAAGCTGTACCTTTTGGAGGTGCATTACTTTTAGAAGCAGACCCATGTACATCTTTAACAGACGATTTTGGTTCCTGGTTCAATAGGATAATGAAGAAAATTCAATAATAGTAATAGGAAACCTGTTGGATTAGCTATTAAAATTAAGTTCCTCTTGTAATCCAAAAGGGTAATTAAAAAAAAAAAAAAAAGCAGTTTTTTGACAACAAGAGCATTTTGAAAATCCCTTATACAAAGCAGAAACCATATCGTGTTTGGATGCATCGAGTGGAAAGTGCTTAGAAGCTACATTGGGGGCTTTCTTGTCCAAATTTTCTCAAAAGGTCTCCCAATTAAGCAATCTCAGCCTTGTTAATTGGCATAAAATAGCATTCCAAAATAAGCTAAAGACCAACTTAATGGTTCAATTCTTAATTTTTTTTCAATCCAATCATCTCACACTTTATGAAAAGGCAAAGTAAAGTCATAATTAAATATAATAGAGGGGCCCTCATAATCAAGCAAGCTCACAAAGAGCAAGGACTTACATTTTCTGTCTTAACTTTCTTTGGCATTGCACCATTAGATGGCTTTGCTTCCTCATTTACTTTTCTCTTCCCCTTTGAAGACTTCGAAGTAGAAGGCGTTCCACGAGCTGGTCCTGCTGCTGCGGGTTTTGAAGGGCTGTTGTCAACAGGTTCGTCCTTAGGTGCATCCTTCTGCTTTGTAGCAGTCACAGGAGGAACACTGACCTCATCATCCACCTAGACAAACAAAAATGTCCCATAAATGGCTGAAAAATGCTTATGTTTAGTTCAATCATACATGCGAGGTTTTAAAGAACTCCAATGAAATAAAATGCAAACGATATCTCTACCTCACCACAAAGGGATTGCAGTTTGCATTAAGCTATGCTTATCTTTCCACTTATTAGAGGAACAAAGAACACTAAGCAACTATAGTGACATCAACCAAAAATTAAAAGAAGGAACAAAAGCCATACATCATCATCGTCATCGTCATCATCCTCTACATCAGATTCATTCATACCACCAGCTCGCCCCAGCAACTCCTTCAGCTCTTTCCCAGATTTACTCAGGCCTCCCCCTTCTTCATTATCTTCGTCCTCCTCCTCCTCATCCTGCAAGTACAATTAGAAAATAATTCAAGAAGGAATATGATAGAACTGGTTCAGAAATGTATTATTGAATATGAAAATAAAACGGTTAGGGATATTGAAGAGATCCCTTGCTCTCCTAGATTCTCAATTACTGGCTTCTCAACTAATTCATTCCCCCCTAACACACTTTTTTATAACCCTTTTCTAACTAGAGATCCACCTTGTCCTCAAGGTGGAAAGTAGATGAGCTTATTACTAGAGATATACAAATAACTCCGGGCAGGGTCCCATTGCTTGCAGTATTCAGTCCTAAGCCTGCCCCTCTTCAATTGGGCTTAATCCTCTTCCTTGAAGGATAGTCTCTCTTCTGTGCAGTGATATGGGCTGGACTGTACAGCCCATCCCTTGATTCCCCATGCTGATTTGTAAAACTTCTTTGCTGTTGAAAACGAGTTGGACTGGGCCTAAAGTTGAAACTAACAGCTTTTCTGCTAAATGCTCATTTCTGCATACATTGAATTGGACTTGACCCATAAGTTCCACAAAACAATGGCTTTCATTAAAACTCACTATATTCTTCTTTGTGACCTGGGCTTGGCCTATTTGCTGCTGAAGATAATTGCTCTCTGACTTGACGTAGGCCTAGCCCATCATGGCAAAAAAAAATGCCCAAGGAGAAAACACCATCCAACGTCCCTCCCTGCCCTCGTGCTGCCACTTGTGGGAAGGTGGATTGCCGCCGCCGCTTGCGACTCCGCCGAAGCTTGCGGCTCCACCGCTGCAATTGTCGTCGGGCCTCCATATCCTTCCTCATGCCGCCCCCAGTGAACAAGGGACGCGCCGCCACCCTTGCCACTTGCACAGCCACCGCCACTGTCGCAGTTGGTACCAGTTGCACAACCACCGCCACCGCCACAGCTTCAACCCTAGCCTCCATCTTCGATTTCGTCATCAAGAATTTGCCCTAGGATCAAAATGATGCTATGATACCAGTTGATAGAACCGGTTCAGAAATGTACAGGGTTAGGGATATTTGAGAGATCCCTTTTCCCAGATCCTCAATTAGTGACTCTGACTTCTCACATGATTCACTCCTCCCTAACAACTCTTTTCTAGTTAATTAACTGGTTATTATTCCTAACTATCGAGGCCCATTAGGCCCAATGTCCTGTCCAAATATCCAAAAACACACTATCATAGGAACCAAACATGAATACGTCCCCATCCATTGAACTTCCTCAAACATGTAGAAGTTTAACAGAGTATAATACATCAAGGTGCCTATCATAAGTCCCTAAAACTGGGTTGAAAAGTAATCCAATTCGCATGAAAAACAAGACTAAAATATCACATAATCAAATGACAATATCATAAAATGGCTGAAAGGTTTTACCATAGAAGGCATCAATGTAAACAGTAAAACAAGGAACTCAAGAAATGAGTGAAGTAAGTCCCAAAAAAAAAAAGGTCCAGTTTGGGTAAATAACTTAATTAATACCTGTGATAGGAGCTTCTGACAAAAGGTATTGTATGAAAAGTAACTTATGATTAAGTTATTTTTTATTTGGATGCACAATTGCTTGTTCCTAGAAAGTTGTGTAGGAGACTTTTTGAGAAGCTCGATATTTCAACTTCCCAAAAAGCACTAAAAATGACTTTGCAAGAAGTGATAAATTGTCGAACTAGAACCAGATCCAAATGGTTATAATGTGACTTTTGACTATTAAAAAGTGGGAGGGAAAAAAAAAGTCACAAGCTATCCAAATGGCACCTTATTCAAACCGTGAAGCTCTAATGCTGGAGTCACTAAACAGGCTGCTCTTTGTAGGTACACTTGTAGAAGAAATTCTATTTTAAATAAGTTGCTTGTATATTTATCTAAGTTTTACAACCAAGAAAATTACCTCCTGATTTTGTGCTAATTTTCTTCTGATCAAAAAATATTAATTAAATCCAATGAATATATATAGCATCTGGAGGGTGACAAAAGAGGGGCACAAAATGCTGTAGCTACCAACCTCCATAAATAAATCCGTAGCAAATAAGTATCAGTTAAAGAAGTAGCTAAAGCATCAATAGACATCCAACTTCCAGGTCACAGCTCACAAGTGTCAGTGGAGATCGACACTAACCTGCTTTATTTCAGGAGGAGCAGGAACTTCAGGAGCCAAATCTTCCCTTTCCTCAGGATCATTGCCCACAGCTTCATCGTCATCAGTGAAAATCTCTTCATGCTCCCAATCATCACCTGTAACAGTTGTATAACTATACTCAGAAGAAAGAATAATAAGCATAACTTAGTGTTCTGTAAGTTTTCAAGAAGAAAAACCAATTAACTTATGCATTCATGCCTTAGAAAACCATCTATTAATGCTTTCTAGTTTCAGTTCATACCAAAAATAAATATTAGAACAGAATGTGATCACTCTTTGCAAAGAATTCCAATGAGACAACACAAGTATATAGACCAATCAACTAAATGGTCAAACCAATCATGCCATAAAATCAACGCACTGTTAGACCCTATATGACATAACTAATGGACTACCCCTGCTGTTATTCATGAATTAAAGCTCAGGTTTGGGAAAAATTCATCCACTTACATTTCATAATCAACAGCTTTGTTTTTACAATGCATTATGGGCTCACCTCTTAAGAATATTGCATGATAAAAGGCAGACAATTGCTATAACATGCAAATTGATGTTTTCTTGACACAAGACAGCTAGGTCTCATGAGTCTATCATTCTATTACTTACTGCTTAGCAGACTGTCTAGTCACAGCATGTTTGGGAGTCCGTTAGGAAGCCCGAGAATTGATTCTAGGCCCCTAGAATTGATTCTGGGGGTTTTTGATTGCATGCTTGGTTATGCTTTTATAGAATTAATTCTAGATAGAATTGATTTTATTGGAATTGATTTAGTTAGAATAGATTTTGAGGTAAAGTGATTTATGTTTGGTAGTTCCTTTAAAAGTGATTCTGATAGAAAGTTAGAAATTTTCACTTCTCCAAGAATTAATTCTAGAGACAAGAAGATTTTGGTGATCCAAAATCAATTCTTGGATGCTCAAACGGGCATCCAAACACATTACATGTTTGGTTGTTCACTCCCAAAATCAATTCTAATCTCTAGAATTGATTCTGAGAGAAGTGAAAATTTTTTACTTTCTGTCAAAATCACTTTTAGAGGAACTACCAAACATAAATCACTTTACCTCAAAATTAATTCTAACCAAATCAATTCTAACAAAATCAATTCTATCTAGAATCAATTCTACAAAAATAAAACCAAACACGCACTTAGTCAACTTCCAAGCAAGAAGTTCTCGGTTAATATTAAGATTATTTTTCATAAACTCTTATTTGTTCTTACCTAGTTTTATGATTACTATTAATAGAAAATTCATAACATCAGTAAAATAAATCCTGCCTGCAATACTTTCTATAATTTGAAAACCTTTGTTAAATCACACATGCCCAGAAAACTTGTGGCTACTAATATTGACAAGCTGCATGAGTTCTATTATTCTCCTACCAGATTCATCCTAAGCCAGAATAATTACTTAAAAAACCTGAATTATATGAAGCCTAAATTTATTTCACGGAAGCAATCAATTTGATTTTGTCATTTACTCTCTGACCTCCTCCACTAGGCACACAGATCCACAACAACAAAGCAATCAAGTTAGAACTGGGAAAGATGGACCTTGTAAGGACTCTGACAGAGACATAATGTATATTGCAAAATATTTTTTTCCAATCATCTCCAATATTTTATGAATATCCCACCTCAGTAATGGCATATAACTAGTCTGATTAATTATGGCATGCAATTCCATAGCAAACAGGGCATCATTGAAAAACCTAACCAGATATAAAATTATATAACCTTCACTACCATTCTAATCAGAAAATATAATGAAAACACTCACCTTTCTCAATGTCAATGTCATTGTCATCTAGATCATGGTCTCCTCCCCTTGGACCTTCTTCATCATCATCACCATCTCTTTTATTAAGTCCAAGTCTATTCTTCCTTTCTGCTTCCTCCTCTTCATCCTCTTCCCCTTTATCTGAGCCATGACCTTCATCATCCTCACTAGATTTTTTGCGGCTTCTCCCTCCACCACCACCTGTGTTGCTTTCCTTGTCATCAGAACTCCCATGTTCACCAAACGCAGCAGGCCCATTATTTGCTGCTTTCATCATCCATCTTTGATATCCATCTGCAGTTTTCTTTCTATTCTTCATCTTCTCTTCTGCTTCCTCCAATGTCAATTGCTTATACTGTGCAACCTTGTTAAAGTTGTACCTAAAAAGACAAACTTGGCATATCACATATCTGCCTACTGTCTTTGACTGGTAATAAAAATAAAAAATTACCAAGAAAAGAAAAATCAAGCAAAATTATACGAAACTTCTAACACAGCAAGCATACCAAGAACCAGCAGGGATGGCAACAAACTCCTTCTTTTCCATCATAAGCAGGTAGTATGTAGCTGATTGTGCACCTTCTAGATGACCCTGGTACTGTGACTGACCTGTTTCATCCTCCAAGAGCCAAGGCTTGTTCTTGTACTTATCCTGTGTAACGCAATAAGAAATTATGCACGAAAATGGCAAATAATCTATCACAATTCATTGGTGATCACTCACTTCCTTCATGACCAATATAGAACCATTTTTTAACGTCCTTAACAACCATGCACTTAGCAACTCGAGCCTCTGTAACATGGTATGTCTCGTGCGTTGGAGCAACAAAACAAGATTTCAAGCATCATTTACAATTTTACAACCTCTGATTGAGCATTTCCTCTGAGAAATATGATACTTAAGCACTCCTAGACTCAGTAAATGCAGGGATAGATTCCATACCCGCAAAGAATCAGTTATTTGGCGGCCCTGGAGCCCATCCTTCTGCAAAGACCACTTGTTTTCAGCACTTTTCTTCTTTGAAAAATCAGGCAAGCCGGACACAAATCTTGCAATAAAGTAGTTTTTGTCATTGCTAGAACTCGCACGAACATTATATTCCTGTCACAAACACCTCATCAAATCAACCCCTCCACGGCCTAAAACCAACCACAACCCTACACTAATTCTCGCATAAAACAACAAAATAAAAATCATAGCAAAAATCAAATATATTATATATTATGATCAAGCAACAGGCTAGCCGAATAGAAATAGAATTAAAAAAGTGCAAAATCGAGAGTACTTGAATAACAGCAAAAAAGTTAAAGTGGTGGCAATGTTATACAAGGGGGGAAGAAAAGGAAAGAAATCAAACTCGAATCAAGCGAGTGAGAGTGGCGCCACATTCGTGGCACTTGGAGCGGTTCTCCGCCATGGATTTGCCGCAGGTCAAGCACAGCGTCATGTGCTTGCAGTTGCTTCCGTACAGATCCGTTGTCGATCCACAACCGCCGCAAGACGGTTTCAAAACCAGGTCCGTCGACATGCCTGCGCGTTCTGAACGGAAAACAGCAAAGATTTTTCTTTCTTTCTTTCTTTTTCAAGTAAACAAACAGAGATTACACAGGTGAGAAAATAATTCACGGGTTCTAAGAATGGGAGAAATTCTAGGGTTTCATGTATGGGAATAGGACTTTTATTTGAGTTGAATTGAAAGTTGCGGAGGTGCACGGCGCTCACTCAGCTTCGAATAGCAGAGTCCCAACGCAACGCACCCGCTACCGCCAACACAGCATAAAGCCAATGCTCGGTTCGTTAATGTTCTTACTTTTTTTAGATTTTTGTTTTTGGGATTAATTCTTTAGAATATCTCTTTTTTTTTTCAGAAAATTATATTTTTCTGTACTCTTTCAAAATAAAGAATTAAGATGGTCGGGAAGGTTAGTCTCGGTCAAAGGTAGGGCATAGCTTATTTAATGAATTTGGTCCTCTCCAGCTTGCTTACCACTATGTCAAATTCTTCTTGGTGATCATGTATGTTCTTTGTTATGAAATGAACTTGAAAACAAAATTTATGTTACAAAAAGATACTTAGTTATCGGTCTATGATAATTGAAGATAATAATAAATGAGCGACGATCCGTTTACCCCTAGTGTAAGTCTAATCTCCACCCTTCATTCCGCTAAAGTCTATTAACTATCAACAAGTCACTTATTGTTTTCACGACTTCAACTTCTATCTTGTGACCCCCACCTCTTCTTTGCCGATTCTTCTTCCATCAAATCTTACTCCCTCAATGCTAATCCAACAACCTTCTTGCTGTCTAGCATGAGAAGCCCCTCTTCAACTCTTGTGTTCGCTGGCACCACTGGTCCTATGGCTCAAGCATTCGGAGAAAGAAGGACCTGGTCCACCCTTAAACATCATCAGTGCCTTCGGAGTAACATAATAGTACTGAAGTGACAAAATTAGCTAGATGCTCGTGTTCGCCTGAGAAGGATGACTCATGAAACAAGAACACATGAACATTGAACAGAAGAGGTTTTTGGATTGTTGATGAACATGAGTGTAAGTGTTTTCTTTTTCAAATAATAAAGTAATATTTTAGGAATAATTTTCTACCATTGGAAGATTCTCTCTTGTTGATTAGACTTTGGGTGTTGCCATGTTGAGCTTGGGTGGATCGAGTTGGGAATGGAGTTGTCATTTTATTGTAGTCCCATGGAAGAATTTGGTTACTAGTTGGTGTGATTTTGGATTAATTGGGGAGGTTCCGAAAGTGATTGAAAATTTTTGCCAATTATGTTTTCTGATAGCTAAGATTGGATTTGTTTAATAGTTTCACCTTTCAATGGAATAAACTCATAGAGTCCTCCGTGTTCTAACATGATTGATGGGTGGGCATAACCTTCGTATTCTAACCAGTTTTCATCATAAAGAATCTTGAATTCATTTGATTTTCTTAAGCCCTTTCTTTAATGGAATCAAACAAGATAGAAATAAGTGTATGATGCAGGGATCAAACTCACCATTATGCAAAAATAGATAGTTAAAAGTGGTGGCTGCTAAGATTTTTTAGCAAGCTCACCTGCTAAGTCACAGGAATGTTAAAGAGGATATAGGAGTTGAGGTCACGTGAGAACAATAAGTGACTTGTTGATAACTATTAGATTTTAGCAGAATAAAGGATAGGGATTAAGAGTAAGTCTTTAGACTTACACCCAGAATAAATAGATCCCTGCTCATAATCAATTATCATTATGTAATAATTATTATATGAGATGGTTATTGATGTATGTTATGTAATAATAGAAATAAAAAATATATATAGTGTGTCAAATCACTAGTAAAATCTCATTTTGGTCCCTAAAATTATATAAACATATACTTAATTTAATCTTTAAAATTAAAAAAAATTAATAAATTTACCTCTAAAGTTATAAAATGTGATTTAAGCTAAGCTTTAGAATGATTCAATTTAATTCCTTTACACATTATTTCAAGAACTAACTTAATTTATATTTTATAATTTTAAGAATTAAATCATTATTATTTTTTTAATTTTAAGGATTGATTTTTTTTTTGTCAATAAGAGACTTTTTGTTTTTTGATCAACTCACGCACATAACTACTAGATATCTGACCTTTGGAGAGTCGAACTCACGATTCCACTTATATACACTTCTACATAGGCACGCATATAACCACTAAGAGTGCGTTTGGTTCACTCATTTTTATTTTTATTTTTGATGAAAATGAAAAATAAACTTAAAATTATGTTAGATTGACCATTTTAGGAAACGTTTTCATTGAAAATATTTGTGAAGGAGACACAAAACTGAAAATGCTGAGTTCACGTTTTCGATGTTTTCGGTGTTTTGAATTTTAGTTGTTGAAAATACTTTCAATAGAGATGTGGTGGCATTATGGTGATTAATATAATTTCTTTCTCCCTCTTTTGCAAGAAACCGTGTTCGATTCTGGGCGAGTAAAACACATCTTTTTTTTTTTTGTCAAATGTGTCGTATCTTTTGAAAACCCATGACCCCTTCCCTCAACCATTACAAGCACCGTCCATTGTGCCACCACGGCCGTGGTGCTACTCTCACCATGGTCACCTTCTGCCACCCCTATTCTAGGTTCTATTTTTAAGTAGTGTTGTGTTCTAATCCCTGACCCTAATTTCTAGCCCTCTTTCTCCTTACGCCACTACCCTCCTTCATCGTGAAAGTTGACTCCGCAGCCATCAACGGAGCTCTAATCCTACCTCTCCAACAACTCCGACACCAACACCCTTAACCACCACCGAACATCGCTGCCTCCAAATCAAGAAATGAAGGACCTGTACTTGAAAGGCGTCCCAAAGCATGGCATCGACGTCGTCCATCCACCGCACCATCTTGTTGGATAACTCATTGCTCCGACTCTCCATCTCTACCACGCAGATGACCTTCTGTCCAATGCATACCCTCTTCCCTTGTTATATGAAAGCTCGATGGTGGTATTCCTTCTGTCCCATTTTTGTTGGGACTGTATTTTTTTTTTTCCTATTTCGGGATTGTATTCCTTTGCTCCTCTTCTTCAATGAAGAGTTTGGAGCTTCTCTTTGTACTTGAACTATCAAAAAAAGGTGGTGTTGTGTTCTATTCTTATTCTTGGATTTCTGGTTCTGCCACAAAGAAAACCCAAACAATTCCTTAATTGGTTTTATTTTCTCCACTATTATGTTGTTGGTTTCTAATGTTGCTGGCTAAATTAAGCATGATTCTAGTTTTGGTCTGGGTTGCTGTTTCCCCTCCTACCTTCACGAAATGTCTGGTATCAATCGATTATAAATGGTGGCATACTAGTGTAGATGGCTTTCAATGGTCTGATTGATGTATGCCTTGTTAATATTATTTGATGATGCTGATACATAGCAGTGGAAAAGAAGCACAAGTGGCAGTGGATGGGGGCAAAATGACTATGACTTGTGGGTATATGTTTTGTTATAATGGTTCCAAAACATGTAGCTTATTCTTTTTACTCCATTGGTTAGTTAATTGCCCTTGGTTTAGAGCCAATCATTACACGGTGCATATATAATTATTGAGGGACATATCTCAGGTTGAGCTAGCTTTGTTAGGATTTTGTATTGGAAATAATGTAGAGGAAGAGTTTGTTTGTGATTAAAGCTCACATTCCTTATGTCTTTTAGTAGTTGGTACTTCACTTGAAGTGAAGTTTGTGATTCCTTACTTTAGAGATCACTTCGTGAGTTGTTATGCACTCAACTAGATGATTAAGGGGTGGGGGGATTACTGCTGAATCTAGAATCTGGATCCTTCTCTAAATTAGATTACTCCTTTTTTATTCTTCATATTTGGGTGTTAGATTTCTTTAAATGGATTGGTAACTAGTTTGTGGTTAATATGCTACATTTAAATGCGTGTATGTTCTACTTGTTAGTTATTTACAATAAACTATTGTTAAGTTGTTTCAAACTTGCATAAGAGCTCATTTGGAGTGCTAGGAGTTAGTTGATTTTGAGTCATTCATCTAAACAAAACAGTACTTGTAATTAGCAAGTTAACGGATATCTATGGATAATGATAAAAAGAATAAGAATAAGGTTTATGACTTATTGTATGGAAGATAAATCAAATGTGAATATATATTGACTCTGGGAAGATAAATCATTTAAATGATTCTGTACCACATAATGACTTTTATTTTTGTCGAAATTTGAAAGTATTTAACTCTTTCGCTTTGTTCTTTACCTTTTCAATGCCAAGAATACGTGGTAGAAGATCGAGAACATGTAAAGAATGTGCCTGAACTTATGATCCCAGCCTGTGATAGAACTAAGGATGTTAGGCCCTATAAAGCATGGCTACTCCATCTTGACAAAAGTACCAGTACCAAGTACTTCTGAAATATGGGTACACTTTGGGTATGCCTGAGTATATCTGGGTACGTATCTTTTTTTTTCAAAAAAATTAGGTATCACTTGGGTACGGCTGGGTACGTACCCATTATTATTATTTTTTTAAAAAAAATTTGGGTACTGCTTGGGTAGGGCTCGGGTACGGTTGGATACGTGATTTATTAAAACTGTGTCGTTTTGAGTTTTTTTTTTTGTCTTTTTGTTTTTTTTTTTTCCTTTTCTTTCATGTTGTCTTTCTTTTTTTTTTTTTTGTATTGTTGCTGCCAAAAGATAGTTTGTGATGGTGTTGGTTTATCATCCGAATGAGTAATTATTTATCATATAAAATTTCAGTTCTTATTTTATAAAATTTGTAATATATATATATTATCGTAGCCGTACCTCAATTTTTACAAAATTGTGATACTTTGTACCCGTATTCGTACTTGGTACAGGTACCTACATGTATCCGTGCAACATAAGTTAGGCCTTTACTAAATGGTAAATACGCATTCCATTCTTTCTCTTTTGAAACTACCTGAGATTCATTGATGCCATATTATTATACTAGTACACAGTTATACTATATATATGTTACATAGCAATGATTAGAAGGTATTTGCTCCATGCGTCTTGTTTGTCGGTCTAATTTCATAATCAAAATGCTAATGTCAATTGTCGAAATGATCCTCTGCAATGAATATCAAATCGTTTACACCTTGGCTAAATTCTTGCGCATCATCCAAGAGTATGTGCTGTAATTTGCATTCCAATGACTTTTATTCTATGCTTACATTGTGCTAGGAAAATCATATCATTGCATCATTACTGTCATATGAGCCCCAGTATCACTCTTCTCACTATAGCATGTATCTTCTATAGAGTCACCTTTGTTGCATCTGCAGCTTGTCTCCATGGTCCCTCTCACATTAGTGTATCGTGTCCATCACGTTGGTTTCTGCAAGATGATGTCATGTTAATATGGCTGTCTGGGCACCAATTCAAAGCGCATAGCCCCTAGTTCATTCAAAATGTGGGATAATTATTATAGTTGATTGATGACTATCATTTTTTGTATTTTATTGTAGAGTGATGTCTATTGTTTTTCTTTTCTTTTTTTGTATTTTTTTAGCTAATTAATAAGTTAAAGTAAAATACAGACTGGAATTATAGATAGTATTAGTTATTTTGTTCAATTAGGTCTCTTTTTAGTATGACTATAATTTATTCACAAATCAAATATATTCTAAATATATTTTGTCATTACAAGTAGTTTTGCAGTTAAAATTTTCTTTATATTATTTAATTATATAATAATTGATAAAGATAATAAAATTATTTAAAAGTGAGTAATTTATTTTATTTTTAATCTTAATATGTTGTAGAGTTATTTTATTTTAATAAATAAGTTTAGTAGATGAATAATATGTGCAAATCAAATATATATAATTTTTATTATTTAATAATAAATACAATTTTATTATCTCAAATTTAATTTTGAAAATATATTTTCAAAATAGATAAATTAAACACATTTTTATAATTTTCACTTTTTAAAAATGGAATCTATTTTTATAAATCAAACATATTTTTTAATTTTAAAAATCTAAAAATAAAAATCTTTTTTAAAAAATAAGAATAAAAAATAAAAATAAAAAATATTTTTATAAACCAAACGCACACTAAACTATTGCCTCACGTGTGTAAGGGATTGAACTAAAGCATATGTACATTCTAAAAGACCAAACTGGGCTTTACTCAACAAACAACACAACATAACATCAATGTCTTATTCCTTTTGTTTTTGGGGGCTCAATTAGTGTTCGATTCGTTATATATCTCCATTTTTTTTAATCATTTTTACCATTCAGGTGACTACTAAGTTCAGTGGGATTGGGCCGTCTTAGGCTAGGTGTCAAGCCATATGATGATCTTATAATTTCTTAAATTTAATTTCTTTATCTTCTACAACCTGAAGTAAAACTCTTTATCTTCATAATCATATTCTAGATTAATTAATAGATAACCATATCTACATAGCCTTGCAGATTACAGTGACAGTTCTACATTACATTAGTTTTTCTTTTTTTCTGGCTAATAAGTGTATTTTTAACAAATATATCAAAAGTTGGTTAAATTTATCAGTCTCATATGATTTCCTTGGCTTTTAAGTTCTATTCGTAAAGGATTGTTCATTCCTCTGAAAATAGTGAGGAAATGAGAGACAGGTTGGATCGTATGGTTGTGAAAATATTGCGAAAAGCACTCAACATGTTTGAAATGAGAAATATGTCAGTGAAATTTCAGCTCAAGTATAGCTGGTTGTTTCATATGAAGATTCTTCATAGTAAGAGAGCATGCTCATTCCTCTCTAACTTAAAAGAAAGAGTTTCTAAATGATTCAAATGATATCTGAATTCAGACACTCTCTTTTTATTATGACTATACAAATCACTTGAGTGCTTGTGCTTGATACCTCCCTTTTTATCATGAATTAGTTTAATTATTCTTTAAATTAGGTGATGTTCTACAACAAAAGGTTTGTACTTGTATTACAATAATTCAAGTTGCCATTCCACTTACAAATCTGCAATAATTCTAGAGAACACTCTTCAATAGAAAGTCCTTGCGGATCCACCTCTTTACATTTTTATGCTTAGTTTTTTATAGCCTCTCTCTTTATTTTACCTTTTTTTTTTTTTGGGTGCAACTCTATGTTTCTTCTTTCTATTTAATACATCTTTTTTAGTTTCTTTTTTTTTTTTGGGAGTTTGATTTGAACATGAATGTGTTACTGATCCATTAGTTACATGATACCAACCACCTAACATGTTAAATAACAATTACCGGCCATTTTCCTTAAAAAAAAAAAGAAAAAAACTTATGGGGCCATAGTCTCATAGACTAGGTTAAACAATTTTGATGAGTACCATTATACAATATGCCATACTTGACACATAATACGATTACAAGAGTTAGGAACCCTAACGACACCCTTTCTACTCCAACACACTTGCTCTTTCATCTCATCCACTTGAACTACTCGAGGGAGAGCCGACCACCGTGGAGGTGGTTCATCCCTTTCATGATGGTCCGGTGACCCCCTCCTCCCCCTTATTTATTTTTTACTTTTTTGGTCTCACTTCCTTATTATATGAGATTTGTTTTGATATTTTTGTTGGTGAGTTTATCTTGACATTACTAGTGTTTGAATTGTGAGAAAGAGAATAAAGTTACATCTTGGAATCTATTGTGGTTGCTCACACTTTAGGCGGCTTCAGAGTATTGCACTCATGACAGATAATAGATCGACAACCTATGTTAGTGGTAGTTGAGACTTTTTTTTTGTGTTATTTGCATGTTTATCTCACTTGTTCGTATAGATGTCTTGTTAGTATAGCTTTATGTGAAGACAAAGATTGGAGCAAAATATGACTAATCACTCAAAGAACTTAGAGTTTCCTGCACAATAACTATTGCACAGTAGCTGTGTGCTTGTGTGAATCTTTTATTATTGAATGGGAGTCGGTACACTAATAGCAAAATATTCTGGATAGGGTTGTTGTAATAGGCTAGTGTTTGTTTAGCTATCTAACATATCGAGTTATTACTGTTATTTTTAGTTTTTTGCCATTGTAAATGACTAAATGGGCCAGGCCCTATTCTTGCTTTTATACAATTCAATGAGTTCCAATGAAAAAAAAACGTAAAAAAAAAAAAACGCACACACATAATACGATTGATAAATCCATGCCCACAGAGTGTTTTCAAAATCTTTTCTATTGATGATCTAAGGCCACCCACCACGTGCGACATAAAGGTTATACAACCAGCTCACCAAACCAGTGGTTTCAATTTTTAAATTAGGGTTGACCAGTACCTTTGAGATTTCTTTTTTAAAAGAAAAATATATGTGTCTGAGTTTATATATATATATATATATTAAAAATGTTTTTACACATGTTAAGAGACAACGACTGTGTAAAAAAAATGACATGATAAACAGTGCCTTGATAAAAGATTATTATTATTACTCAGAATTTGAGATATATAAAATAATAGGTAATTTTAAAAACAATAATTTGAAAAGAAATATTAATGACGTTATAAGTGATATACGATTTATAATTTCAAAAATTAAACAATTAATTTTTTAATTATAGAGATTAAAATAAAATATGCCTACAATTTTATCATCGATTACAAATAAACATTTACTCTTTTATTTAACTTGACAACTCTATACTGTTAATACAACAATTTTTTTTCTTGTTTTTTTTTTTTTTTCAAAAAGAGAGGATATGACATGCAATCTGCAAAGATTAAAAGACTTTCCTTTTATAGTTGCTAGCGGAGGGAGTGGCGTGAAGACGGACAAATGGAGAATTGGACTTCCACCTTAAGTCACAACGTTCCTTAAACACAATTACTAAGAGAAATGGCACTTGATTTATGGCAAATAATATGCAGTTAAAAGGAATTAATAAGCAATTATGAAACGAGGACTTCCCATAGGGAATATGCAGCAAGCAGCATACAAGGGTACGCAGTCCGCACCTTCAGAAGGGTAGGTGGGCTATCCACGCATCCAACCCCCCTTGATCTTGAATCATCATCCCAATTATCCGTAGATTCCCATCCCAACAACCTCACTACAATCCAACATACTGCCCCAATAAACAAACCTTTACGGGTCCAATAAAAACCGGTATTAAATCACTTTTATTACGTGTAATCCTACTCTCCGCATGATTTCTTACGTATAAAAATCAATAAAACCAAAGCTTGCGTTTCCTAGTTTTGGACTCGCAAGTTCGTTTTCTTCTCGCCCTCGTCCACACTCTCTGCGGTTCACTGTCTCTGTCTTTCTTTCTGTGCTGTGCTTGACCTCAGCTTCATCATCATGGCTCTGAAGTCTTTCGTCGAAGTTCACCCGGACTCTCACTTCCCCATACAGAACCTCCCTTATGGGGTCTTCAAGCCCCGACCCGGTTCATCCCCTCGACCCGGCGTGGCCATCGGCGACTACGTCCTCGACCTCTCCGAGATCGCTTCCGCTGGCCTCTTCGATGGCCCTCTGCTCAAAAGCTCAGATTGCTTCCGCCAGGTTCAGAGAACTCTCTATCCTTTCTCTCTTCATTTCGATTTTGGGCACTCGAAAAATCTCAACTTGAAAGTGACTTTCACTGATTCAACCAGCTGGGGTAACTGGGTTCATGTTGACGTGTTCTTCATTTTTCTTCTTGTACCAGAGTGTGGTGGTTGGTAGAAGTTATTTGGCAATTCTTTGTATATATGCTCGAGCAAAATTAGACGTAGTTCAGTAGGTTTTGAATATTGATAGTTTAAATAGAGAAAATTTCTTTTCCTTTCTTTTTTTTTTTTTGGTGGCAAAGATATAGTAATTTAGCCACTTATCACAATCTTTTTGTTTTCCTGTGAAACCGGAAGAAAGGGAAAGACCGTACCTGATTATTAGGATGAGCACTTTCTACCCCATATTTTTTTAAGAGTTCTATTTTTTAGCAATCAGCAATATTATAGTGTCCCCCCCCCCCCCCCTCTTCCTTTTCCTTCTCCTCCTCCTCTTTTTTCTTTGGTTTGATATACGGTTTAGTTTGGGAACCTCTGTAACTACTAAGTACTAACTGCTTCTCGTGTTGTCTTTGTAACAGCCTAATCTAAATAAGTTTGTATCACTTGGAAGACCAGCCTGGAAAGAGGCTCGTGCTACTCTTCAAAAGCTCTTATCTGGTACAACCTCACCTCCTTCTATTTTCTTGTTCAATTCTTCACTTTTTCTTTGCATATTAGAGCATTGTTTAGAAGAGGTTGTGTGTATCTATGTATATGCATGCTAAATTTTGTATGAGCTACAATTGCTGGTCCTCATGTCAAAAATGATTTAGAATGAGAACTTAGCCGGATCACACGTTTTAGATGAATTAGAGCAATTTTAATTTTAATTTTTATTTTTTAATTTTTTTTGTATGCAGCTACTGAGCCAACTTTGAGGGACAATGCGGCTTTGAGGGAGAAGTCACTTGTGCCTTTGGTATTGCACATTGTCATTCTTGATTTATTATTTTACAAATGGTCGTGTTTATCGCTTCTTATAATGATTTTGATTTGGTGATGTATACATTTTCAGAGCAGTGTAGAATTGCTTCTCCCTGTTGAGATTGGGGACTATACTGACTTCTTTTCGTCTCTGCATCACACTAAAAATTGTGGGCTTATATTTCGAGGGCCACAGACTCCTGTTCTAGAAAATTGGTGTGTTGATTTGAAATGTAAGCCTTTGCAAATCAACTAAGAGTAAAATTTCTCTGTAGCTAAAAAGAAGTGAAACTTGTTTTCTAGGTATCACCTGCCTGTAGCCTATCACGGACGAGCATCTTCTGTTGTTATATCTGGAACAGATATTGTTCGACCAAGGTTAGGTGTTGCTAACTATAAATTGTTCTGTTCATGAGTTCACGTGCTTAAGCAACTTTTTAGAACTATCTGCATTTTGTAGGTCTTATATTTTGAACTTACAAAAATGTGCTCCATCAAAGTTTTGTTGCTTAACATAAGGAGCTTTGTTATGCATCTCCATGTATATATGTGGGAAAATTTAGCTTAATCTTCATCTATCATATATTCATGAAAATAGAGGCAAATTTAATGACAGCACCAGGCTTCAGCTCTTTGTATGCATTATGCATTTAATTGTTCTTCATTCTATCTCACAATGTATGCCACTTTGTGCTAATTCCAGAGGTCAAGCTCATCCGAGTGGTGGCTCTCCACCTTATTTCGGTCCTTCTTTAAAGCTAGATTTTGAGTTGGAAATGGTTAGCCTTTTGTTTATGTTGATCTGCTTTGGCCATTTTACACAATAAACATGTATAAATTTTCATTTTAAGGATATAAAACTCAGGATTAGATATTCTTTCATTTAATCCTTCCTTTTTAGTTGTTCTAATTGAGCTGTCATGGTACTGCATTACTTTTCATTTGTTTTCTTTTCAAATTGAATTCTTAGTTCGCTTACAGGCTACTATCGTTGGACCTGGAAATGAATTGGGAAAACCTGTGGATATCAACAATGCAGAAGATCATATCTTTGGACTTGTTCTAATGAATGACTGGAGTGGTAATTATCCAATTCATTATCTCTTTTGGATGTTAGTGTGCCTTATAGTTAACGGCAATGCGTTAATGGTTTACTGAATTATATTTTGTAGCTCGGGATATTCAGGCATGGGAATATATTCCTCTTGGCCCTTTTCTTGGCAAGAATTTCGGTATGAGGTTTCAATTAATTACTTCATATCTTTATGTTGTATCCAAAAAAATGGGCATTTGCCATTTGGCCTTTTGCAATATATCTGATATAAATGGTTGCACGTGTGTTGTTTGTTCTAGATGGAAACTTTAACTTTATAGATGCTATTGTAGAGTTAACGTTCCTTTATGGTCTGCGATTAAATTTTTATAGGTACAACAATTTCACCTTGGATTGTGACCCTGGAAGCATTAGAACCTTTTGCTTGTGAAGCCCCAAAACAGGTAGCTGGTTTCTTTCTTTGGAGATTGACATCGTACAAACTTTATAATGGGGCCTCTCTTATAAAGTTCATGATAACCACGGCATGGTATCTAATCTATGCGTAAAATGCAGGATCCTCCTCCACTTCCATATTTGACTGAAAAAGTGTCCAAAAACTATGATATTTCACTGGAGGTATTTCGGGGCACCTTCATATATATGTACTTAATAGTATTTCTTCCTTTTTTGTGTGAAATTGATGGTATTCCTTCATGGTCCAGTATTTGAAGTAGGCTCTTCTTGTCTTCTTTATGCTTTCTTTTTCCTAGATGATAAACAATCACCTTTTCACACTATTATTTTAATCACAAAACTGTTTTCTTGCTGCAAGGTTCACATTAAACCTGCTGAGCATGGGAATCCAAGTGTGGTGACACGGAGTAATCTGAAGCATTTGTAAGGGATTTCTCTTCAACCAGTGTCAACAATTCAGTTTATTTATTTAGTACCTTGCCCCAGTGACTAATTTTTATTATCAGTCATTTTGCCTTGAAGGCAATTGCGAGGGCTATGTTGATTTAAATCAAATGACTGACCTGGAATTTGTTCGTCCTATTAGGCTCTCTTAGGTCTTGCTATTTGATAAATGCTTTGACTGTTATACATAATACATATATTCACTTATTCTAGCTCTTTTACTTTGTAGATATTGGACATTGACTCAACAGCTTGCTCACCATACAATCAATGGTTGCAATCTGAGGCCAGGCGATCTCCTTGGAACTGGGACAGTTAGTGGTCCTGTAAGACTCAACATTTTGTTTAGTCTAATTCTTTGATCCCTGCATTTTTTTCTTTTATCTTTCGAGTAATTGTTTCTTATCATTTGGTCAACAAGATTCAGTTAAAATGCATGTTCTTCACTGCAGGAGCCAGAGTCCCGTGGATGCTTGCTAGAGTTAACTTGGAATGGACAGAACGCACTGTCATTGAATGGTTTAAATCGGAAATTTCTTGAAGATGGAGATGAAGTTACCTTAACTGGATATTGCAAGGTTACAATCAACTAAGTACTTCAATTCCTCAGTTTTTCAAAAGCGTTGTAGTCTTGTCAATTTTTTCATATGAGAACTTTCTTAGTTTTTCAATTTTTTTAATTATCGAGTATTTTTTGCCATCTTTTCAAATTAAACGAGTTTCAAACTAAAGCACTAGCATATTGGGCCAAAAGAATTTAGAAAGGGTTTAGGTTAGACTATGATGGAGTCCTGAGACCCCAGCACTCCTCTAAATTAGAATCCTGAGATTGTTGTAAATGATGTGCCTTGTTTTGTTTATAACTGTAGCATGTTAGTCACTTCTCTTGATAGTCACATTGGAAGTTTTATGGACCAAGATTTATAATGGAGCACCTGTATTCTTCCATTTTTTTTTTTCTCTCTTTTAAGATGGCATTGTTTTAGCGTGTGCAACTTAAGGAGTTTTTATTAGGAGCTAAAGTTCTTGCTTTGCATGCAGGGGGATGGTCACAAGATTGGGTTCGGCACCTGCTCCGGCAAGATTGTTCCCTCAGCTCCATGAGGGCAGTGTTGTTCCATGCTTTTCTGCAGCTGCGGTGGGAGTTGTTGAACTCCTTTCCATTACAAGTGAATTGTTATGTGCTTTTTGGTGTAATTGACTCTTTAACGCTTGATGAAATAGTGACAAACAAAGCTTGTCCTAATTTTCTCTTCCGGGCCACAGCGTGGATCAAACATGGAGATAAACTAATAATTATAACGTTTTCTGAGGATATATTTTACAAGATTAGTTATTATATGTTGGTTAAAAAAAACCAGCAGAATGTATGGTTTTCAAATGCGGACTTCCAGTGGGCAGCACATTGCATTTTGTTTGCACAAAATTGCAGTGCAATCACCTGTGACCGGGATCGATGACAGCTAGAACATTGATTATTTTAGACCGACTGAGAGAAAAATACAGAAGAACCTTACTAGGCCATTAAATAACTTTCTTGATTTCTAAATCATCGAGCTGCATATAGATAGGTGATTTTTTTGTGACTTAAGTTGTGACAGTGGGCTTATCTGGTATTGTACCATGCAACACCAACCACCCAATGCTCATCCATTTCACAATTTCAGACAGGGCAGGACTAGGTGTAGTACACACATGACATAGTAATGCAACAGTCAACCCGACGTTGGACAAGTAATTCTTTGAGCAAGAAGAATTATTAACAACTGTTTTATTACGTTAATTACAAATAAGAATAGAATAGCCAGTAGTTACGGGCTCCAATTCGCTTAAAACCATTTCAAAATAATGACTGGATTCTGCAATATATAGTATCATGTACCATAAAAATTTGCATCCGGATTCGAATTTCAACCTCAACAAAGACTTCAGTGAGACCGAGCCCTGGGCACTTTTCGCAAGTGGGAAAAAGCAAGCCCTTTGTCTTTCGAAGGTGAAAAAAAACAAAAGAGCATGGGGACCCGCATGTAACGAAAGGCTCTCATCTCGCAACACCCAAGTGTTACGCGCCAACATCATTCAAGACTCCCCACCCACCAAACCAAAAATCAAAATTAAAAAAAAAAAACATTTTTTTTAATTTTGTTTTCCTTCTCACTGTCTGTTCTCTCTCTCTCTCTCCGTGCCACTGTTCTGTCTGCAATCCCTGACTCCCAAAGCAGCACCCTTCCCCATGAACCCCTCTTCCACCACTACCGTCACCTACAATGACCGCTCTGCCCCTCCACAACCCCACAATTCCAACGCCGCCCTCACGATCCAATCGGCGTT
This sequence comes from Pterocarpus santalinus, assembly GCA_031439595.1. NCBI lineage: Eukaryota > Viridiplantae > Streptophyta > Magnoliopsida > Fabales > Fabaceae > Pterocarpus > Pterocarpus santalinus. Next base: position 60,013,485 of record CM062530.1, read on the forward strand.
CCGCGCCCACCGCATCCGCACCCTCTACCGCAAAATCTCCGCCGTCGACTCCGAAGCCGAGAACCTCCAGCGCCTCATCCAACAGCAGGAAACCGTGGACGCCGTCCGCACCAACCCACTCCGAAAGGTCGCCATCAACGAGTCCCTCATGTCCCTCCTCCTCACCCTCGATTCCGTCCCCGGCTTCGATCCAACAGTCAGGGAAGCGCGCAGGAAGGTCACCCGTCGGATCGTCAGCCTCCAGGAGATACTCGACTCCGTTTCCGAGGCCAAGTTCGACGAATGGGGTTCGTGGAACAATTACGACGACGTTTACGTGAAGAATTGGGACCAAGTCATGGAGGACATGGAAGAGAGTGTTTGTAGGGAGAGAGGTGGCGATGATATGGACAGGTTTTGTGCTCAATATCTAGGGTTTCGGTGCCTTCAAAGGTTTCTTCGTGAACCCTGATTTTGATTTAATTATGTATGTTGTGTACAAGTGTTATTAATTTGTATGTGTTGTATTATAACCTCTGGTTACTACCTACCTTTAAGAAAGATTTGTGATTTAGCAAATGTAAGGGAGTGAAATGGGAACCTTGTGTATGGGTTGGCCCATTTCTAGTAATGCAAAACTAATTAAGATAGCATATGATGAAATTAGTAGCACAGAATATATGATGATATAGCTCAGAACAAGTGCAACATCCTTCAACTATTGGATTTACTCGTATAGTTTGTTAGTCCTACATGGTAGGACTCTTCTTGAAGTTCTCCAAAGTAAAAAAGTAAAGGTTTATTTATTCTTAAATTTGCATAATAATTATAACTTACTAGTTAATTAAGGATAAATAAACTTTTACTTTGTTAATTCAGAGACAAACTCGGAAATTCACTTGCTAATTAGCTTTTTAGCTTAGATAGTGTGGTAACTAGGTAGAGTACTACCTGCTGCTGCTAATTGAGGCAGCTGCACTTGCACTTTGACATGCATCTCTTGCAGTCAGAGAGTGTTGGGTAGCCATTGTTGCAGTCGCACTTCTTGATGCAATTGGGCCTTGGGCTGCCGCCCCACAAGCACCGAGCCATGCAGTGTAGGATTGGCATGCAGGATGGACAAGCGTTTCTCATCTGGTTCGCAATGCAGTCCTTGCAACCCCTCCCATCTGAAGATGTGCAACCCAGTGTAGGGGAAGCCACCACCACCAACATTATCAGCAACAGTGCTTGTACTTGGACTCCCATTGCTTGCTTTTTTGCCTCCATAAGAACCGTAGTTACCAGAGCTTTTTTTCTTTTTTTGGCCTGTAGGAGTGGTCTTTACAAAATGTGGAAGAAATGCAGCAGAGATATATACACGAGGTATTCCACTACCATAGTATCTAAAATTTGGGGAAACGTTTGAGGGTAAGACCGAATTTAAGATCCATGTAAGTGCATCGAAAGTGAGGATGCATTTAATTTGTAGAGGGTTGCTTGCTGTCCTAGGCGGCCATGGTGTTAAACACCACACTTTCTCTCATAAAGTCTGTGGAATTCCAAATCTGCCTTGGTTTGCACAATAGTCTATTTCATCGCTATCCTCTATGCATCATAAGTGAATCAATAGTTTGTTGATCATAGGTACCGTGTTGTGGTTTGTTAGTGTTACTCATAGGTTTCGAATATTTACTGATTCTCTGTTCTTGCCAACTGATGCTATAGTAACCCCCCTCAAGTAAATAGAGTGAGAATTTTTCGTGTGGTTCAGGATCGCTATATAGGATTATACTCCTTCTAATTAAAAAATGCCATGTAATTATAGAATCCAACACTTAAAATTAAATTTAAAATCTTTAACTCTAAATCAATTAACTATGGTTAACCTTATTTCTCACTAGTGTTTTTGTAATATATATATATATATATATATATATATATATATATATATATATGGGCCCACCACCTAAAACAATAGTCTTTAACCCAGCTTAATACTTATGGGGCCCATCACTTAAAACAATAGATCATAGTTAGTTAATTTAGGATTAAAGATTTAATTTTAAATGGTGGGTCTATTATTACATGGTATTATTTGATTGGAATGAGTATAATTCTATGTGGCGATCCAAGATCACACAAAAATGGGCTCGTTTAGTTAAGATTTTAGGAAAAGTATTTCTTCAGAAGAAAAAGTAGAAGTAAAAGCAGAAAATTAGAAGTTATTTAAATGGTTTGAATGTTAATAAAATTATAATTAAGGATATGGGTGGAGAGAGAGAGAGAGAGGGAAAAGAGTGATAATTTTTAAAATTTTTAAGGATAAAGTCATAATTAAGTGAAAAGAAAGTGATTGCTAATTTTAACGAGCAATATTCTTTTTCTTTTATTATTTTTATTTTTTTTTAGAAATATAAACATATAATATTAAAAAAATTTATAAATATATTTTTTAAAACATTTTAAAAAGAAGTATTTCTTTTTGTATTAGTAGCACACCCAATTTCTTGACAGGAGTTGGCTCAAATTTTTTTAAAGATTTTACTAATCAATGACGTAAGGGCTTAGTTAAGGATTCAAGAAAAGGAAAATTTTCAAATTTTCACTGTTTTTTGATACATTGAAGACTTAAACTTTTTGCTTTTGCAGTACAAACTTTCCTTTATTGAATTCTTAACTAGGACCTTAAGACACTAATTAGATAAACCCTAACTTTAAATCTGATTCACCAATTTTTCTTGTTAATTATTTTAAATGAAAATATTAAATGTTTTGAATCCGATTGGTTTGGGCTCCAAGCCCATGTGACCGAAAGTTTTCTTCCTCTTAATGCCACATATTATTGGTATGGGTGCGTTTGGATAAGATTATTTTGCTCAAAAAATCATTTTTGATATATTTGGATAAATTATTAAAAATAATCAAAATCTCAAAAAAAATCTATTTTTAGCTTTTTTGTAGAAGCTAAATAGAGTAATTTATGAAAAAATTAGTTTTTAATTTTTTCGGTTATATATAAAATTTTAGTTCCAAAATAACTTTTTTCAAAATCTGAAACAAACACACCCTATACTGACTTGATTCTTTGCCCAAGCTTTTATCTCTTGAGCCGCTGCTTCAATGTAGTTACCACCTTAATAACATAATATTATTGCTGACTGATCAAATCACTAACTGTTTCATTGCCTAACATAATTAGTCATTCACCCATTTATGACAGGTTCAACCTCTTCCCTGAGCTAGAAGAGGCATGTTTCAATCTAGCCTTTAACTTTTATAGCAGTTGATACCCTTAGCCTATCATGTACCCAACCAGCCCGCTTCACTAGCCGATTAGACTGCATAACCTTGGCAGGAACATGTTTTGTTCTGGTTAATGTATTTATTTTTTCATTTAATATTTTTTATTAAGTATTAGAGAATTATTATAATGATACTCTAAGAGGATATAGCAAAAGTTAGAGCTAGTTCAGTACGCTTGAATAAAATCTTATATATGGTTGGTGAACGTAGTTATAAGAGTAGAGGGCTTCGTAAATATTGGTTGCATTAAGGCCATACAGTATTAAGGCATGATCATTAAAATACTGGTGAACAATAACATGTATGTGATACAAAATCAATTATCTGCCAATAAATAAGCTCAATGCACTCAAGTTGAGTACAAGTTCATACAAAAACCGCAGCAGCAGTGGCTTGAGCATAGTTTATTTGAACTTGTTTGAAATATAGCACAGGCAGAGTGCCTTGCCAATAAAATCGCTAGTATAAAATATGAGCCAATTTTAATTTAAAATGTTTTTAATAATAAATAATTCATTACATAAAGAGTAAGAATTATGTATTCATGCCCACATGTATATTTCGTTGGCACGTCAAAAAAGATAAAAATCGTTGGATTTTTTTTTTAATAAAAGTAGACACTAAATAAGACATATAGAGTGAATTATAGGAATTTGTAAATCTCACCTCATTGCATTGGATCCACACAATTGAGTTCTACACTTTCTTTGAAGGTATAGTATTTTTACTGACAAAAAAAAAGATATAATATTTTTTGACGTCTTAAAATATGAGTTCAAATAATGAGATTAATATTTTATTTAGTCTTTTAAAAATTAATTTTATTATTTTCCCTCACGATGTCACATTATTGAAAAGGACAACTTTAATATTAAAAGTGAGATTAAACTCCCACCAAATGGTGTAAAGATATCCTAATAAGGGGAAAATTTTTTCAAACCTCACATCTTCAACTATTTCATCCGTACTTCATTTAATTATAATTTCGCGAATAGAAAATTCTAAACTTTGATGGAAAACAATGTAGTTTTGAAGTAAATGACATCATTTTGGCATGTAATGAGTAAAAATTTAGTACATATATCTATAATGAAATGAAATGAGTGATGCAGTGATACAGTTATTTAGATATTGTATTTATATATGGTTATTACAAAAGTGTTGTATTTTTTATGCATTTAAAAAAATATGGTGGTTTTTAAAGAAATTGCAATAGTTAACTACGATTTCAGGCCATAAAAAAATATTATTTAAAAGAAATCATAATTATGTGTTGTGATTTCAACAAATTTAAATTAAATAAATATAAATATAAATATAAATATTATTTTAATAAAAATCATAACATATCATTGCGATTTCAATAAAAAAATTTAAATAAAATAAAAAAATAAAAATTGCAAAACATTGTTATGATTTCAATAAAATAAAAATTAAAACAAAATAAAAAATATTATTTTACTCGAAATTGCAACTCATTGGTACGATTTTAATAAAATAAAAAAAATAAAAAATATTATTTTAATAAAAATTCCAACTCATTACTGCAGTTTTAATAAAAGTTGGAATTAAAAAAAATAAGAAATATTATTTTAATAAAAATTGTAAGCAAAAGTTGTGATTGCTTTTTTTTTTTTTAATATGTACTGTACGTATATATGCCTGTGTATATACTGTATATGTTTTGGTTTTTTTTTTGTGTTTGGGCGTGTGAGTATGAGAGAGGGGAAGAGAGAGTACAAGAGATTGAGAGAGAAAGGAAAAAGAAATCAATAAAAAAAGAGGAAGGAGAGAGAAGAGAGGAGATAGAAAAGAAAGAAAGAAAAAGAATAATAAAAAATAAAAATATCATAATTTCCTAATTACTTTTTAAAATAATAAATCATCAAATTTTTTATAAAAATATAATAAACAATCTTAAAAACCTGACGGGCCTTAGATTACTCTTTTTTTTTTTAAAATGAATTTTACTTTTTTTTTTAGCATAAAAAGCATTTAATCATTTTTTTATTATTGGGAGAGGGGGAAATTGGGGGAAGGGTCCCAGAATCGAATCTGATGGGGCCGCTTAACGAGGCTACGATATTATCACTCAGCCTTATGCCTTGGCCACAAAAAGTATTTACTCTTGATAATAACTTTCGAATGTTTAGAGAAGTGAACATTTTAGTGCCTGTGCAGATTACAGTTTGTATCTATTAGAAGGTTTTTTAGGAGAAGAAAAATGATTTTGTATAGTAAATGATAGTATTTGGTTTAATTTCTTACATTTTATTTTAGAAAAAAACCTTTTGAAAAAGAATCTTATTATTATTCTCACATCAACAACCAAAAGTAATTTTACTTTATCCTATCCAAACAAAACTTATTCTCCTAAACTTACTTTTGACATATTCAAACCAAACAAAAATTATTTTTTTAAAAGTAATTCCTCTAAAAGGTCTTCTTTTAAAAGATCTTCTCCTAAAAGTTAAACAAAACAGACCCTTAAACATTCAAAGAAAGGAAAATAAAAAGAAGATATAAAAAATAAAAAAAAATAAAAAAGTATTGAAATCCCCATCTTTTTATATGTACAAATAATATAATTTTTTAATTTTAAAAGTTAATCAAATGAGATGTAAGGTGGGGTATTTTGGAGGAGTTCACTTGACCATACCAATACATCGTTGAAACTCAAAAAGTTATATGTTTATCGACAGCATCTGTGGTGAGGAGAGCTGGGTTGGAATCAAAATGGTCATTAAATCTTGATCATTTAAATTATAGTCAATGGTTTAAATTAAAATCTTTTATTATAAAAAAATAATTTTATAATAATTTATATTCATATTTTAATATTTACAAATAATCAAATTATCCATTTTATCCTTTTATCATTCTTCCTCCAATTTGCCTTCAGAGGATCCACCTTCCTCCACTCACACAAATTGGAAACCATCTGCCCACCATGCTCAATTCCACCGCCGTGCCTCGCTGCAAGCTGCGATTCTCGACAACACTATCAACGTTGCGCCGCTGTTGTCTCCACTGTCGCTGTTACCCGCTTCCATGCCACCACTAAGGACAAAACTACTGCGACAACATACCTCAAGTTGGCCAGCGGAGATGGAAGTAGGAAGGCGGTGATGCAGAGGTCGAGGTTGGTGGCAAGAGAAGCTTCCAGCTCAAACACCGCAATGCAAGGGACCCCCTTGATGCGGAGAGGGAGTGAAAGAGAGCACGTGACTAAAAGGAAAGGGAGGAACAAGAGCACGAGAGAGAATGGGAACAGGAAGAAAGCAAGCACGAGAAAGAAGAGGAGGAGGAGAACAAAAGCATAAGGAATGAGGCTGGGAAAGGAGAGAGCATGAGCAGGAACGACAAAAAGAAGTAAAGGAATGATGTTGTCAGAAGAAAATTAAGCGAGAAAGGACAAAATTGTAACTTTATAAATTTTTTAATTATAATATTATAGGAAACTAACTTGAACCAAAACTCAACATGGTCCACCACAATCTTGGCCTCTATTTATCTATTATGTTGTTTTAAAACATTGTTTTAAGGTGCCTGTTAACATGGTTTGGATCATCACATGGTACGCCCATCCACATCATTAAATTTTATTTAAATTTAAACGGCTATGATTTGAAAGTGTCAGAATAATTATATAAAATTATAAAATAAAATAATAATTTTAAAATTAAAAATAATAATTTTAAATTATCAAACTATCCATCCAATTTTTTATTCTCTTTTTCCCGTCTCTCATCGCCGCTGCCACCGCCACCACTTTATGCTTGACCAGACCACAATGGCACAGCTTGGAAAAATTGATCTACTAACGCTACCAATCATGCCAAAAAAATCCCCTTTGTTTGAAAAATTTTCTTTGTAGAAATCTTACTCCTAAAGAAGTGCTCTGCTAATGCCTTCTCACAACAAAAAATTCCACCTTTCTTTCAAAATTGCTCTTTGTTCATGTCATTGACCGACAATACAAAGTGTGAATTGGGATCTCCGCTGAGACAACGATTCATTTTCTTGAACGAACAAGAAGAGTAGAAAACAAAAAAAAAAAAGAGCAACCATTTACGCAGAAAAAAGAGAGCACATTGCTCAAAGAAGCTCAACTCTCTCACATTGTTGTATCTCACCAGCAAAAGTAGAAAGAGGCAAAACCCAAATGGTTCATTTGAAGTAAGTGAGAAGAAAGGTGTGGGGTTTTATGCGATTGAGCATGGACAACTTGATTTTTCCTTTGATGGTTGGCTGATTGGGTGAACAAAAGGAACCAAAAATAGTTGTAGCTCTTGAAGGTTCACCAACTTTGAGAAATATACTCTATCATCCATGTTCTTTAGAAAATTGCTCTTTGAAACAATTCCACCATCTTATGACAAAATATTTGGAGAGTGTCATCATCTCTAGATTGAAGTGCCTCTTAGATTTGTTGATGGACATAATAGTGTCAACTAATGTAATGTGTTGTTTTTGTTCAATGTATTCTTCGATAGCTAATTGAATGGAAGAAAAAAATGACAAAGTGAATACTGTTTGATACTATTCATCATTGTTTAATTTTTTTTGAATGAACAGAAATCAATCTAAGGTGAGTAAAATTTAACACTATTCAAGTGAATAATGTTGAATTCGATTTAACCTTGATCGAATTTAAGGAGTTTGCAAAGTTTTAGGTTGAATTTATGGTAGATTCTAAATTTTGAGGGGCATGGTGGACTTAATATGATTAAATAACAAAAAAATATGATTAATTATCATACAAATACAGTTAATTACCACAGAAGATATGGCAAAATATTGAATTCACGATGGACTAGTGTCCATCTTAAAACATGACAACTATTAGACCTTATTCTCTATTAAAACTGTAAAAAAAACAGATGAGGATGAAGTCCGGACCAGTCGTTTAAGGCTTAAAAGCCGCAATATTTAGTATTTAAAAAATTTATACTTATTGTTCCCATGTATGCGATTGTGAGTATATATATATTCTCTCGTTATATCTAAAGGCAATATATTTTTTTATACTTATATTGTAATAGTGAATCAAATTCATCACTATTTACTTAAAAAAATATATATATATAAACCCTTGCGATGTTATCCTTATCTGTTTCTTTATAGTTTTAATAGAAAGCAAGATCTAATAATTATCATATTTTAGGATGGACCTTAGTCAATAGTGAATCTGACGTTTTGCCATATTTTGTGTAACAATTAGCTATATTTGTATGATAATTAATTATATTTTTTTATCATTTAACCATATTAGATATACTATGCACCTCAAAATTTAGAATTCATCATAAATTCTGCCGAAAACTTTGCAAATTCCTTGAAATCGATTAAAGTTAAATCGAATTCAGCAGTATTCAAGTGAATAATATTGAATTCTACTTACCTTGGATCGATTTCTGTTCGTCCGAGAAAAAATTGAATAGTGATAAATTCGATCCAATCTCAATTAAATTCACTATTATAAAAAAAAATATTTTCATAAAAAAAAAAAGTTAAAATCAGTATATCTAAAAATAATAAATTTTTTTATTTTAAATCAATAAAAAAACCCCAACTTTGGTGACCGTGGGATGACCCAAAACATGGTGCAAACCAAATATAAAATTGGTAGAAAAGAAAAGATAGAGAATTGTTCCTTCAACTAATCCTGCAAAATTAAATTCAATAAAGTCTACGTAGATCCACCACACACAAAATTGTCCACATACTTTCTCTTTTTCAAATCCATGACTTTCTCGTGCGAGATGACGCTGGACACTAAAATATTCCAATCTTGTCGTGAAATGGACACAAACAACCGTACGTCAAACGCTTTTCCAGAATCCCATCGCCTGCTAATCACGTGAAAACGAGCCCAGCCTCAAAACCGCGTACATTTCCGTCCCATAGTCCATCAACGCACTTAACTCTCTGGTTGCCTTCTCATAAACGCGACACCGCGCAAGCGCCGGCAAAAACAACGACAACGCCGTATAGAACACAAACGCCACCGTCAAAATCCACGACAGCAACCTCGGCGGCCGCCACTTCTTCCCCTTAAGCTCCTTCTTGATTGCAAGCTCAATCGCCAAACACGCTCCATGAAGTAGGAAGAAACACGTGGCGTCCCACGAGGGCTCCCAGGCCTCCCACGCGCGCTTCTCGCGCTTGATGTAATAGAAAACAAGCTCGTGCATTACAGCCGACACGGCAAACGTGGCGAGTATCCCAGGAAGCGGGGCCCACTTCCGACCAACTAGGCGCGTGGAGGCACTCGCCACGGGTTCGTACACGGTTGGATGCAGGATACGATTCACCGCGATGTTCCACCTCCGACCCCAAAAGTCTTGCAAGGAGGTGCTAAGATATGGCTCGTCGAACTGTGGCTCTAGCTGAAGTCCAAGAAGCTTTCGAGTGAACATTGAAGCAATTGAGAAAATGAACTCGAGGCCAACGTACATGTGGAGGCTGTACAAGAACAACACGAATTTTGGATGGAGATTTTGTTGCTTAACATAAAGAGGGATCAGAGAGGCCAATATAATGACCATTGTGACATAAACATAGCTAAGGGGTGACTTGTGGGGTTTCTTGGGATCATGTTGTTGTGTGTTTGGAGGGTATTGTTGTAATTTGATGGGGAGGCATGCGAGGGGAACGAATTGAGGGAGAGTGAGGGGAGGGTTGGAGAAGAGAGGGCCCTTGCCGAAGGCAAAGAGGAGGAGCTTGAAGGTGGAGAGCCAGCCGATGAAGAAGGAGGAGGGGCCTCCGAGGTGGACGGAGGTGAGCCTGAGAGGGAGGAGGAGGAGTATCACTATGGCTGGCAAGATGGCTAGGAATCTGGATTTGCCTGGAGGGATGATCTTGCCAATTGTGTGGCAGTAGCACATCGTGGCTGCGGCTATGGTCCATACCGTGATGAAGTTGCTGATTTCTCCTTCCATCTCCACTTGTCTACTCCCTGCTGATCGATCGATCGGTTGCCTCCGAAATGTGCGTGTATATATGCAGAGAAATATTCGGTGCTGTGCTTAGATTCACGTTCGGGCAGCCTTTGGAGTCAATTGTGACACGCCAAAATTGATTTTGGTCAACAAATATGATGTTTGATTTTATATTTTTAAAATTAATTTTTATTTTTAGAATTGATTTTAAAAGAGTAAATTTTATTTATTTTTTATTATAATTATTTTTTAAAAAATTATTAAATATAAATTATTTTATTTTATAATCAATTTTAACTAAATTAATTTTAACAAAATTAATTTTTTAAAAATAGAATCAAACATACATTTAGTGAATTCATTTTTTATAGAATACTGTATCAAATCACATCTCATTAATCATTAGATAGGGTGTAGACTCTATTTGAATTAGACTGACATCTTATCTAATAATAGATAAAATGTGAGTTGGTATCTTATAAAAAATAAGTTCACATATCATTACTCTTATATAAATTAATAATTTAGAAAAAAAATGTCTTTTCATTATTGCCTGTAATTTTAGAAAATTTATAAAGTATTATTTATTTTTATTTTACCTTATTAAATGAATAACTACAAAGAATATTTAAGCAAGAGAGAAAATAAGTGAGATTAAAAGATGAAAATAATTTTGTAAAATATTCTCTCTAATTCAAATTATTTATTATTCTCATATTTCAATAAATATTCATTGCAAATTTTTTATTTTACCCTCTACATAATTTTAAATACAATAAATTACTTACTAAATAGAAATATTTATTAAATATTTTTATAATCGATCCTTTATTTTAAATTTCTTAATATCCATATAAATAGTTAAAGTGATAGTTATTTTAAATAAAATAATATTAAATTATTCTAACATTGTGACCTATTTAGAGTATATTTGAATAGTATTACTTACAACTTTTTTTAACTTTTCAATAGTAAAAAGTGGCTTTATATCTATTTGGACCAAATTATTATACAACTTATGACATTTTGAAAAATAATTTCTAGTATTTTTTGATAAGTTGAAATATTTAACTTCTCAAAAAAAATCCTACATGTCTTTCTAGGAATAAACATCACAAACTGAAATAATCACATCTATTATTACACATTCAAATATAAAATAATCTATTTATAAATTATTTTTCATACAAGTGCTTTTATAAGAAGTTCTTTTTATGTAAGAGCTTAGAATATGTTTGGTTAAACTTTTTTTCACACGAAAAAAGCGATTTCTTATTTAAAAAATAATTTTTTATAGAAGCTATTTATTTTAATTTTTACTTAAAAATTAAAAAAGTTATTTTTAATTTTTAAATAAAATTCGAAATAAGTAACTTTTTTTAAAAGTAAATTTTTTAATAATTAAAAAATTAATTTTTGTCAAAAAAAATACTAAAACAAATACACTCATAATTAGATTATTTACCTAAATCAGGGCCTTAATACTTTCCTTAATTTGTGTGTATATTTAAAAAATGAAAACTTACTAGAAAATGGAAGTGGTAGTTTATATAAACACCTGAATTCACGTGTCATTATTACATTTTTAAGTAAGTATGAGTTCTTTTTTTTTTTTTTTTGACGTGAGGAAGTATGAGTTATAATTACATCAATGTTAAATGTAATATTAACTAAAATAAATTTACAATGTTAATAAGAATAATATGTTAATCTGAAATTTATATAACCGAAATTTAACATTATTTAAGTTATCATCATATATTGATAATGTCTATTTTTGGTTTGAACTATTAATATTTAAAATCTGTAAAATTTTAGTTAATTTTTCTTGGTTCTAAAATTTTAATTAATTTAACTATTTTAATTTAAGACTAGTTACGTCAGCTCACTCTAAAGAAAAGTAAGCTATTACACTTTGCAAAAAGAATGGAACTATCTAGAAGCGAAGACTCGTGAAATATCTGGAGTGCGCATCCGACAGGTGCAGCTAAAATGGTTCGCAAATTTTTGAAGGAGACAAGGATAAGAAGCGTGGGCTGTTTTATTTTCTTTCAGTTTTCAAATCTCATTTATAATAGAATTTGAACACTAATGCAACTTTTGGAAATGGTTGACGCCAGACAGTTCATGATAGATTTTGATAAGGGACAAATGCCTAAATCAAATCTCGTTGATTATGCACTGTTATGGAAATACAAAACAGTAGTAAATAAGAAGACAAATCCCTTAATCTGTTGTTAGAGTCAAGGATTAATTACATGAGAATCTGATTTAACATCTGCTGTTATTGTTAAGAAATTCATTTATTTTCTCCCTTGTAATTAGCATTGGGCACTATATATACGTCCCTCCTGATCAGATGTCAAATAATACAGCTTCCCTGCAATTCTTTAGATTTCACCTTACAAAAAAAAAAAAAAAGGGTAATATTTTGGCCTTAAAAATGTACGTCACTCATAATTTGACTTCAGATTTAAATATTATGCATAGTTCGATTTGAGTTACAGGCGTGATATCAATGTGCACAAAATTTAAATAATTTAAAGATTGAATGCTACATATACTTTAAATTAAAGACTAAAGTATATTGAATGATTACTGTTCGAAAATCAAATATTATTGTATTTTAGTTTGTGTTGTCGATCAATTAATTTTCATGTTATTCAAATTTCCTTTGTGGTATGTGATGTTGAAACTTGAACTATTATCAGTAAAACTTTTAGGTTGAGTTGAGGCGTTATAATATTTATTTACCTTATGAATAAGTTTCCTACGTATTTTTACATCAAAAAAGTTGTCCTTAACTAAGTACGTATTTATAACCAAAATTGACACGAGTTCTTGGCATCAACATTTGTCTTTCCGTCACAAAATATTTTGCCCGAAAGGCCTTAGTCTCTACACCACGTAATTATTAGTTTATTTTTTAAAAAAATTGTGTTGATGAAGCGATGGTTTTATTCGTACATTGGATTAAATGTTCCACGCCAAGATCAATTATCAATTTCAGTTCATTATTGTACGGTTATCAAGTCAATGTTTTTTTTTTTCTCTTTTTTTTATTTTTCGATCTATGCTCAATTAAGTGGCACTAGACCAAATATTTGTCCTTATTAATTTATATATAGTGGAGCACCACGGTTTTGATTGAAAATGATGAAATAGACACAATAAATAATGTATCAATCCGATCATTTTCAGTCAACTTTTCCACGAGCCTCTAAAGCAATTTCATACGTTTTATATTGTTTTTCTTTAGTCAAGAGCTAAACAATCTCATCATTATATTCAATATTTCATTGTTTCAGATTCTGTTCACTTAGCCATGGTTTGGATCGACAAATTATGGAAGGAAAGAAAACTGGTGGAAAGAAAAAGAGGGTGATAAAGTGATTTTCTTTTGTTTGATTGATAAACGAAATTAAGGAGAAAGAAGAAAATCATACATGGGGCCACCATCTTTTCTTCTCAATATGTGAAGAAAACTGGTATGGAAGGCACTAGATTAGTCAAATGACAATTAAACCTCTACTTTATTTAATTCCAAGAAGAAAAATTGAGACACAAATACCAGCATACCATGTTCATATATTGTGCCATTTCTTGTTTTTTTGCTAAATACTAACAACGCTAATATATTATATCAAGTTGTACTATCATTTTTTGTGACCATGATAAAATGAACATCTTTTTTTTCAAATTAAATCAATATCTTGACTAATATAATACAAACAGAACGCTAATATTTGGTTTATATCAAATTTATTTTTATTTGAATAAATTATTTCAAACTAAAATTTGTAATTTAAATATTATTAAATTAATTTTTAATTAATAAGTATTATAAAATTATTTGTTTATGTAATTTACAAAAATAGTTTAAAATTTAAGTAAAAATAATATATATATATATATATATATATATATCATTTTGTATACTTTTTATTTTTTTTCTTTTTATTTTCTCTCCATTCAAATAATAGGAAAGAAAACATACTTTTTTCTTCTCTTTATTTTCCTTCTTTCTATTTTCTTTTCTCTCATTTTCTTTTTTTATCCAATCAAATTATTAATGAGTACAGTTCTTCTCCCAATGCTTTTCTTCTTTTTTTTTTTTTCTACAAAGAAATTCAAGTCCTCATTTTCCTCCCATGTTTGTTCAATATCATTTTCATAATTTCGACCTGGTAAATATTATAATTGTTTTTTGAACAAAAACATAAAGAATGTAGAATCCACTTACAGGTAAACAATGGTTTGTTTCTCCGTATCTTCACTTGAAAAAAATACGAAAACGTTTTTAAAGGATATGTTCTAGATGATGACCAGACCTTTTCCTAATCAAATGAAAATGAATCTCTACTTTGATTCTTGGGTCGTTATAACAATTAGAAATTTGATTATCATTTTATTATAACTTGAGTTAATGTAGTCAATTTTTAATTTGCTCTAAACCTAGTAGGGCTCTGCTGCTATGGTTAGAATGGTCTCAACGCTCAGATATGTGTGGAGACCATAGTCAAAGGCTCATACCACCCACGCAAAAACTAGCGGTGTTTTTTTTTAAAATGGTCTTGCAAAAGCTAGAATTGTAGTCGCACAATCATGTAGACAAGAAAAAGGTCTCATAATTTTTCTTTTGTTGAAAAAATGCTCTTTTCGGCCCTTGTGCTTCTTCTTATGTGGGTCTTTTTTTTTTTTTTTTGGTCGTGAATTGCTTCAATAAACTTTAGGCGGGTCTTGTAATTGGCATGTCTATGTCCAATAAGTGGGCTTATGTGATGGGACGGTTCAAATTTGGGGGTAGTTGAGCCATTTTGGAGGCGAGTCTTTGTCGTGACGTGATGGGGTAGATGGAAAAATAGGCCACAGCCACAAATCGACAGAGAGCAAAAATTGTGCACCCAAATAGGCAAAACTCAATTTTATTGACAAAATTATCTATCGAATGAATGCCAATTTCATCCTCCAAATCCTCTCATCATTGTTAAGACTATCGGTCTCAGACAGGATCAGAAATAAATAAACAATGGGATTGAAAAAAAAAAAAGGAAGTAAAACACTGAAGGAGATTTCAGTACAAATAACAACGACTAAGGATTAAACATAATGTCACTGAAGAAGAAGTCGGTTGAATCCTAATGCCAGTCCTTACGGATGTCAAAAGTGTAGTTGATCTCCAAGTAGCACTTGTTGTCATCATCAACAAACTGAAAAACAAGAACAAAAATATTAAATGTAAGACTTTAGTTACAACAGAAGTTTCTACAAGAATTAATGGCTTGTGAGAAAAATAAAAAGATGACTCGGAATTTTGAATTTTGAGTTTTAAATTTTAAATTTTAAATTAGTGGTTGAAGGTATAACACATGAAGTCCGGCACCAAATTTATTAGAACATTTATTGGTAGGCTGATAGATGCAAAAGAGACATTAATTCATGTTCACTTCATTTCCAAAACAAGTAATAAGATTTACCCTCTCCGTTTTAATATATCTGGATATAAATATCTATCAATTTGATTAAAATGATACATTTAAAAATCAATATATCTTGATAAAATTGTATCAAGATACATTGATAGTATATTTCAGTTTGACAAAAGTGATACATATGAAAATTCATTAGTTTCAAATATACTACTTTGGACAAACAGATAAATATATTGAAATGAAGAGAGTATTTTCTTAGCCATATACGATAATATAATTTACGTAATCATAGGGCCTCGAACTTTTTGTGTTTCCGGATGGTGCCGCATGAAAATTAGGATAAAAGTAAATACTACTAACATGTTTGAAACCACATTTTGGAGGGGTTAAAATTGATTTTGCCCTCCAAAATTAATTTTACCAATTTTTAATATTATTTGATTTTTGAATCAATTCTAATTAAATCAATTACAATAAAATTAATTCTACCATAACCAAATACGCTATACAGAAGTTACCAAACTGTTTGTTGCCTTTATCCTAACTCCTTGTCAAACAGTATGCAACGAGTAATCATGTCTTCAGTATCGAGCAAGCAAATCATATGTTAAAATTACCTTACTTCTAGCTGAATATGTCCCTCTAGCGAACATCCCAGATGGTGTTGTCTCTTCAGGCATCTCATGCGTGTAAGGCTCTGTTTGGGGGCTGAAGGTTCCAATCATCTCTTTACTGCTGTCAACTGCAGCAAGGCTCAACAATGACATAAGTTAACGTACAAGTTATCTTACGAGTATTGTTATTTATACATATAAAATAGACATTAACAGTGTGCATAATGAAAAGATGTAAAATATGTAGTCAAGGCTTTATGTTTCTCCTTACGATGTTTATTTTTTGTGTTTATTTTTAATATACAAATAATATTACTCTTATCTATTTAGCGTAATTTGATTGTGTGTGAGAGAAAGTAATAGAACTTACCCTTAATTCCAGTTTTCCAAACAGTGTTAGTGTATTTGAGACCAGAAACGATGTTGTTGTGGACCTGGAAAGTGAACATGAGCCTGTAAAGGCTACCTTCTTTCAAAGTAAACCACAAACCCGCGGGCTTTCCTCCCTCTGGTATTGGCAGAACAATATCAGGTCTACCAGCAGACTTGATTGCAAGGCTCAGGATCTTCACTTCTGGCTCCAGAGTTTCTAAATTATTCAGTAAACACATGATAATTTAGGTCAGCGTCTGAGAAAAAGTTCCAAAGCAAAAGGATCTTCATGAGGACAAGTTATATAGGGACCATGTCTGTGTGATATAGTGATCAAAGTGCAAGTAGGCATTCACGAAATGAAATATTTTTACGAATACTCCTAGTTTGAATTTTATATTTTATTATCAAAACAGCATAGTTAAAAGGGAAAGCCAACAATATTTGTGTATTGATACATTTGAAATTACCAAAAAATTATTAAGAACCTGTGTGTTAACATTATGAATGATAACAGTTGAAAAATGACATTCTGGCCTCAGAAAGATTATACAGATTCTTTCATTGCTTCTTATATTTTTCTTTATTCATGACCAGTATAATTAATTCAAGTTAGGCAAAATGATATTTGTTCTGTTTTAGCTCATGTTTAACGACTGTGATTCAAAATATTTATAACTCCCTGCATAAAATGCATTGGAACTGATTTTAAAGGCCTCTATGCAGAAGAATGTCATACTAATACTATGGATAAAAATATCACAAAATTACGGAGATAGCGAGGCACCAATCTGACTTTAAAGAGAAGAAATTGAACAAGTAAATTACCTCCAACGGAATTAATGTCAACACTTCCAAGAAGCTGCTCCTTCCACCTCCTCAAGCTCTCATCATCCTAAGGCATCAAGCGGAAACCAAAACACACACATACACATAAATGAGACGTAGGATGCAAAAAGAAAACATAGATCTTTGTGAACAACAAAGACAATAAGACAAATTAAGGAACCTTATCCTTTTCAAGCTGCTCCTTTAATGTGCACTGAGGACCCAATTCAATCTTCCTCTCCTCATCATCATCTTCATCCTCGGTGGCAGCAATGGAACTCTCACTCTTGTACCTGCTGAGTGTCCCTCCTGAAGCTTCTTCATCCCCACTTTCATAAACCCGAGAGGTGTTATTCTCTGCACCACCCTCATTGCCTTTGTCATCAAAACCCATGCTTTTGGAATTGGAAGCCAATCCAATGGTCAAAGACAGTAACAGCCCATCAACACATAGAAAGAAGAAGAAGAAGACAAGGCTTTGAAGTTTGAACACAAAAGCTAAAGAACACAAAAAAGGAGCAACAAACCCCACTTGGTAGAATCTTCTCCCACAACGAGAATGAAGAAAAAAAGAGGGTGAAGTGGGTCAAAGAATCCCAGAAAGGTAAAAAGTAAATGGAATAGAAAAATGAGATAGCTCTTGCTGCAAGAAAAGACGCCAAGAAGGCAAAGAGAGAGAGAGAGAGAGAGAGAGAGAGAGAGAGAGAGAGAGAAAGAGAGAGATGTTTTTTTGGGAAATGAACTGAGAAGGAAACGGTCATGTGGTGATCCGAAAAGGGGAAATTTTCGACCAGAAAATATGGTATATGGTATGAGAGAACGTGAACGTCACTCTCTTGTATATGGCTCCTGCTTCCACGAAGACCAAGATTCAAGGAAGGTTTTCCCTTCATCTTTAGCGTGTAGCAATATAAGAAAAATTTAAAGAAATACTCCCTCCGTTTTGTTAAGAATCTATTTGCCAAAATGATGTGATATATTTATGAGAAATGTTTGGGGATTTATTTTTTATGAGATACCATGTCGACTCACACAAGTTGGTACGGTGTCCCACAATAAATGAGTTCCTTTATTTTTTTCTTTATATTTATTTACTTTTAGATGGATGAATAGAGTATATTATTTTATTCTGTTATAACAATTCTTTTATTACGTAACATGGCTCCAAATATAATAGAAAGAACAACGGCATTTGGGAAAAAGAAATATTCTTCTGTGGGAATTTGGAAAGAAGACAATGGAGCAAGTTAGGAGGAAACAAAATGAAAAATTCATAAACAAGCACACGAGACGAGATGAGACGGCCAAGCCTAAAGTTTGAGGCTTGGGTTGACTGGGGGAATAGACATGGATTTTGATTAGTTGTTTGTCGTGTAACTTGGCTATATATTGATTATTTACCTAGTTGGTAGCAGACTGTAAGACTAAATATTATAAAATTCTAGAGTACAGAAGAATAGTAATATACATACTTATGAATTTTTTTAATGGCAACTTTTATAAAGAGAAAGTTTATCATGTATCCTTTAAATAAAGTGCATTGTTAGGGTGCTTTCTTAAATGCACTATACTTTATCATGCACCTGCGATGTACCTAGACCAGTGATTTAATTTGAGGTATTGGATTGAGTTAAGTAAATCAGATGGCCATGAATGTGGTAGGAACCTATACACCACAGTACCCATACTACCACCGTCGCCTCTCTCCCATCTTCTCATCTCTAGCCTCAACCTCCGTGGACCAGAAAAGGGTTGCACTTTGCACCGTGCCAACACTGCCATATCGTCTCGTGTCCCTCTTTCCCATCTCTCTCGTCGGTGTCGACCACTGAGACGATGGCAACTCTAGCCTTTGATTTGGAGCCATCACTGGCACATGAGGGAACATCAAGGTGAGAAACTCATCAGGGAGATCGGAGATGTAGTCAGGCATAACAGCCTCGTGAGGGTTCCCGTCGTCGCCCTCGACTATGGAGAGCATCGCAAATCTGGCCTTGGAGTTGTTGGAGCGATTGCCTCAGGGGGTGCCCTTACTGCAATTGGCGACGGTGGTCATGGAAGATGCGTGACCCATCCACCCTTTGGAACAACAACAACGTCTTTTTTAGTTTTTGTGTTTTGTGGGTGTGGAAAAATTGGAAAATGGCTTCACTTTTAAATTTGAATTTTTCTGTTCTTACAGTGTTAAGGTTTTGTTGTTGAGGTTGATTATTATGTCTGATTTGAATTTGTGTTATTGCCTGTGACTATTGGTGTGATGTTGAAAAGTGCTCAATTTGTGTTTGTGAAAATTACTTGCAATCATGGATTAAGAGGGTGGGATATGAGGAAGATAGAGAAGGGAGTGGTTGCTAGCAAACAGGGTGGAAGTAGCAGCTGGCGATGGTGTAGAGGCCTTATTCTCTCTCTATCTCTTATGCTTCTAGTTAATGATTGTTGGGCAATGGGCATGATGCTAGGGTGGCGGCAATGCAGGCAGTGGTGGATCGCCGACGATGGTGTGGTGGTGGTGGTGGCCGTTGTGAAGGGCGACAGATGGCAAAATGAGAGTTCTCTATAAAGTAAAATTAGATAGAGTTAAGTCTTTAAACCAACGATTTTATTTTCTATGAATTAATTGGCTCTTGAAGTTAACTCTCTAATAGCTGGTTACATTCGATTATAAGTGCATGATAATAAATAGTGCATCAAGCACCTTGCTTTCCATGGTGCATGGCAGCACGTGCCCGTTGTTAGAACATAAAATATAAATTCTTGAATTAAGAGGATGTCCATGATTTATGTGGAAATGTTCATATTATGTAGGAAACAACAGTCCTAGCTCCTCCTTACTCCTCAGCCACTAATTATGGATTAGACACTAGTGAGAAGGAAAAGAAGTTTCTGACGTTTCCAGCTGACGGCATTATCTGCTGCTCTGATCTGTAAGATTAATAGGGCTTGCTGTGCCCTCTGTTGGATTCATTGTCCCTTCCAAACTCGTTAACTACTGAGTGTCCAATCAATCAAATTGTATAATCTAAATTAGAATTTCACATTACCAATTCAACTTTTGAAAACTTGACAAGATGTCCCAAAAATAAAAAGGAAGAGGATGGGGGGAAAGAAGGTATAAGTTTTGTTTTGCTTATCTACAGAACCAATAATTCAGCCAGAGGAATCTCGAAACCAGGACATATCAACGATGAAGAACAAGATTCAACAGATGTGAATATATAATGATAAATGTTTTTTAAACTTACACCATATATAAATATGGTTTAGAAATTATATATTAATGTAAATGTAAATAGATATTTAAAAATACATGTATGAAAGTGCAATAAATATATATTACTTTCTTTGTTTCAATATATATGTCAAATATTTAATATTTCATAATTTCAGAATATCCGTTTATTTTTAATATTAAAATAGTATTAATTATTTTTTAATAATATTTTTAATTTAATTGTGATGATTAAATAATTATTAATTATATGCATTTACTTACTTTTATTTTAGATAGTGATAATTTTATTTACTTATATAATTTTATATTATTACCAAAACTAATTTATTATTTTTCTTAATTTATGTTTTTTTTTTTAATTTTTTGACAATTATTATGAAATGGACGAAGCATATGTTTATACTAGTGTTAGATTTGATATCAAAATATGATGTGTAAATACTATCTCATATATAATATAGATAGTTAAAACTAAAAAGATAATCGAAACTACAAGACAATAGTCCGAATTTTCATTTTTATGTAACAAGAATTATCATATATACCATACCAAGTATAAAAACTCTGGGCGTGAATAACAACACTGAGAATACTCACTTGAAGCAAAGCATGAATTGAAAGTGTGAATGCATTAAATTTTATAATTTGAAGACAATTTTGCCAAACATTGTTAATGCTTCATTACATGATCGTTATTCAGTACATAAAGCCTGTTGAATCATCCTAGCATTCAATAATTTATAAACGCAACAATATGGACATTGTTTATATATTTATTATCACATATAATAAACAGTCAAACATATTTTCTTTTTAAAAAAACTATGGTACAAAAGAAAGAATCTACTCAAAAAGTGTCTTGTACTCTTATTTTCTAATCTGATAATAGGAACAAAAAGTCTTCTTCTGCTTTTGCATAAAAGGATTTCTCAACTTCATAATAAGCCAGCCAGTTTCCACTCATAATTGTTTTTTAGTCTTTCCATAGTCCACCTATTTGTATCACGGATTACAACTCATTTGTTTTTCACTATCCTCCAGCCATATTGAGGAACCGTGACGCTGCTGCTACCTCTTGGCCTAGCTCTAGCATACTAGTACAAGAACATCTCATGCATGTTTGCAAAAACCAAAATAGAGCACTCTTGTAATAAAAAAGACAAATATTATTTGTATATAGTAAAATGTTAGATATCATAAGAATATTTTAGAGTGACACATACAAAATTTTAATTTTGAGAAATGTTTGATGTACTCATTTCTCATGAAATACTGTGCCAATTCACATCTACTATTAGATGGGGTGTGGATTCCACTTAAATGGGATCTATACCTCATCTAATGATAGATGAGATATAAATTAACGCGGTATCCCATATAAAATGAGTATTCCTATCATTACTTTTTAATTTTTCTTTTTCAACACTCACTACCACCTAGGACTTTGCATTCATTTCTCTCTAAAATATTTATGATGTATCTAGTTTTTAATATACAAATACTATATCTCAATAAATTTAAGCCGTTGACTTTAATTACAAATGCAGCAGCTAAAAAACTGTTAAAGCTCACACCAATATGGTGTCCCCAAAACGTAAAAATTTCAACTTCCAAGCCAGCTCAATGGGTTTGGTATATGGTTCCCCAGTCAAGTCCAATGGTTGATAGAGACAACCCATAAATTACAGAAGGCAGAGGGTGGTCCTAAATGTTAAATTTGTGAAACACAGCTCATACGATTGTGAAATAAGCAAATAATTTAATGACAGACCATTTTATACAGGGCACTGACACTGTGATTGCATAAATGCCCCATAAAATTACAGATAACTAAAGATGCACCAGGCATCTTGGTTTTATTAGATTGACTGAACTAGCAGGACTATTTTTAAGGTTTTTGTATGCCACAACAGTATCCAGTCCCACGACAAATCTGTTTTCTTGTTTGACTTTAGGCTTCCATGCCATTTTCGTGCAGAATTTAAGAAAACAGCAGCAGGGAACTAAACCCTAAACTCCAATATAAAAAAAATTATCTTAGTTGAACTAAATTATTTTCTTATCTCTCTCTTCATTCCTTACTCTTTTTTCTCTTTTATATATTCTCCTTTCTCTTAATTCATTAAAGGTAAAATTAAAAAAATAATTAATACTTAAAAATGGACAAATAATATTAGACAATTTTTTTTTTTTTTACTAAATAGTCACCTAAAAGTGAATAGAGGCAATAATTCTCGTAGTCACATTTGCAGGAAATCAATTTTTATATGAGATTATAGTGAAAAAATTTAAAAGATATGATATTTTCGATAAAATTATAAAAATATAGTCTTTTTCTTTTTCTCTTCATTTCTTTTCTCTCCTCTCCCCTCTCTCACGCTCTATTTCTCTCTTTCTCACACACATACACAAAATAGCACATACAAAAAAAAAAAAAAAGGAATCCACTCAGTGGATTCTTTTTTTATTTATTTATTTGTGGAATTCAATATATAATGTATTGCATCCCTGATCAGATTTTTTTTTTTTTTGAATCTGCTACAAAATCTAGTGAATTTCTGATTTATTATTATTATTTTTAATCTGTTGAGAATTGTAGCTCATTCTACAAAAATCTCATATTCTCCTAAAATCTCAGAAGTAAAAAAATCAACCTTGATTTGCATGAGAGAAGTGGTAAATTGTCAAACGACTGAACCTGTAACAACCAAGCTAGCTACTCACTCAATCACTCCCCTATTTTCCTATAACATTCTCTTTAGCGAAGCATGCTGACAGCGGGCAATATGTTGTCCAAAAATAACACATAACATAATTCAAAAACGAGTTCCGTATGCCCTTATTATGAACGAGTAATGTTACTATGATCACGAATTTATAGTGAATCTTATATCTAATAATATATCAATCACTCAAAACATAATTTAAGGTTATTAATATGTAAACATTATATAATCACTAATTGAGACAGTGCCACATGCAGAGTTTACCGTGAATTTGAGTTTATATTAATAAGGTTCATTCCGGATACTCTCGTCAATTTTTCCCATACTATTTCCAATGGCGCCCTATCGTGGTAGGTACCATGATAAGAAAAGACATAGGTGAGTGGTACTTGTGTAAATTCCACATTGCTTTTTTGCGTATTCACAGTACCTTTTCATGTGCTATTTATTTCTTTTTATTACTTTGAACTTGTCGACTGTGTTTTGTTTTGTTTTTTGTTTTTAAACTTAAAAGCCCTTTTCAGTCTAAGATAATCTACATTCTAAACCAAATATCAAATATGCACTGATTAAGATGTTAGGTACGATGGTTCTGCTTGCTTCGATTTAAGATTAGACTTAGAGCCATGCGCTTTTGTCAACTGCTGTGATCTTTGGTTGCTTTTTCTACTGTGGAGCCGGCGGCAATGCGCTGTTCTTTTGTTCAAATTTCGTAGCTTTAACCACTTTTGTTTAAAATGGCTGTAAACTCGCTCCTGTCATTTTCACTATCAATCTATGATACATTTATTCTGTTCTTGTAATTTAACTTGTTTATTTGGAAGCTTCCCGCTAATTATGCCATTGCTATTTGTCGTCTACTACTTTTGCTAGAATGCTAGTTCCCGTTGCTGCTATTTTTGGTTATTGTCTTACTGTTATTATTATTCATTCACATGCATTGACCAGCGAATGCTTGGTATTGTTTATCAATTTTTTTTAAAAAAATTTGTAGTTTTCTCCCATTAAGACTGATTTTTTTTCCTTGGTCAAGATTACGACGTATTGTTAGTATTTTTTTCTTTTCTTTTCTTTTCTTTTTTTTTTTTTTGTCATAACTCACACATGCTACAGGGAGGGGGAGGAGAGCATGGGGTCTCTGACTCTAAGATCAAACTGATTCACTCCCATATGTGCTTTCTTTTGGAGGCAACAGATTGCCACCGTGTCACACATCTTGAACACGAATTGTTAATATTTCATATTTTTTTCAGCATGAACGAGATATTAGGGTTTTGGGAGCTTTATCGAGATCAAGCAACCTTTTTCTAACGGAGGGTGAATTGAAAAAATCCTAACTTTTAGTATTTCATATTAACATTTTTATTTTATTTTTTTATCAGAGGAGGAGAATTTGTTTTTGGGGCAACGGGGCTCTGCCCTTGCAAGTCGAACTAGCACCCCTAGGAGATGCACCTATTTTAAGGGTGATTTGATTTACCACCTGAACTGGCCCTCGGGTGCATATTAACATAATTGATGTTAATATAATGAACATAATTGGACCATTTGGCCTCCTAGGCCCAAGTGATCGTGTGGAGCACAACCCAAAAAAAACAAAAGTAAAAAAATAACACCAACTCTGACCTCCCCCACCCCCCCCCCCCCCCAAAACACAAAAAAAGAGCTAGGGAAAACGAAATCCATATTTCACTTATGCATGTTATGTTGTCACACCGTCTTCAAGCAATCAAAATCCATATTCTTTCAGTTTCTAGGCGTACTACATCTGAGGATCGAGATTTTGCTTTACATTATAGTTAATATGACAATACAGATTCAAACGGTCTTAACACCTCTTAGTGTATTAATCAGGAATTATAATATAAGGTTAACTTTTTTCCCATCATTTTACACAAATCTCCTGTTCTCATGCATGTCAACGAGTCTTTTGTTATGGTCGTGCACATGGAATTCTACTAATAAGTGGTTTTCCTTTTTCCTTTTTCCTTTTTTTTTACAGGACATGGAGCTTAGTTATCTCGCTCTGCTTGTTGCTAGATCATATAGGAGCCTATTGCCGTGACTTCTTTCTTTTATCTCGTTTGTGTACTGACACGGTTATGGTTGTATGCGGTTGTATTAGGTTCCACACTCAGAATGACGATACGTTGGGCTAGGTAGGGAGTGTATTGTATTTATGATATGTTCCAAGTGCACTTTGTTGTCAATTCCTAGTGTCTAAGCTCAAATGGCTGAAGGAAAGTGATCAAGAATGACTAATACTCTTGTAAATCGAGAAGCTTCTAATTTGTACACCTGATACATTAGAATTCACCTTGCTGTTTAACTAACCAGAGTTGGAAAAATCTTATGGCTCTGGAGAGATGATCCAGCTGGACCTGGACTTGCTATCTATCTCTTCTTAGAGAAGTAAATGGCCACTGCTGCAATATTGTTAAAGCTTATTTGTTACTAATGTTAGAAAAATAACAAGTTGACCATGGCATTTTACGAAGCTAATCTCATGAAGAATAACGAGGCAGCTAGGGTTAACACAGCAAGCACAATGCACAAAATTCTTTTTGCCTTATTTCCAGATTTTGCCACCATAAATGAACCCATCTTCTCTGCGAACTCTGTCAGGCTTTCTGTCATTTTCTGCATCAGAAGTGACACCGGGAAAGAGTTAAAAACAAGCACATGCTAAAAGGCTTTGTGCTATTTGAGCAAAGATTAAAAACTTGATGTATACCAGTCTAAAGGGTTCCAAGTGGAGTAGTGGCTCCATAAACATCTCAATATTCCTGAATTAGACAAATGATGTTATCAGTTATAGGAGAAAGTTTCATTTTTTGCATTTTCTGTTTTCGATATTAATTACAGAATTATCATCTTATTTTCATTATGTTTCCAGTTATTGCAAAAGATTGAAGCCAAATAAGCCCTTAAAAGTCAATAGCTAAATATAGTTTATCTTCCCACTTGTAACTTCCTCTGATTTTATGAATCAAGATTAAACATACTTTATTACCGCTTTTCCTTGGTAAGTTTGGCATATGTAGAAGCTGAAACCCTTCCCTAGGGGTACATGAATCTTGTCCCATTCTGCATGCAAGAAATTATTAGTTTCGTACACAAGTAACTCATGGTCATATAGGAAGGCCTAAGTTTCCTTTGTTTTATGGAGAGCAGAGATCAGGGGTTTCTACCGAATTTCCACTGGACACCAACGTTCATGCCATCATGCAGAGTCGGTTTCACCACAAATTGAATGTTGTTTCCAAGTATTTTTATTAGATAAGCGAAGAATTCCAACACTTGCTGCAATGTAAGAGGATGCACCGTAAGACAATATGAGTATGATGTCTTACATCTAGAATTGAGACCATCTCTCCCTTGATTTAGGCCTTGTTTCAATGATAAACTATAAACGCTTATAAGTGATTCTGGATAAGCTTTTGTGCACATTTGAAATAGTGAAGCAATGGTTTATATTCAATGTTTAATATCTATGCAGTTTGAGCCTTAATTTTGATTAGTGTTGATTTATAACACATGAAAATGAGTGGAAAACAACTTACGAATTCCTATAAATTGTTTTGACATGCTTATGCGAGCACTTCAATTTTTTTTTTTTTACCTTCATAATTTTAACTCAAAGGGAAATTAAGCCCATCTAAACTGTGAGGAAAAGGTACCGTTTTTCCTTGGAAGGCTTGGAAGAATGAGAGGAAATTGCACACACAGCGGCATTCATCTGCAAGGATCTCAGATAAATCGTGTGTGTCTTTGTTCTTGAAGGCAGAGTACAATTTCATAACTGCATCCAGGGCTTGATTACCTTCTCCCCCTGGTTCTGAATTCTTGGCATCAAAAGCAATCAGGGATAAGCCTTTCTGCCTCTCAGAATATAAGTTTCTATGTATTAAGGACTGGTATGAAAATGGAGAAAGAGAATTTCCATGCACATGAACATTTCTTGGTAACTTTGTAGGAAGAGAAATATGACATGAATTATAGGTAAGAGGAAAAAACAGTGGGGAAAAGGAGGTTATTGTATTGCATTTTATGGGGCCAATGAAAGAAAAGGGGGCCATTCAAGATGGGAAAATATGTCAAGTTTTCAACACGGAAACATACAGTTCAATTCAGCATCTCCGAACCAAAAGAAAGTTGATTAAAATTATTTATATAGAAGATGGAGAACGTGCATGCTTTAAGCTAAAGGCAAAGTTAAAGAACATTTGATGACATAAAAAAGGAAAAAGCAGTTGATCCATGATTCAACCTTCGAAGCTTGGTATCTCCACACGAAGCGCTGTACATTTGCATCATATGCAAGCTCTCTCTCCTAATAACGACACTTTAACTTTGGCTTAAAAAAATAAATAGAGAAAGAATTTCAACTATTTGATTGATATTTAAATATATATATTTTTTAACTTTTAAATAAGATTTTCTTTTTGTAGGGATCTTAACCTTTTTGTCGTATTGATCTTATCTATTGATCTAATATAGCTTTAATTAAGTATGCAAACAAATTTTAATGGTTAAACAAGTTAATTAAGTATACCGTTAGTCTAACATTTTGAATTTAAGGATCTTAAACAAGTTGATCATGTTTTATTCGTCTCAAATTTGCGCTTGCTTGAAAATACGTGTTAAATAATCTAGATCAATTATTGAGCCAGTGTGAGAGAAAGATGTTATCTAGGAGATTTTGGAGAGGTATGGCTTACGTTTTCCTGAAGTAAATTACAAGAGAGAAGGAATGGAATTGTAGTTTTCATGTCTAACACCTAGCCTACCGCATCAGATAAGAAACCAGATGTTGATTAGGTTGCCCAATAAGGGGACTGGTGACTTCACTGTTTAACAAATGACAAATGGATCAATCAATATCTTGACATAAGGTCATAAGGATAGTTTGAAAATGTGCTTTCTTCGTTAAAGTAAGTGTTGTGAGTTTGTTCTTATTGGTTCTCCAAAAGAAATCTTCATATCCGAAATGGCCTTTTTCCTTGGCAAGATTGGATTGTCTGATCTGCGTATAGTAGTTTGTACTAAAAATACTAGAGGAAGAACTACCCTGGTTGCAGGTTAAAGTTAGTGGAGTTCCTATTCCAAGCTCTATTTTGTGGAAGGATATCATCTTCAAAAAGAGAATACTTTAGTTGTGTGAGATATTTGCTTAACAGATTCATTACTAAACCAAGAGTTGTCACAAAACCTAACTTTATCACCCTGGTCTACACTTCATCTAAAACTTGTTAAATTTGTTTAGCTGCTTTAGGTATATATATGCTTTAAAGGAGCAGAACTAGCATGGGTAGGATTTGCGGCAAAAATTGGTGCTTGTGGTTAAATGTTATTGTATGACGAATTTCACCCGTAAGTCCACTGAGTTACAATGTATTTCCAAATTAATGTAGGGAGTTTTGCAGCATTCTAAATATGCTAATCAATGATACCAAGGCCTCCTTTTATAATGGTTTTGTTACATACTTCTAATATATATAAGGATGCCCTGGCTAAAATGTCCCGTCCACCAACCCATAGAAATCAATTTGGCAATGGTGTGTGAACAACTCTTCACGGAAATTGAAAGATGACATAGTGTACATTAAATTGAAGACAGTTTTGAAATGTATCAGTTTCCCTGCAATTAAGAGGCTCTTTGCAATCCTAAAGTTCAATTCTAGTTTAAATTTCTTTTTGAGGGGTTGATAGGGTTAAAGCCCACTCGGATTGTTTTGGCCGCTATCAAAGTTGTTCCAAGATACTAATATCCTTTATATTTTCGAGGGATTTGAAGAATGTCAGTTAATCTTCCCTTTTCAATTAAAGCAGTATATGGAAAGATATGATTTGTTATTGTAGCAAAGTTTATAGATTGGCTGGATAAGTTGCAGGGAAAATGAAACAGACATAAGCACAGCACAAAGCTGGAATGGAAAACGTTTCCTAAAGAGAGAGAAAGGAACTACTGGTTTAGTTGAAGCACAAGATTGTAGCTTTCCTAAGACGTATAGAGCATATCCATACACAACTCATTGTCTAACACCCTTGGTGGGCTTAATTAATGAAAGCTTAGTGCTAGACAAACTTTTTCTTACAAAATTCACATAAATCTAATCATCATTATCATTCATTTATCATATTTTTCTTTCTCACTTCTTTTATTCATCAACATAAATGCTTGACATTACCTCTAATTGCGGTTTGAACGCACTTTTGTCCGTGCATGAAACAATATCATTAGTGAAATTATCCACTATTGACGAGAATAACAAATAGTACGATTAATCCACCTTAGATTTTGGGGGAAAAAATTTTGATATTCTCTCCGTTACATTTTTCATCGTAGCTTATATTGATTGAGCATGGTTGAGTGTGACCAAATTTTAGCAGCGTGCCGAAGCAATATCGAGAGAAGTTGTCAGTTGAACAATTCATGGAGTGGCAGCATAATTGTGCACACTACAAAACCAGATAAGCATTATATGTTCAACTGTTGCTGTTGGAGCTTTACCGCACTCGACTTATTATGTTGAGTTGAGGGTTACTACCATCAAGTTATTGTAGAAAATAAATATTATCTCAACTCATGTTTTATGTATATAAGATATAAATTGATATGGCATACAACACAAAATATATTCTAATAACATAATTCATTGTAGAAATAGAAGAATATTAAAATAAATAAATAAATAAAACCGCGTTAATTATACCTTTACATTTAGGTTGTCCATGGTCCCATGGAATTTTGGACCCCGTACTATGTATAAACAATCCCATATGTTTCTATTGATTACTTGATACTTTTTGCTAACCCCAAAGCTAGAGCGATAGCCTGTTTGGTTAGCGCTCCAAACAACTAACACTTTATGAGAACCAAAAAAAAAAAAAAAAATTACTTCTCAAGATACTGTTAATCAAAACTTTCCTTCATTGCCTTTTACCGAAAGCACCTTACGCACTTGTAGCTAAACCAAACAGGGAAGAGAAATATTTTGTTAAGAGTATAGAATACAAGGTTTAGGTTAGATATCATTGAAGTGCTTCCTTCTTTCCTTAGGTTATGTTTGAATTGATGGAATAAGGTGGAATGGAATGGAATAGAATGGAAGAGGAAGAAATTGTAATTAGTTCCATTGTTTAGATATAATATAAATGAATGGAGAGAAACGGAAGATGGTGGGATTCATTTCATCAAATAGCACTTTTCTTTCAATATTTCTTCTCTCCAAATCGGAATGAGAGGGAATATCATATCACTGGAGTACATTTTTTTCAAAATTACTAATTTACCTTTTTAATTTATCATTACTATTTAACTCTATTGCATCCAAACCGTCTTTCTCTCTCTTTCTCTGGCGCTTCTCTATATCAAATTGCTTTCTCTCTAGTGCTTTTCTCCCTGTGCCTTCTTCCATTGTTGGGCTTGAGAGGTAAACTTGTTTTCTATTTTGCTAGCTTCGTTTATATAAAACCATGCATTGTGTTTGAAGTTTCTATTTGTTTTGTTTCTTTTTTCTAGTATTTGCTTAATCAATATATTAAGTGTACGTAATTGTCTTAATGTTTTATATATTATTTTAAGTATTGATATAATTAGCCAAACGCCATCAATTTGAATCTCTTGGATACTAGAATATGAGATTTACGTTTTGACACTTCCTTGATAGGTACATGAGATTATAATATTATATATCAAAGCAATCACTTGACAAAAATTGTACAGCTCTGGTTTGTGACAGCTATTTAGTAAAATGACTCAAATGAAAAATATTCAACTTGAAGTAGAAGGAATTACATGATTTTTATTAGAAACAATTTCAATTTTTATTAGCTGGAACATATATAATTATACACTAAGCTTATACTTGGTTGATGCTCCAAAAATAATATTAAATATTTTAACTTAATTATATTATTATTTTTACACAGAAATATAAAACTTAATCACATAATTATAGTGTTTTTTTAAGATTAAAATAATTTAACTGTAATATAATTCTTCTTAAGATTAAAATAACTTAACTGCAAGACAATTATTATAAGGGTAATATAGAAAAATTAAATTATAATCCCTTTCATTCCATCCCTTTTCATTCTAATTTTCAAATAATGGAATGGTAATTTTGTTCTAATCCATACTTACATATCCAAACAATGGAATAAAATTACTAATCTATTCCACTCTATTTTATTCCACTATATTTCTAATTAATTATCCAAATATAGTTCGGCCTAGGTTCTTGGAACCGATCGGCCAGTTAGCCTACCCGACCAATTGGAGCTAAGGTAAGCATAGGCTAGGACTTTTTGGTATTAAAGTTGAGTTTCATATGTCCCATATTGTTAATCTGGAGAAATTTTATAAGAACTAATTA
This sequence comes from Pterocarpus santalinus, assembly GCA_031439595.1. Taxonomy (NCBI): domain Eukaryota; kingdom Viridiplantae; phylum Streptophyta; class Magnoliopsida; order Fabales; family Fabaceae; genus Pterocarpus; species Pterocarpus santalinus. The sequence continues at coordinate 60,045,278 of CM062530.1, forward strand.
AAGGCTTAGAATCCGAATGAATGAATGGGAGGTAAAGTCACTTAAAACTGTTGATCAGACATTAACGACAATAACCAGTATTTAGAGGGCAAATCGCTATGCACGAGAGAAGTAAAGAGATTTCAGCACCTACGTCTATCTCACATACGCCAACCAGGACAAAAGAATATATATGGTTTCACTTAGTTTTTTCTCCTTCTCCTAACTGACCCACTTTTTGGTCTGTTTTTTCTTGCTTGTGTGCTTTCTCATATGGAATGGCTGCTAGCAACTTAATGAAAACCTACGCACCTACGCTAAATAGAAAGAATATAGGCGTACGTAGGCGGGTTGGAACCTATGAGCCGGATAGTTGAAGATTCAACCAACCTTAATCGGTTGAAGCTTGGGCTCTCTAGAATCATAACATTTATTTACGAATATTTGTCTAACAACTGCAGCATTTAGAAGAATTGTTATACACACCACCCCCGTCCCAACTTTCATAAGGGGACCTAGTATGTTGCTAATTTGGGACACAAAACGAACAAGCAAAGGCGTTGCCCAGCAATAATAAAAGAAAGTTCCAAAAAGAAAGATCCAAGTGAAAACGATGTTTGCCAAGCGGACGTTCTCCAAAATAAAGCATGTCTCCCAAAAGCAACCTCGACAATAAGTCCCGGTCTTGACTTTCAAACTGAATTGTGGTATTGTACTAGGAATTTCTTCTATTAATCACAATTTTTTTTTTTTGACCTCTTAAGAATTGCTGACGAAATTAATGGGGGTGATGATTAAATAAAATTCTCTTCAAATTGATAACTATAGTATCACAGATATTCCTAATGCAATTTCAGGAGTGCTAATTACGTAAAGGAATATCTCTAACATCACGCAAGTAATTATAGCTGCAAATTAAGGCTTATGCACGAACACACTATGCTGTTTCCATCTGGGGAGTTGTTAGTCAACGCTCCCGCGTTTAGGTGCATTTTCGTCACGCTGATTAAAATTTATCGTTAATTATCAACTTAAAATTTTGAAAGTTTAATTAGGAATTAAAGGGGAAAAAACAAAGTAATCATTGTGATAAAACTCGAATGTTCTTTCATAAATCAACTCCCTTCATTTATTATTTTATTGTAATAGCACAAATCACAATCAACTTATACCCGCAAATTTCCTGATTAAAACCTAACCTTTCAAGCGTGGATAGGACCATTTAAATAAGAGATATATTATTTTTATACCTAAAAAGATGGATATCTCTAATACCTTCTTTTTTTTTTTGTTAATCATTTTACTTATTTTATTTTTTTTATAATTTTTTTCTCTCTTCTTTCTCTTAATATCCAAAGGTGTTTACCAACCCAATGATATAGAAAATATTTTTCTTCAAATAAATTCAAACCCCTTCTACCCCCTCTTCTTTCATTTTACCTTAAAATATTGAATCAGCTCAACCAAAAGCAAGCTAACTCGCACAATTCCACTTAATAGACAAATATAAGCTTTTTTAATAACATAAGCAGAAAGTTTTAAGATGAGCAATTAGGACTAAATTAAAGAATTAGAAACTTATTAAAAATGTAAAAGTAATTAATCAAGAAATGAAGAAACTAGAAAAAATAATACTAGCTACTTGCATTATTATTATCACACAATGAATTGTATCTGAGCCTACCAAAAAAAAGTAATGAATTTTATCAGAGTTTAATGAAAAAAAAAAGTTGGAAGGGTGATGAGTTCAGGTGAAAGCCAAAGATTGTAAAGTGTTTAGTGTAAAAAAAATTTTATGCTAAAAAAAAAGTTGTACTTCGTAAATATTAATTATGAAGATTTTTTTAATAACTTAATAATATAAAATTTGATAATTACTAAAAAAAAATTCACCGTCTATCAAACTTCATTCCTATTTATTAGCTTTATAATGTTTTTGACGATGCTAATGATTACATAATCTAGTAATGACTTAATCTTTGATAAAAAGAAATGCTTTTACAAAATCAATGAATAAGCTACAAGAAAGATTGGAGAGAACTCGTATACAAGAAAAAACACAAAGAAAAATGATTAAAAAATAGTAGCTGGTGTTAAGTATGTAAGAGAAGCTCGTGAGATAAGTTGATGCCACAATTTGAGATAAGCTGAAAGACACAGAATGAACTGTCTGATGCTGACAAGCAAAAAGAGTTGACCACCTAACATAAGAAAAGATACAGCGGCTTACGGCTATAGCAGAATAAAGCTACAACAGGAACATTGAATGGTTTCGCGTATTTGGATTAGAGTTTGTAAATAGGGGTTTGTATTAATATGATTCTATAAAATTGATTTTGGTCAAAATTGAGTTGGTAACAATGTGATTTATGTTTGAAAATTTTTATGTTAAAATTGATTATGACAGAGAATATTATTTGGATGATAGTAATAAAAATCACTTTTGAATATAAAATTATTAAAAAGGATATAAATTTTATATTATATTTTTATTATGAATTTATTTTTTATTTTTAAAATATTTGAATAAAATATACTAATATTATTATAAATATAATTATATTTGCAAGTCCTAACAAACTGAAAATGTTGCACGTTCTTCAATTCTATTTTAAAAGAATAAAAAAGCTGGGAGCATTTTATATCAAGAAAACAAAAAAGGATATGAGAATAATCAAAAGCCATGACTAAGAGGGTAGTTACGACTTTTTATATTCATATTTGAGCCTCAACGGGAAACATCAAAGGTAGAAGCAATAAAATCTTGCTTCAACACTAACCCAAGTTGAGGATGCAAAACACGTTGGACATTCTTCAACGAGAAAAAACCCAAACATGGTTATACCAGCGTTCTAGGCATTTGAACCGGGATTTGGTGGGAAGAACGCTGAACCAAACACACTATTAATGTTTAGGATTTTGGATATTGGATAGGGGCGGATACATGTATTGTAGGGTGGAGGCCTATGCCCCAACTAAAATTTTTAATTTTTTTCAAATAACTATATATATGTTTATATTTTTACTCCTATTATTCTTTTTAACTTTGACCCCACATAGATAAAAGGATCAATTAAAAGAGAATTGTATTATTTATATATCTAATTTTAGAGATAATTTTAGAGATCCTTATAGAAACTCATACAAAAAGAAAGTGGGTCCCCGTAATTTTGTTATTGCCATATTATATTTTTTTTAACTCTTTCAGTTTTAAAAATAAAGGATGTCTATGGATGTACTTCAAATAATATAAAATTTATTTTTCATTGAAAAAAGTTAACTCACTTTTCTATTTTTCATTTTATCTATTACTTTATTTATATTCTAACTCTAAATAAGACAAAATAATAAGTTATAGCCCAACTCACTTTTATTTCTCTGATACCGTGTTGTTCTTGCATCTATTATCTAAATTGTTTAGATCCATCACTCGTTTAGATCACAATGTTTAATCAATTAAGGAATACAAAAATGGAATGTCATATGAAAGGAAGATAAAAAAGGAGCAAAAAAGACACAAACCACATGTATACCATGAAGGAGAAAGGTTGATGTAGTACATGGTCAACCTTATGTACCGCAGAAAATGTGAAGCAATGTCAACATCTCTTCTCGGTTTTCACTCAATATTCAAACCTCATTTATCTGTAATAAGAGAAGGCATGTGCAACAAAGTGAAGAAATACAAGCCATACACGAGAGAAAGTCCAGTCTTGCAGAGCTGTTATACTATTTGTTCTAAGTTGTATTCTTAAGTTCTCTGTTCTTAAAAGTTGTGCGCTAAAAAGGATTGTGTGCCAAAGGGTTTTGTAAGCTGTGTGTGTCTAAGAGCTATGTGCTCAAAATAGTTGTGTGCTGAGTTTCTATGTGTTAGAAAATTGTTGTATTTTCAATATAAAAAACTCTTGTACCTTGAATGAAAAGGAGATAGTTTCATAACTTGGAGATGCTGGCAAATAAATACTACTTGGTTTCTACTTTCTAGCTTGGAAAGCCTAATAAAAAAAAACTACTAGTGTTAGAAAAATCTTAGTGGTGGTGGAAACTATGTAAATTCTGGATTTTGAAAATCAAATCAAGATAAATATTGTTTGCAATTTTCTCTCTACTCTTCACTCTTTATCTTTGAAGTTTATATCTTATATTTTGTTGTAAATCTGTTTCTACACTAACTTAGCATCTTATTGATTCAGATTGCTTATTTAATAGACTCTTGAAAGTATTCTAAGAACAACTAAATTGATTTAAATTTATTTGTCTTACTTTGTGATGATAAACATCTTATCAAGTGTTATAAGAGTTTAATTTTTATATACTAATAGTATAAAATTATTTTATATTATCAATTAATAAAATTACAAAAAAATATTAAATCATGATAGATAATTATCTAATATTACTTCACACTTTCTTGTAATTAATTTATTAATTAATAGTATGAAATTATTTTATATTATCAATATATATAAAATTAAACTCTTGCTGTAAAACATCTAGTATTATGAACATTTTAATTTAGTCTTTGTTTTGTTTGTTATATATATATATATATACCTGAAAGCTTTATTCAACCGCTTTTCAAGCCTTTTGTATCATCACTATCTATCGGTCATAATACTTTCATTGGCATACTTTCACTTAACTTGTATCACTCGTGCTGAGAATGAAAACAGATAGAGAAAGGAAAAGAAAAAGAAAACAATTATAATTAATTGGAGAATGGAACCACTGTTGACGTTGAGATGACAACATATATAAAGGTGGAAACCAATAATAATAATTGGAAAATATAAAATCCGTGAGAATATGAACATGTACCACAATAACATTGCCGCTGGATAATGTGGCTCGAATGGCGTCAGCGATTAAATCAACAACAGCAAATAATTTATAGTAAAAAATATATATAATAATTTGCAGCCCATAAATCGACAACAGCAAGAGTGGCAATTCATTTTTAAAACCGCCTCTAATCTGAATTTAACTCTAATTCAGTGTGTATTTAGACACTTGTTCTCTCTGTGGTTGCAAAGAGCCAGGCGCCAACATCTCTGAACGATAGTTGACAAATCGCTGTCTCAAACCAAACTGCAATTGACTGCAGCAGCAATTTCCGGCTTGCGTCGCAAAGTGATGTGCCACAGCCACGTGGAGATGTGACTGGCCAAATGGACATCCTAATATTGCGTGTATACACGCTGGAAGCATCCTTATTATACATTTGTAATAATATCATAACATGTGTGTCGAAAGATCATAAAGTCTTGATAAAGGGAAGTGAAATATTTGATATAATTATTTTTTATGAGATATTATATTAATTTTTATTTTATTTATTATCAGATAAGATATAAATTCTATTTAAATAGAGTATATATTACATTTAATAATAAATCAGATAAAAAGTAATATAATACCCTATAAAAAATAAATATCCTTATCATTAATCAAAAAAAAAAAAAACACAGGATATACGAGCATGATGCAGCAAAGGAATCTTTATCAGGCCCGACCACTTAAGGGCCCCACATGGTGGACAATTATTGGTCCACATCATCAACATTGGAATGATTCAGTCATCTTATTGGAAAAATGAAATCCACCATAGACAAAAAAAAAATGTATTATTTATATATAATTTATTTTATATTTTGGATTAATATATTATTTATTTATTATTTGATAGATATAAGATCTAATCTAAATAGAGGTTATATATTTATCTAATAATAGATAAATAATATATTAATTTAAAATATGAAATGAATTATGTCAAATAATTATTTCTCAAAAAGCATGTTAGCCTAAGAAGAGAGTCACGCCCATAAGGCAGCCAGACATGAAGCCATTCAAAGGTGTTATCCTAGTAAGCACTGACGTGGTTGGACCCTATTGGCTGAGGGTCAAGGTTAACAGCACCAAATCAAATGTCCCTTGGTGGGGACTCTCCACCGCCCCCTCAACTTTTCACCCAAACTTTGTTGCTTTACAGGCCATACCTTCATTACCTCGAAGATTCATTGCGTTGAATATGCCAAGAACTTCTCAATATTTTTGTACGGAAATGTTGTTTGTATATAATAAGATCGACATTTAATTGATACTTTGGTAATCGTAGTTTAAATAAGCATAAATTTTATTTATATAAATATTAAATATGATATTAATTAATAATGAGATATATATTATTGATGTAGTTAATATGTTAATTTGATATTTAAATAATTGAAATATATATTTATTTAAACTGCAAATGTCAATTGAGATATTTAATTTATTATATATAAATAATATAATTTTTTTTATATACCATTAGTTTTACCCTTAATAATTATATTTATGAGTTTATTATTTGAAAGAAATTAATTTCTATGCACTGATAATATAATAACTTTATACTGTTAGTCAATAAAATTTTAAAATGGTAATAAATTATGATGAATAGTTATTCATTATAATTTGACTTTTTTTCTAATTTTACTGATTGATAACATAAAATTACTTTAGAGTATCAATATTTTAAAATTAAATCCTACTTGAAAATGAGTTACATCATTTTTTTTTTTAATTTTTGATACATTGCAAAGTGAATCAAAGCTAACGAAGGGAAACAACACCCATTGCATCTGGGAAGAGGAGAGGACGAGAAATTCGTGCTTTCTCTATGGAAGAAATCTTTTTTTTCCTTCACATGTGATATCCATAATTTATCTCTATTAATTCTATTATCTTTTTCCATTTTCCAAAATCATTTAATGATACAAGATTTACGTGAAGGAATACTTTTTTTCCCCCTCCATAGAGGATCCAAGAATTCCTCAAAGAGGACCCATATGTGGCGAGGGCATCTGCTAATACAACCATTCAATAGTCTTGCTAGACTTCTGTTTGTGTGTGTGTGTGTGTGTATGTATAGCAAGCCAATCAAGACAAGCATTAGCCTCCTGAAGTACATCAACTTGTATTAGTTAAATGTTCAATTCAGTTAGTTCAAAAATTAATGTATCTTTTTAGTTTTTTTTAGATATTTTTTATTGGAGATAATCTTTTTTTAAAATATAATCGGACGCTAAATATAGACACGTAATAAATCAAATGTACAGAAACGGTATTATTAACTAAGTATGTTGTTTCTTTATAGAACTTCATGTAGAACTCAATTCTATCTTTCTCTCAGAAGGAAAAAATTTTCATCAAAAAGTTATAATTTACTAGTGTCTAACTTTAATTATCTAAATTTTATTTATATACATGCATGAGCTCATTAACTAATTAATAGATTAATTAACAACTACTTACAAGTTATAATATTTTATATCTTGATTCAATTAAAAGTTTTATAAGAATCCGCTTATCGGAGTGAAGCTTGAGTCATTTAAAGCAAACGAAGTAGTTTTGCCTGCTCTCGACCAAACGTGGTTGGATTACCCAATTTACATGTTATTTCTAGAAGTAATTTTTCGTTTTTTAAAAATGCAACTTGAATTAGCACATCATTGTAAACGATGTAAATTTAATATTTTCACAGTAATGTACCAAACAACAAAGAAAAATTACATCGATCAAATTTTAAGAAAACGTTATATTATCTAGAGTTTTAACGAGTATATATATATGCATGAAAATCCAAAAAGAATAGAGGAGGAGGAGGAGGAGAGAGAGAGGAAAGAGAGAGAAAAGAAAAAATATGTATTATTTGTAAATAATTTATCTCTAAGCTGATATATCACTTATTTAATAGTAAACAAATAATATGTCAATTCAAAATATAAAATGAGTTATATTAAAATATTATTTTTTAATGGGAGTAGCAGATAAGTATGTGACACGCAATTACAGAAGGAGACACTTTTGCTTACGTTGTGAATTGGAATGAACATCATATTGATACTATAGCTGAGCATTATCATGGAGATCCACGATAATGTTTAATAATTTCCTAGCCAACATGATGGCGTCCTAATAATAAGACGTATAAAAAGAAATACAAACAAAAGAGAAAGGCTAATTCTGCATAGTGACATGTCGTGCAATGCTTATCACTTGTTAAAAGAACAAAAATTACATATTCTAAGAGCGGGATTTTAATTTTTATATGGCAAATGTATCGAATTTATTATAGATAAAAAAATAAAATATTTTTTTAATTAAATTCAAAATTTTTGAATTCAGCTTTGCTCAAATCAAAAATTTCGATTTTATTAAATCTTATATTAATATAAATTTCTTCTAATTTTTATATTTTGATACATATACGACTCAAATATTATATTAAAAAAAACACCCTCTAAGAGCACATTTGCATATAACGGTACTTATTTTGTTGCAAAATTATAAAACTAATTTGACCGTTGTTATATAATTTGTGTGTCCATATTAAATATTCTTACACAATTTAAAAATAATATGTTTAAGAATTTTATTTATATGTATTATTTGTATAAAATTTTTTATATAAATATTTAATTATATATTATCATATTAGTAAAAATATTTAATCTAATTATTTATTATCTTAAAATTTTTATAAATATAAATATTTGATTAGATGATAATAATACATAATAATTAGGGTAAAACTACACTTTAGTCATGAAAAATTTGTATTTTAATACTCTAATCCTTAAAAAATTAATTTTATACACTTGAATCCCCCCAAAAATTTGATATTATAACACTTCAGTTCACCATTATCATTTCTCGTTAGATTAAAGTATTATAATGTCAATTTTTTTAAGAACTTAAATATATATAATTGATCTTTCCAAAACTGAAGTGTTATAATGTCAGATTTTTAAAGAATTTAGGTATATGTAATTGATTTTTTGATGACTAAATTGTTAAAATACAAATCTTTTAAGAATCAAAATATAATTTTACTCTAACAATTAAACTCTATGTTTAATTGGCTTACAACTTATTGATATAAAAAAAAAATAATTTGACGGCACAAATATAATTTAGAACACAATTTTAATATATTTTTAATATGAAAAATTTTCACTTTATCATTTTATTTTGTATTAATAATTATTTAATAAAATTTATCATATCTAATAATTGTATAAAAACTTTAAATTTATCAAATAATATAATGATATATTTTCAAATAATAATGTAAATTTTTTATACTTATAATATATAAAAATTAATTTTTTTCTTAATTTATACGTTGCATATTGTTTTATTTTAGTGAGTGTTGTTTTTCTTGGATACATTTTGGTAAAACTTTAATGAGAAGTGTTCATGGTCATGATTTCGACACAGATGAGTCTGGTACGAGATTAATATTTTTAATATTTTCGGGCAGATGAAGATGATATGGTCTGATGTGGCACATCAGACGGCTGGAAAGTGGGACCCCGTCACGAGTGTACGATGTAGAAAGCAAAGGGCATGTGGGGCCATGTGGATTTTTCATCTTTTGGGAAAGGGAGGTTCCCAGCGCTGTTTAACAATGCAAATGGCCATATTCAGGGAACCAAAAGTTGTCCACGCAATTAACCCCCTTTTTCTTTTGTGTTTTTCCTTTCCTAATTTTTCTTATGTGGGTCCCACTTGTTCATATGTATTTTGGACGATAATGATGCCCATTGATGATGGGGTCCCACGTCAGGCACCGGCCTAGTCCTTTTTGTAGCCTTTCCATTGGCTATTTCTCTGAACTCCCCCAACATCAATTTCAAATTTTGCTTAACGCTTTGCTTAATTAGCAAAAGCAAATCAAACCTCAATTTTGGCGAACAGCTTAGCTTGACCACAACAGGGAAAAAAGCATATTAGCATAACCCATTCACATTTTACGGGCACCAAGCTTCTTTCACATTTCACATTATCATAATAAAGCTGCTCTGTGCCCACTAATTTAATTGCATTCAGTTAGTACTAACATTAGTATAAAAATACTCGAAGCAGTACCAATCCCGTTAACCAATGCCTCAATTTGTAGGTGTATAGTGATAATAATGTTAATTATCTACAGTGCTCAAGTAACTGCGGCCGATCTGTGTTGTTTTTGTTTATGAAATTTATTTTATTAGGACAACAGGTAGATTCCAATTTGCTGAAATTTTTATGTTCATTAATTTTTCATTATTTATGATTGCTCCTTTTCGGGGTGCCTAGCTGGCGAACTTTTGGGGTATGAGGAACGGTGGGTCGACTCTATAGTGAAGAGCGCATACTTTGAGGTTTTACTATGAGGAAAGGGAGTCCCTTGAACATGAATGCATCATAATCAGTCACCTACATGGCCCTCTCCGCAAAAGACAGTGAACCCCACTCCAGTGGAAAGAAGACATGCCGATCATACAAAACTGGGTCTCCCGCATTTTCACTTGTCACCCCGTAAATCTTTATGTTCACATGGGTAAATAACAATTTTGATCATTTAAAAAAGTATATAATTTTTGTAAGTTGGATCAAGAATCCTCAGCAGTTTTTCTTTCAACTGCAGGAGATCTCAATTATTGAAAATATTTTTCCTATGAAAAAAAAAAAAAGAAAATTAGACATACGGTTGAATGAATCTCAAGCATCTAATTATCACTAATTGCATCAGCTGTGGTTCATTTTTGAACTCCAGAGAATCCATTGTTAGTTTGATCTTCTGATATCAAATATATTAAAAAAATTTAGAAGAATAATCCAGTTTAAAATTATATTAGAGAATATTTTAATATATTTATTTTTGAAGAGTTAAAAGAAATTTTAAAATGTCTGTTTGCTCTTATAATTTCTGTACACGTACCAATAATTGTATCAGCAAGGTCTCATCTACATCTGTATATATATATTCTGGTTTTGAATATATATATATATATATAGAAAAGGAAAAACATTTACAACTAGACATATTGATGTCTTTTAATTTGTGTCAGTGACATGAGCCGTCTACATGAAAAAGATTCTTCCAGGTGATCACATCATATATTATACACTCTCTCTCTCTCTCTGAAGCATTTACTTCTAAATTTCAAGACTACACTTGGCCTCTATATAAACCTCTCTCACTTTGATAAGCTCCTCACATCACTCACAAGCACTCTTTTCTTTCTCTCTGCCTTCCTTGCCCTTTCACGCGCTTCTCACAGTCCTTTTTTCTTTCAGCTCTATTTGAATCCCTCTCTCCTTTCCAAATGGCCAGTGTTGAGGTAACTCAAAGACACAGATTCTCTTTGTTGTAGCCTCTCTGGTTTTGTACATTCCTTTACTACTCCATATGTGTAGTTTAGTTCCTACGTGCAGACCGTGGAAACCAAAAACTTTTATGACCGAATATTTACTATTTCTACACATTTTTATTTTGTTTGTTGTGACTCATTACCGATCAACGAATCAGTTTGATTTTTTTCTGACGTGCGAATGTGCGATCTACAAAGTTATATATATATATTGCAACTGGGATGGTAATACAGAATATCGTGCATTAAAATAAGCACGGCACATTCGATACTCCTACTAACCGTCAACATGCACAAATCAACACTTTGTTATATATATATATATATATATATCCTGTCCTGATCTCTTAATTTGATCTTCCTTTTTATTATTCTCCTTCGCGTAGATCATATATATAAACCAATATAAACGCTGTGTGGATGATCGATTCATCATTTCATCGTAAAATCGCTTAATTTATACGAGATTTGAGGTGATCAACGTGTTTCATAGCCTTCTTGATCATTGACTATGAAGCACGAACCATTTTCCATTGGATCCACATCTCAAAAGCATTTATTGGTGTGTGGAAGTGGATTGCCATCAACAGTTCAAAGTGGACCTCGTTTTTTTTTTTCTTTTTGGTTCTGGCTTTATAATCAAGTTGCATCCAAAGTAAAGATCATTAATCAATTAATTACTTAAGCTTTTTCTTTTGGTAATCAGTCTATTATGTCTTCAAAACCAACTATTCCACAACAACCGGTTGAATGTAATTAACACCCACGTTAAGCTTTTACTAAGGTTGAAAAGAGTAAGAACACAAAATAATTGTATTCTATTACCATGCGTTGTTGGCACTTTAGAAGTTCCATCAACTTCTTGATAACGAATAGTTTCACATTTATCTTACAACACATTATGCAAGTTTTGGCTACGCGATGTTTGACTTCTTTATCGATCCCATCAACTCTTGGTTTCTCATTCTCAATAATTTTCCTTTGCTAAATGAAAATGGATCGATCTTGCAGGTAGCACAGCAAGCACCAGCAACAGTGCAAGAAAATGAAACAACCGAGGTAAGCAAGGTCCAGGAAACGACCCCAGAACAACCAGCCACTGAGGCTGCTGCCCCAGAACAACCAGCAGCTGAGGTTCCTGCCCCAGAACAACCTGCCACCGAACAACCAAAGGAGGAAGCCACGGAGGAACCAAAAGAAACAGAAGCAGCAGCAGCAACAACAACAACAACAGAAGCCCCAGCTGCCACAGAAACCGAAGCCCCAGTTAAAGTTGAGACCAAGGAGGTAACAGAGGAGAAGACAGAGGAAGCAAAGCCTGAGGCAGAGAAGCCAGCACCAGAGACAACAGAGGAAAAACCTGAAGAAGTGAGCGAAGAGAAACCAGCAGAGGAGCCTAAAACAGCACCTGCTGAAACTGAGTCAGCACCAGAAACCGCAGTGGACGAGACCAAACCTGCTGAGTCAGCAGCGGAAGCACCAGTAGAAGCTCCTGTTGAGAAGACTGAAGCTTAGACCAATGGGACTCAGTGTGACTGGGAAAAAGAAAATGGTTAAAATGGACTTTTAGCTGTTGGGATCAGGTCTACCTTCTGTTTTTTTGGCATGTCAAGGTTGAAGAGCTTTTCTGTTTTGTTTATTTAGCTTATTTTATTATTAAATATTATATTACTATGATGGTAAGTCTTTGGACATGGAGGATATATATATATCTCTCAACATGTAAGCCCAGCACTTGGCTTCCACATCAGCATGCATGCCAAGTGGTGGGGATATGAGAAATTGCATGGGTTGTGTATTGAAAGTAGCCGGAGTTTGTTTGATGATGGCTCCCGTAGGGTTACATGAGTTTGTCATGGTGTGTTACTGTGTTTCTGTAGGTTTGAATAAATGATATTTATTTTATATTCTTGTTTTTACAGACAAAAGAAAGATCTATAGCTTTAATAAGAAATATTATATGTGTCATTTTTATAAATATCTTTTAAAGAATATTTTTAGATATCCGTTAAATATTAATTGAGAATAAGTCTCAAATTTTTTTTCAATCAATATTTAAATAATACCTCAAATTATTTCTTCAAAGATAAAAATAGTGCAAATGACATTACTTGTATTTTATTTGCTCTCCCCTAAACCTCTGATCATTGCCAAGTAATTATATTCATGTCATTTCAAAAATGAACATGAATCGGCAGACCACCTAGGTAATAAAAAAAAAAAAAAATTTATGTGAGTTTTGTACTTATTATTTTTTTTGGTCGGAAAGAATTTTATACTTCCAACACGCTGAGTTTTCAAAAATCAACTGCAGGAAGTTGAAGGATAATCAGTAACAAATCAAGGCCCCAGAAAAATTCGATGAAAGTTATTACTCGAAAATGGATTTGGATATTTAAACATGGAAAACACTCAACTGAAAAATTGCCCTAACAGACTGACATGGCATTACATGGTCCATTATCCCTTTTACAACCAACCCACCCATGTTTAGTTATATTTCCCTTCTTCCAATAAATAAACATCACGTGAGTGTAAAATTGAGCGTAAGCAGCAAAACTAAATTAACATTACACTCCTAAACTGTGTCACATTTATTTTAGCAGAAATAGATCTACCTTTAATAAGTGTAAAATTGGATGTACCCATCTAGGCAACTTCGAATTTTAAGTAGCGATGCCACTAGAAATTATAACCATTCCATTAATATTTCAGAAAGATGAGAGAAGTTACAGTCGCACCCTTAATATCATCATCGGAAAACAATCTTTGAAAGTAGGTTCTGATATTAAAAGAAAAATTTATGATAAAAGATCATTTCAAGTTGCCAAAGAATTCTCAGCACTGTAAAGAGCTACAAACAGAACCTGGAAAGGAAAAAAAAAAAAAAAAAACCAATTTTCATCGCATATTTTTGGAAGAATTTCTACCGGAAATAGTCATACCAAGTAAATAAAAACTATAGTTAGTAAAAATTTATGACTAAGTCATACCAACCACATCTAAGCCCTCGATATTCCTAACGATTTTTTGATGTCACTGATACAAGTCTCTCCTTTGACCTGAACAAAATCCAAAGCGAAGATAGTAGCAATTTCTTTTCTGGGCTGGGCGCAGTAACCCGAACATAGAGAAAGATAAATTGTTAGAATGTTAGAAACTCTAATTCTTAAAATCCTAATAGATTAAAAGGAGCAAGAGTTACCCTTTGAGCACGATTGTTTCCAAACTTACGTGTCATGGGATGAAGAACCGACAGCTATTTACTAGAATGACCACATCACCAAAAGTATCAAATTTTCTTTCCTTTAATCCTGTTTTATTGACACTCGACCCCAATATAAACATTTGACAGAAGATCAATGACATTCCAACCCTGAATTGACTCGAGAAACAGAACCAGAGAACCTTCTCACATTATCCAAGGACAGATGGAATAATCCTAAAACTGTACAAAGCAGAGCACCGATGCTTCCATGTGCAGTCAAAACCACTTCTACACATATAGCAGATGTATTCACCAGGTACCAAAACTGCAACCAATGTGTTCTTGAGTGATAACCGCAAGGCGATCTTGCATGACAGCCATAGATGAATATGGAGGGAAACATAGCCGGTAAAAGCATGTGTGAGATGAAGGAAGGCGATCCTCAGGTTCCAAGGACTTGTAAATGTGTAGACGGGAAGCCAAACCATGGAAACCTTCAACTGGCAAATATTTCACAGATGTCCAAAAGAACAGAAGAACCTTCTTTTGTTCTGCTGACATTCTACCAACAATCTGCTCGACAAAGTATAATTTCAAACAAAATCGTTAGCTGGGTACCATAATATCCCTGAGCAAATGTTCTAATAATAACTAATTGAAAAATATTTCAGAAAGAATTATTTGAAAAGACCAGTTAAAATGAGATCTTAAGCAAGTTCCCCACCCCCCCCCCCCAAAAAAACAAAAAAATTCCCAAAAAAGAAAGAACGGGAGTACTTTATATGATGATTTATTCCATCTCAACAAAACATGAAATAACTATATTCTAGCATTTCAAACAAGTTCACCATAAAATTAATATATTTGTTGTGATTCTGCAACTCTGGCATGAAAACAGTAAATTCATAATGTTAAGACAACTATATGGTATATGCTATCCGAATAAGAGCTCAAACTGACAATCATAAATACAATTTCATTAGCCTGGTTTCAGAAAAGGTGACCGTGGCCGGACTATAGAACTGTCCTTCTGCAAACAAAGTACCTCAATATGATTTCAAGCTTCAGTAGCAGAAACGTATTAGTATTTGGAGGCATAAATGAACTGAAGGGAGACATCAGTATGATATGTAGCACATCAAAGGTTGAAGCTATCAGGACTAGAGGAAGGGAATAATTTAAACAAACAAATGAAATTGTAACAAGGAAGATAATTTCTTTGTGGAGATGGGAAAACTTTAAAAGAAGCCAAGTCAATGATGCTTTCCATGATTCAATAAGGCAATAAGGCCTTTTTTGCTATTCTGAATAAAACAGAAACAGAGATAGTTCTTTGAAATGGAGAAGTAAAATAACATTTGGAAAGGAATTAAAACAAAATAATCGAAAAAAAAGTGAGGGGGAAGGGGGAAGGGGGGAGGAAGATTAAGGTAAAGACATATTAATTCCATAATACCAGTATCCTACATACCTCCCAAAACCAAGATATCTGACAATCAGTCTCTTTATAACCATTATACTCAGTATGAGCCTTCCAATCTTCAACAGAAATGATATTTTCACTCCCATGCAGCATCCAATCAAGATCTTCATGCTCTAAACTCTGAAAGAAGAACTGCTGTTGCCTAGAGTTGGAGAGAATATCACCAAAGCCCTTCGCAAAATGTGACACCTGCTCACATATTGATGTTACGAAATGATTCTGTATAAGAAGATCAACATACTTCTCCCTGTTCTTGCTATTCACTACAAGGCTTTTCCCACCAGGGCAAAGCTCAACCACTCTCCTGGATCCTAATTCGTCCACCTCTCTAACAAAGGTCAGCCCTAATGCATCTGAATCAATGAAATCAGCATCCATCTCCAATATCTGCTTGCAGCTACTATACATGTAAGGATCTGCATCCCGGATATCTTCCAAAGTAATAGACTTTCCAGCCAATTGCATGAAAAACACACGGTCAAAAACAATACCCACTTGCACCCTATGCATTAAAGCTAATGCAATAACACGACCAGAAAAGCTGAAGTATTTTAGGTGCAGAGGATCTACCTTAGATGCTGCAAACAAGTAGACAACGAATAAACTAAACTTGACTGCACATAAGTGCTTTAATAATATCCACCAAGATACACAGCAAATTGCAAAAATTCTCAACAATGACCAAGCAACCATAGTCTCCACTGAAGACAAATGGGAACTCAAGTTCAGTGGCAATCATACATGTTACACAATGCAGAGTTGATGAATATTGGTGAAAAATCATTGGTTTAGGTTTGCAAAAAATATAAGCACATGTCCGGCAATTCATGGATTTTTGAGAAGCTTCATCAGTAGCTACCACTCTTCACTTCACCTTGCACTTTAGAGGACCCAATCATATATATGAATGCACACACACACACACACACACACACACACACACACATACCCCAAAAATAAAATAAAATAAAAAATTGAACATGTGAACAGTAATAGATAGGGAGCCACAACATCGGAGCCACCAACGAAGTTCCTTGTCCACACACTGTGTTGATCGGTGGACTGGCTCATCACCATTCCAAATCTGACCAGGAATATTTACTTCTCAATTTGAAAGCAATATGGTTAAGTTGATAGGCAAACTGTTATTGAACTGCTGATGAGAACGACACTTTGACATAATAAACCAGTGGAAAAGAGGAAAGAAAAAATAATAGGATCTATGATCACTGATTCCATCCCTTATCAATTCTGGACTGATCCTGTCCCCTTAATACATATTTGAAGATGAATGCTTTCTGCAAGTGTGTGCATTAAGCTCTTTTCAATATTACTACCCCGCTTTAAAAAAAAAGGCTCGGACTAAAGCATGTAGGTGTTACCACCAACTCAACTGCCCTGAAGTTGCATTTGAGTACTACCGTACTAGCACTCCACTTCCATAATATTTTACTGGTTTTAAAGTCTCTATGATTTATGAAGTAACCTTTCTTTGTTTTAGCTTTCAACTGCTGTTTTTATCTTTTACCTTTTGCAATGTATTTTATAGGGGTGAAACTTGCTGCATAATTCTTTGCACAAGGGTTTTTAGCCTTATGAACTAGTTCAGCATGTGTTATTATCCCAAGACGGATCATTTTGTAGACATTACATAACTGTTTTCGTATCTAATCTGTATTTCTTTTGAAAGAGATACAAGAACAATGTAAACCCTATCCAAACATTCGTGTATGCAAGGAAAACAGCAGAGAAAAAAAGAAATATGCATATAGAATTCCACATGAAACTTACCAGGATTCGGGTAAAATCTCCTGCAGTCGTTTGGGCATGGAACAAAAAGAGCATTTTCCGGATTAAATATTGCTTGACACACCAAGAAAAACCACTCCCGCAGTACACCTGGTCCTGTAGCTTCCTCATTTTTGAATTCCATAAATAGACCAGCATGAAGAGATGCAGGCTTTGCTTGTGCTATGTACTCATAAGATTCAGCCAATAACTGAGACCTGTCAATAAGCATCTCATGTAACTCGTCATAGTCTTCTTTGACATCAGGGAACAGCATCATTGCCAGATGCCTCCTCGACTCAAAATTAGTCACACATTTGTGCTCAAGAATCCACTGATGATCATCAGCTCTCCTTGCATATCGAATGATGAGTAGGGCCAGCGTACTTCGTCGATTCATCAAAACCTTCCAAAATTTTTCCTCAGCACCATCATAGAGCTTAGAGATTTGATACAACTCCTTCAAGATGGAAAGATACTGAGACCATGCTGAGTAGATGATACCCCCTTCCCCTTGTAGCTTGTCAGTCAAGAATTCCTCCATGCGGCAAAGGCACTCATCCATTTTGCTCAGCAGCTGAACAAATATAAGATGAAGGTAATCCACCTCTTCTGCAAGCAAGATGCGCTCGTGGCACTTTACATCCATCCCCAAACCCCTCATAGCTTGCGACTCCCTAATTCCTTTCCTCAAAGGGGTCAAGAAAGCCGTGAAATCCCGAACATCGCTAAGCACTGGCCCCAAACTGGTGGGGCGCTCGATACTCAAATCCAAATCCCTCACCAACCTATTCGCAATCTCACGAACAAAGGGGCAAATATCTTGCAGCAAAATGCACCCTCCTCCTTTACCATAACCACCACCATAACCATAGCAAACAGCAGCAGTCTCCAACATAAACCCGAAAGTATGCCGGCAATGCAAATACAGTTGATCATCACACCCTACCCTCATAAGCAACTTACACAACTCCAACACCACACTCGCACACTGACCATGATAAGCCTTAGACAAACTATTGCGACAAGAATTCAGAAAATGCTTAACACAGGAATCAGCACACTCCTTCTTAACAGGATCGAGCGAAACATAGAGCATTACCAGCATGGAAGGAGCATTGGATGCCAAGAATATCTGGAAATACGCCGCAGCAGTATTTTCATCAACCTTTGGAGTCATGTTCAAGTATCTGGTGATGAGGTTATTGATCACATTCGAAGCATCGTGAACGGTTTCACCTCTGCAGAGCCTGCAAACAAGAGAAACCATGTTATCAAGAACCTGCCATGCCTGCGGGTGCTCGGTGCTGCGCATGCGACCAACGAGCTGAAGGTTCGCGTCGTTCTGGATTCCACACTCTTGCAGAGTGTGCTCCCACTGAAGCTGCTTCCCTCTGTAAATCAAACCCTGCTCGAACACAGGGATTCCGGTCATGGCTCCGATTCGCTCGTGGATCGATTTCACGGTGTCTTGCGGCGAAGCCTGCATCACCACGGTGTTACCTCGAGACATCATTCGGACGAAGAACTGTAACCGCGAGGCACACCGAGTCGACTCGGTCCTCGGAGGAGCGCGCGAAGACGACGATCGCAACGAGTCGGAAACCCTAGCCTCGGCGGTGGAGCGGAACGCGGAATTTAAGGCGGCGTTTGGTTCGTCTCTCTTAATCCTGGCGAGGAATCCGGCGGCGTAGACGACGTCCTCGCCGGCGGCGAAATCAGCGACGGCGTCGCCGCCGTAATCGTCGTCATCAAAAGCGGGGCCGTAGTCGTCGAGCTTCCGTTTGGAGGTGTGGTTGGCGCGCTGCTGGAGAACGCAATCGGCGGTGGGAGTTTCGACGATAGACATTTGGAGAAGAAGTCCCGCCGCCGAAAACCGTTGCCGGAAAAAGCGGTCAGCGTTTGAGCAACGCGGAAAAAGGCATGCAATCAAAACTGCGCTCAAAAGAAGCAAAAAGTCGTTGGCTTTTCCGGCGAGCTTAAGAGCTTAGTCCACACGGCGTTTTCGTAAGAGGAAGCGATCACAGTTTCTTCGCTCTTATGGTTGTGTTGGGTTTACCGTCATGGCCGTCCTCTTTCGCAGATTTTTCGTATATATATAAGTAATAAAATAATAATAATAATAGAATTTAATTTAAATATTAAAAAATACCGACTCATACAAATAACTACCTCTTATAATGAGAGATTTACCATAATTTCTTACTTTCTCCATTTTTATTGATTGATAGTAAAAAACTATTTTATACTATCAATATATATCAATTAAACTCATAATAATAATAATAATAATAATAATAATTACATAATGTGAATAATTGTGAGAATGTTTAAATTGATGATAAGTAATGGAACGAAGTAGAATACAATTTAAAAGAGGGAAATGGAATAGAATAAAATATGATAATTATTTCATTTAATTATTTAGATAAAACATGATTTTGTCTCAAATTTTCAAATTAAGAGAAATAAAAAAGAAGTTTAATTAGTATATATTATCAGTATAAATTTTTTATATTAATATTTAATTATGTATTGTTATATAAATAAAAATAATTAATTTTTATATCTATTATTTAAAAAAAATTATATTTATCTAAATAATGATAATATATAATTAGATATTAATATAAAAAAATTTTATATTAATATTACATACCAATTAATCTTAATAAAAAATAATATTTTAATAAAATGAAATAAAATTTATTTTCTTACATGCCATTCCACCCTATTAAACTATCTAATATGAATCGTAAATTATGCGTCATTCTGGTCCCGATTTGTAGAAATGACACACGACATGGAATTAAGATAAGGTTTACTTGAATAATTGTTGTTTTATTTATTATAATGGAATAGAGTGGGTTTGTTTGCTTGCTGGCTGGGGAAGTGATACGCCTCTCTGGTTATCTGGGGTGGGGGTGTTCCGGTGTGGATAGGACACACGAGAGTCGCGTGTGGTAACTGCTTTGCTGGGAATCGAGCGTGTTATCTGACGGCTCTAAATGGAACGTGCTTTTGTGGGGCCCGCGTGGCTTTTAGGGTTGCAAAAGGTGCTGTACTAAAAAAGATGGAAGGGGCGCCAGTAGAGACAATGGCAGTTGAGTATGACTCTTTCTGTGATTTTTTATTCTATACGCTTTTCTCTTCATTTTTTTTTCTCCTTTTCGTTAAAGCCGCTCGCGTAATTTTTTTTTATTTTTTTATGTTTTAGGAAATTGTGGTTGGAACACTGAATGGTAGAAATAAATAATAATGATAATGCGGCAAAGTTGATGGTCGGTTGATTGAAGAAACTGCTATAGAGGACGGCTGGCATAAAGAGGGATAAGTAGGATTTTCCTCCGCCTTTTATTCCTTATGCTTTTTCTTCTTTTTTTTTTTCTTTTTTTTAACCTTTTCGCTAAAGCCGTTTTCTTAATTTTTTTTTATTTTATCTTTGGGAATAGTGGTTTTATAAAAGAGATTAAATATTCAATTTACTTTTGTAAATATATAAAAAATATGAATATATAAAGAAATTTTCTAAAATTTTTAAACATTAATTTAATTTCTTCATAGATAAAACGATTAGCAATTCAATTTTGGAAACATATCTACCCATTAATTTAGTTTCAAAATTAATTACTTATATTATACTGTAGAAAACACTAATATTTAAAATCTTTAAAAATTTAATTTAACATATATCTTTGAGTAATTTAATTTTGCTAAGTTATTATTATAAATAAAATTTATATAAATATTTGATCTTATATTATCATATCACTAAAATATTTGAGTCAAACATATATTATTTTAAAAATTTTAAAATAGAAATATTTAATTAAATAATAATATAAATTTCTCTTATATTAATAATATATTAAAATTAATTTTATTAAAATAATAATTAATTATAAAATTTAATTATTATATATTATAATATAAAAAATTATATTATTATTTAATTAAATACTTATATTTATATAATATTTTTTACATTAATAATATATACTAATTAAATCCTTATTTATTTACCCACTGTAAACTTTTTAAAAGCCAACGTAGCGTCTCAGGGGAAGTGACGGGTCAAGGCTGTTGTACTCATGACTGCCAACTCGTAGTGGATGCCACATAACCTTTTTATCTTCTTTAACAGGGTCAAGCTATAAAATTGATATTTTGTTTATACAACAATTTACGTTAACTTATTATATATATATATATGCTTTGCTTTTAGATGTTTATATATTTTTTAAAAGTTGTTTATATTCTATAGCTTTTTATTATACAGTGGTAGGAATGGAAGCATTGCATTGTCGGCAATGGTATAAATAGATTGAATTGAGGGTGTGTTATCATTTCACTGTGGGGTGAGGTTGTGTACTGCGCAGATTCTAAGTTGTTTCCATTGTTGTTTCTTTTTCAACTCAACTTTTTGTTTTTTACTCAACAGCAGGGACCACACCGCATGCATAGGCTTTATCTAAGTTAGCTACTTTGCTCTCATATATCTGTGCTACCGTTTCTTTCTAATGTTGATTCAACCTCTAGTACTCCATAAACAATAGCTTTATATTTTCTCCCCACACCATTAATAGTAACGTTCAAAGCTCTGTGATTGCTTACAATAAGGGACGGGCTCATTCATAATCATATATATAGCAACCAATATAATCTATGAAGATAAAACTCGATCTCTTGATACGCTATTTTATTTTTCTATATATAAGATTTATATTTTATTAAAAGAAATAACTGTCAAACTATATAAATTAACTAAGCTATGGTATATATAATCATATAGGGTGTATTTATTTTAGATTTTGAAAAAAGTAATTTTAAAATTTAAATTGTATATATAGCTGAAAAAATTAAAAATTGATATATATATATATATATATATATATATATTCAGAAATTACTCTTTTTTACTTTTTTAAATTAAAAACAGAATTTTTTTGAAATTTTGATTTTTTTAAATTATCTAAATACATGAAAACTAATTTTTTTTAACAAAAATAGTTATTTTTTGCCCAAAAACTCTCAAACTAACACATCCATATTTAGCTACTGACATTACATTCTGACATTTAACTTCTTTTTGTTAAATTCTTATTTGATATAATCTAATATTTCTATATATATTTTCAATTGACGTATCATCACAAAAATAGTTGCGGCACTCATATAGTCATATACTAGTGTCACAGCTTGGGATAACTCGTTGTGAATTCTTTAAGCCTTCTTTCTCTTAAGTTCATTCAAAATCAAATACATGTTATATTCGTTTCCATTGCTTGACAAGACGTAAGTAATATTAGTTTGTTTTCGTGCTCAGTATCAAATCTAACCATACTCTACTATTCATATATTATTATAATGCTAGGAGAAATGATATATACTCCTAGCAAATCTATTTACATTCTCTTAATTACTTGAAATAATAAATATTAGATTAAATAAAGACCACTCAATGTATTAAAAATAAAAAGTAAATAATAATTTCAAATAATCATATATCTTTCTAATTGATTATTTTCTTAATTTTTTCTAATATACAGTAATTTAGGAGGATTCCAGGAGAATATATTCAATATAACATTACTTAATAATTTATACTTTGGTTAATTACAAATACTCATATAAAATAATTAATAAATGCTAAGTATCTTTATTTTTTGGTCTTCTGGTCATTTTCTTTTGGTCTAAATGCTAAGTTCCTACCAAACTGAATGCTAAGTATCTGAAAGCGTTAAAATATGTCTCCATTTGTTGTGTTGTCATATTAGGCCCAAGCTGAATACCAATTCAAATTAGAGTACTTATATTTAACGGAAGTTTACTGGGAAACAGAGCTACTTATGTTCAGAAGTTTTAAAAATGAATTTGCCTGTTTAGTTCAAAAAATAATTAAGAATCAATTGTGTTTTTAATTAGTAAACCATAGCTATCACTTTATTTTAATGAAAAAATGCAGTAATTGGGAACAGATGCACGAACCAAGCCGACTAATTGATCCATAGAGCATATTGATTTGAAGAAAATTATGTTATTTAGGAACTTTAAAATCTTTCTTTATTTTGAGAGAATTTACAAAAATTATATTGTTTAAGAATTTTCGAGCTTTCCTTATTTTTAGAGATTTTTTTTTTTTTGATAGTTCTGTTATTTAAGAATTTTAGGAACTACTATTTGACTGAGAATTGTTTTGACTTTTGAGCACATATAAATATCCCAAGGTTATGTGGGGTTTTATAAATCTTTATATATATAAAATTAGAGATAATGGAATAGAATGTTGATTACGTACTATTTTTATGTTGATTATGTTATTAATAAATACAATAGAAAATTATGGAGAGTGACACTAACTCCTTAGAGGTTAAGTAAAATCATACACTATACTCTCTATTTGCCACGTCTAAACCAACTATACCCTTCAAAGTAAGGGATTTGGATCATTCAAAGTAATTGATTTCTCAAAATCTTAAAATGGCGTCAAAGGTCCGTAATGAAACCTTCACAGGACCCAAATATGTATTTAACTCGTACAAGGCTGGTATCCTGATTCTCCATAGCTACGTACAGTTTTTCTTTCATGTGAAAAAGGATAAATACACACAAAAAACAAAAAAAGATGAACCCAAATTTATGAGATAATAACAAGTGGCTGAAAAGAAAAGTCTGCAGTTTTTTTTTTCGGGGTCTTTAGTTTTGCATCTATAATCCTCTTTCCATTTTTGAGAATGTTGTGAACCGAAAGTGACAGCGAGCAAACGGTACACAAGCTCACCGTTCGGCCTATTTCGGCTACATAACTGGGCAGGCGCTCTTTTTTTTTTCGGAAAAACTCAGATAAAATTTCTTGCATTAATTCTGTCCAATTCTCAAATTAAATAATAATAAGTATATATTTTTCTTGAAAAAAAATACACTTTTAAGTTTTAAATTACTCATTCCAAAAAAATATTTGTATATATTATTTGATTTAAAAACTAGTTAAAACAGATATAACTCATACAAGAAAGTTGATATAAATCTTATCTTTTCTTTTAGGCCAGGCTTGCTTAAGGGAAAAACAGACGCTTCTTATTTGAGGCCTCTCAAGGCCCAATTAAATTGGACACTGAGCTATGTGGTAAACTGTTTTTGCTCCTGCAAGTCAGTCTACTAATTTGACTGCCACCGTATTTGATAAATTGGATATTGCCATGTTTAGGTACCTAATTTTGAGATGTTTTAACTGTTATTTTTTGCTTTTATACAACTAAAGAAGGATGGTTTATTGATGCTTCAGATAGATCTAAAATTTAACGTGTTTATAGGTATCTGAAATATAATGTGATAGTGTCCATATTTTGAGACGCCTACTAAAATTGTATAATTTTTATTGATTAATTTCTAGACTTAGGCTTTATATGTCAATAAATTTTGATGTATTGTACCCAAATTTGGCCTTTGTTAATTACTCAATAAAACTTTTCTCACTATAAAAAAGAAGGGTATTTTTGCTCCCTTGTACCGAAAAACGTGTTTTTCGCTTGCTGACCAAAAACTGTTTTTGCTATCGAGACCAAAGAAAGTGTTTTTACTATTTAGTAGCCTTATGTTTTGAGGGCCCAAGCCCAAGATACCACCGTAATCATTTTGCAAAATTTGCAAAATTGTTTCGCAGAGACAGATCCCCGTAGCCACACCCCCCCGGGGGCCCCCCCAAAGACCAAAAAAACGGAATTTAGACCATGACCAAAAAAAAAAATTGAATATAAATTCCTCCCCTCCAAAAGAGAAGAATAGTAATTTAAATTTAAATGAAATATTTTAGCATAGAATGATGATTTATGTTTAGTATTCGGTTTATTTGTGGATAGAATTGATTTGGTTTCATTTTATTCCATTATAGTGTTAGGTAGTATTTAAATTAGTATGGAAATATGGAATAATGTACTTATAAATGTGACAAATAATTATTCGTATCTATTCGTGTTTGGCCTTTATTCACGTCTGTTTATGAATACAAACAAAATCTTATGTAAGCTCTTGACGAATCTTAATATTAGATTTTATGAATATAGTGTTATATAAGGATTCTTCAGGTAACTTCAAATAATTGGTAACTGAAACCACAAGTTTATGCAAATACACGCAGCCAGTTATTCTAAATTTGAAATACTCGAACCCAAAAGGTTTGACATTTGAAGTAAAAAATTGATTATCATATATCATATTATATATCTATATTTTAAAGTAATATTATAACTTTTCATATTTTGAATATTAAAAATCTCAATTTAATACTTTTAGTTTAATTTTTTTCTTTTTTTTTTCTTTTTCTAACATCTTGCATTAGAAAGTTACACCACTAATTTTAAGCTTCTCCACCTATTCATTGATAGCTATTTTTCTTTTCCAAAACCAAAATTTTTCAATTTTTCATTAATTCATGCATTTTCAAAAAAATTTTTGGATATAAAATCAAATGCATTTTCAATCAAATGATTTCTATATATTTGTAGAGATTTCTTATCCTGTATCATTAGTTTATTAATTAAAAAATAAAAAATAGAAATTTAAATAAAACATTTAATATATTAATGGCTCAAATATCTTTATAAATTCTTATTTTAAGTATTTTACATTTTTCAAGGGAATATTAATACATGACCAAATACTTTTTACCACATACATCAATTCTAATAGAGTGTGTGTTTTTATGTATATATAGAGTGAAATAATCAAATACTTTTACTTTTAATAATATATAAATAAATTTAATACACATAATTTTACTATATTATTCATATAATTATTCTTTTTTTACTTTTATGTGTTTCATATCTTTATTTTATAATTATAATTATAATTATAAAATTTTAATTTGAGCTAAGAAGTGAGAAGGGTTCGTATTTGGGCCCATGTAAAACCGACTTAGCTCACTGCAACTCAGGACCACAAGAAATCGAGCCTATTCTCATTCTTCTTACTAGACTTTCTATTTTTTTTAGATAATAATATAATGAAATTCATGCATCTAAAGTAATAATATTATAATAGTAAACATCGACATTATAATTTAATAAAATTAACATAAATGTTAATTTCACATAATATTTGAAATCTATGAAATATAAATATAAAGAAATATTTCAAATTTCATTTGCAAAGTAATGAAATATAGATATCGTCAAATATGTATCTTGCAATTATTATTCATGGTCCTCAAAATTCACAAACCTATTTAAATTTCAATTTTTATTCACCGAGTATGCAATTATTATTTTTTCTTTATTATCATCAAGTGGCATTTCTTTACTCTGTCGAGCCACTTGACAGATATTTGATGGATTAGGCTAAGCTTATTTGTTTTGGACCTTGCTTGATTGACGGTTCCATTGATTATGGTAAACAACTAGATGCAAATCACATTCATGTAACAGGGAAGTGCTGAGTAATCAGGTACAACCTTATCCTAGCCTCCCATGCAGTACATGGGTCCAAATTACAACCAGCCGCATGGACTCACAAAAATTATTAATCACATGAAATTTTTTTTAATACAATATTAGACGATGACGTGTTTCATGCTGATCTGCATATCTACATAAACCAGGATTGATATTACTGGTCGGCTTACGAAATACTTGTTTGTTGCGATATGAAAGAAAATCATTGAAATAGTTTCAGTTGAATTCAACGCGTTTCTCCTTAGTATGAGAAGACCCGTTTTAGTTGAATTCAATGTTCTGTTAATATTATTATTGGATCATTAGTTAATATCACAATCGGGATAGCTAGCTTGTCAGGAATTTTAATGGAGCTTAATTAAATTTAGCAACCAGTTATTAGGAACCCCAAAACTAGCTTTTATTTTTTGGTCGTTGACTTTGGCGTTCATTTTTTTGGCAGGCTGCGAATTTCTTGAATCTGTGTGGCGTAGGGAACGATTAACATATTGCGGTTTCGAAGAGCCGCTTCCATTTTCCACCACAAAATTATGTACTACTATATAGTATTTTAAAGAATAGAGCAGCAATAATGCACTACCAGACGCCTTTAATTTGTCCTCATTTTTAGTAATTGATTAGTTAAGATTTCTGGTATTATCCTTCATCGACACTTAATGTCCACTTGAAGTTGATCATCGTATATTATGTGATGTGATTTAACAAATATTAGTTAAAGCTTCATGTTATTTAACTCTGTTATTTTTAAAAATTAATTAATAAATCTATATATTAGTAATTCAATTTTAACAAATTATTAATATATAAATTTTAAGTATTCTCTGGATACCTATTGCTGACTGGCTAGCAGTGGTGCCTCCTCCTTGAGCTTAAGAGGCGGTGGCCTCCCTAAAAAATTTTAGTATTTTTAACGTATTCAGGTTTGGAAGGCTAAGAGGATTGTTATATAATTTGCTATTTACTATTTGCTACTTTAAAAATTAATATTTTAATCGTATTTTTAATCTATTATCATTGATAAATTCTGAGGATTGTGTTGATAAGCCTAAAAATTTGTTGGTAAGCCGATAAATGTTCCTGGTAGGTGTTCCCACAACAATTAGGAGGGCGTTCTCGACAAGAAGATTATTGAGAAAACTAAATTTTGCTTAGAGAAGTTTAAACAAGAAATGGTACACTTGTTAGGAACCCTTAATAGTCTTAGCCGAGACAAAAAGTTAATGGCAGTAGAATCTGCAGCCGCATCCTCCTCTGCCACTTTAAAAGTAGGCCATGATTAAGATAATTATCAAAATAAAGAATTAGTAATAGCAAAAATTGAAAATAAACTTCAAAATTGGTCAATACCTGCTATAAAACCCAAAGAAATTTATAAACATAGTACTTTTAGTTTCAAAACTACTAAAGTAATCCAAACAATAGAATCATCCCTATCACTTGAAAACACTTATACATCTATAAACCTTCTAAATGAAGACTTATAGATAAATACTTACATGAGGATTATAAATATATTCATTTAGGACAAATACAACCTTAATTAGGAATAGGAGTGAGTATACTTGTGCTCGCTATACTTCAAGATATTAGGTTAAAAAATTTTAATAACTCAATAATAACTATACTAGAATCCAATATCCATAATAGTCCTACATATTTTAACTATTAACCAAACTATTCAATGGATCTAAGAAATCCTCCTACAAAAAGAGCTTTAGTTTTAAACATTAGGATACCAGGAACCATAGTAGATGAAGAAATTACTTGTTTAACATCTATAGAGTTCATTACAAAGTCTTAGCAATTGATTACAATTTTAAAGCCTTAAGATCATCTCTCAAAATCGAAACTATATATAGTATTAGAAACCAATCTGAAAAAAAAAAAACTAATAACCCCAAAAAGATTAAAACATTCATAAGCCTTAGCAAAAATGTCAGAAGAATGGAAATTAAAAACAATGATACCTCCAAAACATATAGAAAATGCAAAAATCGAACAAATAATACAAGATGAAGCTGGTAATGTTACTTTAAAAATGAAAAGAAACTATTTGATGAAAGATTTTTCAAGAGAACAACTAAAAATGTTTGAGCTTATGGCCAAAAATTCGAGAGATAGTAGATCAACAAGAAGCATAGATTTAAGGGGAGTAAATTTTGAACGTAACATATCTAGACTAATATACCAAGAATCTCAAAAATCTGACTCCCCTCGTTATTCTCCTACAAGATCTCAAATAATTAATATGATAGTTAAAGAACAACCTCCTTTTAAAATAGATAAACCATGGTTAGACAAGAATTTAAAGCGCCGCACAATGAAGAAAAGAAAAAAAATGATATTTTACTACCTTTGCCAAAGAACAAAGAGCCCAATATTTACAAGAATTTTGTAACTTTTTAAGCTATTTTCGAATAAACATGTATTTCTTTATAATGGTTTGAAGAGTTCTATATTATAAATAAGAAGATACAAAACCCTTTTATAACTTCTCCACAAATACAAGTAAACACCAAAATAAGTAAACCATGGAAAGCCTATGATAATAAAGAAATAATATCTACACATCTACCCTTAAAGCAAATAAAAATCCCTATATCAAAAGATATAGAAATAGAAGCCACTCCCTTTAAAATTAATCAAGAGAAAAAGAGTTTCAAAAGATACATGAACAACTTAATTATACAAACCAAACTTTATATACTATATCTCAACAATTAGATGTAATAGAAGTACAACATATGACTAAAGAAACATCCTCTATTTCAAAAGCAACTTCACACAAAGACTTCCATCTAGATCAAACCCGACTTGTATATAAGTTCATTAATGTTCTTGAAGAAAATTTTAAACTAAAATTAGAAAAATTAATAATTAAACCTAAAGATAAACAAAAGATAGATCAAACCTCATTAAAAATAAATACTATCAACGTCTAGAAGAAATAGCAAAAATTTTTTAAGACCAACTGGAAATAAGTAAAAGTAGATTTCCTAAAGGATCCTATTCAAAAATTAGGAATTATTATCCAAGACCTTTTTTAGATGATGTTCAGTATGAAGACAGAAATCAATTTATCAAAAATTCCTATTCAGGAGATTCAATAGTAGCATGGAAAATAGATGGAGCCAATGAACAGCAAATTTTGTATACCATTCAACAAACATCTATGGTCGTTATTGCTTCTAAAATAAAAGGAAACACAGACAAACACATAGCTTCAATATTAATTATAGAATTTATAAGACAAATAAAAGGATGGTGGGATAATATTTTATCAAAAGCATAGAAAACTACAATACTTAATGCAATAAAATCTGACCCGGAAACAAGTCAAATAGAACAAGATGCAATGACTACTCTCTTATATACAATAATCAAACACTTCATAGGAGATCCAATAAAACTTCAATAGAGAGCTGCTGATCAATTAATTAGTCTACATTGACCAACTTTGTCAAACTATAGATGGTATAAAGATACTTTCTTATCAAAATTTTGTTTAAAAACTAATGGAACAGCCACCTATTGGAAAGAAAAGTTCATCTCAGGATTACCTAGATTATAAAGAGAAAAGTTGAAAAATAATATTGCACAACACTTTAGAGGAGAAGTTCCTTGTGAACAATTAACCTTTGCCCAAATTCATAGTTATGTAGTTGAAATAGGAATACACATATGTCATGATTTTAAATTACAAAACAAATTAAGGAATGAAGCTCAACAAATTAAAAAAGAATTAGGAACGTTTTGTGATCAATTTGGAATAGAGGGAGCAAAGGCACCTAGCAAAAGAACTAAAAGAATCAATAAACCAAAATTTATTCAAAACAAAACATATAAAAGATTAAGAAAACCTCTTGATGAATGCCACAACCGCAAGATTCTAATACACCTAAACCTAAGCCTAAGAGAAAATTCAAAGGAAAATGTTATAAATGTGGATGAATAGGACATTATGCAAAAAATTGTAGAGTAAAAGAAAAGATATATAGCCTAAATCTAAGTGATGAACTTAAAGAAGGATTAATAAACATATTAATAAATGATTAATAGGAATCTTCAATATCTAATGAAGAATTAAGTGAAAATATAACACATCAATTAGAAGCAAAATTCTCTGATGCCAAATCTATAATTTATGAAGAAGATTGTGAAGGAACAGATCTATGTCTGTTCTACTCGATCTAGCCAATTGACTTACCCCCAAAAGCCCTACCCCAGCCGTCCAACCTACCCCAGTTACATGGAACCAAGGTTGCCTTTTCAGGATCTCGACCTTGAGGGCCGACATACCAATCTTCATATACTTGGCACAGAAACGAATATTACCTCATTAACTCACATTTATACCCCTAGCAGATTCTCTCCTTGATCCCCAATCCGTTAAGGATCCCCCTCCTTAATTTATGCCCTAGTAGGGCCTTCTACCATAATGGCATCAGGTTTCATATATACGGGCACCCTTTCGATGGTGGAGGTTAGCACATTACAAGCCTAAAAACCTACCTACCTTATCTCATAGCTCAGATAGCAACAATGTCGTTGTACAAAATGCCAAAAGACCATATACATGTTGTCAAAAGATCAAGCCTCTATATTAATATCCATAATAGAAAAAATAGAAGACTCAGAACTAAACCAAGAATTCTTACAACAATTAAAAACTCTTTTAGATGAAGAAAAATTTAAAAATGAAACCCCTAAAATAGAATTAAAAGATATACTACAAAAGTTTAAAACTCCACAACCCCAAATTTCTATAACAACCTTATGAAAAGAAATAAAATCAATAAAACACGAATATCACAATTAAAACAAAAGGATTTTGATTTAGAATTACAGTATTTGGAATTAAAAGGAGAAAATAATTTTAGAAATCAAAGTCAATCAGATAATAGTACGGAAGCAACCTCAAAAGAAAACCAATTGATTCATATATAAATATGTTAACACAAATTCTAGTTCATAAATAGCATTGTAAAATAGGTTTAATAATTCAAGATGAAATGTTCAAACTAAAAGCACTAATAGATTCAGGAGCGATTCAAATTGTATGCAAGAAGGATTAATTCCTACAAAATATTATGAGAAAACCTTAGAATCATTAGAAAGTGCAGCGGGACAAATTAACTGTTAAGTATAAACTTTCAAAGGCTAAAAATATGCAAAAATAAAATATGTTATACTACTTCCTTCTTATTAATAAAAAATATTTAAGAAATGGTTATCTTACGAACTCCATTTTTAACATTACTGTATCCTTTTACTAATAAAAAAAATGAAATTCTTTCAAAAACTCAAGAAAGGGAGGTCATGTTTGAATTTATAAAACCTCCTCAAGTAAAAAGTTAAATTTGATTCAAGATTTTTTAACTTCAATGATTAATTTGATTAAAAGAAAACAGAAATAGAAAAATATGTTAATTGAAGAAATTAAATATAAAAGAATCGAAGAACATATAAATAATGAATATATTGAAAACAAAATTAAAAGTATTCAAGAAAAATTGGAAAAAGAAATCTATGCAGAGCATTCTAACGCTTTTTAGAATAGAAAATAGCATGTAATATCACTTCCATACGAGGATAACTTTGATAAAAGAGATATTTCAACAAAAGTTAGGCCAATCCAAATGAATCAAAAATATCTTAATTATTGTAAAAAGGAGATTTAAGAATATTTAGATAAAGGATTAATACCACCTAGTAAATCTCCATGGAGTTTCATGGGATTTTATGTAATGAATACATCTGAGTTGTAAAAAGGTGCTCCAAGATTGATAATTAATTACAAAACATATTTTTGCAAGATGACAATCCTTATTTTCTTGTTTTGATTTTGAGATTCAACATATAAAGGGAAAGCAAAATGCTCTACCAGACTTTCTCACTAGAGAATTTTTATAGGGAAATGTCCCAAATGAGTAAAGATAAAAGATGTCCAAAGATCAATATGGAATTCCATTGGAGCAAGCTGATTCAATAATCCCAAGAAGTTAAAAATTTGGTCAAAAGCATAGATAACTTGTTCAATATGTATCCCTCG
This sequence comes from Pterocarpus santalinus, assembly GCA_031439595.1. Classification (NCBI taxonomy): domain Eukaryota; kingdom Viridiplantae; phylum Streptophyta; class Magnoliopsida; order Fabales; family Fabaceae; genus Pterocarpus; species Pterocarpus santalinus. The sequence goes on from CM062530.1 coordinate 60,078,423, forward strand.
ATTATGATCTCATGGTTCAATATCCTCCTATAAGTTCAATAAGATCAACTACCCCTGCTCAAAATTGGTTTAAACTCCTCACTTATCAACAGGTGACCACAACCCTACCAACTAGCTCCAAAGCTACTTCAATAAGACCCTATGCTCCTGTAATAATTACCACTAGACTAAGTGTAACACCTCTTCCAAGTACTCCCTATGTAGAAAATCTCGAGCTTTTATCAATATGTATTATTGAAAAAGCCTAGCAACACAAATCACCAAGGCAGATTGCTCAAAACATCTTTCCTCCCAATTTTGAATGTCTTCCAACACACCTATTAAAAAACTAGACAATACTATGAGTTTATCCTTATATACATATTCAATAGAACTCTCTCAAAAAATAAATCCAAATGATAATAAAATAACTTTTTCTCAAGTAAAGATGTCAAAAATATACTCTCTTGAAAATTGGCCTGTATCCATAGACCACCCTCAATCCTTTTCTAGAAAGTTTTAACCAACATTATACTTATTTCAAGTATATAGATGCTTGGTACAACTTTCTATACCTAAGATCCTTCTTTCACTCCTGGTTCATCTGGTTCAAAAAGGGAATTTATCTAAATTTCCCAAAATGGTTCATAAATTGGTTTCATTATTTTGGTCTGAATCCCTAGATGTTCCAGAGACAATTACTTTGTTTATTCAATAAGTTCAAAGCCAACACTACCTTTCGAAAAAGATCTCGATTATTGTCCTACTTTGCCATTTTTGGTATAAGTTGGATAATTACTTAGGATTACTTATATATCGTTCAAGAAGAGAAACTTGATATTAAATAGTTAGCCAAATCAATAAGGTCAAAGTGGTAGGGAAAATTTGATTTACATCAAAAGAAAAGCTTAATAACTAGTTCAGAAATAATTTAAAACATCTCAAAATAGTTCAAAGAGAAGAAAAAGAGTCCTAGTTTTTACTACAAAAATATCAAATGGTGGCAGAACTTGCATTTGCCACCTCAAAACAAGAGTTTTTTTGAAAGACTTCATGAAACAATGACTAAGAATGAACAAGACTGGAATAATCAACAAGATGATGAAGTGGGGTCTTAGAAAAGTTTTACCCCATTAAATGAAAATGACTGTTACAGTATAAAATTTTCAAAAAATGAATAAAAAAATAGTGTTCAACATGTGAAACAGTAAAAATGATAGGATGACCAAGACCACAACAGATAATAAGACTAAAATATCTCTACAATTGGAACTGTAAAAGAAGTAATAATGTGCAATAAGCCAAAGCTACGATAAGGCAAAGAAGTCAAAAGGCTATGAACAATAATGATGACAGACAAGGACCTATAGCAGAAACAAGATAAATGATCTATAAGTCTAAAGATTCCTCCGGACAATAATATAAGACTCCTCACTGATCAATAAATTCGAAGGACAAGCATGCTCAAGATACAGGATAATGAAGACATTCCAGACCAAGCCTATAAAAAGAAGGAACACACAAGAATGAGATCATGAGCTTCTTACTAGCCTTTGCATCCCTTTGTGTTTTCATATTTTCAAAGTTTTGTACCCACAATCTTTATACTTTACAACACTCTCTTTATATCAGAATAATATTTTCCTATCAACATTTCAGTCTTGTATTCTCAAGAAAGCTCTGTACTTATAAGTTGTTATTAATAAACTCTTCTTCAAAATTTTGTTCTGTTATTATGTTTCAAATATTTCAAAGTCTTTTAGGCTACTTGCTATATATATATATTTTAAAATTTTTTACTTCATTAGTTCTTATAAATCATTTACTTAATTAGATATTTAAATATTACAAATGCATAATATATTGTGCATATATATATGTGTGTATTTCTAGAGTTTGATTGTAAGATATTCAATTTTTTTAATCTATTATGCCTTTTATTTAAATTTTTAAGTAAAAGTGAAAATTAGAAAATATATAGAGTAAAATATACTTAACACCTTTGAGATATCAAAAAATAACATTCCACTTATTTGTTTACAAAATATACATCACTTCGTCCCAATCCACTAAGAATGCATTTAAATTTTTTTTTAAAAGGTGCTTTTATAAGTTTTTAAGTGTGTTTGGATATAACTTAAGAAAAAAAATGCTTGTAAAAAAAGAAAAGTTACTTTACCATTTTTTAAAAATTAGTAATACCCAATTTCTAAAAAGAAATAAAAACAGAAGTAATTTTTAATAAAAGAGTTTGTTTAGTTAAGATTTTAGGAGAATTATTTTTTCAGAATCAGAAGGAAAAATAGAAGAAAAAATATTTTATATTTGGATATATAATTGTACAAGTAATTTTTTTATTGAAATTAGAAGTTATTAAACTATTTGAATATAATAAATATAGAAATACTTTTTTCAATAAAATTGTAATTAAGGACATAGGGGGGATAGAGAGAGGAAGTGATCTTTTAAAAAAAATTTAAGAATAATTAAAATCGTAATAGAATGAGAAAATAGTGATTTCTAAATTTAAATGATAAAATTCTCTCTTCTATAGCTTCTTTTTTTGGGAGAAGCAACTCCCTATCTATAAGTAAAAAATTGATTATTTTTTATTTATGTTCTTTTTTATAGGCACAAACAAATAATATTAAAAATTTTATAAGTAATTTTAAAAAATAAAATAAAATAGTTACTTCTTTGTACTAGAAATAAAAATAAATGCACCTAAAATTATCTTTTGAAAACCACTTCTACTCCTTTTTTTTAAAAGTGAGGTATTATTAACTTAAATAAATGGTAAAATAAACTTTTTTTCTACTAGTATTTTTTTCTAAAGTATCCAAGCACTTTTTTTTTAAAGCTTATTAAAGTACCTTTTTCTCAATCAAAAAAAAAAAAACTTAAAAACTTGTTTTTTATTTTGAAAAAATAAAACATATTTTTAGTGGATTGGGTGAATTGTATATTTTATAAATAAATGGAATGGAGTATTATTTCTTAATATTTCAAAAAAGTTAAGTATATTTTACTCAAATGTATACTATTCTCTACATGAAGTTAATTATCAAAGAATAAATAACTTCCTTGGTCCTAAGATTTTATACTTAATATCAATTTAATTCTAAAATAATTTTCAATATCAATCTAATCATTACATTTTAAGATTTGATATCAATTTAGTTTGGTTGTTAAATCCTACTAACACCGTTAATCATCCTATTCAAAGTACATATTTATCCTCTTAAACTCCACATCATTTAAATTATAAAAATTAGAAAAAAAAACCTTAATTTCCCTAATTCCCCTGTTCGTGAACGATTGAACACCCCTCGTCATGTTCCCAGCCACCCAGCCTCTTATCTAGACATAATGCACATTGCCTTTCAAGATTTCAATGGCTTCCATTAACTGCACAATTTCATCCCCTTCACTTCCCAAGCTCCCTAACCTTAACCCCGTTCTGACCCTTTTCAATTAACCTAAAGTGGGTGTTTAGAAGCGTAGCCTCCAGTTCCTCATCCTCCCCAAGAGTGGGAGATGATCATGCAGCGAGCGTAGACAATACCCATCGCTTCATCAACCTTAACATGGGAAAGTGGAACGACCCTTTCTATGTAACTCATGATCGTGGACAATCTTGGAGAACAATGTGTACTGTGTCTAGATAAGAAGTGCACCACCCTCACAAATCCTTGATTAAGATTTGTAAACAAAATTGGATGGTGGCGAAAGGAGAAAATTGTGGGAAAAAGGATGGGCGGCTGGGCACACGATGAGCGGCGTTCATGATCAGGGGAATTAGCTTTTTTATTTATTTTTTAATTTTTGTAATTTTGATGAGGGGGAATGTAAGGTGGATAAATTTGTAATTTAAATAAGATAACCATTTAAAATAGTAGTGAAATTTGACTCTCAAACCAAATTAATGTCAAGTCTTAATATGTGAATATTAAATTATTGATGTAAAATTATTTTAAGATTAAATTAATATTAATTATAAAAATTTAGAAAAAAATTATTTACTCATTATTAATTATTGACTCCTCCTTCATGCTGCATTAAATTCGATCAGCTTTTCTTTATTCAAGTTTAAGTTAAAATTTCTCTAATTAAATATTAAAGGACCTTTTTCCACATCATCGAATGCTTACACGTCTATATTCTAGACCATCTATTTTCTCATGATTTGAGATCATTGAAGTCGTCATGCATGATGGGAGCCGGGAGAAGGCAGTCGAAAAAGATCAATTGACTCAGAAAAACAAGTGGAAGCGGTCAACAATCATATCTAAAGTGGAGAGTTCGGTAACCTGCGCTGCCGGTGAAGGGTGATTATAGTTGCTTTTGTTTGTACTTCTGATGGAAAAAGAAATTTTTTTAAAAAAATTACTTATAAAATTTTTAATATTATTTATTTATATTTTTTTAAAAATAAAAGTAAAAATAATTAATTTTTAAAATTTTTTAAAAACAAATAGAGAATTATATTTTTTAGAAGTAGAAGCAGTAAAAGAAAAATAATATTATTCCTTAAAATTAGTAATTATTTTTTTCTCATTCAATTACAATTTTATTTTTAAAAATTTTAAAAATATCACTCTCTTTCCACTCTTATTCTCTCTCTCTCTCTTCATATTCTTAATTATAATTTTATTAAATAAAATATTTATATATTTATCACATTCAAATAATTTAATAACTTTTACTTTTGATAAAAAAATATTTATATAATTATATCCAAATATAAAATAATTTTCTACGTTTACTTTTACTTCTATTTCTTAATAAATACTTTCTCTACAATCTAAACCAAATGGACTAGACCTCTCATGCTTCTCCCATCGGGAAAAAAACTCATGGTCTTATATATTTCTATTTATTAAATATAAAAAATAAGACAAAGAAAAATAATAGAAAATGAGTGAATGATTAAGATACTCTTCTAAAGAAGAAAATTCTTCCAGCAACTGTATCTTCCATCTCAACCATTAACCGTCATGGCTCCAACTTCTAAATTCGTCATCTGTTAATGCCCCGTCCAAGCCATAGAATTGGTCTATTAACCAGTTTCACAAATCTTGTAAGTTGGATGGATCTAATCTATGGTGGACCACGTTTGCATTATTTGTGAGTCTCTGTCGTCCCATTCATATAAAAAATGTGTCATTATGGTTTGACTATGAAATTTTGACCAGAAAAAAGTAAAGGCTAATGATAGCTGTATATGTTTTCACTTGCTCACTCTATTACAATCGTTAATTAGTATCTAAACCATTCATTTATTTTCTCTTTGATATACGTTATCGTCTCTATTCTATATAAAAATTTAAATTTCATTTCTTGTTAATGTAGCATTATATCAGGTGCCTTTGTATTTGGTTCGTTTAAGTGAAGTATCAAATTTAAGTCTTACAAATAAAAAAAGATACTAAAAAGCTTTAATCATATAATAGACTGACACAATTCAAGTTAAATTAGTTAAAATTTAATATTTTTTCTTAGAAAAAAATTTAGGTTGAGAGGAAGGCTTGTCTCAATATAAGATTATGACATACTTCCAAACTTATTGAGCACTTACAGAGATATTTATAAATCACCTATTAATAGAAAAATTTACGAATCAAATCCAAGTCATGACGATGTATAAGTAGAAGGCCAATCCCTACTAACATAGTTTTTTTTGGGGGGGGGGGGGGCTTTAAAGTTTCTCTAAAATTGGGCAATATCATGACTAAAAGGTTCTAACAATTGTTTTTTCAAAAGTTTGAACCTTGGTTCTCTTTCTAGGAGTGTAACTTCTTTACTGCTATGCCCAACTTTTGTTGATAAGTACTAGTAGTTTAGCTAAAAATTTGTAATGTTTGGTGGGCAGTAGAAAGAACCCACAAAGAGCAAGTAGAAAAAAAATAAACAAAGCATAATAAAAGAACACATAATTTAATGTGATTCGGTTACTTCAATGTACATCCATGACCCCTAAAAAGGGATAAAAATAACTCCACTAATGAAAATTTCAACTTACACGGCTAAGTTGCAAACCTTTCTACTCAACTTATCACCCAATAGCCCAATTACGCCCTCTTCCTAGTGTATAGATTCTCTTTCTTAATGGTGTATGTAACAACCAAAGACTAACTCTCTATTCATAGGGGAAGTCCTTATCCTCTTTCTTCAAACTCATTGATGTCAAACTTGGCTCACTAATACAACCAATCCTTTCTTGAGACAAGTTCTCAAATACCTCAACATTTTCTGACTTTTTCTTTTCGATCTTCAAGCATGCATTTCCTTCATGGAGTAACTGTCCAAATAACAAATGTTGTTCTTATTTTTTCCTGCCATGTAGAATCAAGCGACTTCCCTTGTACACTTTACACGTCTTTCCAATTCCCACATACTTGTACCCATGTGATGTTATCTCTCCCAATGAAATAATGATGACATTGGCAGTAGGCACATACCTCATATTAGGAATATTTCTGACTTTACCATTGTGAAGCTTCAGGCAAACTCTTCCCATGCCTTCAACTATCAACTTCAATTTCTTTCCTACATTGATACAACCAAAATCTTAATTTTTTTCCGAAGTAGTAAACATGGCTTGATCCTTGCACACATGCGCATCAGCAATAGAATCTAGCACCCATCTAGAATGATTCTCAGCAGAATCATTATTAGCACTCTCTGCATGATACAGATCTCCATCATTCGAGGATTCAGCTACATGAAATTTTCCTTTAAACTACTTTATACTCGTCAAGTCTTATCTTAGCATTACACATTAAGACTGGATGTGCCCTTTCTCTTCGCAGTAATGACATGTCACCTCACTGAAGTCTCTTTTTATAGACCTTCTTTGTTGTCCACCTCTTTGTCTATAATTATTCCTTCCTCTTTGATAACTCTCCACAGCTAGTATTATTCTACCATCAATGATATGATCATCTTTGTGAATTCTCTTATCCTTTTGTAGGACAATAGTAACATCATCTAGCTTGATTGTATTTTTTCCAATCAATAGGATCTCACCAATGATCTATAAGATTGAAATAAAGAAGCTAATAATGCAATTGCTTGCTTTCCATCACTTAATTTTTTTCCCTACACTCAATAATTGACATACTAGCCGGTTAAACTCATTAATATAATCATGTAAATTACCTCCTTCTTCCATTCTCAATGTGTACAAGCCTATCTTCAAGCTCAAACAGTTGATTAATGACCTCGATGCATAAATCTCCTCCAACTATTTCCGTATCTCCGTTGGTGTTGTCTCATTCAACATTATGTATTTGATTGCAGGAGTAAGAGCCAACCTAATAGTACTTGTAGCTTTCTTCTTAATAGACTTCCACTCACTATCCTTCATCTTTGCCAACCTTTCTTCTTCTAAAGTTGCATCTAAACCTTGTTGCACCAAAAGATCTTTTATTATGCATTACCACATAGTGAAATTGCCCTTTCCGTCAAAGAGCAGTATCTCAAATTTCATCGTACTAGCCATGGTATAGTGAAGCACTCTTTCCTTCTTGAACTGGCTCTAATACCACTTGTTAGGCAGCGGAAAGAACTCACAAAAAACACATAAGAAGAAAATAAAAAAAGCACAATAAAAGAAAACAAAATTTAATGTGGTTCGATTACTTCAACCTACGTTCACAAATCCTAAAAAAGTGATAAAAATAACTCCACTAATAAAAATTTCAACTTACAACTTTTGCATGGCTAATTTGCAAACTTTCGTACTCAACTCACTGCCCAATAGCTCAATTACACACTTTCTCTAGTGTATAGATTCTCTCTCTTGATAGTATGCATAATAATCAAAGACTAACTCTCTATTTATAAGGGAAGTCCTTCTTCTCTTCCTTCAAACTCATTGATGTCGGACTTGGCTTACTAACACAAAAATATTCTATGCTACCAATAAGGTGCGAAACATGGCTATAATATTTTATTAAAAGTACCATATTTTCCATTAGGTTACATAACAACAGTATGTGACCTAAAAATGATAATGATTTATTTGTTCATGTACGCTTTGAAATATATTTTACAAGTTAAAATAAATAAAATAAAGTCAAAGAAACACATGATTTCATTTTATCTGGAACGATTGAATAAAGGCATGACCATTGGAGTGATAACATTGCCGTTGCAAATCAAGAGACATGGTTTTAGAGTGCAACAGTTTGCAAGAGGTGCATGTAAACAACATCTCATTTAATGTGCAACTTGTCCAACATTTCACATAATGAAAGGACACATTGGTTCCTTTTAGAGTGCAACGGTTGTAAAAAGGCGCATGTAAATAACATGTCACCTCCTATACAACTTGCCAGAGGAAGCCAACTTTCATGTAGTAACATTCACATAATGAAACCAACGTTCATATGCATCTCTTCCTTGTGATCGGTCATGCATGAATGTGAATATTCATAGTGTCCTGCATAAGACTATAAATAATCCCCATCATTAGATCATTAACTCATTTTTATTTTGTGTATTGTGTGAGGTTGAAAGTTTTGAATTTTATAAGTCTTATCTTATTTTTTAGGTTCAAAGAGAGTGAGAAAATTTTTTGATATTGCTAACCAAGAAATTTATAGAGATTTCATTGTATCCTGGGGGAGTATCGTTATCAACCTAGTAGCAACTATGTGTGAGGGCGAAAATCTCTCTAAAGACAGCGAAGTGATTCGTGCCTTGAAACCATAACAATCTTCAAGTTCTTAATCATCTTCTACACTAATTTTCTTAATAATTTTAGAGATATTTTTTTCTCTTGAAGATGGTTCAAGATCAGAATATTACTTTTAAGGTCATGAATCAAAAGTTTGTCAAAGTAGATCGGTTTGATGGAACAAATTTTAATCGATGAAAAGGCAAGATGATGTTTCTCCTTTTGATGCTCAATCTTACTTATGTGCTTGATCCGAATGCTACTCAAATTCCTAATGCCACTGAAGATACTTCCAAGGAAGAAAAAGAAAAAGTTGCCCAATTAAAGAAAAAGCATGATGAAGATATTTGTAAATGTCGATGTCACATTCTCAATACTTTATCAGATAGACTTTATGATCTTTACATATCAATTCAATCACCATTAGAGATCTAGAAATCTTTGGGAGAGAAATACAATAATGAGCAATAAGGTATAGACAAATTTATAATGTTAAAATATTTTGAGTTTAGTATGGTTGATGATGTGCCTATTATGAATCAAGTTCATGAGTTACAAATCCTAGTTAGTAGACTTTGTGATCTACAAGTGGTTATACCTGAAATATTACAAGCTAGAGCAATTATTTCAAAATCGCTTTCAACTTGGAATGATTATAGGAAGAAACTCCTACATCTTGATGAAGACTTCATCATTGAGAAATTGTTGAGGCATCTATGTATAGAAAAGGAAACTCGAAAATGTGATGCTGTGTATCTTTCTCAAAATTCAAAGGTGAATCATGTTGGTGAAGAGAAAGCCAACAAAAGTAAAAGAAAAAAATCCTCTGTGGATTATAAGCAAGATAAAAATAGACAAAGATCATATTTTGACTGTCACAAGAAAGGACATTATATCAAGGATTGTCGACTTCTGAAAAAGAGCAATAACTCAAAAGAAGCGTCAAGTTCCAAGATCAACTTAGTGGGAAAAAAAAAGACTTGGTTGCTATGGTCACTAAGGTAGTTCAGTCATATTGGCATGATCATAGAACTCAATATGGCAACACAAGGAATATCACTTGAGTGGTGGTTAGACTCCGACACTACCGTCATATTTGCAATAATCGTGATTAATTGAAGACATATGAAGAAGTGAACAACCGAGAGGTGTTGATGGGAAATGATAACTCGACTAAAGTATGTGATCAAGGAACAATTGAATTGAACTTCACATCTGGAAAGAAGTTAAGCTTAGTGAATGTATTTCATGTTCCAAATCCAAGGAAGAATTTAGTTTCTGCTAGTCTCTTGCATAAGAGAGGATTCAAAATTGTCATGGAATCCAATAAAATTATCTTGCTTAAGAATGAAATGTATGTAGGAAAATGATATTATACAGAAGGCATGCCCAAACTTAATATCAATGATAAAGTAAATGTTTCTGTGTATATTGTTGATTCTTGTGATTTATGGCATAATAGATTAACATATTTAAATTACAAGTCAATTGAATATTTGCATAAACATAACTACATTGATCTTAGTAATAGGGATTTTAATAAGAAATGTGAAATTTGCATACAATGCAAAATTACTAAGAAACATTTTCCTAAAGTTGAAACAAATACACATTTACTAGAACTAATACATACTGATATTTGCGAATTAAATGGTAATATTAGTAAAGGAGGTAAAAGGTATTTTATAACCGTTATTGATGATTGTTCTTGGTTTACTTATGTATATTCGCTAAGAAATAAAGATGAAGCATTTGAAATGTTCAAGAAGTATAAATTGAAAGTAAAAAACATGCATGATAAGAAAATAAAGGTTCTTCATAGTAATAGAAGTGGACAATATTTTTCTAGTAAATTTGATTACTTTTGTGAATTACACGGTATTATGCATAAATATTCTACTCCATATACTCTGGAACAAAATGGTTTAGCAGAGAGAAAGAATTGTACCTTAGTGGATATGATTAATTCAATGTTGTTAAATGCAAAGTTATCCTACAATCTTTAGGGTGAGGCACTGTTGACGGCATGTCATATTCATAATAAGACACCGTCAAGAAATAGAAAAGTTTCTCTTTATGAAATATGGAAAGGAAGAAAACTAAACTTAAATTATTTAAAAGTGTAGGGATGTTTAGCCTTTTATCATGTTCCTGATCAAAAGAACTAAATTGGGGCCGAGAGCCATAAAAGGCATATTCATAGGATATGTTCAAAATTCTAAGGCATATAGAATTTTAGACTCAATGTTTAATTCAGTTGTTGAATCAAGAAAAGTAGAATTTATTGAAAATAAATTCATTAATGATTCTACCCCCAATTTGGAATATCCCCAAAAGGATATAGAAATTTATCAAAAAACTACTGTAGATCAAAGTAATAAACCTCTAAGTGAGTATGAAATGGTTGAACTAAGAAGAAGCCAAAGAATGAGAAAAACTAAAGATATGGGTCCAAATTTTATCTCTTCTCAGGCTATAACTTTTTTGGTTAAAGGAACTAGAGATTCTGTAACAAATAAGATCCCTATTGTATTAAACATAGAAGGCGATCCTCAAACATTCAAAAAGGCTATGGCCTCTAAAGACTATGCTTTTTGGAAAGAAGCAGCATATGATGAAATGGACTCAAAATTATCTAATAATACTTGAGTTTTAGTTGATTTGCCTACAAGATCAAAGCCTATAGGATGCAAATGAGTATTCAGAAGAAAATTAATACAGATGATTCACTACAAACCTTTAAGATAAGGTTGGTAGCTAAGGGGTTTAGACAAAAGGAAGGTTTAGATTATTTTGATATCTATGCACTTGTGGCAAGAATGACTTCTATTAGGCCTTTTATAGCATTAGCATCCATTATAAGCTTCACATACATCAAATGGATGTTAAAACAACTTTTTTCAATAGAGATCTTAATGAAGAAGTTTATATGGAACAACCAGAAGGCTATGTGTTACTCGAAAATGAAAAGAAAGTTTGTAAATTAGTTAAGTCCTTATATGGCTTAAAATAGGCCCTAAACAATGGCATGAGAAGTTTAATTCCATGGCATTATCAAATGACTTCTCACATAGTAGTGCAGATAGATGTATATACTCCAAATTTACTAAGGACTATAGAGTAATAATTTGCGTATACGTAGATGATATGTTAATCATCGGGATGAACTTAGAAAGGATTCATCAAACAAAGGAGTATCTAACTTCTAAGTTCAAGATGAAGGATTTGAATAAAGTAGATACAATATTGGGCCTAAAGGTGCATAAACATGAAATTGACTTTGCTTTAAGTCAATCTCATTACATTAAAAAGATATTGAAAAAGTTTGAGCATCTTAAAATTAAAGAGTCCAATACACCCTATGATCCTAATTTCAAATTAGAAGAAAATATAGGGAGACCCATAGCACAATTAGAATATGCAAGTGTTATAGGAAGTCTAGTATACGCAACACATTGTTCTAGGCCTGATATAGTATTTGTTGTGTGCAAACTATCAAGGTTTACAGGAAAACCTAGTAATCAACATTGGAAAGCTATAGCAAGAGTTCTTGGTTATCTTAAGAAAACCATAAATTTGGGATTACACTATAGTGATTATCTCGCAATACTAGAAGGTTATTTTGATGCTAGTTGGATTACAAATCTAAGTGATAATAAATCCACTTCAGGATAGATTTTCACCATAGGTGGTGGAGCAATAAGTTGGGCCTTAAAGAAACAAATATGTATTTCACATCTATTATGGAGGCTGAGTTTATAGCTTTATCAGTCGTAGGTAAAGAAGTGGAATGACTTAGGAATTTGTTATATGATAAAGAGCTTTGGCCACAACCAATGAATGCCATTTTGATCTTCTGTGATATTGAATCAACTATGTCTCGAGCATATAACAAGGTTTATAATGGAAAATCTAGACACATAAGCTTGAGACATGAGTTTGTAAGGCAATTAATAGGAAATGATATAATCACCATCATATATATAAAATCTAAAGGGAATTTAGCAGACCCATTGACTAAAGGTTTGTCAAGGGATAAAGTTAATGAGACTACGACTGAAATGGGATTAAAACCTATAGTTGTTAAATGATAGGAACCCAACCTTGTTCTAGTAGAACACTAGTTTCAAGATTTAATGGGTAATAACAAGTTATTTAACAACTGGAGCACTAAGATATAGGATTTAGTGCTATATATATAATTAGGAGGATGAGTTAAAACTCTTAATGGATTGGTAATATTATTTATCAAAAGGATTCCACCTATGTGAATATAGGAGTGGTGCCGCTTTGATTGAGAATTTTAGAGGTTTTATTCTCGTAAATATTCATGAAATTAGGATAAGCACATGGCCATAAAAGTGCTTAAATTTCATAAATCTCTTGAATTTGTTAAGATGTATAATTTATATGTGTGATTTTCGATACTGACACAAGGAGTATGGGTTTAATCAATTAGGCACATATTACTTCGTTAGAACGTTAAAAGTTTACACTAAAGGAATGTTTAATCCTAGTGACACATATTTCATGCATAAATTTGTATGATTTTAAAACTTGTAAAATAGTGAGAGAATGAAATATATTTTACAAGTTAAAATAAATAAAATAAAGTCAAAGAAATACACGGTTTCGTTTTATCTGCAATGGTTGAATAAAGGCATGACCATCGGCGTGATAACGTTGCACTTGCAAATCAAGATACATATGGTTTTAGAGTGCAACAGTTTGCAAGAGGTGCATGTAAACAACATCTCATTTAATGTGCAACTTGTCCAACGCTTCATATAATGAAAGGACACATTGGTCTTTTGTAGAGTGCAACGGCTATAAAAAGGTGCATGTAAATAACAAGTCACCTCATATACAACTTGTTCGAGGAAGCCAACTTTCATATAGTAATGTTCACGTAATGAAACCAACGTTCATATGCAACTCCTCCTTGTGACCGGTCATGCATGAATGGGAATATTCAGTGTCCTGTACAAGGCTATAAAAAATCCCCATCATCAAATCATTAACTCACTTTTATTTTGTGTATTGTGTGAGTTTGAAAATTTTGAAAATTTTACAAGTCTTATCTTATTTTTCAAGTTCAAAAAGAGTGAGAAAATCTCTTGATATTGCTAATCAAGAAATTTATATAGATTTCATTATATATGGGAGAATATCGTCATCAAACCAGTAACAACTACGTATGAGGGCGAAAATCTCTCTAAAGGCAGCAAAGTGATTCGTGTCTTAAAACTATAATAATCTTCAAGTTCTTTATCATTTTCTACACCAATTTTCTTAACACCTTTTTATCACAAAATTTCATACCATTATGCAGGAAGTAATGGATAATGTACATAAGGTTAATTTTGATATATATTGTCAACGATACAACAATCTTATACGTATTGAAATTTTGTAATCAATTAAAACGTGTTGTTGAATTGTTTGGGTTGGATGCAAACGGGATTATTGACCGAGATGCCAGATAATTCAACAGGTAGAGTAGTTGTGTGTCAATCAATTAAATAAATACATTAATAGAGATTGCTATCGAAGATGCAGCGAACTAGAAAATTCAAATTAAGTAAATTTAAAATGGATTAATTCCTATTGGAACAACCGAAATGAACCGTAATTTTCAACCAAAAAACGAATCCATTATATAGGACTGTAAAACATTCGGTACAATTATTTAGGATTGTAATGCCTACAAACTGAGAAAAATGAAAGCAGAGGAGAAAAATTAAATACTCATGATTAATTGTTTATATAACCGACTCGAAACGTGATTCGACGAGTAAAATGCGACCTACCAGCAAGTTGGAAAGAGACATCATTTTCATGTTTCTATTTTTTTTCACATGATAAAATAAATGAATCACTACATAAATTCATGATAAATTTCTAATTTCTTTTAAAACCATCCCTTATGAGTTATGACACAGCATTTGCCTGTTTCAAATGTCTCCTACTTTTCTTTCCTGCGTTGTAACACAATAATTTCCACAACTACACATCAGCGCACAAGGTTCAATCAATCTGCCATAATTGGACCCGCATAGGTTGGAGTCAGGGACCCTACGTCCCCACTCATTATCGTACATGGAACCACCTCCACGTGGTGGACATACATATATATATATATATATATATATATTGTTGGAAGTGAGCTCTCCCGATTTAAAATTTTACGTAATAAAATAATATATTAATTTTTATTATTGATAATTAATAATAAAAATTAACACATAATCAAAGAATATATTACCTTATTATGTAAAATTTTGACATATATATATTGTTGGAAGTGGATTCCTTCGATTCAAAATTTCACATAATAAAGTAATGTATTAATTTTTATTATTGATAATTAATAATAAAAATTAATATATAATCAAAGAATATATTATTTTATTATGTAAAACTTTTAATTAAGATGGTTTATTGTTCGAAATTATTCGACTAAAATATTCGATAGTACAATTCACAATTCCTAATTGATCCACGCCCAATGCACTCAGGTTAAAATTGAAATTGTAACTCCAATCTCATCCAATAATAATAATATAATTAAAAATAAAAGAAGCCAATTTGCCCACTTCCTTGTACCCTGTCATTTGTGAAAATTCATGAATAAAAGCCCCACACTCAATTCCCATCAACCAAGGATCCTTCCCCTACACACCCCAATTCCCAGGCCACCATTTTTTTTGGGGTTCTCTCCAAGATGACCGGAGATCACTCAACCACACAACCTGATTATTCCGATCATGGCCTCAAGGCCCCACTTCTCCCACTCCAAGAACCAACACAAGGAACACACACCAACCCCATCACCCTCAAGTCCTTTCTAACACTGAAGAACTTCTATGTCATCCTAGGACCCTTGTTGTCCCTCATCATATGCCTCTTCGTGAAGCTTGATGCTCCATCTAGCAGCCAGAGGATGCTTGCGGTGATTGCTTGGGTTTTCGCTTGGTGGGTCACCGAGGCCGTGCCACTCCCCGTGACATCCATGTGCCCCTTGTTCCTGTTCCCTCTCTTTGGGATAGGTTCGGCTGATAGTGTTGCTCACTCTTACATGGACGATGTTATTACCCTCGTTTTGGGAAGTTTCATACTTGCCCTCGCCGTCGAACGCTACAACGTGCACAGAAGATTGGCCTTGAATGTGAGTCACTCCTTTTTTCGCTTGGCTCCTAGTATTTATCTTCTTCTTCATCATCGCAAACGTCATCAAAAATATTGAATTTCTCTAAAGTTTAAAATTGCAGTTATTTATGACTAAAATTGACTTTTCATTAATGTATGCCATCCAAAATTTTGGGGTTTCTCTTTTTCTTAACTGATATCAGATTTGCTTTATGCTGATTTTTCTTGCAATTATTTAATATTGTATTAAAAAAAAACTATACTCAACAATTAGCTCCAACAAATAATTGAAAATTGGATTCTTCTGCCAATCCCAAGAGGTTGAGGAATTTTCTCTCTCTTCTTAATGTATTTCATTAAAATTAAAAATTAGGCAAATGTAAAATGAGCTAATACATCTTCCTTTGTAAAAAAAAAAATTGTGGCAATTTCGTTACCTGATTTGATTGGTTAATTTTTAACTTTTTTTTTCCAGAATCTAGGTTTAATTTTAAAATTTTTTAATTCATAAGTAGTTTATAAGTACATAATAATCACTTGAAAAGTCTAGAGTCAGAGACATTTTCTGTTCTTCGATAAAGATCAACTTTTTTTTTTTCAATTTTAATTACATACGAAAAAGTAAAATATAAATTCGTGCTTGCTTACGATGACGTGGGACCCACAGGTAACGTTGTTGTTTTGTGGCGATCCCCTAAATCCTCCAATGTTGCTCTTGGGTTTATGTGCCACGACGTTCTTCGTCAGCATGTGGCTGCACAACGTGGCGGCGGCCGTGATGATGATGCCGGTGGCCACTGGGATCCTGCATCGGCTGCCGCCGCCGCACGAGCAGTCCGAGGCGGTCAACAAGTTCAGCAGGGCGGTGGTGCTGACTGTGGTATACGCTACGCCCATCGGAGGGATAAGCACCCTAACAGGTACTGGCGTGAACCTGATCCTGATTGGTATGTGGAAGAGCCTTGTCCCTGGGGCCAAGCCCATAAGCTTCAACACGTGGTTCTTCTTTGGATTCCCTGCGGCCGTTCTCATGCTAATCTGCTACTGGTGCATCATGTGTTTGCTCTATGTTAAGAAGGGTTCCGGCCGGGCCTTGTCTGCTTACTTGGATAAAGCCCACTTGAAGAGGGACCTTGAAGCTCTAGGTAAGTTAGGTCCTTTGTTTTTTTCTGTTTTTACTTCTTATTTTTAATATTAATTATAAAAATGTTTTTCTTGAACAAATTTATAAAGAAAAGGGTAAAAATAAAAAAAAATAATTATTTTAGTTCTTCAAGTAGCAATCAATTACTCACCAAGAAAACGTATTCAATTTTCCCGTTGAACTACAAAAAAAAAGGAAATTTAACATGTGCTTGAAAAAGAGTCCTGCTAAGCTTCCTCCCTTCATGTTTCTTTGTCGCTTTCTTTTTGTTTTACTTCACATTCGCTTTCTTTCTATTTTCATTTACATTTACTTCTACATCTTGTTCCTGTTGTTCACTCCCTGCATGAAGTGGGCGTCTATGTGGTACATGGAAAAATTCTTGTATCAGCAAATTGATTCTCCCTCTATAATATTATTTTAACTCTTGATTTTTTTATTTTTTTAAGAAAAATTAATAATTCACATACTATGTAAAATAAATCTACTTTCTTCCAAAGAAGAGGAGAGCATGACTCATGGTACATGTAGGCCAAAAGTGTCACGCTCGATGATGCCATTTACGAATTAGTGGACCACGATTTTTCATTTTTCTTTTCTTTCTGGTACATGGACCACAATTTTTCTATTATGTTATGAAGTGATTAATAAACTTTTTGTATGCCAATTATTAAAGGCGGATTCTGCCATACTTCCTACAAAGTAGGGAGTGCCACACACCAGAGCATCTTAGCCATGTATTTTGAAATAAACGGCATACATTACATGTGGAATATTTGTACACCACGAATTGATGGTGCACACCAACTCCAACCCACCGCCTAGAATTTTCTGCCTCTATGTCCCTCGACAACTCTACCAGGCTCTCCACCTTCGCTTCTCACTCATCACCCCCTCTCTCTCTCTGCCTCTCCTGTGCTCGTCCCGTGGCGCCACCTGATGACCACCGCACCGCCTCTTGCGTCACCGCTTGAATTTCACTAATGGTGACGGCACGATAGTTGTGACACGTTGACAGCATCGACGTGGGCGGACTAGACGGTGGAATTGGAGTCACGGAGGCAGCAGAGCACGGTGGCGACGGCGAGCGTGTTGAGGTCGGGGAGCTTGTTGACCAGCGCAATGACTTCGACTTGCTTTAACCCTTTCCAGCCACCGTCACACCGCCACCCAACTCCACCCATCGATGGTGGAACCCACAGCACTACCCTCCCCTAAACCTTCGGCGTCGCGGGCAGGAGCGTGTAGTGGTCGAACTTGAAGAAGATGACCTGTGACGGAGATTTTTTCCAGCAAACATGTTGGCGGTGAAGGCTTGGTTGTTGATGGTGCTAGGTCGGTGTAGCAGTCAGCGGAGATTGGTGGAGTCACTAGAGGGGGGAGGGGGTTTTACCGTATGTTGTAATTCGTAACTAGTTAAAATTGGTTTAGTCAGGTTAGTCAAAGAGTTTACTCATTACCAGTATAAGTCACGTGTGTCATGTCTCTTGTTTAAATACTCCACTTCCAGTTAATCAGAACCACTTGAAGGTTGAAAGGGGTGGTGCATCCGTGATCTGGCGGAGAGAAATCACCATGTGATCCCGGTGGGCGAGACACATTACTTCGTGCGCTGTAGGGCAGAATCCGCCATTATCAAATAAGAAGTTGGTGCATCATGTGTGTGTGTCGTTTAATTTTGTTTGGTCCACAGGATGTAAAATGTAGCACATGTTCGACTTTTCTCAAACATAGATATTTATAGATTTTTAGATATTTAAGGATTTTTTTTTTCATAAATACAAATTTAATATTTTATATTTATTTATGCAAATTCATAATAAAATTAAATTTCACCAGCTTTGTTAAATATATATCATTTGTGATTAAATATGATGTATTAACTTTTCCACATACCTATTTACATCTTTCGGTAATCTAGTGGAGCTAGTAATACAACTGAACAAGGAATGCCCTTGGTGGCCAGGCCAGTGCTGCTTAGGTTTATTACCCAGAAAATGAAAAGAAGTAATAAGTGGTTAGAAAGGATGCTAATGGAGAATGGCTTATCCCTTGAAAATTGCTCACTGCATTTTTAATGACATACAATATCTGCTCGTTTCATATTTCTTTTTCCACAGTTTTAATGAAACATTTTTAACAACATTTGCTCCAAAACAAGCTGAGCAGTTTGAATTCTTTAATGGGCGTTTGCAGGTCCCATGGCTTTCGCTGAGAAGATGGTGTTGTCTGTTTTTGGGGTGAGTATGCCTAAATTCAACTTCAAATTTCTATGCCTTCATCATGGGAAACTTTACTTTGTTTTCAAAAGGCATTAACAAGGGGATATGGTGAATGTAGTTGCTGATCATACTATGGATGACTAGAATAATCACAGATGACATTCCTGGATGGGGATCTTTGTTCCATGGCCTTGTTGGTGATGGAAGTGTCAGTGTAAGTCCTCTGTCTACTTTGGTATTTTCAAGTTATCAAACAAAAAATTGGCCTTAGTCTCCAATCAAACAGAACAAAAATGAATCCTTTGATACAATGTAGGTTCTGGCTGCCGTCTTGTTGTTCATAATCCCAAACGGGAAGCAAGAGGGGGAGAAGCTAATGAACTGGAATGAGTGCAAGAAGTTACCATGGAACCTCATTTTGCTTCTAGGAGCTGGTTTTGCCTTAGCTGATGGAGTGCAATCTAGTGGCCTAGCAGATGTGCTGTCTAGAGCCTTAGATTTCTTGGAAGATGCACCATACTGGGCCATTGCTCCTGCTGTTAGTCTAATTAGTAGCATCATCACTGAGTTCATCACCTCCAATGATGCCACTGCCACCCTTATTGTCCCACTTCTATATCACATAGCCAGGACTATGCACGTGCACCCACTTCTCCTTATGGTCCCTGGGGCAATAGCAACTGAGTTTGCTTTCTGGCTTCCAACTTCCACCCCATCAAATGTTGTTGGGTTTGCCACTGGCCACATTGAAATCCAAGACATGCTCAAGGTTGGTGTGCCACTTAAGGTTGCTGGGATTGCTGTGCTGTCTCTTCTCATGCCAACACTAGGTGTGTGTTACATTGTTACTGTCTCTCTTCTTATAAACAGTTATTTTCTGAAAAGATCAATTTGGTTTGAAAAGGGATTCTGATGTCTAAGTCTTGGTCTTGCAGGGGTTATTGTTTTTGGAACTAATGATGGCACTCAATGGGTGACAAAGGCAAAATCTCCTTGGATACAAAATTGATTCCTTCACCAAATTCCACGTTGCTTTGTAAATTTTTTTGGTATGTTTATCATTGACAGAATCTTCTTTATCCGTGAGGTGAAATTTTAAATGTTCAAGGGCCTTATGCTCTATATAGGTAATTATGGACATTCAATACCCTCCCAGTAGTTGGAAAAAAAAAAAAAGGGAAAAAAGGGGGGGGGGGAAAAAAACCCTCCCTGTACATATATCAATAGGCAAAAGAGAAGGGAGAGAAAGATCTCCCTCTCCTTGTTTCTTGATTTTTACTTTATATTTTTGTTCCGTGGAAGAGAAGATTTTATCAATTTATGTTGTAATCTTTTCTTTCGCCAATTATGGAATGAAATTGGTTTTAAGGTTGGAGTAGTTGTTAGTTGTTACTGGTTAGTTTGTATGCTAAATTGAATATAAGTTGAAATAAATTTTTTGATTTTCTATGGTTTATTGTTTATTCAGCTGCAGTCATCTTTTTCACCTTTTTTTCGGGGGTCATGATTTTTCACTTTATTTTCATAAATTGGACTAACACATCACGGCCAACCCAAACCCATGGAATTTGGGCTTAAAATGGCCTGATGATTATGTGTACACAGTACACACTAAACGGCGCTGGGACCAAATCCACAGTCCATGGTTACCACACCGTTATCAAAACCAGGATGTTTGTTGACCCGAAAACAAAAAAGGATGTGAAAAAGAATGAGAATTCGAACAAAAAAAGAAAAGAAATGAAGGGAAGAGAGAGAGAGAGAGAGAGAGAGAGAAAGAGAGAGAGAGGGAGATTTGTTGAGTGGTGCAATATTTGTGTAATATTTGGGCATATAAAAGAAAATCTTGTGGGGGAGGCCAGGCTTAGTGGTAAATTATATGTAGTCTTATAAGTTCAGGAGACCCATGCCCGCTTTCCTCCATCTCTCACCCTTAATTCCTCCTTAATAAAAAAAAAATCCTTTTAAATAAATGAATATGTTGTTTAGAAAAAAAAATGAATAATACAACTTGTTTATAAAAATCTTAAAATTCAAAGCTTTACAAGAAGCAAACACTTATATATCAAATTTGTATAATAATTCTTTTTATAGGAATCAAATCCTACAAAAGGAAAGAGTTGGCTGTTAAGGTTAGTTTTTTTTTTTTTTTTTTTTTAATGTATGTATATTTGGAGCCTGTCAAATGCACCTAGCATAACAGCTTCGGTATCGTAGATTTTAAGTGATGGTTAGAAGGATCAAATTGATATATTTGAGAAGGTTTTTTCCCCTCTCTCAATCACCGATATCTAGAATTCATCAAATTTTAACTAATCTAACTTGATCTGGATTGATTCACTATGAAAGTAAAGGTTTTTTGATAGTTTTTTTTTATTTATAAAATTTGAAATCTATATTTTGCTTAAGGAAAATAAGTATTAAACCATTTGAACTAACTAAGTGTTGATGTTTGAAAAGAAATTTGACCAAATTAGAGTGAATTAGCTAACTCAATTGAATCAAATAAAACTAAATCAAATCGAACCAAATTAAATCAATTTAGACTAGGCCATACTAGATTGTGGGCTCATTTGTTTATAATTTTTCTCATTGCAAACTGACATTGAGATGAAGGAGAAAGAAAGATACTTTTACTCTCTATGCATTGGGAAACCAAATTTGACCATTAGGAATGATAACCGAACATGCACTATATTGGGTTAAACTAAAATAAACCAAGCCAAATAAAACTAAACCGAACTAAACCATACTATCCCACATGAGACTACTTCATACCAAATTAAATCAAAATAGATCATATCAAACTAGACCAATTTCCTACTGATGACATGTTTCAATCCTAACTTCAATAGCAAGAAGCAGGACCTCCATTTCTTCAATGGAATAGGGATCCAAATGCAAGATTATTGAAGTAACAAGTAATCAACTAGTAACCCATTGAGAATTACTTGGATCTGTTCCTCAATTGCAACTGAAGCACTAGCCACAATCAATTGATCCACTATTTTCTTGATTTCAAGAAGATAGGCATTCATTGAGGAACTTTTTCTAGTGCTACATAGTTGAAGCATGAACTGTGTAATCTTTGTATGAGTTTGTGAAGCAAAAATTTTCTCAACTTTTTCCTAAATTTGATAGGAATAGACACATCTAACCATACGAATCTTGACAGATTCACTCAAAGATGCAAGAAGCCAAGAAAGATGCACATCATCTTACTGTTCCTAACTCTCAAACTCAGGTTAGGGTTAAGGTTGCCTAAAGTGCATCGTCATCATCAAGATACATTGGCGAAATGAGACCCTTGCGACGATGAAACTGAAGGTGATGTTCCTTGATCGCTATAATCGCTTCTTGCTTCTAGAGAAGATAGTTGTCAATAGAAAGTTTGAAGGAAAATGGAATCGAGAACATGGTGGGGGAGAACACAGGGGAAGAACTTGAAGATGAAGGGGGGAAGCTGAAGTTGCGGCCATGCAAGAAGGAGGAGAACCCTCCAAAGCCATGGATTGAATAGGAAAAAAAAAAAGGAAGATGGCTTTGATACCATGTGAGAGAGCCTGAATAGGGAGAGAATCTCATAGAAGTGAGAAAGTGAAAAATCTGTATATTATTGAGTTGTCATAGTTGTACACAAGAGCAAGGTATATATAGTGTAGTGTTCACTTGAATTAGTTACAATGGACTCCTAACAGTCTCTAACTGCTCATAACTAACTCTAACAATTATGATTCCTTAACAAAGACAAATCATAATATATCAAACCAAACCAAATTATTGAACTAGATCAAACTAAACCAAAATAGGATGAACCAGATTGGATCTAGTTTGTGAACTTCTTATGCATGGATTGGGGTAGTAAAATGTAGACCCCCTTAAATTATTATTTACTCATTTTTTTAATTTCAAAGTTTAATTATTTAGAAGTGCTATATACCACGAATTAGTTTTCGTGCAACAATTACGAAGGGATTGACAATCAATGACGGGGTGAAAGTAATAGATGATAACATGAGTAATTATTTTTGAAAGCAATTATATTTACTTTGATAGTTAATAATATTATCAATTAGAGCGTTGTACCCGTGTATCTCAACTTAAAAGAGTGTAGTCGACTTGAAAATATAACAATTCATTAATTGAGTTAAATTATTAGTGACATGAAACAAATTACTAAGGATAATGACTCTTTGAAAAGGATTAGTGGATTATAACTATTAGTGACTGCAATTTATTATTTTTATTTTTTAAAAGGTAAAATATAAATATAAATATAAATAAAAAGTTTCTCCAAATAGGAAATCTAGAATTATGATTGAAATTGAATTGTAGACAAATTGACACATAGCAATGAGCCTCAATTATTAATAGTATAAAATAGAATGATATGATTATTTTTAAACATTAATAATCACGTGAAAAAGAAATTTTAAACATTAATAATGAATGAATTGGAATTAAACCGCCTTATTGCATACGTGTAAGGCTAATTGTAATTGAATCTTTTTCTATTTTTGTTTTTTCGGATAGGGAATTGTAATTGAATCATTGTGCCGCGTATTGGTGGATTCCACATTCCGGATACATCGTCGCCCAACGATCAACGTACGAGTTGAAGTTGAGGCGGTCGGCAGAGTTGGATGTCTTCATCTATGGCTGTGGGCTACAGCACATAGTTCCCTTCCAAACTTGCTCCATGTCTTAGACCAAAAATATTCGCTTCATGTCCCATCATTTTATAAATTATCATATCCTTCCTTAGCGCGTGGTTTTGGCCCCCATGCATATGTCGCCTTCCTCCCATGACTCATGTCCTTTCCTATTTTAATTATATGAATTAATGATAAAATTTCCTATTCATTTATGTATATGTTATATAAAAAATGCAGAAAATAAAATTTCAATAATAAATATTTTAATTACAAATATTTTATCATGAATTATGAAATTATTATGAAAAAAAAAGCAATTATAATTTTACGTTACACTTTAAATATATGCAATAATTTTATTTCTCATGGATAAGTCCAAATCACGTTTCTTCCTTTATCCAATTCATCAAATCTAATGGCAAACAGTGGCCCCCTAACAAGTGCCAAGTGGACCCCAGCGCTAATCAACCTACGTATGTCGGTTGGTGCCTTGCAAGTTACCTCACCTTGTTACGTACATTGAACTTTTTTTCATATAATTATAGAAGAATGTTTTGTGAGGTTACTTATAACCAAATTTTATTAAAAGATTATACATATTATTATTAATTTAAGAATAACCATTATCATTATTATTTATTAAATATTATATCAATTATAAAATTAGTTAATTATTTTCGTAGTTAATAATTAACATTGTCTATAAATAATATCATTTAGTAATAATAATTTTAATTTATTATTAATAAAATTATAAAAATAATTTAAAACATATTAAATGTTTATTTACAATATTAACATTTATAATTAAATAATTATATACCAATAATTTAAAATAATTTCAATAATACACATAAAAATGATTAATTTTATAATTATGCTGTGATTAATCCGATCTTAAAATGTTGTACATATAATTTTATTTTTTCTTTCATCTATACACATTCTTTATTCTATTTTGAAGACGGTTATTCATTCTTATTAACTTCACCCATTATTCATTTTAATTAAATAGTTCTTATATATACCAATAAGAATTTTTTATATATTTATTTTAATTATTAATAATTATTTATATTTGTTATCTATATCAATAAGATGTAATTTTAATATATTAATACTATAAATTTTTTTACATAATCATTTAATCATATATTATTACATTATTAAACATATTTAATTTTTCTAATAAATATTTTTTAAATCACAAATATATATAAATTACTAAAAATTTAAAATACTTTATACCAATACTATATCAAAATTAATCTCAATTATTTTAACATCTGGAACATCTATACAGTAAATTTCTATTGCAGTAAGTGCCTATATTAAATATCTTCTTGAATGCATTAAAAGAAATAAATAAGAATCCATTAAATAAGTAAAATTCTATTAAAACTTGTCTAAACTTTATTTAAAGTATTTTTCTTTTTATCTTTGTTATTATCTTAAACAATAAGCAAGGGAAGATTAAATCTGTAATCATTTCCAAAAATAAATTAAAAATTCATTTAGTTGTTGGGTTTTTTATTTTTAATATGGTGGATGGATGTAATATATACAAGAATATGGGTTTATGGGTTAAAATATATGAATATGAGACTTAAAAATCGTCAGTGGCGGTTTTTACTTTTTTAAAAAATGTCAGTGGTGGTTTTTGCATTTTTCTAGTACGGTACATGGAGATACATGATTTATTTTTTGGTTTTTCAAAAACCGCCAATGGCGGTTTTTGCTTTTAAAAAAAACTCTTGTATTCTGAAAAACCGCCATTGACAGTTTTTCTTCAATTACCATATTTCCGTAATTCACCCCAAAATTCCATATTTTGGTATATATTACTTTTAAAAACTATATAAAAAAAAAAAAGACCCCTTTAGTTGTTGGACTCGTAATATCCATTAAGTGGGAGGGCAAATTAACGCGTGACATAAATGCCTAGATCAGGGGGACGCCTATGCCTGCGTTCTTCCTTCTCTGCTATAAATTGCAACTACCACCGAGACGCACCGCACAACACAAACACAAAAACAAACCGTTCAAGAACCAAACGTGATCAAACGGCCACCATGAGACCTCACTACCTTATTCTCCTCTCCCTACTTGTCTTCGCTTCTGTCTCCGCTCTCGCCGCTGCCCGGTTGGGAGGCATTCCCGGCGGCTGGACACCCATCAAGGACATCAAGAACGACCCCCACGTGGCGGAGATCGCGGAATACGCGGTGAGCGAGTACGACAAGCGAGCTGGGGCGAACCTGAAGCTGGTCAAGGTCGTCAAGGGCGAGACCCAGGTGGTTGCCGGCATCAACTACCGCCTCGTGCTGAAGACCAAGGATGGATCCAAGACCAGTGATTACGAGGCTGTCGTGTGGGAGAAGGCATGGCAGCATTTCAGGAACCTCACTTCTTTCACGCCTCTTCATTAATGATACGTATTTGTTAATTAATATTTTGCCCCCTTTTTTGTCTGTTAATGCAAACGTTATGAGCGTCAAGTTGTTACAATTAGAGTTGACTCTGCAGCTTCTGTGTATTGTTTTTTTTGTTTTTTTGTTTTTCAATAATAAAGTTGGCGTTTGGGGTAGCAGAATAATTATTATATTTTGATTTGTTTGTGGAGTTATTCTTTGTGGCCTTTTTTTTGGGGGGGGGGGGGGGGTTGATTTTGTTAGGAAGTTTATTTGTGTGATCTATGCCTTCAAATGAATGTCACTGCCTCACGGGGTAATTATGATTGGAGGTACGAAATTTGTACATACCAAAATTTTTAATATCTCAATATTTGCTCTCAATTTTTTTTTTCTTTATCAATTATTTTATTATTTTTATTTTTTTATAATTTTTTTCTCTTTTTTATCTCTGAATGTCTAAAATATCTATTTACCCAATGATACAAAAGACATTTCTCTTATGATTGCATAAAGTGGTCGTTTTTCGAAAGAGGGAAGAAAGAAGCTAGAAGGTTCGTTGAAGTGAAAAAAAGTTTTTGCTTGACGAATGGCTAATTAACTAGATTCGCGTTATGTCTAGATCTTGGATCGTGAGAGTATAGTTGATTCTTCATATTGCCCCTTGACTGACTCTTGTTTAGGTTGTTAAACGGGTTGTTTCCGTTTAAGCTTTTGGTAACTTCATTGCTTTTGTCGTGTACAGCAGGGTTTTAAATTCATGGCATTTTAAGTCATGGTTGCGGGAGAGATGGGGTTTTCTAAAAGGCATTTAAGAACCAATTTGTCAGTTGGAGGTTTCCAAAATGTTTACTATCGTTTTAGTATCAAAAAGATTACGATATTTTAGTGTTTTAAGTTAAAGTAGATCGCATTGCTTGATTAATAAGTTGCTAGGATGATTTTTTTCTTATTTTATTTTTAAAAAGAAAAGTTTAATTAACTTTAAATGATAATTCACCGGCTTTAACAAGCACTCTTCATTTACAGCGATTCATCTAAACATAAAATATTCTTACATATAAATGCAGTAATTATAATTAGGTTTAAATAACTTTTTGGTTTCATTGATTTAATTTTAGTTTTTATAATGCCAAAAATTTAATTTTTATCCCTAAAATTAATTATTGGTTCTTACAATTTTCATCTTTTTAGGTTTTAGTTAGTATAATTGCCATTTTTTTAATAAAGGGTGGTCCTTATTTTTCATAAAAAATAAGTCATTATAGTTTAATTTATTTTAATTTTGATCCATCAAAAATCAAAATTCAAATGATAGAAATTTATGAGGACTTCTACCAAAAGAAGTATATATTATAGGTATCAAAACTAAAATTTGATGCAACTATAAGGACTAAAATGTTATTTAAGCCTTATAATTAAAAGTTTTTCCCGTAATCATTTAAGCCGTGTGATGGCAAGATAAACATATTAGTAGGATATGCTTGTATATAACTGAAGATAAAAGTATGTACCAAAAAACGAAGATAAAATACACATTACCATAGCCTAGTATAGCACCCACAAAATACTTACGATGTTTTTGAATATTAGTTAATTAGTACTCAAATATTATATTATAAACCATTTGACACTTCACAAATTCACAATAATTAAGATTATGATTTGACAATTTTTAATAAGTAGCTTAGGACACTGTCGTTATTAGGGTGCATTTGGAATGGGAGAAAAGAGAAAGAAAGAAAAGGGAGGAGAAAATAGTTATCGAAGCATTTTCTTTCGTTTGGATTAGAAGAAAAATAGGAAAGAAGAAAAACTCTAGACGTGGAACTCGCCCGAAAATTTTCTCCCTTCAAGGGCGGAGGAAATTGCTTGCTATGGGATTTTATACTTTTGTCTTGGTGCTAATCTACAAAAGAATAAATAAGAAGTGTTGCAATAGTGAATAATATTTTATAATAAATAATTTATAAATTTAATTCTAATATAATATTAGTATAAAAAAATTTGTATTTATGTTTAACATAATTCAATAATTTTTACCATTATGTTATTTATTTATGTAATTTATAAAAATTATTTAAAAATTAAATAAAAAAATAATATCTATTATTTTATTATACAAAAAGGATATGTCTATCATTTTACAAATATCTTATTTTTTTTCTTATTTTCTCTTTTATTTTCTTTTTATCCAAATAATCAAAGAGAAAATTTACTTTTCTCCTCATTTTCTTTTATCTTTATTTTCTTTCTCTTTATTTTCTTTTTTCTCATTTTCTTTTCACATCCAAACAAACCATAAAGAGAGAGAGAGAGAGAGAGGGGGGAGGGTATTAATCAATCAAAAACAAATTACAAACACTTCTTCAAAAATGAAATTTATATTTTAATAACTGATATTAAATACTTGAAAATAATATTCTTAAGTTACACAATAACAAGACGTTTAGAAGGAATTTGAATAAATTTATTTATATGCAAAAGGTTATAATCAATTTTTTTTTCAAAGAACTTCGTTAAAAATATATTTTTCCACACAAGTAATCAACGTTAAATATATTCGTAAAATCTTAACTTGCAGTTTCAGCTCTTATAATTAAAGAACAAAGGATAACGTGATCTCTTTGTTTTCACTATTTTTTTTTAAATTTTAATTTTAATATACTATCAATATAAATAAATTTTATATAAACATTTAATTATGTATTGTTATATCAATAAAATTATTTAGTTAAACTATCTTTTATCTTAAAATTTTTATAAATAGAAGCATGTGATTGAATAATAATATAAAAAATTCTTATACTAATAATACATTAAAATTATTTTTTTAATGTATTGTAATTTGCAGCTATCTAATTAATCCATATTAGTGATGCAAGATATGAAGTAAGTGAAACCAAACTTAATTGCGTTGTCACACCAAAGTTTTGGAACTCATGATATTGCCCCTTTCTTTTGTCCGGGGGAAGGGAATGTTGATCAAACCCTTGTAAGGCTGTACTTTCAGCCAAACTGTAGCCTCGTAACAACCATTGCCAATTGAAATACATGAATTCAAATCTTGTTAATTTGTTGATATCTCTTTTTTTTTTTTTCGCATAGCTTTCGGCTCTCACCCATGGGATCAGCCTATCTCACATTCAGTGTGTTTCAATTTTGTTTCAATACATACGTGGTTTTGGTCTGGAGTCTGCAATGACAAAATTAGTCTACAGCCTAAATCCTATTGTGACCTGTGAACTTGTCTCCATCCACCAAAGATATTCTTTTAGTTTCCTACATTAAAGGGATTAAAGTTATAATTTTGTATCTCGCAAAAAGTTATAATTTGATAAGGGTTTTGTTAACGGGACATTGGTTAAGAAGAAACCAGGAGTAGAATCCATACTACTTATAAAATAAAAGAAATTGTAAGAAAACTTTTATATTTGTCAAAATTTGGTAAATTCTACATGTATCTCTTTTAAAATTTCTAATTAAGAAAATAAATTAAATACATTTACAATTAAAAAAAACTATTTTGGAAAGTTTAATTAGAATGATTATCGATTTATTAAAAATAAATATCAAATAAATATTACTCAAATACCCAAATTTTCACATCTTTATTTTAATATTCATTTTATGCATCTCTCCCTATTTAACATGACATTAATTTCCCGTAAAAAAATGATATTAATTTAAAGGTTGACTTAAAATTTAGTTTAACAATATTAACCTAGCATGAAAAAAAAAGGTCGTTAGCAAGTAGCTTTATTTATTTATTTTGAAATATGACCATAATCTCAGCTCTTGAAGAAATGTCGATAAGTAAGATCCACAAATTAGATGATAAAATTAGAATTATGCATTAAAATTGTTGTGTTTAATGGTTTTTATATATATATGGTTTTCCTCATATTTTAGTATTTTAATAACCACTCATTATAATGAGGGATCCACTATGATTTCTTATTTTCTCCTATTTTTATTGATTGAAAGTGTAAAATTATTTTACACTATCAATGCATACCAATTAAACTCTAAAATAATTGCTTTTTAAATTTATAATTTGATTTATGTATTAATCAAATTCTTGAGCAGTAAAATTATTTATTGAATTTATCTTACTATTTATTTCCTACACTTTAGTGTTAAATTCAATAAGTTATGATAACATAATATTTTATAATTTTATATTTATAATTTATTTTGTTTGTTTCATATAGAAGATTTTAATACTATATTTTAATAACTCAATGAAATTAACATTAATAATCATATTAATTTAAAAACATTTTTCGACCTATGCATCGCATGATACAATACACTAGTACTTAAAAATTGGGTAAAATTATAAGAATTTTACAGAATAATTAAACTTAATAAATAACTATTACAGCAAATGCCTGTAATAAATTTCTTTGCGTGATTAAATTAATTTTATTTGGAGCCAAACTTCAATTCTTGATTGTATTATTAATTTTGGAACCAAATTTCAATCTCTTTATATTTCTTGTTAGAGAAATAAATAAACAAAAATCCTTTAAATAAGTAAAGCAGTAAGCATGGGAAGATTTTAATCTCTATTTATTTCCAAAAATAAATTAAAATCTATTTATTTACTTGTCTCTTAATATCGACGAAGTGGGAGGACAAAAATTTAACGCGTGACATAAATTGCCTAAATCACATAAGCAATTTCAGGAACTAAGATCACGATATATCGTTGCCTGCGTTCTCTCCTGCGCTATAAATTGCAACCACCGCCACCCACACCCACCGAGCCACGCAAACACAAATCAAAACCCTTACCAAACATAAACAAAACGGTTACCATGAGACCTAACTACCTCGTCCTCCTCTCCCTCCTCCTCCTCCTCTCCGCTGCTGTCTCCGCCTTCGCCGCTTCGCGGTCGGGAGCCCTTGTCGGCGGCTGGGCCCCCATCAAGAACATCAGCGATCCCCACGTGGCGGAGATCGCTGATTTCGCGGTGAACGAGTATGACAAGCGATCTGGGAAGAACCTGAAGCTGGTGAAGGTCGTTAAGGGCGAGACGCAGGTGGTTGCCGGCACCAACTACCGCCTCGTGCTGACCGCCAAGGACGAATCCAAGACCAAGGACTACGAGGCTGTCGTGTGGGAGAAGGCATGGGAGCATTTCAGGAACCTCACTTCCTTCAGAGCTCTTCTTCATTAATCATATCTGTAAATTATTGTCTCGTTTTCGTTTTGTCTTTTAAATTAAGAAAAAAACACCAGAAGTTAAGGTGCCGAATGACGTAGAATAAATGGTGATTTTTGGATGAACAAGTCGGTGTTACTAGTTTATTTCATTCAATTATTACCATGATTTCTGAAAAGTATTCTGGTTACGTTATTCTAGTGGTGTAGTATTGTTATTTAATTAATTCGAACTATATGAGCATCATGTTATTATTAGAGTTGATTATGCAGCTTCTGTAAATTTTATAAAGTTGGAGTTTGTAATGAGAATGGATATTAAGGATACGATGATAATCGTTATTCTATTTTGATTCATGGCCAGAGTTATTCTTCTTGGCTATGGGGGTTTGATTTTCTGGAATACATATATTGTTTGGTAACATTTTCTGGAAATTTTATTCGCGTGATCTCCGGGTAATTCTGATTGCAATGGTGATTGGTTTCAAAAGAGCGAAGAGGGAAGAAAAAAAGAAGGCAAGGTTCATTGAAGTGGAAAAAGATTATGCTTGAGGGATGACTAACTAGATTCGCGTTATGTTATGTCTAGAATTTGAATCATGAGAGTATAAAATTTTCCTTCTGTTTGCCCCTTGATTGACTTTTGTTTTGGTTATTAAACGGGTCGTTTCCATTTAAGCTTTGGGCAACTTCATTTTTTTGTCGTGTACAGTAAGGTTTTTAAATTCATGACATAATGGCTGCGTGAAAGACGGGGTTTTCTAAAATCAGTTTGTGGGACAAAAGACTCATTTAAGAACCAATTTTTAAGTTGGGGGGTTCTGAAATGGTTGTCATTTTAGTATGAAAAAAGTACGATATTTTAGTGTTTTAGGTTAAGACAGACTGAATTGCTTGATTAATAAGTTGTTAGAATGTGTTTTTCTATTGTTATTTTATTTTTAAAAAGAAAAGATTAATTAGCTTTAATAATTCACTGGCTTTAACAAGTACTCTTCATTTACAGAGATTCATCATAAAAAATAACATATTTTAAAAGACTAAATATGTTTAATCTTTAATATAAATACAATATCTGTAATGAAAGAAAATTTTTCCTTTAATCGTATAAGCCGTGTGATAGCATATCCTATTGAATCTAAAATATCTCATATTCGACTTTTATTCCCTCTCTCTCTCATATGGTTGTATATAATTAAATTTGTTGATTTGAGAGTTCTACTTGATAACCCACTTTTTATTTTATTTTATTCAAACTCAACACCTCATTTTTGTGTTCTCTCTCTTTAGTGTTTGGGGAGGGTAGAGGAGAGTTAATGAATGAACAATTTTTTTGGGTTTGGTGTACGGTGTGGGCTAATTTTGTTGGGCTGAGGAAGTGATCCCAATTTTTCTTCAATTTTCATTTTTTAAGTTTTTTCTTTTAATAAAAGCTGCCGAATTATTTTTTTGGATTTAAAGAAATTATAAAAATAGACTTAAAGACTGGACCTTCTTCTTTATTTATAAAAAATATACATTTTTATTTTTCTAATAATCTGCACAAAATTAGATGTTTACAGTTTCTTTTCTTCACTCAGTTTTTAATAGAAAATACGAATAGTTTTAGTTTTTTACATTCTTGTTTAAAGGAAAGAATAAAAATATGAATCACTATTTTGTCTAGAATACATGAAAAAAGTGAAAGAAACTTAATGCAAACAATATAGGAATCCATTGAAATTTTTGTATGATTTTGACTTTTGATTTTTTTTTTTTTTACTTTTTTTTCTTCTAAGTGATGATAAAAAAAACTAAAATTGATGGTGAAGAGACTTAAATTGAAAGAAATTTTTGAAGTTTTTTAAAATCACAGTTGAAAAACATAAAACAATTTTTTCATTTTTTTATTTGAAATACAAATGATTGGATGCAGGTTCACAAAAGAAAAACAACTCTGTGGTCAACTAGACGTGGACTAAGGCTGTCAAAATTAATTGAAATGAAAGTTTGAGTCAACTCACAAAAATTTTGGAAAACATTTGCAAACTAATTGGATATGAGTTTACAAGTTTTAAAAAGAAAAAAGTTTTGTAAACCAATTAGATGAGGCCCGTGGACGAGGCGGTCGGCGATGGCTATGGATTGGGTGCTGAGATGAGATGAAAGAAAGTGATAAAATGAAGTTTTCAAAAGAAATTCTTTGGTTGCTAGGGTTTTTGAGAAGATTTAGAAGAAAATATTGGTGTTAGGAAATTCAAGATTACTTTTTGGTTTTTTTTTTTTATCCAAGGGGTGGGGGGCGACCCTATCTTTTTGTGGGGCAGGGACATTGGAAGCTCTGCTACTTCGGAGTCAAATACACTCCCATACGGCCAGGGTGCATTGCAGCTAAGGCGCCTGTGCCTTATGCCATCTGAGCTAGGCCTTTTGCAGTTTTTTGTCAGTGTGCTAGGCCTCCCATATATAATTGGGCTACTAGTATGTGATATATGCCGTATCAGGATTAATTGAGGTAAATAATGATCAATTTTTTAAAGCATAACTACGAAAGTGAACTGTAAATTAAAAAAAAGGATCTATTTAATAAAAAGATTAAAAAAAATATTAAGTTAATAAAAAAAAAAACTACAAAAAAAGAGAACTCAACCGATCGAAAATTTCAAAAATTATAACTAGTAGTAATGCAAAATATTTCGATTTTCATCAATTTTCAAATTTTTTGAAACCGTTTGGCAGCTTTAATTGGATTTTGAACACCCCCGTCTTTCACCATTTTTAAAATCTCTCTTCCTTCCATTTATTTGTTCTCAATTCCATTGTTAAATTCATCATCAATTGCAACAAATACATCTTAATCCATTGACAAGTCCACTTAAAAATAGGTGATGAGTCACCGGCCTTGAATTCAATCAAATTCGTCATTTCATCAACTTCCTAGAAGAAATATCAATGTGATTAAATTGAACACGATAGTACAATCATTCGCCGGCTGGAATTGCTTGAACGTGACAAACTGACAATAGCTAATGAAGGTTGGTATTTTCTAGCCGAGACAAGAGAATTAGAAGATCTTAGATATCTTAGAAACATCGCACACAACTTAAAATCTCGCCACACCGATTGCGGTTGGACTATCCAACCCGACAAAATGTCCCTGAAACAGTGATTGAGACAGTGCATGCAAATAAGTCATTAATCTTAGCAAAGCGTTTGGTTTTAGCGAGACCAGTGACAGGTTTGCATGTTCTTGAACGTAGAGAAGAGGAAGCATATATATGCCAGAAATGGCTAGGATAACCATGCAATGTCACACAGGAATCCAATGCTCCAATCCCTAATTCACATAAGCAAGTTCAGAAACTAAAACCAATATAAATTGCAGCCACCACACCCCAACACAAACACAAACGCAAACACACAAACCCTTGGAGAACGAAACATCATCAAACGGTTACCATGAGACCTCACTATCTTATTATACTCTCCCTCCTTCTCTCCGCTTCTGTCTCCGCCTTTGCGGATTTCGGCGGCTGGAACACCATCAAGCACGTCGGCGACCGCGACATAGCGAGGATCGCGAATTTCGCTGTGACCGAGTACAACAGGCAATCTGGGGAGCACCTGAAGCTGGTGAAGGTCCTTAGCGGGCAGTACGAGGTGGTCGCCGGCGTCAACTACCGCCTCGTGCTGTCGGCCAATTATGAAACGGGGACTAATAATTACGAGACTATCGTGTATGAGAGGGCATGGGAGGATTTCAGGGATCTCATCTTCGTTGCACCTCTTCTTCGTCAATAAAATATATTTGTTAAATGTGTGCATGTTTTTGTCTAATAATAAAAAACTTAATGAGCGCCGCATTGTTGTTTTAGAGCTGAGTATGTATGCAGCTTCTGTGTATCGTTTCATACCAATAAAGTTGGCGCGTTTGGGGTATGAAGAATGGATATTGGTTGGAACTACTACGACTATATATAATAACTGTTAGTTATGTTTTGATTTACGTGTGGAGTTATTTTTTGTGGCTATGGGGTTTTAATTTTTCTAGAAAGTTTATTTGTGTGATCTATGCTTTCAAATGAACATCTATGGAGAGCTCTGATTGCAAAAGGTGGTCGATTTTGGAAAGAGGGAAAATAAAGGCTAGAAGGTTAATTGAAGAGGAAAAAACTATTATTAATGGAAATAACACAAGTTCAAAAATATTTAGGGATTGGAATATGGTGCTTAATTTTTAGTAGTGATTTCTTGGTTACTCTCCCAAATTGAAGGGGCTTGAAAGCCTTCTCAGGTTACCTAATTAATGGTGGTCATATGACAAATGGTTATCTAACTCATCGTTTAAGTGTCAAGTATTATCATTTTTACTTTTTAGTGTTCTAAAATTTTTAATTATTAACTTAACTCTAATAGATTTTCTAAAAAAATCAAAATATTTCATAAAACATCTTTAATTAATGGATGTTTGTACTTACTTAAAGTGGATGACTCACTGCCCAAAAAGCTAAGAAGAGAGAGAAAAAGTGTTTTGACACCCTACCGAGGAGATGCTCCCATGATTTGGTTTGTGTGTGTGCTAGACAGTATCAGCACTCTTTAATCAATTGAACCATCTCAATTATCCTAAAAATTTAAGAAGCCTAATCCCGTTCTAAAGAATCCAAATCCCTTCCCTATTTTGTAATGCATTGAAGGTCCGATTGAACCTCAACTTACAAGTATTAGTACTCTTTGAATCATCTCAATTATCTTAAAAATTTAAGAAGCCTAATGCCTTTCTAAAGAACCCTAATCCCGTCCCTATTTTGTAACACACTAAGAGAACGTTCGGTAAAAAGTATGAATTTTCATTTTTAAGAATCTTATTATCAGGAATGTTATCTCCTGGCATATAAATCCCTTTCTAAAGAACCCTAATCCCCTCCTTATTTTTTAAAGCGTTTGGTAGATAGATTAAATTTTCAGAAATATTTTATTCATTTTCAAAAATATCCTTGGTGGTTTGGCAACAAAGGACGGCAGTCGACAGTGGTTCAGTGGTAGAGAGTAACTAGCGATGAAGGGCAATGATTGGCTTTTTTATAAAAAAAAATATTCTTATTCTATGAAAATGTTGTAATCCAATATATGAGATAGAAATATTTTGGTAAAAATTTTATTCCAAAATCAATCCTAAAAATATAATATTTTTAAGAATATTTTTTCAAAATTTATATTAAATATGAGAATTTTCTTAACCTCTTTAAAAATATATTTTCTAGCCTTCTACAAAACGCTCCCTAAAGGTCTCATTGAACCTCAGCATCTCTCGTTCTCAAGCCTGGCTAAGCACACCGTTGAGGAGTAATTTTTTCTTCATTTTAGCAGAGAAGGGACATTACTGATATTGAATTTTCGGCCAGTAAATGTGGATAGATTGCCCTCTGTTAGCAGTGTCGGTCAGAGGTGTTTTCAAACTTGAGTCACTCGGTTGGGTTTGTGTCGTTCAAACTAAAGAGGTATTAAAGCCCAAAACGAAGCTCACGTTGAGTTGCAGTGTATAGGAGCACGAGCCAGTCCCAGACCTAATCAAATAGTAACAACATTCTACATGGTCCATTATTATTATTATTATTACTATTGTTATAATTATTGTATTAACGTGAACTTGGTCCATGATTGGTATTTGGCTTTACCAGTTACTATTACTGACCGAAAAAAAAAAAAATAGAAAACTTTACCAGATACTAATTTCCATCTCCTGGGAATACCAGATACTAAAATCACAAAGGTGGAAAGGTGCACATAAATACGGGACACATTTTCTAGTTGCACATTGAAGCGTGTGTCTGTGACCATGCAACCTTTTAAGTCTTTTAGCATTAAATTGGTTCAAAATATGAGCAAACGCATCCCCATAGTTACATTGAAGGTGAAGGATAAATTGTTCCACCCCTTCTTCTGGAGCTTCTGATGTTCCGCCTTTATCAACAGTTAAATTCAGTTTAATGACAATCGATGGTTGAGATAAAACGCATGCGTATATAGATCTTAATTGACATAGAGCGTGTCATGTGTTACCTCATCATAGTCTCTTCGACGACCTCTTCCTCCAACCTCTCCTCTCTCCGCCTCAACATCTCCTTCATGACATGTCTCGATCGCCAGTGTCGGTGCCGCCAGCTCTGTTCCTCAACTTTGCTCTCGTCCTCCTCATCTTCCACAGTCGCAGCACTTGAGACCCACCATCAAAGCCCTATTGCCACCCATCTTGTGAAGACAATGACAAATCCAGACTAGTCACACCATATTGGGTTGCAACTTTGCATATTCAACAGGGGGCCAACACTTTACAAAGTGGGTTTTAGATCTGGAGTTAGTTTGGTCCAGTGGCTACAAAGAACTAGCCATTGGAGCCACCGCTGCTGATGTTGTCGTCAAACAGCAGCGTACGACAAAGGAGATCTGTGTTCGAACTTCATCTCAACATCCCCAACAACTACCTCACCGATCCATCCCTTCCCCTCTCTTGAATGCACCATCCTCATCATCCTTGTCCTCTCCCTTTGTTTATGAAGCTTGTAAAAATATTAGTAAGTTTTTTGGCTGAAAATTTTATCTTTTTCAAAGTGCAATTTTGGAACCCAGTATTAAAAATTATGATAATTGATGTTGATTTTATTGTGGTAATTTAATATTAGTTTGTTGTGGTTGGCTTATTTGAGACTCTGGAATTATTTTTAATTACATATTTGAGCGTCTCATTCTTGGATGGTTAGGAGGATTCCATATCGTGGGACTTGAAAAAGGTTGAAATTTTCAGTTGTTTTTGCATTTTGAATACATCTTAGAGATGAAGACTAAGGTGGGTTTAGAAGGAGGTTGTCATGGTGGATTATGGAATATTGATGACAAAAGCTATAGTGGTGGGAGGTTCTTGGTTGGTGGTGGTGGGGAAAAATAAAAAACTTAAAATGCTCCATATTAATTAAAGTCTATTTATGCATCCATTATATCTCAACCATCAATTTATTTTGATTGAGATCGAACGGTTAATAAAAAGGGACGATCACAAAGTGCAGAAGAAGGGATGGAACAAATTATCCTTCACCTACATTGAATAGCATGTATATATGGAAGTTGTTAATGTAAAGGGGTTGTGTGGAGTTGGGCATTAAATAGCTAAATACTGGAAAACATGTGAATGGGAAGCTGGAAAGAGCCTTATCAGCTTAGTAGAGTGGCCTGCTGGTCTTGTCTCATGCGACACACAACACACAACACACATACAACAAAAACTCGGGCTCCTTTGTGCACCAAATTTGATGTTTCTTGCTCTTTCTTCGCTTTTAGTCCTGCAAGTTGCAAATGACGCACCGCACATGTTTTCTCATTCCTCGCCTTTGCAATTTTTCTTCTTTCTAATTAAATGCAGCTAGCTTAACAAAACGGGCTCTTGATTTCACAAAATTACATATAGTATTTGTTATTAATTTGAATAAATTTTTTTTTCATAATAATTATTATTCTCATATATTAATGTAATATTTATTATTAATTTTTTTAATGTTATTCTTCATTTTTTATTTATTGAAAAAAATGCCTTTTTTACCATATAATAAAATCATATTTTTTATTATATAATAAAATTTAATAAGAATATTTTAATAAACTCATATCATAATTATGTATTAATTTTAAATTTTTTTAATCTGTGTGAAAACAAGCAAATTGATAATTATTGTGAATAATGGATAGTAGTATTCCACGTAACAAAAACTTGTAAAATTACACATTAGTGCCAAAAAAAGGAATGAGTATTGTTTTGTTAAGTAAAACAAAAATGTGGATAATCATAGGTGACTTGTTTGTTTTGCGGGCAATTTGTGAAAGAAAATTTTCTATTTCTTAACAAATATCATCATAGTAACGTCATCCACACCGAATGTAATTTTAGGGAACATGGTCTTCGTCATTTTAGGTAACAGTTATACTAACATTTATAGCATTTGCATATATTAACATTTTCGAGGCTTAAACCCAAAATTTCTTATTAAAGGATTAAGGTATCTATTATCTTGACTAATCCATATTAATCGTATGCTAAAATGTTAAATTAATTATTTAAAAATAGTTGATTATAGGAGAGTAGATTGTGTCTCTAAACAAATTTTATTTGTAACTAGCAAGCATTTTTTATTTTTTTAAAGTGAGGATATAGTATTTGAAAAAAATTACATTTTGAAAAAAAAGAAATTTTAACAACAAAAGAGAAGTTAGAGGAGTTATTGTGAACGTGAAAGTTAGAGAAATTATTATAGGAGATTTAAGAGAACGGATAAGGGTAAGATGAAAAATATAATTGCAAAAAAGAGGTAATTAAAGTACTTTAATACCTTTATATAATAGTATCGGTATTAAGAGTTTAAATTATAGAATTGCTATTTGAAATAAGACTTTATCTATCTACCATGCCACTTTGAAATTGTACAAGTAGTCAGAGTAAAATATCTATATTAAGATTAAAAGAATTAATATATAATTTGATTTTTGAAAGAATTGACATTTGACCGATTAATTCCTCATAAAAAGTCTCTTAAATTTTTTTTAACACTTTTATTTCTAAAGTTAAATATACTATAATAGTCTTTTTATTAGGTGGTTTTGGGCCTTCCTTATATGAATTATTAAAACACAATATTTGAATTAATTCAAATCATATAATATGATATTTAACGGAGAAATTTTGGATTTAAATTGTACAATTATTGTTACCTAATCATATGATGCTATATTAGTAAATATAGTTAAATTTTATGTTTATTATTTGATTGATTAATAAATAAAAAAATATGATTAATTAACTGTATAAAATTTTTTTACATTATCAATTTATTATAATTGAACTCTAAAAATTAATTAAAAAAACTAAATTTTTGTAATATATTTTAATTTTAGAAAAAAAATATTGATAAATATTTTTAAGAAATAATTTATTAATTTCGAACTTTTCAGAGACCAAAATCAATATTAACTGAAAAAAAAGCAAAGTAGATCCATCAGCGTCCTGTTGCGTACACCTATCTTTTCGCTGAGAAAACAGAATCATGTGTATCTAGCAGTAATCTGTTTTCCAAATTGGGAGCATTTTCAGTTTTACTTAAAAGTGGGCGGTCAAATTTTCGGCACGAAAAGCAAAAGACGAAGCGCTATGTTTCCTTCTGCTGGTGACAAAGTTAGAAGAAGAAATCCGTAACCGATCGCATCCATCTATTCTCCCTCACAAAAATCTCAAAATATAAATAAATAAATAAAGGGGAAAAAAAAATTGTTGTGGTCGATCTTGTTCCTCTCACTGAATCAGGAAGCCCTAATTGAAGTATTTAGCTTGCAGAGAAAGAGTGAAGCAGTGTGTGTGTTGCAGAGCGTGAGCTTGTTGAGAACAAGATGAAGGGACTGTTCAAGTCGAAGCCACGCACCCCCGTCGACGTCGTGCGACAGACCAGAGATCTTCTCCTCTTCGTTGATCGCAACGCCGCCGAGACGCGCGAAAGCAAGCGCGAAGAGAAGGTCCTTCTTTATATCTCATTTCCAAATTTTGTTTCCTTTTTTGTAATTTTCTTTTCTTTTTTTTTTCTTTTTTGTGATTGTGATATCGACGAACTCTCTGCAATTGCTAGCTGCACGATTGATCGCTGATGAAATTTTGCCTTGCATTTTGAATTCTTGATGCTTATTTTACTTCAGCAGTGTGCTGAAAACGTCTTTATATCACAAAGATTTCCCGTTTTCAGTGGTTCGTTGATGTTCTTGAGCTAGGGGCGTTCAACTAGTGTGACTTAATAGAACGTAGTTTCTTTTCTTGTTTTTGTTTTTATTTGCATATTCTATTTGTGTTATTGCTGATTTTTTTGTTCTCTCTCAAGTTTGCAGTTGATTTAGAGCTGATATAGTTAATCAATGTAGCTGGAAGTTGTTGTTTTAAATATTAAATTCATTTTTTATTGATGCTCATATTTCACCATTGCAATTCTCCTGAAGTTATCGGTGACTTAGATTTTCGCTGTAATTTTATTTATTT
The DNA here is from genome assembly GCA_031439595.1 of Pterocarpus santalinus. Lineage (NCBI taxonomy): Eukaryota > Viridiplantae > Streptophyta > Magnoliopsida > Fabales > Fabaceae > Pterocarpus > Pterocarpus santalinus. The sequence continues at coordinate 60,119,878 of CM062530.1, forward strand.
ATTTTTATTTTTTGGTTTCGTTTTGTTAGGAAGGGATTAAACTTAAAACTTGTGTGTAAGTGTTATATGTAATTGTGCTTGACATGGCTGTCAGATATTACATATAAGGCGATAAGAAAGTAAAATTTATGGGAGTAGAAACAAAGCAGCTGGAGTCAATATTGTTTATTTTTTATTTTTTATTATTGCTGCATATGCTAGCAATGCCACACATCCTTATTTGATGTGTACTGTGATTATGGGATGCGTCTACCAGCAGATGTCCGAGCTATATAAAGATATCAGGGAGCTAAAGTCAATCCTTTATGGAAATAGTGAATCTGAGCCAGTCTCTGAAGCTTGTGCACAGTTGACTCAGGAGTTCTTCAAGGAGAACACATTGCGACTTCTTATCAAATGCCTTCCGAAATTGAATTTGGAGGTAATAACGAATTTCAAGAGAGACCACCAGATATTTGCAGTTCAGCTAATATGCTGTAGATTACTTGTACTCTCTATAGGATGCGAATGTTTATTAAGATGGTAGCATTCTTGCATCATCTGGGTAATGAGTGGAATACAGACATTAATATTTGTCTTGATGCCATACTTTGATTGTTTGGTATTTGCTAATCTTGAGACTGTCACTGTGGGCTTTTGCAGGCCAGAAAAGATGCCACTCAAGTTGTTGCAAATTTACAAAGGCAACAAGTTCACTCTAAGTTGATTTCCTCTGATTACCTGGAGACAAATATGGATCTTATGGATATTTTGATAGTTGGGTAAGAAATTATCGGATGAATATTCTGGTTTCCTGATGTTTGTTCTAGTAAGCTTTGTAAATTGTATGGTAGATTCTTCAGCTTGACCAAAATCCAAATGAATGAAAGTTTAAACTTATTTCATAACAAGAGTTTAAAATTTAATGTCCATGTGAATGGGTCATGGTAATCCCATGTTCCTGATTACTGGATTTTGTGAATCTTAGCTGATAATTTGTTAGCACATGTATGTCTTGTTCATATGTTGTTATGTCTATGTGATATCTTCTGTTTCGTATCATGCTTGTCACAAAATTCCCCAGTTTTGATTCTAATACGCTAGTGACTAACTATTGTTGCTTTTTAGCTATGAAAACACAGACATGGCTTTACATTATGGTGCAATGCTGAGGGAGTGCATAAGACACCAGATTGTTGCAAAGTAAGGAAAAAGAAGCACATTTCATTTTCTTTTATGTGTAATTTCAATCTCTAAGCTATTAATGATGACAGCTGGAACCATAATCATTTTGATAAGGGTAGTCATATATTTTAGAATAGTATTGCATTTAGCTGTATATAGGCACTTAGGGTTCCTCTACTTCTGTATAATTGCACCTTTTTTAGATTTTTGCCAAATGAGAAGGGTGCTGTATAGGAACTTGTAAAGAACTGAATAATAGAAATGGAAAAGGAAAAGTGTTCTAAGTCTGATATTTGTTCCACCATAGTTCTTGTGATGCTCTAACTCTTCATGGTTTTTTATCAGATATGTTCTGAACTCACCTCATATGAAGAAGTTTTTTGACTACATTCAACTTCCAAATTTCGATATTGCTGCAGATGCTGCAGCAACTTTTAAGGTGGATTACATCTGAAAGAACTTATGATCACTATTTCTTTATTTTGTGCTGTGCAAGTTTTTACAACAGATCTAATGTTATTTAGTGTTATCTTGTTTCAGGAACTCTTGACAAGACATAAATCTACTGTAGCTGAATTCCTTTCTAAAAATTATGAATGGGTAGGTTTCCCATCATCCCAAGTAGAAAGTGGCATACTAACATGTTTGTTTTAATCTATACACTACTACGTCAACATGCTACCTTTTTCCTTATGCTGCCATTCTCTTGCCAGATAACATGCATGGGTGGTATGGTTGATTGATATGGTTCTTATGGATGAGTTTGTGATTTGGTGCTAATGTGGCCATGAATTAGATAATGATTTTAGTTTTGTGATGACTTTCAGATGGCTAGCTCCTGGCATAAATTACATTCTGAAAAAGAATTTTGTAACCTCTAGTTCCAATTATTATTTTAAATTTTATTCTTTCCATCCGATTGGCATGGTCCTATTTTGTCGATCTTTTTGTTTCTTTGCTTTGAAATGCAGATTTCTGCTACAGATAGCAATACACACTTTCGGAATTGAAAAATGGTGGATGAACACTGTTTTTTTTTGTGATTATTAACCACACCAGTGTGTCTATTTACTGTATTTTGGAATTAAGTTTAGACTACTGCTTGCTAAAGATATGTTTTGAAAATTTCTGCTGCTGGCTGTCAGTTTACCTTGATGTCCTTCATTTGTATCTGCCTTTTTTTTAATATTATTACTTGTCAATTACTTTTCAACTATTACTCACCATCTTTGTTGTTGCTGCTTTCAGTTTTTTGCAGAATATAACTCCAAGCTGTTGGAATCTTCGAATTATATTACAAGGCGCCAAGCTGTCAAGGTGCTATATAAGTTTGGCTTTCATCTCAATTGTAACTTATAAGAACATTGAATGAAGCAAGCATACACATGTCTGGGCTTTAGATATTCTCCCTGTTCAAAATTTAACTTTGGGTTTGAAAAATCTTTTCTTGTATCTGTGTGGTACATTTGTAGTTCATTAAACCAGAAGGCCAACAATTACCTTGCTAATGCAATGCTTTCCTGTTTTTTGCTGTTGAGGTTTGGATTGTTGATCTTTGCAGTCTTATGATATAATCAATATATGTCAATGCACTGTTATTGCTGTTTTTATTATGTTGTTTCATCTTGCATTGATGCATATATATTGGCTGAGTTGACTACTTTCTCTTTTACAGTTGTTGGGAGATATGTTACTTGATCGTTCAAATTCAGCTGTGATGACACGATATGTGAGCTCAAGAGACAACTTGAGGATTTTAATGAATCTTCTAAGAGTATGGTCACTTAATGACATTTCTTATTACTTATCGTCTTGCCTTCCTTGTGTGCTGCCCAGCCACTCCCTCTTATGTATCTATGATATATTCATTTCCTCATTGCACTTAACCCTGTTGTTACTGTTGTGACAATATGTTATACGGAGAAAAGGAAATTAAAATTTATATGTATGTTTAGAGTGGGCATCTAATGGGTTATTTCCTAATTCTATCTGCAGGAATCAAGCAAGAGCATACAGATAGAAACATTTCATGTTTTCAAGGTACTGTAGTTGTGGTATAGCACAAGTTTGGAAGCCGTTATTCTTAACCCTTGGCCGTCATTGATATTTGCTTGTCATAACAGCTATTTGCTGCTAATCAAAATAAACCTGCTGATATCGTCAGCATACTTGTTGCAAACAAAAGTAAGATTCTGAGACTCTTGGATGACTTCAAAATTGAAAAAGGTGAGGAACTGATGCCATCTCTTAAGAATTTGTAGTTGCTTTTATGTTATCAATTGCTCCATGATCACAAATTTGTTGGCATTGTGCAGAGGATGAACAGTTTGAAGCTGACAAAGCTCAAGTTATGAGGGAAATTGCTGCTCTTGAGCCGAAGGAACAACGTGCATGAGCTGCAGACTGAGTTAAGTTGCAAGTTGCATCGTGCTAATTCACTTCAGTGAATTGTGTATTGTAATAGTTGTGTTAGTCTTCATCAAGATGAGATTGTCATTTTACTCAAATTTTCAATGCTTCCATTATGTAATTTTACCACGTTCCTGTAAAATAGTAGATAAATAAATTGCTAAAATTAGCTGCTTGCGGTTTATGGCTTTCAAAGTATTAGCATGAAACGTGTTCCTAGCTCTGCCCTGTAAATTATAAATTGTACGAGGTCATGCAACAATCTGACCTTTTTCAAATTTGTTTTGAGTAAATCTTCTTTTAACCTATGTATGATGATGGCATTCTGCTACTTGCGTTACTCTACATTGCCAACCGAATAGATTTTGGTAGAAGCTCGTGTCAGTATTCAACGAAGTTTCAGTAGGCTGTCTTGTAGTTGAATTATATATCTTCTCTGTTCCCACCTGAAAGCCATGCAAAGTAAGCAGCTAGTGGTTTACCTTGGCCGTTAAAGATAGGTATAAAGGTTCTATGTGCCCGTGGTTGGTGTCCATGGGATATGATTGGGATAAGTTCTAGAATTTGGGGAAACAATTCTGAGGTAATAATGAGTTGAACCAATGAGAGAGTTGAGAGTCTGAACACTTGGGACCCTGGAGAGGCTTGATTGCGTTGCGTCCATGACCTTTTTTTCTGGAAACTTGTATAATTCGAATGCAATGATTACTTAAGCTCGCAACAATGGACTATGATTTCATTTTGGAAAATATTATTTGTGCATATTTGTTTGGGTGTTTATTGACTATTGAAAATTTATGTGTATATAAGTAAGAAATTTATTTACATAAGTGAAAAATCAGATGAAATCATTATTATTTGTCATTGGAATCGCTCATTTTTTAATTATGTATGAGAATTTTTTATTTATTTATGCATGAATCTCAATAGTCCATCGACACCTAAAAAGTATGTTGAAATAATTTTTTTTACTCAATAGTAGACCAAAGCGGTAGTTGTCTAACTTCTGGAATCCAGCAGTCCGACCAAAGGATGCAGAATGTGCCTTTATTTATTTGCAACGAAATTCCGAAATTCCGAGGGTTGTTTCTTTTATTTTTCCTTTTCTCATGTTTTTGGTCATTTGGTGGCTTCTTTCATTTGTGGCCGAGGGAAGTTTCATTAAAATAAGAATGATATATGAACGTTTAAAAACGGTCGCATAGGCCAAGAGCTATTAAGGAACAATAAAATGCATATATACTCGATACAATACGAAAATAAATTTAGTGCTTTTTGGTGTATGTGTCTATTTTTAAACGTTTATATATCATTTCTCTTTATAAGAAATGATATGACGTATACACCAATAACCATTAAAGAATAGTAAAATGCATATATACTTGATATAATATGAAAATAAACATAGTAGCTTCTAGTGTGTGCATCTGTTTTTAAATGTTCATATATCATTTCCCTTCATTAATCCAAAGAGGACAAGATATGGTGCCCAAATGGACTAACCGTCCCCCCTCTCAGGGAGATGCTTGTATATGCTGCGTACTCATGAGTGAACTTTAAAAAGTGATAGCATAGGGAGAATCATTTTATGTAGTACATAGTAACATAACTAGGTAATAACATATTCTTTGATATGATAATTGATAAAAATGAAAACCTAAAATGTGTTCTACTAAAAACAAAATTCTAAAATGTATGGTTTGATTTGGAAACAAATTTATATGTAATAAGTATATTGAAGATGAATGCAATGCATCTTGTTCTAATACATTTAATTTTAGTATCCTTATTTAGATCAAGCAAAATGATTAAAGTAATAAAATAAAATTAAAATTAAAATCAAATCAAAATGATTGAATGAATCTCTCGAACCTAGACAATCAAAAAGGACAAATATAATTCTTATCTTTTAAGTTAAAATCATATATAAATCAGATTAATTATTTTTCCAAAATTAGTGAAAAATAAAATCCTAAGGAAGGAAAAAAAAAAAAAAGTGCATATATGTATATAGGCTATTATACATTGAACATGCGATATGTTATGCTTGTGCATTGGTCGCTCACTCACTGTGGGTAGCGTGTGATTACGTGAAAGGGAAGGTGAATACAGAACGAAGACGAAGAAAGAAGAGCCTCACACTCTCTCATCTCAACAACGAAATGGCTAACAATGGTAGGACCCAATACCGCTCTCTCGTTTTTCTCTTTCTCTCCGAGCACACTCCAAAATGGTTCAGTTTTCAGTGGAGTGTGATTTTTATACTCATTTGTTTGGTTGCAAACTCCAATCCAATCTGGCTTCAGCTGCTGCAGATTCGCTCTCCGAATTCCTCGCATCTGCTGTCGACGCCGCTCGCAAAGCTGGCGAGGTCAGTTTCATCACTTCAATTCTCTATCCTCCATTCATTCATTTCTTCTATTTGTTTCGTTACTGTATTGCTTATGAATGGCTTCCAGATTATTCGAAATGGTTTCTACCAGACCAAACACGTGGAGCACAAAGGACAGGTTTCTTTCTGTCATTTTACTTTCTCCTTTCTGGCTTCACTTGTTCCAGCATAAATCTCAGTTTTACTTTACCTTTTTTTTTAATTTAAAAAATAAAAGAAATCGTTTGATTTTTTCATTATCTTCATCGTCGTTACAAGTCAAATTAATGGCAATGTATTAACCTTCCTAAATGTGAAAGTAGTAGGCTAAATGTAAATATTTGTGATGCCTAGGATTAGGAAGGGCCTGTTACTAAAGTTTAATTTGTGATACGCAAGCCCTATTATGTGGAGATGGTAGTAGACACCCATAGAGGGAAAGATACAAAGCCTGCCTTGACCTCACCTATCATTGTAAGATGCTTTGTATCTTTCTTTCTCTGTGGATGCCTACTACTATGTCCACTTATTATGTATAAATAATATTACTCTAAGTTTAAGGTCTAAGAAAAGATATTTTGTGAGAAATTAATAGGCAAGGCACAACATGCTGGTTGTATTGGAGAAACATAAGTGAGGAGTTTGAGGGGTGCTTTCTTGTTTGTTCTCTGTTCTCGGTTGGGAATTTTCTGGTGGGTAATGGAGATAAATAAAATATGGGAATTTATCACAGCATGTAGATGATAAAGCATTATAGCTCTTTTTACTTTTGTTGGAACGGATGCACAGGTTGATTTGGTCACAGAAACTGATAAAGCATGTGAAGAGCTCATATTTAACCATCTCAAGAAGCTTTACCCCACTCATAAGGTTGATTCTGCTGTCCCTCTACCATATTGTCTTTACATGCAATCAAGTTTAAGTTGGTTGGCTATTCTATCTTTTTGCCAATATATATTTCCCTAAGGTCATTTAAATTGGTGTGCTGATTAGTTCATTGGCGAAGAAACCACAGCTGCTTGTGGCACTACAGAACTTACGGATGAACCCACATGGATAGTCGATCCTCTGGATGGAACTACTAACTTCGTGCATGGGTAATTATCCATTCTGATGTATTTGATTGATACACTCATATTTGCATATTGATCAGCTATAATTCTACTATTTGTAGGTTCCCTTTTGTTTGTGTCTCCATTGGTCTTACAATTGGAAAAATTCCTACAGTTGGTGTTGTTTACAATCCTATAATTGATGAGGTGAGAAGTATTCCCTCCTGCAGATTCTTTATAAGTGGTTGACCACTACCATAAAAATTATCTCTTGAAGTTAGAATCATATGAAAAATTTTATACGCCGTTATAATGTAATTCTGCGTGTATTATTTTTTGTTTTGGTTGTGGTATACTGGCCAAATGTTTTTCATTATGTTGTCTTCATTTATCGCTGCTCTTTTCAGTACCCCTGATGTGACCAAAATGACATGTTGGGAGGTAGACACTTCAAAGTAATTGGTTTAGGAATATAACAATCTATAATTTATGTTTCAATTAGGGTTACTGGTATGGCATATTCTATTATTTTTAATTAGGTTTCCTCTATTAGTATGCAAATTGAAATTTGGGATTGCCATATGTAGCTTTTCACTGGAATCCATGGGAAAGGTGCTTTTTTGAATGGGAACCCTATAAAAGGTATTGTTCTTTGATAGTTCTTTGTTCTTTATCAGTTTATCTGTTGTTTGTTGTTCATTTTGATTTAGTTGCCTATTGCCTATGCCTTGAAATTTTGCAGTATCATCACAAACTGAACTAATTAGCGCTCTTCTTGCAACTGAGGTATGTCAAGTCTGTTAAGAGTTGATTAGGTGAAATCTATTCTTTTTTTTTTTTTTTATTTGCATCAATAAAATGTATTCCCCTCCCTCTCCTTACTGTGCACTTGTGTTGATGACAAACATTGAAGTGAGAAATATAGTTTGCTGCTAAATATCAGTATGGGGAATGGCCATATAGATCAAAGGTCTTTCAGTTAATCGAAGTAGCTATGTACCAACTATGTGAACAGGGATGAACCTTGCTTAAGCTCTGCAACCTGATTTGACTTATCTACTCCATGATGTTCTCTTTCTATTAAATAGATGATCCCCATCGTAACTTGACAGTATTGTTCAACACATTTGTCAGACTAACTTTATTCATGTAGGTTGTATGATATTTTTATTCTCAGTAGCTGGTATTTGTTTTTCTTTTCAAAATGACACTATGCGTTATCTTACATCGTGGCCATTACTGCTGAAGCCATACCCATTTAAATCATAATGCTAACTTCTTTTCCCAATTTTGATCAATCTGTGTACCTTTACATACCCCAATGTTTTTGTTGGTGTTCCTTATATTTCTATTATAGTTGGTGTAGACTCCTGTCAGAAAGGTCCTTTCCCCCAAAATATAGGTGACAGATAATCAAATTGTCTGTATATCTGTAACTTTGTCACATTGAATTTATAAATTTTGTGTACTCCTCAAAACTTAGATGTTTTAAAATGATTTGAAAGCATGTTGGGCAGGCAATTTAGATTACAGCCTTATGCTTTGATTGCTATTTGCCACCCAAATATTCCATGTTTTTAGCTCATGCCCCTATGCATTTCATAACCTTCGTAATCATGTGAGTGTAAAAGCTACAAAATTAGACGTTTCATTTTATTCTATCAATAATAACTGTTAGTTGTTAAAGAAAATCAAAAGAATTTAATTGTGTAAGTAAAGTTTGTGTTTTCTAGGCTTGCATTATAATAGTAGAAAACTACCAACGTATCAAAATTACAATGTGATTATTTAGCAGATTGTAACTTGTGATCACCAAGTCTGCCTTATGTTGTATCTCCTCTTTGTGCTCATGCATTTTGTACTTGCATTATTGTGTTTAATTGCATTGCATACAAATCTGGCCCTCTGAATAAGATTATCATAGTGTCTGGAATACTAACTTGACGTGCGATGACCCAAATATTCATTTCACTTTTCTATGAAAACGGGTCAGGTTCACTTGTAATTGTGCTACCTTTTGAATAAAGACAAACTGGAAATTCATCAAGTTTTTTCTTTCTGAATGAGCAGGCTGGGACAAAACGTGACAAGTTAACAGTAGATGCCTGCACCAATAGGCTTAATAGCTTGCTTTTCAAGGTAAAACTAGGACTTGCTTGGAATCTTTGGACTAAATGATATGACTGGCTGCCATAACCACACATTTTCTATGTCAGGTGAGATCTCTTCGGATGTGTGGCTCGTGTGCTCTGAATCTTTGTGGAATTGCATGTGGAAGGCTGGATGTTTTCTTTGAAACTGGCTTTGGTGGTCCTTGGTATGAGTTTCTCCTGCACAAATTTTAGGCCTTGTGATATTGTGATTTTCATGGCCTCTTCTTCTTTTCAGGGATGTGGCAGGTGGTGCTGTCATTGTTAGAGAAGCTGGAGGTGTTGTATTTGATCCGTAAGTTACTTCGCTTATATATCCTTATTCTTAACGAATGGAATATCTACCAAGTTATAGATGGTCTATGCACCGTTAGGTACATAGTCCATTTGACGTTTTGCATGTATCTTCATCTTCCGGCAGTTATGTTAGTTGGACATGAAATGTGGCAGTTTTTTAAGCACAGTGGCAGGACTTGCTGTCAAATCTCGAAAACTATAAAACTCAAAGTTGCATAGATGCGTTAGGAAGGTTTTATTCTTGTGTCAAAATCTGATGTTTCGTTTGCTTCAGGTCTGGTGCAGATTTTGACATAGCAGCTCAGCGAATAGCAGCTTCAAACCCTTTTTTGAAGGATGCACTTGTTGATGCACTGCGCCAAACGGAGTGAGCCATGTACCATTTAATCAATGACGAGGAGAAACTGGAATCCATATAAATAAAATCTGTGTTAGTTCATTACCGTTTTGCAAAAATAATTGCAAGGTTGGGAATGACTTTAATTTTCTAATTGCTTTGTAACTTGCCAAAATTAAACTAAACTCTACATCCCATTTAGGAATGCAAATCCTGTCTCCTGTCTGTCTCCTCTATCCAGCCAATTAAAATTTAGCACATAAGACAAAATGCACATTAGTATAAGTGATATTTCAACATCAATTGTGATAGAATCCGAATTTTCATTTGAAATGTCACATTGTCATTGATAAGCACATTCCACCTAAGTGTTTCATGACCATACGAGAATTTCTCTTGGTATACAAACATGGGAGAGAAATGATGGTAACCACTTGCTGCATATTGTCTTACATGGTAAGATGTCCCTCATTTAGAACCTCGTTTTTAATGATGTAATACTTCCGTCTTATTTTGCGGTGTTTCCTTTGATCTTTCTTCGTGACCATTTTTCTAATTTCTTACCGGCTAGTGGCTGATACGATCTTAAAATTCAAAAAATTTGACGGAAATGGGAGAACAATTGCAAGTAGCAAGTCATTGCTCATAAAATGAGTTGGAGAACATCTAACTGTGGGTTTTGTTTTCAAGCGCCCATCAAAACGTGTGACATAGGTATTAATTATAGAAAATGACCGACACGGAACAGAGTAAAAGCCAAGTGTGAAGAGAATAGGGCCGAAGAAGGAAATAGAGGAAAAAGAGAAAAAAAGATAAGAGCACAATGCATCCATCTATTTGGTCTGACCAATTCAAAAGATTCAGGTAGAAGCTGAGTCAATGGTCGCATACATGTGCCATGTTCAGTGGATCTAAGCTTTATACTTAAAACTCTTATTCGACAACTGCACTCAAACTTTACCAAATTTCATAGAAAAATTCCCTGGCCGCGAGCCAAAGAAAGACAAAAAAAAAAAAATTGAATGAATTAAACATAACAAAGATGTTTGAGACTCGAAGATATTGATAAAAAGTATAACATAAAAGTAAATAATAAATACAAAATAGGAAGAAACCGATACAAAGTATCCTCTGGAATAGCGTGGAGAACCACACCCCAGGAATTCACTATCCTATGAAAGAATAACCTCAAAACCAGGCTCTAAGCAGCTGGGAGTATCCTACAATACACTCAATATATGGGAGCAAATATACAGGAAGCTCCAACAACAAAACTCGTGGCCACTAAGCCTACACCTGCTGTGGCCTAGAACCATACCCATGAACCCCATTTGTTCCATTGATGCCCTGCGACATCTTGCCCTCTGACTTCTTCCTATTCAAGACAATGATCCATGTGGAAGCTTCCAAAAGGAGAGCAAGGCCACCCAAACCTGCAATAATGCCAATGTATGCATGCTTCCAGTTATTGTAGCGATCCCCTACAGATTTCTCCAATGCACTGAACCCTTTAAAGATGTTGATGATACTGATGATTATGGTGGCATATCCAATCAGGTAGTGGTAGATATTCCAGTGGACTCTGTATTTGTGATCTTTGTTGGGCCTCAGAAGCAAAGCAAACACCTGTATCCAACCGCAGATGTTTCTGTTAGTCCCATTACAATAGCAGCATAACATTCATAACAGGCTTATCTGTGGTTTTCAGAAACAAATCATGAACATCTCATACCTGAAGGGTTCCAAGGCAGAAGATGATGATCCCAAGTGTTCTGTGGGTATGATAAGTGATACCAACTGAGTCACTGCCGAGTTTGAGACCAGTTCCCCATCCAGCAACACCAACTATGTATGCAGAGGTTTGGCATGTGACGTGAAGGTAGAACCAAGCAGGGTCTGCAGAATTGAACACCTTCAAGTACCTTGCTATTATAGCACCAATAGGCATCAAGATCCCCCAGCTCACTGCATTTAGCACTCCATGAACCTGAAAAGAAAAAAATCAAGATCCTTGAATCAATTTCTCCAATCTAAATCCAAAGACAAAGCAAACACAGCCTTAACAAAAGCAAACACTAAACAAAGACCAAAAAAGATCCAAACTTTTCACATCGGTGAAAACTGAAAGCCATCATACAATAAAAATTTCCATGTTCAAAGAAGATTATAAAAAGGAGCCACTTACATTTCTTCTTCTTTTAAGTGAGCTCCCGCTTGAACCCCCTTGACTGGCACCAGAAAGAAGATTCAACCGTGCCTTGGCTCCAAGGTTAGCAGAATCCGTAGCATGCATTTGAGGAGTAGAACCAGCCATAAGACCATCTTGCCAAACATGGACCAAGGAGGTGGTACCACTGGGAAGAGTGAGAGTAGCATAAATGGTCACCTCACCGTTCTGATGGGTAGCACTCAAGCCAGTGGTTGGATAACTGATGTTCCCCTCAGCCAAGGTGGTGGAATAGCCTGAGATTGGGGAAGTGTGGGCTTTTGGGGAACCACTGGATTGTGGGATGGCCACAAGAGCTTGTGCTCCATCCATAGCGTGTGTCAGGTCGTTGTTTTTATTGATAGCCCATGCAACCCACCTGTCTGTTGAGGTGATTGATGAGTGCCTGAATGCTATGTCCAGCTTGCCTGTGGATTGTTCATAGGTCCAATGAAGGTAAGATGTCAAGCGGGGTAGATCACTGCATGAGGTGTAACGCTTGTTGTTGTTGAAGGTTTGTCCTTTACATGTCTGTGCTGAGGATGTCAGAACCATAGAGCTCAACACAGAGATGGCCAACACAAACCTCAGCATCATCATCAACTTTCTTCCAATCATGTTGGTATATGCCACAAACAATCCTATTGTTGGTCCCTTCCTTGATCTAAACAAAAGGATACTTGGCAATTTGAGAATCTGTGTTTTGTGTCTTGCTGATAACTGATAGAAGGAAGGAGATCAAATATAGGAGGTATTGCTGAATGGCTTTTCAGAACTCACAAGTGATTATGGTGTTGTTGTTTGTGTCTGTATTGTGGCTGCCAACAAAGGATCTATGTTGAATGAACTGGGGCAGGTTGTGGCCAAGAAAGAGGGAAGAGAGGGGTTATTATAAGAGTGGGTGGGTTTAGGTAGTTGAGTGGTTGTACAACGGGGACTTGGAAGTCTTCAAGATGGGAAAAAAATCTTTTAACATAAAAAAAGTGGGAGGCCTAATCTCAAAATATGCACCGCAAATTCTAGACGCTCAAATTGATGTAAGTATAAAATTAAGTTTAATTAGATTATGATATTACATGACCCAAATAACCAAATTGTGAAATTTCAAATTTATCAACAAAAACTCTTAGATTCTATTTGATTTAGATTCATGTAAGCATGAAATTAAGATTAGATTATGATGTTACATGACCTAAACAACTAAATTCTGAAATTTTAAATTATTTACAGAGAAGCCCTTAAATCTCTTTGTTATAAAATTATAGCCCCACCCGATGAGAGAGGAAGCTTCCATTCCATGTGTAAAGTGTAAACACTTCGATTTATTCTACAAGAAACCGGAATTCCGACTTGCGCAGTCGACAAGTTTTTATATCTTCCAACCATTCCTTTTCACACCTGCCTCCTTGCCCAACTTCACATACACATTAACATTTTCTTCTTTCAGTTCTGGCAAAAGCCACAGTAGTGTTCAACTGTTGCAATGTGCAAACGTGATTTTGATGGGTAGGTCTTGAGTGAAAGATCAGTAATTTGTTGGCCGGTTTAACCAAACAGTTGCCATTTGTCATGTGTCTAGCAAGTTCTCTCCTTGGCTTTGTCTTCTTTTTTTTTCCCTTCCTTTTTTTTGGGGTTTTTCAATGCCTTCAGTCCCATGCCAAAGGGATTGACTACATATTTCTTCAAATCTTGTCATGACATACGGTACGGTATGGGGTATACAATAATATTATTAATATGTGTTTAAATCAATACGTACATTTTGTTGAAAATTTAAGCGTGATGCAACAATGTAAGCTTATGTTTCAACCTCCTTGACTTAAATTTTAGTATGTATATTTCGGTGTACTGATGGAGATGTCCATATAATATTATGAATTAAAGACGTACTTTTATCATGACATGCTATATATAAGGTCCATAAATTTTCCGATGCAATATTTATTATAAATTTAATAGTGTAAAATTAACTAGACATAATAATAATAGAATATTTTGCAAATAAATTACTAAAATGTTTACCCAAAAGTGGAATACATATTTAGGTAAATTTTACTTTCAATATCAGCAGTTTGAATCTAAAGTCATCACTTTAGTTAGAAGTTTATCTTTCATAATTACTTGAGTAATTTCTTAGGCTAGAATAGAGTTCAAAAATTTTCCATTATAGATAATATTTATAGCACATTAACCATTGGAAATAAGAATGAGAAAATAACAAGTAATAAAAGTAAGTTTGATTAATGGAAAAAAATGCATTTTACCCTCCGAAATTATAGGTTGTATGCACTTTTGCCTTTCCATTTTAAAAATATGCAATTGATCTTCTAAACTTTATAAATATATAAATTGACCCTTTTATTAACATTTTCATCAATTGTTTACAAAAATAGTGCATATTCAATAAAGTTTAAAATATTAAGTTGTACATTTAAGAAAATTTAGAGAATTGATTTGTATATAATCCAATATTTAGGGGGATATAGTATATTTATTTTGATTAAAATACATATTTACAAAAATTCAGTGGGATGATTTACATATTTTCAACTTCATTAAATGCAAGCTTAAATGAATAGGCTGAAAAAATCCCAAAAATTTTGTCGTTAGACGTCTGATTTATTCTCTAATACTTTCCGAGCATTGGTTTGGCAAATAGAAGACTGTATACTTTAGATCACGTTAGGATGTAACATTCTTGAGATTATAAATCGCTTATTAATTAAAGATTCGTAGATTCAAATACAAGTTTTTATGAAGGCATAGTCCAGTCATTTTAGCTTTGGCTAGCGTTGATCTTGTGGCTTGCACTGACCATTGAGTAACTTGTAAGATTTGCCTCAACGCAGATGCCACGCATATTTGTAAAGTGAAGCCCAATTACATGGTCAACATTGGAGAATTCCTTTTTCTTTTTTCTTTTTTCCTCAGTGATTCCTTGCGTTTGTTTTTCGGTGATTCCTTATGTAATGCGTTACATAGGCCATTATTATCCTCCGGAAGTTGGGGTTGGAGTCAACTCAAAGATTGTGTTAAATGAGCAATTATTTATCTTTGTATACCATTTCTAATATTGTGGCTGCTACGTATTGAGTCAGTCAACGAACTTGGAGAAAGCACATGCAAGTTGGAAGACGTGTCATAACTCACAAGTCACGACTTAAGGTCAACAAACGCAAGCGGCGCTAAGCTAATGCAACCAAAGAAAAATACTTACATGATCTAAAAGTACTATGTAATTATATTCTGAATCAATTATGTAAGTATGTTTTACATGAAATCCATCAATAATATATAATTTTATGTAAAATATACTTATATGATTGGTTAAAAATATAGTTATGTAATACTCCTGAACCATGTAAGTATTTCTTTGCAACGAAATCCATAATAAATCTTCATTTATGACTCAAATTGAGTTTTTCCGATCATTAGCATTAGCATTAGCATTAATTTTAGGTACCAACCAACAAACTAATGCCCACTACACTGAAAGATAGGAAATGGTCCGGATTAGGTTGTTTCCATGTTTGAGGAATGATGATTGCACAACTATCATTTTAATATTTTTTTGCACAAGCCCTATATGTAGCAATAATACTAAATATACATATAAAAATACTAGCATTAACTATTTTATATCTTTTTATATTTTCATCTCTTAATCATTATTGGATTAACATTGTTTTTTATATATTTACATTCTAATTTTGTGCTGCATAAATAAATAGTGAGACACGCTAGTAAACAAGATAGGTATGTAACATTTTCATTATGTATAGGTGCCTCTATAATTCTATGTAGTAGTATATAAGCTGAGGGATGTTTTACATATCTTTTTCTTTGCACTACTAACAATATTTCAATTTATTAATATTTATTTATTTTTATAGTGTGTTGTAATATATGAGGCAAAATATAATTTTCTTCCTCTTTAATATGCATATGATCATCAGCGCCTTACTCCTCCCAAACTCATGAATGATGAACCTTCTTAATAATATAAATAATATAAGTATTTATTTTGTAAAATCATTACGCATGGCCGTAAGGCTTAAATTTAATTTTGAATATTACTCAAACGAAAGTATTTTAGCTTTTAAGATTTGAATATATATGGCTAGACTAGATAATATATTCTCTTACTTTTGGCCTTCTTAAAATGGGTAAAATCATTTAGTGCTTATATGGTATCGCCATACTTCAATTTAAACGTGATATAAATATTATTATAATTAAAAATCTTAGCCATGTTACGAAAATAAATCACTATCAAATAATAATATATGAAGAATCCTTAGTAAAGGAAACGAGAAAGGGACCAATCAAAAAGGAAAACAAAAAACAAAAAAATGAGAATGGGAAAGAGTGGTTGATGTCATGTTATCGCTATGGTTCGTCACCTCCAAAACGGCACCGCAGCTTGCGTGGGGAGTTTTTCGGTGAAGGTGGGAGCTGCCCTGCCCTGCCCTGCCCTGCCCTGCCCTGCCCGCGTCAAACGGGTTTACATTTTCATGATGGGACCCACGCCATCCCAGCCTCCACGGGCTGCCCCACTTCACACGCTCCACTCTTCCGGTCACTCCGCATGGCGCTGATTCTTCTCTCATTAGTCAAAAAGGAAAAATCAAATTTCCACACATGCAATTTGGGTGCATTTGATTCAATTTTGTTTTATATTAAAAAAAATAATTTTAACATCATTTTAGTTTTTATTTAAAAATAAAAAATATTTTTTAATTAAAAAAATAAATTTTTTTTATCAAAATAAGTTAAATCAAACACATCTTTTATTTATGCAAACTAGATTTTACATATGCCACCGGAGGAATTCTAAACTTGGCTATTGGGCTTCCATTGATGGGCATAAGAGAAAGTTATATAATAAAAAATTAAAATTGATAAAAAAATATTTACAAAGATTATGCTTCACTACTTTTTTATATAATCTTTATTAGTATATTTGTGTGTAAAAATATAAGATAAGAAATGTAATAAGTGAAAAGAGTATTTTAATGTGAGAATGAGAATAACAAACTCTAATTACTAAATTTTGCATGAATAATCAACATAATAATATAAAATTATGTAATTATTTTAAATAATTATGTAACTTTTAAATATTTTTAAATTTTAACTATTTATATAAAATTTAATTGTTCTAATTTATGTATCTCCCTCACATAATAAATCATCCCCTACCTCCATGTATATAATAAGATTTGGCGACAATTCTCCTTATAAATTAAAATAATCACTTAAAAAGAAGTCACTATTTCTATATGTATTTGGTTCACTTTTTGGATTACATTTGAATTGACTTGACTATAAGAATACTTTATAAATTTAGACAAAATTGTTTAACACAAGCTCAACACATATTAATATATAAATAAATTATATTTGAATTTTAATTTAAATTAATTCAACGAGGTGATAAAAATGCATATAATAATTAACTTTTAACCAAAGTTTTCAATTCTGCCAATTATCATTTTAACGTGATATTTACAATAATTATTAATTTAAATTTTCTTTTGAGAAATCACTTCGTTGATTCTGAATATAAGTGTTTTGAGGGTTATTACCTATGACTTGTTAAAATGTGTTTTTTATTTTTATTAAATTATAATAAAATATTTAAAGTTAATTATTAAAATTGAAAATAAATCAAGAAAGTTAAACTTTGTATTCTAATATTTTCAAAATTTTTAAGTTAACAATTTTTTTTTGATACAATTGTAAGTTAATAATTTGAAAAAGAATATGGATGGACAATTTTATTTTTTTTATATATAATTCTTAACTAGTTAAGCAACATTTTCATGTGTACGGATTTGAGGTAAGTATGATGTAACCAAAGGAAACTAGTTCTGAAAATAAATATAACAATTCATAAGAAATAAGAAAATAGTCAAAATACGGATATAAGAAAGTTTTCCTATTTTACTCGTGAGACGTACGGCTCTCTTAGCTTATTGCGCAATACAGCAATACTTTGTGTTCTAATAGTTAATTACTTATTGGTCCTGATGCTGACTCTTTTTTACAGCCATACGTGTTTAGAAGTTTGAAAAAGGTGAAACGGGTAATTTGGAGTATGCTGATTAATTTATTAATTATGACTAGACTTTGGAGTTCGCTGGTTAAAACATCTGTTTAACGCGTCGATTTGTGCGCCTTTTGATGTCACCATTGTTTTGCTTGCTTTGTATCTACTTGTCCATCTCCACAAGTATCAACTCTTCGGGTAATTGTCATGGCTGAAGCTTTGCACCAGTTTAATGAAGTGATAATCTCAGTTTACCATTCTTTATTTCCTCATTTATACCTTTAATTTTCGTTTTCCATCTGAGATTTCTGTTTAATCATAGCCAGAGTAATTGATTTTAAAAAACAAAAGAGAAGCTACATTCCTTTATACTTCGTAGCTAAATTTGCCATGTCTTCATTTAATTATGCAAGTTTAAAACGTAATATGTATTATTTTTTTTTAATGGAATAACATGTATTAGTTGGAGAGTCTTATTACCTGGTCGTTATTATCTCATTCGCTTTATGTTGATAAATAGTTGATCAATGGTATCTTGTTTGGTTCTGATTTAGTGAAATTGATTTTATATAGAATTGATTTTATTAAAGTTGATTTTGATATAAAATGATTTATGTTTGATAGTTATTCTAAAAGTAATTCTGATATAAAGTAAAAAAATTTTTCTTCTCCCAAAATCAATTTTAGGCACAAGAATTGATTTTAATTTTTGAAACTAATCATCAAAAATTGACAAAATCAATTTTGGGGCCGAAATCAATTCTAACCCCTCCATACACAAATCCAAGCATGCTAATAATGTATAATACACATAAATAAGAAATTGAAAAAATTAAACTTTCTCTCCTTCGGAGATGCCTTTAATCGCGATCCTTTCTTTTATTTTCAAAATATCCGTACTCCCCTTTAAAAGATAAACATTCAACATGCTATGATTCATTTTTATAGTTTTCCCTTGAATCTATATTCTATAATTTTAAAAAAAAATTCAAAGAAAATACCACATTTTATTGTTACTGTTAATAATCATTCTCTTAATCTAATAATACTTAAAAAACTTAAGAAAATAAAATAAAAATATATAAATAACAATTTATTCTCTTATTTCAATAATTATTTTCTATTTTATTTTTTCTTGAATTTTTAGTACGTTATTATTATATTAAGAGAATTAACAATAATAATTTATAGTGATTTAAAAAAAAAAATTACATAATGAAAATTTAATATTAAGCATAAAAATGAATTAAATTGTGACATATTTTCATCTTAGGAGTGTCTATTATTATTTTGAAAACAAAATAAATGGTCGTGTAACAGGTGCCTCTCTCATCAAGAGGGCTTGTAATTTACTCAAAAAAAAAAAGTATGAGACATGTTATATGTTACGGCAAGAAAAATATGCTAGACGCCCACATTTTCGTTCCGTTATTAATAAATGATTAAGAACCTTGTAAGTTTTCCAGATATGTGACTTCACTGTGGACGTAATTATTATAAGACTATTATTTTATTTTTTTTGACACGGTTTGTCAGACTATTAAATTTTCAAACTTGTGCTTGCTGATTGTACGGTGAAAGGAAAACATACACCGAAGGAAAAGTATCAAGATCGATTTGAAGTCCCCGTCGGAATTCGTCCGAGCTTGAAGTCAGAGAAAGTTAACAGTATTAGACTTGCGACTGAGTAGCGGATGGGAGGGTCAAAATGGTGTAACGTTATTTGCAATTTTGCATCAATTTTCCTTTTAATTGTTAGCGAACAATTAATGTAATTAGCAATGACATGAAAAATATTGAAGTTATGTAGTTACATACAACTTATTGCAGAGTAAAATTTGATACAAGACAAATGTATCAAACGTAATCAGATAATGGAGGTGAAATTTATGTATTGAGAACTACACATCACAAGTATGGCTTGAAGCCTTGAAAAACTTCCTCTTTTGATTTAATTTCTGTTTTCCGTCGTTGGATATGTTTCGGATTCATCTGACGTACGAAGATTTGAAAAGAAAAGTTAGGGTGTTGAAATAATGTTTTGTACTTAAATTCTAGAAAGTACATGCATGTTCTTCTTATGTCTTTCCAGCTAATTAGAATTTCATCATCGTATGATGTGAAGGAAGAAACTGCAAGCTGGCTTATTCAAGGACAGCAATTATTCATTATGAAACCCAAAATAATTACGAATGATTGTTAATACGAGGACATGCTTAGGCTTAGTTGTATGTATCTTTCCCTAAACCCTATAATGTGGAAACTATTGTAGGAAATTTAAACAAAATGAAAGAGACACTTTTAGATTTGTTTTTGCATGAAAAAGCAAGGGTTAGAATAGTTAGAGAAGGCCCATACCAAGGCTTATATAAGTATGCGCTCGATGCGGAAGGTATTAAAGCTCCAAAGATGTTGCATTTGAATATTAATCCCTAGAGTCGTCACCGCATGGTTGATGTATGGAGACCTTTATTTTATGGAGTTTTATTATTAGTACAATTTACATAAATATATACTAATTTTTTTTGAGATTTAAATGATACATACCTAATATTTTATATTTTGATAGAATGATATGGAGCATCTCTAAAGGTATGACATTGAATATTTTTGTAAGACTACCAATGTAGGCGTGATAAATTGAGATTAATTGTACAAAATATTGGCTAACTTTATGTGAGATTAGTATAATTTATTCTAAATATAATATTTACCTCACATAAGTATGTAATATATTTATTTTATCTCAATATACGCAAACTTCAATATTCAGCCAGAGTAATATTAGTATACGATATTGCATAGGATAATGTCTATACATCTTAGATTCAAAAGATATTTTTCTATTTTATACGGCCACCTTTTGTTTTCTTTTTTTTTTTTTGTTTTTTTTCTGCATCCAAATGAGTGGCGTGTGGCATGGGAGATTAACGTGTAATAATGAGCTATATTTTCAGCACAAGAAATTTCGAAAAGGAAAATGACCTGGGTTGATTTTAATGGTTCAAAATTGAGTAACAGCAAAGAACTACAGGAGTTGGTGGAGATGGAAGACCGGCAGGTATCTCAGTCAAGCCAAATGTGTCTACTGTAATCGCCCATTAACATTTCTTTACAAATATTTATTTATTTATAGCATTAAAAAATATTACTTAAGCGAAACGTAACAAGGTCATTACGTGCGTGTGATGGACTAATGGCAGGTGAACTAAAAATCTCGGACTCTAACATTGACCCTCAAATTTCAAACAGAGGTACGTTATTTATATATATAAAAAATTTCAACATTTTAATACTTTTTCTTAATTTTTTTTTTATAAATTATTTCATTCTTTTTACTTTTTTTATAATTTTTTTTAACTCTCGATATCTAAAGTGTTTACCTATTCTAATGATATAAAAAATATTTTTCTTTCAAACAGTATCTTTCGTTGATATGGAAGGACGCCTTTTCAATAACTTGAATGTTTTGCAGGATTTAAAAAAAAAAAAAAAGAATATCATTTTCAATATCAAACCCCATTCATTGTAAATTTAACTTTTATAAACTGTAAATAATTTTTACACAATTATTTAAATGTAGAGTTTAATTTAGATGTACTGATAATATAAAAAAATTTTACACTATTATCCAATCAAAACTTTTCATTTGTATGACCATTCAAATGGTAGGTGGTTATATCAAAGAATTTTACTAATGTAGCAATTTATAATTAGATGTTTATGTAAAATTTTTTTACATTGATATTATATTCAAATTAAATCCTTAAATGTATCAATATATTAGTAAAAATATTTAAATTTTACAAATATTACATTAAAAGTTATATATATGATATAATATAATTGGATAATGGTATAAAACTTTTTACACTGATACTATATCAAAATTAGTTTCATTAACTCTAAACTTCTAAGTTGTACTCTTTTTTATGCTAGAAGTTTCAACATAATAAAAAAAAAAAAACAAAAATGGAAAATTCCTTGAACTTATGACAGAACATGTACAAAGAAGAACAATGATTTTGCTTCCGATATAATTTTTTGGTGGGTGCTTCCTATATAATTTGACAATATGATTTATTAACTTTTGTGGTTAAAATTTATGATAGACAAATACAGTAGTACACAGGCTTGGACACTGCAGTTCTATAGGCTACATCACCGTAAAATGGAACTAAATTGAATTTGTTTGAAAAAATATGACACAAAACTAATTAATGTTCATTACTAGTTACTTCTCTCTTGACGTCATCCTTACAAACAAATAAATTAGTGAAGAAAGATAAATTTTTAGATACTTACATAGCAATAAAAAAAGTAGTGTTATATTTCATTCATTATATAATAATTTAGTTTTGTGAGTTATTATTATTTTCTACTTTTATTACATCTTTTATGCAATAATTAATATGTTTAACTATAAATAAAATAAAATATCATTTTTTTCATTATGTTAAAAACCCTTAAAAATTTCTCAGATAAAAAAGGGAAAATGTGGTTGGGACTTGGGACTCATTCATGTTGAAGCTACAATGCCCCAAACTTTTAAATGCATGTGACTATTTTTAAAGTGTTATGCTTATATTTGAAAAGTACTTCCTCCATTTCAGTTTACCTGTCAATTTAGATAATTTGATACATTCTTAAATCAATATATTTAGATAATTGAATGTATTAAATTTTTTAAATTGACAGATAAACTGAAATGAATGGAGTAATGTATTTAACTATTATTAGTTTAAAAAATAATAATTTTAAATTTTATTAAATACAAATATCATATAACATGTATGATATTTTTTGTTAATTTTTTAACCAAAAATTCTAATTATATACTTATTTGCGAGTACTCTTGCTTTAATTAGAGGATTCATATCTCTATTTAATGGATTTAGATCCTCTAAGATGAGAAGGTTTGTAAAGTAAAAAAATGAGAGGTTAACAATTTTTAGATCAATAACTTCCATTATAAATGAGACCTATTAAGTGATCTAAGGATTATTAACCCCTCCGTTTCTCACTTTACAAACTTCCTCCTTTAGAGAATCCAAATCCCTATTCAATTATGGATTATTCAGCTTTGGGCTGGGTGGAAATTTGTGAGTGACATGTACAATGGGCACACACTTTTGGGGAACCATCTAATTGAAACATGAATGATAAGCACGCACCTGAAAGGAACCATTCAATATAGTTGCACAGGGCCAGCCAGCAACAAAAGGTCAAATCCCTTTGTCGCAGGTGGTTTTTCACAACAATTGTACATCGAAGATAGTTGGACAGTACTATACACGCATTGTGTCTTATGTACAAATGTTTTGTTATGTTTATTCCTCTATTCAAATAATTTACCATGTCAAACAGTTGCAGGAGTGTACTCCACAGATCCATTACACTCCAAATCACTGGCATAAAGGTAGGAAATTACTTAACAGAGTACTGATATTGTTAAGTGTTGTTAAAGATCAAAATCATGCTTAGCATGTATTAGGAAAATGGGTTTAGTAAGTAGCCCTTCTTGCATCGAATGTTCCTCTTAATAATATCCCTCTAATAATAACATTTTTTCCCTTTTGATCCTTGCAATTTTGTGATCATATCAAACGAAACCAGAAAAAATCGAAACACAAAATCCCTTTATGATAAGAACAGCCCGAAAGTATTTTGAAGATCACTCCAATTTTCGACAGGCCCAATTGAGAAACCGACAATGTTGATGATGGAGTAACCGTTACGGCCCTTATTTGCATTGGTCCATTTCTAAATAGCTAAGTGTAATTCTTGGACTCGAAACCGAACCCAATTCCGACAAACAAATTGGCCACTTCATCAAATTTTTGCATGTAATTGCCAAGTAGTAGCAGTTGACACTTGCCACCAAATGAGCCAACGACTTGGATGAGATGCTGGGCTACCACCTATCATATGGATGTTGCATTATATTTATGTGACTGGGTGTGTGTTGAATTTATACACGGACGCATACAAACATCTAGGTATTGAGATTCATGGTTTGCCACTAGTATGGAAAAAAGCCTTTAAAAAAAAAAAGGATATCAATTTAGTTTTATTTTACCATAGTCAGCCTACACAAGTTACAACTGATGTAAAATTGGGAAAAAAAAAAAGGTTGCAACTTATCTAAAAGTGTGTATCACTAGACGAGGAGTTCTTTCCTTATTTACACCATAATCATCCATAATTAAGGGTTCCACTGCTTTCTACAATTAGCATAATTTTCTTAATAGTTTGTGATCCGCTTAGAGGACAGAAAATTCTTTCTCCATGGTGGATGCAACATTTTTTCATAACTAGAGAGAGCTAGAATGAAGTTCTTAATAACAAAAGTTAAGCACAAGTTAGATCAAACAGAGCACGCGGCAGCACCATAGCACTTCTTCAATCCAAAGCAACAAAAAAGTTCGCATCCCTTATGAGCAAGCATGCAATGAAAACCCGAATGAGCTTGGATTAAGATCTGTCATTAGAATAGGATATACACCACAAGGATTGTGACTTGTGGGGTTCTACTGACGTCACGTGACGATGATAGGGAAACTTTTTTTTTTTTTCCTGTTTAGAGATCAAAATGTTCACATGGATACCGGGAAATGGGCTTAGGCCTTTTCTTATAGTAGACACGAATTAATTTTGCCAAAACTGATGAGCCCAAAACTGTATTTTATATAAAACCAATTTTTTTTTGTAGGCTCAATTGGACAATTCTGGGTGAGAAACTCATGGGTCTAATCTGTGACAGTATTGTTTAAAGTAAATTACTTGGACCACGTACTAGTGGTAACCGTGCCCAGCCTGGTCCAATAACAGTTTTCATCTTTGACAAATGACAAATTCCAGATAAATGGTGAGTACAGACCACAAAAAAAAAAAAAAAAAAAGAAGAAAGATATACACGGGGTTGCTGTCCGCAAAGAAAAGATAAATGACAGATTGACAGTGTTTGAGAATAATTATTTAATTATACTAGTGCTTGAAGTTGATGGGCCTGAGCAGAAGCATTTTTCCTTCCAATAACCTCAGATTATCAACAAATACTTCTAATATTTTCTTTATTCTCTTAAATTTTTTATTTACTGTTTAAAAAAGAAAATATACAATTAGTGTTTAATCCCTAAACTTAAAAGGATACAGACCACAAAAAAAAAGGGAGATATATCATTACTAAGGCCAAACCCTTAACCCTTGAAAAGGTATATCTCTACCATAGTAAGAAGTAAGGTCAAAGTATACACAATCTTAGTAGTTGCGAGCATCAGTCATAATGATTTGAAGGGATGGGATGAGTCAATTGGAGTTGCAGGGAACGGTGCATTGTTGACCACTAAACGAACCAACACTGCTGGGACAACGCGTCATTCGTGTGCCAATTGAAGCCCATATATAGGCCTCTCTTTCCATCTGTCAGTACTCTATATATGACTAAGATATATCCTTATAACCCTCCATGATTCAAATGTGTCTTTGAAAAATACAATAGCTTAACAAAATCTCCCATCACTTGTCATAATCCCTGCTCCCACTATCTTTTTGGTGAGATTCATCCTACAACAACTGAAGGGACGCATAAGTCTCTACTCTGCTTGATTTATTTCTACGATTCTGCCCTAAGAGACGGGTAGGTCCACGCTGCAACTGTTCCTTGTGGCTTGTAGATTTCGTTCTGCATGGGTGATGTGCCTGTCGTTTTGGACTTTTTGTTATACGTCCTCCTTTAACCTTTCCACGATACTCTTAATCACTGTATATGGTCCATTTAACCATCACTATCCTTTCACAAAACAAGAACGGATACCAATGGGTAATGACTGCTTTATCCTTACGCCTGCTCTATTTGCATTTGATTCTTTTTTTTTTTTTTGGGTATAATAATAAATATCAGTATATCATACTACGTATATGCTGCAAAGGTGTGCTTGTGTGTGTGTGTACATACGCACGAAGCATACAGGCATCTATACATTGATACAGTTGCTTTATTTTATTGTGGCCTGAGTTAGTTCCTCTAAGAGCAAAATGCTTTGCTCCAATTAAATGTTTTAGTAAATAAACAAAATATATTGAACCATACATATGTTTTGGCCAAGTCGGCCAGAATAAGATAAGGTTTCTCTAGGCGTAATCATTTTCTCTTAAATATTGGTCGGCTTATTCAATACTTGTGCGCATTTGACGCCAATTCAGTGCATTTGGCTAACTTTATGCTTCAATAGTCTGTTTAGCAACTAATTCTTATATGTATCCAAAAAAAAAAAAAAATTCTTATAAAATTTCTAAGGACTCAAAGAGGGAAATGTCTCAAATTTAATTTTAATATTCTTTTATTTAGAAATCTCATCCCATCTTGAATCTAAAAACTGAGTGATCTGGCCATGTCGGCCGATCGAACTCCCTATAACTCTATTTGGAATGTATATACTAAATTTTTATTTTAATACTTTAGTCTTTAAAAAATTAATATATTAAAAGCTAATAGTTTTGAGGGACTAAAATGATAAAAATTGATGTTTTTAAGGATTAATGTCTCTATGATTTTTCTGGTAGAGGAATTAATGTGTTTAACATGAAATCTTTTAAGAATTAAATATATACATTTAATCTTTTAAGGTCTAAAATATTTAAAAAAATTTCAAGAACCGTACCCAAGATTTATTGTGAATGTTTTTAAGTTGAACACTTCAACATTTACTTGGTTAGGCTTTTTTTCTTTCCTAATCCCTTTTGTTGGCTTTTTATTTTTCAAAAAGGGAAAAAAAAGCCATACAAAATACTATTGGACTCCATATTATCCTAGAGCAATGTCTAAAATGCTCCTTGGCAATCAAAGTTGTATCATGCACCATGTGATCCAATGGTAAGAGTTTGATAGTATAAAATACACTAAAGATAGTGTGATACACTCTAAACTATATCTATCTTCTTCTCTGCCCTACTTTTATGAGTCAATGCACAACATCCCCAACTTCCCCATTTCCTCCGATTTGTTGCGCCACTAAAACCAACACTCTTCCACCACTTAGGTTGTGTTTGAGAGACACTATCAACAACCATAATAAAAGGTGAAACCATTATATGAACTTATTTATTAAAAACAACAAGAACAACAAAGAGCAATCGGTAATAAGAATCAATTGGAATCCATAATAGCAAGCAACTCAAATAATTAATAGACAAAAAGCTCGGATGTGGGTTGTTGTTGGTGCACGAAGAGGAAGAAAGAAAGGACATGGAAGTGATGGTTCGGGTCAAGACTCTGAGAATAAGCCCGAATCATGGTGTTTTAGTGGTAGTTGGGGTGACAATAAAGCGGAGAAGAAAGTGGCAAGCGTAGTCAAGGTCGCCGGCTGGTGAGAGGGTGGTGAAAGTGAAGAGCTTCGAGAGGTTATATAGGAGTGTCAAATTTGCCACCGCTACGGTTGCCATTGATTATGATGTCGCATTTGGATCCTTAAGCTTCCACATTGCACTTGACTAGGTGCTGTAGATCGGGTGTGGAGGTAAGTGGTGGTTTACAACAGATGTTGAGGATAAGCAACTTGATGATAGCTATCTCTGATGACAAGGGCAATTTGCAGCTGTGGTTGGTGGTGGCTTCTCTTTATTGGGAGAAGAGAGATTATGAGATTTTATGGTGATATGGTGAAATTTTATGGTGCATAAGAGGTTATTGGCCTCACTGATAGATTATTAAATCTAAATAGCTAAATGATAGGGTGCTTGATGCACCTTTAACCCCAAGATGCATCATAGCATCCGCCATATCGCAGAGACATTGTACACGAACTTTTGTAAAGTGCGGGTATGATGGATCGTGCCAAACAAGGTCTTCATGTTTGGTAACTATCTGTTATTTGACCTAGAATTACTGAAGCGTACAATACGTGTTTTACCTAACTTGTGACAGTTACAGTGTCGGTGAGGATGAGAAGTAAGCGAAGGACAGCATGGCAGATTGTTGCTCTGAACCCACTGGTTAGTTGTACGAAATTTTCCTTAAATTTTACGTTGTCCTCTTCCCTAAGAATAATTGTAAATGTAAGATATAACTCACAAGTCACAGGTGATATCAAAGTAAATCAGAGCACTATATAAGTTAGAACTAATAATAACTTACGCATAAACCAGTTAACAGTTATGTTTAATGTTTAATTTATTTGATATTATATTCCTTCGTTTGATTATTTTATCCAAAAAAATATTTTTATACTTATTTTAAAGACTTATTTTAGAATTATAACAAGAGAAAAAAATATAAAATATAAGTGTTAAAAGAATAAAAAGTGATAAATATTAGATCTACTATCCTATATCTTTCTCTCATTATAAAGTTAAAATAAATCCTCAACATAATTACAAATAATATTATTGCTTTTTTATCAATGGATTCAGGAAAGATAAAAGAAAGAACAAAATATGAATAGACTTGTGTTAAGTAGCTCAGAGAGCATGCTGCACGGATATCATAAAAAGAAGAGTGAGATGAATTTAAATTTATAAAGGCTTCAAAGCGTGAAGGATCAAGTGCCAAAAGAATGGTGAAAAGTAAAATAGTCGAGAAAGAAGGAAGAAGTAAAATGATGCCATTCCCCACAGTCAGTGCCGTTTTGTTATACTTTCAGAAGGTGTAGAAGTTTTTTTTTATTGAAATGAGAATAAAAATATAAAGTAATTAATATTTTGATATGTAAAAAATTTTTTTAAAAGATCATTTAAAATTTTAAAAGATATCTTAAGATAAGTATTTTTGAGGTTATTTTTTATTTTAAAAAAAAAATTTATTATTATTTTTATATTAATAATTAAAAATAATTTTATTTTATCCTATTTAAATAAAATTTATTTTTTTCAACTTATTTTTTATATATTTAAATCAAAAAAATTATTTTTTTAAAAATAATTATTTTTATTTTTTTTTTAAATTTCCTCCCAAAAATTAAACCAACCATACCGTCAATCGATGCTAGCACAAGGGTCTCAACTTTTTTGAATGGTTGGCAGTCATCTATGCGAAAAGAAGCTCTTAGTCTTCGATATGCTGCCCCCACGTGGATTGATAACAAGAGGCTTTGAATAACATTGTCGTAAGTCATTAATTTTGTGATAAACACGTACTACTGTATGCGGTGAACAAAGCCCCATTGTCCATTTCAAATGGCCCATTCATCCGATTCATCATTTTGAACTTTGTTACACCAATTAACCTCTATATTATCGTGCTCTTGACTTTTCATTAAATCCAAAAGGTCCATTTAAATGGTTTGACATATATTTTGTTTTATTCAAAAGGAATATCTTTCCCCTAATAATT
Source organism: Pterocarpus santalinus (assembly GCA_031439595.1). Lineage (NCBI taxonomy): Eukaryota > Viridiplantae > Streptophyta > Magnoliopsida > Fabales > Fabaceae > Pterocarpus > Pterocarpus santalinus. The sequence continues at coordinate 60,149,245 of CM062530.1, forward strand.
AATTACAATTCTTTTCATGATATTACGATAACAATTAGAACCGTACTGAGGAAAATACTTGGTACTGATTGCCAAAGAGTCTTCAAGGTAAGCTATAAAATTCTACATTAATTAACTAAAGATCTGCTTTTGTTGCTATAAATTTAAGTTTTTATGAGAATATGATTAATCATATGTTATGGATTAAACTGTCTTTGATTTTTTACGTATAATAGACAAAGAATGTGTCTGAAATCTTAAAAAAAATAGAAATGATTTAATTTAGAAATTAAATATTGTGTTTGGATGTTTTAAAAATAAAAAATAATGTGATTTCTAATTACCATAAAATTTAATTACTTTTTATTTGAAATCCTATCAAATTTGAAAAGATTTGATGAGAATTGATTTGATTTTATAATTTTAGTAATCAAATCAAATTAATTCCATTCTTAATCATTCCAAATACAATCTAATATATTATAAATATAAGAATTAATTTCTAAATAAATTCAAATCCTATTTTTATATAATCATTTCAAATATAAAATTTAATTTATAAATCAAATCAATTCAATTTAAATCAAATCAACTTCAAAATTTAGTTAATCCAAACATACTCAAAAGGATTTCTATATATTCGATTACTCTGTTGAACCCCAAGCAAGTTTTATTCAGTTTTCAAAATAGATCTTTATAATTACCAAACATTTTTAATTGATTCACCTTCAATAACTAATTAACAATTGTTTATTTCTAACAAAAAAGCTATACAGAAATTATTAATAAGAAAAATTCTAACATACTCCAGGAGGATGAGCATTTCTTCCTCCATGTTGATTTCACACCTTTGGATATTTGCATGGGATCCACCAACAAGTACAGAATTCAGAAATCCAATGATCGAGACAGCTAGTGGAGAAAGAAAATTTTTCCTCCTTGGAGTATAGTAGCATGACTCTTATTAATAGTGCAAGACAACAGCCGATATGAATTACGTGGCTTATTTTGATTGACAGCATAAATTTCAGTATTTTTACCTCATCAGTGACTGATTATCGATTTTCAAACGCAAATCCTTCGAACGAACTAGCAATGCAGTACTTATTAATTAACTGAGGACGTGGTAAATGGTGACAACTTTTTCACTTTAAAAAATGCTGCGTCATAGGAAGTGGTTTTCGTAAAATGGTGTGAAGACAGCAAGGCAAATAAGTGTTTCGCGTTTTGGTGTTTTACCGTGTTCTAACCTCTCATAATTAGTTATAAACGGTTTCGTAATTTTTTTGATGAGAACTAATTCATACCACATAGCATTGTTGTTTACTTATTATATACATGAATAGTTTTCTCTCGTAAAACTTAGTCAAATGATATTGCTTAGGGATGATTTAGCTACAGCCCCAAAGACAGAAAATACATTAATGGGACATATATAACATCAATAACTATATGGAAATATAGTTCACATTCAAAATTTAAACATATGAAGGGAACATTCAAGGTGTAATTCTGCAAAATCTAGTTGAATGGGACAGTGCACGAATATAGTGACCACCAATAAGCATCGTATTCGTAGGTTCCTTTTCTTACTTTTGCTAAAAGTTTTCCTATGTGCCATATTTACTAAAGTGCGACAACAAGACGCTTAAGTGTACACAGCCATCATTAGCCTCATAAACAGAAAAGATACAAAGCTCAAAAGTAGCATCGTTGTGGATACAAGATAATCTTTCTTTCTTAATGATCTTCCTATACATCGCACTCTTTGTGATCTCACTTTCTTGCGTGTTTCTAGTACCCAATTCCCTATCATACACTTTGCATTACTTCTACTGATTTCATCATTAGGTGGCTAACTGATATTTTAGGTCAAATACGCGTTATCATGGAGAGCACTCGTTAGTTCAACTCATTAAACTCATAGAATTTTAAATATCTAAGCCAACATAAAGTAAAAATGCAGAGCTTTTTCGGGAAGTATCAACTATCATAATTACGTCTAATATGTATGTTCTGAATCTTTTTGATTAGAGGTTAAGCAACTACTATGTCATACCCGTTACATATATTGGATATATTGGCATATTGCACTAATGTCACTTTGATATACATCAGCGTATATATATACACATAATAACCACCAAAAAAAACAAAAACAAAAACAAAATCCAACACAATTAACAAGACATAAGCGATTACATATATATAATTAATCATGCAAACTGCATAATTGCCTGTTCATGGCAATTAATGCTGATATAATTAACTATATAATAAATCACATTAATTTTACATCAGCAAGATGTTGGTGTTACACATTTAATTCGCAATTTACTTGTTTAAACTATAATTTCATTTTCTGTAAGTTGTCGCTCTTAGGCGACCAATTTGCTTTCTTCATTAGTTATTTTCACTTTAATCTGATTGACTCAATATGTTATATATAAGATAATCAAATAAACTCCACAGAAAAACGAAATCATGCAAAATATGAACGAAACCAACATATATTTTAAATATATGTCATGACTATTGTCTGTGGTGGACAACTCAGAATGCTGCATCATTGCATAACAATAGAATTAAATTATTACATGTAAGTCGTGGATAATGCCAAAAACGCACTACACGTAATTGTATCATGTGGATTCAAGATCCGTACCCATCAAAGATAGACTCAATATATTATTCACTATAATTTTCTAGCGGTGGTGTACATTAATTGTACGTGCAAAATCATTAACATAGCAATCAAACTAAGTGAACCCGGCAAAACTATATACATATTTTTTCGGTATGAAAAAAACTATAGATTTTGTTTGCTATTGAAACCGATATCACAACTTTTCTTTAATAAGATATACGTTTATCTAGAAAAGAATCGAACAATTGCGTATAACAATAAATATATAGTAGTTTGTGTCGCCTCAATTATTAATTTAATCAATTAATTCGTCCATTCACTTATATTTACCTTTTAAGATTTTGACGTAGAGATTAAAAAATTATTGAAATTGCATAAATAAAAAAGTTTAGACTATTCTAACAAAATTGCTCCTTTTTAAGAAATTGTAAAATATTTATTGCAAGTAGTGAGTAAATAAGAGTAAAGATGAAATTGAAAAAAGTTAATTGATACTAATTTAAAATTTTCAAATGACAAATAATTGTGAACAAAAATTTTTGCTAAAAACTTATTTTTATGTGAACAGAGAGAGCAGCTATTTTAAAATTCAAAAAGTTTAAATGTTCTTTATTTGTTTTAAGAAATAAATTTCCAATTATATTACTCTCAACTTAAAAATATCTTAACCATAGATTTTATTACTTATTTATTAAAGATATTGATGCTGATAAAATAAAATTTACAAAAGTCAGTTTTTTTCTCATCACAAATTATTTATTGACATATTTAGAAAAAAAAAACTCAATGGCAAGATTTAAAATTAAGCAATATTATGTATTTTTATCTAGTAATAATGAAAAGAATGTAGAAGCCACCTCCGCCAAACTTAGGCAGGTAAAAGCATTTGCTTTTCCACGGCACACCGAGGCACAGTGATATCCAATTGAATATTTGTGCATGCTTTCGTTGATTGCATTTTGAAATTTAATAAACATTGACTTAGTACTGACCCATTAATATTTGTTTCATAATTACACTTTACTGTATAGATGGTGGCCGGTATATAATCAGTATTATTTACTAAGTACATGATAATGTTCCTAGATTCATTACGGTCATACGTAGGGGACCACAGCTCCCTCGAATATGCACGTGCAGAAGAGTTACTTTTGGAGTCAGAACTCAGAAACTTTCAGAGGCCCAGGCAGAAGACCAAGCCCAAGCCCAAGCCCATCGTAACCAGATATGGTAAAGTAACAGGTCATTTTTTCAGTGTCGTATCACAAAACCAATTTTGACTTCCTAAAAATAACCAGGATAACACAGATCTGACGGCGCAGATACATGGGGTTATGGTAAAGCGCCTGGTAGGCCAACACGTGGCACTCATTCGTGGGACTTGACAACTGTATTATAGTCTTTTCGTACAGCTGCCAACCACGGAATCTTCCCATGTCACCAAACCAGAGGTAAAATAAAGAACCGATTAAAGTGAAGACTGAAAAGTGATGAGGACATATCAGTAATTTGGGGGTGGACCTGAATTGAAGTTGAAAAGAAAACATTAGCAGGGGTCGTACAAAACGACGACGGTTAACGGGCTAAGGCCGACGCCGACGACCCCACTTAAATTTTCCCAATCCCATCACCCCAGTTGGTTCACCTTCCGACACCTCTTCTAATCACTTCCACCGTCGATTCTCCCTGGTCCCACCTTATCGTCACCGACCGTCACCCCTACAAATCTAAACGCCCTGTGACCATAACGCCCCCCCGGATACCAAAGCCACCACTCACATCAAGAACCAGCCATTTGGAAAAAAATTAATAATAATAAGAAAATAAATAAATAAACTTATTTTTCCTTTCCCTTCGGGTTCTTCTTCTTCTTCAGGGTCCTTGCTCAACCTGGCACAAGCTTCACTTCACTTGCTACTATGAACTGAAAAGTGAACACGCTAATATTAAGGTTTTTGTTAGCGGAAGCTTCGAGAATGGTTTCGCTGGAGGAGTCCCGTTCCAACAATATGAACCGTTTTCCGTTGTCGCGGAGCTACCACTCCGTGTCGTCCATTTCCCCCAAAACGCACCGTCGTATGGGGAGGTCCATGCGCACCATACGCTCCAACTTCTTCCAAGACGACAACAGCAGCAGCTGCTGCTCCTTCACCGAGAAATCCACTTGCCTATCGGAAAACCTCTCCGACTCCGTCGTCGACCTCCACCTCGGCGAGCTTGCCTCCCGAAACGCCAACTCCGTCAGGCCTTCCTCCGCCGCCGCCGAGGAGGACCTCCTCGATCTCTCGCACGCCTTCAGCGACTTCTCCGCATGCAGCAGCGACATCTCCGTCGAGCTCCAGCGCCTCGCCAGCTTGCCGTCGCCGGAATACGTCCAGAAGAGCAACGACGCCGGCGCCGGAGGTGAGCAGGAACCGGAGCCAGAACCGGAGCCATGCGTAGGGTTCCTGCAGAGGGAGAATTTCTCCACGGAGATCATCGAGAGTATCTCGCCGGAGGATCTTCAGCCGACGGTGAAGCTCTGCATCGACGGCCTCCAGTCACCGTCGATCGCCGTGAAGCGATCGGCAGCGGCGAAGCTCCGCCTCTTGGCGAAGAACCGCGCCGATAACAGAGTCCTAATTGCCGAGTCCGGCGCGGTACCGGTGCTGGTTCCGCTCCTCCGGTGCAGCGATCCGATGACGCAGGAGCACGCCGTGACGGCGCTGCTGAACCTCTCGCTCCACGAGGACAACAAGATGCTGATAACCAATGCCGGCGCCGTGAAGTCGCTGATCTACGTGCTGAAGACCGGAACAGAGACCTCGAAGCAGAACGCGGCATGCGCGCTTCTGAGCCTCGCGCTGGTGGAGGAGAACAAGAGCTCGATTGGCGCCTCCGGAGCGATTCCGCCGCTAGTGTCGCTTCTGATGAACGGCACCAACCGCGGGAAGAAGGACGCGCTTACGACGCTGTACAAGCTGTGCTCGGTGAAGCAGAACAAGGAGCGCGCGGTGAGCGCCGGCTCGGTGAGACCGCTGGTGGAGCTGGTGGCGGAGCAGGGGTCCGGCATGGCGGAGAAGGCTATGGTTGTGCTCAACAGCCTGGCGGCGATTCAGGAAGGGAAGGACGCCATCGTCGAAGAAGGTGGAATCGCGGCTCTCGTGGAAGCGATTGAAGATGGTTCAGTGAAGGGAAAGGAGTTTGCGGTTTTGACGCTTCTGCAGCTGTGTGGTGACAGTGCGAGGAACAGAGCGTTCCTTGTGAGGGAAGGTGGGATTCCTCCTCTTGTTGCACTTTCCCAGACTGGTAGTGCTCGAGCTAAGCACAAGGTGAGTCGTAGAGTCCGTAATTTCAACGTTTATTATAAATTATAGTCGTAAGGAGTTGCTATTACTCTTGTGATTAATTTGAGCCCTTATCTATTTTTATCTCGCATTGAATTTTTGTGACACTGTTTTTCCTCATATTATTCTTCTATTGCACATCAAAGAGCTGAATGTCAATAAGCTTTGCCTAGATAACTGTCATGTGATTCATGTCACTAACAGCATAAGAAAGGAAAAATTGGCCAACAAGAAGATTTTATTTTAAAGCATTTCATTACTGCAAATTGCACTATTTTTATTGAAAAATTAAGCATTATTAGGCTGGCGATGTGAATAGATTTCAAGTTTCAACCAAGGGGGTCATGTTGTGATTTAATATTCTTTAAATCAGACCTTGATATTGCATGTATTTTTTTTTTCTCTTACTTGCTGCCCTCTTTTTGTATTGAAGCTTCTGGTTGGTTTTGCAGGCTGAAACGCTCCTTCGATATTTGAGAGAATCGAGACAAGAAGCATCGTCTTCAAGTTCTTAGATGGAATAATTACTACTTAGGGAGGTAATTATACAATGTAATTGGTTGTTGTATATACAGTGTTTTTGCTGGTTTGTACAGTGTGGCCAAGATAGTTGGAAGGATGTTGATTGAAGTTAGAAGAAGCTAGTGAGCTATAGACTGACCCTTAGATGTATGGATTTAGCTAGGTTTGGGATTTTGCTTTCCCTCGTTCAATTTGTTATGCTTCCTGGAGTCACGTGATTGTCTTTGGCTTTTTGGTTTGGTTTGGTTAGGTTGTTAAATTTCTTTGTTTTGATGACCCTAGTTTTGTGAAAAGGGTTGCTGATGCCTGATTGTATCATTGTATGTTAATTTTCCCGCGCGTAGTAGAAGTACGGAGCTTGTACTGCATTACTACTCGTGGAATATGTTATTGTCCATAATTTCTTTTGGTCTAAACGGAGCTTGAGTTTCTTATATTTGATACTGCTGAATGTTTTGCATGGGCTATTGAATAGTGGGATGTAACTCTCAACCGAAGTGTGATATTCTTGGCAATTATACTGTAACTCTTCAAACATATACATTTTTCATACCCAGGAATTCTTTATTTCATGCTTGTTTGCGAGCCTTGACAGTTTGGAATATGATTTGCTTGAAAGTTGGGAAAGAAAATACGGAATATATGCTTCTTAAAGTTGACAGACGCGGGTAACCCAGCAACTTGTATGGAGAATAGAATTGTCCGCGAGGACCAAGTCGGTGGTAATATTCAAAGTTTCAAACAATTTCTCAGCACATACTACAGAAAATTTAAAGAATTCTGTAAAAGACAAAGGAGTCTTACTTATAAAACTGTTTTAATATCAATTTTCTGGGGGAAAAGATAAAAAGGTAAAGCACGAGTCTGATGGATTCAGTCACGATGGGCCTGGTGAAATCGGAGTTAGCTTTTACCTTTTCCCAGCTGCTGAATGGCCATTTAGACTGTGTACGTTTTCTTAGTGCAAGGTCTTCAACCCAGATCGAGAGAAATGCTTGGTGGGCGTAAAATTATTATTAGGATTAGGATGAGATTGGGACATGTTTAGGCGGGTGTTTATATGAATAAGTTCGGTGATGATGAGGTAGGCCCCTCGAGTGGCTTGTCCTTGTTGTGAAGCAGTTCCCTCGCTGCAGGCTACCATAGGAGGTTCCATCTCATAGCCCCACCTCGCAGGTCAATTACATCATTTTTGTTGTACAAAATTTCCTCATCTAGCATCTTACATCCTGATCTTTATTTTCTATTCTCCTTTCAAATCTTATTGTCGCTTATAATAATCACCAATTAGCTGGCAGAGCAGGTATGTCTTTGTCCTGATGTTTGTTTGGAGGGTCACACTTTCAAATCCAAAGCTTTGAATGACCAAGTGTCGGTGTTCCTCATAGTTCATGCACTTAAAAGTATGAATTTTATATACATTAGGTTGATTGCTTGCGTCATCAAAAAGTGAAGCTGTTTGGTGAGGTGGCAGTGGTTTGCTGAGTATGAAGTTTCCTGGGGCTTACCGGAACTCGCCAAAGCTGGAGTTGTTGAGTTCTCGCGTCCTCTCTAAGTATGCTGCTGACTCTACCGTATTCTGCAATACTTCTACGCAAAGTTACTTTCAAACTGTGGTTTCTACAACTATATGATCACAGGGCAAAATAAAAAGAAAAAAATAGATATTTAACCCTAGAAGAAAAACTAGAAGAGAACCACTAATGACAGTAACAACCAATTGGAGGGTTTTTCTAACGTCTACAAGACTTGTCCACTTGATGTTATTCACAAATTACTTCCATTTATGGTAATAGTTTTCTTTGATACAATGATGGTACTGAGGTCTCAATCTTCGACTTTATGCAAAAATCAAGCCCCTCGTCACTAGGCTTCTATTTATGGAGACTAAGTTTTTCGTCTCCGACAGTTATAGACTTAAGTTTTCACTAATTCATCCACAAAGACTAGAAGGCAACCAACGATCTTTTTCTTGAGCAAAGACAAACGGTTATAGCATCAAGCTAGGTCTTGCTCTTTCCCTTTATTATCCTCCTTTTTCTTGTCAAATGGGAAAGGTTTAAAGCCTTTCTCAAGCAATTTCTCAACCTCCTCAAACTGAAGGCCTTTGGTCTCAGGAACTAACATGTAGATGGCCACAAGACCAACAAAGGAGAATCCGGCAAAGAGGAGAAATGTGCCAGAAGAGCCTAGAGTCTTTGTCATGCTTAAGAATGACTCACTGACAATGAGATTAGCACACCAGTTGAAAACTGCAGCTATACCTCCACCTAGACCTCTGAATCTCAACGGGTATATCTCTGAGTTCAGCACCCAAGGCACGGTTCCCATTCCAGGTGAGTATGCTATGATATACAATCCAAGGATTGCAACTGCAAGGATTCCAATTTTACTTGGACAACCCTCAGAAAACCATACACGGTTATGTGTATGACACACGCTTCTGATACTCTTCTCTGCCGCCAAGCATGCTCCCGGAAGAAACTGGATGACAGATAAAGAGAGAGACAGAATTAAGTCTTGCTTAATCAAGCTGTACATTAAAAAGGCAGCCCGGTACATGAGGCTCCCAACCAGTAGAGTGTGGGGAAGATAGATGCAGCCTTATTCCCACAAGTGCAGAGGCTGTTTCCATGATTTGAAATCATGATCTATAGACCACAAGGCAGCAACATTACCACGGCGCCAAGATTCACCCTCTTTAATCAAGTTGTGTTTTGTTTGGATAAATTTCATTATCACATATATCCATACAACTAGTACCTTAATTCCTGAAAATATAATATCATTTTGCATGATGGTGGCTAGTACTTGTACATGATTAAAAGCTGAAAGAGGCAACTGGATATCAGTATATGAAACAGGAAGTTATTAGAACTTACTTCACTCTCGCTGCTGGCACAAAAGGCACAGTCTGCTTGCAAACATTGCATACAGTTCCATGTAGAGAAATTTGGGTCATTAGCGTAAGCATGGCATGTAGAGTTCGCACCAAAGCTGAGGGTGTCCTTGTTACTAATAGCAGGAGCATGGTGAGCTGCCTGGTTGAATGTAGCACTCAACACTACTAGGCAAACAATGACGCCAATCATGGAGACCAGCATCAACTTTCTCCTTCCAAATCTATCAATGAAAACCATACTCACAATCGAGCCGATAGCATTGAGACCAGAAGTAACCAGAGAAAGTGCAAGAGCCGTGGAGTTGGAGGCGATTCCAGCAAACTGAACAATGGTTGGGCTGTAATACATGACAGTGTTAATACCAACAAACTGCTGAGCAACTTGGACTGTGATGCCTGCATAGAGTGCTCTTCGGATTACATCATTAGTCAAGGCACTCTTTAGTTTCTGCACAAGATTTTGGCCAATCAAGCCTTCCTCTGCCTTCTCAGTTTCAATGGATTCTTGCATGGCTCTCATCTCCTCTTCAACTTCACTGGGGCGATAAATTCTTGACAGGATGTGCTTTGCCTCCTCTTCCTTACTCTGGAGAAAAGAAATGAAATAGTAAACATGAAATTGCCTCCGAAGAAAGATTCTTTTAAGGGGGTAGCAGATGAGTCAAATAAGCCATGATGCTGATTAAAGGATCCTCTTAAAGGATCACAGGACAGTGACATAGTGACATGTTTGCACAGTATATTTAACTTTTGACAATACTCTTGATCATCCACAAATGCAAACTTTAAGGGTGTGTTTGTGAATTGAGGTTTTGAAGGAGAAGGGAAGGAAAGAAAGGGTTTGAAGAGTGACTAAGAGTCCATTTTACTCTTCAAACCTTTCCCTTCCCTCCCTTTCCCTCCAAAGCCTCAACTTATAAACACACACTAAATAAAAGACAACGCTTATCTAAAGAATCCAGTCCCAAAAAATAGAAACCTAAGGATTTGTTTGAGCTTTATGTTGATAATTCACAGTGCAGATAAGAATTCATGCAATCCAGAGTCAGTTCAAGTCTTGTAAACTGCTATGAATTTGTTTTCATTTTATACACAAATCGCATATAGTCCATCCAATCCATTTTATTTAAACTTTTGGGGGAAAATTCTTGGTCCATAATATTTATCTTTCTCACATATATATGAATCATTTATGATTAATATTTCAATTTTACCCTTACATTCTCACAATATTCTAAGCACACATGATATTAATAGAGTAGCTTAATAAGATGTTGAAAATTGAGTAAGGCTATTTTAATAAAAAAATCATAATTAAGCCTTGATTTTTAGTATTTCAATTCCTTTATATCTTACTAGAGTAACAAATAAATGAATCCGAGGGAGTAAATGCTTGACATCTAGGACTGCTCATATATAACCAGGACACGAGAAATACTTGGGCAGTTTCGGAGTACCAAGTGGCTATGTTCACATCCAATAAAATCACAGCATTTTAAATGGAACCCACCATTAGCTTGTGGGTCCCACCCCAAACTGTGATAATATTGGCTGTGAACACAGCCAAATAATACTTCAGAGCCACCCAAGTATTTCTTCCAGAACGCTATTTATGGTTCAAAAGTTATATAGGGAAAAGTAAACTACAAGCTGAGTTTCACCGTAACTAAGCATCAGACATCAAATTCTAGCCCTGTTCTTGCTGCTGAGCAACAACAAACCTATGTTTGCAATAATTTTGTCAGAGAAAACACACAATTTTTTGTAGATTAGAATATCTCCAGAAGAATGCGCCAAAAATTTCAATCTTCACCGGCAGGGGAAATTCTGTGCTTGAAAATTACCTGCCTGTACAGCCATCTTGGTGACTCAGGGAGAGACAACATTAATATGAACTGAACCACAGCGGGAACTCCTGCCACCCCAAGCATCCAACGCCAGGTTCCAGGAGCCTTAAACAAATCAAATTGAAGATTGTGAAAAAAAACAAACCGTTAAATTACTTACAAAGTTCTATCTTATTCAAGTTTCTTGAACTTCAATAACTATAAAACCTATGTTCAGTTTTGCATACCTTGGTGAATGCCAAGTTGATAAGGTAAGACAGAAATTGGCCACCAGTGACAAAGAAAGCATTGATGCTGACTAGTGCTCCTCTGACCTTAGCCGGAGAGGCTTCAGAGATGTATAGAGGCGCAGTCATGGATGCCATACCAACTCCCAAACCAACCAAAACCCTTCCAATGATGATTACCCATGGAGCTGGAGCAATAGCCATAACCATTGCACCAAGGAAGAACACAACATCAGCCATTAAAATTGACTTCTTTCTCCCTAGCTTGTCATTCATCCACCCCCCAAATGCAGCACCAATTATAGCTCCTGCAACAGCCATACTCACAATAGTTTCCTACAAAAAAACAATGGACAAAACTATCAAACATCCAACAACAACAACAACAAAGTCTTACAACAACTAAGTCTTGTTTTGTTCCAGTAAGCAAGTCGGCTAAAACAATCGAACATACAATAATAACTAAGTCTTGTCTCAGTAAGTGAGTCGGCTAAAACACTCAAACATACAACAATAACTAAGACTAAATGAAGTTGGCCACATAGATCAGAAAGCACTAACTCACCTGGAGCCATGTTTTCTTGTCAACTTGTTCAAAATCATCACGGATATACAACAAGGCTCCAGAAATCACACCTATATGTTGAGTAATTTGATCAGAAATAGATGTCATCTATTGTGAACACTGGTCACGGCAACATCAAACGTTTCTTTCTAAGTTAAATTGAAAAGAGGGGGGTTGTGTTACCTGTGTCATAACCGAAGAGGAGACCTCCAATGCCAGCAGATAAAGCAAGGCGCATAATGTAAGGTGATTCAGTTGCTCTTCGCCAGCATTCTGTGAACTCGGTGTTGTCTGCAGCCTGGTGAGCCCCCTCCATCTTGGTAAACAGTACCAACACAAACTCACTGATTAGCTGTTCACTCTATTAAGTGGATGAAAAGCTTGTGTGAAATGGACACATAGATTATAGAAGCAAGGAAAGCGTTAGTCAAGGCTGAAGAGTAAAACAATTGCACCTTGACTTATGTGCACATGAACGTGGTTCGGGTTGAAAATGATATAGAATCAAAGTTTTATTAGAAATTTACAATGAAAGGACAAGAACTTATTTGTCTAAGTGCATTACTAATAAGACTAGTAAAAAACATTGTTATTAAATAATCATAGCATGGCTTCCAGATCAAACAGAGCAAAAAAAGACAATTATAGCAGGCCTGGATTCCCTCAAACTGTCGTTCATACAAAAACTTGTCTCTAATGACTTCTGCAGTTACAAAACTGAAAGCAGACATGCTCCATAAGTTTGTTTGGATAGGATTTAAAAAAAAAAAATTATTAAATTTTTTTAATAGAGTTTTATATTTTAAAAAGAAGTGATTTTATGTTTAGATAAATTATGTGAGTCTGTTTGGATAAAAATAAATAAATATTTTTTTATTTCAAATTATAAAAAAAGAATATTAAAAAAACGAGAAACTTAAAATTTGATAAGAATGAAAAAAAGATGATATAAATTATAATTATTACTAAAAATAAAAAATAATTTTAAAATAAAAATTTATTAAAAATTATTTTTATTTTTTTAAAAAATAGAATATTATTAACTTAAAATAGGATAAAATAATTATAAGTATTTTTTTAAAAATCAACTCAAACACCCAAAATTGTGTTTTTCCTCCCAAAATGCTAACCCAAATAAACTCATAGTGCTCCTAAGTTTTAAATACACCAAAACTGTTGGAAAATTTTCTTTTTAACTAAAAATGAGAAAATGAGAAATATTTATTCTTAAACCATTTGATGGGTTATAGTCATAAAAAATTTATTAATATATAAATAAATATTTCTCACTTTAGAAGTAAAGTCAGCCTTATCCGAAACTTTTCTAAACCAAAGTGAACCGGTATTCATGCAAGAAGCAGTGGCGATGTCATGGACACGAGAACTTCTGTGCTAGTTTAATTTTTTATTATATTTTTTCTTCGTAATTTCAAGCATTATGTGGTCAATATTCATCCGGAGAGTAGCTTTTTCTTCATCTAAATATATACAAGTATTTTTCATGTACATAGAGCCAAATTTGTGTGTCAAAAGTCAGAGTGTCAGTCTCAGACTCTTATCGGACGAGAGCAAACCCCGATCGATATATACAGATAATATAATAAAAAATAAAATTAAAATAAGAGTTTAATTGATATCTATTTACAGTGTAAAATAATTTTCTACTGTTAATCAATAAAAATAGAAAAAAGTAAAAAATTATGATAAATCTCTCATTATAATAAGTAGTTATTTGTATAAATTGGTATGTTTCATTATTTCTATTAATTAATAATATAAAACTATTTTACACTACCAATATATTTAAATTAAATTCTTAAAATTAATGTGTTGGACCCACATGATGTCTTGACGTATTTATGATAATTGTGACTTCCACAGTGCCAGAAGTGCATCGTCATTCTCCCCTGGCACCGGTTGGCGCTACATACATGCACCCATTACTTGATTTTGCAGTTTATTACAAAAAATTTCCAGGCGTATAACCAGACCAAACAGAAAAACACAATTCCTATGATTTTTATTTGAAGCTTTCCTTTGTTTTTACCCAACGTTGATTGACAATTTGACATTGAGAATAATTATTAATTTAGTATAGTATTAATTAAAATTAAAATTACATTTAAATAAATAATTATTAAAATATTTAAATGAGATGTAAATATTTAAGACAATATTCAATTTTACAAGGTTATTATGATTAAATAATGAATTTAATTATTATATATTAATAATATAAAAGAATTTATACTGTTATTTGATTAGATATTTATATTTGTTAAATTTTTGAGTTAATGAACAATTAAATCAAACATTTTTACTGATATAATAAAATATAATTAAATATTTTTTTACATTATTAATAATATATACAAATTAAATCCTTAAATAAATAGTTAGAAACCTAAACACACTAATAGCCGTAACTCCTTCATCAACTAACTTGATTGCGGCTTCGTAAATGACTGGCCGGTTTTCTTTGCACATGGTATGGTTCGTTATCTTCGTAATAATGAATTAACATGCTATAATAAGACAATGGTCTTAAGAAATCTAAAATAGGAAGGGAAATTTTCGTACGTATGAATTCTCTGGCTACGATTTGAATGTCTGTCAGATCAAATTAAATGTTGTAGTTAATAACCAAGCATAGAGTGAAAGTAGCACTACTGGGTAGTTGATAACGACATGACACATAACATTTAACATTCCAACCGTAACATACATTATTTGATTTTGCAATCCATAGATCAACTGAAGTGCGGCTTCGTTGGTTCTATTCGAAAGGTTGTTGCATTGGGGCTGGGAATCTTTCCATTAATTTAATCATCATGTTATCAATTATCATGCCATAAGAAGACTATACTAGTCTTCAAGAAAGGTATAGAGTATCTGAAAATTTCCCAATTTTGAACTCTGGCTACTTATCAACTCAGACTAAACTAAAAGTTGTATTTATTAATCAGCATAAATTTGAAAGTGAGTCGATCAATTTTAAACTCGATAGTTGATAATGACTAGCACAGAGCTTGATTTCACTCAGTATCTTAAGAGGATAATCTAAAAATTCACTATTGGCTTGACCTTGAAACATGTTAACTTTCATTCTGCTAAACTCATTTTGCATAAAAACATGTAGTGAAAATTTTAAGAGGTGTCTGACAAAATTAAACTAGCATACCAAGAACAGGTTTATAATGATAAGAAACTTTTACCTTTTGGCCTAATTTCAACGAAAAATAGCGGAGGAGGTAGCTTTTATTTCTCAAAAAGAGGAGGAAAATTGGCTTTACTAGGATGAGGATCAATTGCAAATTTGTATCTTCCTTCTTCAATTCCCTACAGTTAATTTATCTTGTCAAAATGTAAACATGCGATAACCATGATTCTTAGTTAATTCAAGTGCTCTATTTTCGTCCACTGATGATAACTAAGTGATAGGGACTATACAGCCTAATTTTCCTTTCCTTATCCATATCTCTCCTCTCATGTCTCAGTAAGAAGCTGTTAAAGAACTCACTAATTCTTCACCCGCTTAACGCCAGGGGCCTCCATTCATGCATTCAATAACTATATCCTACGCTAACAGTTCAGAAATTTCATGAAATCAGATCAAGTCAAAGGCCAAAGCGCCCCAAAAAAAAAGACAAGGAAATAAAATGCATACGAACACAAATTATGAGCATAGTATGTATTCCACTTCTTACCGACAAGAACACTGCTGCAAATCTCCGCAGAAACCTTTTCCCGGACCTTGTTAAATCCAAGCCAACTCTGCTCTTTCTTCTTTCCCGGCGTCTTTGTACAAAGATGATCTTTATTCTGGGAATAAAGGGTCAGGAAAAGGCACGTTCCGCTACTGAAAAGCCACAATATAATATGAATTTAATGCAACTTTTGGACGGAGAATTTTTCTGTTCTGAGAATTGAGTTCCACCACCATAATCATTAGTTTTATACGCCAAAATGGCCTGTAGGGGTCACATTTGGTTCATCCCATGAATAAGCACTGAGACGAAAGTGCGGAATACATGGACTCGGGCCTTATCAACTAAGTGTATGTTTGTTTTAGCATTTATAAATTTAAGTTTGGGCAAAATTGATTTTATAAAATTAATTTTGGTTAGAATTGATTTTGAAATAAAGTAATTTATGGTTAAAAAATTTATATAAAAAATAATTTTGATATAATAAATATTATTTGGATAATATTTAAAATTACTTTTAAATGTATAATTATTAAAAAAATATAAATTTTAACATATATTTATTATATTTTCTTTTTATTTGCTTCATTATTTTCCAATTAAATTTGAATTAGTGACAAAATATTATTATTAAATTAAATATAAAGAATGAAAATTATTTTATTTGTTCAATTTGTTATTATTTTAAAAAATATTATTGCATAGACTATAAATATATAATAAACACTTATTTAAAAATTATTATAATATAAAAGAAACCATTCGCACATGTGCAGTATTATTTGATATTGATTAAAAAATAATATGTGTTAGAGATCAATAAAAAATAATTAAAAGATATCGAGAGTGGTCATTATTTAGGGGTAGAATTGGAAAACTCCTTCTTTATAAACATTTTCCGTGAAATTTTCAATGCAAAAGTAAGTATTTATTGCTTTGAGTCAAGTGGGGGTTGAAAGGCAAAATTGATTTTGGATAATAAGTATTCAAAATCATGTTTGCGCTGCACTCCACGTGGGTATGGGATTCATAACGCGAAGCCAAACACGCGCTAAGTAACCTTATCATTATCCACTAATTATCGCTCTTCTGGTTTCACTCTCAATCAATCTCAGCCCCGATACATTCTAACTTCCTCCGTCTTTTCTGACAAACCGGCCAATGAAAATTTGTCGCTAGTCTAGTTATAATCCAACGAAACGTAGACAACGTTTTCGAATTTTCCATTTTTATTTTGAGATAAAATATTCAGCATTTTTCACTTTTTTTTAAGAATTTAATTTGAAAGATATTAATTGTTATATATTATTAATATAAAAAAATTTTATACTATCAACTAATAAAATTTTAAAAAAATAATAGATTATAATAAATAATTATTATAATGGATAATTATTTATTATAATCTAACAATTTCTTAAAATTTTATTAGTTAGCAGTATATTAATATATATAAATTATTCTCAATTTGAAAACACATTTTTTACTTTTTCGATCAGTACTTTTTTTGTTTTGAACTGGCGATAAGTATGTTTCTTATATCTAAAATTTTTGGTTTTTGGATATTGATATACAACTCGCTCAGAAAAGTTATAACAAACCGACGGAAAAGTTATTATTTTGTTAAAGTATAATTTTGATACATTTTTAATATACAAGTTTTATATATTATCATTTAATCATATATTTTTATTTGTACAATTTTTAGGGTGTGTTGGTAAGGGGAAAAAATGTTGGGGGAGGAAATTTTTTATGGATGACTCAATAAAAAAATTTTCCTCATTTTTATCCCTTTATCAATCATATCATTAGAATAATAAATGATTGAGTCAAACACTTAATACGAGATACAAGTGTATTCAAATTCAATTTAATCTAATCCAATCAAAACCATTACACTGATTAAAAAAAAACTAAAAATCAATCCAAAAAAATAAAAGATTGATTAGTTCTTGTTTTTTAAAAATCAATTAGATTGGATTGCATTTTAGATTTAATTTTTAACATTGATTCAATCCAATTTGAATAGACTAATATTATATAATTTATTATTTATTTATTTATTTTATTGACTCAAATTAATTTTAATTTATAATATTTTAAAATTAATTTTTTTTATCAAAAATCACTTAAGCTGATTCAATCCAAACCGATAAAGATTAGTTGGATTGGATTAGATTCAAAATCTAAATTAAATCAATCTAATTCAAACTTATACAAGTTGCATTTTTTTTAATGGGTTGAATTTTTTCACTCAATCAATATAAACTGCATCAAGAACGCTTTTAATATGATAATTACTTAATGAAAATAAAAAAAAAAAACACTGATAAAATATTTTAATATGTGGATAATATCTTGGAAATATAACTTTTTTTTGTCTAAATTACTAGTTTACTAGATTTTAACTAATCTAACTTAAGTTGAGTTGATCTATTATAAAAATATCAATTTTTTTCCATTCACAATATTTAAATTTGAGACTTTGTTTAATATAAATGAGTGTCAAACTACTTAAACCAATAAAGAGTTGACGAAAATATAACTGACTTAAATAAATTTTTAATTAATCTAATAGTAAGAATAAAAATTTTAAAAAAATTTACACATTCTAAACTAGGGGACATCTTAAATGATGATAAAAACATTAAATGAAATATTAACTAATTATCTGGATTTGATAATTACATCATATTTCATGGTTCATTGAATTGGTTGGAGAGACTTATAAAGCAATATGTAGGCAGCTATGTCAGCCAAATAAGCAATAAGATTAACGTGGTGAGTCAAATGTAAATTTTTCTACATCCCTAAGGTTATTGGACTTAAATTGCCTCCAATGTTAAGTCCCATTCTCTTTTATGTAGGTTTTTCAATCTACCAATTGTTTTGGTAGTTGATTGCTCACCAGGCTCGAGCTCTCACCAAACGCACTAGTTCTCGTTTTAACCTAGCAATGTTACAACTAAATAACTAAAATATGCAACATAAGCATTTCTATGTTCCTTTTACATCAACCTGTGTATGACCTTTGGTAGGTAAGACCTGTTCCGAAGAAGAAAAGAATTCCATCAAATATAGCTAGCTAGTCAGTGGAAATGGCCAAAAGCACTACAAACAACCGCCACAACCTAAACAAAATCGTCACTACAAACAAACACTGCAACCTAAACAAAATCATACAATCGTTTAAACAGAAGTGGTGGAATGCTCTAACACTTTCGGATGTATGGCTGGACGATGTGGGACTAACTCGGTCCTGTGGTGTTTAGCAAGGCTTCTCTTCTCATTTCTCTATTGGTTGCCAGTCGTTTGTCAATGTCATCAACACAAGATGTTGCAATTAAGATCCATTTCGTGCTTGTCATAAAGGTGAAGGGAAAAATCCACCAGTTCAGTGAAGAAAATACCAAATTTCATTGGCAGTCCTCTTCTAGTTGGCATACACCACAAGAGAAAGCATTTTGCCAAATTCGTGAAATTTTGAGGATATGTTTATTTTGGTCCCAAACATGTTAGCATAAAGTCATAAACTGAAGCCATTAGCTTTTGACCTTATAAGAACCTCTCTCTCATTTAAACAATTTAAGGATTTTACCTGAAACCCAGTTTTGACCTTAACTTCATTGTCCTCAAGTTATTATTAAGGCAAAGATCGGAACAAACCTCTTTCAAATCGAGCATCTATTTTTACTACTCTATCAAATTGATCATCTGTTTGCTGCTCTATTTATAATTTAATTTGATGACAGACAACAAATCTTTTTCTGTTAATTGGAGTACAAATGAGCCGGTACGAGTTTTTGTTAACATACTTCTTTAAGATACAGATCAAAGAATATGCAATAATATTTATTATTTAAAAATATTAAATATTTTTCAGATTTTTAAAATAATAAATCTTTGTATTTTTATTTAATATTTTTTTTTATTTCTTTACATTTGCCTAACTAAAAATATACTTTATAAGAACCATATAAGTAATTATACTATAGTATTTATAATTTGAGGAAAAAAAACAAAAATGGAATGCTTGCACTCGAAGAACGTTTAGAATGTGGACTACTGGTTTCACCATTGAAGAACTGGAATTCATTGACAAAAGGTTAAAATGGCATATGCTGGCTAGGGCTTCCTTTCACAACAGAAGTCTTGGTGAAAAGTGAAAACCGAAGAAGATCGGATGATAGCGATAACAAGGATAAGGTTTTGCACGTGTGATTGTATCTAAATAGCTTTCACATCCACTATCAGAAAAGTAGCATGTGATTAAATAACAATTTAAAATTTTTTTATATTGACAATATATTAAAATTATTTTTTATATAAAATTGGTTTTGAAATAGCAAGAAATAGAGATAGTCACTAGTCAGATATAGACAAATGAGACCACTATGTGTATGAAGAATGTATGTATTTTTTTTTTTATGCTCAGATTTGAATGACTTTATACTTCATATCAAAAACAAAAAAAAAACAAGATTTTAAATTAATTCAATCTATTCTTATTTTTTCTCTTTCTATCTATTACTTTTCCTCTTTTAATAATTTGAAAATATAATTAAACTAATTTTAAAATTAATTTAAATTAAACACAATTTAATTTTAAATTAATTCATTTTTATACAAATAAACATAATAAAGATAATTGATTTTATATTATATTACGTTAAATTAATTTTTTAAATTTCTAAACAATGCCTTAATTTTTTTTTTTTAATAATTGTTTCCTCGTATGATCATCATCACATTGACGATTACTATGAAAGGAACATATCACCAAAACAAACTTATCTATCACTTATCTATCACCAAACAAAATATCTTGTGTGGATTCAAATTAAACCAAAGCAAATTCCTCAATATAGAATTTTAATAATATTGTCAATATTAATTGTAAGGTGGCCACGGCATGAAGTACGATGAGGATGATCACATAACCTTTTGCGACACTTATATAGGTCAATAACTATTTGAACAGAATGTACGTTCCGCTAAATGTGCTTTATGAGTAATTATTGTAGTTTTTTCTTTGTTGCATATAAATAATTGTAGTTTTTTCTAATAGTTTGGTGATGTGAAATATAATTAAAATATGAAAACACCAAATTTTACGGATTTATACTTCATCTAATTTAACTCATCATTGTCTTAGAACTTGTTTGAGAACTTTTAAAATCTAAATACCTAAAGCTAGGCTTATTTTCGGTCCGATTTATTTTAGTTTTGAGATAAAAAATTAACCAATTTAAATAATAAATTTTATTTTGATTTAGTTTAATTTGATTTGATTATATTTAAAAAATTGAACCAAACCAAATTGATTTAAATCGATTTGGGTTTGTTTCATTTTTTTATTTTCTATTAATGTTTTACAAAATATAAACAAAAGCCTTTTAACTTCATTAAATTAGATTACTCATTATTTTTTAAAAAAATCATGCAATTATAAAATTTAAATTAAATATCAAAAGTTATACTAATATTTAATATTAATAAATTAAGCAAATAGTAAAATATTTGAACAAAAATTGTGTATATAAATATATGTATGGATAAGTGATATGTAATACATAATATATCTCATAAATACGTATAACTATTGATATGTAATACATTACTGGTTTAGTTTTATAATCTAGAATCGAAAATCAAACTGAATCAATCAATTTTTTATAAAATAAAAATCAATCCAAACCGATTTATTTTGATTTTGATTTGTTTTTAGTTTTTTTTTTGGGTCGATTTTTTGTTTTAATTCAGTTTGAATCGATTTTAAACACCTCTACCTAAAAGCACAATGAAGATAAGTTCTAGATAAATGATATGGTAATTATCAATTTTTTAGAATGGGTTTCTAAACCAATTCTAGGTTTAAACTATCTTTTGAAAAGAGAAATTTTAATTTTTATCTTATCTAATCCTATTTTTTTCATTTTTCTACTTTATCATCTTATCAATATATATTAAAACCATAGTTCCGAAAACCAAACCGGATCGGCTAGTTTGACCGGTTGAACCGGGAACCGACTAAGTGTCAAGTCCATGCATTACCAAAAAATCGTTATTCCAATGAACTGGCTTTGAACCGCTCCAATCGGTCAAAAACCGGCAAACTTTTTGAGCCGAAAGTGGTTCAACGATCTAGCAACTTTAGTGGAAAAAAAAACTATGAAGGGGAAAGACATGGCAGCCAAAAACCTATGGACTTTCTCACAATGGCTATGGCAACCAAACGCTGCTCGAACCACCATGAAAAGAAGAAGGTCACAGATTTATTGTTTTTGTTGGCGAGAAAGAGCGACCATGGTTTGTGTCGCTGCGCATTACAACTTCATATAGGAGGTATTTGGGTTGGGTGGATTGCTATTGCAAACTTGAAGTTGCAAGAGGGGCGGCGACTTGCTGCAATAAGAAGGAAGGAAAGTAAAAGCTATTAAGCTAGGGTTTTTTTTCATCTGGGAAGTACTTAGATCGGGTCTTATGTAAGAAGCATAAAACAAACCAAATTAGACAAATAGTGAGCTTGACCCATAGTTATGGGCAGTCAAAAAATGAGCCTCAAGTTTTTGTTTTTAGAATGCACCAAAAAATAAAACTCCAACTAAAAAACTATTTCCTTATGAGATTATTAATGAAATTTATAATAAAATTTTCTATCTTTGTCCAAAAAATTTGATTAGATTTTTGAACGAATAAACTTCTAAACCAATATCTTATTCTGCTCAATGTCTCGTCCAATTTTTAGAACCTCGATTAAAACTACTAGTATATACGATCACAGCCATTACTTCTTTTTCACTTTACATATTGTTCTATAGTGAAGAGTCACTCATACTTTCTTTTAATGCTTTTTTTACTATGGATTTCATGACTGATTTTCCTTCGAATCCAAAGGATATAAAACATTTGCTACCTTCTGATATTTTTGATAAACTGTTTCTTGAAAGCATTCCATCGAAAGAGAATCAAAGTCGACTAGACAATGACAACACCAACATCGTTAATGGCCTTGAAGATGGAGCCACTGTTCAAACTGTTAATGCCTCATCAACTCATGTCATTCCTAATGAACAGGTTCTTAATTCTTACTCTGCCTTTTGCTAACTTCTAATTAGATGTGTTGCAAGTAAAATTGATTCAATTTTATAGAAGATTTCCCTTTTACAACTTTTGTTGTATTAATAATTTAAAAAAAAAAAATTCGTGCATGATATTAATTGAAATTTGTGTTTTTTTGGCTGGGGCTTCCTTTACAGCGGAAAGTCTAGGTGAAGACTGAAGATGATCGAATGATTGCGCTAACGTGGACAAGGATTTGCATGTGTCGTTTGTGTCGAGTGCCACGAAGGGCAACATTCCACCATGGGATATTACGGTACTGTTGGGGTGATTGGTTGATGTCAAATCATGGTTTAATTCATTTGAGGAGTGATTTTAAGACCTTTTAGAATCTGTGTTTTTAGATTATTAAAACTTTAATTAATTTGACTTGATTTGAATTAAATTAAATATTATGTTTGAAAATTGGATTTTCAATTAATTTAAAAAACCAAAATTTCTACTTAAAAAATATTTTTTATAAGTGTGTTTTAATTTGATTTGTATTTTTTTCATTTTTTAATCTTCATATTTATAATATAATGTCCACTATTATGATTCACTAATGATCTTATGGAGAAAGATCTCCCTTCACCAGCATCGCCGTCGCAAGAACGACAATGGATGCCTTCGTAAAGTGCACTTCAATAATCATCCCCGTTCAAAATTTTCATCAACAGTTATGGTTATATACTTTATCCTCTAAAGTCAAATTCTTTTAATTTTGTTAACTGCAAACGGAATAGGCAGCCTTCATACGAAATTAATCAATATTTTCACTTCGCTTTAAAGCCCATTACTACTGGAAAGAAGTTGAAACCAAAACCCCATAAGCTGAATTCATCTTAATCAACTCTGCTAAAGAAGGGAGAGAGCTTTGGCAGTGTGCTTCAATAAAATTAAACCTAAAATATGGCCAAACTTATGGTGCGAATGCCCATACAACAACCCAGAAAACTGCATATGAATTGCTGAATAGAAATGTTTTGAATACATGGCTGTGAAGTTTTTATTAGTTTCTATCTTTAGTGATAACCCACACAATTTCAGATGCTCTCCACCAATGAAATTCAAAGCTATCACCTCTCTCGGGTTTCCTTTTCCTCCTGCAATTGTTTCCCTTGACTGGCTTGTCTATGTCACCAACTAGGGACATGTGATGACACATAGAGGTACAAATCGATCTGAAGATGTAAAAAGATGTTGTCAAGAATGGGATTCGAACCCATGCCCTTTCGGACCAGTACCTGAAACTGGCGCCTTAGACCAACTCGGCCATCTTGACGTTCTTGATGCTTCGTTGAAGATAAGATATTTATAGTAAGTGTGGAAGTTAGATTTCTCGGCCTTACTGCAGGAAAAATGAAGTGGATACAACTACTAAAACAAAACCGTTTCTAGAGTAGTTTGAGAAAGTCAACTCACTGGTATAGAAAATTTGTTTTATTAACTTTAACCATTGGATTAAAAAGCATAAAGCTCTTCAAGAACTCCTGATTCGAATGCCACTAACTCTTTTTTCACTCCCAAAGAGGCTTCATCCATAACATATTTGGATATCTATTCGAGCATGTAAAAATTGATTTTAGAAGGATAAAATTGATTTTATTTTATTTTTTATTCTTATTTGATTTCTTATGTCAAAATCAATTATAGTCTCAAAATTGATTTTAGATAAAAGTGAAAATTTTTCACTTTTTAATTCCACCAAAATTGATTTTAAACATTTTTTATTATATATTTAAAAGTAATTTTCATCAGTACTATCCAAATATAAATCGCTTTATTTCAAAAATAATTCTATTTAGAATTAATTTTACAAAAATAAAATGAAACATGCTATCAATTTACCCCTCTACCTAATTTCTCGGGAAAAAAGTTGTTGAAGTTTTGGAGAAATATAACTAATGAATGGCGGATGAGGTTTTAGGATCTCTCACGTTTGTTTTTGACATAGCTATATCATGTTAAGGGAGAAACAGACAAACACTTTGAAGAAATGGAACTCTCTTAAAATTTTAAGACCCAATTTAAGTATGAGTTAACTTCTCTCTTGACATGAGCAAAAACAAACGTGAAAGAATCCCAATTCAACGAATAACAAGGTTAAGATATAAAATAAATACACCAAAGGTGAATATAAAACATGCACATACATTTTGAGATATAAAACAAGCACATACATGATGTTGGAATAAATGCAGGAGGTCAATCATATACAATTAAGAAATGAAGCATAAACTGGCACAAAGGATAAAAAAAATTGTATTGTGTAGAAGATGAATCAACTATTATTTTGTGGAACCCAGATGAACATCCCTTGATAAAATCACAGAGAAATCAACCATGTATCTCTTACAGACTCTGAAAAATAACACTGAAAAGAGAGATAAATAGAAGACACTGGCCAACGTGGTCCAACTCTACTTCCAAAAGAGAGGGAAGGAAGAACAGTTTTGAAAAGGGTAGGTCTGCTTGTTCTGTGTATTGCTCCTGTCACTGAAGGTGTGCACCATATGACATTTCTGACAAACTCCATAACCTGCTGATTACAAGTCTCAAAATCCCAAAGAAAGAAAACCTATATTTCACCCAACCCTTGAAGTAAAGCCCTTGTAAGTGCTCTGTATTTGTAAGTTATTCAACACTGCCAAACCAACTAGCTCTATGAAATTTTAGAAGCACTAAGGTATCTCTGAAACAAGAAAATTTATGCTTTCCAAATTCATTCACCTTCTGCACCAGACATAATTCACTGAAACCTCTGAGCCTCTGTGGTGTAACCTTCCTAAGCAGCAATTCCTGAAGCGAAAAAAGTTCAGAAGCACATCAGTCTATACAGGCTTTGCGTTACCATGATTTCTGACTCAAATAAAAGAACATATGTAACAAATTAAGCATCCAGTAAAATAATTGGAAATGAAAGTAATCAGCAACACAAACGCAGCACATTCCAATTTGAATTCCCACAAGTATAAATGGCCCCACTGTCCATACACCTATAGTTTCTTTTTCCCCATTTTTGGTAAGTTACATCTTGTAGTTGATCACACTGCGCTATATTTCAGATTGCCAAAGCACAAGTTCAGACAAATAGTTCAACTAACTATAATGCTGCCATGGCTAAATATCTCTTCACAGAACCAGCAGTTTTGAAACATATCCATTAAATTTGTTAATCCTCTAGGATAATAAAATACATGTATATGCTAGTGGCACTGACAAGATTCTAGCGGACAAAACAAACACAATCTGGAAGATGAATAAGAAACAAAGAATCTGGAACTTATATTATAATATTACTGTTTTGAGACTTAATCAAATTTGAACTCTAAAGATTAATTAATTTAGCTATGCTTAGGTAAGTATAAAACCATAAAACAATGAGGATTTTTTTTATTTTTATATTTTAAAATGATTATTAAAGAGAAATTCATACTACCTCTATTTGATTGTGTATTGGCAACAGCATAAGCTCCGATGTGGCCACCAGAGCCTTTGCTCATTAAGTCTGAAACAGCATGACCAAGGCCAAAACCAAGAGAGCCAGAATCCTCTAGTTCTGAAGGTGATGATCTCCACAAGGAGTCCCCATAAAATGACCCAGCTTCATAAGTAACTTTGTATGCCTCATCATAACTGCCATTTGATAAGGCATATGATGAACCTGATGTAACAATGTTTTCATTACTTTTTGCATAACCAACTGCTTTTGACCCTAAAATCACATCTCCAGAGCTATAACTAAGACTGCCCTTACCATATCCAGAGCCAATAGTTCCAGCCTGATCTGCACCAAGGGAGGAATTCCAGAGTGGTCCTATACTACCAAAAGAACCCATGCTTGAATTTTCACTTCGATAGCCAACAAAAGCATCAGAGTTTGTAGGGTTAGTAGCATAGTTAAGACTCCCAATCCCCCACAAATTATGATTTGCAGAACTCACAGCTGAATTGTTGCCTACATGCGTACTAGCATACCCCATGGCATTATTGTACCTGCTCGGACTTACACTGTATGAAGAGTTCAATGCCCGTCCCAAGAGGGTAGAAGCAAAGTTTGTACTTCCATTTTGGGTCAATGGTGGCTCAAAGTTGAGTCCTGTCCCATAACTATGACTCAAAAGAGGATATCCACTACGGCCAACAGTAACGGGACTCAATCTGCCATCTATTTTAAGTCCATGCCCTCCAACCAGGCTTGCATTATATCCCTGAATGAAACCATTAGGAAAGCTAGTAACTCTGCTAAGACCATAACTATATCCACCTAACTGGCCTCTAATTGCACCTGGAGATAATTCCTTTGGAACAGCCCTCTTAACCTCAACCATTTTACCATTCAGTTCATGAAAAGTTTTGTACAGCACTTTCTCAACTGCTTCCTCAGAATCATAGGTGATGAATCCAAAACCTCTAGGCCTTTGAGTGTTATGATCATACATCACGACAACATCTGTAATTGTTCCAAATTGATCAAAGTAATTCTTAAAGTCACTCTCATTAACTGTGGATGCCAGACCTCCAACAAATATCTTCTTTGTACGGGTAGGAGTAGGACCAGGTGAACCATGACTACTGCTGTTGCTTCTGTTCAGAACATTCTGATCATCTCTAGGGACAGCCTTTTTTGCTTCAACCTGCATGTGGAATGCATGACAATAAAATTCAATTCAATGCCTGCTTAGACTAAATCACACATAAGCGGGGCACTATAGAAATAATAGACTGAATGAGAGAGAAAGATCACAGATCAGGATTTGGAGAAAAAAATTGTGTTCGAAAGATGCAAATTACGTAATCAGAGATTTCATTCAAAAATTGCACTATTCTAGAATCGACACTCAAATGATATGATCTTCTCTGTGCTTGTTCATGTTAATTCCTAACCATAATGAAGCTAAGAGACTTCTTGAGCTGTACTTGTCAATATTGAGCCTTTGATACAACAGATAAAGGAAAGAAAAAAATTAAATGACTTCACTGTCTTCTTTCCTCTATTCTATCAATCCCACTTTTTTCCCCAAAAAAATCTTACGAAATGATTCAACAGCTCAAATATCTGGTGAGCTTGGATTAGGAATAACATGGAAAGTATACTGTCCAAATGCTGCACAGCATGCGTTTTAAAACATGATTCAAAACATCTAAACATGCATCACCATGAAAATATAATGTTAAATCTCATTCAAATATTTAATGGTCAAATTGTATCATGTAAACAAACCCAAACTTTCAATACTAATTAAATTTCTATCTTTCCGAAACAATATTGTAATCAGTTAAGATATTTTCTTCTAAAACTGAAGTTGGATCATAATGTGCAAAGATTACAATAAAATGCATCTGAATCTTCATCTGAAATAATAAATTTAGTTGATTGAATCTTTTTTGGTTGGGGGACAGTGCATCTTAATTCATTTTGTCACAACAGAAAGCAATACAACAGTGAGGACATATTGAAAGAAATATAAAATATATAACCAGAGATGGACAAACTTACAGTTCTGCCATCAATGACATGCTTTTCCATAACAACTCGTTCAGCAACAGAAGGATCAGCAAAAACAACAAAGCCAAAGCCACGGGCACGCCCAGTGGTCCGATCCTTCATGATCACAGCTTCCACAACATCACCGAAACTCTGGAAATACTGTCTGAGTCGGTCTTCATTTGTGTCCCAGGAAATCCCGCCAATGAAAAGCTTGCCAGGGTCCATTTCCATTCTGCACTTCCCCCACCACACTCTCTAATCAATTCTATCTCCAATCAGAATTTATATACAATAAAAATGAATCTAAGAAATGCATAATTCTTCTCTAACAACCATTGAAACGCATACCAAAAGTAGTAACAGCAAAAACACTAACATATTGGATTGGATCCAATCAGTAACTCATAATATCCACACAAACACACACACAAAGCCTCGTATTCGTTTCAAAAACGATGAGACAACACAAAATTCAACATAACAAGAAGCATCAAAAGCATGACAACGTAATGCTGATTGAGCCACCGATTGAAAAAACATGCAAAAAACCAAATCTACGTTTTCGGACAAGTTTCCGGAAAACAAGGAAATCGTACACATCAGCTAAGAGACAATTGTAGCATGATTGAATCCATGAACACACGATCTTTTCATCACCAATCGATCAAAAGAGGATCAACCCACAATCCAAAATTGCAAAAAGCATCGAACTTTGAACATGGGCGGAGCTCAACAACACCAACACCAAAACCAATAAAAGTTGCACAAGTGAATAAGGGACGATGAAAAGGCGAAGCATTGAGGGGTAGAAAAAGCTTACCAAATGAAGACAACCCAGATGAGAAAAATTGATGGAATCTAAGATCTGAGAGAAGGCATAACAAGCTAGAGAGGGCGAGAGGCCCTCCTTTTTTTTCCCTTTGTTTTTCTTTTTGCGTTTACAATTACGGTTTTGATTCAAGCAGATATATATACATATATTTTTATTTAAAGCTATGTTGGTTATGGAGAAAATGGACATCAAAAAAGGAACGAAATAGGGGATTTATGACAATTTCTAACGTTTGGATGGTAAGAGCGAAATAGAGGAGAAGGTAAAAAAGGACGTGGGCTCCACGCTAAAAGTATTCTTCGCACAATAGCGAAGAAAATGGAGAGCTTAGATTCTGACAACCTGAAATTACGACTTGGCCCATTGTGTTTTCACTTTTCATCCGCCGAGAGCCGAAGCTGATAAAATTGGTTTTAGCTATAATTAATTTTATTAAAAATAATTCTGATAAAAAATAAATTTTTTTTATTTTTTTTGAAATTAAATTTAAAAATAAAATTTGATTTTAATTCTTATAAATTAAATGACATAAAAAATTGCCAAAATTAATTAAAGGGTCAAAAATCAATTCCAACCCCCTAGACACATATCCAAACTTGCTTACGGAGGGGTGAGAAATTAATTTAGATGTTAATTAAATATTTTGTAATAAAATATGTATTATAAAAGAGTTTAATTTATATATATTACCAGTATAAGAAAATTTTATATTGACATTCAATTATGTGATACCTTACAAATAAATATAATTTTTTTTTGAAATAATAGATGTGAATGTCAACTATTTTTATTTATATGATAGTATATGATTATATATTAGTATAAAAATCTTTTATACTTATAATATATACAAATTAAACTTACTATAAAATCAATCAATGCATGCGCTTTATAAAGGGAAAAAAAGAGAACTGTTTAGAGATTAAAATGAAAATAATGTATGTTTACATTTAATCATGATAAGGATATATATATATATATATATATATATTCAATTCTCATTACATTTTCAATTCTCATAAAAATTTCCTTTTATTTATCCTTTGTGTTTTCTTTAAAGGGCGAGATTTGTTTGTCTATCCCCTTGTGTAAGAAAGCTGAACGAAAGGATAGAAGATGGTGACTGTCCATTGCTCAAGTTTAAGCCTTGATTTCAATTGAAAAATATTTGTTTTACCCTTCTCGTTTAAGAGACGGTTTGATGGCGTTGCATTGGGATATACACATATTTACAATATTGTATAATATTTTATAGAATTTAATTTTGATATATTAATGATATAAATTTTTTTTTATACTGTTATTTAATCATATATTATTATATTAATAAATATAATTAAATCTTAGACTTATTAATTAAATAATTATATAAATAAAAAGATATTATTAATTGATTGTATAAAGATATTTTAACATATTAAAATTAAACTCTTTTTAATATTGTAGATGAGTCTATATCATTTTGTATAAATTTATACTCGGGTTTTACTATATACATGTGAGAGATGTGAGTCGGCTGATGATGTTCATTTAACATTTCCCATCTTGCGCATCCTATGAGAATATTTTTATAAAAAAATTGTTATTTATACGCCATAAATTTTGTACTTTTTTACACTTTCCTACTTGTATAAACGTTAAAATAAAAATAGTGTGTTACAATATATATTATTTTATTAATAAAAATAATATGAAAATTACGTAATAAGAACAGTGCATAAATATTATTTATGCAATAATCATTGACTCGTTGTGAAAAATCAAAACTTTTTGGAAAGATAATAACAATATCCATTCTTGTAAGTTGTTAGCTTCTCATCAATGGGAAGCTCCATGCTAACGTCCAAATAACGTCCGCTAGAAATTATATGTTATAGGATTACCAATAATTTAGTCAGCGTTTAATGGTTTTTTTATATGTCTAATATTTACTATGTTATTCATCAAAATATTTACTATTTTATTGCCCCTTTCTCTCTTTCTCTCTCAAAATACTTATAAGGTCCGGAAGTACCACATGACCTTATTTTCAAATCAATCATATAAGTGTATTTTATATAGGACCAACCACTAATACACAATCTCATACAAAATATACTTACATAATTGATTGAAAATACAATCATATGGTACTTACAGACCATATAAATATTTCTCTCTTTCATGGCTATGCTACCTATTTGAGGTAGCATTGGGTCGGAAGTTGGAACCGAACAGAGATTCTATCACCATTTCTTGAGGTCAAAGGAAACCAAATTTAGATGAATCGGACGGTCGTGATCCGATGTAATATAGTAATGAACAATTTAGATCATGTGATAAATTGGAGCATTCTGGGAAGTGTCTTGAATTTCGAGGTGAACCGGCAAAATCAATAGAATAGGTGGGATGGAATTGGCACCGATATTGATACAAAAATAATGAGTGGTTGGTCTACAGAAACACCTTTGGATCAACTTTTAAATAAAAAAATAAAAAATAAAGTAGGGTTATGTGTGAATGACAGAAGGGATTGCTTGTGCACCCACCCATCCGAAGAATAATACAACAGGTAGATGAAGCAAAACATATATTTGTGCATAATGCATGTGCATAACGTCACTGCTTTACAATTTGATGACCACACTTCTAGGTCTCTGACATTATCTTTTCTCATTTTTGTTTAATCAATTTATTATTTTTCCCCCATTGGCAATAGGATTTATTTGCCTTAATTTACCTGTACATATTCTCATAACAAATCGAAGGTCAAAATTTCTAACGTTGAATGCCAATCAGAGAACTAAGTGTATGATTGAAAAGGAAAATAAATGTGCAATGCAACATACATATAATAATATATAGCTTATCACTGCATCGTGTTAAAATGGAAAGTTGAAAGCAGTCTTATTGCTTTCTGTTGATGTAACAGTCTTATTTCTTTCAACACCATCAAAGTTGATAATATTATAATAATTAAAAAATATTAAATTGAGACAAAGCAAAACAAACTACGAAATGGAAGGAAGGATGTCGTGAATTTTAGTAACCACATTTTTTTCGTGTTGAGCGAGACTCAGCAATGGCCTTATGCTTTTTTAAGTAAATGAAAAAAAAAAGAAAAAGAAAAAAAAAGTTGGGGGATAGGTTAGACTTTTACGAATTGGCGAAAGAATAGGTCTTAATTTTATGGTAGACCTCTGTTTTGCCTTGTAAATAATTGGCACATTCTAGTTTGTCCTTTTAATTTTTTAATGACCAAAAAAAACCGAAGACCCCCACTTTCATTTAGGTTTTAACCCAAAAAAAATTGAAAATCTCATTACTGAAACCAACCAAAAATTAATCATTCACTCTTGGACGAATGTACTAATAGAAAGAAATATGACATTGTGTGATTAGTATTTGTTAGAAAGTTTAGGAATCAACACAGTACAAACAACTTTCCTAGCTAACATAGCATCAACAGCCGCCTGCAATTTCATCCTTTAAGCTATATGTGTTTGGGGTCTTAGCTCTTTAATTTGCAACCAAAATGGCTAGGGGCAGACAAAGTCGCACACAAACACGCATCATACGTCAACCATTAAAATTTTGTTATCATAGGCCACAAATAGTTGGTGAGGTAAGAGGTGAGGTAAGAGAAAACTTCTACTTCTACTCT
Source organism: Pterocarpus santalinus (assembly GCA_031439595.1). Taxonomy (NCBI): domain Eukaryota; kingdom Viridiplantae; phylum Streptophyta; class Magnoliopsida; order Fabales; family Fabaceae; genus Pterocarpus; species Pterocarpus santalinus. The sequence continues at coordinate 60,182,037 of CM062530.1, forward strand.
ATATATATTTATTTTATTATTATCATAAACTTTTATTGTTCAAGCCATTAAAAGTGGTCAAATAATGAGAAATTTGGATAATATGCATGAAATTTTATATTCAAATCTTATTATTACCAATATATTAAAAATAAAAAAAAATTATTGTTCTGCCATTCTCTTTCTTCATGTAGAACAAAAAGCTACTCATTTGGTAATTTGCTTCCACAAAACCATGCGGATAAAGAATATTGTACCACTAGCATGAAAGACAAGTAATCATTTTGCCTAACGTGTGTTTGTATAAGGAGGGTGGAGAAAGGTTGGTCAATGGTGACTGGTGGTAGATGAGTGATGAAGTTGCATACAGTTTATCTTAATCTTCACCCTTCAACACCACATCAGAAGGAGACAAGGGGTACCTTTCAAGCCAAAGCATAAAAAAAAATAAAAAAGGATAAGATAAAAAACAGTGAATACATGAAATTGACATTGACGTAAATTCCAAATGAAGCTTGCCTCGTGAATATATTTTAGATAATTGGCTTGGTAAAATGGGTGGTTGCTACTTGCTAGGGTTTGGAATCAATATTGCATAATTGGTTTCCTTTTCCAGCTATATACATTTTTGCATAATTGACTCCCACGTGCCAAGTAATAATGTAGGAGAGGGGTCAAATGTCTCCTTGATTCCAAGCTTTTGTGATAAGGTGGATGCTTAGTCTAGGGATATAAATCTTAACACAACTAAATTCGTCAGATTAGGGATACAATTATAATATGGGATAAATGATTGGATACAGCCATAAGCCAACTATGATGACAATCCATCCCATTAAGACCTACGCTAAAGTTGGAGATAGCCTTGTGCAAAGCATAAATGATCTTATATAAAAACAAATATGATTCATGTTATGTTGTTGCCAATTTATTCTCTTCTATGTCCATTTATTAAGCATGTATTACTTTCTCAATTATTTGAGATGAAAATTGTATAGATGGATTTTCACAAAGGAAAATAAAAATAAAAAGTGCATAGATGAATTGGGCTTTCTAATTACTGAAAAACCGGTTTATCGCCTTTTTTTTTTTTTATCGGCATCATTTTTCTAAACAATTTAAATAATATTTTCAGACCAAAAAAAAAAAAAAACAATTTAAATAATATTTGATTTATTTTTTTAATATAAGCACTCACTTGTTGTAATATTGGGGTTCAGTCTCTGAAAAAATGGAGGCCCAAATTCAGCAAGGTTTCAGGGGCACAAAAGACCACTCCCCCTCTCTTGATATTCATTTTTATGAAGGTCAGCCGTGGTAAGCAAATGTTCGGATGATGGGAAATGGACAATGGTGGAAGAGAAATGAAATAAAATTATATAAAAATAAAATTTATTAAACGTGCATTTAGAAGTAAATTTTAAAAATAGAATAAAATGGAAAGAGAAGAGCAATGTTTATGTTTAAAAGGATGATCATATTGGATAGTTTGTATGAAGTCTTAAATTTAAACATCATTATCGTTAATATATAAAAAAATAAAAATAAAAGGATGATCACAAAAAAAAATGATAAATAATTAATTGAATTAATTAAGAATACATTTAAAAGCAATTTGATAAAAAATAATATAGTAAGAAGAGACTCCTCTGCCACTAAAAATCCCCATTCCTCCCTCCTCCACTTCCCTTCCTCAAATTAAGTAATTAAAGGAGAAAATATCGTGCATTTGCATTCTCTTCTTTTATTAAATTATCAAATAATCGAATAATGACATGATATATATTTCGGTAATATATCAGTATAATTTTTGTTATACAGATATTAAATCATTAACTATTACATCATTTTAATTTTGTTTATTGAACATTTTATTTTGGCTCTTATAATACTTTTTTAGGTTCATCCCTATACTGGACGGTTGGGGAGTTCAAGGCCCAGTCTGACCAATTAGCCCATCCTGATCTCAACGTTTATTGGGTCGTATACTGGTTTTAAAAGGTTGATCTGGTACATTTCTTTTGGGTCAGATTCAAATTATAGTTTAATTTGATTCAGTTCGGTTTAAAGTTACTTAATTCTGTAAATTTATGTTTCTTTTTTTATCTAAAAAATAATAATAAATTATATATATTTTTTAGTTTTTAATTAATATATTTTACATAGAATTTAATTTCTATATATTAATAATATAAAATAAATGTATACAATCAATTAATAAAATTACAAAAAAAATATAAAATTATGATAGATAATTATCCATTATGATTTAACACTTTTATTACAATTCTATTGATTAATAGTATAAAATTGTTTAATATTATCAATGCATATAAATTAATCTTTTATATAATTATGATGTCAATTTTGTACTAATATAGTTTTTAAATATATTATAGAATATATCTTGAATTTTGATTTTTAATTTTTACTGTTAAAATTTTATTACTTTACTATAAATAACATCCAAAGTTATATATATTGCCAAAATATTTGATTGACCTAGTTATTAATTAGGTCATTATTGGATCAAGTACAAGTTCAAAGAAATTAACTAATAAAAATTGAGTTGGTTTGAGTTAGTTAAATCCAGTCCATCATGTTATTTGCACACCCGTATTGGAGGATGATTGTCCTTGGGAAAAAACTCCTCTAAAGTGAGAAAATAGAAAATTAGCAACTCTTAAATCATTTGATTGGAGCCACATACAAAGTACTTTATTGATCCAAAGGTGAATAATTATTTATTTTCTTACTTTAAAAAGAATCTCACTTTAGATGCTCCTAATATGTTGTTGTGTCCCATTAATCATGAACAAAAAGTAGAAAAACAAAAAATAATACACATAATATTACTCTTTCCTTTTCAATTTATCTGTCAATTTGTATAATTTGTTACATTCTTAAATTAATATACTTGAATATAATTATATCTAAATACATTGATTTAAGAATGTAACAAATTATCTAAATTGATAGATAAATTATAATAGAGGGAGTATTTTATTGTTGTTGTATGGTATTAAATGTTTGGATAGAACATATTGCAAAAAGTATAGAGAAAGTATATCTAAAATAAGTATCTCTAAAGTGAAAAATTTTAGACTCCGAGAAAAGCATAACAAAAATGTTGAAATGGTACAATTTTGCCGTTACCATAAGAGATATATGAATTTTCGAGAATAAAGAAGTCATGATAATCCCCCGAATCTTTTGGATCCCATATTGAACAAAAAGTAGGATGTAAATTGGATATCACTGAAATCGCCCCATCTATTCTCCTACGAAGATATTTGGTTTCAAACCTGCTTTTTTAAAAAAGAGAAATTTGCTATACTAATTTGCCTTAAATGTCATTAAATTATTTAAAGAATTATAATTATAGTATATTAATTTAATAGTGAATATCTTTTCCCTTTATCAATTTAGAGACCATCTCAATTTAAGAGGAACCTTGTCCAAAGGCACATACTTAATAATAGCTTTGCATTTGCAAACAAATAATTAAGCCACAGCCAGCGTGACAAAATTACACAAAGCATCCACTGTTTTATTTCCAATTTTCGGGGTGCGAGTTCGGTCATTATTTTTCCTTACCCTGTTACCCATACGGTCCGTACAGTCTACACTATTTAGAAATTGAAATCGATAAAGCCTTACCTGTAACCCTTTTGGCTTCAACATTTCCCTCCAACTCCAAATGAAAACCCTCGCAAAAGCACCGTAAAAAAATGTCGACTTTCACTCCTTAACCAACAACAAGCCTGCAAAAGCCCTTAAACCCCTTCTTCGTCGTACAGACACAGCGATACGATGAAGTCCATCCTAAACCCAAAGTTCTCAGCTTTGTCCCCCCATCTTCCCAAAACCTCTCCTTTCGCTCTGTTTTCGCGCCCTCATGAGTCCACCCCCCTTTTCCCCAACAACCCACATCGTCGATTCCCAAACCTGAAGGCAACAACACGCTTCTCACCCAATATCTTCGTTTGCCGAGCTCAAAATCGAAGCTTGCAAACGGAGCCCACTCGTCCTCCGTCCGGCGAGATTCACGTCATAGTGGGTCCCATGTTCGCCGGCAAAACCACCACTCTCCTCCGTCGGATTCAATCTGAAACCGCCAACGGCAGGTAAACTCACTTCAACTGATCTGGTTCGAGCTGGGTTAAAGCTTTTATCTTTAATTTAATGATTAAAAATTCCTTTTAGGCATTTAGCTGAAAAAAGGGAAAAAAAAATGAAAAGCTCTTTCTTTTTGAATGTTTTTTATTCTGTTTATCTTGAAGTCAATGAAGTGTGAAATACGTTGGATGTAATTTGTTATTATGGTTATATGCAATTGCATTTATGGGTGCGTCATGCAATGCAAATTAGAAATTCCTAGTTTTTTTTTTTTTGGGGGGGGGGGGAATTATGTGTTGTTTTTGTGCTTTGGTTCCGAATGGAAAATAGACTTGTGCTTTGGAATTGGAATGCCATGGTTGTGATCATCACCGGTCAGGTGTTCTCAGCTTTCAGGTCAAGCCACGCAGAAGGGAACCTGACTTGGATAATGTTTTGAAGGGTCTGTGTGTATCTGGAAGGTTGGGGGAGGCAATTGGGCTCTTGTGCCGAATGGGGTTGCCGGTGCAGCCAAGGACTTATTCTCTGATGCTACAGGAATGTATATTCTGGAGACAATATAGGAGAGGCAGGAGAATCCATGCGCAAATGATTGTTGTTGGATTTGTTCCCAACGAGTATTTAAAGAACAAATTGTTAATATTATATGCAAAATCAGGATATCTAGAAACTGCATGCTTCTTGTTTAATAATTTGGCGGAGAAAGGATTGATTTCGTGGAATGCAATCATAGCTGGCTATGTTCAGAAAGGCCTTGAAGAAATTGGATTGGAATTATTCTATGGGATGAGACAGGCTGGCTTGAGACCAGATCAGTATAGCTTTGCATCAGTGTTCAGAGCCTGTGCAACTCTGGCAGCATTGGAACCCGGGAAGCAAGCCCATGGTGTTATGATCAAATGTCAAATTAGGGACAATGTTGTAGTCAACAGTGCCCTAATAGACATGTATTTTAAATGCAGTTGTGTCTGCAATGGGCGGCAGCTGTTTGATAAATGTTTGACTAGAAATACCATTACTTGGACTACTCTAATATCTGGATATGGTCAGCATGGAAGGTTTGTGGAGGTTCTAGAATCTTTCCAGAGAATGATATCTGAAGGTTTTAGACCCAATTATGTTACTTTTCTTGCAGTTTTTGTTGCTTGTAGCCATGGGGGTTTGATTGATGAAGGTCATAAATATTTTCAATCAATGATAAGAGATTATGGAATTATGCCACAAGGAAAGCATTATGCGGCAATGGTTGACCTTTTAGGGCGTGCTGGAAAGTTAAAAGAGGCTTATGATTTTGTTCTAAAGTCACCTTGTAAAGAGCACTCAGTAATATGGGGTGCCTTGCTTGGGGCCTGTAAGATTCATGGTGACGTAGACTTGTTAAAGATTGCATCAAAGAAGTATTTTGAATTTGAACGTGTAAATGCTGGAAAGTATATTGTCTTGGCAAATGGTTATGCCTCTTCTGGCTTGTGGGACAATGTTGAGGAAGTTAGGGCTACATTGAGAGAATCAGGGATGACAAAGGAGCCTGGTTATAGTCGGATTGAGGTACAAAATGACGTTTGTCTCTTCTTTAAAGGTGATAAATCTCACCGACAAGCTGATGAGATTTATAGGGTGATTAGAGAGATTACCTCTATTTTAAAGGATGCAGGCTATATTCCTGATTCAAGTGGAAACTGATACACACATGTATGCAATGCATAACATGGGATATAAGGGGTTTGCTGCTTCTGGTTGAAGTGCATATAATTTGGATTTTGCTTGATGAAATAGACATGATGCTGTAGGAATTTAAAATTAAACAGTGTTCTGGCTTGCAAAGAAAGCTGCTGAATTACAGGTTGTAGATTTGAAGTGGAAGTGAAACAAATCGGACTAGACAGGGAAATAATATTCCTTTGATTTTTGTGTTTGGCAAGCTATGGGTGATTGCCAACTTGTCATACATATATATACTTTTTCTGTGAACCAGTGTACAGTATTGATGAAAAGATCTAGAGGATACATGACAGTCAGTATAATCCAGCTCTGTTATGCTTTGTATTGTTCTTGAGATTTATTGGATCAGAATCACTCTGTATTCTCTTCTATTTCTAGTTAGCTGGTTGACTGGCTCAATCTTCACATGCTGGTTCCTTTCCATGCTAGTAAACAGGCATTATGCCTCTTCAGATGCCACTACTGAGTTGTTGAAGCATTTGCTGAAAGGGGTTCATGTTTGAAGTGAGTTCCTGGGATTCCTGACTGTTTTCACCTTTCAGTTAGCACCCATGGTGAAAGTTCCCAGATTAATTCCTTTATCCTCTTTGGGGATATTCATCAAGGCATTGCATTCTGAAAATTCTGATTTTTAAATCAATATGATAAGTTGCAGACCAGGTAGGTTCCATTTAATAACAAATTCAGTTTCATAGATTCCTAATTGTGGATGGTAATACACTAATACTGATACTCTGATAGAATGTTTACAGCATTTTATGTGGGTGTATCTTATTTTTATGTGGAGTGCAAGCTGCTGTATTTTTCTGCTGATTGCAAGTACTAATAAACCATTCTTGGTTGCAGAAATGTGGCAATAATTAAATCAAGCAAGGATACTAGGTATGGATTAGATTCAATTGTTACACATGATGGTGCGAAATTACCTTGTTGGGCACTAATTAACTTGTCATCATTCAAGCAGAAGTTTGGAGTTGATGCTTATGAGCAGGTATCATATTTTGAAGTTCTGTAGTATGTGTTTTATTATTTATGCTGCTAATATTCTATGTGTAAATGCATTAGAATTGGCAACTCTTTGTTGGCCCTAACATATTTAATTGTACCATTGATTTGTGCAATGCATGGCTGTTTGATAACTTTGTTCTCCCAGTCCCCTCCCCCTCCAAGGCTTCCAGTTTACTGCCTGCATTTTGCTTGACTCTAACAACTGATAGATGATGACAGCTGGATGTGATTGGTATTGATGAAGCTCAATTCTTTGAAGACCTTTATGACTTCTGCCGTGAAGCTGCTGATCACGATGGAAAAACAGTAATAGTTGCAGGACTGGATGGTAACTATTTGAGGTATTATTACTTAGGTTTATGAAGTTTAAAATTTTCTATTGTTTTGGATAAGGCTGAAATGAAGCCAAACTTCCAGATATTTTGTCGTGCCAAAGATGAATTAGTATCGGCTTGGCTCTTCTCTTATAAGGTTTTGTCAACAGGCCTGATGTTACTGGGGGGTCTTTATCAGTAGGTTATGGTTGAAAATTACATTATCAAGTCCATGCTGATGGTGTTTCTACATTTACTGGCAGGAGGAGCTTTGGTTCTGTCCTTGATATAATTCCCCTTGCAGATACTGTAACCAAGCTAACTGCTCTATGCGAAATCTGTGGGAAGCGTGCTTTCTTTACCCTGAGGAAGACACAGGAGACACAGGTTGAGTTGATTGGTGGAGGTGATGTCTACATGCCGGTGTGCCGGCAGCACTATGTCGGCGGACAGGTAGCCGTGGAAGCAGCAAGATATGTCCTGGAATCTCACAAGGTTGAATGTCCCTCGCACACATAAATAGGTCCCCGTTTCTTGGTAGCTGCATGCCCATTTTCTGCCACTTGTAACCTGCTTAGTCTTTAGACATGTTGTGGCGTATCTATATGAGATAATGAACTATCAAATGAGTGGGATCTTTTTTTCATTAAGCATGTATTATAGCTTCATTGTGATGGATATGCATTTGAAATAGTTCAGAGAAGAAAGGGAGGAAAGCGGGTGGCCATTCACACTGTTCTTTAATATGAAATTGTTGATGTATGTTGTGTTAGACTTAAATGGTGGTGTTGGTGCAGCTCGGGATTATATAATTTTTGATTAGTCAGTCTGAATCAATATACTAATTATGTATTATAGGATATATGACGTTACAATATGGAAATTCTCAATAATTGTGAGAGTCCTGCTAATTCTAATCCGAGAAGACCTTATTTATCCATTCCAGAAAAAAGGGCTGTATTTATAAGTTAAAATTTTGCTGGTTAATGCCAACGAACGAGATATGTGGAAAAGTATGACGCACGTAATATTGTTCAACTCATAAATAAGAGATATTATAACTTAAAAATAACACCAATGGATGATACATGCGGAGTCCAGAATTATAAACAAATAGTCAGCTTCATAGGCTTATAGAAAATCCTAGTATAAATTCTCTCAAAAAAAATTCCCATCTCTAAAGAACATTAGAACTTAAGCAGTGAGCAACGCCTTCACTGATCTTTCACCTTGTTCATCGCCCCAGGCATTACTCTAGATGTTACCATCTTAACAGATTTTTGCAGCAGCATCACACTCCACACTCACTGTAATAGATCTCAGGTGCTGACATCTCACTATAATATATCATATCCAGCTTTTCATATAGCTCTGGCGCCATGTCCCAATGATAGATAGCGCCCTGCTACTCTACCCAACTCCAACATTGCCATCTCTGAAGACATTGCTCTAATTGATGTCCCTATATGAATCATGCAACGGTCATGCATACCAAGGTGTTATAACCCCATCAGTATAGCCTTTGAGATTTCCAGGAGTACAAACTTCAGTGGTGGAAGTTCAATTTCAAATGTGTTGGTTCTTTAAACTCTGGTCAGCAACTCGACTTCAGAATATAATCTTTTTCATCATGGCATCGTCCTTGACGAATCTCTTCAAGGAAAATAAATTCCAACTTCCTAGTAAACTCTTTGCCTTCTTGATCAATAGCATGATACTGAACTCACTCCAAGTGAATCTTGGGACTTCTCATTGTTAGATAAACGAGAGTTAGAAATACTTCAGGTGTCATGAATACTTTATGTACTGGTGAGCAGAAAGCGTACTCAAAATTTGTGGAAAAGAATAAATAAAATTATAGCACTTGAATACTACTTTGCATTAGAAAATTGGAGTTAGTTATATTCGAAGTATATTGAATGCTTTATGAATGTAAGATACATTCAAGTATCTTGATTACATTATGGATGCAAGAAGGAGCATGCTCAAAAACTATAGAAAAGAATATATAAAACCGGAGAAGGACTTTACAGTGAAACCCAATGGTCACCGTCCATCTTGTACACTGGATTTTAACGCAAACCGCTATCTTGTAAACTGAAAGAAAAATCACACCAAAAATAGGTTATTATATTTAAAATAATTACAATACCTCATCCACACTTCTTTAACAAATGTACAAAATATAAATATATCCCAATAAAATATCCTTTCCTACTATAATCTATAATTTATAATAATACTAATAATTCAGAGGTCATAACAAGGACAAAGCTGCTATACGTCAACTTCTTAACAAACTTTTTTTTCTCCAAAACTAAAATCTTCCATTTTCAAATAAGTTTGGACTATCAAGTTATTATTATAATTAAATTTAAATTTAAATCAAAATTAAAACATAATCTTCCGTGATTGTTGACAATTATTATCCATGAAGTCACTTATCTATCTGATCCTCCAATCAGATGTGCATTTTATGAGGGTTTGAGTAATATGTATAAAGTTAGGAGCTCAAATCTTATTATCATTGATATGCCACATTCGATTATCTTAATTAATTTATTTTTTTATTAAAATATGAAATTGAAACATTGAAACACATAGAGTCTCTTCCTCAAGCCTTTCATTTGTATACGTATCCATCCTCTTTTTCACTTGTTTGATTTGAAATTCAAAATCTATTCATTTACCAGCCACATGCAATTAAAATCTTCAATTAATGGTGTCGTAATTGATTATTTTAATTGAGTACCTCATAAATAAACAAATTCTGATTTTGAATTTGAATTTCAAATCTAAATGAGGAAAGGGATGGGTAGGTAAATAAATAGATTCTAAATTTGAATTTCAAATCAAAACAAGTGGGAAGAGAATGAATAGATACACAAATGAAGGGCTCAATTAAGAGACCTTTTGTGTCTCAATATTTCAATTTCATATTTTAATAAAAAAATAAATGAAACATAAATCAATGTGGCATAAAATACATTTGATTAGAGGATGGATGGCATACGAGAGTTAATGTACAATAGATGTCAACAACCATGTAAGATTGTGTTTCAATTTTAATTTTGTATTTTGATTTAATTATAACAATAACAAAATTCAAAACTCATCCAAAACAGCAAGATTTTAAATTTGAAGGGAAAAAAAAGCTTGTTTATAGTATTACAAAGAACTAGAAGATACACACAAAAGATCTCAATGCATACAACTCTACACTTTCAAAATTCCTCACAATCTCTATTTTACTCACTACTTGAAGTTCTTGTTGCCTCTACGAGACATGTCTCGGATGAAGATTTGATGTCCATTTATAAAGACTTGTTAAGCATTGCGTTAAAGGCATCATTGGATAGGAAGTAAAGAGTGAAATGGAATTGGATAAAATGAATTCTTTATCAGTTAGCATTTCAGTGAGACTAAATCCTTGGAAATTGTTGCAACTAAAAAACTCTTTCAATGATTGTCTTCTTTAGAGTTTGAGTCTTGATTCTTTCCTAGAAATTAGTTCTGTTTGAATTTTTAAACTAATGATGGAATGGCATTGAATAGACCAATTCTATCCACTTCCATTCCATACAACATTTTTTCATCTCCTCCAAATTAAGGGTGTGGGATAAAATAAGAGTAAATAACTTACAAATCTCCCAATCCCATCTCCTACTACTGTATTTTTAAACAATGGAATAGAAAGGTCACTCTATTCCATCGTTTGATATCTAAACAATGGCATAAGATTTTCATCCCATTCTATCCAATTCCATACTATCACATTCCCTTCCATTTACAATTATTATCTAGCCAAAGTCTAAAGGCGATTCTCACCTATTAACCTCCCTTCCGTTCACAATTTCTTACCACCTTTATTGACTTTGTAAATAACAAGTAACACCACCAAACAATTCTCCACCTTGACTTGAACAACCATAAATATTGATCAAATCAAAGTAAAAAATTGTTGAATAAAATGACTTATCATTTTACAGAGTAAACAAAATAACAATTGAGACTTAATAGGTGAGAATTCCAGATTTGGTCTGGAAGCTCTTTTTTGATTATGCAATCTATGTCTCAAATGAAGATTCAATCCTTATTTATACAGACTTTTAAAGGAGAAATTATTGAGGTGCTATTGAATTACCATGTAAAATTGTGCTAATGCCACTTACAAGGCGACATTTTAGCTATAATTAGTGATAGAACTCACCATTAATTTATATATTTATTATTATTATTATTATTATTATTATTATTATTATTATTTAAGTATTTTGCTAACTAATACCTTTAGAATATTGATTAAGTAACCAAGAATAAAAAGATTTTTAAGTTTCTTTTAGAGTTTAATTAGTATGCACCGACAGTGTAAAATAATTTTACACTGTCAACCAATAGGAATAGGGGAAAGTAAGAAATCATGGTGGATCCCTCATTATAATGGATAGTTATTTGTGTGAGTTGACACTTTCCACTATTTCTATTGGTTGATAATGTAAAACTATTTTACACTATCAGTGTATTTAAATTAAATTCTTTCTTTTAATGTATTGAAAACTTAAAAAACAAAGGCTATTTGGTTCCTGTTTGCACTTCTTTTTATATTTCCCGTTTTCACTATTTTCTTTACAAAATTTTAAAACAAGAAAGCAAAAAGCAAAAATAAAAACCAAATAAGCCTTTACTTTTCAATAAAAAAATTTTCTACTCTTGATTCCTTAATCAATACATAACATCAGTTAACAAAACCTTTTTATCTAAATTTTTTTAAAAAAAATGATTAAAACAATAAACATATAAGTTAGCGATAGGTCATACCATTAACTTAAGCTAAAATGTCATCGAGTGAGCACAATCCCACATACACCCAACAATTTTCTTTTAAGTATTTGTAAAATAGTGATGGAATGGTGTTGGATAGAACCCATTCCGTATACCCTTTTTTCTTCTCCTCCAAAGTAAGGGGTATGAGATAAAATGAGAGTATATAACTTACAAATCTCACAATTCCATCTCCGACCGCTGTATTTTTAAACAACGGAATAGAAATGTCGCTCTATTCCATTATATCCAATTCCATTCCATCCACTATTACTATCCAAACAAAGCCTAAATGCAATTCTCACCTGCCAACCTCCAACCATTACCAATCCACCAAATGTTGTTGTACAATTTTTTACTACCTTTATTAATTTTATAAATAACAAGTCATATCACCAATCAATTCTTTACCTTAACTTGAAAATCCATAAATATTGATTAAATTAAGGTGGAGAATTATTGAGTAAAGTGGCATATCATTTTACAAAGTAAACAAAAATAATGGTTGAGACTTGGGAGTAAATAGGTGGGAATTGCAAATTCGGTTGAGAAATTGTTAAGTGCTCTTGGAGCACCACGTAAAATTGTGCTCACTCTACTTATGCATTTCAACTTTAATTAGTGATAGAATCAACCACTAACTTATATATTTATTATTTTCTAATTTATTCAAATTGAAAAAAAAAGATTAAAATAATAAATATATAAATTAGTGATGAAACCTACCACCATCTGAAGCTGAAATGTCAATGAACGAGCACAATCCTACTTTGTGCTCCAAGAGCACCCAATCATTTCTTTTAGGCATTGTATTAAATACAATTCTCACCTGTTAGCCTCCAATCATTTACTATCCACCCAAAATTGATGCACAATTACCTCCTTACCTTTGTTCACTTTGTAAAATGGAAATTCACTCTACCAAACGCCCATAGAGCTGGATCAACCTCAAAGAACAGTTCTATATCTTTATATGGATTGGCATCTACGTGAGGCATGTTCACTGACAATCCACAATACAAGGATAGCAATTCAAAAGAAATATGCACGTTCAAGATATACATTTTCCGATTGCAGCAGCGGAATCATAAAGCAAAGCCCAACCAAAAAAAGAAAAAAGAAAAAGAATGTTTCAAATAAATAAATTGCATAAAAGATAGAATGCAAATCATATAAAACTTAAATCCAGAATAACAAGAAAGCATATAAGAGACATTAAGTCCCGAAAGATGATTTTGGTTACTGATATCATCATTGGCAAGTGCCTACTATAATTTGGAAAATGACAGGTGAAAAGTTGGAACTGTAAAAACTGGTATCTGAACACAAAATCTAGATATCTAAATACAGTTTTTCTTTCCACCTAATTTTCCATATGCTAAAGCAAAACAATGATAGATTCATCAACTGCTATAATGAATCCGGCTCCAAAGAAACATGATGAGTAACAGAGGCAGATGAATAATGTTTTTCTAATGGCCTGTCCCAAGAAGTAAAAGCAAGCAGCAAGGCTGCTCCACAAGGCTATAGAATATGTGACAAGCATCAAGAAGCTCAACATTGTTATGTGATGTTAACTTGGGATTATGCAAATACGATAAAATTTGCACCACAACAAAGTTAGGGGCTAATAAACAACTCAAAATGAAAAGCTCAAAGCTTTCGAAATCATAAGCCGACTTTGCAACACCAAAGACTAATCTCTTATCAAATGGCCGTTAGAAAAATCATCAAACAACCCCACAAATTTCTTTTGGAAAAAAAAAAAATGAAAAAATGGAAGAAGAAAGCCTCAGAATTGCAGAATAACAGCAAGGCAAAGAAGCCATTCAGTCCCGAAAGATGGTATTTTTGGTAACTGATATCATCAGTGGCTAAATCTTCAGAATGGCATCAATGCAAAGGACACAGAACAAATAGAATCAAATCAATGAAAACATTAAAAGAGACAGAAGTAGAACAAGGAATTTAAATGTCGACCTCATGAGATCTGCGCTGCTTGTTGAAGAGATTCGAATACTAAGGTTAAAGACAGAGGCGGCGGCATATGACCAACGTGAAAACTAGGTTTAAGGTTACCTTGCATCGAGCTTGAAACCCTATTGGATATCCAAACAAAAAGAAATTTGATATTTTAATCTGCATATGCTTTCATTGAGAGTCGAACTCAAGACCTCCCGCTTACTAAACGGGTGCTCTAACCAACTGAGCTATGAAAGCTTCGTTGCACAGGCGATCAAATTGCGCAATTACTTGTTCAGTTCAGTAGCATAGGTAAACCACACCGTAAAAAGATCATGGGCATGATATCATGATATCCGCAGTGCTTTTTAATTTTGTAATATTCAATGTAACACATTATATATGTAATCAGAAAATAAAAAATAAAAAGCAAAACAAAATAAAGCTTTCTTTAATAATATTTTAAAAATCTAAAAAGTTGAATCATTTTCAGGTTCATGTGTTATGTTTTTATGTTTAGATGAGGGACTGCGGGCAAAAAAATTACATATTAATTTATTGATTTGAATTGAGAAATCTATGCAAGCTTTATATAAATAAATAGATAAATGACGATTGAAAGCTTACATGATAATATCTAATTTTATTCCATTTTCTGAAATAAAAATAAAAATAAAAATAAAAAAACCAACAAGAAGAATGTTTACTCTAAATAAAACATTGATCATTCTTTTCAGTGTTGTCCAAATCCCTCCATTCAGACATATAGAGAATGAATTGAACAATATTTCTACCTTCAACACCAAAGTCAAACCTTAATTATTCTACCCCTAGCAAATTAATTATCACTGCTTTAATATTCATGAGCCCAAGTGTAAGTTGATACTCCCCTTAAAAGAAAAAAATTGTAAGTTGATACTCTAACCTTTTTTTATTTACATTTTTAATTTTTAATTTTTCTCTTCATAGGAGATAATCATGTTTGAGGTACGATAGAGCATTAAATATAAGTATCTCTCATAGTCGAGATTTAAATCATAGTTTGTCACTTATAAGGAACTAGCTTATTCTACTAAATTTAATCTTTACTGGAAAGGTACAAATAAAAGAAATAACAAATGAAGTGATTAACAATTTATTTTTTCTTTTTCAAACAAAATTTAAAACAAATTGTAATGATCAATTTGTAACTTTTAGTATAGAAATATTTCGTAATGAAAATGTCACGAAGTGGTGTATAACCAAATCTGGTTGGGTTGCATAATGAGAGAGAAAATTTTGCTCCACCCATCACACATTTTAATCTCAATGTTTTAGTCTTTTTATTTGTGGTTTTCCTAGGAAGTTTCTTCATTTTTTTTAGCATTTTCCTTACTTATTTATTGAATATTAAAAATTGCCTTCCCCACCCGATTCACGAAGATGCTGGTCTTCCAACAAACAGGTTTCAACTCTTTTTGTTTTGTTGTTGGGGTAGTACGAAATAGTTTTTTCTTTTCCATCTTTTCCTGCTAGAAATAGTTAGCTAAAGTACACAACATAAGTATGTGCTGAGATTGCAACTGCAGGACAAACAAAATAAAGGAAGAAAGAAAAGAAAAGAAAAAGAAAAGAAAAGACCCATCACAACAACAGGTGTAAGTATATTCATATAATAATATGAAAAGATGTCAATTGGCTCAACTAGTGAAATTCTTTACAATGAACACGAGATGTGAGAACCATCTCAATTTTATTAAAAAAGAAAAGGAAAGATTCTGATAAACCAAAAAAGTTAAAACAATTATTTATCTACCAAGCTAGCAAAGAAGAAAAGAAATCAGAGTCTAGTAAGATCCATCATCATCTACAGCCGCAATAACAAACGAAAGAATGTTGAGGGGATTGCCATTTATGATGTTGATGGAGATTGTATCTGTTCACTCCACCATGTTGCACCCAGCTCCTTCGAGTATAAACCTTTTCTTGTGTGTGTATTGTAGCCTAAACCCAGTTTTGCTGTTTCTACAAACTTCCAAGTCATAATAAACTTCGTGATCAAATCAATATAAAAAAAAACTTTGCCATCTTAATCTCACGTTCATTCAGTAAGTATATGCTGTCAACAGAGAATTGCTATCTGAACCACTCTCTCCTCAGGAGCCATGACGGGCGTTTACCTGAAAGCTGACGATATATATAATTATTTTAGCAAAAATAAATTGCCTAAATGTAAATAAATACAAGTAAAGATTACTTAATCCACAAATATAACTAGTTTCTCACTTTATGTATCAATTACAATCATACATATGCAACTTTTTGTAATGTACCTTTGAGTGAACCATTCACTTTCACCTCAGAAAGTTATTAGCTAGAGGCTGTATAGCTCTCATTACCAAGTAATTGAATCCCTTCTTGTGTCAAATTATGGTTCTTCAGAGATGCATTCTCTTCGGGAGAAGCATTTTTTGATCGGGCAAGGCGCTTGACACTATTCAAACGCAACGATTTTGGTGTGCTACCTGAATTTATCCAGAACAATTCAGACTAACAATTAAAGGTCCCAAGCCAGCCATGAAAAATTTACACTAAATATATTTTCTTAGATACATTTCTCTTTAATCAAATAATAACTCACCATAATCACCAGCTGATACATCTTCCTTTGTTATCAACTCAGCTGCAGCCTGGTGAGTGGCAGCAGGATCACCAATTGAATGTTTCAGGGTTCGTGCAAGACGCTTAATATGATTTAGACGCAACCTTCTTGGTGAATTGGCTGGTTTATATGCTAGAGTTTCCAAATGAACTGATAATCCTGTCGGTTGCACTAGACCACAAAAAATAAAAAAAATAAAAAATATAATTTAACCATAAAAAAAAAAAAATGTAACAACTAATATCCTTGTCATTTAAGTGTGAATTTGTGATCATAACAAGAACTAACCTTCAACAACCTTGGTTCCCAAATTTGATGTTTCTTGTCCTTGATGAGGGAGACCAATGCCATGACACAGGGCTCTGTGGTCTAATGGGGTGGAAGAAGTGACCCCTTGAAGCTCATCACTGGTACTGGCTTCACCTGCACTTGATTCTAGAAGCTGATGATTGGGTTGAGGGAAAGGAATGAATCCAGCATTTGCAGCTCTCTGTCTTCTGAGTTGGTAGTTCCTGCGGCGCCTGGCCAGGTGCCTTTCCCTTTGTTCTTGAGTCATGGACTGTCTCCTTTCCCTGTCACGTATGCGCCTTCTCTCCCTCTCTTGCTCCCTCTGCATCCTCCTCAACTCATCTCCCTCTTGAAACTCTTCCATGCACACTGACCCTATTAACCTCTCTTCATGTTGATCCTCAACAAATTAGGATTGTTCTTCTAAATATACACACACACTGACGGTGATGTTTCTTGCTGAAAAAAAAAAAAAATTGAATCAAGATATAATTCATGTGATCTATTAACATTCATATGAAAATATGATTTTAGGACAGGACATTATGACGTTGTCAGATCCATATAATTGACCTCACTTAGTAGGACAAAGTTCAGTTGCTGTTGCCTTAACATTCAGATGGATGGCATCATCGACATTAAAAGCCTTTTTCTAAAAAAAACAGAATTCATGGAAATCTGGAAGAGTCTATCACAATCAAGCACATGGCAGATGAGATGACAGTCATCAGGGTAATTGGACTAAGGCTGGCTCTATAAATTACAAATATCAGACATGAAATAACAAGAGGTCGTTCATAAAATTTGAGCAGTGAAATTTCTAGATTTTGCTTTTAAGTATTTGTGGTTTGGACAATGAAGGTTGGGATGGAAGTCATTTTATCTTCACTGCAGATTTTGAATGGTGGGGAGCCAAAGGGACAATTTGCGTGTGTGCGTAAAAGGGCATTACAAATGAATTGAAGCATGGTATATAAATGAGCAGAAACATTATTTGTTTGTTTAACTAATTTTGTTTTGGGCCAGAGATCTGCATGACAAGTTTCATGGACTTCCCTGCCTTCTGCATCCCATAATAACCGTTCTCAGGATAGTTTGCCAAATCAGTGATTGACACTTGACGATTTGGTCGCTTCTACATCTGAATCTGAAACTGGATATAAGATCCAACATGCCTTAATTTGTAACCAAACCAATGTGAACCTTTTTTTTTTTTTTTTAAAAAAAAAAGGGACAAAAGAAATATATTATTTAAATTCTTTTTTCCATCACAAGATACAAATAGTAAAATCCTTTACGTTTCTACATGACAATTAATTTAACATATTTTTTATTTCATGTGCTCATTTTTTGTTCCCAATTATGTTTGGATTAATCATCTTTTAAGAAATAATCATTGTTTTACAATTATGAAACGCAAAGCAGGCTATTTTTAATATCAACTAACCTATAGAAAAGTACTTGTTCTCAGCCTCTTTTTTTTGGTCAGCGTTCTCAGCTTTAAATAACTATATGTATGTCATGCCCGCCTTGGGATGTATTCATAGGCTTGCGTATAGGAACCAACGTGTAATCGTCCCTTCCTTCAATCTTACTAGGTCTACCTACGGTTTTGAGTACTCTGAGTATTCTACTAGCAGTATACACTTTCCAATTTTCATTCAAGATTTGGGCCTGTTCAACGATTCCAGTCAAACCACAAATACTGCTTTCTGACTTTCAAAACAACTTTGTAATATGACATACAATAATCCATTAATTTAAGTATACAGCTGCACACAACCACTACACAAGGTAAGTTTACCACTTGCTGTATGTTAATATTAAAAATACAATTCAGAAATATATTCACGCATAGAGAAGTAGAATGAAACTTTTGGTAATCCTCTTGTTTGGGTAAGTGTGATGACCTGTCCCATTCATTTCCACATATATCTAACAACGCACATACAATAATAACTAAATATAAAGGGCAGTAGTAGACCAAAACCTTGAGTTCCATGTACATTACATTAGAAGCTTACGCTTCTAGGCTCGAAGTTTAAAAAACGGAATTAAACAAGTACCTAAAATGAGTAACTTGCTCATTCACAGTAACTACTGAAACTCTGAAGACTGCAGAAGAGTGCACATAAGCAACTATGACTGAGCTTTCTTTCTCTTTCATTCTAGTATTGACATGTACATCAAGTTTAGAGATTCAGCTGGATATAATCCACAAAAGGAAATGATACATGTTGGAGCAAAGCTAAAACCTCAAGGCCTATTGAGAAAATGCAGATACCACTGACTTATGGCTAAAGGTCAAAAAAGGGAAGAAGGAACCAACGAGGAAAAATATACATGCAACTAAGACTGAGAGTCAATAACATCTCCATGCAGATGAAGTTGCCAAAGCTCTATTCTTCCATCCTAGATAGAGAGCACCGTCGCTGTGTTCAACCCTATAATTTTCATTGAATTCATTCAAGAGACTACTAACTGCAGCCATCACTGAGGAACTCAAAGGGGAAGGTGCAAACCCAGCCATTAAGAATCTTGACCTCCACTTTCCTAGAAGCTCGTGCCTTTCCACCCTCTCAGCACCCTCACAAGCTATCATGTTGACAATGTCGCGAGCCACACAGTGCTGTTCTGCGTTGATCCTTTGCTTATCGTCCCTGGGGAGAGCCACATCTATGGATTCGAACATAGCAGTGTAGTAATTCAAGGTCTCAACAAACCTTTGGAAAAAGGGTGAAGTGTTGGTGTTGGATTCTTGCTCAACAAGGGTCACAACCTTTGGCGACAAGCTCTTCACTAACCTCAAGAGCCTGTCTCTGTGGTTCTCAGTGCTCACACTCTCATCTGGCATGTGGTGCAAAACAAAAGGGAAGTTCACTGCAAGAGCTTCCCCAGGTTGAATCACAAGGTTTTCTAGTTGAACCTCTGAGCCAGACATGGCAGCACTGTGGAACTCAAATGGCACCCCACAAGACTTGGCATAATCTGAGAGCCTTTTTCCCACAATGTGAAGTCCTCCACCCCTAGCATGATATGATTGGGAATCATCAACACCGGTTACACGGATGAATGGAGGTCCAGCAGGCCTACATGCAAGAGCCTGGATGAGTAGCAACCACTGTGTGCCTTGTGCAATTTGGAAGTCAATTATATGAATTCTTGGTTCATTTTGCATTGCTTCTCCAATGACAACATTTGCAGATATGTAAGCAAACTTCCAATACGGGCAAATTTGGTACAAGACATGCATGTAAGTCATTAGATCTTTGCTTGTTGGCTGCTCACACTTCAAGGTCTTGTAGATTAGGCTCCCTGATGATTCCAACCTTGCTCTAAGACCTTCCAACATGTACGCACCCAACCTCTGCATTGGATCCCCAGCAACTGATACCATCTTCACCAATACATTATCCATCCACCCAATTGCTGTTTGAATGTCATCATCAGCCACAGCCTGTGCACACAGAATGAGGACTTTTCTCAAGTCCAACTTTGGAATCATTTCTGCAATCTGTACCCAATTGTATTTAGACATTGAAGATGCTCCTTGGTGGCTACCCTTGAAGGAGCAGTGACAACTATCAACAATACCTGATTCCGGCCCCAGCAATTTAATCTCCAATTCTCTAAGTTTGTGCTTCAATTCATAGCCATCATCAGCACTTGAGTAGCCACTTACTGGTGATCCATAGGTGTTGTCAGATGACTGGTGCTGATCTGAATAGTATGATTGAGAACCTTGTGGAGAGAAAGGACTCCTATTAGATGATACACTTGCACAGGAAGGAGAATCACAACCTATGAGACCATTGGTTGCTGGGGATGATTCAAGGGTAAAGTATTGCTCCTTGCAGGTTTCAAATGAAACAGTGGTTCCCTGGCTGCTGCCATCATGGATATCATGGCATGAATTGCTTTGTAATATTTGGTAATGATTGTAGGAATCAACGCCTTGCACAGGCTGGTGGTATACCTGAATACCAGCTGAGGTTGAGTGTTTCTGGGACGTTTGCATCTGAGAAGAAATTGTTTACTCAATGGAGAGAAAGTGAGAAGAACAGTGAGTAGTTAAACTTTGTAACTGTTAAATTGCTTCCCAACTTTTCCAGATCACCCGTTCGTTAATTGCATAAAGCTGGAGAATAACGTTTTGCTAAATAGTCAACCTCCATTTGACCAGCTTCTAGATGCTTTAAGCATCAGCAAAAGTTATTGTCAACAGCTGTTCACAGATGTATGAAAGAGCCACAAACTGCACAATGGGGTAAATCATAAATGGTTAATGCAGTTTCAATGTTGATAAAACAAAGCAAGAAATAAATTTTTAACAGCTTGACAAAGCAAGATCTGATAAAATGAAGATGCACCAAAGAAAATCAAATCCAAACGGGGAAATTTGATGACAATGTATACAATATTTCGGGTCACTGGGGCAAAAAGGAAAAGAATTAATATCATGTCAGGGTCTACCAGCACGAACCCTAAAGGCAAAAAATTAGCACACTAGGACTAAAAGGAAGCAAGGACTTCAGCACCATGGCAGAAAATACAAGATTAGTTTAAAATGCTCTTTTGTCTTTTCAAACTCAAATAGCAAGATAATAATCTGTTTGTCTGACATGATATACAATACACCACAACAGAGCAATTATAGAATGCATGCAATTTATCCCTCCTGGTGATGGCCAGAAAGTGTAGCACAAATTCTGGAGGAGCCTGAAAAATGGGAAGACTTTTTTTGGTGCCATTTACAAGTTCTCCACCACAAAATTCAAGATTCCTATTCAGGTTATCCATGAATTATGAGATGCAAACTCAATTTCAGTTACATTCAAAAAGGGCAAAAAAAAAAAAAAAATGGGAACAGGAAGATCATACACATGCACACTCCAATTAGGAACTCTCTCTGGGAAATAGGAGGTTGTGTTGTCAGAACTTGAATGACCAATTAAGGAGCCAAAAATCAACACCCCAATATCTTATAGAATTAGATCATCAAATACTTTTAAAAAATTCATCCACTAGTAAAACTAGTAAGGGTTTATGAAGTCATGAGGGATCAGTCATGACAACCAAAAGCGTAGATTATAAAGTAAGGAGCAAAAACAAGTCAAATCCCTTATTCAAGAGAAATACAGATTTTGAGCAAATAGGATAGCACACGCAATTCACTTTACAGCAGCAAGCCAGCAAGAAACCCACAAACTACGCAGAGCGATAAGGACACCGTGAAAATTGAAAGCCTTTGACTCATCGAAAAAATAATCAGGAAAATAAAAAAAGAAAAATGAAAAATGATATGCTAGATAAGCATATTTGTTGCTATAGGCGAAAATAAAAATCAATTAATTATATATTCCAAAACATATAAACTCATTTATTGAGAGAAAACGCGCTCGCTGACCTCAAAACACAAAAAGAAACGAGTTTTAAGCAACAGTCAAAATAAGGAGACAGAAACTTTATTTTCTCTCTTCAGTTCTCTCATTGCGGATATTAATCAAACCATCAACAAAGTAATAGGAAACAAAAAATGGGAGGAAAAAAAAAAAAAAAAACCCAACACAAATAATAGCTATCTTAAAACCAAGCGTTATAACAAAAATATAACTCAAAACACCATCCAAGTGCTACCACAAACTCCATTAAAAGAAAGTGAGTCAAATCTCCAAGCAACAAATCAGACCCCAATTTTTATTTTTATTTTTTTGAAATTTTTATAACATAAACCGATTTTTTATCAGAATCTAACACAAACCCAGATTTGTTCCAACCAAACATGGTTTGACCCTCAATCCAAAAAACATCGCACGTGTGTGTGCCATTGCCCACAACACAAACCAACCCATCAAACCTTAAACCTTAGACAAGCAAGCGGAAGGACAGAACGTACCTTTTGTTTCGGCTGAGGCTCAGATTCATAGACAGGTCTGAGGTTTCAGTTATGTGTGATGTGTGGCAAAGGTTCCTAGGTAGGTAACGGAGTGGTTTTGCTTTGCAGAGAGAGAGAGAGACAGAGAGAGAAGAGAGAAGAGAGAAAGGCGTCAGCTAGCCGTCTTCAAGAGTCCAAAAGCAATGGATTAGCAACCAGCTAGACTTATGGTAAATTTAATATCAGATTATGATCATATCATATATATTTATAATAATTGGAGCTTTCTAAGGTTTGCCCTACGAATCAGTAATAATTACAATATGATCCTACGTGGGACCTGCATGCTACAGTGTTACTCGGTTTTGAGGTCATCATGTATCACTAGCTAACAGTCTTGAGAAAAATAGGACAGGCGTACGATAGGGAATTCAAATAGAACGTTCTTCACCGAGTAACGTACTTACTCAAGGTCTTTTACCTAAAAATAAAAAAAAAGTACTTATTCAGGGTCTTACTGACACAAAAAATTAATAATTAAAAAAATAGAATAAAACTTTGCCATCTCACTCGTCAAACATTTTCTCACACCTCGTCTAGGCTCTGTCTGTGGACTGCCTTGTATTAATTTGGAAGTGATTATTTATAGGTAATTCCATTTTATGAATTATATATGAATAAATATTAATTTATTTCGGCTGAAAATTTAATTTTAAAAATATTTTAGAATAAGAATAAACTTAGTTAAGTTTCTAATTTTGGTAGCCTAAAGATCGGAATAAGTTTAATTTTTATATTAAATCATTTTTTTCTAATTATAAACAGAGGAATTTGTAATATTAAGTCATTTTTTCTAATTTTGAACAGAGGGTAAGCTAGATACAACTAACTCAAAATAGACATTATTTAATGGCATGTGTATTATTTTTTTTTCCCAATATGACTTTATACATAAGAGATATAAAATTACAAAAATAACATATTTTAAGTAAGTAAATGGTAACTTTTTTTTCTGAAATATGGTCCGTTTATCTATATGACTTTATCTATTTTATATCACCTAAAAAATAATTCAACGTTGCATTATACAGTAACAGTTGTGTCCAGCAAGAACTATATAAAACACTTTGATATAATAAAATATAAGGATTAAGGATCATGTGTGGAAAACTTGAGGAGAGCAACATCTCAAACATA
This sequence comes from Pterocarpus santalinus, assembly GCA_031439595.1. NCBI lineage: Eukaryota > Viridiplantae > Streptophyta > Magnoliopsida > Fabales > Fabaceae > Pterocarpus > Pterocarpus santalinus. Next base: position 60,205,963 of record CM062530.1, read on the forward strand.
ATATTGTATGAATGAAGTTTATGGGATGTAGGGAAGAGAGTTGGGTTGGGCGGAGTTAACTACGAACACAGGCTCATCAGCTGAGGCTTTTCAATAGTTTTATATAATCAGGATTGTTTATTTAAGTAGGTTACACTCAATGCGTGATTTTTCTAAATTCAGTATCTCCCTCGCTGCATTATATGATATATTTAAGAAATGAGTATTCATTAATAAGTTATTGGTAAGAAAAGTAAGCTATTATGTTGCTAGGATCTTATATTAGTATATCTGGGACTTGTAGAAGTCTTTTGGGGACGGAGTCGTAAGTTGTCAACTGCCATGAGCTTAGAGTTTTGTTTGAAAGCGTGTTTTGACTATTGTTCACTGGGTTTATCGAGTGTTTATCATGTGTTCTTGTGTTTTACCGTGTTAGTGTGGTGATTGACTGTTTATGCTCCCCTGTACTAGTGTTTGTTTTAGTTAGTTTTTGGTGGTGCGTTTTGTGGGATTCTTGTTAGTCTGGTTGGCTGTCCAGGGTGATGAGACTTGGGGTTTTGTGGAGCTTTTACATTTTGATTTTGAGATCTTGATGTAGCTTGTAGCTTGTAGCTTAAGTTTGAGCATTTTCTAATTATCCAAAAAAAAAAAAAATCTGGGACTTATAACATTTTGTAAGTTATAACCTAAGCCTAGCTATATGACTATGATATACAATGTACGGGCCCACAACTAATAAAATATCATTAAGATAGAGTGTTATAATTAGCCACTTCTAGCCATCAAAGTAAAATCACGGAACTTCTCTCCCTTGTCTCTTCCTTGTAGCGTTATCTGCAAGCAACGGAACTCGAATAGGAAACACAAATCTAGGAGCTTAAGCCCCATACATCTACTGAGTTACAGGTGGGGAAACAATTAATTTGTAAATAAGATCATATGATATTACAAGAAAACAACTTGTACATCGCTAAATTAATCGCGAGCAATGGCAAAAGTAGTTAATAAATTATTTGCAGTTGAGTAGATCAACTTTGACGGCTTAATTTGGACGAGAGTTCGTTGTAACTGCACATGAAGAATGCAGCAAATTGAGGATAAACAAGGCCTAGCCACGTCTCACTTTAATTTCTACTTAAAAATATATTGTTAAATTATTACGTAGTTATTGGTTGGTGCTTTTCGGCCTTTGACAAACGAAAGGTTTTCCATCATTCAAGATCGTTATGTCCTCAACACGTAATATTGGTATTATTGATTATTACTTTAATACTTGACAAAAATTAATGTGGAAGATAGTAATTCATTACGCTTATTTTTAAGTTTGCTTTTGGATTATAAAATTTGTCTTCCCTATTTAGAGGTCGCTCTCTTTCTTTTTCCCCAAAAATAAATGAAGATAAAAAGTTAAATATAAATATTTAACACATGATATAAATAACTCATTTGTAATAATAAAGTTAACAAATATTTCTAATAAAGTTAATTAAAAAATAATAAATATGTGAATAATAATATTATTATTACTTTTAAATTTACAATTAAATAAATGTTAAAAATTATTTTTATTATAATTTTATTTCTTTTGCTAAATATTTAGTTATGATTACAATTATTTATAATAATAAGAGGATAGTATTATATTATATAATATAATATTTTACACATTATCATACGAAATATTATATAGTGCCAAAATTTTAAATCAACCTTATACTATAAAGTCTTATATAATCAAGATTATCTTATCCGGCATATCAAATTAATGTGCTTTGATAAAAATAGCTGCAAATAACTCAAAGCAAATTCATATAATTGGAGAGAACAAGTGGGAATAAAGTTATGTAAGGTGTAACCAAAGAAATAGAGTTAGATAATTTGATTTTTAGACTTAATAGGTTACATACAAATCTATATAATCAATAATTTTTTTCTTGTTTTTAATTAAAAAAATTAATTGATAGCAAGTTTGGAAAATGATCAATTATAACTTATTTTTCAAAAAGGATATCAAAAAGCTTCTAATTATTAGTTATTTTGAACTCAAAATAAATTTATCCAAACACACACTAAATTTTAAAATTAAATGTGAATCAATGCTAAATCAAATTATTATTATTTTTAATAATAACTTAAATGTATATAAAGTAGGGTCACAAACTACTTATTAAATGTTCCCTCTATTTTAATTTATTTATCTATTTAAAAAACTTAATTTATTCTTAAATTGATGTATCTAATACTATAATGTAAGTTCAATTCATGTAATAAATGAATTAAAATTTTCGATATATTGATCTTTAATATGGAAGAAATACTTTGCTGTGAGGGCGTGGAAACAAAGGAAAACCGTACATCTTTCGGGAGGCAAGCCGAGAGCCAAATAGATTGTCAAGGGGACTAGAATCTTGGTTCGAATTAATTTCTTGGCTTTCGGTTGTACGAATTAATTCGTGGTTTGAGAACCCGTGTGCTCACGTTCAATAAGACATGGCATTATTGCAAATTTATTGAAGTTTGCGGACTATTTATTGACCCTGGTCGTCGGAATCCTACTTTCCCCGAAGCCACTGAACGTTAACCTGTCAACATTTTTTATTTTTCAAAAGATTACCATTTTTTTTTATTCAATTCGTGGAACCATCATTCCACGTTAAGAGAATATAAAAGTTATATAATTTTTATACATTTATTTTATTGAAATTTAAATTCGTACTGTTAACTCAAAAGGATGTTTACTATTTTTAACAGACTTTTTTGTAATTGTCTCTAAAATCTTTATGTTAGTTCTGTATGTGGGAGAATTGCTTATTGCTACACTCAATTATTGGTCTTTTAAAGATAAATACACTCAACTATTGTCGATAATACAGTTTTTAATTTGAAGACTTATCAATATATACCTTAGCAGGAATATTAATACGGGGTAAAATAGTTTGCTTTCTTTCTTATAATTTATTTAAAGAAATCATTTTTTTTTTAAGTTCAAAATAAATAAACTAATAACAACGACGGGAAAATTGGCCTTATTTATATTCTGCTAGCTTTTTGGATTTTCTTGGTTTGGCTGGCTCGATGCGTGGTAATCAAGTGAGGGAAGGCGCAGGAAGAAGGAGCATGAAGGTTGAGGAAACCCACTGGTCGCTTCGTTGGAGTTGGATCTCTACTCGGTGGAGTTATTCTTTGGTATTTTCTTGGGGTCTTTACTCGGTGAAGTCATTATCACGTGCTTTCCAATTTTTATATTGTTTACCAACAACATATTATTATACTTAACTGTGGCTAATAGGTGACGAAGAAGGGTGGACCCCGCTGCGGGGTGCACGTGACAAGGCAGAAGATCGAGGACTGGTCAAGTTATTTGTTACTACAATAATATGCGGCTCATCAATTTTTTTATGGAATTTGTGTGAAAATATTACCATAATGTGGATTATTTTAAATTTTTATAGATATATGAATTTTTTTTTCATAATCCATCATAGAATAAATACGAAAATTTATTTTATTTTTTTTTTCAAAAAATCCTACATTCATAAAAGGTTGATTTTGGAACAATAAAATGCTGTGAAAATCCGTGCACAAATTGCAAAAGCTGACACGACAATTCTACCCGTGTCTATGCGGATTTTGGAACAAAGAAGAATGTTGGATGTTATACTAATAGTAAAAGAAAGCAGTTTAATAGTAAAAAAAATTATATACTACTAATAGTATAAAAAATATATATAACACGAATCAATTTAAATTAAATGGGATGAGATTAGTTTCAAAAATTAAAATTAAAACATCATCTAATCTAATCAATCTCATAAGTTTTCAAAAAACAAGAATTAATATAATCATTATTTTTTCTACGATAATCAAATTTTAATTTTTAATATGTTTTTGTTTTTATTTTATTTTTTCCTATAAAAACTTGAATAAGAAAATATATGAGTAATTAGGAAAATATCAATATATTAAACTTTAAATTTAATTAAGGATAATTAGGAAAATAAAAATTAGAAGTAAATATAAGTAAGTGAGAATAGATTTAAAAAGAGCTAATAATCCCACTCATAAATAACTAGAAGTCTAAATTATTAAAATTTCAAATTACATTAACCAATAAATATTCAAATAACAACAATTTACCGATTACTTCGAACACATATCCATTTCACGTTTGCGACTATTATGTCCTAACCTCAAGTTAAAGTGCAACATAAAAAAGTTGACAAAGAGCAACTTGTTTTCCAAACAAAATAGATACACGTGAGATGCAAGGACCAAAATAGTGTGGTGTATACCGTGATAAATGACATAGTCACAGATAATGTCCACATAAACCTGGAACTAGTTCGTAGTGATCAATAAATTGTTGTTGTTTGAACATTATTGATCAATGTAATTTGAAATTTTAGTAATTTGGACTTCTAGTTATTTATGAACGAGACTATTAGCTTTTTTTTTTTTTTATCTATTCACACTTGTTTATATTTGCTTCTAATTTTCATTTTTCCTAGTTATTTTTAGTTAAATTTAAAGTTTAATATATATTTATTTTCTTAATTACTCTCACGTGCTTTCTTATTTGAGTTTTTAAAGGGAAATTTTCAAATAAAATAAAAATTAAAATATATTAAAAAATTAAAATTTGATTACCATAGAAAAAATTAATGATTGTACTCCTTCCGATTCATAATAGTTATCAATTTGGGTAAAAATTTTTTGTTCACAATAATTGTTATTATTACATATCAATACAATATTTATTGTTATTTTTTTAATTTTACCCTTTATCTTTATTAGTTAAAAGAGGTATTTACTTTTCATCACATAATAATATTATACTTTCCATCACACAATAAAATTTAATAATAATATTTTAATAAACCTATATCATAATTATACATTGATTTTAAGTTTTTTAATCTATGTGAAAATAGTCAAATTAACAATTATTATGAACTAGAGGGGGTATTAATTCTCTTTTTTTTGTTTGAAAACTTATAGGATTGATTAGATTAGATCAAATTTCAATTTTAATTTAAAAACCAATCTCATCCCATTTAATTTAAATTGATTATTATTATATAATTTTTTTTTTAACTATTAAGCTGCTTTCTTTTACTATTAGTATTATATAACGTCCAACATCCTTCTTTGATCCAAAATCTGCACAAACACGGGTAGAATTCTTGTGTCAGCTTTTGCAACTTGTGTACAGATTCCCACAGCTTTTTGTTGTTCCAAAATTCGCCTCCAATGTAGGATTTTTTAAAACAATAATATTTTATGACGGATTGTGAGAAAAAAAAATATTCATCTATAAATATTCAAAATAACTCACATCATGATAATTTTTTCACATAAATTCGATAAAAAAAAATTGATAAGTCATGCATTATTGTTAATACTATATACACTTATTTATTTTTTGCATAATAAGTTTTTGCTTTTAAGATTTAAATTTTGTATGATACATTTTAAAAGTGTCATTTTTTTTTATTTTTAGTTTTCTAAGGATATCTTTTTTCCTATTATTAGGGAAGGAGATTAATCCACTTTCGGGCGTAGTTAGACTTACTTTTTCAATTAGAGTTCTCTCCTCCAAGAATCAAGACTAACTCCCTTTAAGTATAGTCAAACTTATCTTTTTAATTGGAGTTCTCTTCAAAAATTAAACTAAGATCTTTTTTGGGATTGTAATATATCTTTACTACTGAGTTAACTTTCTTGTTGGTGAATAAAGTGTCATTTTAATTTAAAAAAGATACTTTTATCCCCTTGAATTATAGATCATATACAATTTATCCCAAATATTTTGAAAAAGTATAAATAATTCCTAACATTTTCTAACAATGCAAATTGACACTTCTATTAAATTTTTCATCTATTTTTAATTGAAATAACATACATTCAAGAAAATTTAAGATATCAAGTTACATATTATTTTATAATTTAGGGATTAAAGTATATATAATCCAAAAATTAGGAGTGATAGTACACTTATTTTCTATTATTAATGGATGGAGTTTTAATAGAAGGATTAAATTGCACATTCAAAAAAATTGAGGGGCAATTTGCTCCTTTTAAAAATGCTAAAATAAAGTGCACATGCTCTATATTCAAGAGAGCAAGTGTTTTTTTCTTCTTTTAGTTATTAATAGATAATTAAAGAAATTTAATTATATGTATGTATGTATGTATGTATGTATGTATGTATGTATGCTTTATAATTTATAAAATTTTAAATTTCTTATTAACACAACCAAGATCATGTAAATTATTTTTAAAATATACATTTTGCACTTAAAAGGTTCTAAACCTTTTTGACCAAAAAAAAAAAAAAAAAGAGAATGGTGGGAAAGAAGAATTAGAGTCTTGATTGTTTCAGCAAATTCTAGTCTCCAGTATTGAAATGGTAGTGGTATTAATTAAATTATTAATGCAGCACTAGCTTTTTGATCGTTTATTAACCCACTTGGGCTTAAGCTCTTCCTTTCTCTTGACTTTCCACTTTCTTCACTTTTATCATGACTAGACTTGTTAAACAGGAACGTGACAGAAATGGTTTCCTTTTCTTTCTTTGCAAGCCAGCCAAAATGGACGGAATAATTTTGCTTATATTTAATTAGCAGTATGAGTTTATGTAGTTGAGTGACTAAAATTTTAATATTGTCCGACATTCAAGTGTGATCCTCTTATCTAATTATGTTAAGCCTGAAAAGCTGCGCTCAGCATAAGCAATATGAGGGCTTCCTACATTTTCCATAGCTTAATTTCAATACATCAAAACATGTTAATTATAAGAATATGTATAAAATGTATATTGATATTTGTAAACTTTTACTGTTATTTAATCATAATTTTTTACTTATAAAATTTTTAAAATAATAAATAATTGAATCAAATATTTTACTAATATAATAATATATAATTAAATATTTATATAAAAAAATTATACTAAAAATATATCTAAATTAATTCAAAATATAAACTCATTAACTAACATAGAGATTTTTATCTGAGTAAATTTCAATTACACAACGATGTAACAATTATATGTATTCGATATAAATTAAAAGCAAAATAGAATAGTGACGTGACTAAGAAATCTCCTAAAAGTATATACATGATATGTTGCTACTATAAAATTTTTTTTATATAAATATTTAATTATATATTATTATATTAACAAAAATATTTAATTTCATTATTTATTATTTTAAATCTTATAAATAAAAATATATTATCAAATAATAATATAAATTTTTTATAATAATAATATATTAAAATTAATCTCCTTAAATTAAAAATAAACATTTACGTCTGGTCCATAATAATATTATGTTTTGCTTTTAATAATATAAAGATGTGATATTAATAATAAATTAAATTTAAATTTGCATGCTATACAATATTTACCATAGTACATTTTAGTTGTACAAAGGCAAAGTAAAAGCGTTAGAATTTCAGAGACCATAAATAGGTATATGGAATGTCCCACTTTACTAGCATAGGTAAATAGGTAACAGGAATATGATAACTTGATAAGGATGTGACGGAAAGAAGAAAAAGGAGAATCTTGGGACCTTCTTTTAGGCTTTCAAGAAAGAACTATTTCTGGCCCACTCTGTTATCATCATCACATTATCACCGTACCCAATAAATTAGAATATACGATATATTTATTTGATTGAAAAGAGAAAGTATAAAAAACAGAAGATAATAGGCAACGTCGGCTAAAAAGTAAAAATGTGCAGTGCAAGTTGGAATAATATTTTAAAAATCGGATTAGAGCGTTTGGTTTAACTTTTTAGTAGAATTATTTTTAATAAATTAAAGTTAAAGTTAACAATTACTTTTAGAAGAATTAAAGTTGAGATTTAAGAAAATTAATTTGTGTTTAAAGATAATATTTTAAAAATACATTTAAAATAATTATTTTCATTTAAATAGGATAAGTAAAATCACTTTTGATAATAAGATTATCAAAAAAGACAAAGTAAAATAGGTGAAAAAGAGTAATAGAAGGTATTATCGTAAAAATGAATCTCATTTTGATGAATTGGAAATGAAAAGCAATAATCTATCCATTTTCACTAAACTTAATTTTTCTCATCAGAACATTAATTTTTGGCATGTAAATGATAAACAAGTCTAATATTGCATTTTTTTTTTTCATTTTCAATTGAACAAAATTACGCTTGAAATGCTCAAGAGAATAACCAAACAAGAACTTTAAATTGTTCAGATGATCAACTTGTTGTATTTTTAATTTAAATATATTTAGTTCAATTATAAAATTAATTAGTTGAATTAATTAAATTAAAAAGTTAAAAACTAAACTAATTGAATTTCTAATTCAATTTTTGAAATATTAATTAGAACATTAACATACGACAGTGGTTCTCTAATTAATAGTTAATTATGAAAACATTATCACGATAATCAGAAAATTTACTAAAGTATTTTATTTATTATAGTAATCTAACATTTAAATAGGAATCGGTTATATACACAAAAAAATATGTCTGAGAACATTTTATAGTTTTAAAAGAAAAAGCGTTTTAATAAATTTTTTAAAAAAATATGAAAGTTTAAACCCAAAATTTTAAATATATGTTAACTTGGAAATATTTAGTTAACTTTATAACTTGTAAAGTCAAGTATAACTCTATAAATAAGCTAAAGCTCAAGTGACACATTTCCTAATTCTCGTGTTCAAGAAATTTTGGCTTTAGGTTAGGATTTTAATTTCCACTTGCCTATTCCTTCCCCATTTCCTCTTAATTCTATTAAAAACTTCCTTAAACCAAAAAAGGAAAAAAGTCAAGTATAATTTCACTCAATTATCCATTTTTCCCTAGCTTTTTTTTTTCCTCAAGATTTTATTCATAAAATGAAGATTTAATTAATCTGCAAGTATTTATAATTTGACCCACACTGCTAGAAACATGTGAAATACCGATGAATTTATGGACAGACATTTATTATTTACCAACATATTAAAAAATGGGAAAATTTGTTGGTAAAAAGGGCGTAGGTAAAAATTACCGACAATTTTTTTTAAAAAAAAGATTGTCGGTAAATATGTGGAAAAATTGACAATTTTTCATCAAAATTATTTTTTTAATTTTATTGACGGATATTTTATCATTAAATATATATTTTTGTTAATTTTAGATTAATTATCCATCGGTAAGAATGAATAATAATATTTATTTATTTTATATTTTCATTTATTTTCGAAGAAAAATCGGTTAGTGCTAGTAATTTTTTTAAATAATTTGATTTTATTTAATTATTCAGTATCATTAATTATTATTATTTATGTTATTTTAATATACATTTTATTTAATTATTTAAATATTTACATAATTAAAAATATAAAATATATTAATTATAATAAAAAGGATCAGAAATAAAATTATTATATACAAATAATACATTAAATATCTATTAAATAATATAAAATGTCAATATCAAACAATATACTAAATACTACAATGAATAATAAAAAAAAAGACAAGTGTACGAGTACTCCTTCTAGCTCATCGGTATCAGGGATGCTATTCTCATCATCCATAGCAGAGAAAGAAGAAGAAGAAGATGACAAAAACATAACTATCACGGCTAGTATCTCTGCCTCTCATATCTGAATCAAACACAATATATATATATAAGTCAATGCAAAGAATAAAAACATGAAAACATTAAAGCAAATAGTTACCTCAATTAATCCAAAAGTTATGGGCTTTCCTCAGCACTTTCAGATCGAACATCATCCTCAAATTCATCTTCCTCTTATTTATCCTCGATTTCCTCTATCATTATCATTGAATGTTGACACAAAAGATCAATTACGTCAACTTCCCTAGAAGCAGAAAGTAGATTCGAGGAAATATCTGTATCAACAACTAGTCTCGATGGAAATGGGTCATCTAATTAATAAATTTCATCTAATATTTCTTTAGCTTCAACTCTATCCCTTGCTTTAGTCCTAATAACCACTCTCTAATTTGATTTGCATTTTCCAGAGTAAGGTAGATAATATACTTGTCTCACATTATGGGCAATAATAAATGGATTATATCTCCCATATCTTTTGATATGGTTAACTTTAGTGATTTTATAATGGTTATGCTTAGGTGTTATGGTTGGACATGTTGGATTATACCATTCACAATAGAATAACACAACTATTTTCATAGGCTCACGTACATACTCTAACTCAAGTATTTCTTTAACAAATTCATACCAATTAGTTTCTCCTTCCCCGGCATCACTTTTAACACAAACTCCATCGGTGTCTATTTTTTTCCCCTTCCCCAGTCGATTATATGAAACTTATACCTATTGACATAATACGTAGGCCAACTATTGGCTTTATTTTTAGGGCCCCAAGCTAAATTAATTGAATGAGGGTTAGTTATATTATTTTTCGTATCATGTATCTACGAACAGACATTCAAAGTTCAAACATTTACAGCAATATTAAGAAACAAATAGTGGAAAAGTTGATGTAATTATTATATACAACATACATAAGATTTGAACCAAGATGGAAGTTGTTCAAGGGATTGTTGACCATGCACTTGTTCAAAATACCTGCAAATGTTGCAACATGTTAAACAAAATATCCTTTATCACAATGTATCGATATAAGAAGCGACTTAGGACCAAAAAAAAAAAAAACCAAAAAATTCACTTACATTTAGGCTGGCTGTGTTTCCTCACAGTTGATCAACACATGCAAGTGTACAAAATTATGTTCCTTCCTTATCAATTATCAATCTTTATATTTTTCAATAGCACAACCAGGCTGGTTGAATATAGACAAGATTGGCTCAATTGAGTTTTCACCTCTATTGTTATTCCGACCAACCTTTGTTCTTTTGTATTGGACATAAGGCTCAAAGTAATAGGAGTAAAAGTTTGCAATCTCTTTAAAGATGTATGCTTGGCATATCAATTGCCCAACTTGAGTCCTATTTTCCATACTTCTTTTAAACCTTCCTATCTCCCTTTCAAACAAATACATCGATCTATATTGAACTAGGCCAACACTCGTGCTTCATATGCCAAGTGTATTAGCAAGTATTCCATGGAGTGAAAAAATCCAAGGGGAGAGATTCTTTTCAATTTGCATGGAATAGTGGGATTGTTTTTCTTCATCACTAAAAGATCATCAATCCTAAAAGTGGATAAGCACAAGTCTCTGAAATATTCACTCAATTCAGTCAATGACTTCCAAACATGGTCAGACAATTTTCTAAATGTAATAGGAATCAAACATTCCATGGATACATGACAATTATGACTCTTCAATTCGAAAAACTTTCCTTGTGTAGCATTCACACATCAGCCTAAGTTTGAAGCATAACCGTCAAGCATTTCCAACTCTTGCAGCCACCTACACACAACTTGTCTTTATGTAAAGCTTAATGTGCAACTTGCGTTGGGTTGATACAATCTACCATCTCCTAATTGTTACAAGTTTAACTCAGGGCGCTTACAGTACTCTTACAAATCCAACCTAGTTTTGTCATTATCTTTGGCTTAGTCCGTATCCATCATAGTGTTCATCATATTATTAAATATATTTTTCTCTACATGCATGACATCCAAACAACGATGAACCACTTCCAATACGGCAACTCTCAGAATATACTGTATTTGGTCTAATTGTGCTTTATCCCATAGCCTGACAATCTTATGGACTTCCCGATTTCTATTATTTTTAGAAGATGCTTAACCCTTTCTCAAATTTGGTGACTATTTAGCCTAATTGGAGCCTCATCATTTTCTACAGTATTCTTTCTGAATTGATACCTATTGTGCTTATATGGATAATCACTGTCTAAGAAACTTCTATGACAATTAAACCACGAATTCTTTCCTCCATACCTCAAAGTGAATGCTTTTGTGTTCTTCATATAATATTTCAAAAGCTAAAAAGTCATTAATGGTCCATATTAATGCTGCCCTCAATATGAAATTTTACTTCATTGAAATATCATAAGTTAATATACCTTGACATCACAACTCATTCAATTCATCAATCAAGGGTTGTAGGAAAATATCAATCTTCAATTTGGGATTATCTGGATCAAGGATTATACAGGTGAGGAAAAAATAAGGACCTTTCATGCACATCTCATGAGGAAGGTTGTAAGAAGTAACAACCATAGACTAACAAAAATAAGGTTTACTAAATTGATTGTTTAGAGTAAAATAATCAGAACAAAGCGCTAACCTAATATTTCGGGGGTCAAAGGAAAAATCAAGGTAGGTTCAATCAAAATGTTGCCTCACCATGAAATGGATAAGTGATTACATCATTATTTCTCTTATTTTCAACATGCCATGTCATGTGCGGTGCTAAGCTCATTGATGCATATAATCTTTTAAGCCTAGGAATTAGGGAAAAATAATGCATTATTTTCCAAGGAACATCCTTATACCTCCCACTTTTCTCTCTTTCTTTACCCATCAACATATCCATTGGTAATATCAACAAGTGTAAATTCGTTGGTAAATTCGATTGTTATTCTACGTGCTTCTAGTAGTGTGACAGAATTTTCATTTAGGTCCATAAAATTTAAAATTTTAAATTAGGTTTTTACATTAAATGAATTTTTATAATCAAGTCCCTGAAACAATCCATTATTATAGAATTTTCAGTTAGATTGAATAAATTTTTACATTTGAGCTTATAAAATTGGATAAGGATTTATTAAACTATATGAAATTTTAAAAATTTTTGTAGCAATAGGTGCTCAAAGGACTTAAATACTATATACAATATAGGAATCTATTTAAAAATTTTTAAACTATAGAAACCTAATTAAAAATTTGTCTGGGAACCTACTACTTAATCAAATCTAAAATGAATTATTAGACTCCCCCATAGCAAGTTATAGATCTACAAGCTAGTTTATTATCGACCTCTTTAAGTTCCAACTCCTTGAAAATAACTTTGATATATTTGGATAAGTTTATTTTGAGTTTAAAATCATCTACAATTAAAAGTTTTTTGAAATAACTTTTGAAAATAAAAATGATTATTTCCCAAAAATAGTTTTTTCCTCATAAAAGTAGTTTTCAATACACTCTGGTATATTTGACAAATTTCGATAAAGTTGATTATAATTTTCAATTTATTATGATAATATTAAAATTATAATTTTTTCTCAAAAATATTATTTTTGAGCATTTTAATTATGAACAAAAGCTTATTATAAATTATAGAGTAATATAATACCATTTAAATATAATTCAAGGGATGAGTGCAGTAGAGAGTCTGTGTGTGTGTGTGTGTGTGAAGTGAAAGAGTCGTTCCTTCTCAAGGAAAATAATGTGACTAACAAGGTAAAGTTAGGTTAGTAAGTGAGTAAGATAACAATGATTAAAGGGTGTTAGTAATAGCTATCAGCGGAGATAAGGATGTGGGATCGAGTGTTCATCTTTTTTGAAAATGGGATGGAGTATAATTTTATCATATCTCAAGCGTACTCATTGCTTTTTACTCTTATAAATATAAATGTGTAATTACAAATAACACACATCTATTGTTATTCATCACAATTATCCACTACCTTGTTCAACTATAGCATGCTTTAATTTCCTTTATATAACAAGACAAGGCTTTCCTTTAGTAAACTACATGTTGGGCATGGGCAACATAAAATAACAATTAAAAAATTTTAAGTCAAACTAATATAGTTGTTACTTGTAAGTTATCTTTTCTCCATTTACTTGGATAAAATTTCGTAACTCACTTGCTGCAATAATATCTAGCACGAATATAATATCCGTTTTGGTATCTTGCCTATTTATTTGTTAATGAAATGATTAAATAGATCCTATCAAAAATCTTAACATCGCATGGCACCACAAAAATCAGTTTTTCACATCACGAATATTTTATGCACTTAAAAAAAGAATGTTAGATTTTTCATCACAAAATATTTAACATAAAAATGGGATTTAAAAAAAAAATTAAAGTGACCATCTGGCTTCTGCTATGAAGAGAAGAAAAGTTCTGAGGTGGCCCATACACTTTTTCTGTTTTCTCTCCATTTTTCATTGTTAACCAAACAGTAAAAAACTCAATTTTCTTCATTTTCTCTTAAAACAAACAGTGGCTTACTGTTACAACCACCAAAATGGCTTTTAAAACATGAAAGCAGGGATAAGAAAAACTAACAATTATCGCACTTCACAATGACAGGTTCAGACCCGTCAGCTAGAACGTCATCCGAGGTAGACAAAATCAACAATGTTCACAGAACATGATAATCTCATAATAGGACAACATTTTGAATAAAAAATATTTGAAATTTCTAGGTGCTATATGATTACTCTTGAATGTGTACCACATAATTGATGTGAAATATCATTATTTTTGTTTTAAATATATTTTGATGTTATACTTACATAACTTTATTAATGATCAATAAATATAAATATAAATATAATCAATATTTTGTGAATATAATATAAATTAATAGATATAATTTTTAATTCTTAACATATATTTTAAAAAGTCAGATTAATAAAAATCCATAATTTATCTGAAATGATTTGTCGTGATCTCATGCGTCCCACCCAAACAGAGACTTTCGTGTTGGGCCCATGTTTCAAAATTTTATAGTTGTCCCGCCTTACTTTATTAATTCTCAAGTCTTCAAGCACCCCACCTTTGATTGCTCCTTGGACGTGCGTGGTCCGTGGTGAAAAATCACCTTCCCGTTTCTCTCGCCAAAGAAAATATGAATATATAAAGGTACTGTTTCAAATCCCTAGATTTTAGTATTGATTTAATTTGATTTAAATATATTTGATTTATAAATTAAATTTTATATTTAAAATAATTATAAAAAATAAATTTTAAATTAATTATAGAAATAATTTTTATATTTATAACATATTATATTATGTTTAAAATAATTAAAAATAAATTTGATTTAATTTAATTTATATATAAATTTTAAAATCAAATCAATTATCATCAAATTCTTTTAATTTTGATAAGATTTCAAGCATAAAAGAGTCAAATTTCATTTAATTTAAAAATTAATTTATTTCTTATTTTTAAAATATTCAAACATAAGATTTGATTTTTAAATCAAATCATTTTTATTTTTATTTTTTACATTCCAAACACACTCATAATGAATAATGATATATGTTCTTTTAAAATATTTTCGTAATCATCCTTCTAATTTTCAAACAAGAAAAATAATGAATAACTTTTATGTTTTGAAGATAATAAATATAATTACAAAACATTTAATATTTTCTATATTTTATAATTAAGAAAAGAGTTTAATTGTTATGCACTAATAATATAAAATAGTTTTACACTGTCAACAATAGAAATAGGAAAAAGTGAAAAATTATGGTGGGTCGCTCATTATAATGGGTGGTTATTTGCATGAATTGACACTTTTCACCATTTCTATTGATTGACAGTGTAAAACTGTTTTACACTGTTAATGTATTTAAATTAAATTATTAAGAAAATTATTAAAAAAATATTTTAGGAGGATATATCATTTGTCATATATAATTTATGATCACATATACAAGATTTTAATATAAAAATCAGATAAAAAAGAATTCCAAAAGCTCTCAGCTCAAACTCATGTATGGCGTCACCCTTGCTGTCTCCCTCTTTTCTTACTCATTTCACCATTAACGTTTCAGTTAACTTTTATATATTCCTTGATCTCCATAATTATGTTCTTTTTTTGTGGTAACCATAATTATGTTCTACCAATAAATAAACTAGTGTTTAATGTCTAATTTTTTTTTTCGATGTCATGTCTAATGTTACTTTTGTGGCTAAATTCAAATTTAATCATATTAATAATTAGAATTTTTTATTGATTTAAAATAAAAAAATTATTATTTTTGGATATACGTCATTTCATTTTTTTTTTTTTTTACAAAAATGTCCTTTTTCGGGATACTAGTGAATTTGATTGAGGTTGGATCGAATTCATCATTATTCAATTTTGTCTCAAATGAATAGAAATCGATCGATTTAACCTTGATTGAATTAAAGGAGTTTGTAAACTTTTAGGTGGGATTTATAGTGAATTCTAAATTTTGAGGTATATGGTGGACTTAACATAATTAAATAACAAAAAAATATGATTAATTATTATACAAATATAGTTAATTATCACATAAGATATAGTAAAATGTCAAATTTATGATGGATTAGGGTTCATCCTAAAATATGACAACTATTAGACCTTACTCTCTATTAAAACTGCAAAGAAACGGATGAGGATAACTTTCAGATCGGTCGTTAGAGGCTTAAAAGCCACAATATTAATATTTAAAAAATTTATACTTATTGTTCCTATGTATACGACTATAAGTGTATATATATTCTCTTGTTATATCTGAAGGTAATATTTTTTGTTTTTTATACTTATACTGCACTAATGAATCGAATTCATCACTATTTACTCAAAGAAAAAAATATAAACCCGTGATATTTTTTAATTAATTATCATTAAATTTGGTTAATTTATTATAATAATAATTAATTAAGAAATATCATAGGTTTATATTTTTTTCTTTCGGGCAAATAATGATGAATTCGATTTATTAGTGCAATATAAGTATTGCTTTCAGATATAACGAGAGAATATATATACACTTCCAATCGCATACATAGGAATAATAAATATATATTTTTTAAATATTAAACATTGTGACTCTTAAACCTTTAACGACTGATCCGAACATTATCCTTATCTGTTTCTTTACAGTTTTAATAGAGATTAAGATCTAATAATTATCGTATTTTAGGATGGAACCTAGTCCATTATAGATCCGATGTTTTGCCATATTTTGTGTAGCAATTAACTATATTCGTATGATAATTAATCATTTTTTTTGTTATTTAACTACTTTAGGTCCACAATGCACCTCAAAATTTAGAATACACCATAAATACCTAAAAGTTGCAAATACCATGAATTATATAAGGTTGAATCGAATTCAACACTATTCACTTAAATAGTGTTGAATTCTATTCGCTTCGGATTGACTTTTGTACATTCGAGAAAAAATTGAACAGTGATAAATTCGACCCAATCTCAATCGAATTCACTATTATAAAAAAAATATTTTCATAAAAAAAGTTGAAATGATATATATCCAAAAATAATAATTTTTTTATTTTAAATCAGTAAAAAATCCTTAATAATTATGCAGAGTTTATGAATATAAGAAGGGTACCACCACGAGTGCATCTCATAAAATTGCCGGTAGCCCACCTAGCAATTCTTCAATGTTTTGGTACGAACAGGAAAAGCATAAGCAACGGAAGAAAATAAAAAATTATTACGTACTTATCCCCCACTCAAGTCCTTCGCACAATGACACATGAGCATAAAGTTTTCTAAAATTTCAATCGCTCATCCTAAAAGGCCAAGATTGAGATAATCAAAGTGACTATGCTTATGTAATGCATGTACGAGCAAAGCATGATAAGTTTCTTTTCGAGCACCTCATCATTGCACTTTCAATGTGCACTTCATCCAATTTAGGGTAACGATGATATCCAGACAAGCTTTATCATTCAAAAGGAAAAATTTCAGTCAGCCCTGCGACAGATAGGGTTTTATGCGTTAGATCTTTTTTATTATTTTATTATTATGATTATGTGGTAACCGAATTAGTGCGTGTTTGTTTTTTTTTTAAAAATAAAAAGTGATTTTTTAATTATGAAAATATATATTTTTTATAAAAATTACTTATTTCAACTTTTATTGAAAAGTTTAAAATATTTATTTTTTAGCTTTTAATTGAAATTAAAATAAATACCTTACATAAAAAGTGATTTTTTAGTTTAAAAAATTATTTTTCTGTCAAAAGGAACTAAACCAAACATACCATTAACTTCCGTATTTTTTTAGTGTGACTATAGGTGGGCCATTCATGTTAACATTACGAAAAATTCACATTATAACTTTGATTGGATGCTAGAATAAAAAAATAAAAATCTTAGAAGAAGGAAAAAAAAAAAGAAAAAAAGAGAAATTATACTTTCACTCTAGTAGATCGACACAAAACTTAATATACTCATAAATATATATAATACTTCCCCCAACTCGATACTCATTTACATTTATATTAAAATATAACATTTTCTTTATCCTGCATTTTTTTTTTTTTTTATACATCAATAATAATAAGATTTGAATTCCTAATCTCATATATAATACTCAAACCCCTTACACTTGATCACTTTTACTTGCTTTTTATCATGTATTAATATACAATATTTGCGTCACACGGGCTTCAAAAATTGTTTCCTTATACATGAGCCCGGAGCCCCAGACTCACGAGGAGCTTAAGCCACATACCCAGGGTCACATAGCAGGCTGACACATCCAGAAAGAAATAGAGATGTTGTACTGGAAAAAAAGAAATGGAAATTGAGGGATTTTATTATATACATATGTGTGTGTGTGTACTCTTTTATGTATATATAAACACTATATATACTCTCTCAACCCATACGACACAAAGAGAGCTCTTTGTGCATAAATTGAAACAGTGTTTTATTTATTTAAGGATTTTTTATTTTTTATTTTTTTTTTTGGCAATAATTTGCCAATGTTGTTCTATAGGCTATATTTGTCGCAGAAAAGGGCTGTAAAGGAATTATCTACTTTTTAGGTCGTTCACACCCTCCAATCGATCCTCCTCTTTTTGTTTGTTCATGTGTATTAGTGGTAGTAGTCCCATCATCCTTTGGCTGCAATTCAAGTCTCACCAGTGACCACCAATTCCAACCGTTGTGGTCCACAGATATATACAATTGCCAGCTTAACGAAGCTCAGCATATCAAGTGTGAACTGCTTTCTCAATGCCAACTCAGTAGCTGATGTTAGCTACACTTAGAGCAAATCTATTCCTCGTCCCCACTTGGCTCTTGCTGGCTTCATGAATTTGTTTCTACCACTAATAAACTACGCGCAGGCTAATAAATGAGGATATTTGCCCCAAAAATGACACATCGACGATAATAAAGGGAGTTCATACACAAGTATGCAACTCTTTTCCAGCTTTCACCGCCCACACCGGCAAACAATACCCCTTCCTCATTTTGTCATTCACTAGATAAATGTGAACGCTTACTTTAACACGATAAAATTCTTGGCAAAGCAAGGTGACGAAAGTTTCAGTGATCTAAATGTTAGCATATCATGTCACTCTACATATAATAATCACGTAACTCCATAACTCCGGTCGTCAACTTAATGATTATTTGGCTAAAATATAGGCAACCTAGCAGACCTGATTCGGAGATCAAAACTATCTTTAAAACTCTATGAGGAATGTTCACTTTACTATGATGAAACGCATCAATGCTTTTGTGAAATAGAAATACATAGGAATTGTTTTAAAAAAAATTATATGTTCTACTATAAGTAAAACCATTCGTGTGCTTCCATTTTTTTTCCCCACCAATTTGTCACAGTAACGTGAAAATGTTGAATAAAAAGCGAAATGCTGCTCCAATTATCAACTGGCAATGTTTTCCGTCCAGAAGCAAAAACATTGAGCCCAAACAATGTTTGAACGGAACATTTTTCACTCACTTCGAACTTTCAAGTGTCAATAAAGCCAGACCTGAACTAACCCTAAATAACTCACCTGAAAAATTTTTTCAACAAACCTCCAATTCCGATTTCTTAATGTTGTCACCAAATTGAAGTCATCATGGGATTGCATTGTCTATTATGACACATTCTTCTGGTATAATACTAGATTCAAGTTGAATATTCCAAAATCAAGCATGCCTGGCTTTGATTAGTTCAGGGATGAAGTCACTTTTTCTATATTTTTTAAGGCATTATTAGAAAGCTTTTGATTATAGGCAAAGTATGTGATACACTAAGTTAAATATGGTGTGTGATGCACCATTTAAAATTTGATAGTGCATGATAGATCTTGACTTCATCTGAACCGTTTACTAGGCCACTTAAATATTTGATGGTGGGATTAAAAACCAATGACTAATCGACCACAAAAAGTCCTCCTTTAGCATTCCTTCCCACCGACCTCCTCCGTACTTCAAGCCTTCCCAGCATTGCATCGTCATTGTCTAGCAGGCAGTACCACTACTTCCATCAATCAACACGACGAACCACCACTCCCGTTTTTTCTCTCTATGCGGTTGCTGCTAGGAGCGCATGGTGGCGTTGCTGCGTACATCGCGGCAGAGGAGCGACACATCGACGATGAAGGTGATGTGGCCGTCGTTCTAGCTGGAGATGTGGTCGTCGTTGAAGTGGGCTTTATCATTGGAGGCGGCAGCGGCGGTGTCAGGGTGGGGCGGAGGCGGGAGCTATGGCCGTAGCCATGGGTGGCATCGGATAGGGTGGTGGCAAGTTGTGGGTTGCAGCGAGAGGGATTACAGTGGCCAGCAGAAGGGGTTGGGTCAATAGGGTGGGGGAAGGGAGGCTACTGTGGACCATGATAGTATTGTTGGGTTAGAGGTGCGGTGCTCCCCTAATTTTATTTAGCCACACTCTGAGACATGTTTACTAGCATTTCATGAAGGTGGCTAAATGACAAACTACACCTCTCCTTTCCTGGACCCTAGACAAACTTAAATGGTGTGTGGTGCATCTCATAGTTAAATTGGTGCACCACAGAATTGGCCTTGATTATAAGCTAGCTAATCCAATCACTTAGTTACACCTGAAGTTCATACTCTAATGTGGTGGATATTCTAGAGCACAAATGCTTGACAATGAACTTGGCAATTTGGGTGAGCTAATGGTCTACTAGATGCAAGCACCAATATTTTGAAGAAAGACAGGAAAACAAAGATAGAAGATGATGAACAATAGTTGGTGAAACAGAAACATGGACTGCAACGAGAATGAGAAGAGAAGAGAAAGGGGGGGGGGGGAGGGGGAGTGAAAAAAAAAAAACACGAAGATATAAAGGGGCCATACCAAGCATTTCTAACTTGGTGACATACTTCCATACATTCACAAACGGAAAGAAAAACATGAAACATGACCCGAGCAGCTTATAATTTTATATTACCACAAAACTATAGCTAGGACATAGAATTTAAGAATTTAGATTTCTTTCATCCACAGCAATGAGCAGTTCTCAGAAGAAAAGATCAGTACCTCCCCAATTTCCCATTCCTAACCGCCAAGCAGGTGACACATTTCATTTTTATATAATTAATACATCTATACATGGTTATCAAGCATACAGTAAATGTAAATGGTTTTCCATTCTGTACAGCAATTAGAACACCGCATGAAACAAAGTGCTTTTAGATCCGAAATCCAACAATTTTCAACAAGAAGTCCCTAGAAAGCCTGTCGAAGTTTAACATGTAGAGCATAGAGTACATCTATAATTCATATAGAGGCAACAAAGAATTGTTTGCATGAGAAACTGATTGCAAAGAGTATAATAGCCACCTTGCAAAAGGTCTTTATCCGTGCATAATCCTCAACATATGAGAACTTATACGGCTATACCCTTCCCTTTTCCTCAGTCTATTCATTTCAGCAGTTTATTCATATACCTGATGATCTCTGTTTTATCTCTTTCCCCATTTCTCATTTTCTGAACATGCTAATATGTACCTAATGTTTTATCTAATGAAAAAAAACTGATTGCTATCAGGCATAAAATTTCATGTTTAATGCAGTGACAAATTCATCATTATTGGTAGGTGTATCTACAGCTGCCAATTTCCACTCCACCCATGCAAAACAACTGATTGTGGTTAAGCACAAGATCTGTAAATTTGTTCCATTCCATTGCCAGCAAGAAGCACACAACCCAAAATTAAGAGTTCTAATCAAAGAGAAGCACAAATTCAATTCAGTGCGTTCATAATAGTAAAACAAAGTACCCCTAAACTCTCTCTTGGTATATCCGCTTACTGAACCTCAATCAAACAAAACACAAGAATCTATTAACTTGCAAAATAAATTGACCCTTAGAATCCCTCAAACATGATGTCACCACATCACATTGCCAAGCATGACTTACCATTTCCACTACAAGGACAACAAAGCACAGTTGCAACAAGAGAAGCTTTATACCAAAGGAAATGCAGCTCAACACAAACAATCCCAATAACAACGGGAGATCAAATTATTCGAAGCCAGCATCACTCATCACTCATGCCTATAAAAGGAGTGTTTTTGAAGAGACCCCAGAAACAAAAAGATCCAAAAAGTCCCAAAACTAGAAAACTTAATTGGAAATAACAACAACAACAATAATAATAATATATAAAAAAAGGTTCATTTCTTCTTGCAGCGAGCTACCTCATCATCGTTGGGGAAGAAACCCATAAGTCGACCCGCGGAGTTCTGGTAAGCGTACATGAACCCACCCATCAGCCCAATGAGTCCACCAGTCACCATGGAAGGTCCCCTGATTCCAGGCTTAATCCCTAAAACCAACCAAATTGGGGCATTTTTTTTTTTTCAATTGCACGATTGAAATTGTAATAATGGGAAAAAAAAAGAAAAAAGAAAAAAGAAAAAGAGACTGACCGGAAAGGTAACCGACGGTGACGGAAACGCCGGTGATGGTGACGAAGCGGAGGTAATCGAGGGTGTTGAAGTTGCCGACGACTTTGGTGAATGGAGGGTTGCGATCTATTACGGGGTACTCTGGCTTCGTCGACGCTGTGATGTCTGTGTTCATCTTCGCTTCTTTTCGTTACTGCTACTATCGCCGATCCCTCTCTATCTAATATCGTTCGCTACTCCAGACACAGGACACACCACTGCTACAACAGACTACGGTAACAATACAAGTACAACGTTAGCGGCTGCGTTTTTGTGTGGAAGGGCTTCTTAGCTTTGGTTGGTTTGTTGGTTTGGGCCTTGTTGCTTTTCGAGTTTACACGCGTGGCCCACTTTCAAAATTGTTTTTTTAATGTTGGGCTTGACCATCACAGTTCAAAGCTACTGAACACCTAAAAAAAAGTATTCTCACACGTTTATTATGAGAAGTTCATACTTTCTTAGTAGATAATAATTTCTTTTATTTTTTATTTAAAATCTTACTAACAAAAAATGGTTATTCACAAGAAAAGTAAACTACAACTCTTAGTCAATTTTACGTACAATGTTAATAAAAAATTGTGTGAACAGTTACTATGACAAAAAAAATGGTATTTAATATTTCATGTTGATACTTTTTCTTGTCATTATCTAAGAGTTAGGCTGTGAATAATTTAATAATAGTAAATTATTAACAAAAGAAGCAAAAGTAATGATATATATAACATAAATGTGTTGTTATTATGGTGCAATAAGAAGTAAATATGGTTTACCAGGTTAACCTTTCACTTATATATTGCAATAATTAGTTGGGTTTGATTCTTAAGTTTATTCATTAGTAAATAATCTATAAATACCTATATAAACACTTGATGAATTTGAAGGTATAGCCTAATGTTAGATCAAAATGAGTCTTCCCTTCAATC
Source organism: Pterocarpus santalinus (assembly GCA_031439595.1). NCBI lineage: Eukaryota > Viridiplantae > Streptophyta > Magnoliopsida > Fabales > Fabaceae > Pterocarpus > Pterocarpus santalinus. The sequence continues at coordinate 60,229,451 of CM062530.1, forward strand.
TAACTTTTATGATATGAAAAAAAAAAAAAAAAAGCAGTTATCTAAATTTGTATTTATTAGAATAGAAAAGTTAATTGTACATTGAACATTGAGAGACATCTCAACACCCATTGATTGGATGGGAAGTGTTTTAATGAAAATTGAAAATAAAAAGATTGTAAATTATTTTGACCCTTAGATTGCTTGGGAGCTGGGCCAATATGTTGCCCTGTTATGTTTATATAACATGGCTCTTAGAAAACTGGACATTTTTACATTGACGGAGACAACAAGCTTGGTGCAAAAGATGGTTTCTTTATAGCTCTCATAGGACACCAATGTCGTATGGCTTAGCAATTTTTTAGGATGGAATTTTAGCGATATTTTCTTTGGTTTAAATTAACTATCACTTTAAAACTTTTTGTACACAATTTTAAAAACAAAAAATATTAAAATAATAAATTAATTACTCAATAAGGCATTTTAATAAATGTTATTATAATTAGCTCCTAATTCTGGGTTCCTTAATTAGTGTATAAATAACTAACAGTTTGTTTGGAAAGGTAAAATGAGATGAAATTGAATTCTTATGTTTGGAATAAATCAATAAATTATATAATTAAATTTATTTATACTATTTAAAATATATATAAAAATAAATTGAATTCTTTATCTTAATTTTTTGCCCTTTATTAATAAAATATTATATTTTAATAACATACTCAATTATTTATTAGATAACATAATACAATCAAAATCAAACTAAACCAAACTAAAGTGCTCTACAAAATAAATTTATTAAGAACGTTTTTCCTCCAAAAATTACTAAAATTGATTAAATTATAATTCAACTTATTTAGATAGAAAGTGAAAAAAAATTTATTTGCCCAAGTTCAATGTAGATAGAAAGTGAAAAAAAAAAAAAGTGAAGACAGGAACCGACAAAACAAATAGGTCGACAAAGACCATTGAAAAAAAAAAAAAAACTCCAGAAGGGTGGTGTGTTATGCTGAAACAAAAGCATTAAACAACAAATAGTAGCACCAAAAAAAAAAAAAAACAATGAAGATCTAGAAATAAAGGGTGGCAAAAAAGGGAGATTTGGGTTTGCAGTAGATACTTACAAAATGGAGCAATGGAATTGGCTTATTGATTTGCAACCTGTTGAAGAGCGTCTGTTAAAGAAGAGCCGCAACCTGAGAAGAGAAAGCGGAAAAGGGTTCTGCAATTGAAAGGGGAGAAGGGTTACATTGAGATATTATTAGGGTGGGGTATTTTTGATATTTCTCTTTTTAATAGCAAATACATTTGGCTAGAATTGTAAATTAGACCTATTTTAATCTGATTTATTTTTAAACCTTTTAAAAGAATTGAATTCTATTCAAATTGTAATTCTATACTATTAATTGATTCGAAAACAAGGAATTGAATTAAATTCCTTGAATGAATTCAATAATAAATTTAATTCCTCTACTTTCCAAACAGTCTATAAAGTGACAAATATTTTAAATTGGAGAAAGTTTATTTACATATTCGAATTTATGGAACAAAGGTGTTGGTTAGAAGTTACTGAAGGAGTATTCTTAAAATACATAATTTTTTGTAGAACATCTATAGTTCAAGTGGCATGATCAAGAGGTTGATATAACTTGAATTGGGGGTTATTTTGCTCCTCCTCTCCTCCTTTTTTTTTTTGGGTTTTCCAAGAATATACGCTTTCCATATTACTTAGAAAGGAGATTAATTTCTTTTGGGATTAGTTAAGTTTGCCCTCCCAATTAATATTGTCTCCATGAATCGAGCTTAGGTTCTCCCCAAAGTCGCAATATGCTTCTATCATTACGTCAACTCTCTTGCTAGTTTTCCCTTCCTTGTTTACTGGCACCTATAGGGGCTCCATGGTGAACCCAAAAAAAAGAAAGCAACTCGGTTTTGCGGCATATATTGAGGTCTGCCATTAGATTATATGCTTGATTTTGACTATATTTTCCAAGAAGAAAATTATTTGTGCGCGTATAACTAGGGAGAATAAATGAATTAAAAAAATGTGCAGCATCATCATGTTTGTTTAGATATCTTTCACTCTCCTTTCCTACCCTTTTCATTGTCTGTTTTCCAAGAAAAGAATGTTTTATTCTGACTCATGAATCTTGAGAACAAGTAGGCAGGTGTTGAGCGATGCTTCTGTGTTGTTACGAGCTAGTAGATTCTGCTCCTTCCGTTAGTGGCTTAGCGGTCCTTTTCATTGTTTTTGCCATTTCGCACCACAAAGTACCAACCAAATGTCGGAAACATAAATTGTGAGTATAAAACTCAGCTGTCTGGTGTGGTAATTGCCCCTCAATTTCTTCAAATGTTCTCTCGTGGCTCAAAGCAAAAAGAAGTTGCACCGTCAACATAACGATTTGTTCGTTATAATGTTTATCAAAGTGCTTTTGGGTGATTCATACCAGTACTAATATTATATCCTGATAATAGGACACATTAATTAATCATTTAAAAGACTGATGAGAATATGAGTGTGAGAGGTTTTAATTAGTTCGTGACTTTACCAAGTGATTGAATAGAGCACAGCCCAGCTTTTATCCAATATACTTGTTTATATATATGCATGCGCTTGTGAGTTGTGACGGCTTGTCCGTGTGTATATTGTTCGAACTCACGAAAGTTTACCTTGTGTTAAACAGCGTAAAAATTGTTGTATATCAGGAGGTCAACAGCAGAGAAATGACACCACTACTCTATCATCATTATCAACATCATGCATCATCCGAAAAGAAACTCATACAATACAACGGAAACCGTACAATAATTATGCTTAATCACTAGACTCAGAATAGTGAGCTGGTGTTTACACTTTTTGGCGTAAAGTATTGCTATTCGGCACACAAGTACTAGCTGGTTAAACTGTTCAAGCTTGAGGAAAAAAATTATTCACGCTATCAAGGAGCACATTTTTTTTTCTCACTTGAGATATGTGTCAAAATTAAGAGTAAAAATGTATAAGAATTGAGATAAGAAAAGTTATAATTAGGTTGTGAAAAACTCAATACATGCAAAATAATGTGTGGGTAAATTTGTATACATAATGTGATAAGATGATTTCAACTTTAAACAAATAAGTAGACAAAAGCTAACAAGTTATTTTCAAATTGAACTTTACTTTGAATTTTCAAAGTTGATGGCTTCATTTTTCTACAAATGGCCAAGTTGATAAATAAGTGGTCAATTTGGAAAATAAGTGATTTGCAACTATTTAGTAGAGAGTCAATTTTTTTCCTTTAAATTTCTTTTTTTGAGTGTTGAGTGTATACACCAATAAAAAAATATTGTGAGATACTTTGGTTGTATTTGAGATTTGGGTTTGAGAGGAGTATAACCACTTGTTATATATCCATCATATTTTTTCAGTGAAATATTTAGTTGTCGCCATGGCCTATTAACGTAAGCTATTAGTCAAACTATGTTAATTTTTTGTCTGTTCTATTCCTATTCCTATGCATATTTATTGAACTACTTTATTTGTGCTTTTTAGGCCATTACATATTACAACACATAATTGTACTTATATAAAAGACATTGTAAGATGATGAAATTCACCCTTCCTTTACAATTCTCTCTTGTATAACAGCTAAATAGACAAAGGATTATTATTTCCAAACACTACTAACAGAACAAAGTTAACGTGAAAGACCAATTAACCATTGCAAATGCTTAACACATGATTCCTTATATTTTTCTTATAGATAGATTTACCAGAAATGCAACTAAAATCATTAGTTATTTATATGTGTTTCTCCATGTGTTTAATGATATCCACATAAGCATTGTTCAGATAATAGTACTCTTACTTATACACTTCTTTCTTTTCCTCATTAACTGACTGCTAAAAGTTACCAACCTCACAGTAAAATTTGCTTGTTTATAAATTTTGACTTGGTCCTAGTTTTATATCTCATGTTTCACAATCAGCACCGTACGTGGTTAGGATTTTGGGAAATCAAGACTAATATTAATCATGTGTAGTCATGGACTTAATAGAGACACTCCCATCATAATCATATTGTAGCCATCCCCAACAATGAAGTCAAATGTAAGTCATGATTCATGAGCTGTGGAAACTGGAAATTACAGGCTGTTCGGCTGCTAGTAGCAATGTCATTACTCATTAGGCATTTTGTTTATATGAGGTACTACTTTTTTTGATTTGAAGTCGCCTAACCTCTTCCTCTGAAGCTGCTACATTTCCATTTCAAACTCAGCTCCAAAAATGCTTCTTTCTTTATTGGACATAGCGCGGCCCAACTTAAAGCACTAACTACTCATGCTCGCTGCAACTATTACAGATAATTCTATCAGTAGTGAAATGTAGCCCCTTAACCTGTTTTACCTCATCAACATTTTATGCTTGTTATGTTGCTAATTTGGACGAGATTGCTCATATACTTCCACCAACATGTGCTCTTATCTAACATAATGGCCAATGAAAAAAATTTAATATAATAGGATTTGTAATGCACGCCTTGTCTATCTCGGAGTCTAATTTAATCTCAATCAGTCAATCTGTGTTTCAAACTACGAAGATCTAAGGAAAAATAATGGAGGGGTGGGGGGGCGCTTCTGCTGCATAAAAGAAACATCCAATCCAAAGCATTAGTGGTATCTGCAGCTTTCACTTCTGCATGCCATGCACATCCAAACACTTGGGGACAAAGGAGTTGCATAGAGATGAAGAGAGAGAGAAAGGAATGTTGGTATGTTTGTCCTTGTCATACATAATTGTTCAATCAAAGCATGATGACCTCCCAAGATTATTCCTCCTTCTAAGCCTTGTCTTCTTGCCCTTACACTGCCCCCAATTCCTCAACCTCCCCTTCTTCCAACAAAAGGAAAATGTTAGTAGCATATTGTGAAAAAAGGAACTAAATCTAAACAAATAATGTTACATCCAAACAAAGCCCACCAAAAAGACTCCACCATAACCAAAGCTGAGTAGGGGAGGGTACTTTTGGGACATGTTGGCAGTGCCTCACTCGACTTATTATTCCTCCAAACACACCCTTCCATGTGCTAGCTCCGACATTCCCTTGGACTATTCTTCAAGTCCTTTTCTGCTTTAGGAATGCTTTTGCCCCTTTGTACCTAAAAGAAGGAGAGGTATGCTTGTGCCTCCCTTCCCCCACATACACTGAGGCTAATAACTCGGTCAGATTGGCCAATCAGCATCTTCTTTTTGGACTTTGCAGCATATCTGCCGATTCTCATTTCCCCATTTTTTTTTTTAAATCATTTAGAAATTTATCGAGGGACTCAAAAGAGTAAAATATATTTTATATATCAAGTTAGAAAATCTTAACCATGCCATCATCATTCATTACCCTATATATACACACGTACATCAGCTCATGCTTCCTTAGACCTCTCACATAAGAACTCCTAGCTAGCTGCAAGATATACCACTCCTACTAGTTACGTGTATCACTCACTGATATCACAATAATGGGTAGGGAAAGCCATGACCCCACTGTGGTTCACTCTTCCATTGCCCTTCTACAAGAGAGGTTTAGGCAGTTGCAGAGAGTGAAGGAAATGAGGGAGGAGAGAGAGCTCAGAAAAATGCTTGCTCATGAACCTAAACACTTCAGTTCCAATCCTAATACGAGTTATGAGCCGACAAGAAGGGTGTTTTCTCACCCTGAATTGATCACCCCATCATCAAGGTCACCACCCCATGTTTCTCTTTCTCTTTGGCCAACTTCTCAGGGCAATCAGGAGGACCAGAGAAGCTTCCACAACCCAGTCTCAGTGGACTTGTGCCCTACGTATACACATACACATACACATGCACAGACCCTGCAGGCTTCATGGAAGAACGTGTATGATTGGGATTCTGGCTCTGACTCTGGTGTTGACACTTCTCTTCATCTGTAAAAGAATCTACACTTGTGTAATAATTAGTGTAGCTTCATATATGGGTCACATAACACACCTGGTATAATGTGACACATTAACGGCCTCTCTTTATATGGTGGCTTGGCATTTGTCTATTATTATTGTATCATCAGCTTAGCTATCTGCTATGTGATTACATGCTAGTGCTACGAAATGTTCAATGATAAGGCTTGAAATAGCACGAACAAGAGGGCTGTGTAGAGAATTTGGGGAGTCACGGAAAATCTATGAATCATATGTTTCGTTTTCTAGGTGGGTTATAGGTTTTTTCTGGATGTGGTCTGTAATATAGTTATAGTGAATTTTTGGTTAGCATTAGTCCTTTACAGCTTGTCATCTCAATCTGGGCTTTGTAATCAACTTTATTTTATGGAACAAGTAATAGGGTCTGCATAATTTTGGTATAATCTAACGGTGATGCGCCCAACTGCAACTTATATTGGAAATTGGCAATCTTTGCACTAGGTTAAATGATCATGAAATATCTCAGCCTCTCAGGGAATATCTAATGAAGGAAAGAGAAGATAGAAATGGCTAAGCGCATGCTAAAAACACAAACAAGAACACATCGCTCTGAACAAGTAAACGGTTTTCATGCAACAAGTTCTATAGAAAGTACAACAATGAAGATGACTTCAATGAATCCAAATTGTCTTTTCTGTATGTTTAGGTATTAGGTAACCTCACAAAGTCCAAGCACGTAATATCTATATATATATAGACATATATGTATGGGGTGAGGTACACTAATCCAATTAATATACACTAATGGGGCTTTATGCCGGGTTTACTGCAAAAAATGCGAAGTCTGGTCCCAAAAAAGTAAATAGAAATTTAGAACCAGAAATAGAGGGACAAAAAGGAGATATAGGTGAGCAACTAGCTTCCCATGTTAAACCATAAATTAGGTTTCTTATATCATTGAATTCAGAATTACAGAATTGTTTAGGTCATGTCAATTAGGACAGTTATACTTCTTAGAAAATATTATGTATGCATATTGCATACAAATCACATACATGAATTTATTTTTGTTACTGTTAATTTTAACAACATTGTTCTCTAATATCATTAAATGGTTTCTTCTTGTCCTACAAATGAAGGTAACAAGAGTTCCAACGCCCTAAAAAATGGCCAAGTAAATCATATGGAATGTTATGCAGCCAAATTTTTTTCTCATTACATCAAACGCCTTATATGTTATTAACCTTTAAAAGATAGCACAACATAAACTATAAATAAATAATAGAAAATAAAAGAATTGAAACATATAGTAATTGTTTTATTTCTGTCTGATAGGGATATTGAAACAAGTATTAGGACATTGAGTTCCTTTCTGATATTGGAGCATTAGGGAGAGGTATTCCTAGCCAGGGTTGCTTGCAGCTGAAGGATCCTAATATACCTCTACATGCATCACATGATGTATTCTCAAGCATCATATTCAATTATTGGATCAATCCCATGGCATTTGATCACAGAGCTCAAGCAAACATTTGCTGAGACAATCTGCGCATTATTAACAAAGAAATCACCCCTTCCGCGGTTGTGGATCCTAATCATTTTTGTGCTTATCCCTGAGGGAACAAGGGTCCCAGTTGGTAAATGAGATAAATCATTAAAGTAGAGAGGCATGGCTTAGTAAGAAATCTTCTATATCATCAACTGCAATGGAAGTTGCTGATAGCTCTCTATCATCTGGCATCAAGAATGTTAACTCCCTAGTTGGCTGTGATGTTCCATTCAGCGTTTGCAAAAGCATTGCAAATTCATAGAAAGATTTTGCTCCTCATGTCAGCTATTGCTGCTTGTAAGTCAGTTTGGTTAAAGGGATGTATAATTGACTGTGATTCTGCAAATCCAAGCAGAAAAAGGAGCACGAACAAATAATGCAGCCCCATTTGAGATAGAAAGGGGAAGTATAATAATAGGCTCTTTTACAAAAATTGATAGTTCAGGATAGTGACATGTGTGAATAAATAAGAAGACAAGGAGGAACTGCTAAGGGTGTTTGCAGCACCTGCAAGCCATGGTACAAAAGCATGAGGAGAGGACCTCATAACATGCTTTAACAGAACCTAATTGGGAGTAGGTTGTACACGAGAAAGCACTTTCTTGGAATGCATGCAAAGCTTGGTTGTGCTATAATGCTTTTTCAAAGTTTAGCTTTGTATAGTGTGCTAAGTGTGTTATCAATAGATTATAAGCCTTTGATTAATCTTCTATGATGCATCTAATCTAACCAATCCCAAGATCGAGCATTTTCTTTTCTTTCTTGAGGACATGAAGAAAAAAGGTATAAGCCTTTTGAAAAGAATATTTTCTTTGCTAGCAGTTCCTATTCCGAACATTAGTGGCTCCAAACATATTGATGAGGTTCTTGACTTTATACATGTTAGCTTAATTGGCAAATTAAGGGGTCATCTAGATTCCTCATGGCAAAAACCAACGGGGCTGCTCAGATATACTTGACTTATTTGTACAAAGATCGCTAAAACCAGCGTCTTTAGTCTTTACCAAAAACATCAATTGCTAAATAACTGATTTGATCCACGCCACAGATTCACTGATCCCTAATAAGTACTACTACCGATGTTTTCTTTTTCTTTTTCAATAAAAAATTTAGACTAGGGAAAACACTGGTCACATATACAAAAGGTACCAATGTTGGCATATAAATTATTTAGATATAACATTGAAATATATCAGGAATCCCGTACAAATAACTAGAGGTTTTGGCAGTATTAATGGTAAATTTGCCGTTGAATAAATATGAGAAATTATTTGTTAATAACTAAGAACTTTAGTTATCTTATTATGGAATTCAGTTAAAAGATTTCATGTTTATTATTAGTTATCTTACTGCATCTATTATATTAAGCAAAAAAATGTATAATTGAATTTATAATCTATATTTATACTACTAATAAATAAGACTCAAAACATAGAAACTTATACAATGTGTCAACTTTATATCAATTCTAACTCCACCATTTTATCAAATTTATTATTAAAGAAAACATTTTAAATTTTTATTTATTAAAATAATTATAAAATATATAGTTTCAAAATCCCTTGATTTTCTCTTCTACCACCGACTCTCTTTAAATGATCTACTATTCAAATATCCCTGTGGTTTTATTTCAACCACAAAAATTGATTAAATTAATTTAAATAAATTTATATTAAATTTTCTTTTTAAAATTAAAATAATTTAAAATAAAATTTTGAAATTTAATGAACATTAATACAACTATTACTAATCTCGTTACTTTCCAATACTTAGCCAAGTATTTCGCATTTTAAAAATAATGCAAAATTCAATTTGAAAATTGATGTTGGTAATTGTTAGTATAAGTTACCAATGTATTTTTGCCAAATTAATTTTTACTATTCATCCTTTTTTCATCATGAGCCAACTTTTAGTCTCTCTAAAAATTAATTACTTTTATTACTATTCTTCTTTAAATACTTTATTACATAATTAGTCAACAAGTCAAATTTCTCTCCCACTTTTTTATATGCTTATTTATTATTTAAGAATTTATTACTCAACTATATTGTTTTTTCCCCCAAAGTTAAAGTACTGTCTATCTATAGAATAATATTTTGTTGCCTTTTATTTTTGCAAAATGATTTTGATTCTTAACATGGTAACTTACACATACATGCCCTTGGAAGACATCACATATTTTTAATTTTTCAAGTATTATGGGCAATATATAATAATTTATTGAGATATATCATTAGAAATTAAAAAGTAGTAGAAATATCATCAATTTTATCTTTAAGCTTTCATATTTCTTATATATTTATTCCTTCATATATTTTTCTCTTTTACCAAAATCCAAGAATCTCCTTTCTATAATTTCACATTTTCTATTTTATACTAGATATTATTTTCAAAGTTATTTTTGCATATCCAATAGATAGAACATTACGAGCTCTTGCGGTTAATAGTAAGGAAAATGGAGATTTGTTCCACTAGTTCTTCCTATATCTATGACCACAACTATATAAATTAAGTTTGTGCATAGCTTTTGTTCGTATTGTTGAATCTATATTTTTATTTAAGCAAATTACACTAACCTCCCGTGAGATTTACTAAAATTTACTGTGATCCTCCTACATTTATCCAGGTTACACTGACCTCCGTTTAAGGGAAGGTTAAGTGAGGTCATGAGTGTTATGCTTACAAGAGTGTTTAGTGTCATATTTTACAAAATATAGTGGTATCAAGTGTTAATATTAACTAAACTCAGGAGAGGTCAATGTATATTTTTATAAATCGAGAGAGATTGTGGTAAATTTAACCAAACTTCAAGAGATGATAGTATAATTTGCCATTTTATTTATATAGTTTTATTTTGTTTTAGCGTTTAGGAATTTGAGTTTGGGAATTTTTTATTTTTTTTTCCACAGGATCGATGTTGGTTTGATGTTGTGAAGGAGATTTTTCATTGTGTTTTGTTATTTAGTTATGGATTGCTCTCCAAGCTTCTAAACTCTCTTTACATTATTTTAAACTCTCTAATTTCTTTTTAAAAGAAGATGCTGCATTCACATTGATAAAAATATCAATTAGTAAGGAAATGATAATTGCATTGATTTATTCTTTATCTTCAATTTATCCTAAAAAATATATATTTTGCACCAAAAAGAATGCGTTTGTATATTTTCTCTCAAGTAGTAATAAAATGATATATGTGTTTATTTAGTCTCTCTTTTCAGTTTGAAATAAAACTTTATACGAATTTTATTTTTATATCAAGCGTCTTTTTGTATTCTAAAAATCAAGTTTTGAAAAAAATAATCTTATAATATATATTCTTCAAATAATTCTTCAAATTTGTTTTTATATAGCCATTTTCCAAGAATTAATCAATGTGAACATAGGGTTTATTCAAATTCCTAATTTTGAAATAAATGAAAATACTAAACTATAGTAAACATATAACTCGACTTTTGCTATTTGCAATAGAGTATACAAAAACTATATAAATTATAAATTTAATAAATAATTTTAAGTATTTTCAATCATCTTTTAAAAATTGCAAGCATATATTTTCATAAAAATAAATTATACTTTTAATAATTAATCATTTGTTTTGTGTGTATAATTAATTGCTATATAGAATACTTTTATATAATTTTGTCTTTAAAATTAGTTTACTAGAATGTTGAAAAATAGGGAAGGAGAAAAAATGAAATATTTTTTTTGAGTTGTTTGATAAAAATTGAAAGTAAATAATTTTATTTATTATTTTTTAAAATTTATTATTATATAATTTGTAATTTTTATATTTATTTCAATTTAGTATCTTGCAAAAAAATTGAATTTTAAACAGAATATCAAATATAAAGAATTTATTTTATTATTTTCTTACCTTTAATTTTTATTATTTTTCATACTAAACTTTATTTTTTTGAGTTATTAAAGTTGTAATAAAATCATATACTAAATTTAATATTTATCAATTATTTTGTTAATTTTAAATCAAATTATGTAATTTTTATATATAATCTATTTATTATAAAGCTTTTATATTTGTAAAAAATTTTACAAAAATCTTTTAATATTTGTCAAAAGTTTTTTATCGTATGCACTGTACATATCCAAAAACTCAAGTTATTTATACATCGATATCTAGATATCGATATAATATCTAAAATCATGGTTAAAAATATCATTTCTTTATTTGTTTTCAGTGACAAATGCAATCATCCACCATTATGAGGGCAAGTTAACAGTAGGATAAAAAAATTCCAAGATACCATATCTTTCCTCTTTATATGTAACACTAAACTGTAAGGGAAGGGAAAGTTTTCGTATGACAAAATCATGGTCATAGAGAAACTCTAGAGAAAGTACTAAAGTATCGAGTTATCTTGACACCGCAGGAACACTAGCAGAACCATAACATGGTTTTTTAAGCTTTTCTTAAAAAGGTTGAAAGTGAGAGTCTCTAAGGTTATCTGGGCTGCTTCTTTTTTCAGAGGAAACTATTTCTGAGAAGCACCAGGTTAGATCCCGACAAGCACCTGAAGAAGCTGAACTACAATATCTTCAACGCTCAAAATTTTGATAGCTTTGCTCCTTCTGTTCAAACATGTGGTAAAATCAGCATTACCACCGTATGCGTTCTGCTAAGCCTATCACCCCCTGCCAGAGAATTTAACATCAATTATATATATATATATATATATATATATATAGAGAGAGAGAGAGAGAGAGAGAGAGAGAGAGAGAGAGAGAGAGAGCAAAACCTTAAATTGGTCCTCAAAAAAATTGTGAAATATCAATTTAATTCTTAAAAAATTTGTGGGACATTAATTTGGTCATCCAATTTTTTTTAATTTTTTTGACTAATTTAAAATAAATTTTAATATTTTGATAATCAAATTGATATCACAATCTTTCGATAATTAAATTGATGTCAAAACTTTTTTGAGAATCAATTTTACTCGGTGTAAATGTATAGATATATAACTCAAGTCAATTATAATTATATGATAAAAATTGTAGCATTATTACAAGCTGCAGAGGGCCCTAGATTGGGCTTGTCACTTGTGAAAAGGTTGGAGTACATTGCAGGAAGAAAAAAAGTGAGCCAGCCCTTTTACCTACCGAATACCGTGAGGATCCATGGCTCCTAAGCCTAGAACAATTACTATCAGAAGTTTAACACGAAGGGATCTCTGACAATTTTAATGCTGCTGCAACAGCCGCTGATCTTGACCCAATTGAGATCACCACAAAAGGGAGGTCTTGCAATTTCAATGCAGCCACAAGGAACCATTTATTCAATTGTGAATAGTTGAGTCTTGTGAGTACGATATTGTGTTAGTAGCAATAACTGTTTTTTTGGAGATGGGGTTAGTAGCAAACTAGCAAAAGTTAAGTTAATATTGAAGGAGAAATTTATCACCTGCAGTGTATTGGCCTAAACTTTGCTTAATAAGTTGGGGTTAATATTTATTATTTCAACAATTTTGGGTTAATCAAGAAGGTAGGTGCCTTAACATCTTAATCAGAGGTTTTGAATTCGAGCTCTTTGAATAAAAAAATCCTCGTTGAGAAACCTTTACTCTCGTCAAGAATTCTCGTCGAATCGAGTCGAATTCTAAATAATGAGGTCTAGATACCGATGATTCTATTGAGATAAAAAAAGAAAAAAACTTAAGATTACACTTCATCCAGTCAGTGATTCAAGGCATTTTCCTCTGGCCATACCTAACAATTTGGTTGTAGAATGTGATGTACGTGGGACAGGAAAAAAATTTTCCATATGAAATACACCAGATACAAGGTTCAAGGCAATCACATTTATCATTTATTTAATTAATTTGTACGGGTCCCACTATTGCAACTTGGGCCTTTTTTTTCTTTTGGGTTGGGCCCTGAGGGAACGTGGAAGGGTTTTAACAGGGCACTGGAAAATACAGATGAAGTATGGGACTTCCTTAAAGAAGAGATTCTAGTTTAATCTTATTACTTATTTAACTATATTAAGTCAGTAAAACATAAATAAACTATTAATATATTAAACACAATATGATTTAACAAAGAATGAGATAATATTGGAAAATACTTTTTGTCACGAACAATTGTTCATACAACGACACACGAATATGTAAATTAACCTGCGTTTCGTATACAATTAAGACCATATATAGTAATATGGACCCACATTAAGTTTTTGCTTTGTTTTATTTGCATCCACACAGCTCTCATACTGTATAGCAAAGCTGGATAATATATTAATAAGGTATCAAATTTATTCTGACTTGGTGCAATTACGTTGAGTGCACTGAATTTATACCAGAACCACTGGGCTCGCTGAATTTATAGAGACACAAAGACATTTATATTTGTGAGCCAGCAAAACTTCCTATCTCTTTGAACCGAACACGCGTCCTAAGGGCCCTTCACTATGAACACCACCCTACCTTTCTTCATGTGATGTGAAACTTACAATCTTTAAGGAACGAAGTAGTTGTATGTAGTGGGATAGAAGGACTTCACTTATGTTCATTTAATCTAATAAACTCGACATGATTTGCAATCCTTTGCTGTATGTACTCACGATTCTTTATTTATGAGACTAATGGCATACACCGTTTGGTAAGATGCGATTTGTGGACAATCATAAACCCCTAGTTGAACATGGCCCAGGCCCACCAGAAGATCCAAATAATCAATATTCTAGATGACCTTAAGTCCTTAATGATTCCTCCAGCAGCTTTTCTCTTGCTTAAGTTTTCAACAACCAAATTTCTGCACTAGGCCAAACAAAAGAAACTAATCCTTATTGTTCTTTTTTTCCAAGGCATACCATTTTCTTGTAAAACAATGATTTCCTTTTGAGACTATATCCGTTCCCCAAACTCGAAAAGAAATGGTAAAAAGACAAGTTAACTTGTCTTCATTTACCTTCTGCTTGGTATGGTCTAGGCAAAGGAAATGGGGCTTCATAAACTGTACCACACCCTCCTTAAATGACCAGAATAAAGGGACCCCTTACATTATCAGATCTTTTCGAGGGACATGAATCTGTTACTTCTTCCTAGACACCATAAAGGAGCACTAAAAACCACATTTTTCTTTTCATTTACCAGTCCTTAAATGCAGAACCAGAGGTGATAGCAGAACTCATTTAATGACCCTATGTATGTGAACACTGAAGTGCCTTTGTCATCTGTACCTGTTCCCAGTCCTCACAGCCTCAAGCTTTGACCACTTGGCATGCCGTGTGCATTGCAGCTAAGCTCCAAACCATCACTATTTTGGAAAATTCAAAAGCCAAAAAAAGGGGAAAAAGAACTTGTGTCTATTTAAGTGGTGGAGAATTCATGGTTGGTGTTCATCCGTAGTATTCACTGGTTTTTTTTCCTTCTGGGGTGGGGCTTGAGGAATTCTTTTTTGTATTCTTTGTCTTTCTTTGTTTATGAGTGTTGAGGCTCTAGAGGAGAAAAAATGAGTTATTTGGGTGTAGGTGTTAGTCCTGGGACTGTTCCAGTGTACCATAGCACAAACCTGAAAGTATTGGATAGGAGGATCAAGATAGCCGAGTTGGTGTTAAGGTGCGTGATCCTTGGTCTAGGAGTTCTTGCTGCTGTTCTTGTGGGAACTGATTCTCAAGTCAAAGAGTTTTTCTCCTTTCGGAAGAAAGCTAAATTCACAGACATGAAGGCTTTAGTGTAAGCATTTTTTTTTATCTCCAATCTTCTTACTCTTTTGGTTACCAAAACATTGCAATTTTTTGTTCTCTTAATTTTGATGGCTAAAAACTTTGCAGGTTCCTGGTAGTGGCTAATGGTTTAGCTGCTGGCTACTCCTTAGTTCAAGGATTGCGCTGTGTTGTGAGTATGGTTAGGGGAAGTGTACTCTTCAACAAGCCCTTAGCCTGGGCCATTTTTTCTGGTGATCAGGTACATCGATATGCAAAATCAGACCGTGTTTTTTGTCTTCTGCAGTATGGCCAAAAAACAATTATCATGATGCTTGCATCAATATCTTATGTTTTCATCACTGCTTTTCTCATGTTAATGCATTTTATTGACATCTTGATAGCTTTCACTTTCTATATAACTATTGCCAAAAGTTGAAGACTAGCTCTGGTAGCTTTTTTAAATTTTTAAGGAGTCATTCCAAGTCCCAACCATTTGTTAACTAATGCATCCTATATTCGTTTGCTCAGCTGATCAATGGAATGGGATGGTGAGTACATGGGAAACTAATTAGGCAAAACTATCAATGGAGAGAGTGGCAATTGAATGATGGAGCCATCTAATTCTCTAATCAATTCAGGATATGTGGACATTTCTCTTAAAATTAATAATTTCAAGAAAAAATGTCTATATGTCATCATTTAATTTTAATTTGAGAATTAAATGAAATCGATGTAAGAAACTTGATTTAACTTTTTTCTTTAATTGATTTCATTGAGTTACGTGATTGTCTTCCAATACAAACATTTGATTCTGTAGTGTAGTACATGAACTCTGCATACATATTCTGCGTCAGAGACTCAATAGTAGGGTCGGTTTGGGAAAAATTATTAGAGCTTTTGGGAGCAAGACAAAGCTTGCGCTTTCAACTATTTAATATTTAACACTCAAGTAATTGTGTTAAAAAATATAGTGAAAGTAATAATTCATAATGACCATACAAAACTGAGGTGTTAAACATTAAATAATACAAAGCACCATTTTTTTCTTGGAGCACATTTGAGTCTCCGGTTTGGGAAATGGTATGAAGTTAAGGCACAATTTTGTATTGCACGCCCTAATGATCTCAAGTGCTGTCTTGTCAAGCGAGGATAACTGGTATTGGTGGACCTCTTCCGCTTTTTTGGAACCATGCCTGATTGATGTGTTAGTAGTGAATAATCGTTCACCATAGGACATACTTAATCCCACGGTTGGGTATCAGAAATGCCTGCTGGTTGTTGAGACTTTTAATTTGTGGTTGGGAATGACCAAAGCAGATATAGTACATGGGTATGGTA
Source organism: Pterocarpus santalinus (assembly GCA_031439595.1). NCBI lineage: Eukaryota > Viridiplantae > Streptophyta > Magnoliopsida > Fabales > Fabaceae > Pterocarpus > Pterocarpus santalinus. The sequence goes on from CM062530.1 coordinate 60,245,893, forward strand.
GATATGGTCTTGCCCTACGACTTGGATGGAACTTTATTGAAGAAAGTTTTTTTATATTCATTTTAGTTCTTTAAATTGATCAATCTCAAAGAAACGGATCCTGATCCTAAGCAACAGTTTTTTTCTTCCTTTTTTTTTGTGCCAATATTTTATCCATATCTGGTAGAAATGTTTTTTGAGCATACCTTTTAGACACTTCAATCAACATATGATAAATCATATGTAAATAAGTGTGAATTTTAATTATGGATTTGCTGAATGTAATATTAAGTAATAATGAATGAGAAATATTACTAAAGGTATGTTAATTCAACATTTATATAACAAAAATTTACATTTATCTGTACATAATTGAACAAATATCAATTTTGATGTCTAAATCATTATATTCAAATAATAGATGGTAACATTTAAGATATTACTTTTCTATCTATGCAGGTAATGGCATATGTAACAGTTTCTGCAGTGGCGGCTGCGGGGCAATCGGCTGTGTTTGCAAAGCTGGGCCAGCCAGAACTGCAATGGATGAAGCTATGCAACATGTATGGGAAATTCTGCAACCAAGTGGGAGAAGGGATGGCCAGTGCTGTTGTAGTTAGCCTTAGTATGGTGGTCCTGTCTTGTATTTCTGCTTTCAGTCTCTTTCGTTTGTATGGGGGTAACAAAACCAAAAAGGCAGGTTGGTAGGTTAGCAACCAGTACCATAGTTTCAAGTTAATAACCTACCACTCACCCCACTGGACCATTACGATAGTTATGCAATTTAGTACAAGGCTCCTTTGTGTATATGTAGTGGTGAATGATGGTGATAAACTGATAGTATGAAAATGCCGGCTATGCAACTGATCAAGGGCTTAATAATTTATGGCAGTAAATTTAATAGTTCTTCGATATGTATGTAGCTATTTTGGCATGCTATATGTTCCATCCTAACCTTTTGTATGCCTAAGGTGACAGGTGAATAATCAAGAAATTTGATTCTAAGATATAAATAGTTGCTTGTTTAAGCGATTTGATCTGTATTAGGAGGCATTTGGCGCAGATCAAATTGTCGACACTAATAGGAAGCGTGTTTATTCTGTCTATGGTTAGCCTACTAAAAGTTTTGATTCAACTGCTGCAAGCAATTTGGCTTGATGGTAATTTCCATTCGTAACATGTATTCACAGGCTTTTTTACCCAAATAAAATTAAAAAAAAATCATTATTTTCGTAAATGTCCGGATTTATGAAAATAAAAAAATTATTATAAATTAAAATTCATTAATTTCATCTTTATTTTTCAAAATATCCTATTTTTATTGTTTATAGGAAAATTATATGAGACTAACATAATTTATAAATTAGCAAAACACTAATCTATAAATTGTGTGAGCCTAAGACGAGTTCAGTACAACACAAAATCATATTATCATCACATGATTTTACAAAGTGGTAACAAAAATAAATAAATAAATAAATAAGAGGGTGTTTAACATGGTCTACACCATATTTTGATCTATCATGTGATTTGCCGCTATTTTTATCATTAGATCACATTTGAACGGTTATGATTTAAAGAGATAATAATAATATAAATTAAGATTAATTGGTATGTAGTGTTTAATATGGTTTACACCATATTTTGAACTATCAAGTGATCCACTCATTTTTATCGTTAGATCGCATTTGAATGGTTATAATTTTAAGAGGCAATAATGATATAAAATACGATTAATTGATATGTATTGTCAAATGTGAAACTCTTTTATATTAATATCTAATTATGTGCTGCCATATAAATAAAAATAGTTTTCTTTTAAAATAGTATATATGAAAGTTAACCACCTTTATCTGATAATATATAATTAAATATTAATAATATATATCAATTAAATCAAATTATAAAACCCTAACAATACAAATATTAATAAGTTTATGAGTAGAAAAAAAAAAACAAAAATAACAATACTTATACCAACCTATCATCCAAATATTTTGATCATTTTTCTCAATTTTTTTCGTATACGCCGCGTAATGCATAAAAGTGCGTCACTCAAACTTTTTTCCATATTATTATCTCTACCTTCGACATACTTAATAAGAACCGTCTCCTACTTTCTGGGCGTGTCCTGATAATTTTTCCCAAAACCCTAACTTTTCATTGTTTTTAGACACCCTTTATTCCTTTATCATCGATCAAGTTACCGGGTATCGCTACCTCCACTTCTTTTTCCAGCGAGAAATTGTCGATCGGAAAGAGAAATTGAAACAGAAAGAGATATGTCAGAGAAATTCTCGGCGGCGCTTCGGATTGGAGACCTCAACGATTTCATAGCGCCGTCTCAGGCATGCATAGTCTCCCTCAAAGGTTTGAAAGCTAACAAGCCCGACAAGTCCGAGGTATTTCCATTACTCAGTTATTATCACTCTGTCGTGTTCTTCAAAAAAGAAAAAAAAAAAAAATTTCTGCTTGTGACGTTATTTGGGGGTAAATGTTAATTAGTTTAACGGTCTTTTTTTGTGAATTCAGATGAAACTTGTATTGATTTCTCTTTTTATGAATCTGACTATAGGCATCAGTTGGCAAGAACAAGCAAGTGCAGTCAGAGCCCGTTAAGATTTCTCTAAAGGATTGTTTGGCATGCAGGTTACTCTTCTCTCTTTGACATTAAGTGAGTGTGAAGTGATTTTTGTTCCCCATTTTTAGGCCAATTCAAATGAGCATTGCCTTTGTGGATTCATCCTAGAAGATCTGTTATTGCAAAGGTTGTTGTGAAGTTTGTGTTAATTTTCAATTTTTGGTCTCATCGGTTGATCAGACTCATTTTCAAGGAGCATATGCATGGTCTCAACCTAAGAGGATGTTCTGTAATCTCACTATATATCCTTGTTAAGGTTGGTTTTACCTAGATTTGGAATGGGGCAATCCTCGCCTCACCATAAACTTTGGCTTATTAGAAAAGAAAAAGCTAAGAGGATGTGGCCTTTGATTGCTTTTATTATCTACAATTAGCTGTATACATGCTCCTGAATAGCTTACTTAGTAGTGTTTTTCTGTTATTAACACCTGAGAAATCTACCGAACTTTCACTAGGAAAACAATGAAAAAGTACATTAGTTGGTGATTGATGACAAGGTTCTGATTCTGTGGTACTAATCTTATTATAGGGTTCTATTGGGATTTTGGATTAAGGAATTATGAAATGGTCAAATATATAGAAAGACAGCTGGCTTAAAGCTTGTCATATAGTAGTTTGTTGTTAGAAATGCAATAAACCCATTCATGAGTCTTCAGCTAATAGCTTAAGCTTTTAGGAGAGTTGGTATTTGATATGATATCAAAGCTATGGTCAGGAGTTTGATCCTTGTTGCCTCTATTCATTTAGTAAAAAGTTGAAATTTGGCACATGGTAAAAATAGGACAGCATTACACACATCAAGTCCAAAGAGCTCTTGTGTTTGGATTAACCTTTTTGAAAAATACTTTAAAACAATACTCAGAATTGATTTTTAGAAAAAGTTCTTTTATCAAAGGCAACTTCTACCTGCTTCTCAAAACTCCTTTCTGCTGCTCAAAAAAAAGAGAAAATTGATTATTTTCTGATTTTGCTTTTTTAAGAATCTTATCCAAGCAGTCTATACAAATTTAAGAAGTGCTTTTTGTTATTAAAAAAAGTGTTTTTCATACAAAATAAGCGCAAACAAATGCACCCAAAGTCATTCATGAGTCTTCACCTAATGGCTCGAACTTGTATGAGAGTTGATCAGTGAAATTGGTTTATCCAGTTTTTTGATTCCTTTTTTCAATAAAAAAATCATTAACAGACGAGTAAGAGGAGGAACAGGAATCTTCTTAAAGCTACCATAAAAAAACACAGAGAATGTACTGGGGCAAAAAAAATATTAATTGCAAGTCTAACAATGAAACACCCTCAAAAACACCATGACCATAACTCGACAATGCCAAAGCAATTTATTATCCAAACAAAAGCCTTAACCCCTTCAAGGGCATGAAGAATTAGTTAAAGCTGAAATTTGTGGAGATGGATTAGATATTAGAAACTTCAAAATTTACTTACAGGTGAAATATCCTGAAGGATCTGAAGTCCAAACATGAGAATCTGGGGTACTTCAAAAAGGGAGAGTTTTAAGAATGGCCATCAAAGAAACTAATATTAATGGGTGTGGTTTTTCTGATTCATAACAAATTCATGTCTTTTTGATTCCTTATGTCTATGGTGTGGTTTATAATGCCAATGCATAAGCTCTAGACGGAAATATAATAAGTTTGCCTAGCAATGCAGTGGCTGTGTGACATCTGCGGAGACAGTTATGCTGGAGAAACAAAGTTTGGATGAGTTTTTATCCAATATTAATAAAGGAAAGGCAGTGGTTGTGTCTGTCTCTCCCCAGTCAAGGGCTTCGCTTGCAGTTCATTATGGCATTTCTCCACTTCAGGTGACACTTTGGATATTGCTTTCACTCATAATTGGCTTTTTTTGAAAAAAGAAAATGTTTTTCATTGGGAAATGCATGTTCGTATGACATGAAAGTCTATGGATGATCTGGATATGCAGTTACTTCAATAAACATTTCCCATTTCTACCCTCCTTTATTTCTACCTTCCCTGTGATTGGTTATAAAATCCATTCGTGCACTTTTCATACAGTTAAACTCAGTACCAGATTGCATTGCTCTTTTTCATTTTGAATAAGTTTTGCTGAAAAGTCCAGCCTTGTTCTTTTTCCAGCTGGTTTAAGAGTAAAATTTTTGCCATTTCAGGTTTTCAAGAAGCTGACAAGATTTTTTAAATCATTGGGGGTGAAGGCAATTTTCGATACAAGTTGCAGTAGAGACTTAACCCTTGTTGAATCTTGTATGGAATTCATTACAAGATATAGACAGAACCAACTGGTTGATGATGAGAGGAGTAAGTCAAGCCTACCTATGATTACTTCTGCATGCCCAGGTAAATAAGTTCAACTCATAATAGTTTTGGCAACTGCCACAGTAAAGGCCTGTTCGTTTGATCTAATTTCTAATGAAAAAATGTGATTTTTAATTAAAAGACATTAATAAAGAATTTTAAGATAATTGGATAAATTTTTGGGCAAAAAACTGAGAAAAGTTTAAGTGCTTTTCTCATAGGCTAAACACAGTACCTTCTGAAATATAAACGCTAAAAAAAGCTACATCACTCTTTTTTCTAAGCTTAAACAAATGCACTCTAATATTGTGTCTGTTAAGCGCATAGACTCGAAGGCTGGACAAAACTTGATATATGAATAATGACACAGCAAACCAAAATATAAGAAAACAGCATAGTATAGACACATGTATTACTATTAAAATAGATTACAGTAACTTATTAACAAATAAATGAAAGTACCAGTGTGATATATTTGACATATGTTTAATGTTAATAAAGTGTTGGAGAAATATTGGATGTTGTGATTCTTCTTTTGGTTCTGTCTTTGGAAGTAGGAAAATTAACTGGAATTTGAGGTTGCTGAATTAACTGTTGTCTCTGTTATAGAAATAGCTCCTCTCTTCAGTTGTCAATGGTTTGTGGTATTTCATTTGAGAGGGAGAGATAAGAAGAGGGGAGCAGAAAATTTTACTTTGCAATGTGCAGAATAGGTTTTAGTGAGGATTCAAGTGGAAGGTGGAAATGCTAACTAGTCGGTTATTGATGTGAACATATATTTTCAGGTTGGATATGCTATGCAGAAAAGCAACTTGGGTCCTTTGTTCTACCAAACATTTCAACGGTAAAGAGTCCCCAGCAAACAATTGGAGCTATCATAAAACACTATTTATGCCAAGATATGGGACTCAGGTAGTGTGTTCACTCAACATTATAATTTTTCTCCTGCTAAAATGGATTTGGGTTATAATTTGAAGAGGAAGAACACAGCTTTACCTTGAAATGTGGGGGTCACCAGTTGTTATGATGATAATTTATGATGTCTTAATTGTTAATTGTGCTAATTTTTTGGCATGCTGAAAACAAATATGAAGCCAACTTTCCAGTTACATGTGTCCTGAAATGCTTGGGAAATTGTTTAACAGGCCAGAAGAAATTTACCATGTCACTGTGATGCCTTGTTATGATAAAAAGCTTGAGGCTGCTAGGGATGACTTTGTTTTTCAATTGGAGTCCCATGATGAAGGGTGTGGGGGTAAAGTTAACATGATTACAGAGATAGATTCAGTATTGACAACTGGAGAAGTTTTGGAATTGATTCAGGTTAGTGGTTTCCATGCATACCCTCATTTTTGTGAATTCATTCACTTTTAACTAATGGTTTGTGAATTATTATCTGTTTGGGTTCTATTTTACAGTTAAAAGAAGTTGATTTTGAAAGCTTAGAAGAATCTCCTTTAGATAGACAGTAAGAAACTAAGAACCGCCTTTATTGTTTAGTTTCTTGTTTTTTGTCAAATAGTTATTTAGCCGTGGTGGGCTTCTTGCAGATTGACAAATATTAATGAAGAAGGTCATCTTTATGGGGTCCGTGGAAGTTCTGGAGGTTATGCAGAAACAGTTTTCCGATATGCTGCTAAAACACTTTTTGGAAGACAGATTGATGGCCCTTTGAACTTCAGAAATATTAGGAATTCAGATTTTCAGGAAGTTACACTGGAGGCAAGTTCTTGTGAAAATTTTTATATTATTTTTATGCTCTTGAGGATATGAAGGTTATTATCACAAGGATTTTAGATATCCCATTGTAGTGTTGATTATTCATTCATAACAAAATATATATCTATATAATGCTATGCAGGTGGATGGGAAGACAGTGTTGAGATTTGCTCTCTGTTATGGTTTCCGGAACCTGCAAAATGTTGTCAGAAAACTGAAAACTGGAAAATGCGATTATCACTTCCTGGAAATCATGGCATGCCCTTCAGGTACTGTGTATTTCATTCATCTGAAATTTCTTTTCTGTAGGCTTTTGTTTGTTTTCAGTAATTTTTTCTTTTTAAAGAGGCTTGGAAATTGAGTTAGTATTGACTCAACATGCATGCTGATTTGAAGCAGGTTGCTTGAATGGTGGAGGTCAAATTAAACCAAAGAAAGGGCAATCTCCCACAGAATTGAGCCAGTTATTGGAAACTGTTTACATGGAAAATGTAAGTATTGTTGCAGACAAGCCGTTAGTTTTAATGTCACTATATTCACAAGTTAGACTTGCATAAATATGTGTGGGGTCTCTATATGTGTGGTATTAAGAAGATCTAAACATCTACTAGTGACCAAGATTCTTCTCGGACAGCCAATCTGCAATCTTCTACCTGTTTGCTGTCGCTGTTCTCTGCACTGCAATTAACTGTAGGCAATAGTTATCCTCATTATCGCTATTATAGAATGAACCTTTGGATATCAAAAATGATTATTTTTTCTGATATATATTTGTGGAAAATTGTCGGGGGGTTAGTGTTAAATTAACTATACAAATAATTAATAGGTTCTTGCATCAAAATGGTTAATTTTTTGTATAATTTAATTGAAAGTTTGTTCTCTTTCTTCTCCTTTCTACAGTTCTGAAATTACCTTCATCAGTGAATGATTAACTTTGTGTGCATGCTAGGTTTGTGTAGCAGAACCATTTGATAACCTCATTGTAAGAGGCTTATATGACAAGTGGCTTGAGCAGCCTGGTTCGGAGAAAGCTAGGAAACATATGCACACGCAATACCATCCTGTTGAGAAAAGCATCTCTTCTCAGTTGCATAATTGGTGAGAAAAATCAGCAGAAAGTGTGTCCTTGCTCTTACCTTTACAGAAGTGGGTGGAAACAGAAACCTCTTCCCTATTGTTTCTTCACGTAATTCTGTGGTATCAGTTGGAAGAGTCCTTGAACCCCTTTGCTCTTTGACTCCTTGTGGATATGTTTGCACCTGTGGAGTCACCCAATTTTGGTAGTGAATTGAATTTTTTTTTTTAATGTATGTATAGTTTTGCCCTTAATCTTAACCCATTTAGATTTGAAAAGTCACTCAAATATTTGTAATCGACCATGTTGACTCTTGTTTAGTTATTTCTTTGGGTCCGCTATTATTTTTAGGATCTAGTTTCTGAATAAAAGATTCCTTAACTGCTATCTTTTGTGTAGATACTTGATAGGAATGTGTTAGCGTGATAGGTTTTTTTTTTGGGGGGTTTACAGTGATAGTGCCTGTTGTTGAGACACAAATTGTACGCTTTACATGTATTAACTTTAATAGTTGAATGAAGCAATAGTGAAATGAAAGTAATTTTTGTTATTGATTTTCTATGATTATTGCAGCGTGTGTGTGTATGTATAGGTAGTTTATTAAGTGAATGTTATTTTTATGAGATAAGAAGATTAAATCTTGACAGGTTAAGATTAAATGTTATTTAAAGGTTACATATTTACTTAAACAAATTATGTGATTTTATGCTTTAATATTAATTATTCATGTAAAATTTAAAAATTAAGATTTATTTTTGTATTTTTACAATGCACGATATGTCTTCCTCATGTTTCTAAGCTCGGCCGATCACATAAACCCCCACCAAATTAGTCATTTATGGGGTTGGTATGTTTGCGGATGTAAACTGCTTTCGATTTTCCCGAAATGAGCAGATTTCATTCCTTATGAACTTTACGTTATGTCTTAGGAGAGATAAGGCTGTCACCGTTGATAGAATACATTTTATATTGTGCTGAGAGTATTGCGATACAACGTTTTTAAGTCAAATAAAAGACTGGGAAAAATGAACATATTACTCCTTGCCCTCCTAGAGTTCGTAACTCGTTGGTTGTGCGAAATTTTTTAAAATTTGATGTGTATAAAGTTTTATTAAAATTAACTAATTATTTTAAAAGGTAACTATTAATAAAACTTTTGTTTTTTTATATTAATAATTTTTATAAAAAATAATTATTTTGATATTAAAAAATTATGGTAATAATTCTATTAATTTTTAATTTTTCATTTAAAAATAGAATTGGAATTGAATTTAAAACTATAATTTTATATTTTCATTCTAATTTTCACATTCAAACTTATCATAAAAGATAATTGAGAAAACATTATCTTAGAGAAGATAAAATTTCTTTTACACGAAAAAATTTTGTATTATAAAAATAGTAAAATAGTACTACATAATAATACTTACATGTGTTTCTATAAAGTCTATGAATGCATTAAATGTGGTTCGTTGAATCATTAATCTTTTTCATCATTTTTTTTATTCAACCCTTTCTCTCTTCTTTATCCCTTCCTTTTTATTCTCGACTCACTATTTTCTGGGGATTTGGGGACTGAAAATTTGACTACTTCGAGGACGAGAACGAGATATGTCAAAATGGACATTACGTTGACTGGATTTTTTTATCATTATATCTAGTACAATATCTCAAAATATTCTTGAGCTTTTTTAAATTCAGAATAAAATCATGTATAAAAAAATTCAGATTAAAATCACTATTTTTATGGAGGTTTAAAAAGGACGCCAGTCAACCCGGTCAAATAATTTACATTTTTTTTCAGAAAAATATTTTTTTATATACGTAACTTATCAGCTTTTATATTAATGCATCTTTATTTATTATTCGATAAGGTATATGAGTTAAATGGTTTAAATTTTATATTTTATCTAACAATAAATGGAGATGTGTTGGAACAAAAGTCAATACACTTAATATCTGAATAATACAACCTTAAAAGCTGGCCTTTATTAATTTTTTTTTATTACTATTGTTCCTATCGTGGTAACTATTGTGGCATTAATTCTCGATCAGAACGTATCTGTTGGAGATAAAGTTTCCTACTGTAACGCGTGCAACTATATTTACATGGATTTAATAAGAGGCGAAACGTAAGACACTTGAACGTTTTCTTATTCAAAAATAGGAAAAAAAAAAGAAAAGAAAAAAAATGTCCTAAAGCAGAAAATGAGGGGGAGGTGGGTTCGCAAGTCCACGAGTCATCTTTACGAGGTGACAAATAACATAACATGCCAAAAGCCAACATGATATTGATCACAGTATTCTGAATTTATCTTTATCCTTTTATTTATTTATAAGTAAAACCAGGGGCCGTTTTCGAGTACAAAGTGTGGAACTGTGGTTGCAACACACATTGTAAATTAGATCAGTACAAAATATAATAATAATCATAGAATCAGCTTTTGGTCCTAAAACTGCATTCCTCCAGCTCAAAGCGTCGTTGGGTATCTAATCTGCTCGCCACTATGGTAAAGTTTCTCACTTTCACGCTTATGCTGTTGTAACTTTGGTCTATTTTCGTTTCGATTCTTCCTTTGTTGTTTCTGATCATTTGTGCCTTTACATGATTTTGTGTGTAACTATTATGATTTTTTTTTTTAATTGCCACTGAAATCCCATTGATTTATCTCACTGCTTAGTATATAAGCCATTTTCTTCTTGTTTTGTCCTCCTCCTTGTGTATCTTCAATAGGAAAAGTAAAAATGGATTTTGTGTGGTTTTTCTGCGTTTTGTTCTTTTCAGTTGATTGTTCGGGTAAGCTGATTTTAAGAGGGTAGTGAGGCTGTTTCAAGTCTGTTCATGGCCCTTGAATTGGAACTTGGAAGTGATGAGATTCTGAGTAAACGATTTTTCCTTTTAAGGTTTCTCACCTCTCGAAGCCCACCTCCCCCCAAAAAAAAAAAATCCTATGTTATTTGTTTTCCCACTTCTTTCTATGCAAGTATGGTCCTTTTATATGAAAAGAGAAATATTTGAAGGATTCATTTTTTATGGGATCTAAATCTTATTCGCGTTTAAATCGTCAGCGTTAGATGGGGTGTGGAGTTGAATAGGATACACACTCCATTCATTGGCGGATATGGTGTGAGTCAGCACGGTATCCCATGAAAAATGAGTTTTCTATCACTTCTCGTATGAAAATATATAATTTTTACTAAATTAGACTTTACCTTTTTAATTAATAGTAAAAATCTACATTGAAAATTTTTACATTGAGAGATCCACTTCCATGGACATGGCCGTTTGTACGTTCCACAACATGACAGGACAAGACATCTATTATGGTTGTTTATGTGCTTGCACAACAATTGTAGACCTCCTTCCATATATTCCCAGTTAGTTTAGTCTAAACTTGTGCATTGGTTGTTAGGGAACTAGAACAGTAGCAGTTAGTTAGAATCTGATAGTTAGAATCTGATGGGATCAGTTGGATTTGTTACTATTCTATTATAGCTAGTTGGTGCCTCAACTACGGTATATAATATCTCTCACATGTGTAAGATACATTGAGTTCAATAACAATACTTCAGTTTACATTCAGTAATGGCAATGTACTTATTGGTTCTGCTTTCTCTATTAAAGTATTGAACAGAATTATTGTCACTTGTGTTATTTGTTGCTTCCATTGTAACTTTTTGGATTTCATAGACTACGTCAAGGCGCGTAGCAGACAGGAAAGTCGCAAGGTTTGAGAGGAACAATGCAAAGAGAGGTTCCGAGAATAAGAAGGGATATGCCTTCCCAGTGGGCCCCATCGTGCTTGGCTTCTTTGTCTTCGTAGTCGTCGGATCATGTATGCTCCTTTCCCTAGCCCTATTTTGGCATTCTTGACAATAAGAAAGCCATTTTAGTTATTATAAATTTTATAAATTTTATTTGTTAATAAATCAATTATTTTCATCAACTAATAATAAAGTATTGTTTTCCCCTTCTTTTGTTCCTTTTTTTATACTAATTAAGGATTGGACTGATTTGCCAATACGATTTCCATTTATTAATTTGTTTGCATGAAGACACTATAGTTGCCTCATCTTTTATTTAGATACTAGACAAATTGAGCAACTTTAGCCTAGCAAGATTGCATATTTGAGTTGCGAAAATGTACCTACTCTCAAATGGGTACTAACAATTTTTTTTTCCTTTTGTCTTTGTGATTTAACTAAATTATTAAGGCTACTATATAAAAATTTAGTGATTTTCCATCATTTTCGTTTTCAGCAAAGATGTCTGACACATTTTGTTTGCTAGCAGCTCTGTTTCAGATCATTAAGACGGCCACAACCCGTGGGACGGCCTAATTGAATAGATATCCTAATGCGGGAGTAATGTTTATGAATAGTTATTATAATATAACAAACAGGTTTCTAAAGAATGTTATAGTCCACTCTAGATCAGCTGTAAGTTGATCGAGTGTGAATTGAGAACAGCTTTGCTTTGCTAATAAATAAATATTCCATTTCTTGCGCAGTGTATTTATTACCCTCATTTTTTTCTTTTTTTGTTTTAATACCCTGTGCTCAACAAGCTAAGCCCGCGTCTTTCATTCCTTACTTGGTGTATGAAATCATAATTCATAGTATCAGACATGTTAACAAGAAATGCTTATTAAGATAGCAATTTAAAATGGTCATAGGCCATAGATAAATGGTAATGAGACTAGACTAATCAAAATTTTGACCTACATTTGGTCAAAAAAATAATATCATGTACTAATTAAAGTGATGCTTTGTGGTATAAAAATGAAAGGGAAATACAAATGCCCAAATTGTAAAGTCTCTTATTAACATGGACTCGATCCTTTTCTGATAATATGGCTGCGGCTTGCAACCTCCATAAATGTGGTGTAACAATTGATTGTTACGTCTTATGATAGACAACAGCTCAATCCCACACAATCGTCAATAAGACACGACGCCCCATTTCCAAAGATCGAGATTTCAGCTTTGACAGGGACAAGGGATAGTAAAATAGTACGATTCGAATTCTCCATGTAAAGATACACGATGCCAGTCCGAATATCAAATTTCAGATTATTTTTGAGTCTAAAATATTAGGTTTGGTGACTTGTATTTTGTATCGAATTTTCGAGCAACATATTTAGACCTTATTCATTGATCATGTTCATCATATACAACTAGGAATAATTTACTCTTACAAGTTTAAAGAGACAATGTCCAACATCTGAAACAGACATATATTGTGTACTGACAAAACTGAAAGATGGTGACAGGGAAAAGAGATAAGAAATCTCAACAAGGAACAGAAACTGAGTTTATTTATGCAAATTTATGGTTCACTCTACCTCCATAGGCTATTTTGCTCTCATCAGATCTTCTACCTGCTTTGGTTGTTACGCTTCTCTTACTGGAGTTCTGGCAACAATCAGAACTTTTGGAAAACTTCCGGTCGAAGGAGCTGAAATCAATCTCAGGATATACTTTAACATCTTCCTCAGATAAGCTTTCATCATGTAGAGAGCCAGAGCCCATAACCTCAAAATCCTGCATGAAATGGAGTTTTGATTTGATGAGAAACTTGTTTCAGATAAGACAAGGGAAAGAGCACTATTTTGAACAGAAGCCACAAGACAATGCTAGAGAGATTGAGTTTACCCTTGATCTTGACTTAGCATTGACGGGTGTTAAGCAGGGATTTAGATCCTTGAGTAATAGGTCGTCGGACGAGTCATCAGAGCTGAATTCCTGAATGAATTGTTGAGCCGGATTAGCCAAAATAAATATTTGTGCGGTCCATAGAGTATTGCCTAAGAAAAATTAAGGACATTTTCCATGGTTCTTGGGTAGAAATTCTTGTTTGGTCCAAACAATTAACATTCAAAGTTTATTAAATCTTAACTAATTTGATTCGAATCAAGTCAGTTTACTATGAATGTAAAATTCTTCTAATTTAGACTTTTCTATTTGTATAACTCAAATTCAAAAAGTTGTTGAATCACTTAAACCAATCAAACATTGATCCTTTAGTAAGAACTTGGATTGGCTTCCATGACATAAAACTCAAAATACGATCACAAATTTCAATCATATTTTTAATTCTAATTGCAAGCTTACCCAGGAGTTGGAAGCATCTTCACGGCCATGTGTTGGTGTTCTTGGAGAACTTCCATATCCTTGGAGACTTGCTTTTGCTGAATACTTATCGGCCTTGACCTATCAAGCAAATAAAATATAAACAAATGAAGAAGCAACAAAGATCCTAACAATTAATAATCACTCTATTTATGTGAGCTGAGAATGAAGATTCAGTTTTTCAAAGTTACAACAATGAAAATGCAAAATCACATGCAGCTGCAATATGTTCATCTCACTAGTACGCATGGTTTTAGATTGTATCACCCATAAGCGAATTTCAATGACCACCCTTTGCGAGATAATGAATTCTTGGCTTGCCGAACAAGGATGTAAGTTATACCTCTGCAAGATCCTCCGCAAGGCTTTGAAGCTGGCCAGTGAGAGAAGTGACCTGCTGCTGTAGAGCTGGAATGACCAGTTTAGCCTGCTTCAGCTCTGAACCTTGCTTCTCTAGTAGTTCCTGAAGCTGAGAATTCATAACATCCGGGAACAGTATTGCACTCTTCAATGACTTAATTTCTTCTCTTTGCTTTAAGCACAAATCTTTTAGCTTCTCCACCTGCAAATTCAGTAAAGCAAATAGACTTTAACAGACCAATTTACTGAACACTTCCCTCCACTTTAACAGACCATTGATTTGATAGTCCTACTAGCCTACGAGGTAACATTTAAGCATTTTTCTATTTTTAGAGCAAAATCACAACTCTCACAAAATCAACCAAAACACCACGCGCCTGTTTGATTTATGTTTCCATCTTCTGTTTTCATTTTCTATGTTTCATGTTTTTAAAATTTTATTAAGGAAACAATGAAAACAAGAAATACAATAAATAAAAACAGAAATTAAAAATAGAACCAAACAGAATCTACATTTGCAATCGAAAGTATTTTCAGGCATAAAAGCCAGAGATTGAAAATCTATAAAAATTTTCTCCAAAACTGATAAATAAAGGATGTCCTAGTGTATGAGATTCCTACATGGTAAAGTCTAGAAGAATAAATGTACGCAACCTTATCCCTGCAACCATGGAGATTATTTCCAGCATTTGAACAATAAATCAAAAGCAGGATTTCTTCTTTATTTCTATGATTTCTTATTTTTTTCAGTGTAAACCTCCACTATCCAAAGTCACTGAACATTGCTTGATTTGATTCGAGCTGGTAAGCTCACTATGATGGCAAACCTCTACCAATGCTAGTTTTTTAACTTTTTCTATTAAGACTCATCACAAAACCTTGCTGAAAGATAATAAAAACTGGCCTATAATTTTTCATTTTAATGTTGAACACAATTCGACATTAACCAATTCAAAATTCAGATTCCCATAATTGAAAAAATATATCCCCTTTTCAGACACAAATCAGATCCTAATCAACAAAGGACGCGAGAGAAAAAAACACACTTACTTCCTTGTTCTTCTCCTCAAGCATGAGCTTGAGCTGAGCAATCTCCCCCTCCTGCTCCTTGTTCATGCTCAGAAGCTCCCTCTCACTCCTCAGCACCATAGCCAGCGTCCTTGTGTTCCCCTTCACCTCCGTCAACGCCTTCACTTCCTTCTTCTTCTCCGAGGACCCCACCTTCCCGAACAGCTTCTTCTGCAACGCTGATAAGCCCGTGACCCTCTTCGCGTCCTTCTTCAAATCCTGCGCTATGAAATCGGAGGGAACGATCAACTTGGGTTGTTGGTTGTTGTTCCCCCCAGACTTGGGCTTCTTCTGCATCATCAGCTTCTTCACCATTGTGGTCAAGTTGGGATCCACCTTGTTGTTGGTGGAAGTCACGTGAAAGGGCTTGGCCTTGACGAGGGCACGTGAGGAAGAAGAGTGGGGTTTGTGGTTGAACTCGGAGGAAGAAGAAGGGTCAGAGAAATGAGAGGAAGTTGAGGAGCGAGAATCGTAGGTGCTGTACCTCGAGGATGGCTTCATAGATGACGCCATTGGAGAATGAATGAAGTTTAGAGGGAGAGAGAGAGAGAGAGAGAGATAGAGAGAGAGAGAGAGAGGGTTTGAATTGAAGTGACGAAGGAGGAGGAGGGAAGGGTGATGAGTGAAGTTAGTATAAGTGTGTTTTTGTTGGGTCATAGGATTTGGACTAGGATGTTTGGATTGAGAACACGTGGCGGATGATTGGGTGTTTGGTCCCCCGTTTTTTGCCGCTGTCTTAATTCAAAAAACAATTTTCACGTGCTGGCCGCGGGCTCTGTTTTGGTTGTGCTTTGCTAAATTGCTTGCTATGTTTGGAAATTTCGGAAAGTAGAAGATACCCAAATCAATCAGGGATGATGATTGATGTACTGTTCATGGGTTGTCTTGCGTTTGTCTGCTCTAATGGTGTCTGTGTAAAGAGAAATGTTTTTTTTAATCCATTTTCTTTTGTATAGTTAATATCCTTTTTCTATGTCTCTCTTCTCCTTCTTTAACTTTTCACTTTTTCACTTTTTTTCATAATTTTTTTACAAATAACAACACTCCTTTGCAAATTAGTATGTACACAAGGCGACGCAAATACAGTGTGTTTTGGGTTAGAGTTTGTGGTGTCACTTTGTAATAAACTTGATCTTATAAATTTATTAATTTTAATTGACAGTAAATTTGTAAAAATGTCATTTCTGTTTAAAATTTTTTAAGTAAAAATTGATTTTGGTACAATAAATATTGCTTGGAATATATGCTTAGAAATTTGTAATAATGTGATTTATATTTAGACTTGGCATACTCACAGCAGTAATAATTTTTTATAGAATAAAATTCTTATTAATTCAACTATTTAATTATTACTATCTATTAAGTTGATAATTTGTTCCGGCTTAAAAAATAATAGACATCAATAAAAATGTGATCAAATATTTTCTTCTTCTTTTCTTTTTTGGAAAGTATCTAATTCATTGAAATTAGAGATGACAAAACAGGTTCGACCCATCGAGTTAGCCTGCCAAAAATAACTGGTTGAGTTGGTATATTTGGCCCGCCTAACCTATGGGCTTCGGTGGGCTGGGATGGGTTGGGCTCGCGAGCCAAAAGTTAGCTTTTTTTTCTTTAATTACAAGGGTTTTAAAAAAAATTGAATTTTTGTTGTAGATTATACTGTTATTATGTTTTATTAATCTATGGAATTTATGTTATAGATTTATACTTAATTATTATTTGTAAACTTCTTATTTATACATCCTAATTAATTTGTTATATTTATCTTTAGGTTAAACTTAAATATAAATTATATAATTTACTTATTTTGTTTTATTTTATTTAAGCAAATTTTTTATTCAATATATTTTTCAAAATTTTAAAAAAATTTAAGGTAATTTAGCTCATTAAAAATATTAAAATAAATTTATTTATATATTTTTTATTTTTTTAGCAGGCCAACTTGTCAACCCACTCTTAAATGAGGCGAGTTATAATATTGAGTCTGCCTAATTAATTTGGCTTGTCCCGCCCAACTTTTGGAGGGTTGGGACGGGTCGACCCACTTTGTTATTACTAATTGAAATTAAAGACCTAGAGTTACAAGATCTCCTGTGCAATTTAGGAATTCTTCTATCCAAATCTTAGACCAACCAATTTTGCTAAACGGACCACAGAATTTGCTACTTTGTTACGGTTTTGAATCTTACAAACCTAAGCCTCATTACACTAATCTCATGGACTAGACTCCCATTGTAGGAGAAATCCACTTAACTACTCCCAAATTGCTCAAACGCTAACCTAGAATCTCTTTTCAAGATGATTGATTGAGGACCCAAGTCTAGTGCATGCTTCAACCCTTCTAATGCGGCCATCAGTTAGGCTCTGACCACCGACAATGCCCTCCCCCTTCAAAGCTTTTGCTGCAACAACTTTGCCCTTCTTATTCCTTATGATCACACAAACCGAATGTGTTCTTTCCCTCAGAAATTGCAGCATCTGTATTCACTTTGACATCCCTCGTGGTGGTCGCTGCCACTTGCACTAGGAAAACTCCAAAGATGCATGGATTTCATCCTTTCTCTTAGCTTGTTGATAGCTCCAAAGAGATTCCATTACTTCCTTTCCAAAAAGATCCATTGCTTGCTTCACTAATTGGTCTGGGGTTTTCAATTCTGTTCCTTGCCATGCGTCTATTCTAAGCTTCCAAATTGCATCCCACATTAGAACTAGTTTCTCAAGTATGTCCTTGCTAAACCTCTAGAATATTCCCTCCATAAGCAACAGCCAAGAGCTTGTATCAGTGACTGAAATGGGACTCAAAGTAGTGTTACATAGTTGCCACATGATTTGTGCATAAGGGCAATCTTTCATCACATGCAAGATTGACTTTGTAGGGTCTTGACAGACGTAAGACCCATGTTGAACATCCATTCCTTTTTCGTTTAGTCTAGCACATGTTGGGAGGATGTTTCTCAGAGTTCTCCATAAAAAGGACCTTTGTTTTTGATTGAATGTTTAATCTCCACAATTGTTGCCATCTGCTCTTGAGTTGATTTAGAAATTGCAAGCTTGATGCTCCTATATTCTCATTAAATTGGTCATTGCATTTTGCTTGTCATTCTCGTCTATATCCACTCTAACTGTATATATGCCATTGGACTCGTGGATCCAGTAAACTGTATCTTCCAAATTTATTATAAGAGGGATTTTTTCAATTTATTCTCTATCCTTAATTGAGAATATGTTTGATACGAGTTGATCATTCCATCTTGGGGGAGTATTTAAAATAAGTTGATGCACTTTGGTAATTGCTGCATTTTCAAGATCAGGGGGTAAACATTTTAAAGTTGACATTATTAGGTAGTCAAAAGTCATTTTATGTGTTTATGTTGAATTCATTATCCGTTCTCCAAACTAAACCCTTCTTGAGTGTTTTTTTTCCTTTTATTCGCATATATTTGAGAAGTTTTTATTATATTGATTTTAATAATACAAAAATATATTAAACAATTTTAAATTAATGTAAAATTTATAAACATAATATATACGGCCCATGAACTTTTAATCCAAACAATGAGTTTTATAGATTTTTTTTAACAAAAAAAAATTCAATAGTGTAAAAATCATGTTTAAATTACAGTAGTATAAGTTCGTCCCTTCCCATCTTATATAATACAATATACAATATTTTATATAATGTAACACCAAGTCACTAAACGTTACATAGTATTAATATTTTGACAAGTTTTTCACTATTTTTATAATATCAAATTTTATTCTATCAACTGTTCTAAATGGAATTTGTTTTTAATGTTCACAAGAGAAATCCTATTCCAAAAACAGGGAGAATGCTGCAAAGGACCAGTTATAAACGATGCTCGATACATCTGGATCTACACGAGTCCAAACTCCGTTGGTGTATCAATACACCAAGCCCTTTGGACCACCGTAGAATGTCTTCCCCTCCCGCCCCCTTCTCTTCTTTCCCTTCCTTTTTTCTCTTTTCTCTCTCTCTTGCCCTGATTCTATGGCGGCTGCCCCCCGGCTATTCGCCCTCTCCTCTCCTTCTGCTCAAAAAAATAGTTACCACTATCAAGACTATCACCACCACCACAAAACACTCCATTCATCCAACACCTAGGCTTATTCTCCAGCAACCCTTTGTCCTCCAACGACGCCTCCGCCAACTGCCACCCAACCGTAAAAATGAGCCTTACAAGAACAACACCACCTCACTTTCACCCTCAGAATAAGCTAGCTGCCACTGCAGCAAGGTCGCTTGCGATTGGGAATTGTAATGTTGCACTTGTCGTTGGGGAGAGGTTGAATTGGTTGCTCCAATTTGGGGAGCCGCCGAAGTGGAATAAGTATGTTAAAGATTGTGCTGAGGAAGAGATTGTCGAGACGCCGGAGTGGTGTGGCGGTGGCAGAATGACTTCAACACCAGCAGTAGGGGAGCGGATGACTCACGGAGCTAGAAGGCAGAGCAATCATAAGCACCAAACACCACCGCTGGTTTGAATGGTGTAGCCTCCGCACAGCTGGCGAGGTGGCAGTGGGAGCAGGGTGGTGGCTGGCGCCGGCGAGGTCAAGGCCGTAGGTGGTGTCGGGAGGGGGGCAGCCGGGTGCTTCTCGGGGCGAGAGTTCAAATAAGTGTGTTACGGTGCACCAATACTAACAAGGTGCATGCATACATTCTTTATTGGATGTCGAGGTGCTTGAAGCACCGACACACAAAGCCTCCAAGCAGACCGTTATACAACTTTGAAGATAAATATAAAATTTTCACTACCAAGAAGATACACAAGATGTAGGGAGATGACACGGAGAAGTAGGATTAAAGTGAAGGTGTATCAATCATCAATTATCATGGATTGAAGGATCATAAGGAGCAGGAATCAAGCAAAGGTTGTTTTTCCCTCCCGCTACAAATCCAAAGGCTTTATTCATATCCAACTCCTCTGGCTTCATTCCGTTTGGAAGTTCCCAATTGAAGTGGTAACGTAATTTAGCAAGAGCAAACTCAATATTTGCTAAGCCAAATTAAATGCCTGGACACGTTCGCCTTTCTGCCCCAAATGGGGTGCACTTGAAGTTGGTTCCTCTGAAATCAATAGAACTATCATGGAACCTCTCTGGTATGAATCTCTCTGCATCATACCAATGCTTGCGATCTCTTCCTATTGCCCCTGCATTTACTATCACTTTTGTCCCCATGGGAATTTCATATCCACCGATTATGCTAGTTTCCTTGCATTCCCTTGTAATCAACAATTAAAGAGGTAGGTACAATCTTATTGTTTCTTTGATCACTGACTTTAAGAAGCCAAGTTCCTCAATAATCACTCTCATGGATCGTTTCCTTTCCTCTGAAATCTTGTTTGATTTCAGCTTGTGCCTTCTCCCTTAGTCTTGGGTTTCTCATCAATTCTGAAATTGCCCACTCTAGTGTTGCTGCTGTGGTTTCAATCCCAGCACCGACCATGTCCTAAACAAGTGATAAAAATACTATTGCCTTTTTTTTTTTCAGTCTATTATCGCTCCCACTTAATAAATTTATTTATTAATCTCTCTAAAATAACTTTCACTCTCTCTAAAATACTATAACTTAATAATGTGTTGTGGCATCTTTAAAATGTTTGACTTCATGTAGTTATTATCAATTTTTTCATGACCATTTCTTTTAATGATTTGTAAGTCTACATAAAAACTCAAATAAAACTATTAAAACATATTTAACAAACAATACACTTGAATAAATTCTTATAGTTAATCTAGAATTTTTTTAGTAAGTCTTTATAACTTGTCAACTTTTATCAAACTAAATAGATCTATTTAAAAATTCAAATAAACCACAAACATATTTAAGAACCAATATAATTGAATTAATTCTTATAGTTTATCTGAATCTCTAAACAAGTTATTATTTTAGTATATTAAAGTTAAGGTTGAGGGAAATGTTTACTTTTGCTTAGTGTTAGAGCTTAATTCTAGACTTATCGAATACTTACAGAAATAATTATGTGCCCGTTTGGTTACACTTTTGGGAGCCTAGAAGGCCTTTTATTTGAATGAGAATCAAAATGTACAGTAACTAATATATTTGATATGTAAAGGCCTTTTTTTTATAAGGTCTTTTGAAATTCTAAAAAACCTTTTAGGAGAAGCATTCTTGAGGTTATTTTTCATTTTAGAAAAAAGACTTTTTGAAAAGAAATTTTACTATTACTCTTACATCAACAATCAAAAGTAATTTTACTTTATCCTATCTAAACAAAACTCATTCTCCTAAACTTACTTTTGACATATTCAAACCAAACATAAATCATTTTTTTAAAAATAATTTCTTTAAAAGACCTTCTTTTAAAAGATATTATTTTAAAAGACCTTCTTTCAAAAGTTAAACCAAACGGACCCTATATAAATTACCTACCAATAGTGGAACAAGGAATCGAATCCAAGTTATACTAATATATAAGCCTGAATGCTAACCAGGCGATTCAATCTCTATTTACTTAAACAGTCCTTATAACTTGGCAAATCTCAATACTTATTTATAATTGAAGACTTATTTAAAAAAAAAAATGAAAACTATAAGGATTCAATTATAAAAAAATTAAATATTGTAACACATTTGAAGATATACAAAGTGGTTCTACTTTAGGGGACAATTGACAGATTGAATGAATTTTCATTCCTGAAAATAGGATTTCCAAAAATGCTATTTCTGGAAATAACTTTCTCGGATATAATATTTTAATAATGTTTGATATACAAATTGAATTCCCGAGAATATTTGATAAATTTTCAAAAATACTCTTGATGGAGATGGTGACAGGTGGCTAGCTGGAAGCGATAGGGGTGGTCAATGGAGGTGATCAACGATGATGGTGGCCGGCGCGTGATGGCAGAGGCTGGCAGACGGCGATGATCGGCGACGGAGGGTGGCTGGCGGTGATGACTAGCACCAGTGGTGGTGACTGGCAACGGCGGTTGTTGGCATGTGGCTTTGGGTGGTGATAGGGGTATTTTGGTCTTCTCACAATAGTAAACATTCCCTTTCCATGAGGATGTTGAATTCCCATAAAGAGGTGATAATATTTTGGGGGTGAAATTTCTTCCCAAAAATATAATATTCTCAAAAATATTATTTCAAACCTCCTATCAAACATAGGAATGTTTTAACATTTCCGAGAAAATAAAAAAATTGCTACATACCAAACACCCCCTCAAGGTATAATCCGTTGGAGAAAAAAAAAAAACACTATACTATATTAATGTAGGGTTACTTGCTTCTACTGTAACAACTTTTAGTTCTGCAGAATCAAAATTTTCCTCCCACATCAAATTTTCCTCACTGTCCTCTTCAGCATTGCCACCATCCCCATCATTTTCCGCCTAACCCCCAAGACATCCTTGTCATCATGAATGGCATGGAGTGGCTTCCTACTTTCTAGTTCATCAGATGCTTCCAAACACCTTTTGAGCAACCTCAACTTTGGGAACTGATGTTGATTTACTTTCTAATATTTGCTGACAGCCTGATGCAAGAACTAACATTTGAAGATAAACAGCTGCAAATATTAGGCTTTCCCAGTATGTCAACCCACATGTTACCAGTCCAATCTCGGGAAATTCGTGTGTTTACCCAGGAAAAAAAAAATGAAATAAACGAACATTGAGTTGTTATTAAGAACTTTTAGCATGTGACATGGTAAAATTTTAATTTCAAGCAACCTTTAATTAATGAAGAATGTGCTGAGATGAAAATATAGATTTCATGATATCAGAATTTCCAATTTAAATTTCAATCTTACAGTTAAACGGAATATATATATATATATATATATATATTGAACTGTCTTCTTATAAATAATTTAAATAAATTAAACTTTTATAAATATATTGTAATCTAATAAAAAAAAATGAAATAACTTTCATCTCCTTAACGCTCATTTTTTAGGACAAGAAAAATTATGCCAGGTACTCAATTTTGATACTTACTAGCGTAATCATTTTCGTCTTTTGATAGAGTGATGCAATCAATTTATTTATTCAGTCGAAAACAAAATTATCATATTACTGAAATGCATATGCTAAAGCTTTCAAGGTGCAAAATCTGAGTGGAAAACCCAAAGGAATGCAACTTATCTTACAGTGCCTATTTTTTGGGTATATAAGTAGTAATGAGATTCGAACCTCTAACCTCATACATATTATCTATGCCTCTTCCTACTAGATCACTCGTAGTGACTTCTTATAATACCTATTTTTATTGTTCATTGAAGAAATACCCTCTGGGGTTTTTTATTTTCCTGACACACCTCCACACAACTTTGCAAATAATTTTTCACTAGTAGGGAAATACACAAGATGGAGGTGCATCAATCATCATTATCATGATCATGAGGAGTAGGAATCAAGTAAAGGTTGCTTTTCCTTCCAACTACAGTTCCAAATGCTTCATTCATATCCAACTCCTCTGGCTTAATTCCATTTGGAAGTTCCTAGTTGAAGTGGTAAAGTAATTTAGCTAAAGCAAACTCAATGCTTGCTAAACCAAATGATATGCCTGGACATATTCTCCTTCCTGCTCCAAATGGGATGAACTCGAAGTTGGTCCCTCTTAAATCAACAGAACTATCATGGAACCTCTCTGGTATGAAGCTCTCTGCATCATACCAATGCTTGGATTCTTCCCAGTGCCCATGCATTTACTATAATTTTTGTCTTCATGGGAATTTCATATCCACTGATTATGCTAGCTTCCCTGCACTCTCTTGGAAGCAACAAAGGAAGAGGTGCGTGTAACCAGAATGTTTCTTTGATCACTGACTTTAAGTAACCAAGTTCTTTAACATCACTCTCATGGATTGTTTCCTTTCCTCTCAAAGCTTGTCTGATTTCAGCCTGTGCCTTTTCTCTTACTCTTGGGTTTCTCATCAATTTTGACATTGCCCAATCTAGTCCCATTGCTGAAGTATCGGTACCAGCAGCGAACACGTCCTATGTAGGCGTTAAAAGTATTTTGATAAACAAAAACTCACACCAATTACAAAATGGTGTAAGTTTCACTAGGCAGGTCAGCTACATAGTTATAGTGTTCTATCATAAATTATATTTATATTTAGACCAATAAATTATAAATCTCTTTTAATAGTCTTCTCTGACCCTCTACCTTTGGATATTGAAATATCCTTTAGTTAAAACAATTACAAAATGGTAAACTTAGCAAAATATATAGTTAAATTTTATCAAGTGTAAACTCCTTTTATACTATCGCTTAATGTGTTTTGGCATCACTAAAAAAGTTTGACCGCATTTAGTTATTATCAAGTGTAGACTCCTTTTATACTATCACATATACGTGGCTTATTGAAAATTAGGTCGCATTCAGTCAAGAAAGAGGGTAAGTTTATGAAAGGTATACTAATACTAACAAAAATTACTACTTTAACGTTGTTGGCCGTAACTGGGACTTCAAGGCCTCCACTCTGTTGGACTCGTAAGAGAACATCCACCAAGCTTTCTTGCTCTTCTTCTCCCATGCCTTCTTTTGACCTCATCCTCTTTACTTGATGCTCTTTGACAATATTTTCTAAGATCATGTCCTGCTTTTTGTGCATCTTTTCCAATTTGGTATTCGTCCGAGTCACGACGTGGATAGGTTTAAAGGAAGGAAGCAAGTCAACCAAGTCAAATCCTCCAATCATTTCCGCTAATTGCTTGACCAAAGATATAAATTCTTCTTGGTTTTTAGATTTGTTACCGAATGTTGCTATGGAAGCAATGGCACTTACTAATGAAAAAATTCTAGTAGCAAGATTGATTGGCGAACCTGCAGATGAGTGAATGGATTCTATGAGCTTAGCTACCTCTTGTTCTTATATGAAGGAGAAAGATTGAACCCTCTTGGAACTCAGAAGCTCTAACGTGCATATTTTCCTCATCTATCTCCAATAATCACCATATGGAGAAAAGGCAATATCTGCTAACCCATATGTCAAAAGTGAAAAAAAATGAAGCATCGGCCTCTGCAGAAAAGCATGTTCATGTGTTTTCACTATGTCCTAGGTGATCTCTGGGGATGACACAACCACTGCAGAAACTTCGCCCAATTGTAGGTGCATGAGAGGCCCATATTTGAGCTCTAGTTCTTAGAAAGCATGGTGTGGAAGTGAGCCTGCTGCTGCTAGTTGAAGTAAGTTCCCTATGAGAGGTAGCTTCCATGGCCCTGGTGGTAGTTTATGGGTTAGACTGTTTTGCTTCAACTTCCTTGCCAGCCAAAGGATTGAGACAAAGAGGATGAACGCAATGGCCAGGTAGGAAGATTGGATTTCTGTGGCTTATTGGCTGTGAAGCACAGGTACGTGCTTTTGTTAAAAGTACCCATACCCGGTACGTTCTGGGTACGGGTACGTCTTGGATACTCCTGACCACATTTGGGTACGTTTTTTCTCTTACTGAACCCTACCCCTTCTCTTCCTTCTTTCTTTCATTCAAAATTCCTACCCATCCCCTTCTTTCTTCTGATACCCATCCCCTTCTCTTCTTCAGTGAAATAACAAAACTCCACAACATTCATTCAGTTCAAATACCCATCCCCTTCCTTCTATGACTTTCCTTTCCCTACGCGGCTATTCCCCTTCTTCTTCTTCTTTCTTTCATTTGAAACGCCCTTCACCCACCCACAACCAACACCACTCAACTCATCCACCGATGGCGGTCTTCACATCTAATCGGTGGCGGTAGTCTTGACAGCGGGCAGCAGCAGCAGCGCAAAGACCACAGCGGCGCCCGGCGGTCCTTCACACAAGGTAGCTTCTGATCTGCCTTTGTTTTTGTTCTATTTTTTATTTGTTTTTTTTTTTCATTTTTTTTGCTATTGTTGTTGATTTTTGCTGTTGGTGTAGTTATATTTTTATTTGGTTTTTTTTTTTTTTGCTGTTGCTATTGTTGATTTTTACTGCTGGTTCTGTCTATTTTTATTTTTATGATGTGATGTTGAACAATTTAAACTTATTTTATGTTAAAATTGGTATATTTTCTAATTTATCATATGAAATTTTAGTTCTTATTTTATGAAATTTGTGAAATTTTTATATTTTTAAATATATATATATATATATATATATATATATATATATATATATTGTCATATCCGTATCCTAATTTTTACAAAATTTTCGTACACCATACCCGTATCCGTATCCGTACCCAGTACGTACTGTACCAGTATCCGTGCGACGTAGCTTGTTGGGGTAGCTAGAGAGAGCATCCAAGAGTGAGGAAGATGTTTGATAAGTAGGCTGTGTCAATTCTCGTAGCTAAGCTTGATTGGATTTTATAACTAATTAATAGCCCCAACATTGCTTTTGATTTTTCTCGATAGTAACATTATTTTAACAAACTACTTTTCTTATTTCAAGTAGAACAAATCTTAATGGTAAACATTGAGTAGGTGTGTGTAATAAGTTAATTTAATATGGAGTGAAATCTCAAAGGGTGTCCCTTAGTTAGGGTAATCCATTGATTTTAAGGGTGGCCATTGCAACTGTGACTAATAAGAAGGTGTAGAGCATAATTTTACTAAGTTTAGGAGAGGTCGGTATATTTCATAATAAAACAAACGTCGTGGAGCACAAAGCAAGTCCTCATCAGTTGCGTCTTTTTCGAGGTGTCGTACTTTGTCATGAGGATTGTGGGAGTGACGGTTTCATGTTGGAGGCGATAAGGGGATAGACCAAGGGTCCAGTTCGTTTAATTTTTGGGATAAGATCTTTTAAAAGAAGACCTTTTAGAGGAATTAATTTTAAAAGAATGATTTTTGTTTGATTTGAATATATTAAAAGTGAATATATTAAAAGTAAGTTTAGGAATATGAGTTTTGTTTGGATAGGATAAAATAAAATTACTTTTGGTTGTTGATATGAGAGTAATAATAAAATTCCTTTTCAAAAGATTTTTTTTTAAATGAAAAATAATCTCAAAGATACTTCCTTTTAAAAAGTAAGAAGTTAAACTAAATACTACTATTTACTATATAAAGTCATTTTCTTTCCTATAAAAGATCTTTTGATGGATGCAAACTGTAATACAAACGGGCTCTAACCGAAAGTGAATTGTAGTAAATAGTGAGATTAGGAGTAGATGAATAAATGAAGAAATAGGAGGTGACGAGGGAAGGGTGTGGGGTTGTTGTTTTCATTTTTCGGGTACATGTATGGGGTTGGTTTAGGAGGAGAGATTGACGACAAAATTGAAGGGAAGGCTTACAACCTTTTAAATATAAGTGAATAGTAAGATTGGGCATCAGTGAGTAAATAAAGAAATAGGAGGTGACAGAGGAGGGGTGTGGGGTCGTTGTTTTCATTTTTTGGGTACACGTGTGGGGTTGGTTTAGTAGGAGAGATTAATAAGAAAATTGAAGGTAATGATTTAAAAGTTTTTAAATATAAATTAATAACTTATTTTTCACTTGAAATATGATACTTTATTATTTAAATTAGGATTATATTAGAAAATTTATTTATAAGTTATAAAAATATATTTAATTTAAGAGTACAATATATCTAACATTCTTGAGATATTAAGAAATAACATTATCCCATTTGTTTACAAAATACATATTTCACCTTAATACACTAAAAGTGTGTTTGGATTTTTTTCCTTAAAAAATACTTTTTTATTTTAAAAAAAGTGCTTTTGTATGTTTTAAAAAGTGTGTTTGAATATAACCTTAGGAAAAAATACTTGTAGGAAAAAAATCAATTTTTAACATTTTTTTTAAAAGTTAGTAATACCCAACTTTTAAATAAAATAGAAGTAGATATGATTTTAAAAGATAATTTTAGGTGCATTTATTTGTGTTTCTAGCACAAAAAAAATCATTTTTTTTCCAAAATTTGTCAAAAAATTAGTTATAAAATTTTTAATATTATTTGTTTATGCTTCTGAAAGAAAAATAGAAGCAAAAAATAATTAATTTTCAGCTTTTTAAAAAATGGATAAGGAGCTGTTTCTTTTAAGAAAAATAATAGAAGAAAGAGAATTTTACTCTTTAAATTTAGGAACCACTACCTTCTCACTAAAAAAATATTACTTCCTTTTCACTCTCGTTTTCTCTCTTTCTCTCTCCATGTCCTTAATTATAATTTTATTAAAAAAATATTTTTATATTTTTCATATTCAAACAATTTAACAACTTTTAATTTTAATAAAAAGTACTTGCATAATTACATATTTAAATGCAAAACATTTTTCTTCTTCTATTTCTAGTTCTATTTTTACTTTTATTTTTGAAAAAGTATTTCTCTTAAAATTTTAACCTAATAGACCTTTTATTAAAAATTACTACTATTTCTATTTTTTTTAAATTAGGTATTACTAATTTTAAATTAATTTTTTTACAAGCACTTTTTTCTAAAGTTGTCTCCAAACACACCAAGGATGCATATCGACCTCATGTGACTACACCATCAAGCTTTGGGGATTTCATGTTTGAACTCCTTCATGGTCTCAACTCTCAAGCTTGATCCTTTTGCGTTCCACCAAAAAAAACAACAATTTTTTTTTTGAAAAAAAAAAAAAAAAAGAACACTTCTTGTTTCCATCTTCTTCTCTGAGCTTCCTCCTTTGCATTATCTTTACTTCCCTTTAAAATTTATGACTTCTACACATTCATATCCCAAAAATCTTCAAGTAAAGGGGAAACACATAAATAAGCTTTAATTCCTGTCCAAATTGCTGCTGATCTTGAAGAGTTAGGAAACATATACCGTGACAAGCAGGTTATTCCATTGGCCGTGGTGGATGTTGGAGCATCGACAGCGGGGAGTCAATTTGTCCATGAGGATCTATAGTGGCAGTGCCCGTAGTCAAGGTTGAAGTGCGCATGTCTGGTATTTTGGACAATGAATGATGGGAAATTGTGGATTAAATCTCGGTGGAGCCGAGGGAGGATGAACGTGGCAGCCAAGGGCAAACTAAAGAAGGAAAGTCAGGAGAGGGGGCAAAATGTTTATCATATATCATGTGTAGTCAATTGTAGGGTACACCACATAATAACCCATTCCACATGCATGTCATCTACTCATGTGATACAACTCATATCTTCACGTGAAGATTTTTTTTTTTATTATTTGCACTTGAGAAAGCACCTAAATTTTAATATTGTTTATTTTGCTACTATTACGAAACTTGAAATACTTCTTGTCTCATCCTATTTTGGTTAAATGATTTAAGTGAAACCTTAGTTTCCTATATGAGAATCAATATTGTGAGCATATATACATATTTGTGTTTCTCATTGTAGTAAGTGTTGAACTATTCAAGTCAGATAATTTGAGGGGAAATTATTTTTTTATTTAATTAATATTTGTTACTTAAATCAACAATTTTATGATGTACTTTTTTACCTTGTTCAGTAAACTTTTAAAGCTAGGGAGTCTATGATTTTCTCTCAATGCTCAAATGAAGGAAGGGAAGCCAACGCAACTGAATAGTAGAGAGCTTTGGATTAAGATTGTTGGGATGAAGAAAGATCGTGTTTATGGCCTTTGTTCTCAATACTTTACATATGAACGTGGGCAGTCATCCTTGTCTAGGTTTGCTCCGAGTCAAGTTCCTCAACAAGTTATTAATTAGGTGAAGGAGTAGCTACAACACGAGGTGGACTAAGGTGTGGAGGAGCGTCTCAAGAACTGGAGGTGGAGCAATCTGTAGAGGAGCATTGCAAGAAGTGGAGTCAATATATTGGGCATAAGTGGAGAATGCGATTTTACAAATGACAGAAGAAACATGAACAACTCATAGGAAGAATGATGAAATTCAATGGTTGTAGTGAGTTAAGAAGATAGTGATGATGATGATGACGACATTAATGATGATGATGATGGTGTTGGCAGTGATGTCCGATGATGACACGAAGTGAACCATACTCTAAGTGCTCTTAGTATTATGTTGTGAACATTTGGATGAATTATATGTAATTTGCTTAACCATGCATTTTGTGGTTTTCTTGATCATACTTTGGATAGACAAGTTGTGTTTTGTTAAATTTGTTTAAATAAAAGATGCATTATTACAATTGAATTATGTTTGGCTGGAAGTATCTCAAAATTGTTGAAATTGTCACTAAATGCATAGAAATATAAATAAAATGAGTATTTTTTTTCTTTGAAGTGCCAGAAATTTGTAGGGAACATTTCCGACCAAATATCTACTTAAAATTTGTGGTAGATACTTGCATTGAGGCTTTTCTAACAGCCACAAATTTGTTGAAAATATGCTGAAAATCTTACATTTATAATGGATTTTTACTAGTTTATAGCGGATCTGTCCGCTACAAATTGTCACATTTTTTGTAGTGCCGCATCACCAAGTTAGAACATTAACATATATAAAAATACCGACAAATGCAATACTACTTATTAAACTGCAAGTGTGAATAAAGTTTCTATATATATCAATTATTGAATGAAGTATTTAAGAAATAAACTAAGGAATTCTTCACAATTTTAGCACAATAACTTTGTGAGTTCTTTCAAATTTTATGGGTTTCTAAGTTTAATTTTGAGTAAAACTACATTTTGATCTTGAAAAGATTTATATTTTAACATTTTAATCCTCAAAAGACCAGTTATAACACTTAAGTCCTCAAAAGATTTGATATTATAATATTTTAGTCCTCAAAAGATCAATTATATACACTTAAATCCTCCAAAAATTTAGTGTTATAACACTTTAGTCCAACGGAAAATAGTAACTGTGGGCTAAAATGTTATAATATCAAATCTTTAGAAAATTAAGTGTATCCAATTAGTCTTATGAGAACTAAAATATTAAAACACTAATCTTTCATGGACCAACGTATAGTTTTACTCTTTAATTTTTAATTATTTGACATCATACTAAGATATTCCTTTAATGGATTAGGCAAAAAGTTTAGAATGAGAACATTTCAATAAAACATCAAATACTTGAAAAATGCCTACAATTCAATATGTGCTTAATAGATCTTGTTATCCATTTAAATTCCTTAGCATTTAGACTTATATTTTTCCTTAATAAATTATTTGAGGATAAGGTCTTCTTGTTTTGTATGAACCATTAATATCCAAAAGTTTGCTGATATTTGATTAATTTGATTCAAGCTAAGTCGACCCACTATGAGAGTAAGGTTCTCTCAACACTAATTTTTTTATCCACAAAATACAAATTTTTTATTTAAAAAAAACAAATGTTAAATCACCTAAATCAATTAAGCATTAATGAACAAGGTCTTCTTTAAAGACATTATTCTTATATAGATTTGAGAGTTAAAAATAAAAGCACGATAAAAAATTGTCAAATTATTATTTCTAGCTTCTTGAATTTTGCATGGCTTTCTATAAATTAATATGTGAGCCTTTTTTTTTTTTGGGAAAAAAAGGGTGTAAATACTATGCTGAAAAGCTCGCATGATTTTGATTATTAATATAAAACTAGAGATAAAATTATTATTGTAATTTTTTCACATGAATAGTTAAACATGTTCTATCTATATCATTAGAGAAAGAATCGACTATGTTAATAATTATATCCCTTATTTTTTATGCGTCATTTTAAAATATTTATTTTATTTATTATTTTAACAAATCAAGGAAATTTTAAATTTTTTTGAGAGAATTATCATTTTGACCCTTAAAAAATCAATTTATTGATAAATTATTCCATAAAAATATTTTATTAACCTATAGTACTCCAATAATAAATTCCGTTATTGCTAATGGGCTCTGTTAATATTAACAATAAATATTTTAGGGATTAATTTATTAGTATATTAATGATATTTTAAGGACTAATTTTTTGATGTGTTAATTTTTTATGAACTAATTTATTAACATGATATTCATTGATGTACCACTAATTAATAAAATATTTTTTAAGACTAATTTATCAATATGTTGATCTTTTGTGTGTCAATATGGTAGTTTTCCCGATTTTTTTCAGAAAATTTACCCATATCATTATTAAGTAAGGGAGAAAATTAATAAAATAACAATAATTTTTATATTTTAATAAAGGTCAATTCAATCCTATAATATTCAAATTGCTCACAATTGACTTGTCAAGAGTAAATAATAATTTTAGTTCTAATATTTTAAAATTAACATCAATTTGATTCTGAAATTTTTTTTAACATCAAATTAGTCTTAAAATTTTAAAGTTGACATCAATTTGGTTTAAAAATTTTTTTGAAATCAATTTAGTTCTAATACTTTTAATTTTAATATTAATTTAATTCTAATATTTTAAATCTTAATATCAATTTAATTCTAAGAAATTCTTTATAATGTCATATCTTCCATCAAATCATTAGTATAGAACTAAATTAATATCAAAATTTAAAATATTATGAGTAATTGATGTGAAAAATTGTTTTAAAACTAAATTGATGTAAGATTTAAAATGTTAGAGTAAAAAAATTATTTGCTTAACAAAGATTACTCATTAACAGTCTATCCAAATGGCTTTTTAAATTGGATTTAATTTTAATATACTAATTTTGAACGAAAAATTTAAAAAGAATGAAGGTAATAATTTTGTTTTAACAGTGTGAATAATTGGGACGACGAAATGCACAAAACAAAAACAAAACTATTTGTAAACAAGCAAAGTACAAATAATAATTACCGTAAAAAAAATAAAAATAATAATTTGGTGAGGAGTAATAGATAGTGTTATGAGATTGTGCACAACAGCTCCTCGCTCCCCTTTTTGAAACAAATTATTATTTCGCTACACACAATCCACACCCCAATTCCACATAGGCGCCATAAAAAGCTTAAACTTTTGTCGAAATCCGAGTAACCCAATCGCAATGGCACCCTCGAAATTCTAGGGTTTTTTTTTTTTTTAACGAGATAAATTATACCTCCCCTCTTCTTCCATCGTGATTGTGCAGTAAGGGTTTGGCGCAGAGAATCAATGGGTCGTTCTCGCGGGAATTTTCACCACGCCGATGAGGACCCCAACCAAAGGTTCGATCTTTTGTTACTGCACGTCCGTTATTTGCTGTTAGTGCACAATAATTTTGCTCCTTTTGTTGAAAGGCAAGTCGCGTTGTGTGGTAATTATAATTTGCAAGGGATAAAGGGTAGTTTCTATGGTAGTTATAGCCGTTGGTGTTGCTAAGTTTGTTACGCAAGTTGCAGTCAGTTACTAGAGTTTGTTATCAAATACCGTTTGATAGAAGCTATAAGCTAAGGCTTGTAGTAATTCAGTGTTATTCAGTAACAAAGATAATCATCTCAGAGACATTTTTATCAAACTCTCTCAACTCTCTTTCTTCTTTGATTGAATTTTGCATAACTTGTTCCCCTGAATGTTTAAGGAAAAGATGGCGTAAAATGCTATGCTGAATTTGCTATGTGATTCTTCAATTTGTTGTCTTTTTGTTTTTTTTTGCTTTTAACATATTTTCCTCTGCTTCCCCCCCCCCTTTGGCTGTGTAGGTCAAGGAGAAAAAAGAATCCTGCCAGTGGAGAAAATTCGGAATCTGGAGCAGCTGGTAAATTTTACTATTATTTGAATAAAGGTCCATTGTACGATGCACTAAGAAATTGTTGTGTATTAATACACAATAATATCTCCATCATCGAATGTTGGCGGGAGTTGTATAAGAAAGTGACAGAATCATTGGAATTGTAGTGGCAGGCTTGTGGAATGTCTCAAGTTAAAGATACTAGACTATACCTTTTCGCAAAAGAATTTGCTGCAGTGATAGACTGATATTTACTTAGAGCTTTAGTTGTCTACTTAATGATTCTTTATTCATGGATGTCCATGTTTTAAAATAATTTTACTGGTTTTCATGTGATCCAGGCCAGGGAGCAAGTGAAGGGAAAAGGGCTTTGTATCACTGCAATTATTGTAATAAGGATATTACGGGAAAAATTCGTATCAAGTGTGCCATGTGCCCTGATTTTGACCTATGTATAGAGTGCTTTTCTGTTGGAGCTGAGGTGACACCCCATAAAAGCAGTCACCGTTACAGGGTTATGGTCAGTAACAGTTTTTATTCGAATGTTTTCTTTCAAAATACCTGATTAGTCTTAAAATTTTTGTTAGAGAGAAAAGCTGTGTGTTGTCTTTCCTGCTAGCTGATCTGTCTGAGGACAATTACAGGGTTAACCAGTTAAGTTAAACAAAATTTTATTCTGAAACTGTTCTGTTATCATATGTGGAATATCTATCCAACCGTACTGTTAAGTAAATTGCATCACTGGTAGTTCTGTGAACATTGTTGTTATACTAGTACTGGCTTTATTCCCCAAAGATGGTTTGTTTTAATACAATTCCGTTTGACAGGATAATTTGTCTTTCCCTCTTATTTGCCCAGACTGGAATGCAGATGATGAAATTCTGCTTCTAGAGGTATTGGCAATCGTCAAATTTATTTACTAGGAATAGTGGTGACTAGTGGTTAAAAAATATAAAGCCTGGTAATTTCTATTTTGTGTTCCTACAAGAAATCTCTTATTTATATCTGATCTTTCTAGTGTTACTTTTTTGATTCTAGGGAATTGAAATGTATGGCTTGGGAAACTGGGCAGAAGTTGCTGAGCATGTTGGGACAAAGAACAAAGAATCATGCATAGAACACTATAGGAATGTATACTTGAACTCCCCGTTCTTTCCTCTTCCGGTATGATAGGCATGAAATGAAGCTGCTAGCAATTCTTCTTATTATATTTATTCTTGTAAAGGAATTTTAAATCCTGACCTTCTATATTTACTAGGACATGTCTCATGTTGTTGGGAAAAACAGAAAAGAACTTCTTGCCATGGCAAAAGGGCAGGGTGACGATAAGAAAGGTTTGTCACAATGCTTAACAATAACATCACATTCATCAGTTTCTATTTTTTCAATTTTTTTCCCCAATTAACTTGCATAGTATGTTGTTATAAATTAGGCATGCCTCACTTATGACTTATTTTGGATGACATGAGCTTGTAGCCTTTAACATAACTTCATACCATATGTGCAATTAATAATTATGTCCAAAGGCATCACTGCTGCAGATTGTCATAAGATGCCTTTGTTGCTGATAATTGCTTACAATTCCTGTAGCTTTTCGTTGTTTTGCTTGATTGGTAGTCTTGTGTTTGGTGACATTTTTAAACCATTGGTCACTTGTGATTGGCACAGGAATTTCCATGGGGGATGGTCTGAAGGAAGAATCTACCTTTTCACCTTCTCGAGTCAAGTAAGGCTATCATTTCCAATATGCATTATCTCTTTCCATCTTCTATACTGTATTCTTTAATGTCTATACATTGCTTCAGAGTTGAAGATTCCCATAAAGCTGGTTCTTCTGGTCGTTTGCTTTCCAGTTTAAAGTCAGGTAAAGTAAAATAAGATCATAGCTTCCATTGATACACCAATATGCTCTTGTTCATATTCTTTGCATCTCTTTCTTGTTTGAATATTGCAGAGTCAGAATCTGGCACTGCAGCAGCTGCTAATCAGAAGTCATCAAATGCGGCCCGGGGAAAAGATGGTCCTGTTATTGTTAAAATGGAAGGTGTGCAACTTTTGGAATAATACCTCTAACTCTTATTCCTATAAGAAAAAAGAGAAGGAAGACTACCATATGTGTAACTGTTTTGGGCAATTTGTCAACCATCGAAATAAATTAACATTTGAGGAAATGTGGCAATTCTTCTATTACTAGAATACCCAGGGCTAAGATTTTGTGTATGCTGACTAGTGTTTAGGGGGAGCAGCTTCTTGCATCAAACTCTTGTCACTAATCACTACTATTTCTTTTTCTCACTAGCATTATCTTACCTATCCACATGCATATTCTTTGAGGAAATTCATGACACTATTTATGTTCTGTATAAAACTCTAGTTTCTTTGTCTTTGGCAGATTCTCAGGTAGACAGGAATTTTGGAGGAAAGAAGCCAAGTTTCTCAGGAAATGAAGGTCCTTCGTTAGTAGAATCCAGTGGTTATAACCCAAAAAGACAGGAATTTGATCCTGAATATGATAACGATGCTGAACAACTACTCGCTGAAATGGAATTTAAGGACACAGACACTGACGAAGAGAGAGAGCTGAAACTACGTGTGTTGCGTATCTATTCAAAAAGGTAATCATCCACTTTATTTATGTAGTTTTTTCTTCCTGAGTCATATAGACTCAACCATTAACAGCACTGACATTAGCAGGGTATTGAATATTGATAGAGTATTGCTCACACCTCCATCCTTAAATTGAAATGTGTTGCAGACTTGATGAAAGAAAGCGTAGAAAGGATTTCATACTTGAAAGAAATTTGTTATACCCAAATCCATTCGAGAAGGATTTAACACCTGAGGAGAGGGCAATATGTCGGAAATATGACTTATTCATGCGCTTTCATGCCAAGGAAGAGCATGAGGAGTTGCTTAGAACAGTTATCTCTGAACACAGAACTCTTAAAAGACTTCAAGAGCTCAAGGTTTGAGACATGAATGACATTAAATTAATATGTACAGTCTAATTTTTTTTAATCTCTCTCTAGAAAATTGAAGCTATTTTTTTGGCATCTTGTATTCTGAAATGGTACCCTTGTAGGCGGGCTAGGAAATATTTTATAAACGGCAGTCTGATTATACCATGTTTTGGGTGTCTTACAAGCATCTAAATTGAAGCCTCCCGGTTAGCCCAACCTAGTATAGATATAATTTGCAAGAATTGGTTGTCTAAATATATCTTATCTTAGATTTTTATTTGTACATTTATGATTGTAATCGAGATGCTTCATTCTGCCATTGCTGATATTGATTATGTGGTCTGCATACTTCATGCACAAATCAAACAATTAACATCAACTCTTGCTTATGTAATATGTGGTACTGCAGGAAGCACGAGCCGCGGGTTGCCGCAATGCAGCTGAAGCTGATAGATACCTGGTACAAAAGAGAAGAAGGGAAGCTGAAGAAAGTGCTCGTAGGGCAAAAGAAAGTGCTCAGGTTGGCCCGAGCAATCAGGGAGTTCCAAATGCGTTAATGTCTCCAGACTCTGCTGGCAAGGATTCGAGTGCCAGACCTGCAGGACCTGCTACTTCAAGCTCTGTCAATGAAATGGATGTAACGGGATACTATGGGGCAGATTTACTTGCTGAACCTGTAAGCACAGTCTCTTCTTTTCCACCCGTACCAGCTGTCTTAGTTTTGACCTTTCTTTATTAAGGTAACATGAGTGATCTAGTAATTAAAAGCCATTGATCCGCGGTATTGGTTGATATCTTTAATAATTGACTTGCTGCTAGTATTGTTATGAATCTTGTTATCTAAGTTCTTGGTGACCACATTATGTTTGTGTGTTTTCAAGGAAGATTGGTTTTTGAGTAGAATCGGATGTCAGGAAAATACCCATCCAGTCTTTTTATATTAGATGTTGGTGGAAATTTTGGTTCTGATGTTTAGATTGTTTGGCTCTTGGGAAGGGATGTAAATTACATGAGCTCAAGAATGATTGATTTTTTATGAGATTAATTTTGATACACTATTAATATAATTACACTGTCGACCAATCAAATTTTACCTTTTATATGACTTCTAATGTAGTCGTGATAAGTGTTAAACAGACTTAATGACATGGCTATGCATCATTGATTGACTGTAAAAAAATTTTATATTGACAATATGTCACAATTAATTTTTTTTTACATTGTATAGTAATGATTTGTTTTATAATATATAATTCCCTGTTCTAGCGAAATTTGCCTTCCAAATTACTAGTAATACATTGTTTCTTCATTTCCTTTCTGAAAGTATTGTATGTAACTTTCTTTGCAGGAGAAACGTTTGTGCTGTGAGCTAAGGTTGCCACCAGCCATATATCTGAAGATGCAAGAGCAACTGTCTCTACAAATACTTAGTGGGACCATCTCTTCAAAATCGGATGCCCATCAATTATTCAAGATGGATACTATCAAAATTGACAGGGTGTATGACATGCTCATAAAAAAGGGAATTGCTTCACCTTGAGACATCTTGAGGTTCTTCTTATTTGTCACCCTATTTCTGGTCTAGCCTAGCCTCCCAATATTCGAAATAAATTGATGTTGTTGTATAATTCTAATTCATTTATTAACATATCTAGGAATTTTGAGGTGTTGTATCAAGCTCTAGTAATGGGCAGAGGTAGATCAAAGATGGACCTATACATACATGTTAATCATGGGTCCAGGTGATATCTGCATATGCTCCTACCCTTTGCATATGCACTGCAGAGTGAAGAGACGTGGTTTCTGTACTAGGAATTTTTTTTTTTTTTTGGTTTTGTTTTTTTTTTGGGGGGGGGGGGGATGGAAGGATTAGACTCATGTCAAACCAATATTTGTAGTCAAGATGATATAAAATTTGAAAAAACTTGTTAGCTAATGTGCGACTCTGAAATTTTGTTTATTCGAACTTGTCTATTTTTTCATGCAGTCGTCATCCTAAGTATATTATCTTAGGGTACCAATAGTCATTGATTTGTTGAACATCTTTGTCCCTTTTTTCTTTTTTTTTTTTTGGGTCTTCTTCACAATCAATATTTTTAAATTCATAAAATGTATGCAGCAATTAGTTCATTTTGATAAAAGCGATCCCGACGTTTGACACTACTGAGCTGATTCTTCTGGCAGTGTCTAAGGCTGTGTTTGTAGCAGACGACATAGTGACCAATTTTGTCATTTTTGGTTTTTGTTTTTTGATTTTTTTGTTCTTTTCTATGAAACACTAATCATAACTAAATCACAACCTAAGGTCCTGTGAGCTTTACTTCCTCCATATATATGCAATATATGCTACTAGCCAAAGTGCTTTCAAAGCTAAGCTTGGTATGAGCTATCTAATGAAACAGAAGAAAATTTAATTATGAATTGTAAACATTTGCCCGATAATTTTTTCTACATTCTTTAATTTATTGTCTTAATACGATTATTAAGATTTAGACTTCAGATTTTTTAACGTCTAATATAGATCGGTCTTTTTTGTATACTCTTTCCAGTCTCGTTGGTACTGCGTATTATATGCAATCGACTCTATTTGATTCCTTCAACACAATGCAGGCCATCCTAAGGTTCTCGAAGATTCACAAAAAGCATAAAAGTTGTGATCTTTCAGAACAATAAATTCCTCTTCAAAGGATGCTTAACCAAGCTTACACCAACATGTTAATATGGCATCCAATTTGGATTTTTTCTTGGGAAGTATCGAGAAGGAATTGAAATGTAATAATATCGATTCATATGGATATTAGAAAGAAGTCTTTGTTGATTCAAATACTTACAAGATAGAAATAAAGAAAGATGATAAAAAAACTCACATAGTACTTTAGATCGAAATATCAATTAGAATTATGTCATACCTTCTGCTCAATGAGGAAAAAAATCAAATTCTGTAGGACCAGGCTTGCTGGACTTGTGATCGATGGACGAAAATGAAAACAAAATAAAAAAAAATGAATAAAAAAATCAAAATAAGTAAATGAAAATACAGTGGAAGAGTCTAGATTCCAAACAAATTCAAACTAAAAATGAGTTGATTCTTGAAGAATGGGAGTAAAAGGATTAATTGCAAAGGATTTCTTGTTCATATAGAAGAATAGGATTAGATTCAAATATGTTTAGTAAAAAAAAGAAACTCAAGTTACAAAAAGTTAACAAAATTGGTACATAGATCAACTGACAAAAAGCTGCTTACTTCACTGGAGGTCTCATATTCGAGCCCTATATACGCAACTATATTGAAACTTTGCCACCTAAGTAAATCTACCCGACTCGGGCAGGACCACCTCCAATAAGAGAATACCTATAATTCCAAACAGAAACAAAGAAATCACGGCCTATATATCTACTATTGGCCAATGGCCAATGAAATCACGGTCTATTGCTCAGGAAACCATCTAGGACTATGAAGACCACTTGAACTATTGTCTGCTTAAATTAAAGTTAATCATATATAACAAAGAATGAAGCACAAACTCGAGCCATTTTCTACCCCAATTTCACTCCCTGGTAATTTGAATTAGACGAATCTGGAGATTACAGCCATATCAATAAATAAATAGACAGGAAATTTGTAGCCTTTTCAAGACAATGCTGTAAAATTCATGCTCAAAACTACTTAAATTACAAAGTTTGGTCATGGGCTAACTCTATGATATGCAGTTTCAAATGATATGTGCATCTGACAACCACATGGCCAAAGCATTGAGCCTAAAATATATCATCCTATAGAATGTTTATCTAATACAGAACTCTGAACCCAAAAACATTAGCTATACACTACAATTACCCTTACGTTAGAAACTAGACAATCATTATCCTCAACATATATTGCTACCCCAGGGCTTCGTTTCGTTTTTATATACAAGGTGGTTCCACCTTAAGGTATATAATCCGTGGGAGACCCCCAAAAAAAAAAAAAAGTCCCATT
The DNA here is from genome assembly GCA_031439595.1 of Pterocarpus santalinus. Lineage (NCBI taxonomy): Eukaryota > Viridiplantae > Streptophyta > Magnoliopsida > Fabales > Fabaceae > Pterocarpus > Pterocarpus santalinus. Next base: position 60,286,602 of record CM062530.1, read on the forward strand.
TAGCTCTATTTAGTTATTCATGCAACTTTAATTGCTTCTGCTGCATCAAATTTTTGTTCTGCAGAATCCAAATTTTCCTCCAACGTCAAATTTTCCTCGCCGTTGTCTTCAGCATTGTCACCACCATCATCATTATTTTCCGTGTCACCACCAGAGACATCTTTGTCATCATCAATGGTATGGAGTGGCTTCTCATCATAATCATCATCAACATTGTCGGTGTCACCATCACAGCCACCACCAGAGTAAATATCCTTGTCTTCATCGATGGCATCGAGTGGCTTCCCCAAAGTTACACCCTTCATACTTTCTGGTTCTTCAGGTGCTTCCAAACCAGATAATTCTGGGTCAAACCTTTGAGCAACTTCAACTTTGGGAATCGATGATGATTTACTTTCTAATATCGTGGAACAATCAGACATAGGTCCATCTATCACAGCAGAATTAGCAGACGGCCTGATGCAAGAACTAACATTTGAAGATAAATAGCTGCAGATGTTAGGCTTTCTCAGTATATCAACCCACCTGTTGCCAATCCAATCTCGGGAAATCCGAATGTTCTTCTTCTCGACGGTTAGGAACTTCTCTTCACCTGCAGAGAAAATCATATTACCAACCATGACACAGATGCCTAACCCAAACAAAACATGATTCACAAACTCTTGGGACTGTTCATCCATCCATATCACATCCTACCAGGGGTATAAATTTGCATGGTTCCAACTCCACAAACATCAACTGTGGTTATAACACCTTCCCACCATCCGTCACTCCACCAGGCATCCACAGGCGCTCCAATCTCAAAAGTATGATCTGCAGTGTCTTTAGGAGGGCACGGTCGCACTGTTAAGCGGCCTGAACACCGCATACCCAGTTTGTCAGGAGCTGCTACTCTAGATGCAGGGACCCATTCCTGCATGAATTAACAACGTAAGAATAGATAAAACTATAAACAAATTCATGAAACTAATGAGCTCAACTAGTGAGATGACTGGACTTCTAAGCCCAAAAACCATCCCTACCATTGTTTCAACCATAGAAAATCATCCAGCCAATAAGTATACATAGAGAGAGAGAGAGAGAGAGAGAGAGAGAGAGAGAGAAGAAACCTAAGACACCGCATACCTCTAGCTTCTCTAGCCCGTCTACATCCAGCAAATCATCATACTGGACCTTCAGCTGCCTCTGAGATGCACTCAAGATTTTACATCTGAACCAGCATCCTCTAATGCCACTATCTTGACAGAGAACCTCTATCTTTTCATTGACATTAAAAGACAGATGATACTGAGGCTTAGGTCCAATAACCTTAATACCCATTGTCTTTCTTGATAGTTTTAATTTCAAACTTGGGTATTTTGGTTGACATTTTGTCATCTCATTTACAGGAGCGGTGTTTTGCAGACCAGAAGAACCATTTTCAAGTACTTGATACCCGTTGGAACTTTTATTCCTCTTATTGCTGGACCTTAAAGGATTGTCTTGAGTGAAGTCCTCATCATCTTCTGTGTCCAATTTATGACTCTTGGCCTTTCTCTTGGAGAGAATAGGAAAACTCAAACAAGAAAGCACAGATTGGTTACTATATCCACGCAACTTAGTCAGTGTGAAGGGCTTAAGCTTATTGTTTTTGAACTGCCTACAGCACATATGGATCTCAGATAAAGAGGTATGTAGCATAGCAGCCAGGCATTTCTCATAATGCTTAGGGGTCAGAACTATTGCAGGACCGTTGACACACTCAGCACTGATCACCTGAACATGAGGTGTTATGAAAACCTCTCCCTCTCGCAGATTCAGCTGTGGAATCACATGCTTAACTTCCTGACCATGGTGAAACCACCGTACCTTAACCTTTTTTTGTTTCTTCTTGTCTTCATACATATCTTCCAGGTAACCTAGATAGTGGCTTTCTTCTTCAGCCATAATATATACAAATGAATGAACCTGAAATAGGAAGAAGAGTCTTGAGAATGAGAAATCTTAACCCCCCTTTCCTCCCCAAAAAAGTCAATGATACAAAAATGTGGGCAATAATTGAGATACATGACCAAAATAATTTTCTTACATGAATGGTTGTCCCATTCCTGCAAAACTGTGAGTAGTGCTTCAGCTGTTTAGCACAAAACCAAGCAATGCCTGACCATTCAATATCTGAACTTTGAAATCTCAACTTCCTTGAAATCTGCAGTACAGAAAAAGGAAGAGAAATTAATCATATAAAGATACAAAGACAAGTATAGACAGATGAATTTATTTAATTGTCAGTTCTATACCATTTTATCAGGTAAATTTTTTTTATTAGCACTGATTCCAGCTGTTAATATCTTGAGAGAATCTAAAGCTTGGGCTGAATCATCCAACTGAACACCTGTGACACAAATATTGAGTTTGCTTAGAATATTTCTCTCCATATCTACAGGAAAAAATGCTGTTCTAAGAGGATTGATAGATTCTGTTGTAGCAAAATAAGGGATAAGGCATATATCCATAAGACCACAAGATAAAAAGGAGAATTATTAATAAAAACCAGTAAGCCAGTTAGGCATCGAAAAGGCCCAAAGAATTTTAAATAAAGGACCAACTAAAATAACTGCAATTAGATATTGGCATTGAACTGCAATTCAGTTGGAATGTCGGTTAATCTTAAGCCATTTCTCACAAAAACTTTGTATTGGTCTTCTATAGTAACTGTACTAACATAAATATACTTCATACTATAAATAAATTCATTTTAGTTTTAGGAACAACCTAAATAGTTAATTTATAAGCAGTATGTATCAAGTATAAAGGAATATATCAAGTATAAAGGAATAAATCACAACCTTCACCAATATAAAGTCCCCATACATCATTACATTTTGAAACTAAAAATTGGTTTCTGAATAACTCTAGAATGCAATATGATATAAGGCCACACCAGCATGAAGTATCAAGTTCAATAGGTACAACAGCAACAACAGCAACTAAGCCTTACCCCATTATGCGCGGTCGGCTATATAGACCAAACGATATCAGTGTCCTCTCATAATATTGTTTATTAGATAACATCAATAATTTTTTTTCAATAACAAAATTGTTCAAAGTGGTTTAGGAAACTGACTAGACATCAATTAGTCAAATCAATATATTAATTGTCTCAACAGACGCACATAATTCAAGAAAATAAAATATTTCTTGCAAACGTATCAAAGGATACCTTATCAAATCTTTCTTGACATGTCAAATTAATTGAGACTCTAATCCAAAAGAAAAGGGGAAAATAAAAAGGGCTCGCACCATCGTGGCATTTGGGGAGCGTCAGATTTACGCATCTGTACCCATATAAGCATACAGGCTGTCTTTCTACAACTAGAACCCATGGTCACAAAGCAGTAACCTTATCATAGGATACCATATCAAATCTTTCCCGCCATGTCAAATTGATTCAGGCTCTAATCCAAATGAAAAGAGAAAAATAAAAGACAGCATCTGAGTGCACAAGGCTCACACAATTGTAGGGCTTGGGAAGCATCAGATTAACACATCCGTACCCATATAAGCACAGAGGCTGTTTCCTACAACTAGAATCTATAGTCACAAGGCAGCAACCTTACTATTGCACCAAGGCTTGGAACAAAATAAATTAAGAAAAAAAAATCAAATGGTATTTGATGAAAAATTGCCAATGAATCAGCAGAACTGATCACACCAAGCTTAAGGCTTTAATCCTAAACAAAAAGGAGTAAAATAAAAATTGACAGATCCATAGATATAAATTCAGAACTGATAGAACAAAAGACAAAAACAGATCACAAAAATCACAAACACAAGCACTGACAAAAAGACAATGAAATCAATCAACAAATTGGACAATACCCATTTCCTTAAACAGCACAAATCCGGCCACCAAATTCCAAAACAATATCTCTTCGTCACAACTCACTATCCTTTATTAGTGCGACAGCCTCGATGATATCGGAGAAGCAAAGGGATGCAGAATAATGGTAAGATGAACTTGTCAGACTAATGATATAGTGCCATTTTCTAAGTTTTTTACTTTTTTTCTTTTTGGGTTAAATTGTAGGTGAAGCACCTGGCTAAGAGAGGGAGATAGGTGGCTTGGTGAAGGAGCAAACTTCCAATTGAGCTCCAGCTCGTAACTGAATGTAATTTGGCATAACGTAATTCATTGTCAGAACTGCTTCAAAGTAACGCATAAATGGGCTTAACAAAGGCTCAAAGTATCAATAAGATATAAATAATATTTTCCTATGTGCCAAAGGTTCTATGGGCAATTTAACCCAATTTTGCAGTCTTACAAGTTTTATAAGTAAATACATTAAATTGCGCACTCTCCCTGGAAGGGAAGTACCTCATTATGAGGGAGCAACTAAAGTTATGGATGAATCATTGCTTTTTTTCCTTTCTGTAGTGATTTAAAAGTGAATTCCTATTGTATTATATAGTCACGTGACAATCACGTGAACATTCAGTGACTAGTGGCCAAAGTTTAGGCGGGACTTCTATTCTTTGGGCTGGGCTCAGTAATATACAAGTAAACGTAGTACAGAAATAGTCCACAGGACTTGTATTCGGTCATCAATCATCAGATAATATATTCTGATCTGAGTGGTTTCTCAACCCTAGAACCCCAATTCTCTTATTACTACTTCAATCTTCTTATTCTTAACCTTAATTCTGCCAAGAAGCTGATCATTTTACTACCTGATCTGCTTCACAGTGGTAAATGGCACTACTTTAAACTTTGTCAAAATTAACACAAAGAATGTGATACAATTTGCTCTTCCTTTCAAACTTCAAAAAGATTGTTCCATTCATAAAGCCAATTACATTTCCAAACAAGTTTTACTACAATTAAATATTATAATGCATTCAGTTCAATACCTCATAATACCCCCAAGAAAGAAAAGAGAATGAATATTCGATTGTTAAGTAATGGATTGTTTCGCATATTAAATTGACAAAATGACAGGCCAGAAATCCATGAATACAATGGCTACCAAATCTAACATGATGATTACTAATCATCTGTTACATATATGTTAAAATTCAAATAGAAAGCATACAAAATTCCATAAAATTGCACCTAAAGGATCATAAATAAAACATTTGGATGCATCGCCATTTAAAATTAAGCCAATTCACTCTATTCCAATCCAACCATCACAAATTTCTGAAATTCTGTTACGTGTCGTTGCGAGCCATCTATGTCAAACTCCACAAACAGCACCACATACACAAGATGTATGACAATACAACTCCGAGCTACGTGGCCATGACTCATCATAAGACATTCATTCGTGGGCAAGAATGACATAAACAGTATATAATTCACACAGCAGGCTTGACCAAATTCCTTGAAAGGTAAACTCATAGGAATGACACTAACGCAATTAATCAGAAGAATCCAGGTATGATTCTGATGAGAGTACGAGACACTGCGATTAATCAGAAGAATCCAGGTATGATTCTGATGAGAGTACGAGACAATGGTTTACGACCAACCAACAAAAACAGCCAAGCCTTATCCGACCGGGCAGACATCATAACCTTCATGATAACAATCCAAGAGCCACAGAAGCCAACCAAGCCATGCACACAGTAATTCAATTTAGCAAATATATCCAACCATACATAACCTAAGCATACAAATCATCCAAAACCTAAAATACATCAAAATTACATACTCAAAATGAAGCATACCCAAATGAGGTGGGTTATTCCTCGAGACCAAACAAGTGAGCCATTCCACGACCTCTCTCCTTGCCCTCCATTTGCATGGATTGATGGAATGTGCGGATCCATAAGCCTGCAAAAATTGGTCAGGGATAACATACATCATGTGCCTCACGCTCCTCTCAGTCCCCACAACAGCAAGCGCCGAATTCCCAGATGAATCCTTCAAGTAGAAGTGAATCACACGGTTCCCACGCTCCTGGCATATAACTTTCTCCTCCCATGTCACAAATACAGGAGCAACCTCCGCAGGCATTCTCACCAGCAACAATAGAGAAACAAAACCAAAAAAAGGTCACAGGACAAAGCGATGATGGCTTGTTCCCTCAACCAAACCCAAATTGGGGTTAAGGAAAACCCCTAGGACAAAACACCGTTCCCAAACTCAAACCATTGAAGAAGAAGAAGAAGAAGAACCGATAACAACCCCAGTAAAACAAAAACAACAAAAAGCGAAGCCACAAAGAAAAGGGTACGGGATCAAAAACAGAAAAGAAAAACAACACCCAGGATTGTGAGCGGGGAGAGAGAGAGTATGTGTGTGCGCGCTCGAAAGTCCAAAACTCAAGTCAAACAATGAACTATGCCCCACCTAAGCATGAACCAAAAACGAGAAAACACAGAGTTCAGGCGCAAAACAAGAATAAACAGAAGGGCTAAAGTGCATTCATCGTACTGTGCAACCTGGAGCTGTACGACGTTCATGTCAAGAGAGGGTTTTTGGGGAGTGGGGGCTATGAGGGTTGAATGAAAAATGCGTGAGAATGAAAAGACCCAGAAAGGGAAAAAGGCTAAAAGAGCAAACTTTACGGGGAAATGGAGAGAGGGTTAGAGAGTGTTATTAGGTTTGGACCCTTCATGGGGGGAATGGGGTTTTGGTTTCTGAGGGTTGGAGAAGAACAAGGGAAGAAGACTAACATGAGAAAAGGGGTTGTTTTGTTTGTGTTGTGTTGCTGCTTGCTGGGGGCGGAGCTGGAGGGTCATGCTGCCATCTGGAGAGTGATGGAGAGAGGGGCATAAAGGGAATTTTGGGATTTGTGAGTAAGAGTTAGAGAAAGAGAGAGAGAGAGAGAGAGAGGTGGGGGGATATTCAGGTGTTGCGCATTCCGATCGTGTGTATGTGTACTTGTGGACACGTGGCGTGGTTCCATACACTTTCGATGGATTCGTGATTGATTCTGATTTGAAATTCTTGATTCCTTCCCCCCACAATTACGTTGGTGCGGTTGTACCCGTCGTAGTGGCTGTGTAAGATGGTGAAAGAAAATTTTAAGATTTAATTTCAATACAATTATTTTATTCTGGCATTTAATTAAGAATTTAATTTAAATATATTAATAGTATAACAAATTAATAAAAATAATAAGAAATATTAACTCATACAAATAATCATATATTATAATCAGAGATCTATCATAATTATTTTATTTTTTTTATTTTTTATTGGTTGACAATGTAAGTATATACCAATTAAACTCTTTAATTAAATTATTTTTACAAATAATAAATATAAAAGTCAAATATATTTATAATAATTTATTATTAAAAAATAATATAATTTTTTATACTGTTAATATATTAAAATTAGACTCAAATTTAAAATAAGTTTAATTACGATAAACTGACAATATAAAATAATTTTATATTATCGGCTAATAAAAATGTTATAAAGTAAAAAATATGGTGAATTTCTTATTGTAATAGATGATTATTTATATGAGTCAATATTTTCTAACATTTCTATTAATTGATAATATAAAATTATTTTATACTATCAATATATTTAAATTAAATTCATTTAAAATTGCCTTTAAAATTAGTATTTTGAGAATCTCATTACGATGTTATGTTTAGAGCATTTTGCTTTCACAAATGGAAAATCTATAATAAAATTTAATTTGAATTGAACAAAAATAAAAATAGAGTAATAGGTTATTGAATTAAATACTTTTATTAATATGATTATAAATAATTGAATATTTGTGTAAATTTTTTATATATTAATAATACATGGAAATTAAATCTACAAAAAAAATTAATTTAAAGTTTCTTTTAAAAAAAATGATTATATTAGATTAAATTTCAATTTCAATTTTTTAAAAAATCGGTTTAAACTAAACCACAAAAATATCTATCAAATTTCTTAAAATGCACAGAATCGCATACTTTATTCCAATATACATTGCAAAACACCTGTTTTACACATGGATCGCATCATCCTTCTTGACCACCTGGTATTTATCATCCTTATTTCTCTTCAATTGATTATCTTATCCTTATATAAATTTATATTTATTTTTTAGATTGAGATCAAATCATAAGATGAATATTTGATAACAATTTGTATTAGTTTTCAATATTAAATCTTTAATTAATTTTCTTAAGTTTTGTTCTATTCAGCATAATCATTCCATCAAGGTCAAGGCATTGTCCTTGAGTTCAAAGAACGCTTTTAGGGAACTTACGTGATCACTTATGGAAATCGAACTCACGTCCTTTTGGAACACAAGTTTGTTCCTTATCAATAGTGCCAAACCTTGTTGGCTTAAATCTTTAATAATAATTCTTTTGGGTTTCTTTTTGCTAAAAATTTTTTATATTAATAAATTATCTCTTCTACTTTTTCTATTTATTTATCTCTTTTTATTATAATTCTTGCATTTTTATTTTTGTATATAAGAAAAATTTTAATATATTTTTATAATATGAAATAGTTATTATTATTCTTTTTTTTTTCGTGAGAACTATTATTATTCATTGTTGAATATTTAATATCTCAAATATGATATTAAAAATATAATTATATTATCAACAAGGTATTGATCTAAGCAGAAGGGATTCAAATCTCTTAAGCATAAGATTTTGTGTTTGATTTCAGAATTCATATATATGGAATAGACACCATTAAAAGAGGTCCTTGCTTAGGTATCTAATCGTATCTCGAGATATTAATCTCTTACATATTGGGTGAGAGGATACTTTAAGAAATAAAAAAATATATAATTACAATATAAAATATTTAAAACTTGTAAAATTAAATTAAAAGTTAAAATACTAATATTTTTATTCTAAAGATATCTTTTTTTATGCATAAAAAACTTCGGTTGAGTTCGGCATCCGGTCATTCTACCAAATTCAAGAGACGATTCTTGGATTAAAAGAGTACTTACAAAATACCTACACGATCACCTATTATTGTGGGATATAACTCCGGTCCTTACCAATAACATCAACCCTTGCGCATTTTGAGGTGTCAAGCAAGAAAGGATATTAACAATGTTAGGTGGTGGGCTCCACACGATTGGAGTCCTTTTACTCAACATTCAGGCCACGAAAGGATATGATACAAGATAAGGTGTAAGGTTGGTATAGTTATTAGTTATTGTCAACAACAACTTGATTTCCATCCACAAGATGAACAGCGCAAGAGTTAGGTCAGCGTGTGTATTGCATAAGATTCAATGTGACTGTGACTCTCGGAAGAAGAGGAGGAGCGACGAAGAAGATTAAAAGATTAATGGAAGAGGCCAGATCATGAAACTTCCAATGAGTATTTGAGGCATGAGATAATGGAAGCTATTTCTGTGGGATTGATTATTGATATGTTTATATTTATTTTTTGTATCTTTAAGTTATTTATTATTTCAATTTAGTCCTTATTAATTTTGGATCAAGTCATCTTATTCTTTTTTTTGTCGCATTATTTACCGATAAATTTGAACTCCTTAACCTTATCATTTTCTGGGTAGCCCTAGCTCGCGAAATACAAGTAGGCAGAGTCAAGCGTGAACTTGAAGATAAAGACGGGCAAGCCTAGTCAAAGAGACCCATGGTCATGATCCAAACATAAAAGGAAATGGCGGTATGAGAAGAAAAGCAACCACAGCAGCCATCATTCATATCAGCCTGAACTTATAGTGGCTTTAGCAATTTCAACTACATATAAATAAATCAAAAACATAATATATACTCCTTTAACTAAAAGACTTTTTTCCTCATAAAATATGTATTGTATTCTTCTTTGCCAATATTAGGTTACCTACGACAAATATGATTTTCTTTTCTTTTCTTTTCTTTTTTCGGACTGCAACAAATATGATTGATTGATTTCGGGTCCGAATTGATTGATCAAATTTGTAGCACAATCAACGTGTGCTAAGGACAAGGGACGGATCACGACAAAAAAAAAATGATAATGGACGGATCCACCTTCTTTTTTTTTTTTTGGGTCATTAGATCCACTTTCATAAAATTGGGTACTGAAGGCCCACCTGTCTCACCTCTGGTACGGGTTTGCGATTAAAAAAATAAATAAAACACAATATCAACAAAAAAGAGTTATTATCTAAAGGGGTAAATAAAAAAGTATTAAAATTCTCAATTGAAAAATCCAACATGTCTAAAATACTTCATCTACATCCACATTAGTAATATAAAATCTTATGAATAATTAAAAAACAAAAAAAAAAGAATGTAAGATTGATCAATGCGACAGTTGCCTTCATCGGGACCTCCATCAAATCAAACCGAATTAGTCAAGTTCCTGATAATAAATCTGAATTTCAGTGATTATATTGAGACCAAAAATTAATTTAAAAAAAAAAAAAAGAAAAGGGAAAGAAATAGTGTTCTGATCTTTGCCGTTCTTTAAGTTTAATCAATTCCTTAGATCATAGTCATCCAATTTGTTACTGTACGGCACTAATTTTCTCTTTATCCTGGAGGAATCCACCCATCCAATGAAATCTTCCATATCTCTGTCTACTTGATAAGCGGGGTTGGTGACTGTCTCTGGACCAACTCGTATGTGGCCTTGCTCAATGTATGTGACAGCTTGTTTCAAATTCTCAGCAAATTTTAAGCGTACCAATATAGTTGATAGTCTTCGCCTGTGTAATAATTTTAAAATAAATGAATAAATGTTGACCAAAAAATAAATGAATAAATTAGTGGTATGCTAGTAACAAAATAGATCCACTTAAATTTCAAATAGCATATTGCATGACTTGTTTATATAGTTAGAAAAACAAGAGAATTAGGTGTAATACAGGGGACATTTATTTAGTATTTTTCGGGAAGACAATAACAAAAGTAGGGTAAGGTTTAGTTTGATAGTGCTCTATGAAAGGATGCTCTAATTTATGAAAAGTATAAGTCAATTTTTTCTATTTGATAAATCAAAAAGTTAGGATGTTTTTGCTCCTGGTTTTTGAGAGCCAGAGGTGCTTTCAAAAGTCTTCATAGGACGTTTTTCAGAGTTGACTTGTACTATCTAAAATTTAAAAAATTAATATAACCTTAAATTTTAATAAAATTTCAATTTTATCCTTTTATTAATTAGGAGTTCTAATTTAAAATTTTGCTCTCTAAAAGTAGAAATTACTCTCATTAATATTTATCCATTATGGTTATTTTAGATTTTAAAAGCAACTTTACTAAATACTACTTTTGTGGACTTCTGCTTATTGAAAATAACTTTTACATTATTTTACCAAATGGTGATATTATGACTTTTTAAAAATAGATTTTAGAGAGATCTAAAAGCTCAGCCGCTGTTAAAAAATTATAATAAAACCAAATCAAACCTAAGGAGGCATTATCATTTACCAAGTCCACAAGTTAGATCTTTCTATTTAAAGATAGCAATGAGGCGAAGCAGGACGAGGAGTAGTCCTCCACTCCTTGCCCCATGTTTCTAGAGTTCCTATGATTCCCATTTTCTATGGATCTCCACCCTCTACAAGGATCATGGAGATCCCCAAAAAAAGTTTAAAAAAATTAAGAAAATTTGTTAAAGCAATTTATAATTGTTTGAATTTTTTTTAAAAAAATAAAACTTGAAAATAATAATACAAAGTTGATCCAAGTCTTAAACTCATAATTTTAGATCATTACTACCAAATTTTCAAATTTTAAATCATGTCACAACTATCAATCTATCACAAGAACACCATAATAAACAATAATAATAAATATGTTCGACTCTGAGAAGATAACTAAGTCGGATTGTGTTTTCTTTATTTTGTATTAAAAATATAATAATATTAATTTATATATGAAATTATTAATATACCCTTAAGATAGAGGGTATAACCTCATCCCAAAGTCACTACAGGAGGATTTTCCTTCTATCTTCATCCTTATAAGGAAAAAATTCTTATCTTCATATCTCCATCTATAGATATTCTTGTGAATATCTCTATCTATGGATCCCAGTAGCCATCCCTATTTCTATTATATTGATCATCTTGTTTTGTGGATTTGAGTAATAATTTATTCCAAAAAAAAAAAAAAAACACATCGACTTTTATTCAAGTAATGCAGCTCATGAAACAATGGAAACTCTTATTTTGCTCATGCTGATGTCTCAAAAGATATCGTAAGTTTTTCCTTCTTTTGTCCTCATCTGTCCATCCTCAGCAAACATCTAAAACTTAATAAATAAATTTTAATTTAAAATAACAAATATATCAAAGCTTTTTTCTTACTTACAGAACGACGATGCTGTTACGCGTTTAGCAAGTGTGATGCTTTGCCGGCTTGGAATAACGCCACTATTTGTACCTGTCAATTACAACGAAAAATGAGTGCAGGTAAATGCTATATCATATTGATTAGTAAAATATATATTATTAAGAGAAAAAGTTCTTATCCAAATTATATGTGGTTTTTCAAAAATTATATCCTTTTTTTTTTTCGAAAAACTACATTGAATGGGTTACATAATAAAATACTTATTTAAAAATTTAATTTTTTTAATATTATATCTAAATTTAAATTTAAATTTTCTTTTTAAACTATTTTTTGTAAAATAATATATAGTTTTTAAGAAACTCGTTCAAACGAGCACAACGGAAAATAGAAAATCGAATAATCATAAAAGACCAAAACAGAATGGGATCGTTTCACCAAACATGCATTGTGTCAAAGGGAACATACTATTTGATCCACATCCCCAATCATGATATAAAATTCAACAGCAATGAATCATATGCTTGCAAATTTACGTGAATGGAGTGAATTAAAATGAACTTACAGCTTCTCCAGAAGTTTATCAGTCATCTCAATCCGAAAAGGATCATTCAGCTCCAATTTCTTCAATATGTTTACTAACTTTTTAATTAACCCGCATATAATTGAATATCTATTCATATTTGCACCGTCCATATATAACATAAAACAAGTGTGTTAGTTGAAACTTAAGAGCCAAAACATTGTATGTATCATTATGGATAATACTCACTCTTTGTAATCATCACATCCAGTAAGACGGTAGCGACATATAATCAGGTTCTTTCTACTATATCCTACTGTCTTCAGCAAATTTACCTTCTGCAAAAGCTTCATCTCATGAAATTTTAGCTTCCTCATACTGTCATCAAAATTCGTACTTGTTAAACACGTAAAAACACACAGAATAATCTGATGCATAATTCACAGCGCATATAAGCAAAAGAATTATCAATGAACAAAATTATAGAGATCGTTACTTGAAAGTCATACCTTTTTTCTTGCTTTGTTATTCTCTTTCCAAATTGCTGCTTGAACTCTGTGTTTGATCTTTGTTTTGGTATTTGTTCTTCTTCTTGTCTATTGGGCGTTTCATTTGTAATCCCTGTTTTCATTTTTTTAAAAAAAATCCAATCGGTGATCTAATATTTATCAAGCCTAACTAAAAATTGGTGAGTGAGAGATTTTAGGGATTCGTTTAATTTTATGGTTTATATCCAGGGATTCGTTTAACTTTTGGTATATTGGTAGCAATGAGATTTAAACCTAAAATCTCCTTGAATACTAATTTATAATCTATTTCTTTTTTGAAAAAATCAAATTGAAGATCAAATATTTATCAAGCCTATCTAAATATTGGTGAACGAGATTTTAGAGATTCATTTAATTCAAATTTTAAAGTTTATGGTATGATTCCAAATGTGTTGGTGAAAACTAATCGAATTTAATTTGATTTCATTTATTATTTATACTTTATTAATCTTTAATTAATGTTGTGTTGTTTTTATTTATTTTTCTGGATTTAGACTCTCTGAAGTGAGGTCCTATCTTTTTATTTCTGTCTGTATTAGTTCTCTATTACTAACTAATTATTAATTTATATCTAATATCTAATATTATTATCCATCTTTTTTATATTTAATATCTAATATTAATTTATCTCACGTCATGTATTATTCTTATACTTACTTTGTTTTTTTTTTGAAAAAAGCAACTTACATGTCTTAAATATCATATTTAATTTTAATTTTATGACTTTATATTTATAATAATATTTAAGATTTATAAACATTACACAATTTAATAATTTAATTTAATCAAAAAATTACCTTTTCTAAGTGATTGAGTCCACGGCCTAGTGATTATTTTCTACATATCTCATTTGAGTCTGAGATGTTTCGTGTTCGACTCCCACCCTCTTTATCCAAAAATATCCTCTAGGAATAATTTCTAATCTCATTAACATCAATAAAAAAAAATACTTTTCTAAGAAATTCTTTTTGATTACTTTTTTTTTCAACCGATCAGAATTTACAGCCCTAAGCTATCAAAATATTTTTTAAAAAAATATCAAATTATTGAAATTTCAATTTTTATCATATTATATTCATTATATTTGTTGTTTATTAACACCAGATAATTAAATAATTTAAAGATATTATATTTAGATAATAAATATTATCTGATATACTTATAAAAAGAATCTAGATTTAGATAATAAGCCTAACTGAAAGTATTTGGGAATTCAGCTTAAAAAAAGGTATTTAGGAATTGGTGTACTTTTAAAATTCATATTTACTATATCATCTTTACATAGATTAAGAAGAATGGTAAAGTATTAAAAGTAAAATTTTAATGGAACTAAAATTAAATTCAATCCACTCAGTTTAACCTTCAAATAAAGTTTAAATTGAATTAAGTAATTACAAACCAAACTAAATATGAACACCTATCTCAATTAGAATTTGAATCATAATTCATTACATTGTCAAGGATTAATATCTTTCGCTAAATCTAATCTCTATTAATATTTTACATGTGGTTTTAGAAAAATTATAAAACTTCTCAAAATTTAATAACTAAAAATTCAGACCACAATGTGGAGGCATCTAACCAAGTCAACATGATACATTTCCCTTAAGAAAAATATTATTTTTATTCACTTTGGAGGCTCGTTTAAGAATAGCAATAGAGATACAAATGTGGAGAATCCTCCATTGTGGAAATGGGGATAGAGGCAAAGATCCCGCAGTGACTATGGAGATAAAGATAGGAATTATGCTCCTATCTCACGGAGATATCCACCCCGCAGATTAATTTATGTATTGCTTTTTGTAGGCAAGTGGTAGCAAAACTCAAGCTCAAGCATAACGATTATAAAGACATTTAGTATTTTAATGATGTTTAATGTTATTGAATTTTCTTATTTCATTGTTATTTATTTTGGTATTCGTGTGATGATCGTGACTTGATTTTAAATTTGGAATTTTGGTGGTAATGATGTAAAACTATAAGTCTAAAACTTGGATTAACTTTGTTTTATTATTTCTATTTTTTTTCAAATTTTCTAACTAATTAAATTGCTCAAAGAAGTTTTTTTCAATTTTTAAATATTTTTTTGGGGTCTCCGCATATCCCCGTAAGTGGCAGGGATTCTCGTGAAATGGGGATGGGGGGAATTTTTTACGACTGCGGGGAATGAGAATGGAGATAAGGATGGGGGAACTTTGGAGGCATAAGGCAAAGAGTAGGGGACTATTCCCTACCCTCGCCTTGCTCCTTTGGTATCTCTAGACTTATTTTGGACTTACAATGAAAGAGAAAGATATAAAGTGATAAGTGTTGAAAAAGTAAAAAGTGGTGGATCCACTGCCTTATATCTTTCTTTCTCATTGTGAGTCCAAAATGAGCCGTCAAAATGAATACAAATAACATTAGTCCTTATCTTAATTTTTAATGCATGAACTTATTCTTCAAGGGTTAGACTATCTTCTTCCTAACTTTTGCTTAATAAAATAATCACCAATAGGTCGCTTCTTAGCATGAGAATTTAGGGGAGCATTTGGTAGACGGAATATTTTTACATTCCTAGGAATGTTACCATAGAAATGTAAGATTCTGATGTTTAGTATGTGGTTTTAAAAAAATATTATTCAATAGATTGCATTCCTAGAAATGAAACTCATTTTCATTCTCACCTCCCCCATAAGAATGTTAGATTCTTATGGGAAGGGAATGTTTTTGGAAAAGTAAAAAGACAAAATTATTCCCATTATTAATCACTACCACCATCGGTTTGTCATTGATGTCGCTAGACCATCAGTGTGATTGTCATTGTCAGCCATTGGACTGTCACTAGCGGTCATGAACCACCAACATCGGCCACCAGACCACTAATATCAATCGCCGAACCTCTGCCGATGATCGCAAGACCAACATCGAATGTCAACAGATCTCCGTAGAGGTTATTGGACCTCCATTGCCTACTGAAGGATGACCGCTGATTGTTGTCAAACCTCTATCACTACCACTATTTTGTCAAGATTATTTTGAGAAAAATATATAATATTTTCAAGAATCTCATTGTTAACCAAACACAACAATATTCATTTTAGACATATTTTATAAGATTCTTGATATTTTAATTCGTCTACTAAACACTCTAAAACGTCATGCCTAGGCTAGAAATCTATTCCCAAGAATATAAAAACATTTTGTCTACCAAACGCCCTCAAAAGGTATTGATCCTTGGTGGGCCATGAAAAAAAAAAGATATAATAAATAGATAATTTACGTATATAATTGGGGAATTGAGTAATATTATTTTTATTTTATTATTGTATTGATCAAAATTTCTAATTATAGAGATAAATTTTTCACTTATTTATATATAAATTACTATGAGTTGATTGAAGTACATAAAAGTATGTCCAAACAACAAGACTCATTGAAAAAGTTACATGCTCTTTGTGAACTTTAGGAAAAAAATGGGGACCTACATAAACCATAAGTTTGTAACACAAATTAGAATAAATGGTTCTTATCATAGTTAGAAAGTCAATTAGGGATATTGGTGTAATATATCGGCAAGGGTCTTGGGCGTAACCTCAATGGCCATGCACGCTGCTCAATCATTTATGTGAATATAGAATAGAAAAAGAAACTAACAGGCACTCCAAGAATATGGCGCCCAGCATCAATGGACTCCGAGCCACCATGAGATGACTCTCAGCGCAAGCAACAACCAAATTTGAAGACCTTACATAGAACATAAAAAATTAAATTTTGATGCATTTACATAATTATTTCATTATGTATCGATATATCAATAATTATATTGAACGGCATATAATAGAATAATAACGTAAAACTATTTACATTAATTATATGTTAAAATTAATCACAAAATATATAGATACTCCCTTGGACATGTCGTAAGGGATTCTGTTGGTTATTTAACGCTTGCATTGCCCAGTTTTTTCTTTTTATTTTTAATATCTTTCACGCGCGGGTTCTTGTGTGCACTTGCTTCTATATATAACCCCCCCCCCAACAAAAAAAAACCCCAAAAAAAAACACAACAACAACAAAAAACATACCTGTGAAGCATTTCCAAATATTTTACCTTGTACTTTACCTTTCTACTCTATGTAAGGATCATGGTATAAGCAACATGAATTTTAAAATTGCACCAGTTCTTAAAATTTCTTATTCACGGCCATTTAGTTGAGCTTATTATTATTACTAAATCTAGATAAATGTCGAATGATCGACTGAATAAAAAAGAAAAAAAGGAAACCTGATGATTTTCAGACATTTTTCTATTTATTTTTTCTGACATTTTCAAATTGAAAAAAAACTAATTACGAAGAAAGTTTTGATAGATTTGAATCTCCTACAATATTGTGATTCACTTTGAGCTATTTTTCTTTTAAAGTTTAACTACATTTTCTTGCAGTATTGCGAGAAATTCCAAATTTTTTGGGGAAAGAAATCCGTAATTCAATAATGATGTAGAGCCATAAGATACAGGGGACAGAAAAATAGAGTTGATTTTTGTCTATGAACGTGAAACAAAGGCAAGCAAAAGCAAAATTACCTCCCCCAATGACAACGTCCAATCTAGCGCAGTGGCATGAAAGGCGAAGGCAATGCAACAAACACTCACATCACACGCTACGTGCCTACATTTAGCTACCTAGCTTCAGGCCTACAACAATTAGGTAGGATCTTTATGGGAATGATTTGGTGCTGGCTGAGCATGGACATGATACTCATGCACAATGGAGAGTGACCATTCAAATATTAATATATCATTCTCTGAGATCGTCTCCCATGAATAAATATGGAGGGTTAACATTCAAATGTTAATCTAGTTTGTTTGAGAGCATCACGATGGAATTCTTAATGAAACCGTTCATCTTCTGTATCATAGGAATTCCACAAAAATATCAAACAATTTTATAGATATTGTAATATAATTTTTTTTTTTAATTTGACTAGCATGACAAACATTTGGACGGGCTCTATTGCTGGCTTAAATTAAGGACATTTATAACTCTTTCCCCCGCTTGAACTATAGGTTTTCTTTTTATTATCTGAATTATCGGTACGTGTTTGGTATATGAGTCTTTGCCCCTTTTTACCCCACATATCAAACATCCCATTGCTTAATAAATCGTAGGTCTGGCAATATTATCCAATATTAAAAACAAAAAAATAATTACTTTATGAATGCAGATCTCTCCTTTAGTTATATGATTGTAAAAATTATTAATAACTACACAACTTCTTTATTGTGGTAATTAACAAACTCAAATTATCGTTTTGTTGTTGCTCCCCTAAGCTTCGTGCAGTGAGAATCAGATCATTCTGTGTGTGTTTCTACGTGTAACGTGTTTATAAGTATGAATTCTGGTGACAGCATGAGGAGGCTAAAATTTCATGAGAAGAAGGTTGTGAAGGTAAATTTACTCAACGTGATGATTACAAGAAGTGAGTATTGTCCATAAAGATAGTACATTTATGTTGTCTTGTCTTTTAGCTAATACACTAATTTTGCAAATGTGAACAGATATTTAAGTGTCTGCTAATTAGAGCATATTGAAGAAATTGGATCAGCTGTAATTTCATTTTTTCAATTCACCCAATTCATGTATATTTACAAGCATATGAGTCAGTTCATTTTTCACCTCAAACAAAAATACACTATTCAAAATCTCCTTCACCCTTTTTCACCTCAACCAAACAACCCAAATCCCTTTCCTTCCACCCTATTTCCTTCCTACCAAACACACTGTTAGCTCAAAATCAGGAAGTTTCTCCTTTCATAGTTTAATTTATTGCTTTTAAATTTCGGCGCCATCTTTTGTGTGCTTCGCGGTCCAAGGTGCTTAGTGCACCTTGTGACTGTGGCGTATCGGATGGTAAAGATTTATGAGTTGTATCGATATATCAATTATCTATGGTACACTATAGTAATATATTAATTTTAAAAGAAATTAAAAAATATAATTAAATATATTTTAGAAATTAATTTTTATACATTGATAATATAAAATTATATTAATAATATAAAATAATTTTATATTATAAGTGTAATATTATACTGATAGGTAGTATAAAATTATATTGACAGACTAAAATTATATTGATAAAATTTTTATAATTTTTAAAAATTAATTTTTATACATTAATAGTGTAAAATTACACTGACAGAGTAAAATTACACTGATAAAATTTTTTGATTACATTGACCGTATAAAATTATTTTATACTGTCAGTATAATTTTATATTGTCAGTGTATAATAATTATTTTTAAAATATATTTAATTATATTTTTAAATTTTCTTAAAATTAGATATTACTACAATGTATAGGGGTGTTCAAAACCGATCCAAAACCGAACTAAAACCGAAAACCGATCCAAAAAAACCGAAAACCGATTAAAACCGAAATAAATTGGTTTTAATTGGTTCTTATTTTATAAAAACCGATCGGATCGGTTCGGTTTTCGGTTTTAATTTCTAAAACCGAACCAAACCGAACCAAACCGATAATATATTACACATTAATAATTATATATGCATATGAGATATATTACATATTATATATTACTTATCTATATCTATATTTTTACAAAGATACACATAAATATATTCTATAATATTATAATACTAGAATTATTCAAATATTCTTATTATATCTTAACTCAATATTTTAAATTTGTAATTATTGATTAATTCTTTTAGTTTACTCAAAATAAAATTTATTTTTTACACTTTATAAAATTTTTTATTAAAAAACCGAAAACCGAACCGATCCAAACCGATTTAAATTGGTTTGGTTTGGTTCTTTTTCAATCAGAATCAAACCGAACCAAACCGAACCGAAATAAAATTTATTGTTTGGATCGGTTGATTTTTCCTCCAAAATCGAACCAAACCGAACCGCGAACACCCCTAACAATGTATCACAGATGATTGGTGCATCGATGCACCTCACAATCTCATCATCAGATTACAAAATGCACCATGCTCCTTAACCAGCAAAGAGCACCGTAGATGACGCCTTAAATTTCATGTCATAATTGGTGGACAAGCATCAAATTGAACATGCTCCTTTTAAAGCAATTCGTGCTTAGTGCACCGTTCATCATTGGAACAATCACTTTATATTTCTGTGGTCTTATATAACTAAAATTTTCATGTATTAATTTTTTTTTTTTCCGGTTTGCGCTCGTTTCAATAAGTTTCATTAAAAATCATATATTATTTTTCAAAAATAATTAAAAATTAAAATTAAAATTTAATTATAATGTTTTTTAAATAAATTTTTTAGTTCTTAATAATTAAGGTTTTTATTATGTTCTATAACAGATTTTTCATATACGCTGCGCAATGTAGTTCTTTTAAATAAGATGGAGCTTGTGATCCTTTTTTTTTACTTTTTTCCTTTTTTTTTTTTAAGCTGGCGTTTCATCTCTTTTATAAAAGTTCGTTAGACTTGAATTCTTCATTATTATTATTATTTTTTTAAATTTTTTGCCTTTTTGTCATGACAGCTGGCTAAAACATTTCTCCTATGATATAGTTTGTGAGCGTGCTTTTCTTCGCTGGGGCTATACTGCGAAAGAAACTTGGAGAAAAAACATGGAAGGTGACACCCGCGCCGCGACTGCAAATGCAAGCAAAGTCTGGAAAAGAATGGAGAAGAATATGAAGAAAAAGAAGAAGAGCAAGAGCAAGAAGAACAAGAAGAACAAGAAACGCCTCTCAAACGTCTCAAACACCAGAGGATGGGTAAGAATCGGGCCTCCTCTTTGTTAAATTGCTATAGTTTTCTTTTATTTATAGCAATGGTGATTTGCTAGCGTAATTATATCATGTTCATTTTCAGCATTGCTTGATTTGCTAGTGTGTAAGTATATTTTCACTAAGAGCTTGTTTAATCTGCTCATTCACTTGCTCTTCAATATTGAAAATCATTTGCATATACAATTAATTATATGGCTGTATCATATATTTAATGCATGCAGAATCTTGCAAGTTCTTCTCTCAATCTTCATTGGGCTGTTCGTCGTAACCGTAGGGAGAAGCAAATCACGAAGCGCTATCTCCTTGGACGAGACGACTACAAAGAGTAATTTATACAAATCTTCTATACATACATAGTATTAGTATTGTTCCGACTATACGTTATAAGCCTGTGTTCTATTTATTTGGTGTGAAGCTTTGATTTGTTGGTGTAACTTGTGACGTCTTGGATGTGGAATGTTGTGATCCGATAGATGTCTATATTTTGCTAGGGGTTTTTCTTATGATATCTTATGTACTGCAAATTAGAGTAATTATTTATACAAATCTTCTATAGCATTAGTATTGTTCTGACCATATGTTATAACCTGTGTTTTATTTATTTGTTGAAACAGGTATTCGACCGTGTGTGGCTATGTCCACCGATTAACAAACATACTGACAAAACTTGATGCAACCGACCCATTTAGAGTCGACATGACGGAGAAACTCTTGAACAGGCTGTAAATAGGACTGTTCTTCTTGGTCTCTGTAATCTAATATTTTATCATGCTGTGGTTATAATTATGTTTCTAGTACAGTTATATATGATGCAGGCTACATTAGAAACAAGAGCTTCACACAGGCCCAGAATATGAATGTCTCTTCGATCTGAAGTAAGTGCAGACGGGGATGTGTGTCTGTATATAGTCAATTGTATGATAGTTAGATATACTAATTTTTTTCCCTGTATATTATAACCACTTGTAATGTTTTTATAATAAATAGAAGGAGGCTTTCAACTATGGTCATGAAACTGAAATTGACCAAAACCATGAAGCAAGCTGTGAGACTGATTCAGTATGGGCATATCCGGATTGGCCCAGAAACTGTCACCGGTCCAGGTATAAGCGTAACCAGATTTATGGAAAGCGTAATATCGTTGGTGGAGTCGAGAGTCAACCAAGCATGTTTTTTCAGCTAACAGTACTTTTAGCTATGATGTAAGGAATGCTTTTATTGTTGTGATACCCATATGGTAACAGTAAAGTACTCTGGTTTAAATTTCTTAATTCTGCCACGTGCGTGTAATAGGAGAAATTAATGAAGCAATTCTATATTACTTGTGTTGATACTCAAATAAACTAGTGTTTGTGGTATTCATATATTTTAGGCTTAATTATTTTGTAACTCCATTTAATTTTACTCAATTTTCAATTAAGTCCCTATAATTTAAAAATTTATAATCAAGTTTTTGAAGTTATCTAACTTTACAAAAATGATTGATGGCACAGGGCATATTTTGTGATGCATTATCTCCAATATGATGCATCACACACTACCTTATCTAAAGGTTCAGATTGTGATTGTGCATTTATAGATCAATCACCCTTTATTCATCCTAAAATTTGTACTCTCTCTTCTCTTTACACCCCAACTCCTCTAGCACTCACAAGCTAAAAAATCAATTCCAAATTAAACAACAAAACCCATTGCCAACTCACAAACCAAACTCCAAACAAGCAATCGAGCATAATTTTTTTTCTTTTAAAAAAATATTATTGTTTTGAGTTAGAATCACTACTATACATCCTACTAGAGCTGTGGGTGTTGGATGGTGGTTCACGACTAGCTTTAGCTTAGGATTGTGTTGTAGGCTTGCGGCAAAATAGTTGTGGTGGTTGAGGGTTAAGGGTTGAGGATGCAGTAGTTTGCAGTAGACTTCAAAAAAATTGAAGGATGAAGGTGAGATTGAAGAAGAAGGTTATGAAGGTTGAAGAAAAAGGTTGATGTTGTTTTGGTCAGGAAAAGAGGGGGGAGGGTGAGGTTTTGGGAATTTTCTATGGAGGTTGAAAATTCATGGTGTTTTGATTAGATGTTGTAGTTTTGGTTCAAAAAAAGGAGAGAGGGAGTGGAAGGTGAGAGAGAGAGAGAGAGAGAGAGATGATAGAGATGATAGGCAACAATTTGAAAGGGGGGAGGGGCTGAAACTAAGAAATATTCTGCAAATATTTTGTTAATTTTCACATTTTTGTTATAGTTAATATAGACAAGGATTTAATTAAAAATTTGTATTCTGATTAAATTTTTTTATATAATATAAGGACTTGATTACAAATTTTTAAATTATAGGGACCTAATTAAAAATTGAGTAAAATTATAGGGATATATTGATTAATTAAACCTATATTTTGAGCACTAGAATTGTGCATAAATCTTATTTCTTTTTAATTATAATTGTTTTCTTTTTGCAAAGATAAAAAAATGTGCCGTTCGCTGGGCTAGAGGCATTTTGTTTAGGATTGACTCAAAACCATGATGAAAACTTGAAAAAAAAAAAAGGTAAAAAAGTAAGGGTCAACTGGGAAAAGAAATGCAGCCCAAAGCCCAAGTCCCATAATTTTTGTTTTTAAGAAAAAGAGAAATACCACCATTTTAGCAACATGCTCAACTTTACAATTATAAAGTACATGGCCTCTTTGCAAGCAAAGGGAATCAGAGGAGAAAAAGCCCAGATAAAAGGAGGGAGGCTCCTGTACTCTGAAGAAGAAAGGCAAAACCCATGCATGGACAGAAGGTGAGAGGTGCGTTTCATTAACAATCACAAGGACTTGAAGGGGCTGTCCCAATGTGCAAACAACCGCAAGGACGCTGACTACCCTTCAGGGTTACCGGTCAAAACAAAAGGGAAAAAAAACTACACAATATCAACAAGATTGTTATTATCTAAAGGGATTTGATAAAAAAGTACTAAAATTCTGAATTGATAAACCCAGCATGTCTGAAATACTTCATCTACATCCACAATAATATATATAAAAGCTTATGAATAAAAAAAGAACAGGGAAAGAGTGTTGTGCTCTTTGAAGTTCTTTAATCAATTCATTAGATCATAGTCATCCAATTTGTTATTGTACCGCAACACTTTTCTCTTTATCTTGGAGGAATCCACCCATGTAATGAAATCTTCCATATTTCTGGTTACATGATAAGCGGGGTCTGTGATTGTCTCCGGACCAACTCGTATATGGCCTTGCTCAATGTATGTGACCGCTTCTTTCAAATGCTCAGCAAATTTTAAGCGTACCAATATAGTTGACAGTCTTCGCCTGTGTAATAATTTCAAAATAAATGAATAAATAGATGAATACATGAATAAATGTTGACCACAAAAAAATGAATAAAGTATTATTTTTATGGAAAACAATAACAGAAGTAGGGGTAAGGAGGCATTATCAAGTCCACATGTTAGATCTTTCCATCATATTGATCATCTTGTTTTATGGATTTTAGTAATAATTTATACAAAAAAAAAAGGGCTAACAAATCGATTTATAATCAAGTAGTGCAGCTAATGAAACAATGAAAAGTCTGTTGAGCATTAAAATAACCTTAACTATATTATCTCAAAAGATAAAGTATTATTATTTTTTCTTCTTTTGTCCTCATTTGTCCATCCTAAGCAAACATGTAAATAAATTCTAGCTTAAAATACAAAATATATCAAAGCATTTTTCTCACTTGCAGAACGATGATGCTGTTACGCGTTCAGCAAGTGTGATGCTTTGCCGGGATGGAATAACGCCAATATTGTACCTGTCAATTACAATAAAAATAAGAGCACGTATATGAATTCAAACAATAAATTAAATTATGCGGAAAAAAGCTTAAGTCCTGATTTAGAACTAAATGAACTGAATCATATGCTTCCAAATTTACATGAATATATATGGAGTGAATTAAATTGAACTTACAGCTTCTCCAAAAGTTTGTCAGTCATCTCAATCCGAAAAATATCATTTGACTCCAATTTCTTCAATATGTTTACTAACTTTTTAATCATCCCGCATATACTTGAATATCTAATAATCATATTTGCACCATTCATATCATATAACAAAAAACATGTGTGTTAGTTAAGACTTAAAAGCCAAAACATCATGAATATTATAATTTGATATCATTATGGATAATACTCACTTTTTGTAATCATCACGTCCAGTAAGATGGTAGCGCCATATAATCAGGTTCTCTCTACTAAGTCGTTCTGTCTTCCACTGCAGAAAATTTACATTCCTCAAACGCTTCTTCTCATGAAATTTTAGCTTCCTCATGCTGTCATCAAAATTCATATTTATTAAACACGTAAAAACACACAGAATAATCTGATGCATAATTCACAACGCATATAAACGAAAGAATTATCAATGAACAAAATTATAGAAATCATTACTTCAAAGTCATACCTTTTTTCTTGCTTTGTTATTCTCTTTCCAAATTGCTGCGTGAACTCCCTGTACGATCTTTGTTTTGGTATTTGTTGTTCTTCTTGTCTAATGGGTGTTAATTTATAATCTCTGTTTTCATTAAAAAAAAAAAAAATCCAATCGGTGATCTAATATTTATCAAGCCCAACTAAAAATTGGTGAATGAGAGTTGAGAGATTTTAGGGATTCGTTTAATCTTAGATTTTATATATGGCAAATCGTTTAATTTTAAACTTTATATTTGAATGCTATATTTGAGTTTAATTACTATGCAATAATAGTATAAAATAATTTTATACTATCATCCAATTGAATACATGTATTTGCAAGACTTTTGCTAAGAGCTATATTATTTGTACATAAGGATGGAACATCCAAATACAACACCCTCTCACATAAATATACAATCTATCACTTATCTTGATACATGTAAACTTCGGTATTCACCCACATTCACATAAATATACTATATCTTATACTATATCTATACATGTTATATTCAAAAAATATTTCTCTTTTGCTAATATGACAATACATAATTGGATATCTGTGTAAAATTTTTTTACATTAACAGTATATACAAATTAAATCCAATTTGTAATCTGTTTCTTTTTTTTTTTTGTAGAAAATCAAATTGGTGATCAAATATTTATCAAGCCTAACTAAATACAGGTGAATGAGAGATTTTAGGGATTGATTTAATTCAAATTTTTTAAAGTATATGGTATGAATCAAAATGTGTTGGTGAAAACTAATCGATTTTTTTATTCAAAAAAACTAATCAAATTTGATTTGATTTCATTCGTTTTTTATACTTTAGTAATCTTTAATTGGATTTTCTTTTTATTCTATCTTTTTGGATTTGGATTATCGAAATTGAGATTCTATCTTTTTATTTATGTCTGCATTATTATCTATCATCAACTAGTTAAGTTACACTGATAACTCCATGTAAAATATTTTTTTTTATTAATTCAATAGTTGAATTACAATTGCTTATTATAAGGATCATTTGTGTTAAATTTTATAAAAATTGAATATCAATAAGAATGTAATCAAATAACTCTTATTCATATATATTTCAAATATATATATATATATATATATATATATATATATATATATATATATATGTGTGTGTGTGTGTGTGTGTGTGTGTGTGTGTATAAAATGATTTTACATTAATATAAAATTTTATAAATATGACCTATAAGGTAAATAAACTTCTAATTCAATGGTAGGTTTTGCAAAAATTTACACCAATAAAAATTTATTTAATGGTGTAACTGATATTCAAAATTATATCGATGTAACTTGATTTGACAATTTATTTGATTAGTATCATATGTATTATTTAATATATCTTACATAATTATCACCAATTTAACCACTCTTCAATCATGGCTTGATCAGTACATCGTGAACTAAAACCTTCACCGGTTCAATGGCCGGTCCCATGTTTGACACATTATTTGCAACATGAATTAAAATAAAAAAAATTCTTATCGTAATTAGAAAGCCATTTTACATTATTGATATATATGACGTCAAGGGTCACGGATGTCACCTCAATGCTTATACACGCAACTCAATCATTTATATGAATACAGCATTGAAAAATAAACTAATAACCACCCCAAGGAAGGCTTGGCCTATGAAGGCACTCCAAGCCACCAAAAACATAACTCTCAGCGCAAGCAACAGCCAAATTTCAAAACCTAACTTAAAATATATAGATACTAAATTCATAAACATGTCGTAAGGGATTCTTAATATGCTTAATTAAAGCTTGAATTACGCAGTTTTTTGTCTTCCACATGGTATTGTGTGCACCTGCCCCTATATATACTGGTTCCATCTTCGCAACATTTGCTTTAAACAAAGTAGTGATAAAGTTCCCGCCTCTAATTACATTGTCTATTTCTCACAGTAACGTAGAAAGAGGCATATATAGAGATGGCTCTTAGATGGCTTATCCACTCAGCTTGCCATGTTCTGGGGTACCCTATGGACAACACAGAAGAGCAGTGCAAGCAGGTTGTAGGGTACCCCAAAGAAGAGCATGGGGTGGTCAAGGCAAAGGGCTTGTCCCATTGTGCAAACAATCAAAAGGAGGTTGATGACTACCCTTCAGGGTTTCAAATGCCTCTTCACTATCCACGCTACACCAAAGCAGATTATGAGAGTATGGAGGAGTGGAAGGTGGACTTGCTTCTTAAGCAGTATGGTCTAAATTTCAAGGGTACCCTTGATGAGAAGAGGGCTTTTGCAATGGGTGCATTCTTGTGGCCGGATCAATATTAAATTGAGTTTCTTTTTTTGGAAGTGCCTTAATGCTACATAGTACATGGAATAAATGTACAAGTTCCAAGTTTTGTACTGGACCGTGGTATGATACATGAATAGTGAAGTAAGAGACCATATGTACCTCATTATGTATGTTAATTTGATAATGTCATAATGAATAATGTGTATACATGTTTGTGTGCTTGTAATTGTTTTATATATCTATCATATATAGTTCTGTTTCCATTTCCACATACAGCAAAGTTGCATTGCATTGCATAGTTTGAACCACCTTTTTTAGGGAGCGATGCATCATGGTGATTCCTGTTGGCAATGGGGCAGTTCTGTTCCCACCGAAAGCACTGTAAGTGGCTAGCTAGGTCTTGTAAACGTAGCTGCCCCGTCATTGAAAACTTGTCGGAAGGAAGTAAATAATAAAAGTGGCTGACAATTACTGGTTTCTTGGCTACTTTACATGTGGTCGATAGGGATGAGAACACATATCATATCCAAGCACAAGCATTTTCGTGCGTCCATAATCTTCAATTTCCCTACTAAGGGTAGGCCACAGGTGCAAAACATTAATGATCAGGCACCACAACCTCACAAGTCACAACTAGTGAAAAAAGCATTGCTCACGCATCACAAGATATGAAAAAACAAATTAATATATTATGGTTCAATGACATTCTTGTAATCGTTTAAGTGTAATTTTGGGAAGAAAAAAGTTCTTTTCACCCATGATTTAGACAGTATTTTGGATATATGGAGATTAATGCGTAAATAATTGAGGATTTTAGTTATATTTGTAGTGAATAAATAACGTGAATGTAATAATGTGATATCATATAAATTAATTCATTAGTTAAAATAACTGAAATCGCAGTTATTAATATATAATTCTTCATTTTTTTTTCACATATAAATTCATTAATAATACAAGTGAAATATTCAACTATTTGTATGTGATTCTCCATGTGCTTTAATGACGTCTAAAACACTAGTGTACCGATATAACAATACAAGTTTGGGAAATAAAGGGTGGCATTATGTCAAAAAAAAAAAAAAAGAAAAAGAAAAAAGAAGAGAGATTCACATAACTGTAAAGAAAATTTTCATACATGAATTTGTCACTTAAGGTACATGTTACTTGATGGCTTTATTACTGGATTGCATTGCTTGAGACAAGGAAGAGTATGGGGTTGGACAATCACTCCTTGTGCATGATTCAAGGATGAAAGCTCAAATATTTAGTTTCATGGTTTTGGTTGCTTCCAATTGGAGGGGCCGAAGTGGCCATGATTCAGGGACAAATTGGACACGTATTGCTAAACTTTGTGAGAAGCTGCATTTTGTGATTAAATATTAATTAAATAATTAGAGTCTCCATCTACAAGTTTCTATATGTCTATTATTGCACAAAATACCTCAATAATTGTTGTATGGGTACATGGTCGTAACTTAGAGAATCCATCGGAATAAAATACTACTTGCGTATTGGCGGAGATGATCGATCCAATTCTCTTCTGTCTGTGAAGTTGTGACATTTGTGCAAGCGTCTTCTTTTAATGGACATTTGTACAAAGTTAAACAAAAATTCTAAAGTCTAAACAGAATTCTTGAGAGTCTATTACGGACCGAATTTTTCTATACATATGAAATTATGGGTGTTCCAATTATTTGATCCAATGATTAAATTTTTAAGTTTTTTATTAGAAAATATAACCTTCTTTTTAACACCGGCCATGGTACAATCATCATAAACTTTATTATTATTATTTTTTTGCTGCAATGATCACCATGTTTGATTAGTTAATAAAAATTTAAAAATTTTTAACGTGAATATTAATTAATTCTAGTAATTGATTTCATAGCAGTTAGTTGAAGTGGAATTTGGTAAGCTTAGCCGTGAAAAACCACTATTAAGAGGAGTGATATATACATGCATGGAAAATTTTGACACAAGCATCACTATATCCATCAATTATAATTTATTATTTTCTTTTCTCTCTCCTTCCTTTTTGTTTATAAAAATCAATAATCTAGTAATACTCAAAATATTAGTCTATACAATTTTTTTTAACAAATTTTTTAACAAACATTTTTGCGTTGATAATACCTTGCCATACAAAACTACTTAATTAGTCGTATAGCTTGTTTTTCACTGAACTTTTGGACAGAGGATGAATTTGTACGCTAAGTAGGTGATTATGCCAAACGAATATTTAGGAGCAACTATTTCATTATTAAGTTTAGCCCGTGGCAATGAATATGATCTTTTATAAACAAATGATATTTATAGCAGAAGTTAAGTTTTTATTTATGTTTAATTCTTATATAAATACTTAAATGATATATTGTCTTTCCAATCTAACAAATTTGGATTTTACATTTACGTAAGCCAGAATTTTTTTGGTGAAGTTAATTGGGTCATTTTACCCATCGAAGCAATTGAAATCTGTAGGTCCTTCAGGATATCAAGTATATTATATGCCACTGCAAAAAAAAAAAAAAGGGAGTACAATATATGCAAATGCAAGTTATTATAGTATCCCTTCTAATTTCCTCAATAATCCACATCTCTTCATTAATTTCCCCTTCTCTAATTAATCGAACTCTCAAATATGGAAACTAATAGAAAGAGCAAATAATAAACAAAAAAAAAAAACCGGTAATAACAGAAGAACTGATGCGGGAGTTGTGGTGGCCCTCAATTACAATAATGGCTCATTGGCCCCACAATCTTCACAATGCACACAAATTATTGAGCTACAGTCTCCTTATTGGGGAAGAACATGAAATCTTTTCTTTCTTTTACCATGGTACAAGGGGTATTTGTATTTGTGGCAGGGAATGGTGACAGCTAGAAGCTTCACTTAACTTCTTTTCTAAATGACAACGTTACCTCTCTTCACGTTTGATTCTTTCTTCCAGAGAATAGCCACTTTTAATTTGGTCATGTTATTGCAAGCTGCTAACGCTAACCCCCCATATAATACATATAATATTAGGGTTTGTCTTCAACGTTCCACATGTTAATATCTTCCTTGTATCCGTACAATACATACAAATTAGGCCATTTCAATAAATTATTTAGCAACCCAAGAAATTAAAATATATTCCTCTACCAAAAAAGAAAAAAAGAAGGAAAACTAGTGTAGATTCAGGCTTAATATAAATAGAACGGACCTTAAAATTCAGTATTCACTAAACACAAGTAAATACACAAAGTCACAAACAATACAAGAAAAACTCATAATTTGATTCCAAGGTCATATCTCCCTCTCCTTCCTCTCTCAAATTCTCGATAGCCTTACCCTCGATGGATCAAAGCCAGGATCAGATTCCAAAAGCAATATTATTCAACAAGTTCCTATTCTTGAAACGAACCTTGCAGTTTGTTTTCTCAGTTTCTGTGCTTTCTTTCTTCCTTTGTTGCTCTTCTGGCTTTTCCGTACACTACCCTCAGTCCTTCATTGCCTACTTCTCCACGTGCCTTCTGTCCATGTTCACTCACACCCTTGAGAGCAAATACGTGTTCCTCATATGCAATGGCATCCTCGCATTCCTTGCCAAGAACTCACTTATGGCCTCTTCACCACCCATGTCATCAGCTTTTGATGATGACATAGAGTTTCAAGCTTCCAATATGAAGGCACCCGTTTCTGACATGGCAGTTGTTCCCCTTGTGGTTGAAGAACAAGCACTTGATCGAGTGAAAATTAAAGAAGAACACTATGAAGAAGTTTCAGAAGACGAAGAAAAACTGCAAGAAGAAGAAGATAGCACCTTGTATACTCAAACCGAAGGAAAAGAGAATGAAGGTTACATTTCAGAAGAAAAGGAGATTGAAGGGAGTGGTGATGAAGAAGATAAAGAAGGAGGAACAGAAAGTGAGGCTATGGTGACACAAGATGATGATGAAGTAGAAGATACAACAATGACAACAGATAGCGAAGAACTAGCAAATACAGATGAACTGAACAGGAAGTTTGAAGAGTTCATAAGGAGGATGAAAGAGGAGATTAGGCTCAAAGACAGCTTATTGCAGTGTAATAGACTAGGTCTTATATAAAAGCTGGCGAGGAATAAAAGTGCTTGAGTCTGTTTTCAAATGACTAAGCCTTATCGACTCTCTCTTCAATTAGTCCCTTTTTAATTTGCATGTAAGTCTATTCCTTCCCTCTAGCTCCTTTCCTTTTCAGTAAGTTAAGCTCTGTCATGTCGTTTCTAAGTTAGTGTAGTACATCTTATCTTTATGAACTGGTCCAGCGGTCCTGCTTCTATGTCACTCTCCTTTTCTTTCTAGCTTATTTTTCCCTTTGAATAATCATAAGATGGTGGAACTGAATATGAACTTAATTAAGAAAAATATGGTTCAGTATCTCAAAAACTGCACGGCAGAAAAGAAGGGAAAATAGTGAGACAGAGCAGAAGGAGGGTGTCTACCAGAACTTGCCCGATGAAGAATCAGATGAACAAAAAGAAGTTATGGGAGGAAAATACTGGAAAGGACAAGAATGTACAGAATTCGCATATGTACTGTGGAAAGAAATATTAACAATTACAATTGTCCAGATATTATAACATCAAGAAAATAAGTGCAATATATGTTTCAATTATTCTCACTAAAAAGTTGTTTGCCGAAGTGAATGCAGATTTTATTTGTCCATTCTTGTCAGATTCTGAAGTCATATAATACAACTCTATCAACACATAGATTTATTTTTTAGAGCGATGTTATTTTACATGTTAACATCAAATATAACACCTCTATCACATAATTATAAATAATTTTTTTAAAATTTTAATATATGTGTACCTTAATACCTATTCATATTCACATTAATATACATTATTTATATGATGTCTACAAAGTATTGGTTAAAAAAAATATTTCCCTACATTTTACACCCTGTAAGTTCTGAATTTTTTTGAACATGACAGTCATTTTCGCTAGAATAGACGTGTTATATTGTCGTTTGTGTTTTCGGCCAACAGAAAGTATTTACAAAACGAAATGTTAGAGTACACAATTTTCACATTAGCTAATAATGACTCAATTATTAGTTAATGAGGGGTATAAATTCCATTAATGAACAGATAATTATCAACTAAAAACAACTAATTATTAAGTCCATTAATCAGTAAATGCATCTTGATAACTAATAATTGAGTTATTATTGATAAGTATAACTACACTATACTCCTTTTAGTGCACAAATGTAGGAACTGCAAAAGGAAAATGGTAATTTCACACCATTTGATATCTATGCTGTTCAAGCTAAAGAGATATGGCATCCGTGTTAAAGGTATACGGAGGAGAATACACTTATTACTAAGTGGAAGACCAAGCTAATAAAGACCTGATGGCATTTCATCAACATTATATTACACAGAGTATCTACACTTTATAGTATTTCCTTGTAACCAAAAAATTTTCTTCTGTAATAACTTTTTTACTCAAATTTCATTAGTAATTATGCAATTTTTTTCGGACAATAAAATTTTCATAATGTCAATGATCAACGCACTCTTTTAAAAGCTTAAGGATTGAGGTAAAAATTGAAGAATTATTTTATATCTCCAACATATCCCTCATGTAAAAATCTTTTGGATTTTGAAGCGTCAATAATGCATTCACCGACTTTACTTTTATTATGAAGTATGGGCATAAACTCTTTTGTTAATAAAATCAAATATCAAGTTAAAAATCAAATCTCTTATTAAAATCCTACTTAACTTGTAGTTCAATTGCTGAAGTCCTCCAAGTCAATTCCCCAGAAGCCATACAAATAATTTTAACAATTGTAATCCAAGGACTAAACATTCTTATAATCTTCTTATTATACACTGCCTCATGTGACTTACCTTCTTCTGACTCCTGCATATTTAAGCAATGAAAGTAAATGTACAATCTTCAATCAGCCTTAAGTTGATAGTCTCTACTGTCATGAATCCATTATAGAATTGTAAGAAACACATCTGACAGGGACGTTCCACGTGCTTCCATGTCGATGAAGCTAAAAGCTCAATGATTGCAACTGTCACCACATATTTTCAGGCTCATAATATTCACAAAGAAAAAGCAAAGGAAACATGGCTAGCATTACACGTTGTGCGCCAAAAATATCACTATCGGAATTGAAGGTGGACGTACATTTGAAAACTGAAAGATTTAATCAATCCGTAACAAGAAATTATGTTGCCCTTTTTGTCATATGCAACGTTAGCTGTGTAGACAAGAGCCACTCAACAAGGTTTTCTACCATTCGTGTGGCTAAGAAAGTAAACAACATTATTTATCAATTTTTTCATTCAAATATCTGTGACCAAATATCATGGGACAAGATCTCTGCCCCTTAGACGGAGGGACCCTCCTCTAAGTGAGGATTCAAACTGAACGAATCATGTCAAATTATGACACACAACCTCTAGCAGCCCTTCAAATGAAAGAAATCTAGAAGGGTCAAGGATCCTAGCTTGATGATGAGGCCATGCAACTTTTAAAAACACAAACAAATCTGCAGCACGTTACGACAAATATGAAAGTGCTCAATGAATAGTATGGATAAGTACAACCGTGACCTTAACAATGAGAGAAATTCTAATATGCAGGATGTTTTTTTCTTGTGGCCTCACAAAATTTTAAGTGAGACCCATATATTATACTATATAAAAAAATTCTATAATAAAAAATCACTATAGAGAAAGAAATTTTGTATTGAATGATTGATGGATGAAAAAAATCTCTTAATGGACAACAGAACAGTAACTTTGTTGAAAATACTGACAATTGATTGTGGCAAGACATTTACACATTTAGCCGTCCACTGTTTTTCTTTTGGTGATTAGCTGTCCAGTGTTCATTCATGATTGAGGACTCGCGTGGACCAAATATTTGACAGCTAAAAGCACGAGAAATGTTTTATGTTTTTACGTCATTATAACACTTTGTTAGATATCATATAAATAAAGTGCGAAACAAATAAAATAAAATTAGAGAAGATAAATTGTTAATATCTAACATACAAACCTATCATATCTTGTATAAGGATCAGATCGGGTAAAGAGTTTATTTAAATTCTTATATAAAAATAATTTTTTAAAAATAACTTATGAATAAATTATTTTATTTTTAAATATATAATAATAAAAGTATTTATTTTGAGTATTTTTAATAAAAATTACTTCTTAAGAAATTAAATATTTTAATTTATCAAAAAATATTAAAAATAACCTTTTAAAAAAATAATAAACTATATAATTAAACAGGACAAAAATAAAAAAATGTGAATTTTAACTTTCAAAAAGTCGAAAAAAAATCAGTGCTATTCAATCGGACCTTGACATCCAATTAAGGTATTCAAGACATACATACCATTAATTGGAGCAACATGGAAAAAGTGGCTCACATTACATTGTACCACTTATCAGAACAAAAGATTAAAGACACAACCAATAGTTCTCTGAGAGTTCGATGAAAGATAGATGTTTCTCAACTACTTAAACCATCGATATTTGAAAATATCATCGACACAGCTAGTCCAGAAATTTTCATCACTAAATTTTTGCACTTCGGAGACTTCAAAGGGGGAGATGCCTTCATCCAGTTTTTGCCATAAAAGTTAGTCTGTATAAGTCAGTCATTTTCACAAAGTATCGCGTTTCTCCATAGTTCATTGCAATCTTCACTTTCACCTTTTATCTAACCAAGCAAATTGCCCAGGGCATTGTAAACTAAAGCAAAATCATTTGTGGGTTAGCTAATTGAATATGAAAGCCGAATTAAGCAACTACTTCGGTTTCAAGTATTAGACAAGAGGGTGAAGTAAAAAAGATATAAACAAAAATAATCTACATGCCCATCAGTAAAATCCTTTGGCATTATCAACTTCCTTTGTAGCCTGATTACTAATCCAAGAGGAAATACAGCTGCCAGCACATGAGCAACAAATCATATCTCAAATGTGCATGAAAAATAGCCATTTCCAAATAAGCTGAAAGTGTTTTGGCATTTTCCCTCTGTAACTTCCTGTCCAGGCATTCTTTGCTTTGCAACTTTCCATTGTATTGTCATGAGTGCAGAGTGGTTGCATACTAGCATATTATCACATTATCACATATATACAAACCGAAACTTCAAACTAACTGGTTGGTGAAACAGTCATGTTCATGCAGACTCCATCAGTGTCAGGCAGATTTCTAACCTCCTCAAGAATCCTAGTAAGTTCTTTTGTCAGTTCTCTTCGAACATAGTCAGATCGCTCCTTTGTTATTGAGCATTCTGAAAACAAAGCTTCAGCTAAGGACTGATACTCTTGAAACCATTCCCCATCAATACTTTGATTATTGTGATCGTCATCAACAAGTAAAGAGCATTCTCGTTGCCATCTACTTAAATAGTATTTGTCAGGCAGCTGAAAGTAATTCTTTATGACAAACACACGAAGAGCATGTCTGCATAATATTCCCGAGGATTCAAATTCCTTGCACGAGCAGTGTATCTGTTCGTCTTCTGCCAACCATATTACAAGCCGTTCTCCATCCATCGTTTTGAAGTGACGTACAATATATGATCCATTGGCCATTTCAGATGTAGCATATTGCATGGCCAACAACAGTTCTTGCTGCAAAGCATTAAAGGCAAAAGGTGTGAGAATACTCCGCGCATGCTCTTCAATGGGCATGCAAGTTTTAAGATGTAAATAGTGAGTCTCTTGACGTGCTTGATGTTGAAAATTTGCACAAATGCCAACCTGTAACAACATGGACCAGAGAGAAGAATATCGTTAGAAAAAGTAAACAACACAAGGCTAGTGCAAGCATTAGCATATGAAACAAAGTACTTCTTACCAACATACCTGCTCAAAAAAGCTACGCAAACATGTATGTGCAGCGAAGATCCCTTTCAAAAAGGCATCTATAGATTTTGAGTAAGCTATTGTCGCCATTCGAGCTAGAAAGTAACCTCTTACATAGGAATGTGCCCAGGATGCTCGAACAGAATACAGTAAATCAGTGTGTTTATCTGAACCAAGCCCAAACACAGAAATCATTTGGCTCCACTGAAGTTCAAATTCCTCTGTATTCTCAATGTGAAATAACGCATCGAACTCGGATTTAAATTCTGCATAGCGAGACCCAAGAGGAAGAGAGAACCAACTCGGTACCTTGTATAGAATATTCCATGGAGGAAGGACATGATTAGTGCCTGGAAATTCGCTTCTAATGGCATCTCTCAACCCAGGGTCAAGATCAGTTAGAATTGTTTGTGGACATCTTCCTCTCATGAATCGGACAAAAGTCTGCATTGAAGGATAATCATCATAAGAGGATATTTATGAAGGCATAAGTAAAATCTTATATAGAGTATGCTAGTAGTAAACCTGCAATGCCCATGAGAAGGTTTGGGGTGTTTCATCCTGCAATAAAACACAACCAAAAAAAATGGTTCTACCATAGCTATCAATACCAAACCATGCCCCAAAAAGCAATCCATAAGTGATTGATCGATATGTAGTGTTGAAATAAACTACATCACCAAACATAGCATTTGCATTAACAGAGTCACCATATGACCAGGCTACATTTTCAACCTTATCATTCTCATCCACTGTATAATCATAAAGGAAGTCATCATCTGCTTCTTTCATGGCTTTGCATGCCTCAAGAAGTTCTAATATATCGTTTTCTCTCTTCTCACTGAGCAATGCCTCGTTCTCTTGAACAACCTTCTTACGGTTTTGAACAAAGTTTCTCACATCCCTTTCCAAGAAAGGCAGTTGCCCACCTTGAATCCCCTTTTCCAGCTCCAACATCTTCACTATCCGATGTATCGGAAACCCAGCTTTAGAAAGCAAGAGTATGCGCTCTTGATCGGCCTCATGAATTTTACGATAAGCAGGAAGAAGGCGCACTTGGTCATCTTCCAAAAGCTCGTGATTGTGTACATTACTAAACTGCACAACAACCCATTGGGAAACCCCTTCTACAACCTCCTTAGACAGATACATCTTCGCATCACATCCGCACCTCACCGATTTCCTATCTCTATGGTGTTCTCCATTGGGCTTCTTCTTCACCGGGGCGAACCCAGAACGGTAACAAACAAAGTCACGCTTGTAAATGCCTAACTGAGGGCTAATCCTAGATCTTTCTTTCCTAATAGAGAAACCATTCTTCCTAGCAAAATTGCCATAATACTCAAAAGCTTCATCATCACTCTTAAACACCATTCCAACATAAGGGGTGATCATAGCCCCAGATGATGATTTCTCTGTCTTCACCAATTCTGGTGCAGCAGAACCCTCCTCAGAATCACCCTCATGTGTAATGTAACACTTCCAATCTCCACAGGGGCATTGTTGCCTACGAATCCATAGGTTTTTTGAAGGCATGGAAGTCATTGTTCCACTTGAAAATTGAGTGTTGAAATCACTCAAAGCTTCAAACTTTTAAGTGACCCAGAAGCAGGTAGCATTGGAAAGCGAAACCAGAAACCTTAACATGAACAGAGAAACAGACAAAACCGAAAACGAAATAATGGGCAACCTAAATCATAAATTTTTTTTAGTATCCAGAAAATCGAAAAACATAAACTTGAAAATTTTTGAGCTGCCAGAAACTGAAGCTTGAGATTTTTGGCAGAACAGATAGAAAGAGCAGAGGTTTTGCGAAAATTATTGGAAGACGTATCAGTTGCAAAGTTTGAGGAAACTAGCTCTGAGCTGAAGGATCATACCAGAGGCAAAGTAGTAGAAAGTGCTTAAACCCTTGTTCCCTAATTCGTCTTGTTTCTCAACTCTTGCTTGTGCTCTTTCACATATTCCGAGAATTCTAGGAGAAATCCAACTTGGATATATATAAATATTTTGGTCTGGACTTGGAAGGATTTTTGGTCAACCAATTTAGGAGTTCATTTGGGCTAGTATGTTTATTGGGCCCATTTGAAATTCAGTTGCTGGAAACGTGATAGATGAGGCTGAGATTATAGACCAAAAAGGCTTTGGCCAAAAATGTTGTTGTTCTATACCCGACCCAATGAACTTGGCAGTTTGAGGAATTAATTTGTACATTTGGCTCAGACCGTAAAAAAAAATTCACATTTGGCAGCGAAGACATTGATTTGATACTGCTCATGAATTCAGAAATTATGGGACAAAAAAAGGTTGTTCTTTCTGGATAATTTGACAGAATTTGTTCAAGTATGGAAATCAAGTTCTTTTCTGAATAAGTTGAAATACAAGAAGCAACTTTCTCTGGTTCTTATTCTTTTGCCAATTTGTTGTTATACCCTTACTTTCTGTGCGCCTTCAAAAAGTTAAAATATTAGTGATACTCTCGCTACAGTTCATATGGGGCCAAAAAGGTGGTGTAGAATAAAGTTCCATATGCTAAGTAATTTTCTTAAAAACTACTAGGGACTGGTTGGTTACAAGAGTGATCCCATGATTGTACTATATTTAAGAACAGTTCTACCATTGTATGCTTTCTTAGTCAGTTCAAATGAATGTGTTGGCTAGTATATTTGTTCAGACTTTAGATCATGATTCATCAGTAATATAGGTTACTGTGCAACAATCCTCATTTCAGCCCTTGATTTCCTTTAAATTAGTCTCTTAAAGCCCTAGGTTGTAGGTTCTTCAATAAACTGAGGTTGAATTGTTTGTGAATTTGTTCCAATTATTCTAGCATAAGAAGGTTTTTGCTGGTGACGGTATTTTTATGTTATATAAAGTAGCTTCCAGAACAATATAATTTAAAACTTCTTGATAATAATAAGATAACTTAACTGGAGAAGAATTAAACTAGTTTAGATAGTCACTTAACAAAATATTCATTTAAAATTTGAATAACCACATATCAAAAGACTTCCAAAAGATAACTTTTGGTAGGAAATATTCTATTAGTTTATCAACTATGTTGTTATCGAAATAAACTCTAGAGTAAATACCCATTTTGGTCCTTGGCAAAAATTTCTAGGAATAAATTAGTCCCTTAAGATTTGAAAGTTCGTAATTAGTCCTTCACCATTTAAAAAAAGGGATATATTAGTTCCTTCGTACAAAATCCGTACAGATATTCTAAACTCTATTACTAGCATAGTAGTAGTACCATAGATACGAGGCTTCTTTTTGGTCATCAAACTTAAGATGAGCAGCATAATAGATACTAAAATTGAGTCCCTTATAACTTCCACATTTCAGGGTCCTGCTAAAATATGAAGCTTTGTTTAGTAAGTTGATGGGTACTTAGGTAACAATGAAGCTCAACAATTGTTTTCGGACTCTGAAATCATTCTCATGTCAATGAGAAGAGAGAGATCTATGGAGAATAAGGCTCCAATGTGGCAGTGCTTCATAGAATTAGACCAATCATCAAGGACAAAATATTATCCAAAATTCTCCACACCCTCAATCTATAGCTACAAAAACCAGATTTCAATTTTAAGCGTGTTCTTGATGCCTACTCTGGTGGAGCTACCCTATATGTCATTCTCACGAGTTATCATATCAAGGGCATAAAAACAAACGTGTTTCTAGATGCCATTTACTTCTATTGTTACCACTTACTGTGACTACTGTTGAATATCGATATCTTGTGCTCCATAGCTTATTGCCTAAAGAGGAATAATATTTAGACAGGAAAAATAGACATAATAAGGACATTTTAATGAGAAAAAGATACAAGTACTCCTCATCTTTGTATCTTTCTTTTTATGTGTATCCCTTGATTTGTCTATTTTTTATGTTCAAATATCATTCTTCTTGGCAAAATTTCTTGCCTGCATTTATGTCTTAAATGGCATGATTTTTGGCAGGTTAATTCTTTGCAAGGCAGCACATTATGGTTGAAAAGCACGAAATCTTATTGGTTGGAGCCATACACAGGGGCGGCAAAGTTGATCATGGCATGCAGAGATTCTCCTGGTGCTTGATGCTAACAAAGCCAAATTCATTATTCATGCTAGTAGCAGCGGCCACCCTTTTGGGGCTCATGATTGGAGGAACTAATTTTCTGCATTTTATTGAAAATCTAGAATTTCTAGATGCCTTCTATTTTGTTTGTTCCAACGTCACTATTTTGGGTCATTGGGATAATAGCTCCTCAACTACTGAGGGTTATATTTTGCAGTTTTCTGGATATTGAGTGGTATCATTTGCTTAGCACAGTTCTCTCTCTATCTTGCTGAGCTATACACTGAAGCTAGACACAGATCACTGGCAAAAATGGTTCTTTCAGAAAATTGTCATTGTCAGATCTTAAGACGGAAGATCTTGATCAAAGACAAATTTGATAGGTAAGACAATAAGAGTGCTCTGGATAGTATCAAAGCAAAAAAATGTACATTACCAGAATCCTATGAATTACCTACACACGTGACACGACACTAAAAAAACAAAAAGGACACACTAAAGTTTAAAATATATATATATATATATATATATATATATATATATATATATGAGTGAAGATTCATTTATTCCATATATAACTTTAACTTTAAAGAGTTACTCCAAATCTTTACCCTTTTATTATCTTAACATCTAATGATTTTCAGTCATTAACTTATTCCTCACATGACCTACTCTTTTTATATATATATAAAGTCTCACTTCAATTTCTTTTCTTTATTCAATATTTAAAATTGTTTAAAAAATTAAAATAAACTCAAAGTTTGTATGTTAATTTCTTTTTAAAATTTAAAATTATCTTATCTATGTTGTGTTATATAGTGTTAAAGTAAATAAATATGTACACGAGCAGTATTGTTATTCGTTAATATGCGTCATACAAGATGACAGCCTAATATACGAATACGGCAACTAGATAGTGTGGAAGTGCTTTATAGCCTAATTGCACATGGGCGCTTGTCCGCTCACCTAAGAGGAACAAGCCAATGAACCATCAAAGCAGAATCACTCAAGGCAATGCGAATAAAGGTACGTTTAAGTAGGCAAAACATGCAGCACATCAATAAAGTACATAGCAATCAAGCACAAGTAATCTTAATCTCAATCTCAACACAATGATGTATTACCACTAAACAATCCTTTGTTAATTTACAATGCTGTTACAAGTTAAACGTGTATGGAGGCAAGTAAGGAATCCAATGCTAGCCCCACATGCTTGGTGCCAAGGCACATGTTCCTGGGTACGACATGGATATGTGCTACACACATTCGCACCGAAAATACTTGTTCAACTTTTATGTCACACATGTATTAAGTTTTGAGAGCTGTTATTTGGCCTATTATTTGGGACATTCAAATACAATACCTTCTCACATAAATATACAATCTATTACCATATCTCGATACATGTGCATCTCGATATTCACCCACACTCACATAAATATACTATGTCTCATACTATATCTATACATGGTATGTTCAAAAAATATTTCTCTTAAGTTTTCACTATATTAATTATACAGTAAAGATTTGTCATAGATATCCAGTTATCAAGGGGCACAGAATACTTAGGGCCAGTTGATTGGAAAGTGAACAAATT
This sequence comes from Pterocarpus santalinus, assembly GCA_031439595.1. Classification (NCBI taxonomy): domain Eukaryota; kingdom Viridiplantae; phylum Streptophyta; class Magnoliopsida; order Fabales; family Fabaceae; genus Pterocarpus; species Pterocarpus santalinus. Next base: position 60,328,937 of record CM062530.1, read on the forward strand.
CAAGAAAGAGCGTGTGCAACTGTAGGGCCACTTGATAGGGTTGATGCTGTCTTAAATATTTTCAAAATTGAAAAAGGATGTGAATAAACTCAAGAAAGGGTGTTCTCAAGTGTAGGGTTGTAGATGCTCTCTCAAAAACTTTCTCAAAAAGCAAAAAGGAAGTTTATCACTGTGGAAGATGACCTTGGAACTGAAACGTGAGATCATGCATCAAAATCTACATTTTGTAACTCTAATTAATTATTTGTGACCATCTTAAAGGAAACCCGGGAAGCTAGCTAAGCACAAGGCTCTCTCATACCAAGTCCATAGCTTATCTTATCCTATAAAACTCAAAAACTTGTTTTAGAATATAGCTATGGTTATTTTTAGCCTATTGAAAATTTTTTGCATAAACACAATTCTAATATTTTATATTTAAGTACACTTACAATAACAATAAATCTCTTCAATTTTATTTAAAATATAGTCATTTATTTCTGAGTCCCACAAATATTATAGTGAATATACTCAAATATGAAATGTTAGACTTGTGTCTATTCAAGAAATTTTCTAACATCTTATCTCGTCAATATTTTACAGGAATGTAAATTAAAATTGCCATTTTTTTTAATTTTTTCACTAATTCATAGTATAATTTACTGTTTTCTTTTGCCTGCAAATCCTTGTCTCCATAGAAAAAGATACAAGTTATACTCCTTAATTGTAGTGATTGGTCACTTAATTAAGGTGTCAAAATTAAGTAACAAATAGAAACAAAAGGCTCGGTGATTGAATGACCAAGGAAGGTACAAAAGGTATATTTTCTATTAATAAATATGAAGATAGATTTACCAAAAAGAAAAAAGAAAATGAAGACATATCAAAAACTAAAAGAAGAAAAATTTAATGCTAACAAGAAATTAGTTTGGTTGTACATGGTTAATGTTAAGTTTTAGCCAAAGCAAGCATGAGACAAGGAGATAAAGAGATTGAACGGAACAATTTGTTACACTTGCTTATTTTCTTTCATATTGCTGTGACGATTATCATACACATTGGATTGATACAATTGTCTTTTGAGCGTCAATCTGGTCACAGAGATCATTATATCTTTGACCATGGAATTTGAACATGAAAGGCTTCTAAGCCCATGTCTAAACTAATCCTCAAATTACATAAACAACCTTCACTTGTTTAGAAGCTTTGAGCCTCCTCACTATGTTCTGTCCTTCCTGCTACATAATCCATGATTCCTTCCCCAGCCTTCTCACCATGAGCTTCAGTCGAGAGCTTTGAAACGCCTCCAAAGGCTATTATTGCAACCAAGAAGACAGTAGTGGAAGCAAACAAAGGCCAGAAGTAGGCCAATATGGTCAGAATTCTAGGGGCTGCATATAACACCAAGGAAAGCAAAACTGAAACTGCTATTGCTATGGTGATGTGGAGTCTGTACCGTAGAAGCTTTTCTTGTACATCCATGGCCCCTTGAAAGAGAGAAGAGGGAGAGCGAGGGAGGAGGAAGAATGTGGAAAAGGGTGAGAGAGAGAGAGAGAGAGAGAGAGAGAGAGAGAGAGAATTCAAGTAACAAGATTATTGTTGGCAAGTATTATATGTATATGAAGAGATTCCATGTTGGAAATGATGGGCACAATGATGTTCAAAGCTTGCTTGGCCATCTGCCACTTATTTTCTAAAAGGCACAATATATGTTTCCCAAACTGTCCTTCCGTTAATAGATGAATCAAGTTGACTTAAAACTGGTAGTTCGAACTACTAATCCAAATCAATCTTGTGAATGAATTTCACTGCACAGAACACAACTAGGTGACAAAGGGCATGTTTGTTTTTATGAATTTTGAGAAAGCAAACCTTTTTGTTATATGTATATATAAAACTTTTCATTACAAACTGTTTTAAACATAAACTCAGTTAATCCAAAATAGAAAATATATACTGAGTTTGTTTTATTCCTCAATCTACCTAAGCCTGTGTTCCACACTGATGCATCCCTCCCTTATCCAGTGGATTGGAGGAAAAGAACATTCAGTATGACTTTCTTGTGGATCATATTTATTCTTACATGCATTTTTGTTATTTTTCTTGATAAAAGTCATGAAATTAAGTGAAAAAAGAGTAGTATTCTTTTTTTTTTTCCATTAAATGATATAAAAAAAGTGAGCAACAAATTCTCTGCTTTTTATTTTCTTTTTAAATTCTAATTCTTCTCATTCTTTTGTATCCTTGATTGAAAAAAAAAAAAGGCATAGAATTCTCTCCTTCCATGACCAGACTTAATAATCCCACCACAAGGCTATAACTATCCAATGAAATAAGAAAAGACATTGTTATGCTAACATTATTTGCATTAGAGCAGTGAATAATGACTCCAAAGGTTCTCATGGACGGCCAGGACAGGATAAGGGATAACCTTTAAATAATTGCTCTCTGGACCAATTTTGAAGGGGCATGTTAGTCATTAAACAAGCTGATGGAATGTTTTGGTATTGATTCTTTGTCAAATTCTTGATTGGTCGGTTTGCGGTGTCCTTTCTAAAAGTGGCTCTTTTTTAATTTGAGGTTTGGGATGAAGATTAGTGTAGAGGAAAGGCATTGCTTCTTAATATTCTTCTTTATGGTGATTGGAATCAAGAACTCAAAAATTAATCAATGAACATTTGAGCAAAGTTTTGTTCTTCCTTTGAATTTAAGTTTTCTCTCCCGTCGTCACCTTCCACCCCCCACGTGTGAGGTTCAGGCCTTAAATCATTACTTAGTAAGAATTATCTACAAAGTTTTTTCCCCACAGGGGAAAAGGGTAAAGGAATACCAAGCTCAATTTTGGTAGCATTATAATCTGATCTTAACATCTACTTGAAAATCTAAGATGCTGAATGTGCTACTTCTGTAGCAATTGCTATAGCAAATTTTGCAGGATTGCAAAATGCACCATAGTAAGTCGAGCATTAAAATATGGTCAATCAAATTAAAATTACTATGCCTTCTTTTTTGAAGGCGGGTATGATTCAATTTTTTTAACAAAATATAATGGTGTTGGTATGGTTAATTAAAATGAGATTTTTTTATTTATATTCCTACGCCTTGTAACTACAAGATTAATAATATTTGAACTATGGTCGAGTTCACTACCCACAACTTGAATTTGAGATAACATACATACCAACACATGTTAATTTCAAAATAAGATTTTTAATCAGCTAATTGTTCTTCAACTAAATAAAGATCATGTGGACGACTTTGATTCAAAAGACATGCATCTCTCACTTTGAGGTACGGGGTAACCTCCAATCTCATGAGCCACAAAGGTGATGATGAAATTTGTGACTCACTTTGAGGTAAGAGGTAATCTTCAATCTTATGAAAAACATGACAAGGGAAAAAGTCAAAACAACAACAAAAACAAGGCCAAACTTTTCAGATTATTGTGGGTCCTTGAAGTTCGGACCAAGATTTTCTTATTCAGGAAACCCAAAGCCCACCAAAGTGTTGCTTCGGTTCTAAGGATGCTCTTTGAGTCCATTCAGGAAACTTGGATTTCATATCATTGCATCACTTAGAAATGGATAACTGTGATGACAATAGTGGATATTGACCCTTAAAGTGGAGACAATAATGGATACTTCATCAAGTGAGAATGGGCTGAATTTAGAAATGGCACTGATTGTTTGACCTATAAAATCAGTAACAAAGCCCAATTCCTAATTAAAATAATTATTCTTTTTCTTTTCTGTGCATTAACTTCTAGATTAGAAAAAGATGTATAATTTCTTTTTTTTTTTAAAGGAAAAGATGAATAATGATGGTTTCATGTGGAATATTTTCACAAGTTGAGCCGTTCCAAAAACCTTGGAGTTTGGACTATCCAACGATTAAAAAAAAAAAGTTTATACGTGTAAGTAACTAACATCACCCGAAATCATATTTATGTATCTCCTTCGAAATAATTATAGTGAGACTTTAAAGTATAATTATAGAAATATATAAAAATAATATAAATATTTGCAATTAACATTTATTTTAAAGGTACATTGTATTATGTTCTTTGTTCTAATTTTCCACTTCGGACAAATTAACAACCATCACAATGATGTTTACATCAAGGATTACGACTAACGGGCAGTTGAGGACATTTTTCTTCCTTTGTTTTACATGCTTTTATATTACAATTGATGGACAAAGATAAAAACATCCCTTTCTACAACTACCATTGTGGGTAGAGGCTTCCATTTATTACGAGTGTGTTTGGTGTATTTTTTTAGCAAAAAATTATTTTTTTATTGAAAAAAATCAGTTTCTATATATTTAAATAATTTTTTTAAAATAACCAAATTTATAAAAAAAGTATATTTTTAATTTTTTTTTATAAAAACTGAAAAGAGTAACTTGTGAAAAAAAATATAAGTTTTCAGCTACATATAAAATTTAAGTTTCATAATTACTTTTTATTTTTAAAGTTGAAACAAATGCACCCTAACTTGAGATGATTCTAATCAATTAATTCTGTTAGGATTAGTATTGTTATTATTATTTTATTTAAGTGATTATTCTTAGTTATCGAGTTTCATTTTCTATTGGTTGAAATATAGAGTCTGTTTATAATAATGAGAAATCGCTATATGTTGAGACAGATGTTGTATATTTTATTTTTAATGGACAAGTATTTAAGCTTGAACACAAATATTTATTTCATTCTATAAATTACTTTCCAACATGTCATACATGTCCATCTCAACCTCCCTTCTAACAGTACCTAGCAGAAGATTCTAGGCCTATAACACCATGTACAGATACTGTAAGCAACGTATATTGTTAACTCAATTCTTTTTGTTTCTGGTTAGAGACATTAATTACATTTTAAATCTGCTAATTCAGACCAACATAAAATCTGTGCCTCAAATTACATTAATTACATTAACCTCGCACATCACTATCAAGCCATTGTTAGTAATAGATTCAAATTATAAATCATTAACTTCAATATATATACTTCATCAAAAACCCCTTTGACTGTTTTGTATGCCAGCTATCAGGGTTTGTATAAGCCTATGTGGCTCTTGTCCATTTTAAAGTGAAGATTGGTTGTAGGTAAAGCCTTGCATTTGTTGTCACCTATCCAAACAAAATAAGCAAAACACACCTTCTTGGTGTGTAGAAACCGTTTTTCATTTTTTTTTTAACTTTATTTAATTAATATACTTTCAAGCAAAGATGAGACAACTTTTAATATTGATTCAAATTTATTTGTTCTTTGAAGCCACTTTAGTTGGTCGCTTTCATAGTAGAGTCATGAGTACCTCATTGCCTTTGCTATAGCAGCATTCCTTTCTGAGTGTCTTCCAGCGAGTAAAAGAAAAATGATCTCAGAACGGTTTTAGCGCTTAAGCAATTCAACATTCCAAAGTAATATCCTTCCATTGATACAGATTGATATGACAATTCAGGAGAGCTAAATTTGAAATGAATTTAGTGAGTTTGCCAAAAAGAATTACTAGTTCTAGTTTTCGACCTTACTTAAGTTTTTCAATACCAAGTCAAAAACGTAGAAGAGAGTCTTACCCTATAAGAGTTAACTTATACCTACCTCACATTGATTTTATGGTTATTTGAAGGAACCCAACTTGAAAATTTTCCTCTAGTTATGTGAACTTCATATGCCTTAAACCCTGATTTGTCTTATGTGTGAGGACCCTTCGTAACTCATATCTTATATATTCTTAATACTAATTGAGATTGAAGCAAAATGTGTCAGCAGAAAAACAATAAGATTGTGTGGAAAAACTGCAATCAATGCCACCAACCAATGCAGTATTTTTTGTTGTTCTATGATTGGTGCTTAACTTTATCTGTCCCAAATGAATTTAGGTAGGAGAATATATTTTATTGTTTTAGAAGCCAAAAGCAATCAATAAGTAACTCTTAGCCTCACTCTTATTTATTTATTTGTTTATTTATTTTTGTGCTAAATATAAATTCAGGTCAAATAATAGTCTCAACCAGATCATCCATTCCATGTTCCTACCGCATAGTTACATATTCAATGTGCAAAAAAACTGAAAGTAACTTGATTATGATTACTGGCTTACTTTTAAAGTGTAATTAAGTACAGATTAGGCTTTGTTTCATTACCTCTAAGAGACAAACAGAGATAGGGTAGAGGGTGATTACGCATGTGACTGACTCCTTAAGTCATTATCATAATTGCTAAGAATGGAAATTGTAGAGTTTATCAAGTTGGTTTAGATTTTTGAAATAAGCGTCATTATAGGACTAAAAGTTTCAAAAGTATAGAAGGAAATAATAATAATAATAATAATAATACTTAGGAGAAGAAACAGAGATAAAGTAACGGTTACTGTCAAGCTAGAATTTAGGAGGATCCAATCAGTTATACTAGTAGTAGCCAACTTGGCTGGCCTATTATGCATTTCATTTTTCAAGTTTGCTTAACTGAAGGGGAATGTCTTCCCTCTCTTTGCGGTCAATTCCTTATAAGAATGGACTTACTTATTTTCAGCCTTAAACCTCTCTCTCATTATTATATATATTTCCCTTTGAGTCATCATTTATTGTTGGTGTTTATGGACTCAGCCTTAGTGCATTTATAAGCACTAGACAAGGAAACCAAAGGAAAAATAAAACTATATATTACCTAGTGAGTACCCCCTCCATTTGTTGTTGAACTAAGCCTACCTTTGTGAGCGTTTTCTCACTTCACAAAGAGAAAAAATGGTGACCATTGGAGAACTATATGGTGAAGAAGAGCTTCCACTTGTCCAACCAGACCCTGTGGTGTTGGAGATTAATCGTTTGCAAAACCAACTCATAGGTTCATATCTCTGTTACATTGTTTTATTTGCTTCAGCATTATTCCTTTTCAGTTGGCTTTTTGATCAGGTTCCTGCAGGTGAAACACCAATGGGATTGACTCAGCTGTGTCAAGGAGCAATGATCATAGTCATAGCTTTTTAAGTCAAGCACTGCAAATGAACTTTATATCTTAGAGAAGCAAACTCTTAAACTTCAAAAGCTGGGTTTGTGTGTTTAGTGCTAATTTGTAGTCTCATATTAAAAGGGTAGGCTCTAGTCGATTGGTAAGGAAAGAATTATGCATTTTTATTTTTTTTAAATAATACGGTAAGAGTATTTTTAAATCAACTCTTCCCCTAAATTTACATGGTTTTAGCAAGGAAAAAAAATGATGTTGTTTTTTACTTTAAAATTGATCCTCTAGTGTTAGAAGAGAAATTCTTAAGTGCTCTGGTAGCAAAAAAAAATGTTTTTGCTTTGAACTATTCAATATTTAATATTTCAGTAATTGTATTAAAAATATAGTTAAAATAAGAGACAATGATGACCCATAAAATTGAAATGTTAAATATTAAATAATTCAGAGTAAAATCTTTTTTTTGTTCTACGAGCACCTAAGAATTTTTCATATTAGAAACTCCAAATAATGATATGGTAAAGAAAAAAGAGACATCACTCAATAAAAAGATATAACTGAGCTATTACACAGTAAATGATATGAAGCAGGATTTTTGTCATGTTGCAGCATCTAAGAATTTCTCTACCAAATAGAGGTGGGGTCAAAAAAAAGTTAAAGGATGTTTGTTTGTCTCCATAGTTAATGTGTAAAAAAAAGTTTATATTGTTAAATTTTTTCACATACCTCGATTAATAAGTGATAGTGGGGAGAATTTAAAATAGAAAAGAGCTGCTTCTCCGTTGGATGAAACTATGGTGTTTTCTCATATGGACCCGCCTTCTATTTCATTGATTGCCTATAGTATCTCATTCTCAGGAAATGATAGTTCTCCTTTTGTTCACTCCAAAACAAAAGTGAATACAGTATGAGAATTTCCTTTTCTGCTATACTCAAATCAGTGTTTCATCTGTTAACATCATAACTGAATTTTTAAACCACTGCAGAAAAATGTAAGGAACTTGTGAATTGCCAGGGTGAAGTCAAGGCATTAAGGGCAACTGAAGCTCTGAAGGATAAGGCAATGGAAGAGGTATTTTTATAAGGAGTTTAAATTTGATCAATTGATATTTATTTTATTTATTTATTTTTGTACTGTTAGTAGATTCAAATTAAATATTTCTTTTAGATGCAGACATGCAGTTATTCACACTCCCCAACTACAGATTCAGTGGCACTCTGCAATAGTTTGTAACAAGATATATAAATTTCTCAGTACTAATATCTGTAATTATCTTTATCCAATTCCAGCTGAGAAATGAAGTCAGTAAACTGGAAGGGAAACGTAGACTTACTGAGGATCATCTTAAAGACAAGGTACATTGAGATGGCCCTACTATATCTTGTAACTTGGAACCATGTCAAACAATGCTTCATTCTAAAATGCATATGCTTCAAAATCTGTCCATTTGCAGAATCTAGAAATCAAGAAACTGACAGAAGAAAAGAAAAATGCATTGGCAGCACAATATGCGGCAGAAGCAACTCTTAGAAGGGTATATGCAGATCAAAAGGATGATGATTATGTTCCAATTGAGAGTGTCATTGCTCCTCTTGAGGATGAGATTAAGATGTATAAAAATGAGGTATAAGTAATTCAATTTCCAGCAAAAATGCTTTTATAATAATATAAAAAAAATATGTGAATTGTACGCAATGACAGTACTAACATCCATTTTATCTTCAGATTAAAGCACTGCAAGAAGATAAGAAAGCTTTGCAACGACTCACAAAGTCAAAAGAATCAGCCTTGCTTGAAGCAGAGAGAATATTAAGAAGTGCACTAGAGAGGGCTTTAATAGTTGAGGAAGTTCAAAATGAAAACTTCGACTTGAAGAGACAGATTGAGATCTGCCAGGCATGATTTTTTATGTTTCCTTTTTCACATTTGATTTCCATAGTGAACCGTATGCAGTTCAGCCAATTTACAACTTACCTTGGACAGGAGGAGAACAAAATCTTAGAGAAAACGCACCGCCAAAAGATTTTGGAAGTTGAAAAACTTAGCCAAACCATCCATGAACTTGAGGAAGTCATCTTAGCTAGTGGAACCACTGCTAATGCCATTCGCGATTATCAGCGACAGATTTCTGAACTGCAAGTAGGCATATCTTATGGCTACTGGCATTTTGAACTTATTAAATATAATGACTTCCTGCCTTCTGATTGTTCTATGTAGTAAACATGGTTTAGCACAAATTTTCAGGAGGAGAAGAGGACATTGGAGAGGGAGCTAGCAAGGATAAAAGTTTCAGCCAACAGAGTTGCAACTGTTGTGGCTAATGAGTGGAAGGATGAAAAGGACAAGGTCATGCCTGTCAAGCAATGGTTAGAAGAGAGAAGGATTATGCAGGTATATCCTTGCCTGAAAATCTTCTTTGGAGCTCATATGATCCTGCTCTCAACCCCAGCATCCTAGTATTTCAATTAGTCATATAGCTTTTTTGTTGATAAAATTCAAGACCAATGTATATCGGAAAAATAAATAAATAAATAAATTTTAAAAGTTTAGTCAATGGAGGCTAACTTTCAAGTTCTAACTATAGTGAAGAATGCTGAAGAAAGCAATTCAAAAGACTCTTTTATCCTAAAAATTTAGCTATTCAACTATGAGAAAGAAATGTTTACGATCAAGTATGCCCTTACATATGTAGGCTGAGATGCAACGATTGAAAGAGAAGCTAGCTATATCAGAGAGAACAGCAAAGGCAGAATCACAATTGAAGGTAAAATATCTGACTTACATGAAAGTATCTAAATCAACTTATTTTGTAGATAACTAATGTTACTTGCTTTCCTTTTCAGGATAAATTAAAGCTGAGGCTAAAAACACTGGAAGAAGGCTTAAAGCACTTCTCAAGTTACCAAATCAATTCGAATGGGTTTTCTGGGTATCCAAAATCAGAAAGGTCTAGCATATTAGGTTTCCTAACCACCCATGGTGGACTGAGAAACAGATCCACATCACAACCAAGGGCATCTACAGTTGGAAGCTCCTTGTTCCACAAGCCAAACATAAAAAACAACACAGACATTGTTGCTGAGAACCTAAGACAAGGGAGCACTATGAAAAAGAGATATGATTCTGCAGAAAATGTGTTGAAGAAAGGTATATGGGCATCAAGAAGTAAAGTTGCTGATAGTAGTGAAAAGGAAAATGAGATGCAGGTGAATGCAGGAATGAATTTAAATAGTTGCAATGATGAAAGAGAAGGAGCAAATATCAAAACCAGCATCAATGTTGATGACGACTCCAAAAGCAAGGGTAGTAATGATTTAGGCAGCAATGATATGGTCTCAGGTTTTCTATATGATCGACTTCAAAAAGAGGTCATCAATTTGAGGAAGTTTTGTGAAATTAAAGACAGTAGTTTGCAAACCAAAGATGAAGAAATAAAGGTACTAGTAACAGCTATGCCCCCAATCCCACCCCTCCCATTCTCACATAGAACTAAAGATAAGAGATATTCCTTGCAGATGCTCACAAAGAAAGTTGATGCACTCACAAAGGCTATGGAAGTAGAGTGGAAGAAAATGAGAAGAGAAGCAGCTGTTAGAGAGAAGGAAGCTGCATCAACAAAGTCAGATAAAAACAGGAGAAACAGAAGCTCAACTCCTCTGAAAGGTTCCATAACATTTTCTTTTGAAGTGACTATACTTGTTACTTTGACTGTCAAGTTTGTTCTGTTTGTCTAACACTACAACATAACATTGTTACGAAATTACTGCAGGGTGATGAAAGAACATTGAAGATTCTTTATCTTGAGAAAGTTGAAGGCAATTTATTTATCACCAGTGTCTTGAGATTTTTCTTTGTAAATGTAAAAAAAATTAGTAAGATAGTGTGTTCAAAATAAAGTTCCGATTGGGGGAAGGGAGTCTGGAATATGACTCTGTACATACAGTAGGATTATATGTCTTCCTCTATATTTAGATAAACCATATTGATATCTTCTGTGATTGTAAAAGCACATACTAGCCCAGTTGGTCAAATGCATCAGCAAGGAGATTGAACATGGCGAATATTTGGAAAACAATTGTTATGTTTCGGCATTATGTGTATCAAACGATTATATTTACCTCAGATGGTTATAGTAAAAATTGTTCCTGAGTGATTTTAAGACTCATTCTATAGTGTAGAAATTCTAAATTGCATGGCTGTTAGTTCATTTATCGTTGACCGTAAGGGTATCTACCCTGTGTTAATCATGGATTATTACAAGCCTTTAAAGAATACATCTGAAAACAACTGAGCATAAGCAGATTCCATACTACCTTGTAACAGAAAATTAGCAAGGATGAATTCTACCATTAATATCACTTGAGCAATGGAAATTGACAAATATTGGTTCATCCAAGTCTCAAGAATATGAACAACAGTCAGCATTCACTACTCTTTTACTGTATGAATAAAAAACTCTCAAATCTGAAGAAGGAAAAAAGAGAATGTACATTGGGAAACTTTTCTTCTCTATTTTCTTCCCCCTGCTGTTTACATTTAAAAAATTTGAGCAGGTAAACATTCTTAATTTCCTGAGTAAATACAACCCAACATCTTCCAGAAAATGCTGTAAAAACCGTAAATAAGATTAACTGCACAAATGATAGCAAACCTTAAATGACAACTATTCTATTCCTACCATTTAATAGTTCTGCACCTCTTGAATAGTCGGTAAAGAAGGCAGCCATTTTCGGCAGCCTCGCAATGCTGAACTTCCCCTGACACAGGCAACTCCCCTTCTGATTTGCAACTTCTTTGATCCACTGAAAAGCAATTGCAATTGTTCTGTGGTAACCACAATCTTCACATTCCTTGTCCTTAGCTTTCTGCTGTCATTTGTCCTACAAGGCACCAAAGGCTTAACAGATTGCTTCTGGAATGGTACAAGATGGTAAATCTCCCCATCCTGCAGATTCCTACGTACCATTATGTAATGTTTAGAAGAACCAGGGTTCATCTTTTCATCTGGCACCAAGGCATCAACCTTGATTTCTCTTCCTTCAACCAGAGGACCTTTGGTTTGCTTCTTTGGTTGAGAGTCACAAGCCATACAGTTTCCCATTGTGCATGATCAAATGAACAAAGACTCTCTCCATTATATAAAGAGTTTTTGGTCAATTTTAAGTTGGAGGTCTTCTTAACGTGCATGCCATTACACAGCTTTCATTCTAATTTTGACTTATTTTTAAAATATAAATTAGTTTCTTTCGGCCAAAAGAAGTCAAATGGGGTGTGACTGGAGCAGGCACTCCAGCCAGGACTTGAGAGTTTTAAGTCTATCACTTCTAAAATATTGCTCTTAACAAAAGTCAGAAGCCCTTTCATCCTTGATGATACTAATCTTTTGTGAAAAAAAGTATTGGTTCTAACCTTGAACTCAAAGTCAACCCCGACACAATAAAAAAGTGAAAGGTGTCACGTTATAGAAAGGTCAAAGCTCAACCGTGCTTAGATCTTTTTCATTTTATTCATTTTGGAAAACAAATAAGAAAGAAAAAAATATAATTCACCTGCTTTTTCAGTCGTTTATAGAGCCAGAGGCGATTGGAACAGTCGAAAAAGAATATGACACTTGACTCAAAGCTAGTCTTGTCTCTATTTTTGGTTACTAAATCTCCACAGTAAAGAACACACTAACGTTATTTTGCTAGCCACCACACTTGATACTAGTATCAGATCTTCATTTGCTCTATAATAAATCCAAAATTTGTTAAAAGGATATTATTTTTTGAATCTACTAATACAAAATTTCTGCAGAAGGAATAGGAAAATGCATGGAAACTATTTGGCACATCACTCCCTAAAGCAAGATTATCAATCAATGGAGGAGAGCCATTGTTGGAGCACCAAAACCCTGGAGTTTCTAAGCAGCAACTATTTCAGTTGAACCCCTAGACTGCAGCCATGACTTGGCTGCTACGTTTGTAGTCAAAAACCAGCCAGCCTTATGGGTAGCCTCATGGAATGGAGCATTAAGTTGCTTCAAATGTGATTCAAATACACTAGCAAAACCTTTATCTGAAAACTTCTGTTTCCCAAGCCCTGTATTAATTCCAAGCAATGGTGGGAGTTCCTCCCCAGACTCCAAAGCCTTTGACAAGTCATTAATCCAAAAACATAACGCGGTAAGAGCAGCTCCAAGTGAGAGTCTCTTTAGATGCAAATACCACATAGTTTGAGACCTGGACTGTATATCTGTATATATCTCAAGCCTCAGCCCCAGGTCCAGAAGGTCACATGCTCTATCTGGCACATTCAAGTTGACACAAAGATCAATTAGACAATTGCAAAAGGACTTCTTCAATTCAGCATCAATTGAGTTAAAAAGTTCTGATGCTTCCTTTCTAAAATCTCCATCACCCTCCTGCTCTTCCAACAAACATCTTACCACAGACCCAAGCTTTGGATTAGCCTTCTCAACACAATCTGTTAGCTTACCAAGTTGTTCTTTTGGTGTTTGGGTCATAACATTCAGAAGACAATCACAGAAGCGATCATCTGGAATGACACCCAAACCCAAGAACTGATTAAATACCTTGACAACATCATCAGTTCGCTTGGCTTTTCCATAGCACCGGACAAGCGATGTCAGAACAAAAATATTAGGCTCAATTCCACAATTGATCATTTCATTCCACATTGCTTCTGCCTCTGAAACTTTCCCAATGCAGGAGTACATGTCAATCAAGGATGAGAATGTAAAACTGTCAGGCCGACAAGTCGCTGAACTTTTCATGTCTTCAAAAATTTCAACAGCTTCATCTGGGTAGCCAACATCAGCACACATAGCTAAAAGCATGTTATAAAGAACTACACTCATTTCCATTCCCTTTTCCTTCATTTCCTTATAAACACTACGAGCATCTTCAGCAAACCGCCCTCTACAATAGGCTTGCAAGAGAGCCGCACAAGTTGCCCAATTTGGCGAAAAACCATTATTTACCATCTCTTCATATATAAGCTTGGCTTGCCAGGCCCTCTTAGCTCTCCCCATGGCATACAACAAAGTGTTATATGTTACCAAGTTAGGCTTTGCACCAAAATCCTTCATATCAATGTAAACATTTAAGCATCCATCATAATTCCCTGACATGCCATGCATCTTAATCAATGCTGAGAATGCCACTGTATCAACGTACCACTTCTCAGTTTTTGCACGATCGTACAAGCTCAAAGCCTTATAACCATTACCAATACGTGCATAAGCATATATCATAGATGAGCATATGTTGTCATCCGGTTCACACTCAAAGCTAGGCATCTTTTCAAACAACTCCACAGCCTTATGTGGTAATGAACACATGGCAGCACAGCTAATCATAGTAGAGAATGTAACAATACTAGGCTTCAACCCTCTCTGAATCATTTCATCAAACAGCTTCTCTGCTCCTTCAAAATCCTTAATCTCCCTAAACAGCTTAAGGGTCACATTGAAAAGAACAACATGCTTAGTGGGTTTAATCTTCTGCTGAAAGTACTTAAGTGCAAGCAGTGCGATCTGGGGGTTCACCATGTTATCAAGAACAAACACAGCATCAGGTTCAAAAATCTTGTTTCCTAGACAGTTCAATATTTTTGGGACATCTTGTTCATTGCAAGAGTCCAAAGACTTGGCAACTTTCAAGAGAGATAAAAATGATGACCTAGCACTCGCAGCACGGGATTTCTTACGGAGGCGTTTGGCTCTGGGGCTTCTGGGATTGACCCAGATGCGGTTTTTGGATAAAGGTTGAAACTTTGCATCTGGGTCGTGAGGATTTGCATTTTCTGGAGAATTGGCACGTCGTTGTGGAGAAGGGTCCTGTAAGGAGGCATGGAGAAAGGTTTTGGATTGAGGGTGGAGAGAAGAGAGTTTGTGGGAAGAAAGAAAGTTTTGAACTTTGAAGTTTGGGGAAGAGGAAGAGGAAGAGGAAGAGTGAGAGATGGAGGTGGAGGTGGATCTGGAATCATGGACAATAGAAGGAGGGTAAATGCGTAGACGGTAAGCCTGAGCCATTGGCCTCTTCTCCCTGATTCTGTCCGAGACAGTGAGACTGGTGAGTTAGCATATGAGTGTTAGCAGCAAAAAATGTTTAATCTAGGTTCTAATCATTTGAAAAAAAAAAAGGGCCAAAAAAAAAAAGTCATGAGAAGACCGATACTGGTTTGTGAGAGAAAAAGATATTAATAACGTTAGAAATTTTTGAAGACTTTAAGTTATAGGATATATATATATATATATATATATAAAAAAAAAAAAATGAAAAGTGCGCAGTCATTGTGCATTTTTAAAAAAATATTGACCCTTTGTGCATTTTTTAACTTACGTCATAATATATATATATATATATATATATATATATATATATTTCTTTTTTTTTTCAATTTTGTAACTTTTTATTTTAAATTGTAATTTTTTAATCACAAATTGCAACTTTTTAAAAATATTATAACGTACCATCTCTTAAAAAAGAAATACCGAAATGAATGCTTAAAATCAATAGGTCAACCAAAATACGTTTCATATCCCGCAATCTTTAAAAATAATATATACATGTTACACGCTATCATATTGATGTATGTATCATTCATAATCATGAAATAGTCATAATAATAATTATTATTCATTCAGTGGTATACTTTGATTACTTTTCAATAAATCAGGTGGTATTGACTTCAAGGATGACAGCAACTCTCTTTGCCACAGAAAAATTTTAAGGTTTATTTGGTATTAAAAAATATTTTATTGTTATTGTTATTTTTATTTTTTAATTATAAAAGTATTACTTTGTTTTTATTATTTGTAAAAAAAATGAAAACAAGAGAATGTTATTTTTACTATTTTTTACCAAAATCTTAATAACAGGAAAAAGAATAAAAATAATATGATATTTTTAATTAAAAATAAAAATATTTTCTAACACTAAATAGGTTCTCAATTGCACAGGAAAAAATCAACGCAAATTACTCTTTTACAAAGCACATTGGAGGCTTTGGTCATTTTTGCAGTTACTACACCTAAAAAACAACTTGAATCATCGAAATTAAAAAGCTCAAAATAGAGTGAGATTAGCAGGAACCAATTTTGTACCAAATGTTATCTAGGCAATCCTTAAGAGCTTTTTTAATTATAATTTAAGAATATTAAATATTGGAGTGATGTATTTGCCTCAACTGAATTTGTCCCTCGTATTCTGCAGGACCGTCAGATGAAACACAAGGGGGGAATATCTACGGCCAGGGACCAATGTTATCTCGTTGATTTCACAAATAAGTCCAAAGTAACGCGTGACATTGTGATTGGTGGTTCCCATGTTTTCCCAACTGAAACAATCCAATGTGTCAGCGTTCACTTCGGTGTTACAAGCTCAGACTAAGGTCCGGTTATCTTGGAAATCGAGAAAAAAACATCATAAATCATAATCCTTAGCCTTAAAATATGCTTGTGATGATGGGATTAGGATCCATCGTCCATCTCGGTGCCGTCGCTGTCTGCATGCACCAAACACAAACTCAAACAAAGTTTCAACGTTTTGGGCATCCCTCTAGGCTCTGTGGCTTTCTTGGGTTCCCTTATTCCGAGTCCAACAACTTGTTACTATCACCCTCCACTATTCCAAAGTCCACGCCTTTATCTTTATCTTTGTCTTTGATGGCCACCCATTTTCAGGTCTCAGAAGGTGCTCCCAATGAAGAATTGGGGTCTTCACCTTCTCGTGCAATTGGACAGCATGACCTTCTGATCGTGGGTCCTGGGGTTCTTGGTCGTTTGGTGGCTGAGAAATGGCGTGAGGTGCTCTTTCATTTCATTTCATATCTCTTGTTTGTCTAAATGTGTTGTATTTGTAGCTCTGATATGTGTAACCCATATTTGATGATGATTTCATTTTGTTCCATGTTGATTCTGTGGGAAACATGTCATGACAGTATGGAATTAGAATGCTATTGGCATTTGTTATCAATATGCTTCTAATTCTATGGATATATCATATATGTTTGTATTGAAGCAGGAATATCCGGGTTGTCAAGTTTTTGGACAAACAGTAACCACTAATCATCATGAGCAGTTGATTAAACTGGGTATTAGTCCGTCTTTGAAGTGGACCGAAGCCAAGCACAAATTCCCTTATGTGATTTTCTGTGCTCCGCCTTACCAATCCTCAGACTACCCTGGTGATCTTAGGTGAGAAAATTAATCCCTTGATTTGTAGTTGGTAGGAATTCCATTTGGTGGCGTGCTTATCAACGTTTCCCTGGACTTCAGTTGATTGCAGGCGTGTGAGGCTCTTATTTGGTCAACTTGAAGTGTTGAGCACCTTTGTATTGGTTAAACTTTGAGAATTAGGTTTCATTTTGTGAACAGTTTCTGATAAGTAGGGTGTTCTTACTTCCTACACTCACATGGCTTTAATGTTTCTATTGACTAACATATATGTTATGAAATACAGATATATACAATCAGGATGTGAAACTTCTTTTTGTGAAGATGATACTGTTTTGTTAGATTTATCGCATAAGTACTCAGCACTTTGAAGTTCTTCCATGAGGATTATGGAAAAACACACCATCACGCACACATAATTTATGTGGGAAATATGCTTGCATGAATGGTGCTGACTTCTGTGACAAGTCTCAACTTCTTTCATTTTGGATGTATCTATATGTTGTTTAAAGTTCATATTTACTGTTACTGTTTATTTTACTACACCGATTCTATAATTGTGCTTGATTACCCTCCCTGATCTTCTTTGTTAGGGTTATGTTATACCTAGTGAAAAAGCTTTTTTTTTTTGTTTCGGTTTGTGCATTATTTTAGTGCTGTTTTTGGCGTTATTCCCGTATACGAAGAGTTTTTCCAAAGATATATCTATGGATATCTTATTTGTTTGTATGTCAGAGCTATTTATATAGAATAATAACAAAACTGAAGTTAGATAACGTGTGATAAATAGCAAACCGTCATTGTGGGGAACTCTTGATCTTCTTCTGAGTTTGACAAGGGCCTCAAATGTTATCCTTTTAGCTGCCAGATAAAACTGAAATTTACTTGGTAAAAGGAAAACTGAATCAGTTTACAAGGTGCATTTGAGCTTTTCTGTTCTGAACTTATGTGTTATGCTCTGGACTGTCAACCAATCAGGAAAGCTGCATCGTGCTGGAATGGCGAAGGTGCTTTCCTGTTTACATCAAGCTCTGCTCCTTATGATTGTAATGACAATGGATTTTGTGATGAGGTAGGCATCATTCTTTTGCTGTTCATTTTTCATTTTTTTGGTTTGAATTTGAATCAAGGATATTGATCTTGTTTACATTAAGACATTGCTTTTCTTTATCTGAATATTAGTTTGTAAGTTTAAATTTGTTTTAATTGCTTAATCTGTGCAACGTGCATCACTTCTTTTCGTTGTCATCTTCAGATTTATAACATTGTGGTATCATGTTTCCCATGTTTTATGGTATCGGTGTGTCTTCACGGGACTGGATTTACTTCTTTGTAGGATACTCCGGTTGTGCCAATTGGGAGGAGCCCCAGGACTGATATCCTTCTAAAAGCTGAAAATGTCGTGCTGGAGTTTGGCGGCTCTGTCGTAAGGCTGTCAGGACTTTACATATCCTTTTCTGTTTTCAGAATTCAATTTTATAGGACCTCAAAGATCCATTCATGTTGGTGGTTTTTTCTATTATGTTTAGACCTGATGTCAACCTTGACCTTTTAAACAAAGTAGATAGAGGTGCACATGCTTATTGGTTGGAGAAGGGGATTGTTGAATCTCGCCCTGATCACATCCTGAATCTTATACATTATGAGGTCAGAATGCCATTGCATCTTATTTTATTCTGTAAATTGTTGTCAAAAAACATGTAGTAGTTTTATTCATCTTTGGGATTTTTAAAACTGTTGTTTCTGTTTAAAATATATTGAGGTATTGAAGCTCATTTTATCCAGCTTTAGCAGCTGAAGATTGTTTCACTTATGTCCTTTCTCTGTTCTTATCATATCTAAGTATTTTGTTTCGGTCTTTCACCATGTGACCAATTTTTATTCCTGTAATGAACCGCAGCTGATAGTTTCCCTAAAACATTGCATTTCCATATCTATGCATTGTTTATTATTATGAAAATTTGAGTACTTAAAATAATGTGTCGCTTTGAAATCAGGACGCAGCTTCCCTGTCGATTACAATTTTGAAGAAAAAATTTCGTGGAAGGATTTTCTTGGGCTGTGATAATCATCCTTTATCCAGGTTACATGCTTTCCCTTAACTTTGAAACTATATAATCCATATAGTAATTGCTTATCTCTTTCTAATATTTGTTCATAACGTTTCCAATTGTTTCCATCATTTCCTATTTCTCTTATATTTCTTAGAAAACTCTTACACCTTTTCCACACCCTGGCAGGCAAGAAGTGATGGATCTAGTCAACCAAAGCGGGAAATTTAGTAAAAAATTTGAGAAATTTACAGGTAAGAACTTGTTTAATTTTTAAATGGTAGATTTCAAAATGAAGACAACAGTAATTAATGAACCATAATCACCCTTTATTATGTTAACTTTTTCTTGCTATGTCACTTGTGACTGTGGAAGCATCATGACTTTGTATCTTGTCATTGCAGGAACTGATGATCCTCTAGGTAAGAGATTAAACAACTCCAGAACACGCCAAGAAATAGGGTGGGAACCCAAGTACACTAGCTTTGCTCATTTCCTTGAGACCCTCTGATTGATTAATGATTGACTATTGAGTGTACCTTAATTTGGTGTTGAAACCAAGTCTAATCAGTGCTTGCCATAGATGGCTGAAGTGCTTAGGCTATAGTCATTTTCTCCATATTCATATTGTATAGAAAGGAACATCACCATTCATCAGTTGTTAAATGGAAGCAGAAACCTCAATTTCATTGTGGCCAATAATACTTTACATGCATACTCCTGCTTTCCAAGAATCTTTCATTTTGCTGTGGTCCGAGTCGTGCTTGTCACTAAATAATCAGTATTTTGCTTTTGTTGAGAAGGATGCTGGAGTTGTTTCTAATAAAAATCAATTTTCAAAAAATAATCAATTCTGAGTACTGTTTTAAAATTATTATGTTTTAAAGTAACTAGTCTTTTACCTAAAACTATAGAAGTAATTTTCTTTGAAGGTGAACAGCGATCATGGCATGCATATGGGCGGCTGTATCATTTTGATTCAGCATAATCATGAAATATCATTGCAATTTTCAAATGTCATTTATGAATATCATTTCTCCTTTTTGGCTAAATAATTCATCCATGTTACCGAGAAATTAGGCACCATATGCTTTGAATCATTGGCAAACGTACCATAGGTCCTTTTTCCCATCTTCCGTTTTTTTGGTTCAAGACAAACACTGCTGCTGAAAATTTAGGAAACCAAAATGTTGTTGCTTAGGAAGTTGGATAAATGACCACACCAGAATAACAAGGCAGCACTACATATAATTGCCTTGTGTAAACCATTTCACTCATGTATATGTATGTGGGGTTAAACTCATTTTTGTCTCTTAATTATTATTGTTACTTCATTTGTAAAATTCATTCATCAAACCTTTTCATACATATAATGGTGTTGTTTAAGAAAACATATAGTACATATTTCGTTTAGATCGTTACTACTACATCATTTAGAGATTACCTAGTTACCAGACTTCCACCCTACGGGAATGAGGCTTTTCTGTGCACCCGTTAATGTTACTGAATTTCGCACTATTCTGTAGAAGCTATCGGATCACATGCACAAATTGTTACTTCGAGTCATTTTAACATTTTAATGGCTCTACAAATAGAATGAATCAGGGTGACAAGAAAGGATATTTAGTGAGAGCATAGTTCTTCACACAGATACACAAACATACATGAATCAATGATAAACTTTTGATAAGAGTAACTTTATTAACTAAGATTCTTTACATATTTTGCACTATATTATTTTACTGTAATATAAAAATAGCTAAAACTCACGAGGAAATCATTCTAAAAAGAGTTTGTAAGTTTATCATTGATTGAAGATCTTAACCCTCATTATTATTGTACGTTGTTGGCACTTGCTATTCTATTGTTTTTTCTTGAGTTTTGTGTTTTTTTTTTTGTTTGGGGGGGGGGGGTTCAACCCACTTGCTATCCTAAAGTCCCTTCCAGCTATTTTAGTTATGGGCCATTGGGCCAAAACTTGTTGCTTTGCTGGGCTCCAACTCTTCACTGTATAAGTGACATTAAAATCGTCTGTCGCTTTTTTTTCGGTCCAATTCCTGTTTGAAAGCTGTCTCGATCATGGACCTTATTAAGAGGGCGCAGAGGTTACAGCTGCATTGACAAGTCTGGTTAGGAAAGGGGTCGCAAGTTCAGCCCATAAGATAAGGATAACAATTACAACTCGATCCGTGGATACCCACTCCACCCTAACCTAGTTAGGTCAGGTCTTAAGTCTACTCCCACAAAGAGGCAAGTAGGTATAATGCAAGTTTGGGTATGGGCAAGATAGGTTCGGTTCGAGGCAAAACCATCCCTTCTTGCCCAGATCCACTATATATATATATAAGATTTTTTTTAATATTTCTATCACTTAAGGATATATTTGGTATGAAAGTAGTAATAATGATAAAAATTTCATGAATTAGCTTAATCTATAATTTTTATATGAAATTAATCCATAAAAATTTTTACCCCATTTTTATCCTCATACTAATCACAACGTAAGTATAAATTAAATTTTAAAATAATTTTTATCTAAAAAAAATTTAAAATAATTTTGTAGGTATTTAAAAGAAGTGACAGGTAAGAATGGTTAGGGTACGAGTGGGATAGGTTATTTGTGGGTAGAGTTTCAGTTTTAAGTATTAAAACCCATAGATAGGATAGGGGTGGGTTGAAAATTATTCAATAAAGGGCGAGGAATGGGTTCAAATTGAGTTAAAATCTGCCTCAACCCGCTCTATTGTCACCTCTACCATAGAGGCAAAATCTCCTCTATTCCCCCCTCCATTGTGGATGTGAGTATGGCAAAAAAAAAAAAGGGAGTTCATTAGTGTTTTTAATCCCCCAAAAAATAGTAGTTTTGAAATTTTTAAATTTTTTATGCCAAATTTTGAATGTTAACATAGGCAACAATGCAAATGATTCACCAAAATTTTATTGGTTTAAATAGTTTAATATTTATTTTTTTAAAATAAAATTTAGGATTAAGTTTTGTGAAAAATTCACTCCATACCAAATTTAAGATACTTAAATCAAATTAATTAAAATTTAATAAACTTTCAAATGAACAAAAAAAAAAAAAAAAAGCGCAGGCATGATCTTCATCTCTGTATCTCGACGTCTGGGAGCATTAGCAGTAAATACGACGAACATTGGGGACTACATAGATGTTTCACAAAGTTCCATCCAATTGGACACGGATAGTGGAAACAACCCCACGTAATCTCATTAACACCGTCCATATCACC
Source organism: Pterocarpus santalinus (assembly GCA_031439595.1). Classification (NCBI taxonomy): domain Eukaryota; kingdom Viridiplantae; phylum Streptophyta; class Magnoliopsida; order Fabales; family Fabaceae; genus Pterocarpus; species Pterocarpus santalinus. Next base: position 60,351,363 of record CM062530.1, read on the forward strand.
ATCCATTTAGATTCTTCTCTTCTCTCTCTCTCTCTCTCTCTCACTAACTAGTTCATTGCCAGGTTAACGACGAAGTATTGTGTTCCACTGTCCCTCATTCTCCACCTCAAATTCCTTCTGTAGTTCCCACTGTTTTTCTTCTTCTCTATCTAACTGTGAGGCCTTTACCATCTGAAACACATAGTTTTTCTTCAGCACTGCAGAATGTCCCTTTGTTATTCTTCCAATTTGATCACACTCCACTCACCAAAGCATCAAAGCCTTTCCATAAGTTTCTCTTCGGAGCCTTCTCAGCTCATCAAGCTATTCCGGGTAAGCTCAACTCCTTCTAGAAAATCGTATGAACCCATAAAGTTTAGCAATGAAAGATTGAAACTTTATGCTTCCCTGACACAATCTCAAGCAGTTGAGGCCACCCCATCTACATTTAGAAACAAGAGTCCACAAGATGTTAATGTTTTGGTGGTGGGTTCAACTGGGTACATAGGAAAATTTGTGGTGAAAGAGTTGGTTAAAAGGGGTTTTAATGTTGTGGCCATTGCTAGGGAGAGGAGTGGGACTAGGGGCAGAAATGACAAAGATGAGACCTTGGCTCAGTTAAGAGGTGCCAATGTGTGCTTCTCAGATGTGACCAATTTGGATACATTTGAGGAATCTCTGAACAGTTTAGGTGTTCCGTTTGATGTTGTGGTGTCATGCCTTGCTAGCAGGAGTGGTGGGGTGAAGGACTCATGGAAGATTGATTATGAGGCAACAAGGAATAGCCTTGTTGCTGGTAGGAAGCTTGGTGCTTCCCATTTTGTGTTGCTTTCAGCAATATGTGTGCAGAAGCCTCTCCTCGAGTTTCAGCGCGCCAAGTTGAAATTTGAGACTGAGCTGATGAAGGAAGCTGAAGAGGATGATGGATTCACTTATAGCATAGTGCGGCCAACTGCATTTTTCAAGAGTTTGGGTGGTCAGGTTGAGTTGGTGAAGGATGGGAAGCCATATGTGATGTTTGGGGATGGGAAATTGTGTGCTTGTAAGCCGATAAGCGAGCCGGATTTGGCTTCTTTTATTGTGGATTGTGTGCTAAGTGAGGACAAGATCAACAAGGTGTTACCAATTGGAGGGCCTGGGAAGGCATTGACCCCATTGGAACAAGGGGAGATGTTGTTTAAGCTCTTAGGGAAGGAGCCTAAGTTCTTGAAAGTTCCAATAGGGATAATGGATTTCGCCATAGGGGTTCTTGATTTTCTGGTGAAGATATTTCCTTCACTGGAAGATGCCGCTGAGTTTGGGAAAATTGGAAGGTACTATGCAGCTGAAAGTATGTTGGTTTTGGATCCTGAGACCAGAGAGTATAGTGATGAGAAGACACCTAGCTATGGGAATGATACATTAGAAGAGTTCTTTGCAAGGGTGCTAAGGGAGGGGATGGCTGGTCAAGAACTAGGTGAGCAAGCAATATTCTAGGATGGCTGTGGTTAAATAAATATGAACCAAATAGGTCAAATAGAGGAGCAACCAGTTTTGTTTACGTAAATGTGTGTATTCAACCAGAGTCACTGTAATAACATTTACAAGTTCAAGCATTGTTTAAAGAAATTCAAGCCTCTGGATATGCATTATTGAAGCTTCATTCTCCAATCGCATAGCTCTACCATTCCCCTCTTAATAAATTGCTTATTGCTACCAGCAACTAACTTTGATGTCCTAAAACCAAGTTCATTTTTGTTCTGGTTATTGAATGGGATGAGTGCATATAAATGTAATGTTCATATCGTAAATTTTGCCATGCTTGTTACTATTGTCAATTGATTAATCAAATGGGATCCTCTTTAGAATGTCGATTGACTAAACCATCTTTTAAAGCACCTATATAACCCATGAAACTCACCTGCAAAGAAGGTGAATGTGGTGAATTCGCAAATCAGTCTGTGCTATTTACGTGTCCTCACTGTCCTGCTACTTATACTACTGAGTTTCTTCCTTGCATGACATGTTTGGACTCTATCTCGCTGGTCTATCTGACTTCACCAATTTGATTGTTAGCTACATACGTATATCATGATGAAGGTTTCAATCATGTTGGCAAATTTAGTAGCGTTCTTTCCATATGAGTTTCCTATGGGATCATGCCCTTGTTATCGAAAATACTAATAGAAGGTCTTAGGATTTGCACAACTACAGATAATTGTATAAAGCATTAATCGTATAACTTGTTCATGGTAAATAAATTACAAATCTTTTTTCTTTTTTGGTGCACCAAAACATTTATTTTTATTTTGACGGAACATTACAATTTCAAATAATAAGCACCTCTGAAACAACACTCACAAACACAAAAGTTATTCACGTCAATGTAATGTATAAATATTAAGGTAACACAACTGGCTGGCTATGTGAACAATGTGACTCCGGCGTCGAGTGCATATATATGCATGCTGAATGATCCATGTTCCTTCAATGATTCCATCTACTTGGGGACCTGACTGTGAAGGGTGTAACTTGAAAGCCATATGAGCAAAACAGTCACAATGCTACCAAACAAAGCCACTGCTATGGAGCCAGCAAGATGCCTACAGAACTTGTCATAGACATTGCAAACTTTAATCCAACCCACATGGCTGTTGCCTTTTAAACCAAGATATGCAATACCTCCAGCTGCTCCTGTTGCTGAAGCTACTATCCCCAGTATCAGCTGCACAGTGTCATGGTAAACAGTTTATCTTAATTTGTTATGCTTTGATATATATAGCAAGAAACTTGAGCAAGAGAAAATGAATAGCAAGCTGAAAAGAAAAGTTAATTGATTAAGTACCGCATCCCAGAAGACAAAGTGGAGGAGGAACTTCAATTTGTATTCTGGCTTCTGGATGGCAGAGATTGATGCAAGAGTGGTGAGGAGGCCATAAAAGCCAGAAACACAGAATGCAGAAACAAAATATCTGCATGCATATCATATCATATCAAACGTCAAATCACAAATCCACAATTACAAGTAATCTTTAGAAGACATACTCGAGGCCTTTTTTTCTTTTTTGGAAAAAAAAATAATGAAAATTACTCGAGGAACATGACATCACACAAAAAAAGGAAAAGAAAAACTTTGGCATAAGCACTGCCAATCATTGATTTACCTTTTACTTGCAAAGCAGTTAATGGAATCATGCAGTCATTTAGTATTTGAATGAAACCTGGATGCTAAAAAATCCAGCATATTACATCTCCGATTCAAGCCAAGCGGTTAATTTCTAAACTAATTTCCATGTAGCTGAAGAAGAAGCACTGCTTTGATACCCTCACATCTTCATCTCAGAACTTAAATATTATTAAGAAAGAAAAAACTACAAGCATCCGAGTAAAGTTTTGATCTTAACATGTCTGGTACGCTTAATATTCATGCAGAGGATTTTCATCATTGATTCTTCTTCATAATAAGATATTTTATATCATAGTGCAAACAGCCAAATACAGACAAGCATATGACAGACAATTCTCAACTTTTTGTCCGAAAAAGGAAAGAAGAGAATTGCAGTAAAGATAGTAAATCCGCAAAGAACTTGAACAATTCTCAACTTACATAAGGGCTGGTGAGTATTTGAACTTGGCTGGCTGTAGCACAGGCCTACCTTGGACAAGCACTAGCTCAGTTTGGTCACTAGAGACAATGGAAGCGATAGCTGCCACCGATGCCCCAAACAACAGAAATCTGAGGATCACATCAATCTTAGAGTAATCCACACCAGCTAGAGGAGGTGAAGCTGAAGATGATTTGATCTCAGGGTCTGTAGAAGCCATGAAGTGCTTTGCAAGGTGGCTAATGAACTTGGTTTGAGTGTCAGGTACTGGTGGTAGACTTAGTGGGGGGCTTGCTTGCAACTGAGAGGTGCATAATACAAATAATTGAACAGTAATATCTTTGCTTATATATACAGGTGATTTGGAATTTGAGGGGAGCTAGATGAACAAAAGGTGTACAAACAAATCAGGTGGAGTTCCCTCCACGCCAAGTGGTCTAGCTTAAACTGTTGATTGGGCGCATGTGACAAGCCATGCGACAAATAATCCTTTATATTATGTTCAAAGTAAGAATATTGGATATGCCTTAGCTCAAGGTTCACATAAAAGACATTTTGGGTTGTCAGCTCAATACACTGGACGTCATAACCATGGATTCTGATTTAAATTGTTTAAGGATGAATTTGGAAGGCTGTCTTTTTGTATATAGATATAGCATGGTTGGTTGTTACTAGTTGTGTTACAATATGTTTCTGTATTATCAGTGCAAATAGACTTTTAATTAAAAATACCAACCGAATATATAATGGCTCAAATAAATGTAAGTCGCTTTTGCTCTAACCTAAGGTTACGCAATTTGAGATAGAAAAAGGAATGCTGGCTGTCTTTAATCAAGCAACTTGCAAAATTAAGGTGGAGAAGAATTCAAATGGGGACTAATGGGTTCTCCATGCCTTTCCTTAACTGCAGTGATGGAAATTTGAATCAAACTTCAGTGCCGCTTAATTGAAAATGTTCAAGATCAACGAACAATGGATAACTTTCTTGACTGTGTTAATGTGCATGTTCTCTCCCACCTTCCACTTCAGTTTGAAAATAACTTAGGAATATAATTCTAATTATGAATATGAATATAATTTCAGTTCAAAAAAAAAAAAAAACAAAAGAAATATTAATATAATTCTAGTTATGCTAATCTTTTAGCGGGCCAACTTTCCGTTTGGATTATACATTTATACCTTTATAGTAAAACTTGCCATTCTTTGGTACATTATACGTAGACTTTCAAAACTAAACTGAACCTTCACAATGAAACTGAAAGGGTATACGTAGGAAGAGTCCCGGCAGTTATTTGGACATCAATTAAGAATATTAAATTCAACATCATTTTATATAATTATGCAGATATATTTATCTTAGTTCCATACACATATATCTCTATACTCGTCCACGCTTATATTTATATCCGGTGTCCTATGCTATATCCAAAAATCCCTTTTTCAAAAAAAGACATGTTCCATGTGCCAAAGACTTTTTGACACCAATAGAACCTTGGTAAATTCGATTCTCATAGCACTACTGGCACAAAACAAGAACACTGATGAATATCGTACATACAAGTCTCAGTAAGTACTTCTACTTCTAGCTTACATAAATATATGATGACTAGAAAAGTAATTTGTATATACCTATCATTGATATACTTTGACACCTTCTCTCTCTCCTCTTTCCTCGTGCTTTTTTATGTTTTCATTTTCTTTCCTAATTTTTCTTTTCAACTTTGTTAGTGAGTGTTTAATTGGACATACTTAAAGATATATACAAATAACACCCCTCTATAATGACATGTATATAAGTCGGGAAACACAGACACCAACACGAACACTTGACAAGACAAGAATATAGACATGAAGACACATGAAATTCATAAAATTATAGAACATGGACACGATAAAAAAAATCATAATTCATAATATCATATTACAATACTTTTAGATTTTTAAATATTTATAGATATCAACTACCAATTTTTATTACTTTCTAAACTTCTTCAAAAAAATATGGAACACTTTTAATCTATATCATGTATATTTCCTATATCCCTTCCAAAAAATATGAGATATTATTTTTATTGACATATCAAAAGAAAATTAAATGAACTTAAAATTTTAGGCATTTAAATTTTTTTTGGCCTATCAAATAATTGGAAAAAAAGTACTAGACTATATCTTGACTATGTCCGAGTTGAAAAAAAATATTTTTTAAATAGAATACATAAAACCGCATGTCGGACTAGAGGAAGGCAAATTGGTGTGTGTGCTTCATAGATTGGTCCTCACCTGTTCAACAGAAACAAATGACTTGGTTAGCTCAGCAGCATAACCATTCGTTGGTACCTTCCACAATCATTTGATGGCTACAAGTTGATCAATTTAATTTATTACCGTCAATGGATAAGAACAAGAAAGTTAATAATGAAATTCTTCAAAAGTCACCCATACTTACTAAATTGTAGCACATTTATTTGAAAGGGGTTTAAATTTTAATTTTATTCTTTATCAAAGAATGACATTTAAAAGGTCACTTTCTAGTCATGATAATATAAGTTTATGCCAATTAAGATTGGTTCACATGGTCGGCTTCTGCTTAAGCATTCCTGTGATTGAAATTCGATTCTTAAATTTTCTCATTAGCAAGTGATCTGTAAGTATCTATATGAGTGCTCGATAAGTCTAAAAAAAATGTCTTAATCTTAAACTAAGATGAGTCTTAATTTCAACCTAAATTTTGTACCACTCAAAAAGTAATATAAGTTTGTCTCACAATAATGTCTAAGTGATATTCCGATTGAAGACAAAAATAAATTATATGTATCATTTCTAACTTATCTTTATAAAAACTTTAAGTCTCTTTGCCCTTTCATATGTTAAAATATCTTCTTTGTCTTAATTTATATATATATTTTTAAATTTAACTGAATTTAAAAAATATCCGTGCAGTGCTCACTAATTCATTATAAATTGCTTTGCAAGAGGAGCTAGATCCATAATCACTTTGTTAGTTTCAAATTTATATATATTTCTCTTTTAGGTTTCCCTTTCACAGGACTTTTAGTAACTAAGTGCTCCTAGTCAAAGCCGCAAATTATCTTTATCATGACTTTTGAATTTTATTGAGCTAAGTTCAAATGCTCAATTATGGATGATTACAGTTCACCCACATAATGATTCCTTTTCATCTCAGTCTTCACGAATGGTAGTTTACTGAAGTTTCGTGAAGACTAAAACATTGGAAGCATCTAAGCAAATCATAAAGTAAGTATTTCGTGCTAATTAAAATTATTTTTGGGTCAAATGCTGGTAGCCTCATCTTGAATGAACTCCCAATGAATCACACACTGATTGTTAAGATCAGAATTAGAGATAATTCAACTACAAGTTTGTTAATATGAAATTTCATAAATAAATTTCAAAACTAATTTTAAATATCTGCAAAAAAGAAAAACACTATTTTAAATATATTAGGTGAGATAATTAAAATCATGTCTAAGTTATTGTAAAATACATTTTACCTCAACAGCAGAAGTTAAAAATAATTACATTCGAATTTCTATAAATACAGGAATAGTAACTGAATTAATTAGTGTTTTCAACATATAGGAACTTGTCTGTGATACTGATGTCATCTGCCTTTTTATTGCTAAGATAGATCAAACCTCTTAATGAAGTAAGTTTCAACGAAATCTTATGTCATAGAGTTCAGCAGCAACGATTAATCAAAGATTTAAACTTTAATTATATAATTTCTTAATGTTAAATGTACCATACAATATCTATTTTTTTAACAACAAACAACACATATGATTATTTATGAATATTGCAACAAAAACCAAACAAATGAGTTTTCGGTTTATAAACGCGGAGATCCTTAATTTTCTTAGTTAACGTGTTCCTTAAAGAAACCCTTCCCAAATTCCACAAATAGAAAAGGCATGCATTAACATTGATGTTTCCTCTACTCCATCCACGTAAGCAATATCTTATACACGAAGGACTTCCGAAAAATATTGTGGTGGCTTTTTGTTGTAGTGTGTGAGGTTATTGGTTTTTTTTTATTTATTAATTTTCTTTCATTCTTTAAGTGTAAGTCTAATTATTTAAGATTCTTGTCCGTTTGTTTATGTTATTATTATTATTATTATTATTATTATTATTTCTCATAGGTGTTTTAGAGGCCATCCTTTTTGAAGTAGTCATTTATTAAATGTAGATACTTCTCCTAATTGAGATTCGGATTATAATTTACCATACTATGAGAAACCAACCCCTTTCATTAGACTAATTTCACGTTAGTTTATTTGATATTATTATGCGGAGTTCTTATAAGGAAGTATATATTTTCACATGCATAGTTGGAATTCAAGACAATATGTTTAAATACTTCTAAATCCTGTTGCTTGGACCACCATACGTCAATATTTTAATTTAAAGATTAGTAATGCATAAGGAAACATTACGTAATGTTTCTTTTGGCTGTAAATATAACGACAACTGGATAATTGGGTTGGAAGTCGGAGCATCTATAATCTCTACCAAACAAGAGGAAACGACAATAGCTTGAGTGGCCTGCATACACTGGGAGCGGGCAGGACACAAATGATGAATGACTCCGAGGCCCTAAGCCCATGCTCCTGTAAATGCAAAAGGTTTAAAACAATACAACAGGCCAATAATACGACAAGACATGTCCAACCGCACTCAACCCTCATCTATGACCCCGAAAAAAATTGTCGACGAAAAAACAAACCCCTCGTGTATAAATAAATAAATAAACAACAACAATTGATGTGTTTTATATTTTCTTTTTCAAGTTCTGTTGTCCAATTTCTCTCGAGGCTATTGACATTAGTTATTAATCAATAAAAATTTACTGCAAAAAATAAAACAACAATCAAGCCATGAGAATTCTTTATTTCGTACTGTATCCAAATGGCATGGAGTGGCTAAAGCACGTTAGTTAGTTTACTTAACGGGTAATGATTTATTATTTATGATATAATTATGTCGTTGATTGATCATATTATAAGAAATTTGATAAAATCATAGTTAGCTCTCGATTGGTCAGTATAATGCTCATCTTTAATTTGAATTAAAACATCTTACGAAGAGCATAAAGTCTTACTGACCATGGTTTGGACCTATAACTCGACTCCCATCATGAAACCGATACCTATAGCATTGATATTCCACAATCTCCAACCATTTGATACAGGGGGCCAAAAAATGCTATACTTCAAGAAAAATTTTAACAGAATTACTAATATGAAAACGAGCCTGGAATGCTGGCAGCATTGTATATGTTTAATCTAATATCATCTACGAGCTTTCACCTTCCACTTCCACATTACAGCTTAAGTTATTAGAAATGAGAAGCATGGTATTTTAGAGCATTTACTCTTTGGTAAGTGTTTTCGTTAAAAACAATTCATGCATAAAATACCATCAGTGTGTGCTATTTAATTGTACTCACTATCCTGCTACTTGTGCTAGTGAATTTCTTCCTTGCATGACATGTTAATTTGGACTCTCGCTGGTATATCTGACTTCACCAATTTGTTTATTAGCTATGCACGTATAACATGATGAAGGTTTCAAACATGTTGGCAAATTTAGTAGTGTTCTTACTGTATCTGAGTTTCCCATGCGACTATGCCAATGTTCTCGAAAAAGAAATACTAATAGAAGGACTTAGGATTTGCACACTTAAAGATAATTATTGTATAAAGCATTTAGCGTATAACTTGTTCATGGTAAACTAATTGCAAATTATTTTGGTACATAAAATCATTTTATTTTTATATCTGAGGGAACATGATAAATACAAATCATTCACGGCACCAACAGAATGCAAAGTACAACAGGGGTTCCATGAAGGATGTCATTTACAAATATAATAAGCACCTCTGAAGCAACACTCACAAACACACACAAGTTATTCAGGTCAATGAAATATATGAATATTAACGTAACAAAACTGGCTGACTTTGTGAACAAAGTGACTCTGGAGTTGAGTTTATATGCATGTTGAATGATCCATAATCCTTTAATGATTCCATCAACTTGGAGACCTGACTGTGGATAGTGTAAGCTGAAAGCCATATGACCAAGACAGTCACAACGCTGCCAATCAAAGCCACTGCTATGGAGCCAGCAAGATGCCTACAGAACTTGTCAATGACATTGCAAACTTTAATCCAACCCACATGGCTGTTACCCTTTAAACCCAGATATGCAATCCCTCCAGCTGTTCCTGTTGCTGAGGCTACTATTCCCAATATCAGCTGCACAGTGTCATGGCAATCAGTTTACCTCAAGCTGTTAGTTAATAATTTGATACATAAAGCAAGACAGTAGAGAAGAGAAAATAAGTCAAATTTTGGTTTATTTTGTGAATTAATATAAATTAACATTATATTTAATTTTAGACTCAGATTAATGGGATGTCAAAATAATTAGAGTCCATTATTTAGCCAAAAATTTGTTATCATTGTTGTTATTGAATCTATTATTGTTAAACAATGTTGATTGGTAGGTATTATTATGACTCCTAATGTATAGACTTATTATAATAGAAAATCTTAACCCATCAAATTATTTTATATAGGAAGAAATCCTTTCTCTCAACTATAAATAAGTGTCTGATTATTTTATTTAAACTAAAGTCCAAATCTCGACATTTGTGAGATAGGAGGAGTTTCTCTCCCAAAATTCTTATTTAGATTTCTTTTATTTTTTATTTAAGAATGGCCATAAGTATATCGCCTTTAATCATTCCAAACAAACCTAATTCTCAATCTATTATTTGTAACCATAATTACTACACATGCCATATTTAGGCTAAATTGATCAAGTAGGAATTTTCTTATTATTTATTTTATTGAAAATTCTAAAAATTATCCTACGTAGAAAGGTGAAAAGAAAAGTTAATTGATTAAGTATCGCATTCCAGAAGACAAAGTGGGGGAGGAACTTCAATTTGAATTCTAGCTTCTGAATGAGATCAATTGTTGCAAGAGCAGTAATGAGGCCATAAAGGCCAGAAACATAGAATGCAGAAACAAAATATCTGCATGCATATCATATCATGTTAAATGGCAAATTGCAAATTGCAAATCCACATTAACAAGTAATCATCAGGAGACTTATTTGGAAAAAGAAAAATGAAAAATACTTGGGGAACATGACATAGGGAAAATGCACAAATATGCATTTTCTTTGCCATAAATGTATACTTTACCATACGCATTGCCAGCCATTTATTTACCTTTTACTTGCAAAGCAGTTAATGGAATCATGCAGCCATTTAGTATTTCTTTTTTTTGACGAGGCAGACATTTAATTAGTATTTCAATTAAACCTACATGCTAAAAAAGCCAGCATATATATTACATTCCCGGTTCAAACCAGGAGGGTAGTTTCTAAACTAATTTCCATATAGCTGAAGAAGCACAGTGTTTGATACCCCTAGATCCCTAATTTCATCTCAGAACTTAAATATTATTAAGAAAAAGAAAAAGAAAAATCTAACTCAAGCATTCAAGGAAAGTTTTGATCTTAACATAGTTGGTACGCTTAATATCCGTATAGAGGTTTATCATTACGGATTCTTCCTCATAACAAGATAATATATACCATAGTGCAAATAACCAAATATTGACAGGCGTATGGTAGATAATTAAAAAGATTATTTGCTTGAAAAAAGAAAGAAGAAAATTACAATAAATGAAAAAAAATGTTGAATAGACATAAGTCTAACAATTCATATTTAAGTATACTCACAATAAAATTGATGGAACCCGTAAATAAATGAGTATATATTAAATAAAATTGGTAAAATCTACTTTTATTGTGAGTGTTTCTAAAGTTGGCGGGTTAGAGTTATGCCTACATAAGAACCTCTCCAAATGTAATAAATCTGCAAAGAATTTGAAAATAATTCTCAACTTACATAAAGGCTGGTGAGTATTTGAACTTGGCTGGTTCTAGCACAGGCCTACCATGGAAAAGTACTAGCTCAGTTTACTTACTAGAGACAATGGAAGTAATAGCCGCCACTGATGCCCCAAACAATAGAAATCTAAGGATCACATCAATCTTAGAGTAATCCACGCCAGCTAGAGAAGGTGGAGCTGAATATGATTTGTTCTCAGGGTCTGTTGAAGCCATGATGTGCTTTGCAAGGTAGCTAATGAACTTGGTTTGAATGTCAGGTACTAGTAGTAGACCTTTTTTTTTTTTTTTTTGTACAAAGTACTAGTAGTAGACTTAGTGCGGCTTTGCTTGCAAACTGAGAGGTTCAGAATACTGATAGTTGAACAGTAATGTCTATGCTTATATATATAGCTATATATATAGATGGATTTGGAATTTGAGGGGAGCCAAATGAACAAAAGGTGTAGAAACAAATGAGTTGGAGTTCCCTCCACGCTAAGTGGTCTAGCTTGAGCAGTTGACTTAGTAAGCGCATGCGATAAGCCATACGGCAAATAATCCTCCATATTATGTTGAAAGTAAGAATATTGGGTATGCCTTAGCTCAAGGTTCGCACAAAAGACAGTTTGTGTAATCAGCTCAATAATTTGGTCGTTATAATCATGGATTCCGATTTAAATTGTTTAAGGGTGAAATTGTAAAGCTTTGTTTTTGTATATAGATATAGCATGCATGGCTGGTTGGTACCAGTTGTTTTACAAGATGTGTCTGTATATTCAGTACAAATAGACTTTCAAATAAAGATATTAACGAAATATATTATGGCTCAAATTAATATCAAGTGAAATGTTTAATGACTTTTGAAGTGGATTTTGTTTCAAAAAGTTGGTTTTAAAAGTATAAAATAAGTTTAAGTCGCTTTTGCTCCAACCTAATGTTACAGAATTTGAGATACAAAAAGGAATGCTGGTTGTCTTTAATCAAACAAGTTAGTGAGATAATTCCTTTTGAACTTGCAAAATTAAGACGGAGGGGTATCCAAACAGGGATTAATGGGGTTTCCATACCTTTCCGCGATGGAAATTTGAATCAAGCTTCAGTGCCTCTTCATTGAAAACGTTCAAGATCAAGGAACAATGGATAACTTTCTTGACTGTATTAATGTGCGTGTTCTCTCCCACCATCCACTTCAGTTTGAGAAAAATATAGGAATATAATTCCAATTCTGAACATAAACTGAAATATGAATATGATTCTAATTATGCTAATCTTTTAGCGGGCCAACTTTCCGTTTGGATTATGCCATTATTAGTTAAACTTGCCATACTTTGATACATCATATTTATGAGAAACATTTGATCAACATATTTTATATTAGATATCATATTGAATCACACTCCCTCTACTATCCACCATTGAAACCTCTAGATAAAATTCAAAGGTAAGTCCTGTACTCCTGTTATTTGTACAACAAACAGGGATATTAAATCATTATACAATATTTTTTTTCATCTCAATATAAGTGAATCTCAATATTTCTTCACACTTATATTAATATACAGTGTTTTATACTACATTTATAAGTCCCATATTAAAAAAGAAAAGCAAAAAGAAACATTTTCCATGTAGGAGAGGCCGTTTGGCACCAACATTCGTGAATTCAATTCACACAGCACTGCTAGCACAAATCGAGAACACTGATGACTGTCGTGCATACAAGTCTCGGTAAGTTTCTATTTCTTGCGACACAAATATATGATGACATCATGACTACATAAAAAGAGGTGAATTAACACACTTTTTTAACCATATCTTCCTAAGTATGGCTAATTGACATTTTTACGTGTGGCTAATTAACAAATTGTTTCTAGTGCATGTATATCAGTCCTATCAGCTGTTGAAAAGAAACTAGTGACTTGGTCAATTCAGCAACATAAACAATTCGTCGGTACCTTCAACAATCATTTGATGGCTACAGGTTGACCAATTCAATTTACCACCATCTATGAATACGAACAAGAAAGTTAATAAATAATTTCTTCAAAAATCACCCCCATTTATTAAATTATAGCTAGTACATTTATTTGGAAGTAACTTAATTTTTAATTTTTATTCTTTATCAAATATTAACATTTGAAGGGTCTTTTTCTAGTCATGATAATATTTGAGAAGTTTGTCTCACAATAATTTCTGTGTGATACTTCGATCAAATACAAAAAAATTATATGTATCGTTTTATCTTAATTTATATTTTTTTAAAAAAATTAACTGAATTTAAAAAATATCCGTGCAGTGCTCACTAATTCGTGATAAATTCCTATGCAAGCACTTATGTGCAGCTAGATTCATAATGACATTGTCAGTTTCAAATTTATATTTCTCTTTTTAGGTTTCCCTTTAACAGGACTTCTAGTAAATAGGTGCTTCTAGTCAAAGCCGTAAATTATCTTTATCATGAATTTTGAATTTTGTTAAGCTACGTTCAAGTGCTCAATTATGGACATTTTCACTTCGCCCACATAATGATTCCTGTTCATCTTAGTCTTCACGAATGGTAGTTTACTAAAGTTTCGTGAAGACTAAAGCATTGGATTCATCTAAACATATCATAAAGTAATTCTTTCGTGCTAATTAAAATGTGTTTTTTGGTCAAATGGTGATCGCCTCATCTAGCTTGATTGAACTTCCAATGAATCACACAGTAATTGCTAAGATCGATCGGGATTAGGGTTAATTTAACTATAAGTTTGTTAATATGAAATTTCATAGATGAATTTTGTAACTAATTCTAAATATATTAGCTGAGATAAAATCATGTATAAGTTATTGTGAAATACACTGCAGAAGCTAAAAATAATTACTTTCGAATTTCTATAAATATAAGAATAATAATTGAATTAACGTTTTCAATATATTGGAACTGCCCACTATTGAATTCAACCCGGCCTTTTTTTTTTGTTATGTCTTCTGCTTTTTTACTGTTAAGATCAAACCTCTTATTCCTTGCGCCCCACCCCCCCTCTCTCTCTCTCTCTCTCTCTCTCTCTCTTACTTAAAAAAAAACTCATAATAAAGCGAGTTTCAATGAAGTCGTACCTCAAATAGTTGAGTAGCAACGATTAATCGATATTTTAACTTTAATTATATGAATTTTCAGTTTAATGTACCACAATATATATATTTACAACAAACAACACATCACTACATCATAAATGAGAATTAATAACATTTGAAAAATGTTGAAAAATGTTTCAAATGTTACTGAGTTATATAAAAATGTTGGGAAATTTTTTTAGTAATATAGCCTATATACAACACTTGTAAATATGTTATTAAAAAGTTTTAACAATACTTTTTTAATGAGGATTATTTATTTTGTACTGTATCCAAATGGCAGAGTGGCTACAGCGCGTTAGTTTTATTATTTATAATTATATCGTTGATTCATATTATAAGAAATTTGATAAAATCAAAGTTAGCTGACTATTGGTTAGTATAGTTTTTTTTTTTTTTTTGATGTGGTCAATTGGTTAGTATAGTGCTCGCCTTTTACCTGAATTAGAACATCACAAGAGAAATAGTTCTTTATATACATATAGTTGTCGTACAATGTCTTGTATAGAAAGAAAATAAAGAAAGCGTGAATTAAGGGCAGTGAGCACTGCCTTTTAAGGATTATATCGGTACAGCTTTGGAATTTCCCTAAAGTATAGGAAACTCGTCTAAATGAACCGAAGTTGTCAAGATTAGCAAGAAGAAGAAGAAAATGCGTATAACCTAAGAGATAGATTAGAATTAATTAGAAGAAATAGAAAGTAGTAGTAGGAGGTAAGTAGCAGCGGATAATATGGCTTTCTAATATGAGACTTATAACTTACCACTTCATTTAAGGCTAATGACCTCATAAATGGCCCATTTTAGGTTGCACACTTCAAGTGGCTTCATTATAAACTTTTTTAGATATCTATCCCTTTCTTAGGTTGCTCTTTTCTTAGGTTACCCCTTTCATGATCACAATAGCTCACTCTATGCTACCTACTCTTAGTGGCTTTACTCTAGTCTTCTAGGTAGTCCTTCTACAAGTCACTCATTTCCTATGTCGCCTCTTCGTATATCGGCCTCTCAATGAAAATACCAAATCTTATTGAATCAAATTCAAGGGAAAGCCCAACACAAAAGAATAGCCTATTGGGTTGAAGAGCCTTTGGATTTAAGTACCATATTTGGATGATATGATCCTCCAATACAAGACTTGTAACATTGCTACCCATATTTAAAGGCCGACAAACATAGTGGCCCACTCTAAGTTGCTTACTACAAGTGGCTTCACTGTAGCCTTGTCACCTATTCCTAGGTCATTTCTTTCCTAAGTCAGTGGCTTCACTTTGACCTTTCAAGTAGTCCTTTTCTAAGTTACCCCTTTAGTCTTTCAATGAAAATACCAATATCATGAATATAAGGTCAAAGGAGAGCTAAATTCAAAAAACTAGCCTACTAGATGAAAGAACTCCTTAAACTTAAGTACTATATTTGAATGATATAGCTCTTCAACTTTTGACTTGTAACATGAGTTTTGTGACATCGGTGAGTTTATTTGGAAAATGACAAGATCCACTTCAAACTTATATGCATGGTCAAACCTTATTGAAAACCAAATCAAACTGCCAAAAACCAGAAATTTAATTAATTAAAATCACAAAAATGAAGCATAAAGCAAATTATATTGCTTGCGTGACCCATTAAATCAAACTTTGTGCACGTGAACTCACTTTTTTTCAAATCTATTTTTTCATGTGAAATTTATTTAAATTTTATTGTAATTTTCATGAAACACTTTAGTGCATAAAAACTATCAACTCTTTATTCTAAGCATGTTAAAAGCTAATTTTCACTAAAAAATATTAGAGGGTAAAGTAAAAGCGAAACGTAAAAATGTAGATTTTATATATTATTATGTACATATGTCTAAAATTTGTTGTATTTAAATAATAAAATCAACTCAAATTTAAGTATTAAATTAACATATTGTTATAATGCAACATAAATAAAAGTAGAAATGTCGAGTAGTATGTGCTATGAAGGCGCTGAGCAATGAGTTAACAATGTGATCAAGTAAGACAAACAACATTTTTCAATAAAGGCAATATTGTGGTAAATTTTTTGATAAAAATAATAGTAAAACTCTATTTGTTGCCCTAATAGGCTAGGTTAACACATGTTTAAACCCAATTTTAAAACTCAAAATCCATTAAATTAATAAAAATCCAACCTAATGACTCAAATATATGAAAATGTAAAATTGTTTCTTAAAAACATTTTTTAAGGATTTCAATGTTTTAAAAGGCTTTTTTGAAATGATTTTACCTAAATTAAATTTTTACTTAAAATCGAACAAATTTTTATTCCTTAAAAATATAAAATCTTAAGATCTCAAATTTTGAAATGAGATTTTTACAACCATGATTACGGAGGACTTAGAAACTTATGAAGTATCACTTTCTTTTAAAACACAACCTATATTGGGTCAAATTAAGCGAAAGTGACAAAATTCTTATGTTGTTGTTCAATATATTGCCCTCTGCTGTTCATTTGGGCCTGGTTTTTGGATAAAAATGCTCTTTCGCACAAAATCAAATTCAGGATCAACTAGCTTTTCTCTTTAAATTATTCTTCTTAGAACTGCTCCGTATGGGTTTAGAGAAAAACATATTGTTACTCGTCAATTCTACAATAATTTATTATGAGTTCAGACCTCAGCTTAGTGGGCCTAGTAAGGTCAAACCCAAGAGCATAAAGTGGCACTGACGGTGGTTTGGACCTGACTCAACTCCAATCATGAAACCTATAACATTCATATCCCCACAATTCTTAAAAAAAAAAAAGAAAAAACTCCAACCATTTTGTATAGGAGAAAAAAATCAAGCTATAGTTAACGAAAAGTTTAACTGAATTACTGTATGAAACGAAGCTGGAATGATGGCAGCACTGTAAATGTTTAAATATAAAATCATCTACGAGCTTCCACCTTCCACATTGCAGCTTATTATTCATGAGAACCATGGTATTTTAGTGTATTCACCCTTCGGTAATTGTTTTCGTTGAAAGTAATTCATGTGAAAAACCACCATTGCATATATAATATTTATTAACACCAAGGCTCGTTCTTCTCATTGCTGCATATGGCAGCTGAGAGGGAATGAATGCCATAAAGTCATGCTCATGTGTTCCGCGTAAATTGGGAAATTTGGACCATATACAATTATACATGTTTCTGGATCTGTGAAAAGATAATATTTTAGAACAGACATGGACTTTGTGACTGACTGAAATTTGTTAGGACAGGTGGTGTTCATCCACTAAAGCTCATGATCTTAAATGCTTGTGCTTTCCTTAGAAAAAAAGAAATGGAACGCAATGGTAGAGCCAATCTTCCAAAGATTTGTTACCGCCATATTATGACACCAAATTTAATTGAAAAACATTTTGTGAAGATATGACGTATATATATTTTATGAGATGCTGTATAAAGATGTGATAGTGAGTAAGCATTGAAGTATTTGCGCATCAAGATAAACTTAGAGAGAGAAAGAAAGAGAGAGAGCCTATCATATAAAAAGAGTAATTTATTATGAGAGTAAGAAGAACAAATCTTGATCATTGGATTTTTTGTGAATTATCAATATTAAAACATAAAGTTATATGATTTTTTTAAATAATCGTATGACCTTTAAACAACTCTAAATCTTGACCATCTATGAATAGTTATATGATGCAAATTTGCTTCTCCTACTCTCATAATAAACCACTCCTCTTATGTGATACGTTCCCTATATATATATATATATATATATATATATATATATATATATATATATATATAAACTGTTCAATTTAATTTGTGGATTTATGTGCCATGCACGCTTGGGGCACGGCACTTGTTTCCTCCTTCTGTGGTAAACAAATAATGGAGGTTTTGCGTAGCAACTAACAAAGGATATATGCTTGGAATAAACACATGAAAAAGAAGACTATTTAAGTTGAGGGAATTATATAGGAAGAAGATTCAATAAAATTATGAAAAGAATGTAATTTGCACAAATTATCGCTGCGTTGTTCAGTTTTTCAATTGCCACAAAAAATGGCAATATAATAGGATGAGAAATACTTATATGATTTGGGAGTACTACATTATTGTACTCCAAGTCAATTATATAAATATATTATGTATGAAATTATGTGTTATTAATAGATCTCATATATAATATATTTACATTATCAATTTGGGAGTACAATCACATTGTATTTCCAAACTATACAAGTATTTCTCATAATAGGATAGTCTCCCCCGGAAGCATGGACCGGAGGACAGCTAGCAAGTAGCAAGCCACAATTTAATGAAGTAGTTGACAAGCGTTGTTTCTTAAATGATATAAGATTGATTTGGTATACATCGTGTGTGGACAAATCTATTTACATATAAAATATCTGACAGAGTTAGAGCGAGTATATAGATGAGATCAGTTTAAATTAAATGATAAAAGAGGTGTAAATATAAAGTAATGTGTATATTAGTGTATGTATATGTCATTATAATTTTTTAAGGGATTTTTCTGAAATTTAATTAAAGTAACTAGAAAGCAAAAATTTTAAATTTTCAATGCTGTAAATGAATTGAAAACTTCAATTTTTTTTTTTTCATTCTTTAATTGAGAAATCATTGTATATCATCAAAAGTGTCAGTAAGATTGCTAACTAAGATTTGGTCTAATGATAAAATAATTATTCTACCACAATATGAAAAATCATAATTTAAATCTTAGTTGAGAAATTTTTCATATTTAAATATCTCACAATATTCGAATAGAATTACCTTCAATAGATAAATACCTATGAAAAACCAAAAAAAAAAAAAAGAAGAAGTATCAATATGATTATAGCACTTACTCTATTCAAGAGTTAATATTTTAATCACAACTACTTATAGAATTTATTCCTAACTTATAAATTTATTATGTATAGAAAACTTACATATATACTATTTTTATTTTAAAAATAGAAAAATAAAATTTAGAAAGTAAATACGTATATGAGTAGTAAATCTCAACATTAATTAATAAAAAAATATATCTCAACATTAATTATGACCCAAGCATCACATCTCAATGATTTTTCTTTCTCAACCGGTGATCCGTAGAGACACTGTTTTAATAAAACTCTTCCTTAAATTTGATGTTATAATGCAATCATAGAGTGCATCGTTGTTTGTATTAATTTGACCATGATTTATGGGGAGTGCAAGCACAACTGTTCATTCTAGCGGAAGTATAGATCGTCTGATATGAAAATTTTGAGAATCAACTTTCTTATATGAAATTCTTACATAGTTTTATTATATGTTGCTTTTCATTATTGATTATATCTTGACATAGTATACTGTATACCCCACAGATCATAACACAAGTTACACAATAAACGCAATTAAAAGATCAATGAGTTATCCGAACAAAAGTCTGCTCAACGCCGGGCAAAGTGTCGCGCAGTCCATGAGGGAGTCCCCTCACTTTCCCTCAACTTTTCTGGAAAAAGGTTTTGATGTCGTGCGTAACTACCACCTCAGAAAATATATATTTTCTTTGAGGTCTAGGTGATGCAAGCAAAGTTATTTTTAGGAAGTTTTAAATTTATATTGTCAATATATATATATATATAGACTAGCCCCGTTATTTATTTTTTCTAATGACAACAAATAAATAATAATGGAATTTGTTTGAAATCAACTATAAGCACAAATGTTAAAAGTTATTTAAAGACAACTTTTATTGAATAATAAATAATTTATAATTTTATCATGTCATATTTATCTTTTATAACTATTAAATTTTTTTATATTTGTATATCTATTTAAATTATTTAAATAATTAATAAAATATATTTATAATTTTATCTTGTATATTTAATAAAAATCTTTAACATTAATAATGATATTTTTAAAAAATAAAAACCAGAGATAAATGTCTTTTTATAATAATAATAATAATAATAATAATAATAATAATAATATGTATTTGTATGCTACTTTAAACTCATATTCTCCTCTTAGAGAGTTAAAAGATCCCAACTCCCAACTTAAAACCCCCTTAAACATGACCTATTCATCTGATCTATAGCTCATTGGCAATAGATAGTTTTTTTATTTGTTATTTTTATACTCAACTCAGATTATCTTGCATCAGTCGCTACTTTCAGTCTTTGTGAAAGGTCTGAATGGAAAATCTCCCTCAGCATTTTCCGTTTATCTTTTCCGTTTCAAATGCATTTAACGTTGTTAAAGTTGGTTTAGATAATAAATCCATGATTTTTTTTACTCAATTTTAATTAATTAATTCAACAATTCAAAAAAAATAGTTAAACTAGATGATATCATACAAATAAATTATCTAGTAATATAAAATAAATGCAAAATTTTATGAAACGTGAGAAATTATTATTTTTTAATAGTAAAAAATCAAACAAAAAAAAAAAGAAAGAGAAAACTAAAGCTGTTAAGTCAAGCACGGGTCACTGGCTCGATGGAAACAGCGGCAACGATCACAGTTTTGCTTGAACATTCCCTATCTGTCACCGATTTAGCTAGCATAAAAGGAAAATGTTGAAGCAAGAACAGCTGCGGAAGGAGAATGAGGCAGACAAAGGAGACCAAAAAGCAAAGTTCCATTACCTTTCATACACAAGCGGCCAGCCAGTTCTACACAAATGTCATCTAGTAGGGAAGAAAAAAAAAAGACCATGATAAAAGAACAGAGTAATTTTTTTTCTTAAATACGTGTAAATTATATTTTCCTTTTTATTCCAAAAAAAATAGTTCCTTCTTTAAGAAATAAAAATGATATTTTTATTATATTTTAATTTAGGCTAATTTCTTAACGATAATAAGTAATTATAAATGAGTCTTTTAAGATAATTTTCTTATCCTATTGACTCCTAGCATGAAGGGCAACTCATTTTGAATATTCTTATTTTTAACTTTGAAACTTTTGAAAAATAAATAAAACTTTAAATTCTTCCTATAGTAGTTTATTTTAAAACTTTACACAAAAGCTTCATTTTATTTTTAAAACTAGCTGGGAAGACCCACAATCTATTGTCGTTATGTACCATAAATTTAGCATGAATTTATTATAATATAAGAACTAAACTAAAAATAAATGCAATATATACAGATTAAAAATATATAATCTCAGTGCCACCCATTTTTAATTTATTCCTGAACTTCGTTGTATTATGATTACAATAAATTAGTTTACAACGAAAACAAATGATAAGAATTATATTGTAATTTTTTTTTTTGGTGATTTGAATTATATTGTAAATATTTACACATATAAATATTAATTTACCCTATTAAAGAAAGAATTTAATTTAAATGCACTGACAGTGTAAAACAGTTTTACACTGTCAACCAATAGAAATAGTGGAAAGTGCCAAATCATACAAATAACTACCCATTATAATAAGGGACCCACCATGATTTCTCACTTTCCCCTATTTCTATTGATTGACAATGTAAAACAGTTTTACACTGTTAGTGCATATCAATTAAACTCTTAAAGAAAAAGATCAATTTAAATTTTTATATAAATTAAATTAAAAGTGAGAATAACATTAAGGAATGAAGAATATTTTTAACTTTTAATAAATAAGTTGCGTGATTACATTATTTTTATGATCCACATAATGAAGTTCGAATGATACGCATCATCACATTATTTTCATATTAATACACTGTACAGATACGATATTTATATACTAGATATTCACAACGCATTTTCCGCCTAAAAATTTCCAACATATCGAAGCCTTCAGGGATGCTTACAATAGCCGTGTTGACAAAAGAATTTCTATTTTATCCATTCACATCTTCGAAATATTTGGTGGTCTTTGATCACCTACGTTTACAACCAATAATATAATAGCATTTTAGATGGGATTAATGCCATTATATTATTGGCCGTAAAAATACAATTTATGTGATGCTTCACAGTCACCAAAGTATTTCCCAATCAGAACTTGCTTGGTTGCCGAGTCGTGTATGCTAATTATTTTCGGACAATGACGCGTTGTTTGATTTTCAAGCTAATCCACGGCTCAAATGCCATTTTCAGACATCATAGCATGGGTTAGCCGTTTCCTCATCCCGCAAATAATGACAAAAGGTCCCCTTTCACACTTTCTCTTAATTATTAAATTCCAAACTCCCAACCAATGTTCCATAACTGCACATATATTCATGAAATATCCTCTTGCTGCTCTTGCAGTTAAACACTTCATTTGAGCACCAGAGAGAGAATTTTCCGTGCTCTGTCTTGGTTGGTTAGAATGGAGGGTCAGGGTAAGGGAGGCTTTAATGGGGTGGAAGGTGCTGCGAGCAAAGAATTTGAGGTGGCAAAGTATGCACCAGTGGGAACCTGTGATTGGGTTCTGAGGCTTTTGGCCTTGGTGCTAACTCTTGTGGCTGCTGTGGTTGCTGGGGTAAATACCCAGACCGCGGTTGTTTCAATCAAGCTTGTGGATTCTTTGCCACCTTTGGATGTTCCTGCTACTGCTAAGTGGCATTACGTCTCTGCCTACGTGTAAGTTTCTCGATCTCTCTTCCCAAACAGTTCGTTAGTTAGCTTCTGTCTTTTTTTCTGTGCTTTCTGTTAATGTTTTGTTGGATCAGAACTGACACTGGAATAGAAAAATCTTCCGATATGCACTGGGAGTTGGCATGTTCATGTTAAAGTTTCTTTATGATCATGTCATTGTCAAAATTGTTGTCACTTCCTCATCACTAACTAATTACCGCTTTGATAGGCAAGTCTTGTATCATTAATTTATCACCGTATTTACAGATAAAAATAGACATTACGAAGATATAGAGAGAAAGATAAAAAGTGGGACCCTCTCTTTAAGTGTATCCCTATGTGATGCCTATTTTTTATGTCCATTTCTCTTGGTCTATTAGCCACTGGCTTCAATCATTGTAGGAAAAATGGAAAACCAGTCACAGATATAAGTCCCATTAACCAAATTGCTACGTCAACTTGCAAATCATTTTATTAAGGCTGAGAAGCTGAAAAATATGGCATAAATATAGTGAAATGAGAAAGTCTCTTATTTCTTCATTGTTATTTGATAGGAGTTAATTAAAACTTGTCACCGCTTTCAGCTCATTGTTTGTGTACAATATAAAACGATTTTAGTTTCATAACTTTTATCTCTGTTGAACTACTCACCCAATCATACTCTAGATGTATCATCTTTTTTTTTAAAACTAGATGTTGGTAAGTAAAGTGAAACCACCATACGTGGGGGATAGATTTTTTCTCATAAAAATTTTATATAATTTGACCATGTATAAATTTTTTATCATTGATTAAATTTTCTTATGCATTCTAAACAAGGCCCCACTTATCTGATTAATAATAAAAATTCACACGCTCACTATACTTGTATTGAGAAGGTTGGTTTTAGCTTCCTACTCTGCTCTTTCATGCTCTTTTTTTTTTTTGTTTTACCCCTATGGGGCCGTTTGTTTGCACATTTTTTTTTGGAAAGAAATATTTTTTTTTTAATTTTTAGTGTTGTTGGTTAATTTATGCTTCTCTAAAAAAATAGAAATAAAAAATAATCAATTTTTTCACCTTTTTAATAAGCAAATTTTGATAAACAAATAAAGAGTTGCTTATCTCAAAAGCAAAAACAGTAGAAGAGAAAGAAAATAGTTTCAAACTTCAAATCCATTAACTTTTTCATATTATTTTATCATTCAATCATTAACTATTTCTTGAAAACGCCACTCTCTATTCACTAAATTATAATTTTACACGAAGAAGGTACTTTTATATTTATCACATTCAAATAATTTAATAACTTCTAATTCTAACAAAATATATTTTTATAATTGCATCAAAACATAAAATAATTTTTTACTTCTCTTTTTGCTTCTGCTTCTATTTTTGATTTTGTTTTTGAAAAAATACTTCTCCCAAATCTTAACCAAAAGTGATATATTATTTTTGCACCTCAATTATATATCAATGTGAAATAACACAGGACTTGTATACTGAAAAATACCAACAGCTTTTATCTTTTAATTTTTTTAGTTTATTTATTTCTCCCCACTGACATAATATCCAAGGAGGTGTCCTATAGTAATATAAAAATGAAAAACCGTTTCTGATACTAACATGACCCTATGGATAAAATCATCATTAATAATTGATAAAATTCACAATTTTAAATAGATATTTTAAAAGATTCTTTTATGTAAAATTTAACTATTTCAATATTTTTGCATCATTTAATTTGTTCTCCATGAAGTTGTTTTCCTACGAAAAAATTGTAACAATTGATAATTAAAAATATTCTATCGAACCATTACACTAATCACTACAAAATACAGAAAAAGAAATCACCATAGAGTTATAGGTGCTTCATACATTAAAGAGGCCCATACTGGTGGCTGATGGAACTCAACTTGAACCTAAAAAAGAGGCTATGGTAATGGATAAAACGCCCACCTGAAATGTTAAAGAGGTATAATTATTGCAATAAAAAGTAATTCCCAAAGTGTTCTGCGAACCCTCTCGTCCCCACAAATATTTTGTCCACTTCCCGTTTCAATGCTAGTGGCATTTATACTCACAGCTGCGGATCAATTTGACTCAACCATGCATATTACCATTTTCAAAGTTAGAGAAAAGATTTTGTACCATTTTGACATCTTTGAAGGCATATATATATGTATATATATATGATCTCAAGCATGTGTGGATAAAAATTGAAGTATTTGTTATAGCATTGCATTAAGAAAGAGGTTTTTTGTGATTCTAATTACATTACACTAACATATCTTACAAATTTTTATGTGCTAGCTATTTCGTGGTGGCAAATGCTATAGCATGTGCATATGCGGCCCTGTCTCTCCTCCAAATAGCCCTCACAAAGAGAGGTAAAAGCAACGGGTTGGGGACATTGGTCACCATGCTTGACGCACTAATGGTAGCTTTGCTTTTCTCTGGCAATGGGGCTGCCATTGCGGTTGGTGTCATCGGCTTCCAAGGAAACTCACACGTGCGATGGAACAAGGTGTGCAATGTCTTTGGGAAATTTTGTGACCAAGCAGCTGCTTCCATTGGTATCTCAATGATTGGATCAATGGCATTCCTCTTGCTGATGGTGCTTCCTGTCTTAAGGCTTCACCGTAGAACCTAAGGATCTTTGGGGTCCTTGCTGAATCAATAAACTTTATTATGTTATGTGTGAGAATGTTAGTTTTGTAGCAGCCCAGACTCAGATCTCTCGATTGTAATATGCATGGTTGTCAAACCTTATTAAAGTCGAATCATCTAAATATATTGATTTTAAAATGTATCAATTTCATCAAACGAATAGTTATTTGTGGAATGAGGGAATACGCAAGAAATTATTTAAAAACGCACATGTGATAGGTTTGGATTAGCACACATATATACACGTTATACATCAATCTTTCAACTTCCAAAATATATGAATGGTAGAAATCTTTCGCAAAACAGGTTAAGTGTGAAAAATATCAGAGAAAAAAAATGTTAGTTGGTGTGATTTATCTTTCCATTGGGTGACAAACACATGGCAATTTGTAAAGACTATGGATATGTTTGGTTAGTGAAAATATTTTCTGTTTTCATTTTTTGAAAAGGATTTTTATTTTCAAATTTTTTGAATTTAGAAAATATGTTTGGTTTGTCTGTTTTCAAAAAAGAAAAATAATGAAAATATATTTGATTTGTCTATTTTCAAAATCAAATTTGAGATAATAAAATTATATTATTATTAAATAATAAATTTTTTTTATTTTTTGCACGTTTAGATGAACTTTATTATTTGCAAATTTGAGATAAACTTAAAAGTATTTATTAAAATAAAATAACTCTATAAAATTTTAAGATTAAAAATAAAATAAATTACTCATTTTTAAGTAATTTCATTATCATTATCAATTATCATATAATTAAATACTACAAATAAAACTTTAACTGCAAAAATTACTTGTAATAACAAAATACGTTTGAAATATATTTAATTTGTGAGTAAATTATAGTCATACTAAAAAGAGATATAACTAAATAAAATAATTAGTATTATCTATAATTACAATTTTTGTTATATTTCAACTTACCAAGCAACTAAAACATACAAAAAAAGAAAGAAAGAGAAATATATCATCCTACAACAAAATACAAAAAGTGATAGTCCTCAATAATTGATGATAGTTATCCCACATTTGATTGACAATTGTCCCTTTAACTTGTGTCATTTGAATTGCTTCAGTAGCATTAATATCAACACCCTCTTAAGATCTATGCCTGTGCTAAATGATATTGGGGACTTTAATCTTAAACAGGGATGTAATTCAATGGTCCGTAGATGTAGACTGGCCTTAATGAAGTCCAATTAACACCTCTTGATTGCAGCAAGCTCTCTGTCTCAAGTTTTCCCTTGTGTCTGCTCTTAGGATCAACTGCATTAATCTATCACTAGAAACCAACAAGTTAAAAGATAAATGAAATTAATTATATTAAGAAGTTAGAAATTTTTTTAAAAAGAATATTAGCATATGTATAAAAGAAGTCTGAAGGATTAAATAAGACACTCCTATCACAATATTATGTTCAATGTTCAATGACTTTAATATTGCTACTGTGTAAGGTAGGTCATACCACCAAGAAATAATTTGAAATCCTGTATCGAATTAAGATCATGCCGCAAAAGAATTATGCAATAGAGAAAAATCTTATGCAAGCACTACATTAGTAATTTGCGAAATTTTTTTTTTAAAAAATAGCATAATTATGTAGAACATAATTATATGATCAATTACAAGCCCCAAATATTTGTCTCATCACAAACGCGAAATCACGTGAAGAAAGGTGTAATAAAGTATAAATTGACCTCAGCGTGAGGTGATAGATCAGATTTGAGAAACACACCAGCAGAAGAGTAGTAAATGTACCTGACATTTAGGACCCAAGTTAGATTACAAACAAAATGGAGATATAACATTACCATAGAGACTTTTTCTGGATACCTGGTTAGAATTTCATTATCTTTGATTTTTTTTTAAGCAAAGATGTATCACATATAAGCTTATAGAAGCCTCCCCCTGGTAAATGAAAGAATTCAATAAAACCTTTTTACTAAAACATCAATTGTCATATAGATTCTGACTAAGCGTGCCCTTGTTACCACTAACTTTAATTCCACTTTGTCCTACCTTAGGAAAAGGCAAGTGATTTTCATATTGGTCTTCATCTATATGTTTGAAGTTTGAGTCTTCTAATCAACAGCAAATTCCAATATCTATAGATCAAAGCAAATGAAGGGCAGGACAGAAAGGTTGAAGGTTTTATCTAGACTTCATACCTTATCTTGATGCTGCAAGAACTAGAGAACTCTGAATCTTGCCCCTGATACAAATGATTTTCTACATTAAATGCTAAATATAATGAACATGAGATACGAGAATTGTGCGACCAAGAAAATTGAAACAATGAAATTCGATTTCTTCATTTCTTTTTAAGTTTAACAATATTTAATTCTTATAGTCAACCAGATAATGAGTAGAGCAAAGAAGACTAGCGGCATTTATAGCATATTAGAATTCTAAAATACATGAAAGACTAGTAGAGCTTACTGATCCCGATTAAGCAGGGCATCCAGTATGGGCTCAACTTCATTTGCCTCTCGTTCTAAAATATAGGCCAAAATTATGATTTGAATATCAAGAATAAGATATATTACGAAATGTTACTTAAGGTGAACAATAAGCAAAGAAGTGTGAGCAAGAAAGACTTTGCTCACCATTTATGTCATACACAACATCAAACCCTTGTGTTGAGAGGCTGGATTTTACAAATTCAAAGTCCTGCCTGTCTCCTTTCAAGTGCAAGATATGGAAAACAAAAGATATTACAGAGAATAAATGATCAAGATATGAAGATACTAGTGCCAAGTGATCTTGGGGTAAAAACCAAAAGGGTGTTGATATGAAAGTCCCCATCAAACCATGTCATTTTCTTTTAAGATCTATGCATGTGCCAAGTGATCGTGGGGTAACACCAAAAGGCAAACAATAGTACAAACTGAGCTTTCTATGTCCAAAATAAACACATGCCATGATAAGAGTTGAACCTTATTTCTTCCAATGCAATAATGAAGAAGGCCTTATTGCAAGAAACCAAACCTGGTGTCCCCTAATTAAGTATAATTACACTGACCGGCAACTCATGTCATATGTAAACTGAACTATGATTCTTTTCTTACTTCAGACCACACAAAATAGAAACAAAGGAACAAAGACAGGGAGAATAATAACAAGATTCAATACTATATTAAATTGAGCAACCAAACCAAAAGAATGCACAAAGTTGCCACCTAAAGCTTTCACTGCAAAATAAAAAATTCTGCAAGTAACTAACAAGATCTATACCATATACATTCTGCAGTGAATGAAGCCATGTGGATCTATACCATATACACTAACAAGATCAACCACTTGCAGCACAAAAATATAGTGAATAAAAGCCTTTGTGGACAATCTATACCATATAGAAAAGATTGCTTTTAAAAGAAGAAGATGAAGCCATGAAGCCATGTGGGAGGAAAAAGGAGGTCAAAAAGAAGAAGCAAAAAACAAATATGGAAACCATACTTAACAGAACCCGAAAACAGGGGGTGATGGCGAGCTGCGAGTCCTTGGGCAGCACAACCTCCGTGACTTATCTGGTTGAGGGGAGGGAGGGATGAAGCCATGACTTATGGTTGAGGGAGGGGTTGTTTCAGGGCTTCTGTGTAACAGAGTTGGGGCGAAAGAAAAAAATGAACTCCACTCATGTAGGATTCAAACGCGGATATAGCAGCAGCAGAGCTTCACTTATTACCATAATACCACCGTATTTTGGTTGAAAATATTTTCAACAACCAAACTAAAAAGATGAAAACGAGGATTTATTATTTCCAAATTTTTAGCTCTTTCAAGAAATATTTTCTGACAATATTTTTAAAAAACGGCTAACAAACATATTTCCACTTTTATTTTCCATTTTTAGTGAAAATGAAAATAGAAAATAGCAAACCAAACACCCCCCATGTGATTGTCATTTCTAAGCATTTAACAAGTCTAGAGCGGGAAAAGAGAAATACCATGACAAATCCTTAATTAAACATGAAATTTATTCAAAAGATGAGCCGTAATCACAAACTAGAAAGTTGAACAATCCTTTTTTTTCCCCTTTGTTTTTTGTTCTAAGGAAATCTTATTGGATCTCTGGGGTATTAGATATGCCCACCACTAAAGGAGATATTAGTTGTGCTAATTAAGTTCCATTAGCGGAAGCTGAACGATCTGCTTGTGTAAAAGAAACCTCTATTTCAAGATCATAACCAATATTGAGGTCGGCCATTTGCTCGCTCCCAAACAACGAGATGTCACGAGACCCATCAATTGCAAGACAGAAAGCTCCACTCGAATTCACAAAAGTGACCTCCTTCTTCAACTTAACATCAACAACTCGAGCTTGCTATGTTCATCTGGATTTGGATCTGGATCTGGTACTTCAGAGGATTTAGACATAGATTGACGCATCACTTGCAGAAAATGTGTCAAATGCCTTTGTTGTCAGCATTGTGTAAGCAGTGCCAGAAATCAACAAAAAATTCCTCCAAGACCATCTGGTCTTATATCCAAAGTTCCCTGCGGAATTGGAACTTTGGTGTTGTCAATACTAATTCCTTCAAGGCTAACATAAGAAAACGACTTTAATGAAAACACTTTGCAAGTGTCAAGTCTTTTGCAGGTATCACAACGCTTGACCCAAAGGGGAATTTCTCCTATACCCTTATAAAAGTTCAAAGTATCAATATCTTCTAATTATTTATGGCTAAAAATTTGTCACGTGTTTCACTAACTTAAGTTATTAAATTTTTTTTAAATTATTTTTCAATTGTATTTAATTTCTATGAAACTTAAGATTAAGTTATAGTTGTTAAATACATAAAGATACCGCTACTCTTATAAAAACTAAAAGTATCAAAGGAAATCCCAAAAAAATATTATCAGCCAATCTTTTTATTCCACATATATTAGATATTAACATATTTAGGTGTGTTAAAGACGCCATTACTTTCAAAATCTTTGAAAGAATTAAATGGATAAAAAGGAGGATAAGGCTCTAGTGCACCTTAATTTAGTTATAAAAGGTGCACTACACAACTTGAAAATCTATGAATGATATTCTGTTAAACCGCCAATACACCAATTACTCTTGAATTACCCTAGTCTTCCTTTATGAGCATCATCAACTCCTTTGCCCGTCATCGCCTTCATTAGCCTCGGAGAAGGAGACTCCATGTGCCACTACCACCGCTTCACTATCCCACTTTTTCTGCCCCCACCGTCGCCTCCCCTCTCCCCCAAAACTTGTCCCACTCCATGTCGGCGCCGCACGAGAACAGCTCCTATTGCTGCACCTGCACTACCGCCGCTCCCCCAACCAACGGTGCAACTTCCCGGCATCTAGTCAAGGTGTTTGGTCACCCCTTTGAAAAACTCATGCTCCTTGATCTCCTCGGCACCATACACGTACCCCAACCTCCTCGTCGGGTCCTTCTTTAGAAGCTTCTCAATGAGGTCTGTTAGCAGCACCACTCATTTCACGACAAACACCGATGGCTTCACAAGCGCATTCTAGAATGTCTCCTTGTAGTAGAACGGTGGCTGTGGGGAGAGATAGAGCTTGAGGGTGGAGTTGGGAGTGTGCGTGAGGGAGTAAAAAGAAAATTATTGTAAATAACATGTAACTTGATGCATGGATATATCCTCCATTGCATGTCAAGGTAAATTGTGTGCACCTTATAGATGTTGAATTTGGATTTAGTTTTTAGATATTTTTGTTAACAGCACTGCTTCATAGTACGATCATAATTTCGTGGAAATATTTCGAAGCAATCTGTAATCAATCACAAAAGGTTTCATGTTTTTAGGAGCGAGAGAGAACATGTGACTCCACCCAAAATGCATTTTAATTTCAGTGTTCTCCTTTTTCATGTGTTTCGTACAATTAAGACATTGGGTATATAATCGAAATGAAAAATATTAGTATTTAATATATAAAAAGTATTGCATATTTTTTCTTTAAGTAATTAATTAATCTTAAAACCATTTCAACATAAAATTATTTTATATTATTATTTAATTATTTTATATTATTATAATAATTTAAAAAATATGTATTATATTATTAAATTTGGTGTCAATTTTTTTGGTTATACCCATCAATGAAATTTAAATCTATAATCTCATACTAACTATCCAAATTTCTTACCATTAGCCTATTTGCCCATCAATGTTGTAATAAAAATAATTCCCAAATTATTCTGTCAACTGTGTCGTTGCCATAAAACCAAGGAAATTTCTGAACGGATCAAGCATTTGGCTATATATATATTTGGCATCTGAAGCATGTGAGTGAAAATTGAAAAGTTTTTTCAAGCATTGCACTAAAAAAACGTTTAATACATTGTCTAACATACCTCACAATTTTTTAACTACTAGCTATTTTATGGTGAAAAAAAGCAATAGCTTGTGCATATAAAGCGCTGTCTCTTCTCCTTGCCCTCAACGGCATCATCTTGCTGTCTTGAGGCCGCACCGTCGAACGTAAGGCTTTTCGGAGTCCTCGCTGAATCAATAAACTTTATTATGTTATGTGTAAGAATATTAGAGTCTTAGCACCCCCATAGGTTTTTATTGTATAATACGGTATGAGAAACTTGATTATATTTGGAAATGTACGATATATCGGTTTGGATAACACCACATAAATGTACATTATACATCAGTGTTTAAACTTTCAAATTATATGGTTGCATAATTGGTAGAATTTTCTTTCAATGAACAGTTTACATGTGAAAAATAAAAAAATAAAAAATCCAAGGAGTAAAAAAAATTAATGTTAGTTGGTGTGTGGTTTATATCTGTCCATT
The DNA here is from genome assembly GCA_031439595.1 of Pterocarpus santalinus. Lineage (NCBI taxonomy): Eukaryota > Viridiplantae > Streptophyta > Magnoliopsida > Fabales > Fabaceae > Pterocarpus > Pterocarpus santalinus. The sequence continues at coordinate 60,383,924 of CM062530.1, forward strand.
AGATATCAGACACATGGAAATTGTGAAGACGGGAAAAAGGGCATGGCAACTCCTTAATTAACTAGACATGAATTTTATTCAAAGGACGAGGCAAAATCACAAACTAGAAAGTAGAACAATACTTTTTCCCCTTTAATTTTATTTTATTTTATTCAAAGGACAAGCCAAAATCACAAACTAGCCGGTGGAAGTTGTACAATCTGTTTGTGTAAAAGAGATCCCTCTCCGAAGATCATGCCCAACATTGAGGTTCATCATTTGAAGGCTTCCAAACACTGACTTGTCAGCAGGAGAACGTAGAATTGTAAGACACCAAATTCCACCCGGATATACTCCAAAAGTGGCCTTCTTGGTCAACTTAACATTCACACCACGAGCGAAGTGACATGTCACCAATGGTATACTGTTCAAGTCTATTTGAGTTCGATTAAAGTACAACTCGTAATGTATCCTTGTAGTTGGTGGGCGTGGCACTCGTTTAGTTACAAATCGTTTCATATATTCCAGAAATGGATCATATGCCTTTGGGGTAAGCATTGTGTGGCTAGTGCCACTATCAACAAGAAATCCTCCACCCTCGAAAGCTCCCCGCTGAATTGGAACTCGGAGGTTCCCTACACTAATTGCTTCAAGGCTGACACAATAATCGAATTGTCCACTTTCCGCTAATGGTGTTAGGTGCTCAGAACGTATCACAGCCTTTGACCCAAAAGATAATGTACTTTCAGACGCTTTCTCCTGCGGAACCAAACAATGGGAGAACATTTTGATTCCTAACTGAGAGATGAAGGAAAGAGGGCCACGGTTTAAAGCTAAACAACCATCTTGCTTCCCTGTGAATTTCTCGGAGCTTACATTGCTTACGCCGAAGTTTAGGAAACCCAGACTCAACCATTGAGCTGGAGGACCAAACGAGAAATTGTCATATGAGAGCACTCCAGTTGTTGTTGCAGTATCTCCATATTGGAATGCATAGGTGCAGGGTCCTCCGCTGCAATTTCGTTCACTACGATGTAGAAGCTGGCAAGCGCTGGAACTGCAATTTAGTTGTTGGTAAGTACGGGATTTTGAAGGGTTAAAGGCTTGGCGCTTGGTCCAAATGGTGTCACTTCCTGTGTCAACAAAGGCAAAGACTTTGGTTGGTGGGGTGACAATGAAATAGGAAGCTATGTACGCAGGTGAACCGGTGTCATGGATTAGTTTTGTTGAGGTATTTGGGGGGTTCTTGTTGTTGGGTTGTGAGAATATTGAAGCACTTGCACGCAGAGAAAGGTGCTTGATGCGCGAGATAGAGCGGCGAAATTGTGCTGTGCGAGTCTCGGAAAGAGTCATGGAGTGGTTGTATAATGGAGACTTTGGTGAGTCTCTGAGGATAATGGGAATTGTAAAGCCGTCATTGATGGAATGTGATGATTTTGATGGCATGAAAGTTGAGCACAAAAGAAAGAGAAGGGAAAGCAAGATAATGGTGGAAGCCATGAGGGATTCGTTTAGCTATGCAAGTGAACACCATTTTTCTCCTTTTATAGGGAGAGATGTTGATTTGAATGCGGGAATAGATGTTGGCAAAGATTTCACGTTACTTGTTTGCATGTAGATTTTTATTTTATTATTGATTAGACTATCTTGGGATCTAAACTTAACCCTAACTTTTTATTAATGGTAAAAATTCATATATGACATGTATGGGTTATGTAAAATTTTCACATTTAATGATTCATTCTTAAATAAATGTACATTTTATTTTAATTTTTTTATTTTGTTTCTTGTCATAAATTTGTTTTTTAACTTTTATTTTTATTTTTTTATCTCTTATTTTTATTCTTGACAATTTTCTTAACCTTTCATATAAATTTTATTTAAAAAAATATATTTTGAGTGATAAAAGATTAATGACACTCATAATGCATTAAATACAAATAAATTTCAATTGTGTATCTAAATAATTTTTTTTTAACTAGGTCTATCTAAATATTCTATCTAAATATTGCTAAAAATAAATAAACACAAAATCGCGCCATATAATTATATTATAAATTATCAAATATTTATCCTCCTCTTATATTTTTAGGATTATTTTGTCAGTAGACGTCGATTCTCCGAGTTACTGGTTTCATTGGAAGTCAAGAAGTTAAACCCACAAAACGTGGATAAAGGATAATAAATTTTCTTTTAAATTTTTTTTGACTTAATTTTCTTTTAAAATTTGTACTATATTAAAATTTAATTTATATTTTGGATAAAATATGGATTTAATTTAAATACATTGATTGATATCTAATCATGTATATATTGCTATATTAGTAAGTATGATTAAATCTTTCATCTACTATTTAAATAATCATACAAATAGAAATTTTTAACTGGATGATAATGTAAAATTTTTTTATACTATCAATGCATCACAATTAAATCCATAAAACATAACTTAATTATAATATTTGAATTATACTTATTTTAAAATTATAACTCCATATAATATAGTGGCAAAATGTACGAACAGAAAATTTTTTTTATGGAAGAAATTTCTAAAAAATTTATTAACAAAATAAATAAAAATTGTTTATGGACATATAAGAGAATAAAAAAAAATGTGTTATGTGAAATTATAAAAAGCTTTTTTCAAGTAAAGAACATTAACTTAAAAATATATAAATTTATTTTAAGAAATATTTTAAAAGAACTACGTATGTAACCCCAAATTAACAGAGTCATTTAGGTTTAATCGAGTTAATTAATTGATATGAATTCCAATCAACAACTTAACCAAATCGATTAAGAGAAAGAATCAAAAGAATTTTTAATCATCATTAGTTCAAGTCACGCAACTATATCATCGGATTCTATTTTCTTATTGTATACATTAAAGGTGTTATTATGGTATACTCCTGGTTTTTGATGAGTTCTGGTACTCTTCTTAAGTTTACTATTTTTTTATTTTTTATTTGGTTAAGTGTACAAATTATATTTTGACAACTTGATTATTTTAATTCAATACATATGTTTATATGGCAAAAATTTATAATTAATAAAAGAAACCTTTTAATTTTTCTTTTTTTACAATTTGAATCCGAACATTAATGAAAGGATAAATTTATAAATAATTATTTTTAATTTTAAGAAAATAAAATTTAGATTCTAATAATAAAAAAATAAATCTCTAATTCCATTCATCTCCAGTTGTTCATCTCTAATTCTTTCCAAGAACTTTAAATTTATCTTCTGCCTATCTTAGATGCCGTTGTAGAACCTACCTGTATTTGAATTTGCAAGTAAATGAGCCCAAAGATTCTTATGATCAAACTATTCTATCTGATTTTGGGAAAAAATGAGACAGATCAAGTAAGGTTATCAAATTTACGATCTCTAGAGTCTCAGTGGTTAGGGTCCCTGCAAAAATGAAGACTTTCCTATGAAGTCAAACAAATAAGAAAAAAGGAACCATGGCATGGAGGAAAGAGATGGAGCATGATATATAAGGATAGAAAGACAGAAAAGTCAAGGAAAGAGATACGATACAAAAGATTTGATGCGTGCTTATCATTCATAACGATTAATAGAAGCAGAACAAGATAGAGGATTAGAACATATAGTAAAATTCGAATTATTTAATCAAGAAATCGAAATATTCATATTTCATAATAACAAATGCATAAAGAAAATTATGGAGCATCTAGAAAGAAAATTAGAGAAAAAAGTATGTAAACTGATTTGGACATTACTAAAACTACAATACTAAACAAAATTAAAGGAATAAGATATTATCATCCTTTTTTTGGTAGGAAAATATTATCATAATTTAATTGTTCTCCTTTGATGAATGAAATCACACTTGTTACTTTAATTTATTCTTTTAAATTTTAAATTCAAACTCTTTTAATTCAACTATTATGCATATTTCTTTTTCTAATTTTAAGTATATCTTTTCTTTATCAATTTTAATTTTTGTTCATAGGACATGGTCTCCCTGTTGATTTGAGTTTTTTAATAGGTTGCTAGCCTGTATCTCTTTAGATTTTTTAGGTGACTCTTCGTGGATTTGCTACCCTCGATCGATTCATGTTTAATTTCTTCTTCTTAGGCTTCGGCCCCATAGTTAATATAAAATCAAATAAAATAAATAAATTTAAATTGAATTTCCAAAAACGTGTGCAATGTATGAGGTTCTTTATTGTATGAGATTGATTGTCAGTTATGTGTATAAAGTGTCCTTTATAAATATTATTTTACAAATTCGAACTCAATCATTAAGTTCAATTTGTTGAGAGTGTATTCTTTTACAGTTACACAGTGTATCAAAATTAATCTTAATTTCATTCTGTATAGAATCAAAATTACAGCCAAGGTAATTTCATATTTAGCCATAGAAAAAAAAAAACATCTATTAAAAGACCATTTAATAGTATGGCTTGCAGTTTACACTAATAAATGTATTTTTAGTCCGTCAAAATTATACTCTTTTTGTTAATAGATTGCTTGGTGGTACAACTGTGATTTCGTGAAAATATCATGAAATGATTTGTAACCAATCACAATACGGTTTTCTGTATTTAAGAAGAGGGAGAAAACATGTTTCCACGCAAAATGTATTTTAATTTCAGTGTTTTTTTTAGATTAAGGGTTTGTTTGTTTTTTTTTTCCTTTTTTGATAAAAAATAAGTTTTCAATTATTAAAGAAAATCTCTTTTTACATAAATTATTCATTTTAATTTATATTCAAAAGTTGAAAAAAAAGAAGAAATTATTTTTAGCTTTTGAATAAAATCTAAAATGGATAGCTTCTATAAAAGTGTTTTTCTTAGTTGAATAGAAAATTTAATTTTTTTGCTTAAAATAAGCTAAATCAAACACAACCTAATTTTGATATATTATCGGTATAGAAGAGCTTTATATTGTTATCTAACTACATACTTCTATTTGTAAAACTTTTAATGTAATCAATAATTGAGTCAAATACTTATACTAAAATAATAATATATGATTAGATATTTTTTGTAAAAAAATTTTAAACTAAAAATATATCAAAATTAAATTCTTTTTCTCTTTAAGTGAGTCATAACTTGGACAAAATTTCTTTAGACCTTTTAGCATTGTTCTTTTGTTAATGAGTGAAATAAAGACATTGGTTATATAATTAAAATAAAAATATAAGTATTTAATATATAAAAATATTAAATATATTTAAGTAATTAATTTAATTTAAAACACTTATAATATAAAATTATTTTATATCATCATTTAATTATTTTTTCTTAAGTGCTTTGGTTTACTCAAAAGTTATATAGAATATGATATATAATTGATAATATGTTATTAGTTAAAATATTTGACATTTACAATGTATTAAAATTAAACTGTGAAGTAATTAAGATGCTTTATGATCAGTCTCAAGTGCACAAACATAACAATGAGTTCATACCTGAAAACCGTTTGCTCGCAAAAGTATTTGGACCTCGTTGAGGGTGCCATTAACTGCAACTTAGAGAACCATCGAACCTGAAATTAGCCAGCAATGCTTAGCTGCACTATCTAACGATGAAATCATTTCGCCCGTTTGCTAGATCCCTTAACGGCACAACACCATCTTAATCAACCATACACACCTCCTACCTTGCAAAGTTAAATAATCTTAGTGTTACACCACTGTCTAAACCAAAATTTTCGTATAATTTCTTATTGTCTATTATCGTTGTAAATTTTTCTGCTATAATTTTAGTACAACAAATGCAATGAATAAAATTAGAATAAATGTCATGCATTGAAATCAAAATTATATATTTTTAAGTGTATGCATAACAATTCTTTAAAATTTTGTGTCTATATTTCATAATGATTTCTTTCTAAGCTCAACATATACAATGACGACTAACTAGATGAAAATTTTGACTGAAGTTTCTAAAAGATTTTCAAAATTAGTTGCCGGTATACTAAGTCCTTAGAAAAAGAAAACTCTCTTTAAACACTCATTTATAGTTAAGTGCTGTATTTATAAAATTAGTCTATATTCACATAGATTAAAAATGATAATTTTATTTATTAAAAAAGAAATATATTTTTTTTAAAAAAATAAAGATAATATGTTTAAACATATCTAAAAAATAAAAGTATAAGATACTCTATTTTTTATCACATTCTCTTTGCTTTTGGGTCTCCTTTGTTAGCCTCATTTTCCTTCTGCAGCCGTTCTTGTTTCAACATTTTCTTTCACTGCTGAATCGGTGAGTTACAAGTGGATCCACTTCCGCCTGGGAATTTCAATCTAACATGGTATGGAGATGGTCCTGTCATAGTTGATTCAGGCACCGCTAATAAGCATTAAATTTGAACCATTTCTTATAGAGGGAGCAAAATGGGCTTAATCTGTCTGGTTGACCTATAAAAAATAATGAGTTGGATTGATATATTTGGCCCGTCAAAACTTTTTGGCTTGTCTAACCTGCTCCGACTAACCCGCGAGCTTTGGCGGGTTGGCTTGCCGGGCCAAGGGTTGCTCCTTTTTTTTTTAGGTACAAGAGTAATATTTTTTAAAAAAATTAGTTTTTATTGTAGATTATGTTGTTTTTATACTTTGTTAATTTATGAACTTTATACTATAGATTTTTTGTTATAAATTCATAATTAATTATTATTTATAAACGTATTTATATACTCTAATTAATTTGTTATATTTGTATTTGAATTAAATTTGGATATAAATTATATAGTTTAATTATTTTATTTTATTTTATTTAAGTATATTTTTCATTCAATATAATTTTTTAATTTTTAAAAAATTTTAAAGTAATTTAACTAATAAAAAATATTAAAATAAGTTTTTTTTTGGCAAGTTGCCCTTAAATGGAGTAGGCTAAAATATTGAACCCGTTTTCCTAATTTTTTCCACCCCATTTTTGGGGTGTTGGGGCTGACCGGCTCGCTTTGCCAATACTAATTTCTTTTCTTAGTGGTTTCCATCTAACAATTTGAATAATTAAAGGATCTTAGAATTGTGTGAATCTAACTCAACTCCAAAAGCTAGCTCATAGGAGGAGGGTTACTGAAATACTTGTAAAAACTATCTATGTCATACTATTAAGTGATGTGGGACTCTAACAAAAGACACATAGCAAAAGGTCCTTTAATATATTTAGAGATAAGCTTCGTGGTTACCTTTGAAGACCCACCATTTGTAACGTATCACTTTACGGGTCCAATTATTCAGTTGATTCAAGAGACCTCATTTTTGCGGCAGAGAAAGCAATTTAGGGGACCTAGCCATTGGAGAAGTATTCTTTAAGAAGTAAAAGTAGAAATAAAAGTAAAAAATTATTTTATGTTTAGATATAATGTATAAGTATTTTTTATCAAAATTAAAATTTATTAAATTATTTGAATGTGATAAATATATAAATACTTTATTTAATAAAATTATAATTAAAGATATAGAGAGAGAGAGCATGAGAGTGGAAAGAGAGTGGTAGTTTTTAAAAATTTTAAGGATAAAATCATAATTGAATGGAAAATAAGAGGTTACTGATTTTAAGTAACAACATTCTCTCTCTTCTACTGCTTCTGTTTCTGGGAGAAGTAACTCCCTATCCACTTCTTAAAAAAGTAAAAAAATTGATTATTTTCTACTTCTATTTTTTTTTAGAAGTACAAATAAATAATATTAAAAATTTTATAAATACTTTTTTTTTATTTTTTTTAAAAAATACTTCTTTTTAAACCATAAGTACAAACAAATGCATCCATTATGAGATCTGAGAACAGCATGTCTATAATTACGAACTTCCAAATGAGGAACAGTGGTTTGAGTTTGGCCTTGAAAGTGGACTTTTATCTTTTGCAAATGCAGATTAGCTTTGTAGTAATTCGGTTTACTATATGCTGCTATATACAACTCTTTAAATACAGTTGCTTAAGTCATTTTAATGTAAAAATTTTAAAATGTTAGTGGTAATAACGTTGAATAGATTTTAGGTAGTTCAGATAATAAGCAAGGCTCTACAAAATGACAGCCGTGGAATTGGTATAATTAAATACAAAATTAAAGTAGAATATTCAATTCAATGCCTAAAAAGGTAGCGCCCTCTTAATTAATAAAGAAATTGTTTAGAGTATTTTTGCGATTGAAGATTTCGAAAGGAAAAGAAAATGGAGGGTGAAGTTTTTATTTTAAGAAAATATTTTTATTGTAAGAATTTTTTAAAATAAAAGAATGAATATTAGATTATCAGTAAACATTTCTATGATTTTATTTAGTTTTATAAATATTTTATAACTTTTCAAATTTAAAAATAAAAAATATGTGTTTTTTTTCCCTTCTTAAACCTTTCATCCAAATATACCATTTAATACATTACATTGGTAATATTATTTAATGAATTAAAGGATTTTGAGTGAAAATTGAATAGGCAGATGTCTGACCAGAGAGATGCTGAAAAAAAGGAAAAAGAATAGAGAGAAAAAGGAAAGGCAAGAAGGAAAAGAGAGTGAGAAAATGAGGAGGTAGAGAAGAGAGGAAAAAAAAAAAGGAAGGCAATATTTTTTGTGAAATATACAAAATTGTTTCAATAGAATTTGTGGTGTTACTGTAGAAATTGTTTAGGCAGGTTGGATAAGACATAGAATTCTCTTGGTAATTTTGCTGTTACTTACACGGTCGTTATCTTGGTTCTATTCTGTAGGCAGGATGGATAAGACTTCAGCATGGAATTCTATTCGTAGTTGTGGTAGTTTTGTGTTGTGTTCCCTTTTGGGAGGTGATACTTTGGTTCAGGTGTTTGTGGTATAAGCAGGCTTGGTATTGCAGTATTTTTTAGTATTTATATAGGAATGGTGAGATGTGGAGACTCAGCATGTTGGACAATGCTGGTATTGTATGCCTACTACCAGAATGGGCTGATGTATATGTGCTTACCAAATGGAGACTCAAGATTTTCTTACCAGAATGCAACATCATACTAACAGTGCAATGTGCTCCTGTCAAAGGTGGTAGCACAGAGCAGGAGAACACCAGATGCATTTAAATGGATTTAGTCTTTTAGGTAATGTTGTTTTGGGTGTTGTGATGTTACTGTCATTGGGGTGATAGTTATTTTTAGGACTGACAAGTTCTATAAGCCGAAGCTTTGTATTTTGTGTAGCTATTTGTTTTGGTATATGCTACTATTGATGCCTGTTACCTTCATACTAGAAGGCTTTGGCTTCTCGCCTTTTTGTGAGAGCTTGATCAATTATCTGAAAAAAAAAAAGAAATTATACGAAAATGTTATACATTTATAAAGATCAAATTAAACTTTTATACAAAATAAAGTTGCAATGAAAATAGGACATGTTTTAAATTTTAATAAATAATTGTGGGATTAATTATAACTTTGGTCGCAGATGCAACAGCATGTTCAGTTGCAGCCTTCTCTTTCTCCTCCTTGCCCTCAATGGCATTCCTCTTGCAGATGGAGTTTCCTGTCATGAGGCTTCACCGGCGAACCTAAGGTGCTTTGGAGTCCTCGCTAAATTAATAAACTTTATTAGGTCGTGTGTGAAATATTAGTGGCTTAGCACCCGAAAGTCGTAGATTTCATTGTAATATATATGTGTGAGATTTAATTATTTAGAAATGTGCCATAGGTTTGGATAAGCGCTCATGTATTCACATTATACGCGTAAGTGTTTCAACTGTCAAAGTACATGGATGGTAGAAATCTTTCACAGAACATATTACGTGTGAAAAAAAATCAGAGAAAAAGAAAAAAAAATGTTAGTTAGTCTGATTTATCTTTCCATTAGATAACAGACACACGATAATTGTTAGAATATGTAATTTCCATTTTTTTAAACATCACCGTTTCAGAGAGAGAGAGAGAGAGAGAGAGAGAAGGAGGAGAAAAAAGAGAGAAGGGGGGGGGGGGGACAAACAAACGAACAAGCACAATGACAAATACATAACAAGACATGAATTTTATTCAAAGGATGAGCCGAAATCACAAACTAGAAAGTTGAGCAATCTTTTTGTCTCCCCTTTATTTTCTTACAAGACACCTATATGGGGTATTAGAATTTAGACCTATGGAGATATTAGTTGTGCTAAGCTCCACCACTAGTGGAAGCTGAACAATCTGCTTCCGTAAAAGAAACTTCTTTTCTTTCAAGATCATATCCAACATTGAAGTTGGCCATTTGATTGCTCCCAAGTAATGACAACCTACCAACAGAAGACTCAGCAATTGCAAGGCCCCAAATTTCACCAAAATTCACAAAAGTGCGCTCCTTCGTCAACTTAACATCAACACGAGGAGCGAAGTTTAAGGGACCCACCTTCAACCCTTTTTCTGGGTCTCGAGGGCCAATCGAAAAATTGTCATTTGAAAAATGTTTTTGATCCATCTGCATATTCGAATTCATAGGTGCAAGGCCCAACACTGCAAGTTTTAAACCTACCTGGAAGCTGGCACTCGCTAGAATTGCAAGATAGTGGTTTGTAAGTACGGGACTGTGAAGGGTGAAAGAATATTCTTCCTTGACCCAAATGATGTCACTTCCTGTGTCAACAAAAGCATAGACTTTGGTTTGTGGGGTGCCAATGAAACAGATAGCTATGTATTCAAATTAATGACTTAGGGTCATAGAATATTTTTGTTGAGCCTGAGGTATTTGGGGGTCTATTATTTCTGGACTGTGAGAATGCCACTTGCACGCAAGGAAAGGTGATTAATGCGCGAGATAGAGCGGTGAAGTTGTGCTATGCGAGTCTCGTAAAGGGTCATGGAAGGGTTGTACAATGGAGACTCTGGTGATTCTCTGTGGATGATAGAAATTGAAAAGCCTTGATAGAATGCGATTTTGAGGGCATGAAAGTTGAGCACAAAAGAAAGAGAAGGGAAAGCAAGACAACGGTGGAAGCCATGAGTGATCCGTTTCTCTATGCAAGTGAACACCATTTGTCTCCTTTTATAGGAATAGAAATTGAATATGGGACACTTTCATATGTGAAGATTTCATGTGCATTTTTTATACTTAGAATAAAACTATTCATGAAATTTTCTCATAACCCAATCTTGATAATCCCACCTTTTTCATTAACGATAAAAATAAATATATGATTATGTCATAAGAAAATTTTACATTTGAGGATTCAGTCTCAATTTTTTTCTATGTTGATGGACTGAGGGTTCAATTTATGAAATATTAAATATGACTTCAATACCTATTTATATGGCAAAAATTTATAATCAATAAAAGAAACCTTTTTATTTTTTTTTTCATTTTTAACAATTTGAGCCCCCAACATTAATGAAAGGATAACTTTATAAGTAATTATTTTAAATTTTGAAAAATAAAAATTTAGATTCTAATAATAGAAAAATAAATCTCTAATTCTATTCATCTCCAATTGTTCATCTCTGATTCTTTCCAAGAACTCTAATTTTGTGTCCCGTCTATCTTAGATGCCATTGTAAAACCTACGTACCCGTCTTGAAATTTGCAAGTAAATGAGGCCAAAGATTCTAATGGTCAAACTATTCTATTTGATTTTGGGAAAAAAATGAAACAGATCAAGCAAGGTTATCAAATTTATGATCTAAAGTCTTTGTGATTGGCGTTGCTGCAAAAATGAGAATTTTCCGATCAAGCTAAACAAATTCAAAAAGGAACCGTCATATGAAGGAAAGAGGTGAGAGAAATTCTTAGGTAGATATTTCCTACTACCTCAGCATTTAGACATTTTATTCATATTAAGATATTCTGATATGTGTAATAATAGTATCCCAAATATCTCAATCTTCATTAATATTATAGGCTTATTAATTGCTTTCTATGTATCATATCTGTTTATTGATAATATCAAATCTAAATTATCATTAAATCAATCATTAAATTATAATTAATCTATCCAAGCACGAAATATATACATACATCTAAACTTTCAGAAAAATATCAAAATAACACATAAGTATTAGTTTTACGGAAAATCATAAACAAAGTTTTAAAAAAATACTTTTAAGTAAAAATACTTTTATATCATAAAAATCAATATTCTATATTTTTATTATTATCTTATCATTATATTAAAATCTAATAATTATATCATTTTTAAAGTTACTTTCTTAGTAGGTTATTTTTTTAAAATTAAACTGAATTATAAAGATGTAAGAAGAAATTAATTAAAATCAAATTATATATGTATATATATAATTTTCATTTTATATTAAATGTTTAAAAATAATTAATTATTAATTTTAATTTTAAAGAAATAAACTGTAAGAAAGTAACTTAAAAAATGATAATTTATTAAAGGTAATTATTAGATTTTAATATAATGACAAGATAATAATAATAATAATAATGAAATATAAAATTTTGATTTTTATGATATAAAAGTATTTTTACGTAAAAGTAATAATTTGTTTTTTACTTTGTTTATGATTTTACGTAAAACTAATACTTATGCGTTTATATTTTGATATTTTTCTGAAAGTTAGATGTATGTATATATTTAGCGGTTGAAAGGTTTAATGATAATTTAGATTTGATATTATTAATAGATAGATATGATAAATGAAAGGCAATTAATAAGCCTATAATATTGAAGATTAAGACATGTGAGCCATCATTACACATGTTAGAATGTGAATGGAATATCTGAAGGATAGCGTGGTAGAAAGTACCACCTAAGAATTTCTCAATAGGTGAAGCATGACATATAAGGATTGAAAGACAAAAAAGTCAAAGAAAGAGATAGGATACAAAAGATTTGATGCGTGCTTATCATTAATAAAGATTAATAGAAGCAAAACAAAACAAGATAGAGGATTAGCATTTAGTGAAATTTGAATTATCCAATCAAGAAATCGAAATATTCATATTCCATAATAGTAACCCAGTTAGAGGAAAAAGTATTTAAACTGATTTTGGACATTACTAAAACTACAATAATAAACAAATTTAAAGGAATAAAATATTACTTTCCTTTTTGTGGTAGGAAAATATTATTATACTTTAATTGTTCTCCTTTGAATTTGATGAACGAAATCACACATGCTATTTTAAATTAATCATGTATATAGGGAAGCCAACAAGTGCGCTGATAAGTTAGCAAAGTTAGGTCATAAATGTCCAATAGGTCTTTCCTTTTATAATCATCTCCCAGCTTGCATCTCTTTGAAATTTCTAGCGGATCAAGTGAGTCAATATACACCTAAAGCTGCTAATATGTAGTTCTTGGGCCGAAGTTAATAAAAAAACAAAACTCTTCTTATGCATATTTCTTTTTATCTAATTTTAAATATGTATTTTTGTTTCTATTTTTACTTTTGAAAATTTAAATTGAATTTCATAAAACCTGTGCAATGTATGAGGTTCTTTACGTATGAGATTAATTGTCAGTCATGTGTATAAAATTGTCCTTTGTAAAGATTATTTTTTAAATTCGAACTCAATCATTAAGTTCAATTTAGCCGTAAAAAGAAAAAAAAAAATAACACCCTATTTCATTTCCATATAGAATCAAAATTACAGCCAAAGTAATTTTATATTTAGACACGTAAACAAAAAAAAATATTAATAGACCGTTTAATATCTTATAAAATATGGATTTATAAAAAAGAATAAAAATGAAAAACAAGCAATTTCTTATTCCACACATATATTAACATATTTAGAGGTATTAGACACGCCTTTACTTTTAAAATCTCTGCAAGGATTAATCGGATAAAAAGGAACGGATTTGGTTTCGAAATTTATCGAATGGAATGTGCGGCTTGGCAACAGTAAATAATAATAATCGAAATATTGCATATTAAATATTTTTACGAGAATATGGGAAAGATGAGCAGTTTTCGCCTTGGAGGGGGGAGAAACGTGGGCGAAAAAAATTGTAAAGGATTCGCCCTACAAGGGGCGATTTTGTGCAAAAATTTGCAAAGGATTCGCCCCACAGGGGGGCGAAATTTGTACAAAGATTTCGACCCACATTTCGCCCTGCAATGCGTAGAAATTTCACCAATGTTCACCTCTTCCAACGATAAAATTTTAACGGCTCCAAGTTCACTTCTATATATACATTACAGTTACTTCGAACGAGTTGTTTTTCATTTTCCTTGTCTTTCCTTACTTCAAACGAGTTGTTTTTCTATTCAATTATTCTTATTTTGTTCCATTTTTAGTTATTAGAGTGAAAAGTAATACAAAAAAAATGAGAAAAATTATGGATAATAGTTTAAATGTTATTATTATTGTACATTTTAATGGCTCTGTTATTAAAAATACAGAGGAAGGTGTGATATTTATGTCTGACAAATCGCTTATTATTTTTGTTCCTCAAACTATGTCATTTGATGAACTAATTATTATACTTTATCGAGACATAAATATTAACGCTCCAAAAAGAGTGGTGAGAATTAGATATAGATGTCTAGTTTCAAATGTTAATGACAAAATACAATTTCGACCAGTCAAAATAAGCAACAATAGAGAGATGCAAATAATGTTTAGGACGTATAGGCAGTACATACAGTACATTACTGCCATTGAATTATATGTCGACTTTGAAAAAGTTGTTGCTGAAGCCGATGGAGCAAGTTTGCATCACAATGAAAATGCTCAAAGTGCATATTCAGCTATGCAACATGAAGACACTATCCCCAATTTTCAAGTGAGTCAGGTAATAATTTATTAAATTATTAGGTTATCGTTTTAATTAATAAGTAATTGAGTTAAATTAGTTTACCTTGCACATAAGGGAAATATAATTGGTCTATCAACTAGACATAAAAATGGAAGCCGATGCCATGCCCATGATTGCAATAGTATGAGGCAGCCGCTAACCTCCTTTGTATCTTTTCGTGAGGCACGACATAAACCTCGATATAGCATAGTAAGGCATGCCGAACCCCAGCTATATTGCCCAATCTGGTCCAACTGTAAGAGCAATGGAAGATACTTTCCATGGATGCTGGATGACGTCTTGTCCGGCATTATTTTACAGCCCAATAAGCGCAGTATATAAACATGCGTAAATCGCTCTATTGTCTGCTGGTCGGCATTCTCTGCAAGTGTCGAATTAAGACGCTCCAACCAAGACAATCTGATTACACAACCAATAAAGTCATTGGCTTCAGGTCGTTCACCAAGGCATGCCTCACACATATCCTGAATTAATTGTACATTTAGATCTGTTTGTTCCAGTGACAACCAGCCCATTGATGGGCAGGCCAAGGTGCAGTGCAACGTCTTCCAGTGTCACGGTACACTCCCCACAAGGAAAATGAAATGTGTGACACTCTGGCCTCCATCGTTCTACTAATGCACTAATTAGATCTGGAAGTAAATGAGATTTGTTAATACTAGCAACTTCATTCAGTCTTGCCCTTTATAAGTACCCTTCTATCATATGATGTGGTGGCTGGACATTCCTAACTCGCATGTGCATCTGTCTTCCATCCTATAACATTATCATAAATTAATAAATTAGATAAATTTATAATAAAAATTGTTGCATTATTATTGTAAATAACAACAGGAAATAACAAATCGCTCTAAACCATATGACCATAAAAATAAGTATCATTACTTCTGTTCTACTTTTTTGTTTAAATTAAATGTCACTTTAATTTAATTTAACTATTTAAATCGCATGTTATTTTTATGTTATCTATTCTTTGTTGCAACAAAGAATAATAATAATCATAATAATAATAATACCACCAAAAAATAAATTAAACTTCTATCATCGATTTATTAATTTAAATTTATATTCTATTAGCTACTGCCATCTCTTAAATATTTATCGAATATTTTTATTGTTAATGTAATTAACAAATAAATTAATATATTATAAATATATATATATATATATATATATATATATATATATAACCTTATTATTATAATTGTCTAATGCTTTTATTCTCATATAAACAATTAAAACAAATATTTATTGAGGTGCATATTTAGTAACTCTACCATTCACCTAAATTGAACCCAACAATTATCAAAATTAAATATACAATCTTAAAAAATAGAATAAAACCAAAATTACATACAAAAGTTTGAAAAACAAATATCGCACAGACCTTAAAAAGATTGAATAAAAAAATATATAACCATTTTTTAATAATTATCTAATATTTTAAAACTAATAATGCACTAAAATTAATTTCAAACATAATATTACCACAAAATAATAATACCTCTTATAATATTTATTTTATGGTCAATCTAATTTGATATACACAGAATTCTAACAAACTAAAATTAATTTTAAACATAATATCAATATAAATTTTTAAATATAATTTTTGAAAATAAATATATTACCTCAGAAATTTGCACTGCAATATAACTGCTTGAATCCACTGTTGAATCACGGCGTCGATTGGGTCGACTCATTTTTGCCATCTTGTTCTGTCTTTTTTTATCATACACTAAATTAGATCACACATTTAAAATAATTTTTCTCAGACACTCTCACACACTCAGACAATTGTTGGCAAAACCATTCACTTCGAGCAAAAGAAAGAGTGAAGTTCATTTATAGAGCATACAATTCGACTATCAACAGTGCTCTTTCATTTTATTTTACAGATGTCAACTCTCCGTCTAACATACTTTTGCCCCCTAACTTATTTCCATAAAGCATCACCGACAATGCTATTTTTTTCAGACTGTAACAGCATTTCGATTTGTATTTGAACACATGTGTAAACTATTTATATGCATGCGTTACTATTCACGGCTTTTTTCTCTCACATTTCGCCATACTGCAAGGCGAAATGTGCTTCTGCTTTTCACATGCTTTATGTTTGTGTCACATTTCGCCTTGGTGCAGGGCGAAATCCATGAAATGTTTTGTGCAAAATTTTGCCCTGCAGCATGTAGAATTCAGGTAAAAAAAATAAAATATAAATCCTACTTATAGTACGGCGAAATATATATTACTTCCCCATACTTCCGTAATTTTGTTATCAATCCCATATTACTGTATTTTAAATCAACTAAACTCATAATATAATTAAAAAACCTGGAATGTGCTTTTGGTCATAAATGTATGGCTTGCAGTTTACACTGGCAGATGTTGAATTTGGGTGTAGTTTTTGGCATTTTTGTTATAGTTTAATTTGGGTGCACTGACACTTTCATCCAATGTAAACCTTCCATTTACATGACCACTCAAGTAGTGAGTGATTATATCAAAGATTTTTACTGATATAGTAATATATGATTGGATATCTATGTAAAAAATTTTTACATTGATAACGTATTCAAATTAAATCCTTTTTGTTAACAGCGCTGCATGATAATAAGACCGTGATTTCGTGAAAATATCATGAAATGATTTATAACCAATCACAATATGAGTTTCATGTCTTCCGGGAAAAGAGAGAAAACATGGCTCCACCCAAAATGCATTTTTATTTCAGTTTTTTTTTTCATTTTTTTTTTTGTGGTTTTTTACAAAATTGCTGCGCACCTTTTAGCATTTCTCTTTACATTGATTAAATACTTAAAATAAAACTTTTAGAGATTACTTTGTTTGTACTAATAATATAAAACTATTTCACACTATAGACTAATAAAAATACAAGAAGTTCTCAAATTATTGTGGGTTCTTTATTATAGTGGATAGTTACCTAGTATGATTTACTACTTTCTTACATTTTTATTGTCTGAATATATAAAATTATTTTATATTATCAATACATATAATATAAATTCAAACTTTTAATTATTTAATTTATAAAAAATGTTAAATATTTTTAAGTAATTAATATAATTTTCAAATAATTATAATATAACATTATTTCATATTATCATTTAATTATTGTTAAATTATCATTTAGTTTTTTTAGTTGTCTCACCTCATTTTTTGGTTGTTGTTCATGTTAATTTCTTGTCCAGTTAATTTGCTTTCCAGTTACAGTACAGTTTACATGACTTTGATCATCTATTTTAATTATAACAAGTTACTAGTTCTTGCAAATGTTAAATTTCATGTTTGAGCAACTTTGACTCATTTACGTGCATATTGTCGGTTAAGATTGTGTGATCTACAGATTTAATATCCAGTCAGCAACTTAAGGTTTGATAAAACTCTTAACTTGAGATTTTCCGAATTAGATCATGAAGTAAAGTTTGAGTGAAAAATCTCTCTTAACATTTATCTTCTCCTTTTCAATTCTATTTAATGTTGTTAAAGTCAGGTTAGATAATAAATTGATAAGGTTTTTTTTTTCACTAGAAATTGGTAAGATATTTTACTCAAGTTTAATTACTTCAACCTTTTAAATAAAGAGATTAATTATGATATAATATCAGTATCAATTAATTATATTTTATTATACCATTTTTTTAGATATGTTTAAATATATTGTGTTTATATTTATTTTAAAAATTTATTTTCTTTTTTAATAAATAAATAGTATTATTAGTAATCTATTTTAATATAAATTAATTAATTTTATAACAGCAGTAATTACCTATGAGTAAGTGTTTTAAGAGAGTTTTCTTTTTCTAATGACTTAGTATCCTAGCAACTAATTTTGATAATCTTTAGCACTAATTTTGAGATTTTAAAAATTTAAATGAAGTTTTAAACACGCCCTACAGTTGACATAGAAACTTCAGTCAAAATCTTCATTTAGTTGGTGATTACCATTATATAGGGTGAGCTTAGCAAGAAATTATTATGAATAATAGAGACTGAATTTTAAAGAAATGTTATGCATACACTAAAAAAATATAATTTTGATTTCAATATATTTGACAATTGTTTTTATTTTATTCATTATATTTTTTTGTACTAAAACTATAGCAGATAAATTTACAACAATAACAATAAGAATTATACGAAAATTTATGTACATATAAAGATTAAATTAGATTTTTTGTATGAAATGAGATTAACCTATAGAGGCGAAGGATATATTTTAAGTTTTAATAAATAATTGTGTGATTAATTATAATTGTGGTCGCAAATGCAATCGCATGTTCATATGCAGCCCTCTCCTTCTCCTCCTCGCCCTCAGTGGCATTCCTCTTACAGATGATGTTTCCTGTCATGAGGCTTTGCCGGAGAACCTAATGCTTTTAGTCCTTGCCAATTAAATTAATAAACTTTATTATGTCATGTGTGAAAATATTAGTGTCTTAGAGCCCCGAAGTCATAGATTTCATGCATTGTAATATGTGAGGAACTTAATTATTTAGAAATGTGTCGTAGGCTTAAATGCACATTGTACATCAGTGTTTCAACTTCCAAAATATAAGAAAAATATTATTTGAGCCACTCATATATAGAGATAATATATGAATGTGAGTTTAAGAGAGTATTAAAATACATGTGTATTAAAGTGAAAATTTGTTATATATATATATATTTTAGTTCTACAAGTATGCTCTTATTGAAATCAGTTATGTTTAAGTACTATCGGATATTTAAATATAAACAATTCTTCCAATTAAAATTTAAACCATAATTTGCTATATTATACTGAACTAATCCTTTAATTATTGCTATACTAAATCTTAGTTGGTAGTGTTATATATATTTACATGAGAGTGTAATATTGAATATTAAAAAGTTATATTTAAATAATATAACTCAGAATATGCGGGTGGTAGAAATCTTTCACATAACAGATTACTTGTGTAAAAAATCAAAGTGAAATAAAAAAAAAAATGTTGGTTGGTGTGATTTGTCTGTCGGTTGGATAACAAACACACGGTAATTGTAATTAGAGTATATAATTTTCATTTCTAAGCGTGTAACATCACCGATTAGAGAGGGGCAAAAAACAAAATGACAAATCCTTAACTAGACATGAATTTTGGTCAAAGTAAGAACCAAAATCACAAACTAGAAAGTTGAACAATCTTTTTTGTTTCCCCTTTATTCTTTTTGGTTCTAAGAAAGTCTTACTACGCCTATGGGTTATTAGGCCATAGGCATGCGGCCAATTGAACGCCCAGCATATAAATTGTGCTAATTTCCACTAGTGGAAGCTGAACAATCTGCTTGTGTAAAAGAAACCCCATTTTTTTCAAGATCATACACAACATTGAGGTTGGCCATCCGAAAGCTCCCAAACAATGATAACTTGCCGACAAAAGACTTAGCAATTGCAAGCCACCAAGCTTCGCCCATAATATTCACAAAAGTGCGCTCCTTAATTCGCTAACTTAACATCAACACCACGAGCGAAGTGAAATGTCACCAGCGGTATACCGTCCAAGTCTTTTTGAGTCCCTTTAAAGCAATCAAGGTCATTAACTCGATATACTACTAAGTGTTTAGGTAAAAATGAACGCATCAAATCCAGAAATGGATCATAAGCCTTTCCTGTAAGATATGTGCAAGGAATGCCAGAATCAACAACGAA
Organism: Pterocarpus santalinus; assembly: GCA_031439595.1. Lineage (NCBI taxonomy): Eukaryota > Viridiplantae > Streptophyta > Magnoliopsida > Fabales > Fabaceae > Pterocarpus > Pterocarpus santalinus. The sequence continues at coordinate 60,404,284 of CM062530.1, forward strand.
TCCTCCATCACCATCCCGTGTTACGTCGAAAGTTCCCTGCGGAATTGGAACTTTGGTGTTCCCTACACTGATTCCTTCAAGGGTCACACAATAAAACGACCGTTTAATGAAAGCACTTTGCACGAATGGTGTAAAGCCTCTAGGATTTATCATGGCACTTGACCCAAAATGCCTTGTTCTTGGAGACCTTTTATCTGGCACAACCAAACAATGTGAAAACCTTTTGATTCGTAATTGAGAGATGAAAGAAAGAGGGCCACGGTCCAGGCCCAAAATACCGTAGAACTCCCCTGTGGATTTAACCAATGACTTGATCGTTGCAGCCAAAGTACAAGTAAAAACCCTCTTGCTCCGGTGATCAACTGTTACCTGGATAATCAAACGAAAATATATCCTTTGACAATACCCCAGATGTTATTATTCTGCCGCCACCATATTCTTGTGTATATGTGCAGGGTTGGGATCCATCTTTGCAAGTTTTTTGATTGCCGAGACCTTGGCACTGGGCAAAACTACAACATAGTCTTGAGTAAGTAGTGGACTTTGAGGGGTCATATCCGTTTGGGGTGTTAACGTTGGTCCAAGTGATTTCACTTCCTGTGTCAACAAAGGCACAGACTAATTGACCATTTGGATAGCCAATAAAAAAGGAAGCTATGTATTCAAGTGACTGAGGGTTAAAGAATATTCTTGTTTTCTCTGGGGGTTTGTTGGATTGTGTTTGTGAATGTGAGATTGCACTTTCACTTGCACGCGTGGAAAAGTGCTTTAAGCGCGAGAAAGAGCGGCGAAGTTTTGCTATGTGCGTCTCGTATGGAGTCACGGAGGGGTTGTATAATGGAGACTGTGGTGAGTCTCTGTGGATAATGGAAATTGAGAAGCCGTCATTGGTGGAGTTGATTGAATGTGATTTTGAGGACATGAAAGTTGAGCATGTAAGCTAAGCAAGAGAAGGGAAAGCAGAACAACGGTGGAAGCCATGATTGATGAATTAGTTCGTCTTTGCAATTGAAGACCATTTCTCTCCTTTATAGAGGGAGAAATTGATCTTGGGATATTTTACGTGAAAATTTTACATGACTTGGCTCTATGTTAAACAAAACTATTTATAAAATTTTCTTATAACCCAAATTTGTTGATGAAAAGAAAGAAAAAAAAATTTAGATGAGTTTGATATTGATAATTCTCCTAGAGTTAAAGTAAAGCTCTAGGATTCAAACAGCACTTATAGAAAATTTATAAAATTACCTATTAAAAGATCCTTACATAAAAGTAAAAATCTAATTCATATTCTTATATGATGCAAGGCCACTCCTTACTAACTATGCCAATTTTTATTAGCTCTTATAACCCAAGCTTGACTACACCGTGTTCATCAATGCTAGAAATCTATACATGAATATGTCAATGTGAAATTTTTATATTTGAGGATTAAATCTCTTTTTTTTATTATATCAATGACATTGAAATTTGAATATATCATTTCATTCAAATTTTTCAAACTCTCATCACTAACTCATTCTTAGTGGCTTATTCTCAATTGAATGTGCACTTTATTTTTAAATTTATTCTTTTGTTTTATATTATAACTTTCTTTTATTTTTTAAACTTTATTTTTATGCTTCATAATTTTTCTATTTCTCTTAACCTTTCTTATCCATTTTATTTTATTTTTAATTATTTTGAGTGACAAAAGATTAATGACACCCATAACTATCACAATTAAATAAAAATAAGTTTGAAATATGTATCTGAATATTGTTGAAAATAAATAAATACAAAATCGCACTATGTAATTTTCAAATATTAAATATGAATGCTCCTCTTATATTTTTAAGAATATTTTGTTAGTAGATTTCAATTCTCTTATCCATTAACTAAGATTAAATGTTAACTTAGTCATAAAGCTGGATACTGAATTACCAGTCTGACTGCAAGTCAATAAGTCAAACCCACAAATGTGGATAAAGGATAATAAATCTTTTAAAAATTGTACTATATTAAAAATAACTTTATATTTCTAATAAAACATAATATAATTACTTTAAGATTATAACTCAATATAATATAGTGGCATAAATATACAAAAAGAAACATCTAAAAATTCTATTAACAACTAAATAAAAATTGTTTATAGACTAACATAAAAGAGAAACAAGAAAAAAAATAAAAAACGTGTTATGTAAAATTATAAAAAGCTTTTTCAAGTAAAGTAACTTAAATTAAAACTAACATAATTTATTTAAAGAAATATTTTAAACAAATTACGTACGCTATATCAAATTAACCGAGTCATCTAGGTTTAACTGACTTAATATGATTTCCAATCAACAACTTTAATCAAATCGATAAATCCAAAGTTTTTTTATTTGATTAGTCCAAGTTACGCAACTCCTCAAGTGTACTAATTTTTTTTTTTTTTTAATTTTTGATTTGGTTAAGTGTACTAATTATATTTTGACAACTTTAATTCAACGCATACGTTTATATGGAAAAAAATTTATAATTAATCAAAGAAACCTTTTGTTTTTTATTATAATATGAACCCCAACATTAAGGAAAGGTTAAATTTATAAATAATTATTTTTAATTTTTAAAAATAAAAAATGGATTCTAATAATAAAATTAAATAAATCTTTCTATTCATCTCCATTTGTTCATCTCTAATTCTTTCCAAGAAACCTATCTCTTAGATGCCATTGTAGAACCTAGCCATAATGAAATTTGCAAGTAAATGAGCCCAAAGATTCTAATGATCAAACTATTCTATTTGATTTTGGGAAAAAAATGGAACAGATCAAGTAAGTTATCAAATTTATGATCTCTAAAGTCTCTGTGATTGGATTCCAGCAAAAAATGAAAATTTTCCGATGAAGTTAAACAAATTAAAAAAAGGCACCATGCATGGCGTGAAGGGAAGAGATGGAGCATGATATATAAGGATAGAAAGACAGAAAAGTCAAGGAAAAAGATATGATGCAAAAGATTTGATGCGTGCTTATGGGTAATAAAGATTAGTAGAAGCCAAACAAGATAGAGGATTAGCAGCTAGTGAAATTTGAATTATCCAATCAACAAATCGAAATATTCATATTCCATAATAGTAAATGCATAAAGAAAATTATGGAGCAGCTCGAAAGAAAATTAGAGAAAAAAGTATGTAAACTGATTTGGACATTAATTAAACTACAATACTAAACAAAATTAAATGAATAAAATATTATTATCCTTTTTTGGTAGGAAAATATTATTATACTTTAGTTGTTCTCCTTTGATGAATGAAATCAGACATGTTATTTTAATTTATTCTTTTAAATTTTAAATTCAAACTCTTTTTTTTTTTGGGTAAAAATTCAACTATCATGCGTATTCCTTTTTTGTAATTTTGAATATATATTTTCTATTTCTATTTTAAAATTTTAAAATTTAGATGGAATTTCACACACACAAAAAAAAAAAAAAAAACTGTGCAATGTATGAGGTTCTGTATAGTATGAGATTAATTGTCAGGCATAGGAACAAATTGTCCTTTATAAATATCATTTTACAAATTTGAACTCAATCATTTTCAATTTAGCCGTAAAAGGGGGAAAAATATTGACGCACAATGTCATTCCGTATAGAATCAAAATCACGGCCAAAATAATTTCACGTTTAGCCTAAAAAGAAAAAAAACTATTTAATAGACCATTTAATAAATATGGATTTGGATTATAAAAAAAAAGAATATTAACAGGCCATTTCTTATTCCACACATATTAACATATTTAGCGTATCAAGCATGCCCTCACTTTCAAAATCTTTGAAAGGATTAAATGGTTAAAAAGGATCGGATTTGGTTTTGAAATTTATCATATGGAATAAGGCTTTGGTCATAAATGTATGGCTTGCAGTCATAAATGTGGAATTTGGATTTGGTTTTTGGCATTTTTGTTAACAACACTGCTTAGTGGTACGACTGTGATTTCGTGAAAATATCATGAAATGATTTGTCACCAATCACAACAAGGGTTTCATGCTTCTAGGGAGGATCAGAGAGAAGCATGGTTCCGCCCAAAATGCATTTTAATTTCAGTGGTTTTCATTTTCCTTTGTGATTTCGGACAAAATTGCTTCAGACTTTTCAGCATTTTTCTTTTGTTGATGAGAGCAATCAAAATATTGGTTAAACAATTTTAAACAATTAAAATAATTATATAAGTATTTAATATATAAAAAATATTAAATATATTTTAAGTAATGAATTTAATTATTTTTATTTGAACGTTTGGCTCTACCTCAAAAGTTATATAAAATATGATATAAATTGATAAATAGACTTAATTTTAATATATTATTAGTGTAAAATATTTTACACTTACAATGTATTAAAATTAAACTCATAAGTAATTAAGATACTTTATTTGCTTAATAATATTAACAATGTAATGTATTTGAATGTCTATTAATGGTTAAAAAAAACCAAAAAAATTTTAAAAAAAATTCCATTAGTGGTATGTTTGGATGAGAGGTTTAAGAAGAAAAGGTAAAAAAACACATATTTTTTTATTTTTAAATTTGAAAAGTTATAAAATGTTTTTAAAAGTAATCTTTATCATAGAATATTTTCTTTTTTAATAAATAAAAATTATTATTTTTAATCTATATTAATATAAACTAATTTCATAACGATAGTAATTAACTATGAATGGGTGTTTCAAGAGAGTTACTTAGGATGCATTTGTCTCAACTTTTAAAAAAAATAATTATAAAACTTAAATTTTATATATAATTAAAAAAATTTAAAATTAATTTTTTTAGAAATTATTCTTTTTAACTTTTAAAAAAACTGAAAATAGCTTTTTTTAATAATTTAATTATTTTTAAAAAATTATCTAAATATATGAAAATTAATTTTTTAATAAAAAATTTTTGCTAAAAAAATTACAGACAAACACACCCTTAGTATATCTACAACTAATTTCGAAAATCTTCAGCATTGACTCTGAGATTTTAAAATATTAAATGAAGTTAAGCGCTCAGTACAGTTGACATAGAAACTTCGGTCAAAATCTTCATCTAGTTAGTTGTCATTGTATATGGTGAGCCTGGCAAGAAATTATGAAATATAGAGATTAAATTTTAAAGAAATGTTATGCATACACTAAAAACTATATAATTCTGATTTCGATGCATGACATTTATTTTTATTTTATTCATTACATTTTTTGCACTAAAACTATAGCAGACAAATTTACAACGATAATAAAAATAATAAATTATATGAAAATGTGGGTGTTTTTTTTTTATATGGTATTTGGATAAAAAATATACAAGAATGTGGGATTTGGGAAGAATTTACGCTGATATGGGATTTAGTAAAATCGGAATTTCCGATTTTACTAAATCCCATATCAGCGTAAATTCTTCCCAAATCCCATATTTTGGTATATATACAATTCAAATACCATATAAAAAATAAAAAACCTGAAAATGTTTATACATATATAAAGATTAAATTAAATTTTTATACAAAATAAATTTGAAATGAAAATAGGACATATTTTAAATTTTAATAAATAATTTGTGTAATTACATTATAATTGTGGTGGCAAATGCAATAGCATGTGCATATGCAGCCCACTCTATCTCTCGCCCTCAATGGCTTTCCTCTTGCAGATGGTGTTTCCTGTCATGAGGCTTCAGTACTGGAGAACCTAAGGTGCTTTGGAGTCCTTGCTGAATCAATAAACTTTATTATATCATGTGTGAGAATATTAATGTCTTAGCACCTTCAGAGTCATTGATTTCATTGTAATATGAGAGAAACAAAATTATTTAGAAATCTGTCACAGGTTTGGATTAGCGCACATAAACGCACATGATACATTAGTGTTTCAACTTTCAAAATACATGAGTGGTAGAAATTTTTCTCAAAATAGATTACGCGTGAAAAATATCATAACAAAAAAAAGTTAATTGGTGTGATTTATCTTTACATTGGAAAACAAACACATGGCAGTTGTAAAGAGCATGTAATTTTCATTTCTATGCATATAATCAAGGTTTTAAATTATGGTTGCGGCTGCGGATGCGATTGTTGCAATTGCAGATATTGTGACTAGCACGATACATATTGCAGCTGTTGCTGTGGTGTAATTTTTTTTTTATGTTTGCAACTTGAAGTCGAGCCTGTTATAGTCTGATGCAACTTGCTGTTATCTTGATACGGCCCATTATGGCTTTGATGTAATTACATTGCAATCAATTTATATAACTAAATATAACATCACAATAATTGCGATAGGATGTGGTTGCGGCAGTGGCTACAATTGCAATATTGTGGTCACAACATATGATGCAGTATCTAATTTAAAACCTTGCCTGTAACATAACTAGACATGAATTTTATTGAAAGGATGAGCCAAAATCACAAACTAAAATGTTGAGCAATCTTTTTTGCTTCCAAGGAAGTCTCATTGGAACTACTGGGGTATTAGGCGAAAGGGATGTGCTAAGCTCCACCACTACTGGAAGCTGAACAATCTGCTTCCGTGAAAGAGATTCTAATTTTGTCGAGATCATACCCAACGTTGAGGCTGGCTGCGAGACTTGGTCAACATAACATTAACACCCGCACCACGTTCGAAGTGAAAGGTCATTGATGGCATGCTATTCCAGATTTGTTGAGTTCCTTTATAGCACAACTCGTTCTTTTGCTCGGGACGTTGTTCTGGATCTGGTACTTCCGAGAAATTACGCATAAATTGACGCATCACTTTCAGAAATGGATCATATGCCTTTGTTGTAAGCAGTGTGACAGTAGCGCCACTATCAACAATAAATCCTCCACCACCATTTGGTGTTACATCGAAAGTTCCCTGCGGAATTGGAACTTTGGTGTTCTCTACACTAGTTCTTTCAAGACTCACATAATACAGCGACCGTTTCATGAAAGCATTTCGCAACAGTGGTGTCAACTTTGCAGTACCTACCACAGCTTTTGACCCAAAATGCATTGTGCTTTTAGACCTTTCTTGAAGCTTACCCAAACAATGTGAGAACCTTTTGATCCCTAACTGAGTGATGAAGGAAAGAGAGGGCCCCGGTCCATGCCCAAACAACCGTTGATGTTCTTCTCATTGAAATCAACGGATTGAGTGCTGCAGCCAAAGTTCAAGGAACCCAGTTCCTGCGGTGAACTCTGACCCGGAATATCAAACCAAAACTCTTCATTTGACAACACCGCAGATGTTGAACCTCCACCACCATATTCTACTCTGTGGCTGTAGGTGCAGGGTCCTTCTTCGCAAGTTCTGCGATCGCGTAGATCTCTGCACGTGGGAGAATAACACGTTAGTTTTTTGGACGTTGAGCACTTGAATCCATTTTTGGCATCGTCCTTGGTCCAAATGATTTCTCACTTCCTGTGTCAACAATGGCGTAGAGTTTGGTACGTTGGTCGCCAATGTAATAGGAAGCTATGTATTCAGTATTCACCTGAATTAGGGTCAGCGGGTAGTGTTGTTGACTCGGGGTTTGTTATTGGCCTGTGGTTGTAATTGTGATGCAGCACTTGCACGTAAGGAAAGGTGCTTTACGCGCGAGATAGAGCGGCGAAGTTGTGCTATGCGGGTCTCGTGAGGAGTCATGGAGGGGTTGTATATATAATGGAGACTGTGGTGAGTCTCTGTGGATAATGGAAATTAATTGAGAAGCCGTCATTGGCGGAGTTGATGGAATGTGATTTTGAGGGCATGAAAGTTCAGCATGTGATCAAGAGATGGGAAGGCAAGACAACTGTTAGAAATTGTTAAACCAAGTTTATCCAATAAAACTCATTTATCCACTGGAAGTTTCATGATTCCAAGTTGAAGAATTTATGGCCAAATTGAAAATCAATTGCACCTAAGTTGATAAACTTGCCAAATTGTTTCTTAATCAAGATTTGAAAAGTCACAGGATAGTTATAAAATTTATCTTGCCAACTCATTTGATATTATCAAGTGGAGGATAATTATGGCTTTTATTTATGCAATTACCACCGCCTTGCATTGATGGCCGGAAGTAGAAGTCTCATGATATATTAGGAATGTTGACCACCACCTTTGAATAGAAGATTCAAGCTAATTCAAGTATAGTAATTTGCAATTTTTGATTTTAGATTAAGGAAGCTATATTATATTATATTCATCTATTGATGCCTATATAAAGGCCACAGCCTTATACGTTTGAATATATATCAGTATGGAATCAATGAGATTGTGAATAAAAAGCTCCTCTTCCTCTACATGTCTGTGAGTGTGAGTGTAAGAAAATTATTTTGAGAGTTATATTGAAGGTTTGTGATAACAACAATGGTGGAATAAGTCATGGGTGATGAATTAGTTTGCTTTTGCAATTGAATACCATTTGTCTCCTTTTATAGGGAGAGAAATTGAAGATGGGACACTTTTATGTGAAGATTTGGGTGACTCATTTGTAGGTAGAATTTTTGAGTAACATAGTTGTATCATTTTAAACACATTTTTAAAGGGATAATTGATGTGTTTTTTAAACATTATTTAAGAAAAAAGCTAGGATTCACTCTTAACCAATATGTTAAAAAAAACCTCTAAATGTCCCTTTTACGATGTTCTAAAAAAAGTATATAAAATAATATTTCTCTTTTACTATTCATTAAATTTTCTCATAAGCCCCACCTTTTTGATTAATTAGAAAAATTTATATAAGATTAGATTATGTAAAATTTTTACATTTGAGAATTAAGTCTCAATTTTTTTTGTAAATAAGTAGCACTAAGATTTAAATCCATGACTTTAAACATATTATTTAAGCCACCGTCACTGATCTACTCTAATGGCTTATGCTCGAATAAATGTATGCTTTGTTTCTAAATTTATTCTTTTGTTTTTACTATAACTTTATTTTTTATTTTTTACTTTTATTCTTCACAATTTTCTTAACCTTTCATATCAATTTTTATTTTTTCAAAAGGAAAAGCTTATTTTGAGTGATAAAAGATAAATGACACTCGTAACTATTACCATTAAATACAAATAAATTTAAAATGTGTATCTAACTATTGTTAAAATAAATAAATGCAAAATCGCACCATATATAATTATAAAATATTATATATGAATCCTCCTCTTTTATTTTTAACGTTATTTTGCCAGTAGATTTCGCTTGTCCTGTTCATTAACCAAGATGGAGGTTGACTTAGTCATAAAGCTGATACCATATTACTGGTCTGACTGTACGTCAAGAACGGTGTATTTGTAAATTTTGATTTTGAAAAGAAGAAAAGATATTTTAAAAATAAAATAGATTCATAATTATTTTTTAAATCATTTCCTTCCCTTTTTTACATTCTAAAATAAAACTTACAAACATATTAAAAATTAAACCCACAAATGTGGATAAAGGATAATAAATCTTTTAAAAATTGTACTCTATAAAAAATAAATTTATGTTTCTAATAAAACATAACTTAACTATAATATCTGAATTACAATTACTTTAAGAACAAAACTCAATATATTATAGTCGCATAAATATGCAAAAAGAAATTTCTAAAAATTCAACAACTGAACAAAAATTCTTTATGGACTAACATATAAGAGAAAAGAAAAGAAAAGAAAAGAAAAATGTGTTACGTAAAATTATAAAAAGCATTTTTCAAGTAAAGTAAATTAACTTAAAAATAATATCATTTATAAAAAAAAAAAAAACTGCGTACCTAATCCAAAATTAACCTGGTCATCTAGGTTTAACTGAGTTAATATTAATTCCAATCAACAACTTGAAACAAACTGGTTAAGAGACAAAATCGGAAGATTTTTTATTTGATTAGTCCAAATCACGCAACTGTACTGCCATCCGATTCTATATTCTTATTCTATATATCAAAGGTGTTATCTATGTTACCCTTGATTTTTGATAGGTTTTGGTATCCTTTTTAAGTGTACTATTTTTTTTTTTTTTTTGGAAAAAAATTGATTTGGTTAAGTGGACTAATTATGTTTTGACAATTTGATTATTTTAATTCAACATATATGTTAATATGGAAAAAGTTTATAATTAATAAAGAAGCCTTTTTAATTTTTTTATCTTTTACAATTTGAATCCCAACACTAATGAAAGGATAAATTTATAAATAATTACTTTTAATTTTTAATAAATAAAAAATTTAAATTCTAATAATAAAAAAGACAATTTCTAATTTTATGCATCTCCAATTGTTCATCTCTGATTCTTTCCGAGAGCTTTAATCTTCCGCCTATATTAAACGCCATTGTAGAACCCACCCATATTGAAATTTGCAAGTAAAGTAGCCCAAAGATTCTAATGATCAAACTATTCTATTTGATTTTGGGGGAAAATGAAACAGATCCAGCAGGGTTATCAAATTTATGATCTCTCAAGTATCTGCGATCAGGGTTCCTGCAAAAATAATATTTTTCCTATGAAGTCAAACAAAGAAAAAAGGGAACCATGCATGGTATGAAGGAAAGAGATGAAGCATGATATATAAGGATAGAAAGACAGAAAAGTCAAGGAAAGAGACACGATACAAAAGATTTGATGCGTGCTTATCATTATTTAAGATTAATAGAAGCGAAAAAAGAGAGAGGATGCATATAGTGAAATTTGAATTATCCAATCAAGAAATCAAATATTCATATTCCATATCTCGTTTGACGTTTGGAATTGAGTATGGAATTAAAGCTTGGTGTCATTGGGTTCCTCAATTCCAATTTTTATATTTTGGCAACATATAAAATTAAAATTATAATTCCACAATTAAATTTTTATGGAATTAAAGCTTGGTATCATTGGGTTCCTCAATTCCAATTTTTATATTTGGGTAACACATAAAATTGAAATTATAATTCCACAATTAAATTTTATAGAATTGAAAAATAACAAAAATTAGCTCTTCTTAATTCTTAACTTATATCATATGAATTATCAATTTCAAGACTTATTAAATGTCTTTTTTCTCATTGAAGTATATATGATTCTCTCTCTTTTTCTAGTTATATACTATTTATTGTATTTATAAAAAATAATATAAAAATTTCTAAATTTTAAGTTTTTAGTTTACAAATCCGAAAAAATTATTTTTACATATAAATAATTTTCATAAAAAAATTACTATAGTACAAAATTATTGTTTATTAGTATTTTTATTAATTTTAAACTTTGAATCATACATTTAAATAATAAATTTAAAATTAAACTCAGAATTATGATTCATGTTCTAATTCATTAGTGAATCCAAACATAAAATTTAAAATTTTAAGTCAATTCTAATTAAAAAAATTGGAATTGAAATTGAAATTCTATGTAACAATTCCAATTATAATATCCAAACGAACCATAATAGTAAATGTACAAAGAAAATTTTGTCAAAGAAAAAATGCACAAAGAAAATTGCGGAACAGCTTGAAAGATAATTAGAGAAAAAAAAGTATGTAAACTGATTTGGACATTACTAAAACTACAGTCTTAAACAAAATTAAAGGAGTGAAATATTATTATCCTTTTTTTGGTAGGAAAACATTATTCATACTTTAATTGCTCTCTTTTGGTGAATGAAAGCACATATGTTATTTTAATTTATTCTTTTAAATTTTGAATTGAAACTCTTTTAATTCAACTATTATGCAAATATATTTCTTTTTCTAATTTTAAATATGTCTTTTCTATTAATCCAAAAAAAATGTCTTTTCTATTTCAATAATTTTAATTTTTAAAATTTAAATTGAATTTCAAAAAAACCTGTGCAATGTATGAGGTTTTTCATAGTGTGAGATTAATGGTTAGGCATGTGTATAAATAGTCCTTTATAAATATTATTTTACAAATTCGAACTCAATCAATAATTTCAATTTTGCCGTAAAAAGAAAAGAATATTATTAACACACAATTTCATTTCGTATAGGATCAAAATTACCGCCAAAGTGTACACGTATCAAAAAAAAAAAAAAAATTACAGCCAAAGTATTTTCATGTTTAGCCAAAGTAATAAATATGGATTTGGATTAAAAAGAAAAAGAACAATGTTAACAGGCAATTTCTTAGTCCACACATATTGAAGTATATGCTTAACGTATTAAACAGGCCGTTACTTTCAAAATCTTTTAAAGGATTAAACGGATAAAAAGGATTGGATTTAGTTTTGAAATTTATCGATGGAATAAGCTTTTGGTCATAAATGTATGGTTTGAAGTGTATACTCATAAATGTTGAATTTGGATTTAGTTTTTGGCATTTTTGTTACCTTCACTGTTTTGCGGTATGGCTGTGATTTCGTGATAATATCATGAAATGATTTGTAACCAATCACAACATGGGTTTGAATTCATGTGTTGATGAAAGAAAGAAAAAAATATGACTCCACCCAAAATATATTTTAATTTCAGTGTTTTTCATTTTTCGTGTGTGATTTCGGACAAAATTGCTTCAGACTTTTCAGCACTTTTCTTTTGTTCATGTTTTTGGTACATTTTTTCTTTTTTTAATGAGTGCAATTGAAACATTGGTTAAACGATTAAAATAAAAATATAAGTGTTTAATATATAAAAAACATTAAATACATTTTAAGTAATTAATTTAATTTTAAAACACTTACAATATAAAATTATTTTATATTATTATTTAATTACTTTTACTTAAGTGTTTAGTTCTGCCTCAAAAGCTATATAAAATATGATATATAATGGATAAATAGATTTAATTTTAATACAATGTAAAATATTTTTTACTTACAATATATTAAAATTAAACTTAAAAGTAACTAAGATACTTTATTCATTAAATAATATTAACAATGTGAGGTACATCTAAATGTCTCTTAATGGTACGTTTGGATGAAAGGTTTAAGAAGAAAAAGAAAAAAGAAAAACACATATTTTTTTAATTTTTAAATTTGAAAAGTTATAAAATGTTTATAAAATTAAATAAATCATAGAAATGTTTAATGATAATCTAATATTCATTCTTTTATTTTTAAAAATTCTTAAAATAAAAAATATTTTCTTAAAATAAAAAGTTCACCCTCCATTTTCTTTTCCTTCAAAAATGCTCAGTCCCAAACATACTCTAGACAATTTCCTTATTGATTAACAGGGTGCTACCTTTTTAGGCATTAAATTGAATATTCTGCGTTAATCTTGGATTTATTTATATCAATTCCAGTGTCGTTCATTTTGTAATGCCTTGTTTATTATCTGGACTACCTAAAAGCTATTCAGGGTTATTGCCGCTAACTCTCACAAATTTTCACATTAAAATGATTTAAATCTAAGCTTCAAATGTACTGGATATCTTTTTTTTAATGGAAATGTTAACACTTTTATTTATTTATTTATTTATTCTCACTTTTAACTACTTAAAACTATGATTTCCACTAACTCTTCGTTATACTCATGCTTTAACCACCAACAAGGCATTCACTTGTTAAGCAATTTGATTAAGGACAGAATTAAAGTCAGTATCAAGAGCTTAAGCTTCTGTATTTTAAGAGTTGTATAGCATGGTATTGTATACAGAATCACTACAAAGCTGCACAATTTGCATTCCCAGGCGGAAGTGAAGCCACTTGTTTCACATATACTAAACTCTTCAAGAGTGACATAATAATTATGATATATTGGTTCTTCAATACTGGAGTTGGGTCACTAGAAGTCCCGGCTCTCATCCCAAAATACATTCTACTAGTTTCACTGTGTATCATCCGCAATAACCATAGAAAACTTATTTATGCCTAATTGATGGAGCAAAATGGGTTGAATTCGATAGATTATCCTGCTTAATATGTTATCTCTCCAATTTATTTTTTATTTATTTTTAAATAGATTGACACACCAATCTGCAACTTGGTAACCGACTTTAAAATAAGATGATTTAACAATTTTAACCTATTTTCTAAGATGGGTCAACCTACCTGCACTTATTTTTAAATTGACTTATGACAGGATGGGAGAAATTGATCCATTTGCCATCCCTTCAATGGAGTGAAACCAACGTACTACTAGATCTCGACCGGGGGCTTCAAACGTAAGGTTTTCTCATGGAAGAGCCCCTAATGTCATTGAACCATCTACATAGTTCAATCTATAATTGCAGCATAAGGTAATTAACTTTCATGCAAGCTTAATATAAAATTAATAATGTTTGGTTCGGCGTTAGCCCAAACATGATTTTGCCACCCAGCTAATACTTAAAATATTACTTTCGAAACTTTAAATTCCAAAATTAATTCATCCTAAACACCAATTTAGAGATTTGCTAAAAATAATTTGCACTTGAATCAATTCATGAACGGCAGTAACCATCACCCAAGCAAACATTTTTATTGATACAAACTATCTTCCTATATATTCGTAACAAATCTCTCTGTTGAATTTAGGGAATTAATTCATCAAGAAAATTACTTCAAATACAAAGGAAAATGTCTCATATTTTAAGAAGTGGTGATTTTCTTTCTCTACTTTTATACCAGCCCTTGTCTATAATTGGTTATCTTTTCTTTTGTAACTTCTTCGTACAACTCTAATCCGTACGAAGTAGCATTGTTAACACCTTAAAATCTCAACACACCCAATCTTGAAATAAGGGAAAAACCAAAAAAACAGTTAAAAAACAAATTATGTTGCCAAAGGCCATTTGCTAGTTATAACTAATATTTTTATTTCCCCTTATTATTGTCTTCTTCCATCAATGGAGGCAAGTAGTTTCAATGGCGCCAACACAAGCTCCAATTAGAGTAGAAAGGAAAAAAGCTCGACACCTAATTACACCCATGCAAGCCATAGTTCCATTGCTAAACCATAACAACATAAACCACCCTTATCCTCTTCACATTCCTATTAAAGAAAGAGTGATTCCAACCTTCATCTCAATTCTCAAATTTCCTTCCTATTTCCTTCTACTTCTCTCAGTGTGTTTAAATCAATCATTCCCACAAAAGAAGTAAAAAAAAATGGGTTGTGGAAAATCCAAACATGATGTTGCTTCAGGAAACACTCTCATCCAACACAAGAAGTCCAGTGCGATCATCTCCAAGGGAGGCCAGGAAAGTGGGACAAAAACCAAAGACGAAAACAACAACATAGTTGATTATATAAGTCCTAGGGTGGAAGTGGAACAGAAGGAAAGTGAAAGTGTCAAAGATTTTGGTATTACAGGTATGGCTAATGAAGGTAATCATGATGTTGAACGCAAAACTGAGGAAAGAAATGTGCATGAAGAGAAGGAAGCCGAGAAACCTGAAGTTGGGAAAGATGATTCGTCATTGAAAGAGGACAATGAGAAAGTCAATGATGCTGAAGACAAAAATGAGGAAACAAATGAGCAAAAAGAGAAGGAAGCTGAGAAGTCTGAACTTGGCAAAGATGATTCATCGTTGAAAGAAGATAGTGAGACAATCCATGATGTTGAAGCCAAAGCTGAGGAAACAAACGTGCAAGAAGAGAATGAAGCTGAGAAGTCTGAACTTGGGAAAGATGATTCATCGAAAGACGACAATGAGAAAGTCAATGATGCTGACACTGCTGGTGCTGCAGAAGAGAAAGTTCCTGAAGAAAATGAAAAAGGTGTACAAAGGATGAACCTCTAGATTTTTCTTGTGATGGAAGTTAAAATTTGTTCCCCTATACTTAGTCCCTTGTCATTTTGCATTTATTTAATTTGGTTTTGTATGTGTACAGAAGATGTCAGTGTAAAGGAAGAAGACATAAAAGACACAAATTTTTCAATTTCAACCTCTGAAGGTGAAGAGAAGGATTTGAAAGCCGAGGAGGTACATGGAGTTATTAAAAGTTCACACATGCATTACTCAAGTACACTTGCTTGTGAGAAAGAAATTAATGGAAACGTGTTTGTTTTGCAGGGGCAATAGAGAATCCAACAAGTAGCGAAGATGTGAAGAAAAAATTATATTAGGGAAAATTTGAGTTAATAAAGAAATCATTTCTGGTTATATACCCTTGCGTAGCAAATCTAGTGTGATTGTTATTTGCTAGTGGGCAAATTAATTTTGTTTCCACGCTAAGTTGGAAATAGCTCCGATTTGATTTTGTGTATGCCTATAGTGATAGGCTTTTGTCGTCTAATATTGATCATGATCCTGCAATATTTTTGTGTTTCCCTTTCCTTAGTCGGTCTCAAAAGTGTAACACATTGCACATTATGGAAGAGCAGTGTTGAAATTTCCTACGAATTGTTCGCCACAAAATTGTTTGAGCAAACCATAACCAATCAAGTGAGAGTTGGTTACAAGATTGGGAAGAGGATAAAAATTACAACAACAACTAAACCTTATCTCCCTAACAAGTCAACTACGTCAATCAGACGGTAGAGATCTAAGTGGGTTGGTTTGGTTTAAGTTTGAAGAAAAAATAAGTCAAAACAAATGAAATTTAATTGATTTGATTTAATTTTTAATTTTTTTAACAAATTTGAACCAATCCAATCCGATCAAGATCGGATTGATTTGGTTTGAGTAATCGGATTGAAGTAAAAAATAACTAAAATACATATATTCTTGTAAGGTTATATACCTATGACAACTAACAATAGTACGTAAATTCTTTAAAAAAATATAAATAAAAAAGATAAAAAGTGACTTTATTATATTAAGAGCTTAATTGTAAAACTTTGAAAGCTTATAAATAATAAAAAAAAATAGTTGATCAAGTATCAGATTAGGTGTCCGGATGATCGAGTTAAAAAATTATAAATATGAAACAGAATGAATAATAATTAATTTGATTTAGTTTAGTTTTGTTTCAAAAGAAATTGATTGCCCGAACCAATTCCTACCAATTTCACTGGTTTGATTTGGATTATTGGATTAATTGAGTCAATTCAATCCAATCCAATGAATAACCCTATCAAATGGCACCATAATATTATGTCATAATTTGAAAAAGAAAAAAACAACTTAATTTTTCCTCTTACTTTTAGCTTTCCTTACATGCTTGCATGAAAAATTTTACGTATCTTTTAACCATTTTACTCTCTGGAAGAGTTATAGTAAATATTTTCTTTCTTCTGAGGCTCTCCAATGCGGCAATTCTGTCACATAGAGCATAACGACAGTGCATCCAATGACAATGCCATTGCAGTAACTTCGATCAATATTAAGATTAGCAAAATAAATGAAGCTTCAATTGAAAACTCTAGAGAAAGAAAATTAATTAAAAATTCTACGCCTCTGCAAAAATAAATGAACAAATAAAATAATAGCCTCCCAAAAAACTTAAGTTCGAACAACATCACCAATTATGATGTGCTATACTCCCGACCCAAAAATATACTGTTCTATCTTGTCAATATCGCTTGCGTACAGTACAATCAAAGCCACAATATTACAAGAAATTTTTTATTTTAGGTGAATAAAAGTTTTGATTAAGGGAAAAATTTTCCCTAATCTTAGGTCATACCTCTGAATTTATTGAACGCTTATAAGAGTACTTATAAATCAACTATTAATAGAGAAACCTGAAAATCAAAATTAACTCATAACGAAAAAATAAGTGAAAGACCGTCAAACTGAGCCAATTCTAATTGGCAAATTATCTAGAAACAAAAATTAAGGAAAATCCTAATTGTGTTTCTCTTTATTACCCATTTCTGTTTTATAATTGACCGCCCGCCGCCGCCGCCGCCGTGGGGGGGGGGAGATGGGGTAAGGAAGGAAGATGATAGTAGGCCAAAAAGTTTAAATTTAGAACAAATATCACCCAGACCACGGGAATTTGAGAGTGAAATTGTACACTTAACAATATCAAGAATTGTACACTTAACAACAATATCAAGAATTATTAATGATATATACAAGGATGAGCATGTGCAAGACTCTCCATAATTCCATCCAGCCCCAACCAACTTCAATAAAATTCAGAAGCATAGCGCACCCCTCACCCCTCCAACCTGACATGCAGAATCTATCTTACAAGAGACATTCCATGCCAACTCAACTAACACTAATGGCCTTTTCTTGATTGTCAAACTCTGTACTCAATTTGAGATGGGAAGTTGCAGGATCTCTGGTCAAGATCAAGTTCCCTCTTGAATCTCTGATGCTACGATTCAGATCACGAGAATCCATAACAATTCTGCATGATCCTGGTGCATCCGATCCCATGTCAACACCGTAGTAGACTAAGTGGTCTGAGATGCTATTCCCACTCACTGACCTGCATAATTTCACCAAAACAATTTCAGAGTTTGGGTATAGCAAAAGACCATGGCTAGATGGAAATAGCTAAAACCTTCCCCACCGGTCCATCATAACAACAAAATTAAGGGATAACCGGCAAAATTTTCAATGAAACCTATATTTTCAATGGCATTATGACAAAACAGATTGGCTTACCTACTGCAAGATGGATCCTCGCCAGATCCATCACAAATCTTCTCAACACGGTATACAAGGCTTCCTAATCCAATGTTATAAAGCCAAACCTGCAGTGCACAATTTCTCAGGTTCTTGAACAACTGGAAAACAAATGAAACAAGTGCTACAGGTTTGAATAGATCATAGATCATAGATCATGACAAAGCAGAATGGCCAACACAAGAAAGTTAGTGTAGTCCAAGCAACAAACAACCTGATAGAGAAAGCATAAAAAATAAATTTATTGAGAGCTTGGAAATAGGAAGCTCTCCCCCATTGCTCCACATGCTGAGGAGAGTTGGTGTCTCAAATAAGTCACATCAAAAAGAAACATTGGTAGCAAACTATAACTGTCACTAAAAATTAGCATGAATCGTTATTTCTAATATTTTAAAGTTAGCTTTCAAAACTATAGAAGTAAACGAGTGGACTTTTAGCAACAAATTAGACAGGAATTGAGAATACAAAGAAGCCAGATTAATATTAGTAACATGACTAGGTGCATTCTAATATATTAATATTAATATAGACATGCAGAACATATTTCCAATATACGCAAAATATCTAATCACCACTGAAGGAGAAATAGTAGATGACAATAAGATTAGGTGTCTGGCCTCCATTTGGTTTAAATCTCATGATCTTTTTAGAGAGATTTCTCTTTCAAATGTTGAGAAATTGAAAAGCTCTGCTTTAGTAATGGTTTTCTCTTTGTTTGTTCTTGTTTTTGTAAAAAATAATCTTTTATCCTCCTACTCTTAATAAAATTCTTCTTTTATCAAGGAAAAAAGAGAGAAGTAGTAGATGATATAGTCAAAACATTGCAAAAACAAGCATGCAGCCGACTTTAATTTGAAGAAAATATAACAGTTTTAATGTATATGTACAAATTTCATCGCCTCATTAAGCCATCATGCCTTACCTCTCTCGGGAAGTGGTGGTATGTCTTCTGTGGTAAATAGTAATAGTATGGAGGCAAATGGGGAACAATATCGTGGTCATGTGTCACTCGGAATGTATTTGGAACTAGTGTGCTATAGAGAGATGCAAAAGCAGCATTGCCAACGCGAGGTTGCCCAAATGTCATAACTTGAACATCCTTTTCATTTTGATTCACCTGCAGGAGAGTAAAATCAAACAAGTAACTATTTCATCCGTGCAAAATAGGAAAATCATGAAATGAGAACTTCAATAATGATCTAGACAAAATATTAATTGAACGAGTTTGCTGTTTGGACATTATTCTGGTTAGGTTCATGAATATTAATCAAGAAAGAAAAAACAGGCCATTTATGAATTTGGTGTTCATGAGCTGAGATGAAGCAATTTTAGCCTTAACCAATCCATGTTATAAAAGATTTGGCAAAGTTTTGCATTAGTTGCTGATTACATAATACAACCCTCCTCGTTTACCCAGCCCTGGAACCTGCTAAGTAAATTTCTAATATTAAAAACCAGCTTTCTAAATACAGTGGTTCCATAAGATATTCAAAGCCCCTGCCTGCCGCAAAATGTAGATAGTTATGAAAAGAAGTCAAAGGGAGCTTGAGACCACAAAAAGTTGTGTGTATAATGCCCAGTCTTGCCAAGACTGCTAAATTATAATTACCATTAAATCAAGCCCACAAAATGAAGCCATTGCCCCTCCCATTGAATGTCCTGTCACTATAATTTGAATATTGCCATAAAACTTCTTCGCTCTTTCAACAGCATCTAAAATTGCAGGACGCATTGTTGTGTTGTGGTATGCAGTATAAAATCCACGGTGTACCTGGGGAAAATGATAGTAATATCTCAGAACTGACTCTAATAAAAAGCATAAAATAAGGCTAAACTTTTAACAGCACATACCATTGCATCATCCATGCCTGGATAATTTATATCCTGCTGCTTCCAATATAAATCTTGTATCCAGTTCTGTAAGCTGTATAAAAGCAGTTACAAGCTGATCAGCAGCTCAGAATAACTCAAGCTGTCTCAAAAGTGAGCCAACCATCTGACAGACTTGAACTGATTACCATTTAAACAAGTATTTATGGATAATGTTTTCTTCACAGGAAAATCATATGCTCTCTGGCTCTCTTGAAAGTCAATCAGTATAAGAAAATATGCTCTCTTAACAAACACAACGTTCTATAACTTACAAGGTCTTAAGCATGATCAGCCAAACATGTTTGTTCATATATAGGCATAGAATTAAGTAATTAAGTTCTGACGCTCTCAAAGGTCAATAGAACATATATTGTATGCTCCCAAAATCACAACAATCTATAATGCATAGGATCTCAAACATGATTGGACATATAAATAGCCACCTACAGTTTTTAAAAACTAGAGAATTTTGCTGAATAATTTAGGGTCAAGAAATGGCATGCTGCTGCAACTAAATCTGGATCAAATAATTTATGCCAGTAATAAATTTCATGCACAAAAAATCAAATTAAATGCATTTTCTTAGCATACAATTACACATGCAAGCATGTCAATATCTATTCCTACAAAATTGACATGCATAAGTAAAACATTCTTCCTTGTTTTCTAAAATCTGCTAGGATATGTGACTAGGCATCACATATGACACTACACTCCAGTACATCCAGTTTTATACCTATGGAGATCTGGACCCCAAATAAAGAATCAAATTTACGCCAGTAAGAAAATGCACCTGCGTTCGTTAGTTCCTCTGAATGCAATGATAATGGCATGGGGATCCTCGGCCACTCCAACAAATGCCTAGAATAGGCAGTGATAATAACATAAGAACAAAGACTACATCAACACAATTTAAATAATTAACAAGTTAAAGAAAGAAAATGAAGAGAATTTATGATTTCTATAGTTTAAAGTAATATTGTTTCTGCAAAGAGCTTTTACCCACCTGTAAGCAGTGCTCAACATCAACAACCAACTCTATAATTTCAAATCCCTGTTTCCATTTTAAAAATCTTTAGACCAATTATTTAAAAAGAGACAAATTATTAGGATACTAAAACATAAATAATTCGAAGTTCACTCACGACTTAGGTGAACATGCAATGCAAAAATTAATATTTACACTCTCAGCACCTTGGTCAAGCCTTCACATCTAGAGCACGTCCAAGTAAAAAGTTCCGTCAAATCTGACAAGTATACCTGCAAGAACAAATCCTACATCAGCCCTTTTATATAATTCATACAGAATTCCAACACTGTTTCCCTTGCACAAATAGGAGTTTGACCAAGGCCAAGTTGAAAGTTGAAATTTAATCCTGAATTCTTGCTCAAACATCCACAATAAGATTAGAAAACAAATCATATTCATAAATAATGACAAGTCCTCTAGCTATACAGCCAAAAGGTTGATAAAATAGAATTCCAATAGAACTCACCACAGAGGCATATTGCACTAATATTGTAGCAAGTGTATGATTGTACTTGGGAAGATTACTTTTGTCCCTAGCCTTGAGTTCTGCAAATGTAAACAAATGGAGAACAACACACCATGGGTATGCAAATATGAAATGCCCACAAGACTAATTCACAGAATAGTTTCTTCATATATCATGAATTCATAGTTGTTCAGCCATGACATAAACATATCTGCATGTGTGAATTGTTCACTGACTGTTTCAAAAACAGAGAGAAGAGAGATTCTATCTATTGTGGCATGCACCAGACATCAGATAATCCTTCCAAGCATGCATGGAGTATCTTCCATGCATTACCTAAACCAATACAAATAGAAGGACATTAAAATGTTTTTCAGAGTTTTAAATGCACCCATTTGCCCGCAATATGATCCATTCGCAAATCATACCATTCTCAAGTTGGGACTTGGAATGCCATTATTGAATTAAACTCATTCACCAGATTTTGAGCCCCATAAAAAGGGAAACATGGTACCGAAAATGAGAAATAACATGATGCCTAAACTATGTCGAACCAACAACAAGCAAAGTTCTACAGGTCGGGGCTTAAATATATGTTGGGGCTAACCTTCATCTGACCTACTTTATATGTTGGGGCTTTTACTGGTCTTCTGTTAATCTCCTTCCTTACTCAGATTACTGAACCAACAACAATCATCCAACTATCTTAAAAAAGCAAACAAATGCTCGGCTCTTGTTTTTATTTCCTTTTTTGAATTATTTCAAGAGAGATTCCTCATCTTCTTCCTCTGTATCCCTATTTTCTCACAGCCTAACAAAACTTTCAGTTTACTAACCAAACAAATAAATAAAATCTAAAGATCCCCATCATTGAAAAACACACAAAACTAAACAACCCAGTGAATTGAAAGATAACAGAGAGACATAAGACAAACAATATAGCCCAGCAATAATAATAAATATGCAGAATGTCCACTCTTACCTCTACCATAGGAAGAGGAAAGCAAGCATAAACACGTAACCAATATCAACCACCTAGCTTTCTCCATATTCTCTGTAATTGAACTACAGAACAATCAGCCAACAACCAAAAGAATAATTAAAGGGGAAAAAAAATCAATTCTCTATAAGAAAACGTCAATTACTTCAAAAACCAAAAGTGGGTGCTCGTCAAATTGAAAAACTAACCGACACAAAAAAAAAAAAGAGTTAAAATTGGAAGCCATGGGAAGAAATTACATGGTTCAATACGCACGGAAAACGAACGGAACCGGAATCTGAGTCCTCCGCCGCAAAAGGAATTTTCCGGTGAAAGGATTTTCCGACGAAAAAGGAGAGAAAGGAGAAGTCAAAGAGTCATACAAGTCACAAACAACAATTTGGGTGGGGAAATTGGAAGCGTACGTGAAGGGGAAGAAGAAGAAGCAGAAGACGAAGAAGAAGCAGGAAAATAAATAAATAAAAATAAAAATAAAAATAAAAATAAAAATGTAGAGTAAATACGACGTCGCACTCGGGTTGATTGTTCACGGGTCGGGTTGAGGGATGAAATGCAACCCCATTGGTCGGTTTTTAAAAATAAAAATTATCAATCCTAATCAACCCAATCCAATGGTTACAGTCGTCAAAAATTTTTATATTTTGGTTAGATCGGGTTGATCGGATTTGCCACTCGGACCGTAAACACCCATTTTCGTAGCGTGTGGCAACTGGAACTGTTATTTTCATTTGTCGTGCAGATAAGAATGATTGTCACGTTGTTCGTGTGTGTGTGTAGCGTGTACGTCATTTTCTTCTGGTCTATTTATATTATTGTTTTGGTAAGTTTTTTTTTTTCCCCATAGAATCATCGAATATTCGGATCGTATTACTATAAATTTGATAAAGATTTTTGAAGAGAATAGGAATCTTCTAGCAAAATTTTTTTCTAATATCAAGACTCCAATCTAAAATCTCTGATTAAGAAATCAAAACACCTATTAACTTGACTAATCTTAAATTGATATTATTTTGTTAAGCCAAAAAAAATTAATTTATATGTAATGTTTATATAAAAAATTTAATCATATATTGTCTTATAAACAAAAATTTTTAGCTTAGTCATCGACTACCTTAAAAGTCTTACAAACATAAATATTTAATTAAATAATAATATAAAACTTTTATATACTATAAATATATAACAATTCAACTAAAAAAAAGTTGTTTGTTACTTGTATATAATATTTAATTATACTAATTATTTAGAAGAATGAATTGTTCAAATATTTAAAATTCTCTGACAAATTAATTGTTTTTACATTTTATTTAATTATTTATTTTTAATTTATTAAATTATGTTTTAATATTATATACGATTTAATTTGAATATACTGTTAGTGTAAAAAAATTTTACACAGACAACTAATCATGTATTACTATATCAGTAAAAGTCTTTGATATAACCACTCACTACTTGAATGGTCATGCAAATGGAAGATTTTGATTGGATGATAGTGTAAAAAAATTTTATACTATCAGTACATCCCAACTAAATTCTATTATATATTGAAAAAAATTCTTTTTTATGAGTTATTATGGGATTTTTATTTTTTTTATTCGCGAGATTTTTCATATGTAACTGTTAGAAAATGTCAAAATGCGTAATATTTGAAGAGAGATTAATTTTGATATATTATCAATATAAATGTTTTACATTGATATCCAATTATATATTTATATTTATAAGACTCTTAAGATTATAGATAGTTAAATTAAATACTTTTATTGATATGATAATATATAACTAAATATCTATATATAATTTTTTTATACTAATAATATATTAAAATTAAATTTATTTAGAAACTGTTAATTATTAAGTCCTTATATTTAAATTATATAATTTGTTTATTATATTTCTCAATTTTTTTATTAGATCCTTACATTCGAATTAACTCATTCAATTTATTCGGATCAAATATGATTCCTTCTGACAAGAGAATATTTGTTATTTTGATTTTAAAAAATTCATTTAAAAATTGTGAAATTACAAAGAGTCGATAATGATCTAATTATAAGTTTTTAAAATAAATGAACTTATTATATATAAAAAAAAATGAACTTATTCAAATTCCTCATGTAACATATTAACATAAGACCAACGGATTACTGATAGAAACTCTAGTTTAGTTTTCTATCACGATCAAGGTTTATAAAACAAACAAAAAAATGGCGAAAAGCTTAATTTGGTCAGCAAGAGCTTATATTTTCAATTTCATGATTATATAATTTTATAATTAGTGGATGGGATTGTATTTGATTCTATCTATCTATTTTCAATATTACACAGCATGATTATACATACCAACGGCTTATTCGATATTATACTATCCACCGACCCACAGGGTGCATTTTTTCAAAAAGTGAGTCCAGTTAAATAGGTGAGAGACTAATTTTGATATATTAATAATATAAAAAAAAATTATATTATTAATTAATTAGATATTTTTATTTATAAGACTTTTAAAATAATAAGTAATTGAGTGAAATATTTTTTTTGATATAGTAATATGTAATTAAATATTTATATAAAATTTTCTTATATTAGTAGTATATACAAATTAGATCTAATAAATAAATAAACTCTTTGACATGATGCAAGTGTTTCTCTTTTCATAAATTAAATTTAAAACAATTGAAATAAAATAATTAATTTAAATTTGTTTATACAAAAATTAGGTTAATGAAAAAGTTTATACCATTTTAAAATCAAGACATGTCTACGAGTTTAACAAAAATGCTTATAAATTATTTGTAAAAAATATAACATAATAATCAAACCACAATCATAGTGATATATAAGTATAAGAATGAGGAGGTAAGTTAATCCCGTTAACATAATTAAATTTAAAATACATCTATTAACCAAAGTTGAATGTAATAGGGGAGTTAGTATAATTCGTTTATTCATAAATTTACGTTATGCTGTGTTAATAAAGTTTTGTGATACCTTCTACCAAGGATTTTAATTTCTGAAATGCATCTGAAATAATTTGCAAAATAAGTTATTTTTACCATAAAT
This sequence comes from Pterocarpus santalinus, assembly GCA_031439595.1. Taxonomy (NCBI): domain Eukaryota; kingdom Viridiplantae; phylum Streptophyta; class Magnoliopsida; order Fabales; family Fabaceae; genus Pterocarpus; species Pterocarpus santalinus. The sequence goes on from CM062530.1 coordinate 60,430,106, forward strand.
TCATCATCTACTACAATTGAAAAAGATCCTATATTTTATCCTTGCCAACTTTCCAGAATTATATCGTAACGACATTAGTGACATGTATTTATCCTCAATTAGTTTCATACACAATTTCATAAAATGGCAACTTATATTCTTTAAATAATTGGATCAACGTTGCAGTCTTCTAGGAGTGTAAGTAGATTAAGCCAACCCAATAAATCTTATCAATCTGAACCGATTCAAATAAATTAAATTGATTAGGGTTAGTTCAAATTAGTGGGTCAATAGAATACAATCAAATTAAAACCGACTAATATTTGATTTAGTTATCGGATTTGAGGTTTTGTAATCCAATACCTAACCTGACCTAAACATGTATTCTTTTTTTTCCTTAATAAAATAATATATTAAAATGACAAATTTTTTATATTTTTGTTTCTTTTAATTGTGTTGATAATAATATTAGAATAATTTAGTCTTTAAATATTATAATAGAATATAAAATATGCTTATATAAAAAATTTGACACTTTATAATTATTTTTATTGTAATTTTTTTTATCGAAATTGGAAAAAAAATTAAATAAATATTCTAATCGCTTGAACGGATTAACCCAAACTTGATTGGTTCGGTTTAATTTAAATTTGGTAAAAAAATTTCATAAATCTAAACCAAATCAAATTAAATCAATTAAATTAATTAATTTAAATTTATTTTTCCTAAAACCGACCTTAACTAGCCTATTTACGCTCCTACCGCCATCCACCCTAGGCTTCATCTCAGCGTTATAGGTGCCTTTTCGAGACTATGGCGGAACCAGTAAGGAAGTCACCTATAAATATTCTACACATGCAATATGAGAGGTGGGATAAGATTGTTTTCTGTGTGAATTTCGTCCTAAAATTTATCAAATAATATGCGAAGCGAGGATGTGTCGGTACCCTCTGCGCCGGTCTCCCACCCTTAACAGCCCGCCATTTTCTCTTTTTTTGTGTTTTTTTTTTTCCACTTATCCTAGAACTTTCGGTTTAAGGATCCGTAGGCTAAGTACCAAAATCCTAAGGCCATATGTGACATGGGGTAACAAGTCAAAAAGTAAAGGGAAGAAATTTGGAGAGAAGAAAAGTGTTTGATATATGAGTACAGGTGAGATAAAAGAGTTCTAATGTCAACATTTTTCTTATTTTAAGAAAAGATTTAATACGCTCCTATGGGGGAAAACAATATGCTTGTTCGAGTACTTGATCAAAGTACATGTTGTAATAAAATAGTTTAACGGTTGAATTCAATTGCTTGTAATTTAAACAACTTGTTTGTTTAAATTGCTTCAGCAATTAGAAATTTAGCTTCTCAAAACATAAAACCTTGAAATATATAGAATGATCCTTCAACCCGAATAGTCTCCTCGCTTGGTTATGGTCTCGTGGAGATGCCTAATAACTATCAATTTGTTCTCTTTCACAAAATCCACTTGCCATTTCACTTACCCCAACCTCCATCTAGTGCCAGTGCGACAAAACCACCTAGCTTCTAGTGTCAAACCTAGTACGTTCCCAAAACTACAAAAGATTGCCAAAGATGTTTGCAAACTCAATGTCCATGGAGTAATAGGCAGCGTCTAATATGCATCTCGGACAGTCGAGATGCATGTTGCACCTTACAATCTAACTTGTATAGATTTAATGGTGTATCAATATATCAATAAGCTATAATATATCATACTAATTTTTTAATTTTAGGAAGACTTGAAAAATGTAATTAGATATATTTTAAATGCAACGAAATTTTATCTATATAATTTTAGAATCATTGAGAATAGTCCAGAAAATTTTTTGTTTAATTTTAAGATAATTATATTTAGTTTCATACAAATAAATCAAAAAAATATTTTATGATACATTGTAACTGTTGAAAATATCTCCAGAAAAAATATGTTTAATAAATTTTGATCAGTTATAAAATATATTTAATTATATTTTTAAAGTCAATTAAAATTAGAAAATTACTATAATACATTACAAGTGATTGGTGCATTAATACACCTCATAATCTTTATCGCCAGATTATGAAATGCATGATGCATCTTTGACCATTAGGTGCATAGTAGCAGTTGCCATTAGCATATTAGAATTTGGAACATTAATGTAGCTATCAATGTAGCTCTTCACCTCACAAGGGCTGCTTTAACATCTTAGACTATATTTCGTCATGGCACACTAACCAAGCAACCTCCTATTTCTGGCGCATTCTGTGCATCACACATCTTTTAAAATTAATGGTTGGATGTGAGGAGTATAGATAGTTGCATAAAATACACCTTCATATCCAACCGTTAATTTCAGAAGGAAGTGAGGTGCATCACAAAATTCAACCCTATTTCCATTTTGAACTGTATCCTTATTGAGGAACTTGGAGTTGGTGGCATTACCATTAAGCATCAAGGGACCATTTGACAATCTTTGTCTTTGTTACCACCAACCTCCTTATTATCATCAAGATTATCACCTTTGGTGTCGAGATTGTCATTCTTGCTTAATTGTACATTTTTGGTCAAGAACTAAAATGTTAAAAACAAAAATATAAAGCTTTTAAAAAAATATTAATATCTTTTAAAAAAAATAGCTATTAATAACACATTTAAACATTATCTTATTCAGTACTAAAGTTATTCATTCGGCTTGTCCTGATAACTCATATTAGGCTTTAGCTTTTTCGGTAGGTTTATACTGTAAAATTTGACTTGATACACTTTTTTGATCAGATTTGAGTCATACTTTGAGTTGGTCAAACTCGATCCAAAGCCAAATAATTATGTAAAAATTATGTTTTTTAAGAAAAAATAATTAATTATAAGATTTTTATGCTTTAATTATTACATTCTACATGACACTGTATTAGTTTTGTATTGACACAATCTTGTTGTGAAAAATATTCTGCACAACATCTTTTGAATTTCATACTTTATTTTGTAGAATTGAAAGCAAAGTCTCCACAAGCATCATAAAGGATGCTTTGCTTTCCCCCATAAAGAGGTGCCAACTATTTGTGAAAAATATTAACTATTTTGAATCAAATCTTTTATTAATATGATAATATATGATTGGGTATTTATATAAAAAAATTTTATATTAATAATATATTAAGATTAAATTCTTGAAAATAAATATAATATTTTTTTAAAAAATCAATCATCACCTACACTAACACATATTTAAATGTTTTGTCATTCATTCTACCAAAGAAAAAAAAAGTTATATCATTTAGTAATTGGGCAATAATTTAGGACCAGTTTGGAATCCCCTCTCAATGCCTTTTTAACACAATAATGACGGAGTTTAGGAGCAGGCAGTACCATCGAAGTTGGGCAAAGGACGACGTCGATAAAAGTGGCATGAAAAGGATGTCGGTTGTTGATGACGCGAATTTATGTGGTGGATGGTGCTACCAATAATGGATACAAAATGACAATGCTAATAAAAGGCAATGGAGGAAGGAGGACATCAACTACTTGAACAACATCATTGACGGTATTGGCAAATTATATGATGTTGGTGACTAATCGTGATGGTCCTACAACTTCAATCCTCCAAGAAGCACAAAAGAGGAGATCTTCGGTGTGCTGAATTAGAGTTGATTCTCGAGCCTTCATACCATAGGTACAAAGTGTTTGCGAAAAATCCAATTGTATGATAGAAAATCTTGACATTTTTTTATTGTTTTCTTTTATTTTTGTAAAAATATTTTATACTTTATGCCAAATAAGTTTAATTCTCAAAATAGTAAATTGCTTATCCCCTGATTCTTATCCCAAAAATTAATACTGTAGTAAAAATTTTATCTTAAATTTCCAAGGAAATACCAAACATAGCCTAAGATAGTACTGATTGACAAATTTGTTTCATATTACGAGATAAAATGATTCCTCTTAAACATCTATCCTTAAACCTGGCAATTTCCAATGGAAATTTATTTAAAGAAGTGTCTAAAGAGATTGTCAGGTTTGTGAATTATCGTTTGTATATAACTTAACTTTTGAAATTATAACTAGTATATAAATAAAGATAAACAAGTTCCATTTATTAGGAATGAAACTTTTTTAACAAATTTACGAGATTAGTTCACCTAGTTGGTCTTTTAATTAAGTTTGGCTTTCAAATTTCTTTGATAATGAGTTGTTCATAAGTACGCCTATAAATATTCATTAAGTTTAGAGGTATACTTGGATTTTGAACTAGAATGAGCTATATTAAAATTGCTTATTATATTTCATTATTTCATTTCTATATATTTTCTTCTTATTATTTTATGTGGAGAGGATCTAATCTAGGTAAAATATGAAAATAAGAGAAAAATTAGTAAACTTAAAGAAAATTAAAGATTTAGAGCTTATAAAGGAGAAGAGGAGAAGTTTAGAAGTTTTGTACTATTTCAACATATTTAAAAAATTTCATGGACTATTTTGACATATTTAGGAATTTCAAAGACTAATTTGACATATTTATAAAATTTCAGAGACTAATTGAATTAATTTAAAATTGATAACACATTAGTATGTCACATGACATGTCACGTTAGAGGTTGTCAGAGGGTTTTGCCATGTGACATACCATGTCAAATATTTTGCCATGTGGTATACCATATGACATGATGACATGTCATTTAACGTGACACATCAGCAAAATCATGACAGTTGACTAACCAAGGCCTAAATTGAAATACGCATACAATTTCAGCGTCCAAAGTGATACTACTAGATTGAAACTAAAATTATATTAAATTAAATTTAAACAGTTATTACAAAACTACTAAAGTAAATGCTGTCTCACAATACTCAATACTCTTCTATTGAGTGGGCTTCAAGTCATGGGCTTAACTTAGCGAGCCCATTGATGACGGGCCTAAACGCCCGGCCCTGAGGTCCATGCAGGTTGGAAAGGAAAACCTCATTTGCACATGATTGGCGGGAAATCCCCGTTCGCTTCCACGTCGCAACGTAACGCCTTACAAAAAGCCCTATCCGAACCGCACATCTCACTTTCCCAATCGGACGGCTATAAATATCGTGAGCTTGCCCCAATCTTCAATTTTTCTGTTTACATAATAGTGACTTCAATCAGGCACAAAGACCAGTGTCTCTCTCTCTCTCTCCCTCTCTCTCCCGCACGAATTCTTGAGCCTTGAATCTCAGAGAGTCCTTTCTTCCATGGCGAGGCCTTCGAAGCCGCAGGCCTCTTCCGACGAAGCGCTCTCCAGTGGTTCGAGCTCCGAGGAGGAGGAGCAGGTCAACCAGCAGATCAATGAAGAAGAGGACGAGGAGGAGCTCGAGGCGGTGGCGCGTCCAGCTAGCTCCGACGACGACGACGACGACGAAGTCGCCGGCGACAATCCGCAGGATTCCGACGAAGATCCCGCCGCCGCCGAAGACGCCGACGAGGATGAGCGGGTGAGGGTCGTTGCTGCTTACGTTGTTGCTCGTACTCTTTAATTCGTTATCTTTGTTGTTCTAGGGTTTCTATTTTGCTACTAGTTTACATCGTGCATGTTTGGATAATGTGATTGTGGCGTGCTGTGTGTAACTTGAAGTTGAATTCCGTTGACTTGACTTGAACATCCGCGAAAATGTGTTGAGAGCTAGTGAGAATCAACGTGGCAATGAATTAGCGTATTTCTAGCTGTTAATGTTGAAAATATTAGTAGTCTAGCTTAGTTGTTATGATTAGGTAGTTGAGTTAAGGTTTCGCCAACGGCTAATGCTTTCTAGTTTTCAATTTGTCTCCATTTTATCATATTTGAGGCATATGATATATGTTTCTATGCTGAACGAAGAATTTAACTGGAAGTCTAACCTTGTGTTGTTGGACGTTGGGGTGGAGATAGTGTTGATCTAGAAGTCAGCAAGCGTGAGAATCAATGTGGTCGCGAATTAACGTATTTCTAGTTGTTAATGTTGAAAATTTTACTGGTTAAGCTTAGTGGTTGTGATTAGGTAGTTGAGTTGAGCTAATGCTTTCTAGTTGGCAATTTGTCTCCATTTTATCGCATTTGAGGCATATATGCTTCTCTGATGAGTGATGAATTTAACTGGAAGTCTAACCTTGTGTTGTTGGACTTTAGGGTGGAGATAGTGTTGATCCAGAAGTTAGCAAGCGTGAGAAGGCTAGATTGAGAGAGATGCAGAAAATGAAGAAACAGAAGATTCAGGAGATATTGGATGCACAAAATGCGGCCATTGATGCTGACATGGTCTGTGTATGATGACTCTACTTCCCAATATTATAATCTGTTTATATGATTGATAAGTAAATAATTCGGATGCCTAATACAGAACAATAGAGGAAAAGGGCGGCTGAAGTATCTCTTACAGCAGACTGAGCTGTTTGCTCATTTTGCAAAAGGTGATCAATCTTCATCTCAGAAGAAGTCAAGAGGAAGGTACATTCTTAAGATTCATGCATACTATGCTATGGCAATTTGCTCGTCTCTTTTCTCTGTTTTGCCTCGGAATTTTATTAGTTTTGTTGTCCAAGTTAAATCATGCGTTATACTTCCATACCTTTGAAGTTCGTTTAAAGAACATATGACTATGTGTAAATTATTTTCTATCCCAAGGAAATTGCAGAAAAGAACAAGCATTAACTAATCGATATACAGACGGAGTTTCCATCATAGTTGTCAATATCGGATGGCGGCTCATGGCGGTAAGCCAAAAATCCGCCATAAAGTTATGGCGGATAGCATGGCGGGTTATGGCGGAAGCCATGGCGGACTGAAAATATACAAATATATATATATATATATATAAAATATCCAAAAAAAACCTGCTAAACATAATAACTAATCAAAACTAACAACATATATCAAGATGACAAGATCAAGAACAATAAAATTAGAAATTACATATTTTGATTAATAAATTCAGCAAATGCATCACAAAATCAAAGCCAAAGTCACAACATAACATAACATATTCATAGTCAGATACAAACATAGAAATATAGCATAATCAAAGCTTCAAAGTCATAACATGAAGACCAAGGGAAACTAAAATCAGCTAAGCTAGGCACTAATCCTCATCATCATCTCCAATATAATCATCATTGTTATTATTTTCTGGTGAGGCATATCCCTCCATTTCTTCTCCTTCTGATTCTGAGTCATCAAATTGAATTTCTTCCTCCTCTTCTGAAGAATCCTCTTGTTCTTCAAATTACGGTTCTTCATCACCACCACTACTTGTTTTCCTTTCTTGGAAGCTCTACTAGTGTTGCACCACTTGAAGGCTCCTTTCTTTTTCTACTTTGCCTCCTAGTATATGTTCTAGGGTCCCCAATCCCAGATGCCACATACACAGTTTCCCAATTCAAAGTGTCATCACCCCCAAAAACCAACTCATCTCCAACATCATCATCACCTTCATCTAGCTCTCCAACCAACCACTCATTAGACTCATCAATATCATTGAGTGAGATAGGGTCAATCTCATCTCTAAGATTGTATCTCCGCTTGAGCGCTTGGTTATACTTTACATAAACCAAATTGTGCAACCTTTTATGCTCAAGCCTATTTCTCCTCTTAGAATGGATCTGCAATATCAATATACTCTAAGTGTTAATGACTACTATTATAAGTATTAACAAAGTACCTAACTAATAAAGAAGTGTTAATTACATGTTCAAAAACACTCCAGTTACGTTCACATCCCGAAGCACTACATGTCAAGCTCAAAATCTTGATAGCCAATTGTTGCAAGTTTGGAGCTGAATGCCCATACATTCTCCACCATTGAGCTACAAATCCAAAGAAAGCTATATAAGCAAATCACTCAAAGCTTAAAATCAAAAAAAATTTGAAAACTAAAAGTCGTATTCTCCTCACCAGGTGCAAGAGTTTTTATTTGTGATTTTGCAAAGTCAGTTCAAAGACCATTAGCACTCTTATAAATTGGCAGCTCAAGCAATATTTTTTGTTGCACCTCCCGACTAGGCACCAACCTCTTAATACATTCATACAATCCGTTTGTAACTTCCAAATCAAACTCCAATGCAGGGTTGCCATAATAGTACTCTGGGTTCAAAAAATGACCAGCTGCATGTAATGGTCGATGGAGCTGACAATTCCATCTATTATCAATTATTGCAAACACATCTTTATATTTGCTTTCATCATTCTTGAATGACTTCATAATGACTTCTTTTGCCTTGTCCATTGCCTCATAGATATAACCCATAGCTGGTTTCCTCTCACCATCAACAAGTCGAAGCACTCGAACAAGAGGAGCCATAACTTTAAGGGTATATCTCACATGATTCCAAAAGGAAGGCATAATTGTAGTCTTTGTTGCTTCTTTTCCCTTTGCCTCTTTAGACAACTTGTTTCTCATCCACTCATCAGAGGTAAACATTTTTCTAAGATTTGATTTCTCTTGATGAAGCCTTTCCAATGATAGAAAGGAAGTGGCAAATCTTGTGACCGCATGCCTCACCAATTCCCTCTTGTTTGTGAAGTGTCTCAACAAACTCAAGGTACTAGAGTGGCTATAAATGAAGCCAACAAGAGAAATTGCTCTTTTGATTGTTTTCTTTATCAATGGAAGCTTTCCAATATCTTCTAGCATCAAATCCAAGCAATGGGCTGCACAAGGAGTCCAATAGAGATACGGCCTTTTATCTTCCAACATCTTACCCGCCAAAACATAGTTGCTCCCATTGTCAGTCACAACCTGAACAACATTCTCCTCTCCAATCTCCTCCACAAAAGAATCAAGAAGGTCAAATAACTTCTCACCAGTCTTCACAAAGTTAGATCCATCTACAGACTTCACAAACATTGTCCCATTAGGAGAATTCACCAAGAAATTAATAATACACCTCTGCGTCCTATCAGTCCAAGCATCTGACATGATGGAGCAACCATGTTTGCTCCATTGCTCCTTATGATCCTTCATCATATTTTTAGTATACTCCAACTCCTTGTTGAGAAGTGGAACCCTTATGTCATGATAAGACGGAGTAGGCAAATTGGGACCAAAGCTTCCAATGGCTGTCAACATATCATCAAAACTCTTCAATTTGATACAATTGAATGGAATTCCAGCTTGATACCACCACCGAGCAATGTATTGATGAACGCTAGCAACTGCTCTCTTGTCACATGCTTCTCTAATGTTTTGTTGCCTCAATCTCTCCTTATTCTTCCTAGCAATCGCAGTTTCGGGTTTTCTAACAAATAAATCCATTGGGCCTTTCAAAGCACCCTTTCTCTCTTTAGGCTTAGGGTTAGGGATTTCATCAATCCCTTCAGCATCATCTTCAGATAATCCAAAACCCAAATTCTCAAGATCAAGATCCCTTACATTTTGAACTTCACATCACTTTGCTTTGCTTCTTTTACGGTTATGCAACGCCAACAACTCGTTTCTAACTTCTTTTGGACACTTGAGACACTTGGAAACATTACCAGATTGTCGCCTCAAGTGTTCTTTAGCTCTTGTAATTGCTCCTTTCATAACTTTACCGCAGAAATTACACACGGTATCATTTGTGTTATTTTCTGCAGCAATGGACATACTTCCAACCTGGTCCGATCTATCTTGGTCCTAGAGCTTTGTGAAGGTTGGTGACATGGTAGCTTAAAGCAGTAGAAAAAGAACTGAAACAGAGTAGAAAGAGCTAAAACAGAGTTAAAAAAAAAAAAAAGTAAGTTTTGGATTAAAGAGCTTAAAACAGAGTAGAAAAGAGCTGAAACGGAATTAAAAAAACCGAGAGATAGAGCGAGCAGAATAGAAAAAATGGGGAAGAAAAAGTTGAAGTATAACCAAAATGTTGGGGAAGAGATCGAACAAGTAAAAAGAAGAAAAAATAGAAGAAGCAAAGGAAGAAGAAGAAACGAAGAAGCGAAATAGAAGAAGCGAGAAACAAGAACCTTGGTCTTTGTGGGGGTGGTGTTGTCGCCAGAATGAGGCCGCCACAGGTGGTGGTGTCGTCGCCGGAAGGGGGCCGCCGCAGCTGGTGGTGTCGTCATGCCGGAAGGAGGAAATTTGCCGTCAGAATGGAGGAAGCAGCGAACAAGATGAAGGAGAGCAGACTGAAGGGCGTAAGATGAGAGAGCAAAGTGAAAGGAGGTCTGAGGCAATAGGGTTATTTTCAACCCAAAATTCCCATACTAACCTTTAAGCTTTAAAAAAAAAAAAAAAAAATTGATTCAGCCGATATTTCCGCCATGGCCGCCATGAAACGCCATGGCGCCATGAACATATCGGCCGCCATGGCGCCGCCACGCAAAACCGCCAGCAAAACGCTTCACCATGGCGCTCAGGCCAAAATCCGCCACGCCATGGCGGGATAGCGCCGCCATGGCCGCCATTTAACAACAGTGGTTTCCATATGCTTAATTGTTTCCAATTACCTAGTAGAAGCAGTTGGCTTTTTATTTTAACATTATCGCTAAACAATTTTGAAACGTTTCCCTTTCAAATTCAAATTGTGTGATCCTCACAATTATTGTGACGTCAACTCTTATTCTAGTCATCTAGTATATGAAAATTGCTATGAAATGACTTAAGAGGTAAGAAAAATAAGAAAAAAGCCCTGGTTTTTGTTTCTCAATTCCAGATCTGGTTCTGTAAGACTTTTCTAAGTTCAGACAAGCACAAAAGAGTTGTGACTGACCTGACACTGACTTTGTGCTATATAAAAGAACTTACCCTACATTTAATGTTGTCTATTTTAGGGGGCGCCATGCATCAAAAGTGACTGAAGAAGAGGAAGATGAAGAATACCTAAAAGAAGAAGAAGATGGTGTAGCAAACACACGTCTGGTGACACAACCATCATGTCAATATTCTTTCTTTGTATATATGTTCTTGCTTGCATGAGTTACAGGGCTCTATTTTTAGTGTCTCACATTCTGTAGTGTGCCAGTTTACCCTCCGTTTCTGTCTCTACAATAGGCCTATGCATTATATAGGATTCAATATTTGCTTTATTTGACATAGCCTATGTTTCTTTTCCTCTCCCTCTCTTCCTCTATTTGTGTGGAAAAAATATTTGGATATGTGCAGTTGCATCATAATGCTGGATGAGGATGCATTAATTGAAAAAACTTTCACAGAGCTTTTATATATGGAAAACATATGTTTTCGAATTCTGGTCGTAGAAGACTTGCATTCTGGGTACATTTTGCTTTATGGATTTTTTTTTGGGGCTGCACAAGTTCTAGAAATGCATTTTGGAATCTTCCTCTGTGCACTTTTCCCTCTAGTTGCTTTATTTTTTATCATCTACGGCTAGTCAGTTGAAGTCTAATGGATTGATCTTCAATTGATTTTTTTGGGGGTTGTGCATCTAATATGTGGATTGTTCTATTCATGGCTAATATTTTTTAATGTGAAATCCTTGTTTGTTCTTTATAACAGGTATCCAAGGGAAGTTGAGGGACTACCAACTTGCTGGGCTAAACTGGCTCATAAGATTGTATGAGAATGGAATAAATGGAATTCTGGCTGATGAAATGGTAGGTGGTAGATGGTGGGCTTGCAGATGTTCTCATTGAATTAACTGCACATGAATGCAAATACTTCTTGATGTGTAATTTCTTACAATATTAGTGGAGTAAGGCTTAGATGTCATTGATGCTTAGATGTCATTGATGAGCTCGTGACAGATAAATCTGATTTGCAGGGGCTTGGCAAAACATTGCAAACTATATCTTTATTGGGTTATTTGCATGAGTTCAGAGGAATCAAGGGCCCTCATATGGTGGTTGCTCCAAAATCTACTCTTGGAAATTGGATGAATGAGATTCGGCGCTTTTGTCCTATTTTGCGTGCAATAAAGTTCCTGGGCAACCCTGATGAAAGGGTAAGAACAGCTTTGCTGGGCTGAATTATTTTGGGGGCAAAGGTTTGTATTGATGCTTGATTTCAACACTTCTATCCTAATGATTTTAAATTGCTGCAGAGACATATAAGAGAGGAATTATTGGTTGCTGGGAAGTTTGATGTTTGTGTTACAAGTTTTGAAATGGCAATCAAGGAGAAGTCTGCTTTGCGTCGATTTAGTTGGCGCTACATCATTATTGATGAAGCCCATCGGATCAAGAATGAAAATTCCCTCTTGTCCAAAACAATGAGGCTTTACAATACAAATTATCGCCTCCTTATTACTGGCACACCGCTTCAGGTATCACTTATTGGATTATACACAATGGTGCAGTTATCCAAAGGAATGGTTTTTTCCTATCTTTATTTTTATTTAATTTAATGATCTATTATAAATATGGAAATGGTGGCATGCCAATTTTCTGAGTGTAATCAGAAACAGTATGATTTCATCTATACTAAGCCCAGCAAATTATCTAATGAAGAAACTGTTTGTAGTGGTGGAGGGTTAGCTACCTGGCTGTATTATTGAATTTCTAGATATGTCTATTTCATATCATCTTTATTAGCTGTACTAGTTTATTCTAGTTTTAATTTTTACTTCTTTCTTTTTTGGGAGGAGGGATGTGAATACCTTTATAATTTGCTATTATAGTAAGGAAAGGATATTTTAATAAATAATGAGCCATTGTTCTGGGGCACAGTTGTTAGGTGGTCTGTAACGTGTGGTCACTAGAGGTGAAGGGATTGGGCATTGTGTGTTTCTGCTGAGAAGTGTTTTGAACAGTCAAATTAGGTTTGATTAATTCAAGGGAAAATAACTTAGCAGTTAGCATCTGTTAAAGGTTCAGTATTGTTCTTTTGTGTTGTTGGTTTCTCCTCCTGTCATGCAGCTTAAATTTCTGAATTATATGTTTGACTGGCTTATTTTAAAATCTTAATTATAATGTATTTTTTTGGTTACATACATACTATTAGTCTCAAGCATTTACTGTTGTTTGTTATCTCTTTTAATGGTGCAGAACAATCTTCATGAACTCTGGTCTCTTCTCAACTTTCTTCTCCCTGAAATTTTTAGTTCTGCTGAAACTTTTGATGAGTGGTTTCAAATCTCTGGTGAGAATGACCAACAGGAGGTTGTTCAACAATTACACAAGGTAAAGTGTGGAACCTTCCTTTGGTTGTTGAGAGTCTGTAATGTTAACCCGGTATACAATTGACATTTTTCTTTTTTTTTGTGCATCTTAAGGTCCTCCGACCATTTCTCCTGCGAAGGTTGAAGTCAGATGTTGAGAAAGGGTTGCCACCGAAAAAGGAAACCATTCTTAAAGTAGGCATGTCACAAATGCAGAAACAGTATTATAGAGCACTTCTGCAGAAGGATCTTGAGGTTGTCAATGCTGGCGGAGAACGGAAGCGCCTTCTGAATATAGCTATGCAACTACGTAAATGTTGTAATCATCCATATCTTTTTCAAGGTGCTGAACCTGGTCCTCCATATACAACAGGAGAGCATCTCATTACAAATGCTGGTAAATTTTGTTTACACTAAGAGATACTTCAGAAGTTCTTTGTTGGTTGACCAATAAGATCTGAGATCAGTTCATGTTCCAAAAAATTTCCAGGTAAAATGGTTCTGTTGGATAAGTTACTTCCTAAATTGAAGGAGCGTGATTCTAGGGTCCTTATATTTTCACAGGTCAGGTTCTGTCAGAATATGATTATTGTCACTGAGGACTGTGAATGCCATGTATTTTGCAGCCTGTTTTTTCTCATTTATTTCTGCCTTTTGAATTTTCTTTTGTCCTCTTTTTCTTTTTAACTATGGTTATTATTGCTAATGTGTGGTTTTTTACCCCAGATGACTAGGCTGCTAGACATACTTGAAGATTATTTAATGTTTCGTGGATATCAATATTGTCGCATAGATGGCAATACTGGGGGAGATGAGCGTGATGCTTCCATTGATGCTTTCAACAAACCTGGTAGTGAGAAATTTGTCTTCTTGTTATCAACTCGGGCTGGAGGTCTCGGCATTAATCTTGCTACTGCTGATGTCGTCATTCTATATGATAGTGACTGGTTTGTATTTCAAAAAATTGTGGATGAAGCCATCTGATTTGCATCTGTACCATAATCATTGATTATTGATGGTTGATGGTTTAACAACAGGAACCCACAAGTTGACTTGCAGGCTCAGGATCGTGCTCATAGGATAGGTCAAAAGAAAGAAGTTCAAGTTTTCCGGTTTTGCACAGAGGTTTGCAATTTTTTGCTTATATTATATTGTTAAATTAATTATTCACTGCGTTTGTATGTATTGGTATCTCACTGCTTCATGGTAATGTTACAGTATACAATTGAGGAGAAAGTCATTGAAAGGGCTTACAAAAAGCTTGCACTTGATGCTCTAGTGATTCAGCAAGGGCGGTTGGCTGAGCAGAAGAGTAAGGATTTTCAGGATGTTTATTTCTTGTTTCTTTGCTGCAGGATGTATCAATTGTCTAATGACTCCATTGGTTTATATGTGCAGCGGTAAATAAAGATGAGTTGCTTCAAATGGTTAGATTTGGGGCTGAAATGGTTTTCAGTTCCAAAGATAGTACAATCACAGATGAGGATATTGATAGAATCATTGCTAAAGGAGAGGAGGCAACTGCTGAACTTGATGCCAAGATGAAGAAATTTACTGAAGATGCAATCAAATTTAAGATGGATGACAGTACGTAACCTATGAATATATGTTATTGCTTTGAAAACAATAGTGGCTTGATCTTTCTCTCGTTTAAATTATAGCATATCCTTCATCTTGTTTTTTTTTTTTAATTATTATATATTATATATCATAGATCATATATATTAGTCAAGCATTTTTGTTATTCTAACATGATATAAGGGTGCGTCCTTGGGTCCTGTTGAGGGATTTGATATTGCCTTTTGACTTTTCTATTGTTTATTAGTTTGGAGTTGCTAATACTGATATTTTCTTTTTGTAGCTGCTGAGTTATATGATTTTGATGATGATAAGGTAAAGATGGTATTTTATGTTGACTTTGAAATTTATGGCTTTTTTTTTTTTTTTTTTTTTTTGAAATTACTCAACCTTCCCTCCCCTGCCCCCCTTCTAATCTATTTTACTAACACTGACATATCTTTATTCCTTTTTTTAATAAAGGATGAGAACAAATTGGATTTCAAAAAAATTGTGAGTGAAAACTGGATTGAACCACCAAAAAGAGAGCGGAAGCGCAAGTAAGCATTGTCCTTTACATTTTATACATCCAGGTTTGTTGAGTACTTTTTTAGATGATATGATATATGCTGATCTTCTTTTTTCCTTTTGGGGCTTCGTACTTGTAGTTACTCAGAGTCTGAATACTTCAAGCAAACATTGCGACAAGGTGGTCCTACTAAGCCAAAGGAGCCCCGTATTCCTAGGATGCCTCAGTTGTAAGCTTCTAGACTTAATGTTTTATTTTTTATATAGTGCTTCTGTTATGACTGATAACAATTTTTTTTTTCTTTTTTCTGCCTACAGGCATGATTTCCAGTTTTTCAACACACACAGGCTAAATGAGCTGTATGAAAAGGAAGTACGCTATCTAATGGTGGGTGCTGGTGAAATCAGTCTGCTTATTTATGTTTTTAAGTTTAGTCTCAACAAATAGGTATTGTTTTATTGACTATTATTTTATAAAATTTCAGCAAACACATCAGAAGAATCAGATAAAGGACTCAATAGATGTTGATGAACCAGAGGGTACATGAGTCTCTCCACAGATTATATAGTCTTTTGACACTTCTCCCTCTCTACCTGTATATTTTTAATTTTTAATTTTAATTGTGACGTATTGGATGTTTAGAGGTGGGAGATCCATTGACTGCCGAAGAGTTGGAAGAAAAAGAACGCCTGCTAGAGGAGGTGATAATTTTTTATTTGTTTATTTTTGTTCTCAATTAGGTTTTCATTTGAGTCTTAAAATAACTTTTGTTATTTGGTTAATATAGGGATTTTCTTCATGGAGCCGGAGGGATTTTAATACTTTCATTAGGGCCTGCGAAAAGTATGGCCGAAATGATATAAAAAGTATTGCTTCAGAGATGGAAGGAAAAACTGAGGAGGAAGTTGAAAGATATGCGAAGGTCTTCAAAGAAAGATACAAGGAATTAAATGGTACATTACAGCATTGTGACGGTTAAACAATCTTTTGTTGTGCTCAAGCATGGAATCAAAAAGTCAAGTCCAAATGAGTGTTTATATGTATTAGTTTGCAGTAATCTTTTTCAATAAAATCAATTTGCTTGTTTCATATAGCCAACAACTTTTTAGTGGTTGGTGTTTTGGTATGGACTGATTTTTAATGTTGTGATGAGTGGTAGGCTGGTAGCCGAATACAAGAGACAGGAGATCAAGAAAAATAAAAACGAAAGTACTAAGAAGGACTTAGATTTAATTGGCTTGTCTATAGACATGATTTATGATAGGATACAATGGCATTGTTTGATCCTAGTTGATCCCACCTGGTGGGAAGAGGCATTGTCGTTATTACTGCTGTTGAGTTAAAATGCTGCACATTTTTGTATTGCTTGTTCTATTATGCATGTTTGTGTTGTGTTGTGTTGTGTTGTTTTATCAAGTGTAGTTTGAAATTAGTTTCTCATTAGGATGTTGAGGTTCTGCCTAATTTGTGCATTTTGAATCATTCTGCAGATTATGATAGAATTATTAAAAACATTGAAAGGGGGGAGGCTAGAATTTCACGGAAAGATGAGATCATGAAAGCTATTGGGAAGAAGTTGGACCGCTACAAGAATCCATGGCTAGAGTTAAAGATACAGTATGGACAAAACAAAGGGAAGTTATACAATGAAGAATGTGACAGATTCATGGTACGAACATTATTTATTTATTTTTCTACACAATTATTTCATTTTTTTAATGGTAAGCTACAGTGGTCTTCCCTGGTTTTTTAATAGGGATTTTTTCTTGGATTACAAAATTTGCAGATATGCATGGTTCACAAACTTGGCTATGGGAACTGGGATGAGTTGAAGGCAGCATTCCGCACGTCACCCTTGTTTCGTTTTGATTGGTTTGTTAAGTCTCGCACAACTCAGGAACTTGCAAGGAGGTGTGACACCCTCATTCGCCTGGTAGAAAAGGAAAACCAGGAATATGATGAGAGGGAGAGACAAGCTCGCAAAGAGAAGAAACTTGCCAAGGTAACTTTGTCTCTCTGTTCACCCTAAATATTTTTGGGGTTTCTTATATTGCATTAATATATGAATTGACCTCGTACTCGAGTTTGACAATTTTTTTCAGAGCATGACCCCATCAAAGCGTGCCTTGGCAAGACAGACAGAGAGTCCATCTTCTTTGAAGAAGCGCAAGCAGTTAGCTATGGATGATTATGGAAGCACGGTAAGCACCCTTGCTAAATATTTATTGGTTGTAGAAGTTGCTTGCTGCGTTTTTACTGAAGCCGCTCATGCTATTGTGGCAGGGAAAAAGGAGAAAATAATTGTGACATGCCGTAAATTGCGTAGGGTAAGTAAGGGGTGGGTTGGGTTTTAAGAGCCTTGGTCATTCTGATGTGGCCCAGTTGACATGCAATTGATTGTCCGGCTTGCCTTCAAAAGTCCGTGCTACCAACGCCCGTTTTTTATTTGTGTAGGCCCCAAATACCAGTTGGGAATGCTAGTCAGAGAAGATTATGCCAGATATCGGATGCTGAAAGTTTGTAAATCACCGAACAAAACCTTTGGATTTTAACTGCTAGTTCAATGAATATATGTGTAATTTTAACTGAACACTATCTTGAAGTAGAAATGCATTAGGCTAATGTTCTGAAAATCAGGTTGGTTATATAACTTGTTAGGGGAGGGCCTCAAGGTTTTGATGTCAAATTGAGGTTTTGTATCTATAAATTTATATGATAACATAGATGTGTAAAATATCTAATGTTGATTAGATGGATAAAAACATATCTATAACATAGGCTGCAATTTGAACTGCCCATGAGTAATAGATACTGAATCTGTTGAAAGTACATGCACCAGTACATTTGAAAATCGAATGGAATACCAATATAATTTGGTCCATATGACTAGATCAAGGAAAAACGGAAGTAATTTACTGCTTTTGTTTAAAGATGTTTCCTAGCAGGATACAATCAAAACTGTTTCACCCTATTATTAAATGAATAACACAAATGTTATTTATTTATTTATTTTTGTGGTCAGCTAACACATAATTTAGATAGCCTCCACTGTCAGATGATAGATAAACATAAGAAAAAGAAATAGTAAGAAGTGAAAACAAATAATTAGATAGCCTCCACAATCAGATCATAGGTAAACATAATAAGAAATAGTAAAAAGTAAAGCACCTGGTTTTGTGAACTTTTTATTCGGTTAGTGGGCCAGGTCAATTTGGCTTATTTTAGATGTATGCAAGTTTGATTTCAACTGACCGGTTGGACCAAGAAAATCGGGCAGCTCTTGCATAACATTGCAACCATTCGACCTTGCTTGTGCTTGTTTCTGCTTATTCTTAAATTAATTATTAGTACTTGGTAGAACAAGTCGAAACTGGAATGTGTTTTTGTTTTTTTTTTTTTTTTTCAGTATATAAGCGACAATGATATTTGAATCTCCTGACTTCATGCATATTGTCTAAATTCCTCACCCTTAGATCACTTCTAGTGGCTTAGGTATTTGTGTTTCTGCTTATTCTTGAACTATAGTTTATTTTTATTTGGATGTATTAAAAAACACAACATGCTAATAACTGTTAATACAATTAAACTTGTGTGCGCACACGCATACATACTAATAATTACCTATATTTAAAACAATTAAGCTTGTGTGCACATGCATACATGTCATATACAAGTCATGTGGAAAATAATGACATAATCAACTTTTGTTTTCCCGGTATAAGCCGAAAACATGAGACTCTGACATACAATAGATACTGTACGAGTATAACGTGACAGCAATGACACCCACACCAAATGTACTAAGCTCCCCCATTATACAAGCAAATAAGAGGGGCCAAAAATTAGACGCCTTTGCTGCTCTATGCAACATGAACCTAGAAATCGTTAGTACATGAACGAGGATGTTGAACTCACATTCTGCAGCATGACTACATTCAAGGACCCCAATACACGCTAACTTCCCCATAAGCCCCTCAACCTCAACCCCAACGCCTATTATATATGTATATATATATTTTTTCCAACTGTGCACCGTTTCCTTCACATGAGGACTAACTAGAGTGATGTGGGAGAACAGTCAAAGTTGGATCCAAGACAATTATTCCCAGGATAGAAATGAAAACCAAGACACTAAATGATGTGTGACCCATCTGCAAATTTCTCTCCTGTGACTCAATCATACATCTCTTCAATAGAAGATGAACACCAAACTGAATTGGTGTTTGTGTGTGTTGTTCACTCATTTGTGGTATCAAAGCTTCCCATGGCATTTGCTCTCTTCCTTTCTCTCCAATTCTCACCCCATACTTTTGCTTCTGCAACCGCGCGTTCTCTGTCCAGGTCACGGTTCCTTGGAGTCTCCCGAGCTCTTCCAGTATTTACAGGACTGTCTCTCTGAGTTTCTTGCCTTTCTACATCATCCAATCCCAATTTCCTCCCTGACCCACCGCTGCCGGAGACACTCCTGCCTAACTCTGTCCCAGCATTTGGTTCCCTACTGTCTCTCTTCCTGTAATCAGGTGAGTTTCTGTGGGTGGAAGGGGAACCAAGCCGTCCACGGTCCGGGCTATCCATGCCATCTGCCATGCTCCTTCTGTCATCCCTGCTCCGGGGGGTTGATGGACCAACTCTGTTGGACTGACTGGCTGCATTTGGGTCATATGTCTGGGAAGCCAGATATGTGAGAGCAGTCACAACATCCCCAATAAGAGGCCTTGTGGCAGCTTGTTCCTGCAAGCACATTGCTGCAACTGCAAGTGCTTGGTACAATCCTCGCATTGGATATCGGCCTTGAAGTAGAGGGTCAGCCATTTTGGGGAACTTCCTGCGGTCTTTAAAAAGAGGTCGTGCCTACAAAATTCAATGTCCCAAAAGATATGAAGACAAATGGTGGTAAATTTGTTTCATGTTAATTTAGAAGCTGATCAAAATATTAACATGCAAACCAATTTTAATGATGTATGGCTTAGAAGCTTAACACAAGTACTTACCCATGCAACGAGATTATGCTCTCCATGTGCACGTGTATTATCAATAGCCTTGCGCCCTGTAATAAGTTCAAGGAAGACAACTCCAAAACTGTAGACATCGGACTTCAGAGTCAGTTGACCAGTCATAGCATATTCTGGGGCACAATAGCCATATGTTCCCATTACTCGTGTGGATACATGCGTCTTGTCACCAACAGGACCTAGTTTTGCCAGCCCAAAATCTGATAACTTGGGATGATAACCCTCATCAAGGAGGATATTGGACGATTTTAAGTCTCTATATATCACAGGGGGGTTTGCCTTGTCATGCAAATATTCCAATCCCTTGGCTGCACCAGCTGCTATTTTCATCCTAGTGTTCCAGTCCAGAGGCTCCTTGTCAGGAGGGAGATCTGGAAAGAGACTCACAGTCAGAAATTTCTCCAGTGTATTGGCTGAAACCCTATATAGGTTAATTTCTAATCATAACATGCAACTGTGAAAGCAGTGGTGAAATGAAACAGCATTATAATGGACGTCTCAATAATATCACAAGGGTCTGTTCATCATGGACAATACACTTTCTAAAAGATTTGCAGAATTATGGCATCCTGCCAATTCAGATGTAAATTTGCAGTTGCAACATAAACCAGACAACATCAGATCAAGCAAGCAACAACATTAAAATTGCAACACAGGGAGAAGAGAAGATTTTATTTCATTTTCTAAAACAAAGCTTTGTTGGACTGTAACTAGATAGGTGCAACATCAATTCTGATATCAATTCAGAATTTCATATCTGTAGTCAAACTTTACACAAGACAGCTCATATCTACAGAAGTCATTGAAATTGAATAGATTGACACAAAACCTTATCTTAAGTTATTATATAATAGCCACGTGCCATTAACAAGAAAATTGTAGAAAATAATCATATATTTACTTGAGTACCCGTAAATTTATGTGAAATTTGAAATGCATAATCAACATAATTATTTCTAATGGTACATCAGTTAGGCTAATGACAAACATCCTTTAGAAGTTATCTGGTGTGTTATGTTTTACATCAGTGACATTGATCCAAATCCATTTATTGTCAAATCTAAACTTTTCAAAGGATGGATTTTATTCTGAATCCCTTCCCTAACATTGCTTGGATTCAGCTTCCTACTGTCAATTGATTACACACTGCTCAAGATTTAGTAGCATAAAGCATAGCTGATGATGAGTAACCCCAGCAATTTGCAAGTGGTGCCTGCAGTAACAGTTTACTCATATGATCTATTCTTCAGGGGGTATACTATGAACAAACATCAACTTTTAGTGAGCCTGTCCTTGGCTTGCCAAACTGTCTACTCATTTGTAGATGTATCATGTATGAGAATACTTAAATTCAAATGGGAAGATAATAACATGGACAAACTTGAAAGTATCAAGTTCAGCAGCTGTAAGCAGTAAATTTCTGCAGGGAGATTACAAGCCATGCTCAAGATAGCTCAGACAAACTACAAAATTCAGGAATTATGCAAGTTAACTACTCCTCTAAGGCCATTTTTTTTGGGAGGGAAAAAAAAGGAGAGAGAATCTTATTCCTATGATTAGCAAATAGAATAAAGATTTCCTAAAGTTGAATCAAAAAGTGAATTCAATAAAAATTCTGTTTGCTTCTCAGAATTAGAATTGGAGTTCAATTATAATTCCAATTCTAATTCTATGAGAATTGGAGTTAGATAATAAATTTTTGTTTGGATTGCACAATAAGTTCAAAAATGAAATTATAACTGAGTTTAATTAAAATTCTTTAGTTTGGATGTATGGTCTGGGATATAAAAAAATTATAAAAAACACAATTTTAAATTTGAGTGTATAAATAATTTTTTCCCCATTATGGTAGCAATTGGTGGTGTTGTGGGAGCAGCATGAGAATGTTGTGTTGATGTCAGGCTAGCATTGGTAGTAACAGTGATGATAATGGTGGCGGTGGCATGCAGCAACAATGACAGTGGTGGAGGTGGGGGTGGGAACAATCACAATGGTGACAACAGTGGCAGCAGAGAGTGGCCATGGTGATGGCAATGGCAAGTTGTCAAGGTAATGGCAGAAGCAGTGACAGCAGTAGAGATGGTTGTCAAAGTATCAAGCTACAGTGACTGGAATTATTACATAATGTGTAAGTGCATCAATTAAACTTCCACCATCGGTACAACCATTATTTTCCAAAAACATCAAATGGATACTCCAATATATCTGGCAGCTGGGCAAGCACAAGAATATTGAAGGTTTTTAAGGCTGTAACCATTGCCATATGGCATGGAAAATAATGAACTTCAGTCATTCTTTGTTCATTGTTATGCTACAATCATCTTGGCAAGATGCTATCCAATCCATGTCCAAGATCACATTGAAAACTGCCATATCTAGCACATTCAAATCCACTAATGTTTTATCTCCATTAAGTGAGATAATACAAGCCTTATATACTTGGTTAACAGATACGAAATCCCAATGAGAGCATTGCAATAGAAATTGATGATCGTGCAACACAAATTGTTTACCAAAGCAGGTAGCAAAATACAGAAACACATAAATGAGTAGAACCAAGCAATCCTATTTAGACGCATATGAATCAGGTCCTTTACCAATCAATCAAGAGTTATATGGCATCTTTGCCTAATCATGTAACCCAAAAGATAGTCAAAAACAAAATTTTCCTATCATAATCAAATTAGGATAGCTCTCAAAGGACAAGAGAAATCCTAAATGTCTTTCATAACATCTGGACTATGAAGATGGTCAGACTCGGCACATAATCATTTTGCTCCTAAAGAACACTTGCTCCATTATCCACAAGGACAAAACTAATCTTTTGATACCAACTTTTTCACAACTTACGACCCAAAATAAGGTGGTGACTGAAGCATAGGAAGGTTTTCCACAAAATAGGATATCCCAGAAATTAATTAACTAACCAAAGTTAAAATTTTATGGGATGATAAAGGAGTTTACATTGTTCATCTTCAAGCTGAAACATTCGAAATGATAATAAATGTTCTAAACATGTTGACTGATGACCTAATAAAATACCAAAACAAATTCAATACAAAAGGTCGATCCTGCTTGTAAAAAATGGATCAACTCTACATAAATGAATAATCCAACGAAAACAAAAGATAACAATAAATAAAATGTCAAAAATCATAACTAGCATTCATAGTTACATAGTATTCAGGATTCAGAAGGTGACCCTCAAATACTCCATAATTCAAGACACTTTGTTCCCGGAAAGTTGGAGTGTCAATTTCTCGAAAATCTCAATCCTAAATTGGGTCCAATTAAGGTGTATCAAGGCTGACAACCACTACTGTTAGCTGTAGTGAAGAGCAGGGTCTCAAATTTCACAACCAAAATAATATAACAATGATAATCACATCATTTTAGTGTTTGGAGACCATAGCATAACTTTTTTATTTTTTTTTTGGATAAAAGAACATAGCATAACTTACTCAAATCACTACATTCAAATTTTGCAAAATAAAACAAAGAGATAATAAGAAAAAGAGCTTGTCCAAAAAATATTTAAAGTCACTAAAATTATAATAAAAACTAGATTTAGACCTGCGCATAGTTACGATAGTGAATATATTGTTTTCTGTTAAAAAAGAGAGTATGTGATATTATTTAGTCCAATATAGATATAAATTAGTAGATGCTATGTCAATGTTGTAAAGCCTAACAACCATGTAATGGAAGGAAAATGTTATCTATTCATCAAAAAAATGATAGGGTAGTAACATAGGTAAAATAAACATATATGGGCTTTATAGCCATTTTGAATACAGTGAAATCATATAGATATATGATCGTCAAATGAGTTTTCGCCTTTTGACTCCATCTTTGTGTGTACTCTTGTTGGCACTTGCCTTCTTTTTTGCACTTGTGTCACCTTCTTTGGTTGAATTGGTTGTAGGTTATATTTATTTGAAACCATTTCTCCTTAGGTTTCTACTTAAGATTGGCTCTTTATCTGATAATGATGTGTCCTTTATTTCTATTGATGGCTTTCTTCTTCTTTTATAAATGTCCTCTTCATAGTCTTGTGGTTGCTAACTATTCATGCATTGTTAAAAATAAAAAATTAATGTGTTATCTTATATTTGTTTTTATGACCCGTAATTACATACACAATTAGTTATGTTTGAGTAGACTAATTTAAATTAGCAAATAGACATCTGTATAGAAAGAGAAATGTTAGTGCTAATAGAAATTATAATTTGAAAATGTTAGTTTTTTTAACAATATAAAATTTTCTTAATGGTACACTAAAAATGTAACATATTGAAATTGCAAAGAAACTGACGTTCTAGTTTAATTTTTGTGGAACTTTTTCTATGAAATATAGAGGTTTAATATAAAATAGTTAGAGAATGACATGATGTGTAAGTCAGAATCATGTTAATTTTTGTGACCATATGGTGTAGCCAATGATAAGTGGTAACTATTTCTAATCAATTTTCAGTTTTATTTCGTTGTTAAATTGGATTTAATAGAATAAATAGTGTTTCTATTGTCTTAATGTTGATGGGTTAATGTCTCCTATCATAACTAAATCTCCCATTAATTTGTATTGATGATTGAGAGTTTAGTCACTTCATAACAATTTTTATCATTAAATCCAATATTATAATTTGCAGAGTCTTTGACGGTTAATCTATATCAAGTATGTAAATAAAATTATTCAACTAAAAATTATGGCACTATGTGTGATGTGGCAATAAGGTTAAGTTAGAGAATGCCAACTCCAATAAAGAGCTGATATGGCAAGGTTATAGACCATATAAGGTGGCAGTAGCTCATTGCGCTACAACTTTGGTCTCAGCTTTAATATATTATAATAGATTTGGTTAAATTAATCTACAAGTCCTTATGGTTTTGGTGTGTTTTTAAATAGGACCCTATACTGCAAAAGTTTCTAATTAGGCCTTTATATTTTAAACACTTCGAAATTGAGTCCCTATCGTGAGTTGATTATTCATTCTACATTATACTATACACACATGGTTGTTAACCTTTTTCCATTACACCATACATGCTGGATAGGCTATCAATTAAATTTGCTAATACCAATGTTCTTGTCCAATTTTGACATATAACAATTTTTCTGCTTAATTTTCTTCTCATATTTAATTTTTATGCATATTATGTTCTTTCTTTTCTTTTTTCCGCCCATCCAACTCACTAAATCATTAACACCGCAACATGGTTAACAGTCACGTCTGAATGATAAAACAAAGTGTGGATAGACAGTCAACTCATGGTAGAGACTTAATAACAAAATTTTTTAAGTATAAGGACTCAATTAAAAACTTTTAAAGTACAGGAATCTATTTATAAATACACTAAAACTATAGGAACCTACAAATTAATTTAACCTAAAATTTTAAAGAGGATCCAAAGCAACTTAAAAGTAGTTAAATAATAATTTTACATAAAATGGAATAATGACAAGCAAGTTAAAGGCCAAACAATAATTAAAAATGTTTTCTCATGTCAATAAGGGAAAAAAGGTTCCATAAAAATAGGCAATTAAAATTAACTAAACAGTAATTTAAAATATTTTTCTTCATGCAAAAAGGAAAAACAGGTTCCAGAGCAATTTAACAATAATTAACAGTGTTTGGATGACAGGCAATGGGGGAACCGAAAGGAAATGAGGGGAAAGGAAATTGATTCCCTTATTTGGGAGTTTTAATATACATAGGAACGTAAAGGAATTCAAGGGGACCTCAAAGTCTCTGTTTTCATTCCTCCCAAAATTGGGGTGGAATGGAGGGAAAAGTGGTGAACTAAAAATTGTAACCCCTAAACAATATATATGTTCTGTTCTGTTTTACAATATAACTTTCAAACAAGCTCAATGAAATTCCGTTCTGTTCTTTTATTAATTCCCAAATAAGAAGGACGGTAATTTTGTTCCATTCCATTCCCTTTCCAGCTCATTCCTATTAATTATGATCCGTTTCATTCTATTAATGAAAAAACATTCAAACATAGGGTAAATAATAGTTTCACAAAAAAGGTATAATAGGTGATTAGAATTAACCAAACAGTAATTTAAAATATTTTGCTTCATATAAAAAAGGAAAACACATTCCAAAGCAATTTAAAAATAATTAAATAATAGTTTAACATAAAACTTTCAGTCGAAAAGCATATATCAAGCAAGGTAATTAAAATAAAAATTATAATAGAGCAAAACAGATGGTGACAAAATGATCCTCATTGGTCAACTTCCTAGTCTACTGATACATGGTTTTCTCGTGACAGGTAATAAGCCAAAAGAAAAAAGATAATCATATAATATAAGATTGACTTTTGGATGTTTAACAGGTTTCAACAACAGTCAGAACTACACCACAATTTCATGAATCCAACCATTAACAATATTAACGTGTGTCATGAATCATAATTTTAGAAGTATCTACAGTAGCAACACTCTCAAGAGTATTCATTTTACTCCTTGAATCCTAGATGCCCAGTTTATCTTACCATACTATCAAGTGCCATCTATTTTAACAATGCAACATCACGTAAACAACTAAAGATAATAACATCTACCAGCCAATAGTTCAAAGTAACCATTGATAAGTTGTGATCTATGTTCACGAGGAATTTCCATCATGTAATGGGAACGGACCTATGATGGTTATTCAAAAACTGCATGATCTCCTGGGACACATAACAGACTTTGACTAGCTGAAGGAGAACGTAAATTAATTTTTACAAGGAGAAAATTGTGACACATTCTTATTTTTTTAATGCCTCCTGAACAGTCCGTCACCATTTGAAGTTTGAACTAGTATAAACATTCTAATTTTCCTCCCTGCAGTCATGGCAAATACAATTTTCCCTGTTTGATTTGCAACTAAAAAGGAATTGGTCAAAGCATACAAATATTTATTCTTCCAACAACATTGAATTAAACCTCAGAATGGAACAAAATTTCTCATTCAACAGAGAATCCTATGCTTTCTTTCTTCCCCTGTTGCCTTCTAATCCTGTAAGTTGTGACTTTCCTTTGACATTTAAGAAACTATAAAAGTTGAATTAACATGAAATTTAATATTTTGTAGTTTTATATTATGAAAGCATAATAATTGAGGAAGCAAAGGTTTCAGTTAAAAAGCAATGCAATCTGACCATGTAAATGATCCTCCAAAGACCCCAATGGCATAAATTCATAAACAAGGAGCCGCTGATCACCATCAGCACAATAACCAATTAAGTTCACAAGGTTTGGGTGATGTAAGAGGCTGAGCATGAGAACCTCCACCAAAAACTCTCGATTTCCTTGAAGGCCATTTCGGTCAAGCTGTTTTACAGCAACTACCTGCAACAAAAATGATTTAATCAATAAAGATTAAGAGGGAGAGGCAGACTCATAGTAACAGAGTAATAATCAAATGGGCAATTGACAGTGAACAGATAAAGTGAAAAATTACAAATCCTTTTCATGTGAAAGACGTTATGCTGATCTTCAGTATGTGGTACATCTAAAATCTTTGTAGCAGCAATCACAACTTACCTGTCCCGTGCTCTCAAGGCGACCTTTGTAAACCCGCCCAAAGCCTCCTTCACCCAATAAACATTCTGGCCTAAAATTCTTTGTAGCAGCTGCAAGCTCACGGAATGTAAATGTTTGAGCAGCAATATGGGCTGTTGGTCCATCCTTTGGAACTGGTGTTTCCTTCTTAGGATCTGACCCACTTCGCGATTTTGATTTATCTACATGAATAACTAAAGATAAGTAGGAGTAAAAGCAATAGAAATACAGGTGAAACCGTGATTGCTGATGCTGCAAATCATTATGCAATCATAATGACAGGTAATGCTTTAAGACAACCTGAGGACCATATGCAGGTTTATTATAAAGTACATTAGCAATTATCTTTGAATTAACCCATTCACCGTCAAGGGTTTCATTGTAAAATCATATATCACATACCATTATCAGTTAGAATGTAAGCCTGGTAACTTTCATGATACCAAATGTCCAGTAGCACAAACACCGGGCCTGGATTGTAAAGTATTCGGTATCTATCTAAGAAAACTTAACATTTCACTAGCCATTAATCAAGGCATTCTACATTTTTGTTTCCACAGAGGTACAAGTCATCAAGGTTAAAATTGGATACATAAAATGCAGCTATTGGACCCTGCATCCCACAATTGCAACGAAACAAAAAATGTTATCAAACAATGTGATACACTTGTCATATCTGGAACCAATGGTAGATCTCCAACGATGCTACTACCACCTCCTAATATCAATGGAATTCAACAAATTGGAGTTAAAACACATCCACTAGCCCTCAAATCACTTCACTAACTTAGCATTGGAAGCACAACCTCAGATGAACCAGATCAAACTCACCAACAACTTGGATGATAAAAAATGGCCACAAAAACCGAAAAAACACCCATAACACGCAAAATTCAGCACAATTGAAGCCAACCCAGAAACCAAAAGAGCCCATCCACAAGCAGTTCATGAAAGAAAGTTTCAAAGTTTGGCATCAAACCTGAGCTAACCCTGCTGGGGTGGTGAGACTGAGAAGCTGAAGCTTCTTTGGAAGACTCCTTCTTGGGCACTTCCTTCTTCACCCCACCACCACCACTTCCCTCCTTGTTGGATGATCCAAAACAAGGAAAACACCCACCCATATCAAAATCCAAAGCAAATCAAAGCAACCCCTCAAAAACCCTCCAAGGATTAGCTCTCATAACAAAGCCCAGAAAGCCTCAGAGCTTCAAAACACAGAAATCACCCACCAAGCACTGAACTTTTTGTCACAGTCACTGACCCTTTTTTTTATCTCTCTCTCTCTCTAAAAGTCTCTGTCTTTTTTTTTCTCTCTCTAGAGCTCGGTGTTGATGTGCCTGAAGATGATGTTCATCGGACATTAAAGGGGAAGGATCGAGACCAACATGCCCGAAGGAAGCAGATCAACCAATTGAAGAAACTGAGGTGAGGTGGTGAAACAAAGACAAGGTAAAGGAACAATAAAAAATAAAAACACAAATAAAATAAAATAAAATATTTTCTTTTAACGAAAAAAAATTGTAAGAAGAAAGAATATAATAATTTAATAAATTTGGAATTTTTCAAGTTTGAAACGAAGACTTTTACTTTAGATGAATGATATTATTATTATTATTATTATTATTATTATTAGGCAATTGATGTGGTAATTAGGGAAGACAATTGTGCAACATCTTATTAGAGATCAAACCGAACCGTCAAATTAAATTGACTGGATCATGAATTGATACTATGTCTATAATTGAAATATTTTCTAATTTAATTATACTTGAATTGTGGATTTTAATTACAAATTTGGTTTATTAAATTCATTGACTCATGAATAAAAATAAAAATATTTACTAATTCGATGTCAGAATTGAGTTTCCGAAACATTGTAATTACGTCGTACAAGTTTTGCCACTGTTTCTAACAAGTTGCGATGAAGTATTAAGTTTCAACCCCGCAACTCTCAATAATTACAAACATATATACAATGTAGTTTAATAATCATCGTCGCGGTCGGGGAAGTGGGCCACGCCTCTAGGATGTGTGATGGACATTCTAGACACATGTCCAAATTTTTATATAAAACTCCTATAATTGGTAGTACCCAGTAGAAAGAATCAATAAGATTTGGCTCTTTAAAAAAAAAAAAATGAAAGATTTCATTTATTGATTATAGGTCGAATTTTAATTTTTTCTTTTTTCTTTTTTCTTTTTTCAAGTGAAGTTTCCAATTTAAAAGAGGCATATATGTCTCGCACGGAAAAAACAGAAAAGCTATTCCTCGATTGGGAACCATTAGACTATGCGAAGGGACGGGTGATCCACCCACTAGTGCAAATTAAAATTTTGAACTTCCACAAGTCAGAGGAATATTACTTATTTGCATCAGCTTATATAAAAAAAAAATGTTTCAATGAAATACTCCTATAAATAAAATTAACTGCACATCAATAATACAGTATTTTTTATATTATATATATATATATATATATATATATATATATTTTACGACCATACTAAATTGAGATTAAGATACCATGCTCCGATATATTAGGCTACTGAAATGCAAATTTTTTTTTTCAAAAAGTTTGGTTTGAAGAAGAGCAATTTGACGATTTTGTTTTGGTTCACCTTCTCTCTCTGTCGTTTTCTTTCCTCTTTTTCAAATCCCTAATAAGTTGTTGACTAGTCCTCGAGGTTTGAAATGCTTCATGTTGTGCATGAATGCGGCTAGAGGAGTATAGGGATATAGCCTATGCTTCAGAATACTAATTTAGGCATGAGAGTTTTGTGGGAATTACCTTTTTATTCACCCCTTTTTCTTTTGTTACCATGAGTGGGTCACCTAAATTGCTCAATGCATTTATTTTTCTCCCCCTTTTTGCCTCCCCATGATTCTTTTCATGGTGTATCTTTTTCGTTTTATTAACATTTTGTCATCCTTTTAGTTTATAAATTTGTTTCCGCGTATTGCATTATTCAATGTGCATTACGAGTTCACACTTGAATCAGAGTTGTTTACTAAACATAGCTGTGAATTTCACACACACAACTACAAGTTCCTTTTTCTCTTCTTTTGCTGCAAAAATATTTATCATTTTAAATAAAGCATCTTTGAATTATTTTTTTTTAACTGAAGATCAAATAAAGCATTTTAATATATATCGAATGAACATCAATTCAGATTGTAAGAGAGTTTGTTTTTGTTTTACTACCCATGGAAATACGTATTACATTCAATTTAAAACTCTTTATCACAATACGAATAAAATTATGTTTATAGTATATTAAGAAATATATTACTTTTATCCAGTACTAATAAGAATGGTTTGTGCCAATATCTGAAAGACGGGTAAGAGTTGTTTTAAACTTTGAACCGTATATCACAGATGAGGGTTGACTGTTAGGTTGATGTGTTCAGTTAGTTTTTGTTTGATCAACATGAATATAATTTCAAAAAATATCTAATAAACCAATGTTTAGTTGAATATATAGTTCGACATTTGTTTTTTTTTCAAAATAATATATCGAGTTTCTATCTTATAAATGAAATAGTGGTAGAAAAATTTTACTTCATCCCATCACACCTAAAGGTTGATTACTTGAAATTTCATAAACTTTGGATATTGATAATTTAGAATAAAAATATCTAATGAAACAATTAACAACAATCGCGTTATGTTTTATTTCTTTTATGAATTAAATGGCAGAACATAAGTTAGACTTCTTACTGCCTAAGTTATTTGGCGACAATCAAAAGTGTACGAAATCATTTGAAAGTTAGAACGCCAAGTTATAGATTTATATGCAAGCGTGATAATTTTATTAGAGCAGTAGCTATCGCATACTTATTATCCTAATCGGAGCAGAGTGCAATATTCATTTTAGAGCTTGCGGTGCATTTTTGTTTAAAGACAACAAAATATTATATAATTAGGAAGCTCTTCGTCATTTATGTACGTATATACTAATTTTTTCATACATGACCAAATGGAAGAATCTGGTTATTAGATTCTCAAGTTATCTCTTAAACTCTTATGAACTTACAATTTTACCATATAAAAATAAGTTAACTCATGCATAAATTATTTTTTAATAAAATTTGTATGAGTTTAAGTAAACTCTCAATTCTACGAACCAGTTTACGAATTTAAAATTATATTTGATTTTGCTCTATAAATATAAAAAATATTGATTATTTTTGTTATGTACTTTGGTTTATTTCTTTATTTTATGTAATATTTATTGGTTTTATTCAATTAATTTTATCTATTTATTATTATTTAATTACGTCTTGTAGAACTATAAAATAATATATATATATATATATAGAGAGAGAGAGAGAGAGAGAGAGAATAAAGTATGGTATAAAAATAAAGTCATATATTGGACTATATTTTTATTTATATTGTCATAAAGTTATAATTATTCAATATTAATCATAAAAATATCATTTGATTATATTTAATTATTAAAATATATTTTTAAGTAATATTATTTAAATATGTAAACTTTTACAAGTCTACGAGTCAGATTTATGATTCGAATTTGTTAAGACTTCATGAATTCACCTAAATTCTCGAGTTTGATAGTCTATTACACACATTGTGGTCTATATTCCCTATTAATTAAATAGATTATTATATTGTATTGATTATTTGATTCCATTAATCACAATCATGTGAGTTAGTTGGTTTAAAATTTCTTTTCATATATTTCTATTGCAAAATAACTTCATGTGAGATATAGGTGCATATTGAGGCAATTTCATATCAACCAAACATATACACATCATAATTATTATTATGATTGACGACTTTCTTGAGCTTTAATATTGTGTCTCATTAGTTGGATGCTGATTTTGCTGATACATATATAATTAGCAAACCTGCGCAAATTTCTTTCAGTTATTTTTTAAGATTGAAAAATTATGGGTTAGCCTTCATCTTAATTAGTAAAAGATTTGGAAAATATTGTTACTAAAAGAAACCTCATCTTCTGCATGGTCAAGTTTACCATTTCTCATTCTGGTTTACTTCGTCATTCCGGAACTAGCTAATTAATACATTTTTTTCCCTTTTAAACGATATGTTTCATTTTCAATTATGGGTATGTTTGATTTAATATTTTGGAGAATTAGTTTTAGAGAAATTATTTTTAAAAGAATTTATTTATTTTTTATTTGAATATATTAAAAGTAAGTTTAAGATAATAATTTTTATTTGGATAAAATAAAATAAAATTATTTTTGGTTATTGATATGAGAGTAATAGTAAAATTTCCTCTTAAAAGACCTTTTTATAAAATAAAAAGTAATTTTAATGATACTTTTTTTAAAAAACCTTCTAAAATTTCAAAAACAAGTTTAAGAAAATAAAACTACAACAACCCAAACACACTTAAGTACTATATATTTTCATTTTTATGTTAATAAATAACTTTTTGGGAGTCTCAAACTGCATTTCAAATAGACTGCAAAACAATGTAATAAAGTCCAAGTTTAGTAAAGTGACTGTTATGGACAATAATTGTACATATTTAGAGAAATAAGAAATATAATTAACTTGGTTCAGAACAAAAAAATGAATTTGATTCAAAATAGAATAATTTTGATTCAAGCTAAATTGAAATACTTTTCCCAATAAAAACAACAATGCATTTCATGAGAATTTTAGGTGTTTTACATGCATAAACCAAAATTCTGGAAGGCAGCGATTCAATATTGAAACATATAAGAGTTACATAGAAAGTGTTTGCTTAGATGATAAGGAAATCATTTTTGTACATCATTTTTGTTTGGTATATATCATTTTTAGACATTTTTGTACATCATTTATTTAGAGATTTTTCTATAATTTAGGTGAGAAATAGATAAATATAAAATTTTAAACAGAAAAATTTATATATATATATATATATTTTAGGATGAATTACACTGATCTTCCCTGAGATTCGGTGTAGTTACACTTGGCACCCTCCTGTTTATAGATTGAGCAAAGTGAATTAGAGGGATACTGAATATAATTACACTAAACCTCAGGAAAAATCAGTATAATTCACTCTGTTTTTTAATATGTATCCTATTCAATGTTCCTGATTGGTGTTGAATAAGAAGGTGTTTGGGTCCACAATCCATAGTTTAATAGTTATCTCCTACATATCTTATTAAGTTTGGAATATATCATGTTTGACTCTCATCTCCCTTCCCCATGCCTTGGTTAAAAAAAGGAGGCATTTGTTTCAAGGTTTGAAATTATATTTCTAGAAATCACATTCCTGAAAATATTATGTTTTTGAGATTTATAAAATTTATTTGTTTAGCATTAAAAATTTCTCAATATATTCATGAGATTCTCAAGAATAAATTAAAAACTTGTTTAGTTTATAATACATATTTCTGAGAATATATATTATAATTCTCAAAACATCTCTAACATAATTAATTATATTATTTATTATTATTAATTGAGGGACATTTTAATATTGTTCTTCCATAATTTTCATTCCCAACCCCTATGATGGAAATGAAAACCTATCAAAATATGGGAATATAATTTTTTCTGGAAATAATTAGTATTCAAAAATATTTTTTAAAAATTTGAAACAAATATAAGAATATATCATTCCTAATTTATAATTCTTGGGAATAATTTCACATATCTTAAAACGAACGCCTCACAATAGATATCTTCGAATAATATACTTCTAAAAAAATTATTCATTTGTTGTCTTCAAAATAATATTTGATTATAAAATTTGATGAATCAATTCCATATCCCTAAAATAACACTTTTCTCTGCTGTTGGAGAGTTGCACACCTTACAGATATAGTATTGCAAATGACTAAATATAACTAAATCAACACACAATAACTACATGTAGATAACAAAGACACAACAAAGAGCAAAAATACAAAAACATAAAAGCAAGAGGTAAAGCTCACACGATTCGTGTGGCAGCCAAAGGCCAAAGGAATAAATGAGGTGATCAATGACTAAATTTAATAAATCAAACGAAACAGCAAACAAAGTCTTAAGCCCAACACCATGCCGACATGCCTGTCGGATACTATTTAAGGTCATTTTTTTAATACAAATTTAAGGTCAAAATTTGGCGCCATTTTTTTTTTTTTTTTTTACAGCAACACATTGTGTAGATTACATATATCATAATGACATTCAATTCCTTTTTCCATTCTTGGAAGTAAATACACTTACATTTTGTCTAAACATGGGTACTATAAAGCTAATTAGTGCTCAATAAAAGAATATAAGAAAATACTAACATTATAGCCAAAAAAAAAAATCCATGTTTAGTCGATTCAAGTAGTTTGATATTTATTTTCGTTAAACGAAATTTTATATTCTAGTTAAAAATTAGTGCTGAGAGAACTTTCCTCTCATATAAAACTAATCCAACTTAAACTATATTAGTTAAAATCCAATCATTTTTTGAATAATAGTGGTTTATAAGGAAAAAAAAAAGAGTATAAGAAAATATAAGGGAAAAAAACGACAAAAGAAAAAAAAAAATTTAAAAGCGTTGACCGTGTACTTTTTCAAAGGTTGACGGTGGAAAGTCAGTTTCTAATTTGAAATCCTCCAGATCTTTACTAAGTAGGGATTTTTGGACTTTAAAAACAGAGCACGACTAATAGAGCCCTATTTCAATTACTAATAAATCAATTTACGTATGCAGATTTTGCAAGAGAATAGAAAATTAATCTATAGTTGTTGAGTCTATCGTGAAAAGCTAATATTGTGTAAGAAGTCTAGTGACCTCTTATAAGTGAATTGTTTGTTACAGATATTTTTGGATCTGCTCGTGACCCAATTTTCATGTCAATGAGGACATGTTATAAGTAATTATAGTTCTTTTTTTTTTTTTTGAGTGATATAAGTAATTATAGTTCTTCATTATTATTTGGAGAAAATTCATATCGCGGTAGTTCTTTATTTTTCAGTTTTTCCTTCAATTTTTTACGTGAACAATAATCATATTTAATTGGGAGAGATACGTACCATGATAGTTCTACATAATCGCTATGCAGACATGATGCCTTGTGGTCATTCGCTGTCTACCTTAATTGAAATGTGTTATCGTAATTATAATTTTCTCGCTTTCCCAACAGAATAACCTCGAAGAAAATACATGCCAAGTAATGCATTATTCTAAGACATGTAGATTATTACGATATACATGTTTAACAAAGTAATGCTGATTATTTGAATAAACAACTAACTAATCACGCCTTCGCAATGGCATTTTTAATTTAATCGGCTTTAAGTTTTAATTTATATACAAAACTCGATATCATGGTATTTTAAGTCATAATAATTACATACTTATGCAATTTTATATTAGAATGATCACTAAATAAAACCGCGTTCAAATTAATAATTGCACGATTCAAACACATGATCATTTTCAGTACTTGCTATCATAATATAGCAATATGGAACTGTGGTTGAAACAATTATGATAGTGCAATCACTTGTCCATTGACTATATCAATACTAGCATGACGATAATTAAACAACAAAAATGGCCTAATTATGAGGAGTTTTAGTAATTTTTAAGAGGTTATAATTAAGTTTAAATTTATACAGCTATCTTATTCATACAAATTAACTATATATTATAATCCTAATATTGTTATGCAATATTTTTAACTCGAATATTCTTGTTTTTATAAAATTAAAAATAAATGAGTTTCAAATTTTAAATTATAACCAAACAACAACAACAACAATAATCTATAGGACATAAAAAAGTGTAAATCCACATTTTACCATAATTGTATATTAACATAAAATAGGCCTTATTTTAAAAAAATACAGTTTTGAAACCGACCGGCACTTAAATTTGGCAATATCAACTAGTTAATTTTATAAATAATACAAAAGTTAAAGTTGAAATATTGCTGTCTTATTTCGATTTTTATGGGATTGTTTAAATTTTTACTTTTTTCGTTGTTTATGGGACTAATGATATATTGACCTAATAACTTAAATTTTTGGAGAAATGATTTATCACAATCAAATTCAAAACCAATATTCAATATAATTTTTTTTTTTTTTTGGGTCTTACACACGCACTTGTACTTGTATGGGACAAATTCAATGTACTCGTCTGTTCTTTGTTTAGCACTAATGAGTACCACGAGCAACAAGCAAAACGGGGACCAAAAAAAAAATTATCTGAGTTTGATGTTTGAGAACTTAATGGCTGGAACATAAAATAGAACGGGGGGAAATAAATTTCGAAGGATGACTAGTTGGGCTGGGCTTGAGGGTGAGAATGTTTTCAAGAACCAGGCTATAACTTGAAGGATAATGAGCTAAGGTTGTCGCATGCAGAGAAGAGGTTTCACCGAACTTGGCCATATCTAGGACCAAAAGATGTTCACCAAAAAGACCAAGAAATCGAGTTTTCGTTTCTTTTCTTTCTTTTTTTTCAATTTATTTCCTACTATGAAAATGACAGAATGCCCTAAAATGAGAAACAAATATGAAGCTCTTTTAGAGTTGTAGCTAACAGAGATCAGCACCATACATAAGATAATTAAGTTTCGCAATCATATATACACTAAGAAATTGAGTAAAAGTGAAACCATTAAGCTTAATTACCACAAACCAAAAGTTCAAGTTTAAAAATTTGTTGCCCTTTTGCACCTGCGAGCACATACTAAAAATACAAATTTTTTTCATATCTAAAAACAAATATATTTTTCATATTACAAAAGCAAAGATACCAACTCTTGATTATTTAGGTGATTCAACACTTTTTGTTCTTAATTTGGTTGAGTTCGAGTTTTGTCAATAAAAATAATAGTGTTAGGATAACTTTACCCTAATAGTTGGTTGACTTAATTTGAATCAAATTAATTAGAATTTTGTGAACTCTAAATATTGATGGTTTAGAAAAAAAAATTACAAAAGCAAAAATTATATTTGAAAGTATCATCATGTATCCTGAATTTTATGGGGATGGATTATATTTGTAGTGTGGAATTTCAAATCTCATTAGTAGTATAGTGGGCCAAATCAGATTCTCAAGCGAGAGTATTCCACACCTTAAAAATGACTAAACAGCTCCTGGGACACAAAACAAAGCACACATTATAATTTAAGATTAATTTTGATATATTGTTTGAGAAATAGATGTTACAATATCAATCAATCATATTTTACTATATATATGTGTGTGATTTTTGAGATGATTGTTATAAAAATTAAATATTTTTTTCCAACATGATAAAATATGACTAGATGAACGATTAAAAATTTTTCACACTCCATTAAAATTAAATCTTTATAAGTTGCCAAATGAGTTTCATTTAGGTGCTAGGAAAAATATGGTACTTTTAAGTACATATTATAAATGTTTACGGCACTAATGCAAATTTAAGAGAAAAAATTTTGTACATATTTTATGCCCGTGATAAGATGGGAATTTCTTACCACTATTTGTAAAATAATTTTGGAAACAGTTTTTCTTTTTTTTTTTTTATTTCATGCTTTTTTGATAATATTTTTTTTTCAGATAGAATTGTTTTGGTATGTTGCTTTTATAAGTAATATATGGTAATTGCAATTTTAATATATTGAAGAAATGAGTCAACTAGTAATTTAGTTAACAAATTACTTATTGTTGTACCAAAAGTTAAAAAATTGAGATTAATTTTAATACATTATTAATTATATGTATGTATGTGTGATTGTTGAGATAATTACTATAAGAGTCAAATATTTTTAATAAAATGACAATACATTACTAGACATTTGTATAAAAAGTTTTTACACTTATAATGAATACATGAAAATTAAACTTTTATGAGTTAACTTTTTTTTCCCTTTCAGTTCAAGACCCAAAATTTTAACAGGGCAGATACTTGGAAAATAAAAGGGGCAAAGTATACTGGGCACCTTAATATTTTAGACATGAATATTAGAATTTAGCATAAGTACTTGAACCTTTTTTACTTTTCCCTGAAAATGGCATAGGCGCATAGAGTCACTTTTACTTTGATTGTTTATAGTTTTAAGAAAATTAATCTGGTTACCTACAGAACATCATTTTTTTTCCCTCTAGAATAAACGCACACTGTGTATGCATGAGACAGTGGGCATAGGGGTGGTATAACTTTCTCGATTATTAGATAAAGTGGAATCTATTCCATTGCATCACTGGAAATATAGACATAGTGAATATTTGGCCTATCTACCTTTTCGACGGAAAATGGAAGGACACTGCATTCTGTTTGTTCTTCTTCCTTTAGAATCTTAATACCTTGCTTGGAATAAATAAATAAATGAATAAATAAGCACTGGCCAAACTTCGGCTATGCTGACATTTAAGTATAAATATTTACTAAAAGGACGAATTAGGGTAATTAAAGTATATATGTTAAAATAAAAAAAAATCTTAGAGACATCACTAGGTTAATCCACTTTTTCTCATGTAAAGATATTCTTAGATCAATTTTTGCATTAATCAAAAATAAAATTTTCGACATATAGACCTATATCCATATGTTTTATAGGTGCATTTAGTAAAATTATTCTTTTAAAAAATTGATCTAAGATTCAAATCCGAATTTTTTAAAAAAAAAATCCGAATTTAAAACTAAGAACATAGCTATTTGTTTAATCAATAAGCCGGCCCCTAACTTGCATCCTTGTGGATATTATTTATTTATACCTCAAAGCTCATTGATGATATAACTCAACAACATCATTTAATTAGTTTAATTTGCCACTGTGAATACTATGAAATTAGGTACTTTTGAAAAATGGTAACTTTTCAAAATCTACGATGTCTTTTTGAAAGAATTCAGATCAAAGAAAAAGAGTGAAGAGCCATAGCTCAGAGAATAGACAGAAGTTGAGAGAAAAGATGAATCTAAATTTAATTTGTGGGAATGTAATTGAATGAATGTCTCAGTACAAGTCTCGGTATTTATACTTACACTTACAATGAGTTGGTTATAGCTACTAGTAACTAACACTGACTGAGTTAGTTAGAGGTACAGCTGGCAGTAACTGAAGCATAACTACCTATTGAGCTGAGATCAATTGATAAAAGTATTATACACTAATACTTTTCTAATGTAGTTAGAGCATTTTTAATTACACATATTATTATGAGATTAATTTTTCACAGTTAAAAAAGGGAGATCTTTTTCGATCTAAGGTTTAAATATTAATCTTTTTATTGATAGTATAACTCACTTATCGGTACATCGATTAACCCTTGTTAACAAGATACAATTTCTTCAAGTAATGTGGAATGTTAAAAATTACATTTTATCTGGTAAATAGTAGTCCTCTTAACTGAATTAACATACGCATAGGATATGTTAAATATATATATATATAATAAAATAAGAAAGAAGTAGTTCTTTTTTCGATGAGTGAACTTAGCTCCAGCTCCAACCACTCCAAGACTGCAGGGGAACAAGCAAAGATGAGTACAAAATATAACAAAGGTCAAAGAACATGCAGCAATACAACAAGCTGCAACACCACGACAACATTACAATCAACAAAGAAAAAGACACAAAAAACAGCAACATGTTGACATAGGCACACACTGAAACATGTCAAAAATGATACCAACAACTGCTGCAATCAGACTCTGCATTCCTTATTAGCTCAGCCGCAGAAATTTATTTCACCCTGCATAACCATCACAATTTTGGTAAACTTGAGGGATTAGAGCATAAATCTTCAATCATGGCATCTTTGTTCTTCATCCAAGTTTTCAACCAGTAGGCCGAGCGTATTTTAATTTGTTTCTTTTTAAAATCCCAATTTGGTTTGAACTCTTCAAAAACCATTCTGTTTCTTATACTCTATTGTGCACCACTAATTGCAGCGCATAAACAATAAAGATTATTATGCCAATGAGGGTTTGATAAAAATAATGATAATAATAATAATAATATGTAGGCATATATACTTTTTGTTTCCAAGGAGAGCTAGCATTTACAAGCTAGGGAACCTGGTTTCCCGTTTCCGGCATTTGTTAGAAAGCCAGATTACCACTAGAGACTCAAGTGGTAGTTTCTGTTCTAGTCGGAATACGATGCACATGTTTGAGTTTGACCCTTATCATCATATATTAATTTGCATACTTAGTAATTTGTTTCCCTTAAATAAGATTTCGAAGTCAAGTCTAATGGATTGAAAAAATTAACAATAAAAGAGTCTTAATTTTATAGTAAGTTGACTTGATTCAAATCATATGAATTAGAGCCTAGTAAACTCCAAATAATGGTAGTTTAGACCTTTTAGTAAATTATGAAAGCCTATTTTATATATTTAGGCATTCTACAGAAATTAACGGCTGTTAAACTTGAAACAAGAAATACTGGCAGCATATGTAAAAAGATTGTGCCCTTAATTAATAACACCCTTGCTATGATTTGCTGATTGGTTTTACCTTTATCCAAAAACTTACATATTTATATAAAAAATTGAAAAAAAAAAAACTAAAATGAGCTTGTTCGTAAATTGAGCAAGTAATTATGAAGAAATATTAATTTTTTTTGTATGGATATTAATTGTTTATTAATATAGAATGTATTATTATCTTAACTTACTAAATGATATATGGTAAATACATCCTTACTTATCACTTTACTGATCAGTTGATTGAGAAGAGTTTTACTTGGAAGACTTAATAATAAACTATTAATAAATCTTTCTTCGTCGAATGTTAAGATATATAGAAATGTCGATTAATTAGATCTTAACAAGGATTCGCTATGACAATACAAGTTATATTTTTAGAAAAAATAAATAAAGTACAAATTTTAGAAACAGAAATTAGTAGAAGGGTCTCTTACAATAGTGTTTAATGAATTAATTTTATAATAATGTTTATAAGAATACTTCAATAAAAATAAAAAATAACAATATAATTTCATACAAAAAAATAATAAAAATTGACTAATTGATGATAAAATCAAATAATGTTAATTAAAAATTTTAAATTTAAAGTGGTCCGAAAAACCATTTATAATTAAGTATCAACCTAATAATACAATCTCCACGTCCTCCTAAATAATTATTTCATCCGTTTCAATATAAGTGTCAAGTTTTTGGTATTTTATGATTTTAAAATATCTGCCAATTTAAAATATCAAGGTAGTAATTTTTTATTTTAATAATACCCTTAATTTAATTATTGTTATTAAATGACGATATACAATCCTAGTAAATAGAATATTGTAATATTAATTATACTATTTTTTTTAAATTGAGATAATTTTATTCACTTAATTTATTTTAAGATTATTTATTATTTTTTTAATTTGTGTGTTAATTTGATAGTTATTTTGAAATGAAAAGAGTATTTTTGCTTGGCTGATAGCAAAGAGAGAGCAGTACAAAAATCGTGGCTAGATCCTTGTTGGCTTTCGCCATCCTCTTTAGCATGCCCAACAAAGAAAAAATTGTGCTTGAAAGATGGCATTTCAGGAAAATGCATGTAACAATCAGAGTGACACAGTGTCAGCCCTCTGCGTATGCATGCATATTGGTAAATGGAATACTGCAGTTGGTTTCGAAGAAATCCTTTCCTTGATAACTACTTGACCAGTTAGGCAAATAGGTCAATTTTGTTCAATATCTTACTGCATCAGCTAAGTGAGTCACGCACTTCTCACGTCATTTTCTATTATAGGTCACCAGATAAATACTTTCATTTTATAATGAAGCGGCAAAGTAAAAGGACGAGGAAGGCACTAAAAGCGGTTTAGTGGCAAAGAGTTTATTTAGTTTGCATGAGAGCCTAAACACAAATTTATTGTCGCCGATATAAAAAAAAAAAAAAAAAGAGATGTTCAATTAATTAGCAACTTAAGTTATTATGCGATTATGAGTTTAAAATTCATTAATATGTACCTTGTCACATCATCATCAATTTGATTACAAAAATTGTCACAATTTTGGAAAATACTTGACAGGGAATAAAACATAAATTTACAAATAATAACCTAAGTTGATGCAAATTAAATTTGCATAATATTTGGATAAATCTTACAAATAATTTAAGTAAATTGAATTTATTTTTTCTATAAAAAGGACAAAACCACGTGTCAATGACCATTCGCCAAACATCTATTTTGTATTCCATTTTTGTAGATAACAAAAACCACAATATTTACTTTCAGAATCTTCATATGCAACTAAAAAAAGGCGATAAAATCACGTGAATGGAAAAATTCCCTTCTAAAAAATTGACATTCATGACGTTATTTTATATTTTGGAATCGTTTAGTAGTGAATGTCAGCATCAATATTATTTGACACATCGGTCTTAATTAATGTAATTCATGCAAGCATTTTTTTAAAAAAAAATTGGCAAAATAAATTAAGTTTGCAGAGTGAAAGGTGTCCAATTTAAAGTTAAGACACGTTACAAATGTTACAATTACTCTTTTATATATTAATACCTACAATGACTTATAAATAAAATAACAACAAGAAATCTAATATATTTTTGTGAATGATGTTTAATCCAATCAGGTAAGTCTTTAGGGATGTAGCAGGATCTTTTTTTTTTTTTTCAAAATATATTATCATGTTATCATGTTTTTATTTTCAAAAAATTAGTCAAGTACATATGGTTCATTTATAAAATAAAATTTCAGATGTAGCAAAGCATTAAGTAAAAGTGAAACGAAAAAAACCCAATGATATGATCAGCATTGTATTAATATGAA
This sequence comes from Pterocarpus santalinus, assembly GCA_031439595.1. Lineage (NCBI taxonomy): Eukaryota > Viridiplantae > Streptophyta > Magnoliopsida > Fabales > Fabaceae > Pterocarpus > Pterocarpus santalinus. The sequence goes on from CM062530.1 coordinate 60,473,481, forward strand.
TCCAGTTATATATTAATTTTATGATCACTACCAAGTTTGGATTAATTTTTTATTTTATTGTTATAGGCGTTTGATTATCACTTAGCCATTCTACATATTTTTATATGTCTAATAAAAGCTACATGCGATATCGTATAATCATACATACCTAAATACTTACTTCACTAAAAATACAAGTAGCATTTTGTATAATCATACATACCTAGCTAAATACTTACTTCATCCCAAGAGACAGATTATATAAATTTCTTTTGTGCAAAATATTTTTTTATTTTATAACATTATAATACCTTTAAAATTATATACTTTTATGCTAATTAGATTTCTAGTACCCAAAAGATATCCCAATTGCCCCACTTTATTGCACCAACATAGGACCCCAAAGAAAATTGGGAATATATGTTAAATATGACTCTTTCTTTCTCTAAAGTCAAGTATTTTGAAATACAAATAGGAGATCTCTTTAAGGCTCAATTTGTAAAATAACAGTTTGATAAAATAATGTTTCCAATATTAGAAGGAGAAAGTAGACAACTGGAAAATGAAGTCAGTTGGAATGCGTTATTTTATGCTCAATTTAGATCCCCAACAAGGCAAAGTAAACTAGCAGTTCAAAATGTTATACATTTGCAATGAATAACAAATGACTTACTATATGCATTTCCTGAATTGAAAAGGAAAACTAAATCCTATATGCTAGCTGAAAATGCCTCAATTCAATTAATGTCTCTATTGGAGAATCACACGTTAGAAGTGTGCTAGACCAGTTGGTTCCAAATATAAAAAACCTCGAATAAGAAAAAGAGACGAATAATTTTATAGAGGTAAATGATTATAATATGGTTATACTCTTTTTGATGAAGAGGATAGAAACATAGTAAGTATTTCTATTGTAATCCAAAATTTTTGACATAATTGAAACGTCGAAATTCGTTTATATACCTGAATATCTCTACAAGAAAAGAACAGAACTAACGAGAAATTATTATTGACAACATATTTGCATATAATGTAGTATTAAATATTATGTATGAAAATGAGAATCTTGAACTAAGAATCGTCAAACAATGTTGACATAAAAAATAATTAGCTAAAATGGAAAGAAATCTTGCAGACTGAATTAAGCTCACTTGCAAAATGTGAAATCTTTTGGCTTGTAGTTTGAGCACCCGGAAGATGTAAATCCTATAGGATACAAATGGCTATTTGTAAGAATGTGAAATAAGAGAAATGAAGTAATCAATTGATAAATGAAGGAATGAGCTGATAGTTTATCTATGACATGTTTTAAGTTTCTATATTCTAGAATATATATTATACATGTTTCCATCTAGTTAAATTCAAATATTTTGATCCATCATGTTTTAGAGTATTTTACATTTCTATTTTGATCCATTATAATTGTTGTGTATAGTGATGACTTGAATATTATTGAAACTCTTGAAGTGATTCTCATAGTTATAAAAGATATAAAAGAAGAGTTTGAGATAAAAAGTCCTGGAAGGATAAAATTTTGCCAGCTTGTAAATCAAGTATTTAACAAATAAAATATTTGTTCATCAATCAACTTACACAGATATAGATTTTATATGGGTAAAATATATCTATTAAGTACCCCAATGACTATAAGATTGTTAGATGTGAAAAGGGGCTTATTTCATCTTTAGGAAGGTAATCAAGAAGTTCTTGGTTGTCAAGTACCATATCTTAGTGTCATCAGAGCACTTATATATCTTGCTTATAATATATGACTTGATATAATATTCACTATAAAGATAGCATGTATATTTCCTCTCCAAACTAGAGAAACACTGGAATAGAATTAAATATATACCCCATGGAATGATTCATATGCAGTTATTTATATGAATCCAAGTCACAATTAGTTGGCTATACAGATTCATATGCAGTCAATCTATATTAATGCAGATCTTAAACAAGTTATTTACATGAGGAGGGCAATTGATCAATATATTCAAGTGTCATGTGGATTATCTTATAAGGAAGAAACTCCCACAACTTTATACGAGGATAATGCGACATGCATAACTCAAGTAAAAGGAGAATATATTTCTTCAGAAGTTTTTCTTCATGCATGATCTTAAAAAACGAGGAGTGATTGACGTCCAACAAATTCATTCAAGTGATAATATGGTAGATTCATTTATGGAGTTACTACCCATTTCTTCTTTTGAGAAATTGGTGTACAAAATTGAAATACGTTGATTTCGAGACATTAATTGTTGCTTCTAACAAGAGGAGAAACATTGTATTCTTTTTTCTTTAATCAAGATTTTTGTTCTATTGAGTTTTTTTTTATAAGGTTTTTAATGAGCTAGTTCCTACAATGAGAATGTTGTACTATTTTTCCTTCACGGAGAATTTTTCCTAATTTCTTAATAAGATTTTAACGAGGCATATCTCTAATAGACATTTAAGGGGGAGTGTTGTGAAATATTATTTAAATTTGAATGCCGATATTCATATCTTTATCCCGATTCAATTAAAATTTGATTAGATAAAATTTGTTATTTAATTTTATCTTGTATCTCTCACCCATTGGTTATAAATAGAGCTTTGGGTACTCCATATATGTAACATTTGAGAATATTAATAATATAATTTTCTCTTTCTCCTCTTTCTCTATTTTCTCTACTATTATTTTATAACAATAGAGATTTAATAAGCAATTTAATCTTTTAAGTTTAAGATAACATAAAATTCAAATGAAAAGACACCATAATAGAAATAAAATTGAGTCAAATAATACAGTAACAAGGTAAAATTTAACATTATAATAAATAGTTATTTACACCACAAGAACATTACTGTTTTGTGGGGAACAATTCCGGCTGCCACAAATGTTGTGTTTGCAGTAGGTTCGGCTTCATCGGAAAAAGGCTAGAAGGAAATTAATTTGTAGTGAATTTTTGTCCTCCACAAATTTTTGGTAGACTTTATGGGGGACATAAAACCTGCCACAAACTGAAATTTATAAATAAAAACAATTGCTCTCAACTCATAACACAAACGCAGACCATCAACACATAACAATTCACAAACAGATAACAATTATAATCATCAAATAGAGCACAATATATTGATATAAAACTTCTCCATTGTCAACCAAAATAAAACAAAAAAACATTGACATAAAACATCTCCAACAATTAACAAAGCTTAATAGAATAGATGTGCAAAACAATTCTAGATATGTAATGTGAATAATAATCACATATTCGAGAACAAATTAGAATAATCTGTCATATATTCGACAACTCTATATAATTATAAACTAACATCTCGAACAACTCTATATTCATTAATAAAAAAATAATTTTTTAGAAGAAAAAGTCACCTGTTTGGTGACGACGATGGTTGGGAAGGAGGCAGCGATCTAGGTGGCACGGCGGTATGTTGGAAAAAAGGAAGAAGGAGATATGGAGATATGAAGATATGAAGATGGGGGAGGGAGTTTGAGACTCTAGCAAAATGAGAGAAGAAAGAGGGAGAGGGGGTCACAAGTATTTTAACATCTACTAGGTCCCCCTTTTTTAAATGTCATGGAATTTGCAATGGCTAAGTCCGTCGCAAATTATTATTCTTTTTTCGATTTTTTTTTTTTGTTTTTTACTTGGTTGCTGCAACTTTTCATTTTTATTTTTGTTAAAAATTAGAAGTTTGTCACGACCAAATCTATTGTAAACTATTATTATTATTATTATTTTTTTTTTAGTGGTGGCCAAGTTTGTCACATACTATTATTCATTCGTTAAATTTTTATGACTTTTTATGGTGGTCAAATTTGCGTAAATTTTAATTTTTTTTGTTTTTTAAAAATATGGATCCACTGCAAACTATTATCCTTTTTTCTTTAATTTTTTAATTTTTTTGGCAACCAAATCTGTCGCAATTTTGGATTTCTATTTTTCTTGTTTTAAAAAAAAAATTGGAAGTTTGCAGCGGCCAAATCCACCCAAACTATTATTTTTTTAAAAAAAAAATTGTGTGATGGCCAATTTTGTTACAGATTTAAGTTTTTATTTTTTTTAAATTAGAAACTATTATTCTTTTTTTTTTTTTTTTTGGTAGCAGCCAAGTCCGCCGCAAAGTTAAATTTACACTTTGTTTTAAAAAAATCTGGAAGTTTGTGGTGATCAAGTCTGCCACAAACAATATTTTCCCTTTTAATATTTTTTTAAAAATGTTTGTATCCACTTTTGTCTCCGCAACGGCCACAGCAAATTTTCCCGACGAAAAGTTTGCTATAAATTTACGCGAGATCGAGTTCAACGCAAATTTCCGCAAATTTCCCGCCCCAAATTTGCGTTTTTCTTGCAGTAATTTGCGTTTTTCTTGTAGTGTTAAATCAATATGTTATGACTCTCAATTTAGAATAAGTTGCTTGAGCACTTATCGATTTAGGAAGATTCAAGATTTTTTTATCCTTAATTTTTGCCTTGAAATTAATTCCATTTTGAGCATCAGCTTGACCCTGAGTATAAAGGGTTGATTTTAGAGCAAATCAATATGTTAAATGATAGTGATCATATTTACACGTCATTTTTTATTTGTTTTAAATAGCCTTGTAAAGTATGACATGCTAATTCATATATAGTCATCTAAAAATATTTTTCTTGATCTAGACTACTAATATTCAACATTCGCTAATCTCTAACTACTAATTCGAGTCAGGTTGGTTTATTATAGAAGTAAAGTTCATCTGGGCTTAGATAGGGATGGAAATAGGTTAGGTTAGGTCAGGTCAGACTTTCGCTTAAATAGGTCTAGCCTGTTCAGTTTAAGTTTGGACCTATTATCTGAATAAATTTTTTAAAGCTTAGCCTAACCTTTTCAAAATATAGCTTAGCCTAAATACATGTTTAAAAACTTATTTGATAATAAGACCTTTAAATAGGTCAAAAAGTCTACTTTTAATTATAGGTTAACAAAATGCTCCTAAATAGGTCAAAAAGGCTTAAAAAATATTTTGAAATAATAATAATAATATGGTATAAAACAAGCTAGTCTATCAAGCTCAATAGGCTTTTTGTTAAAAAAAGCTTTTTGAAAAGTTCAATTTGTTTACTAAATAGACTGGGTTAAGCCAAAAGGTCTTGATAGACCATCCATTTATTTCCATCTTAACTCCTACAGCTACTTTTTTTTCTATTTATAAAACTCAACATAAAATCTTATTTAAGGAGAATAAATATCGAACCACTTAAACTAATTAAACATTAGTATAATCATGTGAAAATATAAATAAACAGGAAATGATTTTTACATTTTTTAAATAATATAATATATGTAATTATGACTGATAAAAATAAATATAAAAAGGTAACAAATGATAAAGATCATATTTTCTTTCCTGTCATGTTTTTTTTTAAAGGTGTTCAAAACACAAAGAATTTACATGATATGGAATTAAAAGTTTACGATTTTCTAATCATTTTGTACAAATTTGGACAAATATAACACAGAAAAATGATATGTTTACGATAAAATTATGTTGTAATTTATATTTGAATGTAAAATTATTTTTTAAGTTATTAAATTTTTTTTTTCAGGAAGATAAAAATTATAACTTATCAAAAAAGATCTTTAATGTACTTTTTTAATAATTATGCTTTTATCCAAATATACAAAAAAATCAAAAATACTTTTTTAATTAAAAAATATTTTTTTAATCAAAATAATAACACCCAAACAAACATATAAACCCAAAACATAGTTGTAATACAATATTCATTCCATTGCTCACATTGAAGGAGCGAGTAATTAGTCATCTCTAAGTATATATAGATTACTGTAAATTTTCACTAAACTTTGTCGTATTCAGCGACCTTGAAAATTGAAATGGAATAATCTCGTTACTCCTAATCTTTCTTCTTTTTTTTTTTTTTTATTCGTACTCCTAATCTTTCTCTAACCAAAAGGAAAGTAAACGCTATTGCGAAAATTCGAACGAACTTAAGAAATCAACGCCTTCGCTTTCGAGCAATGAGGTGTTTCCCATTTCTTACGCGCATTTTTATAGAACTAGATGTTAATTCAATCGATTACTCATCAATATTATTATAATAACTTTGTCGTACATTTTTCGATTTTCTGGCAGATATCCTTTTTCTTTAAGCATGACAGTTACACACTCCCTCCCCCTCCCCTTCTCTCCAAAAACAAAAAAAAAAAAAAAACCGAAAAAATGATGCTATCGTTTTACTTGTCATCCAATTAGTTCTTTGTTCCCAAATTTTGTGGAGCTTGACATTTGGTTTGATACAAGAATTATTTTGCGACATATATCAAATCTTGATCTCTTATCTGTGCCCAAAAGAAAAGAAAAATCTTGATCTCTCCTATATGTTCACCTCAAGGAATGCAGCTATTCGTATTCGCCATGAGTCATCCCACGCTCAACCCACGTGTTACGTAATCCTCTATCCAAAGTTGACATTCTTCACGCACCATCACACCCACGTAATCAAGGGCATTTTCGTCCACTTAAACTACCTTACATTCCTCTTCCCCTTAACTCTCTCCCTCCAATTCCAGTGGTCCCACTTTCGGCATTGTTTGGCTTATCTTCATGGCCTTGTAGATTCTTTGTCACCAAGTAGCTAGGTGAGTTAGCAACTGACACCACACAAGTCCCAATCAAATCAAGGGGTAGTTTTCAGCACCAACTCTTAGTGAAGAATAACCTTCACCTTTTCATCCCTCTCTTCGTTTTGGATACCAAATTAAACAATGCAGCCCTTGCATCACTTCTCATGTCTGTGTCCCTTACTCCCTCCGTATATAAATACACGAGCCCTTAAACCATCTCAAATTAAACCAACCCCACAACTTCCTCTAACGCTTCCTTCTTGTCAAACATCTTATAATCCACTCAATTTTTCCATATATTTTCTCTCATATTTATCACTACACTAACTACTACTACTCTAGAAGCTAAACAACCAAGGCCATAGCCATAGCCATATCTAATAATCATACACTTAAGCAAGTGTACATAAAATTATATATATATTTATATATATTTTGCGTAGATGGATCGCATAGCAAAATTGGCATCGCAAAAGGCAGTGGTTATCTTCAGCAAGAGCTCATGTGGGATGAGCCATGCGATTAAGAGGCTGTTCTACGAGCAAGGAGTTGGGCCTGCGATATATGAGCTAGATGAGGACTCAAGGGGCAAGGAAATGGAGTGGGCTCTGATGAGACTCGGTTGCAACCCTTCTGTACCCGCAGTGTTCATTGGAGGAAAGTTTGTGGGTTCAGCCAACACAGTCATGACCCTTCACCTCAATGGCTCACTCAAGAGAATGCTCAGAGATGCTGGTGCTCTATGGCTCTAGAAAAGTCCTACACATAGCGTGGTGCTATAATTGCATTCTAGCGAGCGCAATGCAAACAGCCAAACACGGCCTTATCAGAAGATAATTTAGTTGTATAATATATAATATCATAACCAAGCCCTTTTTTCTGATACCCGGTGGCTTTTAGAATCTGCATTGTACCAAAATAATCTCTGAAGAGTGTATTCTAGTATAACTTTGAGTTGTAGAACTTTTGGGTGCGATTTTTCACTTATAATTAATGTTTTGGAGTGAAACATATTGATCAAACTCTTAATTCATTGATTTTTCTTTTTCTTTCTTCCCATATTTCAGTAAGATAGCTCTCAATTAAATGCAACGCGTTAATTATATTTTCTTTGGACTGAATGCTATAGACAAACTTTATTATAAATGCTATTTTGTATAGTAGTCAAATACAATCACAAATGGGTAGTTTTGTATTGATGTTAATGTGATTTAAAATAAACTCAAGTTAAAGTTAATGATATAACCTGTCGTCGTGAAGAGAAAATTTTAACAAGAAAAAAAGATAGAAACAGGAGAGTAAATAACATAGCGTTCAACTGCAATGAAAATGTAGGACTTGAAGATTATGAGTTACGTAGATGAGCATCCATGCATACGCATTAATTTTGGAATTAACTCGACAAATTTTACGGGGGAGTACGTGGCACGGGAATGACATGCATGATGCAATGTATATATGTTGCAGTCTTTGTCATTTCAAAAGATGGGATATGTTCCTCTATTGATATATGCATATAGAAATTGGATAAATTTCGCATCGAATAGAAGTATTCTTATTTTAGTGCTGTTCCATCAACACTATCATGTGTGGCCCTTACAATATGCTTGTGGGGGGTTTTCCGTGTGTTACCTCATAATTTGAAAATCTTCAGGGTTTTCCATTTTTATAATAGTTAGATATAGAGTTTAATTTCTATACATATACTATCAGTGTAAAAACTAATAGAATTGTAAGAAAATACCAAACTTTAATAGTTGACTATTTACTATAATAATTACTTAATATGATTTGATTTTTTTGAAATTATTTTACTGATTTGTTAGATATATTATTCATTTCCATTGGTTTTTTAAAGTGAAATAATGAGACTATATTTTTGTACCCAAATTTCATAAAACTATTGCTTATATTGTATACATCATCCCAGTGAATAAAATTTAACAAAAGTTTTGGTTATATAATATTTTTTAATATACTATAAACATTTACTTCATTCATATTATTTAATTTTAAAATTTTTATAATGTGTGAGTATTATTTTATTATTTTTAAATAAAAGTTCTTGCATTTATGAATTTCTTTTGAAAATGTTATCGCAATTGGTTAAGTGCAGGATAAATGATATTGAAGGGTGGTCTGTGAAACAGATTCTCTTGAAGCTGTTGGACTTATTTCCGAAAACATTATTGTCTATCTACCATGAGTATGGAAGCGTTGTGGGTGCTATCAAAGAGTTCCTGAGTTGCAACTGTCATAAGCTGCGCGAAGGAAATTTTATGCAAATTTTGTAGCCAAGAGGGACACTACTTGCAATGAGGATTGGATCATGTTCGAAGAACCGCTAGGTGAGTTGAATCATTTGTTGCTAGCTGATGCTATGAGAGTTTCATTTCTAAGGCGACGGATGTTTCCCTTTTTGTTTTTGTCTTTCTTTTCTAACGTGCAACGGCACCAAAAAAATGTGCGGCATAATAAAATTAACAAAAACTAAATTAGTTAAAAAATATTCATTAAACTACCAAATTTAGTCCTTCAAAAATTTATTTAATATTAATTTAGTCCTAAAAATATGTGACATCAAAATAGTATTCTAAAAGTTTAAAATAATATCAAGTTAATTGCACTGTCAATTCCCATTTCACAACCGTTACTATAACGCTTATGTGCGCGACATATTATATTGCAATGTAGCATGTTAAGTGCCAACACAAATGTCATGTAACTGTCTAACACGAAAGTTGATTTGTTATTTTATTTTATTTTATTTTTATTAATTAATTTCATCTGTGTTTATCAATATATTTACCAGATTGAAGAAATAAAATCCCAAATTACAATGAAAGGAACCTGAAAACACCGGCAAAAGCGAAGAGTAAATTCGAAAATTGATTGAGAGAGAAAGGAAATTTTGCAAATTTGTCACCATTTATTTAGCTTTGCAACTTCGTTTTCCACCATGGCAAGCCTCTTTTCAAGTTGTTGCTTGTCTACTTTGGAGCTTCATCCATCCATCGGAAAAAAAGCCACATGATAATTCTTCATTGGCATACATTAGGCGCCTCAAGAACCCCCTTCCTAAATTGGTTTTTGTATATGAAGTGTGTAGCAAAACCTTCTTCCCACAGTCACAAAAAGCTGGGTTTGGGTCTTCCCATGCTTCCTATAGATTGGCTTGACTGCGGTACATGAAAGCACCAACTTTGAGATTGAGCACTCATGCCAAGGGAGGAGAATGCAGTTTTGGGGGATTTAGAGTGTGAAAGATGTGTAAGTTGAAGATTGGGGAGCTTATAGGGTTCTCTAATGATATTAGGGTTTATCTTTGGGGAAGATAGAGGTTTTTTCCCCACTTTTCAATGAATTTATTGTTATTTAACGCGTCCTAGTGAAATATAATGTCCTACATAGGTATCATAGTAATGGTTGAGAGAGAAGAATTGACATAAAACTAACTTGACCTAATTTTATATCTTTAGAGGATTATTTTGATGTCGTATTTATTGTTAGGACTAAACTAATATTAAGTAAATATCTCTAGAATATCAAATTGGTATTTCTATTAAAAAATATTTAATTATCAATATGGGTTGGTTAATATGATAGATAATTTGACCTTTAATTAGATGCCTTGAATTTGAGACCTAGGAGTGAAAAGAAAAATTTTAACTAAAAAACTCCTACCTATTTTAGAAATTTCTGTTGAGTCAGGCTGGACTAATTATGTTTCTGGTAGTAAAGATCGGACATTAGTACTTCTATCAAGGGAAAAAAAAAATTTAATCATATCGTATCCTATGAACATGTACAATTTTATAAGACCTGGAGTAGTTTGTGATTTTCAACTCAAAACAATCACTCGTTATAAATACAAACCTATTTAGTTTAAGAATGTAGTAACTTTTGATACTTTTTACAGCAAACCAAAAACCGCAACCCAATGTATTTTATTTTTCAATTTTTCCTGCTAATGCAGCTTTTAAAAAGTATAAGAACAAGAATACTTTTCAACGTAGTAGCATTTGACCTGTTTTAAAGTCAAAATATATATACCCAAAAAAATCCTTTCTGATTTAATTAAATTTTCAAGGATATCCTTCTTAACCCCATCATCATCTCCTTCAATATTGGTGACCCGCCCAAACACACATTGCTTCCATATTTTGTTGCTCATATTTTTATCATATTTTTACTTTTGATGTGCTTTATATTTTCAATTGTTACTTCTTTAAGACTGAATCTATAATTTACATAGCATTTTATTTTTAATTAGAAAATAAAATTAACTACTGAATGTAACAATTTTTTTAATCTTTGATTAGAGTATTACTATGAAATTAACTCTTTGAGCATTCTTATGACTAAGAAATCTTCTTAACAATAATCTTTTCAGGTTTAAACGTTGATTCTCTTACTAGAAATATATAGCTAACCTATCACAGGAAAATAGAATGAATAATGTATACGTTTCTGTAAAATTAAAGTGGAATAAGATAAGTGTACCCTGCAAGCTGATGATTACTGCTATTCGTATCCAAAAACCGTGTTCGTATTTACAAGGAATCCCTCTAGATGGTGGCTTTTAGTTTCTGAAATATTATTAAGCTTTGATATATTCTTATCCTATTTTAAAGATTACACTATCCATTTCAATTGGTCAGAGGTTAACAATCAAATCCCATCTTATCAACAAGTCTACAATCAGAAATCAGAATATAACAAACAATATGCATTATTTAGGTCATTCTACTGTACCGTGATCTTGTTAGGAATCCACGTTCAAAACGAGCTGTGCCACTTGAAAATTTGTGCATATATATATATATATATATATTACTGTAAAGTGTTTTTTTTCGCTTCAATTCTTATGGATAGAAGTTTAGGGGGAAAAACTGTTATCCCATTCTAAAGTTAGGATATGTCACAAATTAAATTACCAACAAAAATTCATTAACGAGAATCGAATTTGATCTCGATCCCTGTACTAATATAAGCTATCCCTCAATGACATATAAAAGTGTTGATATATTCGTGTTTTAATTTAAAGAGAAACCAAAAAAAGATTTAGATATTCTGAAGTGTAGAATGTGCTTTATTACGGATTAAATGTGTAATAGTAATTGTTGATGTAAAAATTAAGAACATAAGTTCTCTTTATACAATGTGTAATATAAAAATTCAAACTATATATTAAATGTAATATCAACATTATTCTCTATTATGCAACACTATATGCTTACACAGAGACTTCAAATTCATCTGGAAGACTGGCATATATATATATATATATATATATATATATATATATATATAAAATTCAAAAATAAACTGTTACAAGGTTTTAAATCTAGGTCCTCTATGTTGAAATCTATGTTGAAATTGGGTACTTGTTCGTAAAGTTGAAAGGTATTGTATGGATACTTTTGAATTTTGATCCAATAAACTGTATATATAGCCAACTGATAATCACTAAATTGTTGAGATACAATATGTGGTTAAGGTAAATAACCATCAATATTCCAATGTTTAGAAGTTGCAGTGGAATCTACCAATGTTACGTTGAAGTGATAAGCTACTTTCTAGAATGAGTATACGAATTAAAGTCTCAAGAAAGTAATTTTTGTAAGGAGGCTATTAGCTGTTTGTTTAAGATTTCATTAACATCAAGTCATCAACCAAGGTTGAGGCAAAGTTAACAAAGAGGGAGCTGTATAGAAAAACGCCTCGAAAATCGTATTTTAACGTTTAGAATGTAAAATAAACTCATACTATCTAGATCTTCAAATGAAAATTAATTTTGTGAGCAATTTAAATAGATCAAAACTGTTAAGATATCACATAATTTAAAAAGTCGAGACATTGGAGCTCTTATTGACTTGGACACTAATTAATATTGTAAGAAAATACTCCATTCGGAAAATACAAAAAAGAAAATGTTAATTTAGAAATGAATAAAAATACAACAAAATCTCACAAAGTATAATAACTAAAGGTTAATTAAGAAGCAAAGATCCACACGTTATTGATCAATATGCATGTGTTAAATGCTTAAATAGGTCTTAAGGCTGGCACGCTGGTTCTGACTTCTGAGTTTGTGATGCTTTTTTCTGTTTTATGTTGTTTTGGGGGGCAAATGATCTAATGCATAGTGATATTGCTGCTTTCATTCCTGTGATATTGTTGGCTGGAATGCTGTGTGAGATATAATTGCAGGCTACTAACTCATTCCGCAGCATTTTAAATGTTCTCTTGGCTTTTTGGACGAGTGCGTCTGTAAGATGTTCGTGTCTTCTTGCTGGCCTAGTCATTAGTAAACTTTGAAGGTTTTGCAGGATTGATTGGATATCTATTCACAATGTATGATAGATCCTGGCGTAGCTTGGATGTCTCTGGCTATGATTGCATGATACCTTTGATATCTATAATTATAATCTTTTGTTTGTCTTCTTGTAGTTGATTGTTTTGTAGCCTGACATTTTGAAGTGTGAACTGAGGCTTCTCTTTGTTATGAGAGTTTTTTGAGCAGTTATCATAAACATCAAAAAAAGAAAAAAAGAAAAAAAAAGAAAGGTCTTAAGGCTGGCATTGATTCTTAAAGCCAACTTGATCTAATATGGAAACTTAAAGTAACCGTAAATATAATGTACTGTTTGATGTTAGTATTCTGATATGACATACATCATCTGATCATGCTACAACTATTAATTTGAATATTTTTGATATATTATAATTAAAAAAATTTCTGGTTAGATAGTTATATGAAGTTGCACTGGGGCAAACGAAGAAATAATAATGCTCGTGGGAATCATAGGTTTGCTATATCTTAATAAAATCTCGGAATATTTTTCTTCACAATTAGGGAATAAATCAGTATTAGTAAATATGCCAAGAGCTCATGGGATATGAGATATATATTTACATATATATGCAGCAATATTTTGTTCCCCGAGCAATTGTTTTCTTTATGAGGACTTTTCCTTTTCGATTGTGCTTTTGGGCGGTTTTCGATACTGCATGAGAGGATTCTCTCTGTCGCGTATCTTAAAAAGCAATAGCAAAGGCAAAAGGGTATACCTTATATATGGTTGTCTTCATTTCTTTCTCTTTCTCTTGAGAGGAAGAATATATATATATATATATATATATATATATATATATATATATATATATATATATATATATATATATATATAAAATATGTTTATGGTTGCAATTTGTACAGTTCGTTCTGTACTTCACCAACCCACAATACCCTAATTTGTGATGCCAAGATCCGCCATCGCATTTCTCTTTATCTTTTCCAGCTTATAAAGCTGGCATTCTTTCACCAACTCGCCCCACCATATCGATCTCCTCTTTCACACGCACCTAATTGTCTTCCCTGTTTATGTATCTATGCTTCATTTATGATGATCGTGTGGTCCTTATACTCGATGTAGTCATGAAACAATGAAAGAATTAATTTAACTGTTGAGACTTGGGACAGATCAAAATGTTGATCTTGTTCTATTGTGGTTGCGGTGGTATTGTCGCGATCGATGCTGCAAGCCAATATTCTAATTTTTTTTAGTGAAAATTTAAATTTAATAATAAAATATTTACGCATGATTTATGAATGGCATGATTAACGAATACTTTCTTTGAGCTTAGTATTATAAGTTGGATAATGACATAAATGGTGTCATATGGTTAATCCATAAACCTATTCATGTATATACAATATATATACATCATGTTTGCATGATGCACATGCGTATAACACTAGGGGGCTTTATATATCATTCTGTATGTATATGCATGCAACAATGCGTGGGGTGTGTATGCATGAGCACACACGTTAGGTATGGTTTTTTTAATGGATGGCTTACTCTTTAAAACTTAATTTTCTATTAAAAAAATAAAGATAACGAAGATAAAATTCTTGTAATTAGTTTTAGAAGTTTATTATGTATTACTAAGCTATTAAATAGGTGAATGAATAGTTTTATATATAATATTTTTTTATTAACCTGTACTTATAAAGTTTGTGTTAATAAATAAACAAATGAATATTATAAATATATATTATTTTGAAATTAAAAAACCCAACAAAATAGACCAATGAGTACAAGTAGCCCTTTGCTTCTCCGTAGAGCCGGTTATGGAAACTAAATACCTTAAATTTGTAGGTAGGAACTTTACACCTGTAATCTGGTGTGAGCATTTGCAGCTTTTTACTTTAACTTTCTTCTTCTTCTTCTTCTTCTCCTTCCCTTTTTTTGTTTTTTTTCAACCCAAGTTGCTATCGTAAGACATGGCGCCACGTGAAACTTTACAAACATACAAAGTTATTCGATTAGCGACAACGAAACACGACTCGCAAAGAAAGGCAAGTAGCTTTTTTATTTTAATGGATTTTTCTAGAGATCACCGAGGGCACAACCAAGCATGCATGATATATTGACCTTTCCGAGAATATGTTCGTTGTAATAAGTTAAAAAGACTATAAATTATAATGGCTACTAAAAACCTTGTTTGATAACTAATTAGCTGCAACTTCCTTCAAATTGCAGACTGTTAATATCGCATTCCGTAACAGTATCAAACCAATCATGGCTCACAATCATCATTAACTCTTTGTATTGTTTCATGTCAGCCTCCTCAAAAAGAAATATATCAATATTATTGAACAACTAAATCAATATATGTGGCAAAAACCCTGGTCATTAACTGAAGGTAAGAGTAAGAGACAAAAGAGAAACAAAGGTGCATGGAGAAGTGGATAATGCTCGGGACCTCTTAGGCATCTAATAATTTCTCTTTCTTTTAAGAGGCGTTTGATATCCATGCATTTTTTTATATTCTCGAAATTGTGAAAATATTCTCATATTTGATGGAAGGTTTGAAATAATATTTTCGAGAATATTACATTTTCGAAAATAGATTTCACCCCTAAAACATTACCACCTCCTTTTATGGGGATCTAACATTCCCATAAAAAGGAAATATTTGTCATTGTAAAAAGATCAAAATACTCCTATCGCCATCCAAAGCCACCTGCCATCGATCATGTGATCCACCACTGCCATCAGTTGCTGCCACCTTTCTGGCGGTGATTGATCTTTGCCATCGTCATTGTTGCCACGTTTCGACGTCGGCCACCGTCCACTGGTGGCCCTGTTAGTGCTGCTGCCGGCCAACCACTTGCCACCACCTCCATTAAGGATATTTTGGAAAATTTATTAAATATTTCTGAAAATTCAATATATATATCAAATACTCTAAAATATCATACCTGAAAAAGTTATTCCCAAAAATAGTATTTTTAAAAATCCTACTCCCAACAATAAAAATTTATTCTGTCTACCAAATACCCTCTTAGAGAAATTTCATGGCATGGGACAACGACGTGGGACAGAAAAGTCACGAAACGATGTCTTTCAGTTAATTGATTGATTCAGAAGTTCAATTCTTGAATGATTTCAATATCTGTGTAGCTTACGTCTAGCTCCACTAGTATTCAATTCCACGAAAGAGAAAAAATAAAAATTTTCTCGCGTTGTTTTGGTTTCTTTTGGCTTTTATGACTAATTTAATTTAATATCATATAGATTGAAACTTAATTAATTATGTGATGAGTAGGAAAAGACTTGATGACTGTCATTCATTACACCCATCGTTCCTGCCAAGGTTAAGGAATCCGACCAGAGTTAGTTAAAAGGGTTGATAAAGCGAATATTACACTGAAGGTTTCAGGTATATTATGAATGTTTAAGGTTAGATTGAAAGATGCTTGAACCTATTTGAGCTTGAGGATTTTGGAAGAACTTAGTAGACAATAATATTAGCTTTTAAAGCTCCTTGAAGGCCCCATTCGACCATTTAAGGAGTCGGTAGGTCATTTAAAGGTCGTTTTAATTATCTAGAGGAGAAATAATGGTTGTCTTAAGAGAAAGGAGATGGGAGCTTTCGAGCTTTTAATCCAATCCGAATATTTTTAGACCAATCAGCTCAAATAGGAAGGGGTACAGTCCCCATACATATAGGATAAATTATTTCACATTTTTGAAGTATCATTTAAGATTGCGCTCACATACATGTTATTTAAGTACTTTCAGAAAATGTGTAAAAAAAAAAAAAAAAAAAACAAGGGTTTGTAAAATGGTTGATACAAAATGTTATTAATTATTAAAAAAGTTTAGAAACTAATTATGATACATTGCCAATATAAAATGTTTTATATTATGGATCAATAATGTTTTTTTTATTTGTCTACGTGGCTTTTGAGGTATACCACAACACAATTTGTCATTTAATTTCCAAAAAATAAAAGCATATGTGAAGTTGCTAGTTACCTTAAATGATTGTATATTACGTACTTGTAGCAAATGAATACAATACCTAAACAAAGAACTAGTCCTCCCTTTTTTCGGTGGTAGAATACTGTCCTTTTTCGTATAACTTCTATTACTCCCTACACTATACTCATATTTCCCTTTCTAGAATTGGATGCGAATCTTAATAGCGAAAAAAAAGAGGTCCCGATCGGATAAATTCAACTTTTCTTCCAACGCAGCAGATGCCCCCAAGAAAGGTAAGACAGAAAACCCCAATATAGGATATAAAAAAGTTATGGTGGCGCAAAGACGACTACTATTGGCAAATTAATTGAGTTAAATTTGGTAGTTAATTGACTATGTTGGCTCCATGCAATTCCTATTCTTCCATATTACTATTTATTCCCCAATTGGAGGTTGCATATATGCAATTCTGATAAATGTTCATTAATTTTTTGTACCAAGAATCAAATAGCACTGGATGAAACGAAAATACAACAGTAATAATTACGAGGGGATATGCACAATTTTTTTCTTTAAGCCGTACCAAGGACACGTCTTTGTTTCCGTATGCATGCATAGATGTTGATTCGCTAGAGTGAAAAGAAAACTTCGATCAATCACTTTCAACCAAATGATCAAAGAAAATTTGGAAACCGACCCAAATATCTAATGGAACATTCTCATCTTTTCTCCTTCTTTGTCCTCAGCCACACTCTCTTTCTCTTTTGTTGAGCATGCTTAGCAAATGCCAATCCACCAAAGCAATAACCGTACCTCCCAAAACCCCTATATAAGCAAAGCCCATTTGGCTCTTGTTCAAGCACAACTCATAACAAAATCTCAAGTGCCCCAAGTACCTCAAATACCTCCTTCACATTCCTCACTAGCTCACACACATTTGCTGGGCTTCTCTTCATTCATTTCTTTAGTCCTTCATAAACTATCTTTCCCAATTTCTAATTCATTATTTGTTTTCAACTTCAACCCATTTGGCATCGTTCTATCTTGATCAACCTTGATTTCAGGCACATTTTGTGAGAAGCACAATGGATAGGGTGACAAAGATGGCATCAGAGAGGCCAGTGGTGATCTTCAGCAAGAGCTCATGCTGCATGTGCCACACCATCAAGACCCTCTTGTGTGACTTTGGTGTGAATCCAGCGGTTCATGAGCTTGATGAGATACCAAGAGGGAGAGACATTGAGCAAGCTCTTTCAAGGCTAGGGTGCAGCCCCTCTGTGCCTGCTGTGTTCATTGGTGGTGAGCTTGTAGGTGGGGCCAACGAAGTGATGAGCCTTCACCTTAACCGGTCCTTGATCCCAATGCTTAAGAGAGTAGGGGCTCTTTGGGTTTGAGAAACTATATATATAACTATAATCATCATGACCTTCTCATCAGGCAATAATAAAACTGTTTTGATTATTCACGTGTCATGATGAGATTATATACAATGGGTCGATCGGATATAATATTATAAGGTGCATGTATATTAGTATAGAGTTTACGGTACTAAAGTTTTGCAATAATAAGGCTAACTCGACTGATCGAGGCGTAGTTTAGCCTTTTTTTCTGTTAACTGTAGGGTTGTATTTTTCTTAATTATAATAAAGTGGATGAAATTGCCGGTATATATGGAGTTAACAGTGTGTTTTAAGCATCATGCTAGTAAATAGTGGTTTATCAGCATTTTCACAAAAGCAGGGGTTTTGGATAATATGCAGAGGCACACTTTTGAAAAGCATTCAACCGGAGGCTTCAAATTCTCCATTTTTCAGATGCAAAGTCAAGAGATAACTAGCAATATAAACTTTAATCACATTCGTGGGTCACGGTACATAAGTGCATGCTAACTTGTTAAAAGAGAAATGCTATATCAGCGTTTAGATTTCAAAAAAAAAAAAAAAAAAAAAAAAAAAAAAACAAATCTCACTAACTGAAGCGGCACATTATAAGACGAAAAACATAGTCCACAGGATAAGGCCACAAACCTCACGTCTTGTTCATTCACTTAGTTGATGAGGGAAAAATGCACAGAATGGAATAAACATACGGGTACTAGTGAATGTGACCCATCTCTAACATGGTTCCTCTCTGTCACATCATTTATTGTTAGATATAACCCATGTTAGAGAAAAGAAAAAAGAAAGAAATACCAATTAATAGAGCATATCATGGAGTTAAAAGAGCCTCTTAGTACAAATTAAACAAAGCTGGCTGCATTCTAGAGTAAAATGCAGTCAGGGATTGGATATGATGGCGATTGTTGGACCACCTGCAATACTATATATCTGTTTTTTCTGGAATTACGTTGAGAAAGAAAACAATTCGAAAGAATATATAATCCAGTGAATATAATCTCGGAGAAGGTGATAGCCACTAAGGATAAAATTGGCCAAGTAAAAGTCACAATCATATTTTACATATGAACAACTATATCAGTAATTCTATATTCAATTACTTTTCACCTAGAAATATTACTTTTAACTATATGCATCTCAAGAGTCAAGATAGACAAGTGTTTTATATTCGAAATGGTATATTCATAGAATAGTCCATTGTACGATTGTCATGAGTTTGGATGCTCAGATCACAGATTGAGAGTTATTTTTTAGGGAGAGAGAAGAACATAGATAACTTGCTTCAAATTTTGTTTTTTTTTTTTTTCAAATGATCTTCTCGGACTGAATCATGCTCCTCTATTATCTTTTTCATGTTCCGCTTTTTCTTTAGGGAAAAAAAAAGTTACAAAAACATCTGGCCTCATAGGATCGATACTCAATAATTGGAAATTGTGTGCTTACTTGCTTTGGCATCTTCAACATTGAATAATTAGACCTTCATTAGAACACTAATTCAGATATACATGATCATGATAAATAAACCGATATTTACATGTTTATTAGGAAAAAAGACGTGTATGCAATTGCAACAGGAACAAAATTATAAATAAAATTCTAGCATTCATCATCACCTTATCTGTGACAGGTTCAACTTTTAACATGAGAGATTCAGAATGCTACAGTTTTGGGTGACACCACAGTACCACACTAGGAAGTAGTAACCGTAAAGGCTTAACCAATCCAGCATGATTGCACGCAGTTAGTAGTCCAGTGCAGATGAACACTTACATTTGTTCTGCATCCATAGATCATTGGAGAGTATTCAACTAAATACCTCTTTCTGAAGCCATAAAATAGCTCGTATGTCTTTTCAGTGCTTCCAAACTTTGCATCAAGTCAATTAAAGCTGCTTCCAAGTGCTAATCCCCTACAATTCCACAGTTATTACCAATTCCAAAGTTCAAGGTGACTCAATTTGTTACCAAACAAACTGATATATAGCACTAGTCAAAGTCATCTTAACAGATGTATTGCACATTGATAGCATGTTGTTTAATAGTTTAAGGGGGGGCCCCTTTAGCTTGCTATTTTGAGCATAGCAAACTATATCATAGTATTAAATGAGAGCGATTCTTTTTCATCCATCTTGTCAAAGAGCTTATGAGCAGACTCAAATCCCCACTTCTTGAATACCCAGCATTCGTTGTCATCCAAGAAACGCTGTTTCTCATCAGCACTGCATAAGAAAATTCTGAAGCTGATATGATCCTATGCTTCACAGTTCCGGGAAACCAAGTTTATCTATGGCAAAGCATATGCCTATTCCATATTTCCAGCTTTCACGTACACACAGACCATAAGGTCCAAGATATGACATCTTTCCTAGGAATCTCATGAAAAAAAAGGGAAAATATGAGCATCAGCTAAATTAACTGTTAGATATAAAGAGATAACATGGAATACCAAAACACCACATTTTCTCAGTCATTTCATCAAATATCTTCCCTGCAGAACCCCTGTCACCATTTTTCAGTACACATCATGAAGGGTCTTTTGTATGCTGATATATATCACACAACTATTAAAATCCATGAATCAGTAAACTTGCCATGAATTGATCCACCAACCAATTTATACTCAAGCCTAGGACACGACAATGCAGAGGATCTAGCATATGAATTAGGACAGAACCCAATCCTTTGCATTTTAAAAGAGGGAAATAACTTCCTTGAATTGAGTCAATTAACCATTCTCAGAGAAGGATCCAATGACTCACACACAAACCCATGAGAAAGAATCTGTATTGTACGGCAGAATTTAACTTATCAGCAAATAGGTAATTTTTTTTTCCCTACCATACATACTTGATCTATAATGTTTTAATATGAAAAATAAAAAATAAAAAATTACAAAAATTTAACTTTTCAAAATGTTTATCTAAGTTTATATATAAATATAATTATTAAATTATTAAAGTTCTTAACTCTTTCTTTTTTTCTCTATATCTTCTTTTCATGAACTTCTCTTTTTATAAAAAGAAAATGTTGAAAAAAATTTGTCTCACATAAAGTCAAAAAAGCTTATCACACTCATTTCATTCTTGAATAACAGCAAAGGACACCTCTAATCATGTTTTTTCTTTTCCTATAAATGACATCTTCAATCATAGACCATGCACATTAAATAAAACAAAAAATCTCCCTAACTATCAACAATGATGACTTTTTGTGTTGTGTTATTGGAACAAACAAAATAGCAAGTGAAGAAAAGGGCCAAGTGCACAGTTTGTCCTTGTCCCTTAACTCACGGTCATCACCCTCAGCCACAACACAGACACGTGGGTCGTCACAGATTCGACCCTTTTCCCCTCTCAGCTCTCACTCATCCAAGTCCGGCGGACACACACCTGGCCCCACTCTTCTCATGCATGCATGCATGCATGGCCCCACACTGCCGCACTCATTCAATGCACATTGGGCCACACACACCGTCCGTCAACCCTTGCTTTGTGGATTGTGGTTCTTCTCAGTAAAAAAGATTATTTTACACGAGAATAGTCTCCTCCAATCAACTATATAAATATATTTTATATTAAAATTATCGTTAATATATGATTTTACAAAAATATATTTATATAATTGATAATATTTTCAAATCAATTGTATAAATATATTTTATATGACACCCATCATTAACATATAATTTTATAAAAATATATTTATATAATTAGTCAGATTTATTTTATACTCAAATTTTATGCACTATACAAGATTAAGCAATTTATATCTACATTTTTACACACTTGAACTTTATTTTTTGTACTTACAACCAAAGTTTAACGTATAAAGAAATGTCTGTCACACCTCACTGGTCTCTTTAATGCCAATACTCTGCATACAACTAATTAGTAACTAGTGCATATTACAGGATGATAAAAGATATAATTTATTATCACTAACAGTCTAACACTAAGTAAATAGTAATACATTATTATTATGTAATAATTTTTTGATATACATTATTATTATGTGATAATTAGTACTATATATGTTATGTAATGATAGAGTGTAATCATAGTAAAAACTGATTCATTTCACTGCTTATCTTTCTGCAAAGTCTCATGCATCAGCATCTGCTATAACCAGTGAGTGCTTTTAGTTTGCATTGTTACTTCATTGATACCAACGGTCATTTCTTTGCTGTATTTACGCCACGGCGTAAGTGAGAATCAACCACCGTACCAACACCAGATCCTACGGTACAACACGATGACCTCACACAAAAGCCATAACACAACAAGACAACAAACAGCTCCAAAGTGTTGTTGCTAAAATGCGCGTCCTCTCTGTCCTCCGTCCTCTGTATGTTCTGTTCTTTTTTTTTTTTTCTCAGCTTTTACTTCTTTACCGCTTCCAGCTCATGCCCCATAACTCTCTTTTGTTTAATGTTGTTTTGGTGGGGTTTCCATCTTCCAAGCAGGACCATTTTCTAAACCGTTTGGTTTGGAGTTTCCTTTTTCTTTCCCAACAAAAGTTTCTGAGGAAATCCATACAGCGGTTTCTAGTTTTGCTTTTCCTTGGACTTGGTGAGCTTTCTTATCACTAAGGCAATGTTGTTGTTTTTTGTTTTTTTCTTTGTTTCTTTTTCCTACCCAGTTGAGTGTTGACTATGATTTTGCTAAGCTGAATAGTACTTGTTTTCTGGGCAAGTGAAAAAGGAACAAACTTGGTTGCATTTTTTTTTTCCGAGGGGAAAGTCTTTGACTTTGAGGATAATGTGGCTACACTTTTGTGGAGTTTTCTAGGGTTTGTTTTTCATGTTTCTTGTTCAATCAGTGTTCAGGTGATTCCTCATCTGTGCTTTGAGCTTTGAAGAATAAGATGTTTGGGTTCTCTCGTAGGCGCATGAAACTTGGCAGGTGAAGATTCATTGTTTTTGTTTTTTTCTTTTTTGTTCTTTCAAAGTTCGGATTTTTCTTAGTATATTCAATTAGGGGGCACTGCTAGTTCTTTCTGATATTGAGGTTTGCTATTGCTGTGTTGTCTCAACAGGTTGAAGGTGCAGCTTTCTGAGTCTCCCCAGGGAACTAGAAGTCCCATAAGGCACCCTAAGCGAAATGGAAACTCCAATGTAAGTTTTTCATCTTCATTCCTTGTGTAGGATTGAGTTTGAAATAGTGGAGGTGGCCACTATGCTTGTGTTTGGTATTTTAGATTTAAAGTGGTCAAAAGCTTCTTGAAACAACTTTTGAGAAAAGTCGATTTTTTTTTTTCCCAGAAATAATATGTTGCCAAACATGCCTTAAGTTTTTAGCTTCTTTCAGGGTGATGGTGTTGCAGGGACAAGTGGTCATTCTGAGGAAATTGATTGCCAGTTTTCGTCTGCTGCACCGGAGATAAGTACTTGTACATCAGCCAGCTCAGAGAACTGGATGGTGTTGTCAATTGCAGGGGATAAGCCCACTCCTAGATCCTATGTATGTAATTTTATCATTCTTCTTCATTTTATGATTGTCATTTTGTGGAAGTTTCGTGAGCAGTTGTGGCGAAAGACTGAACTGTTGTTCGCTGTGATTAGCATGCAGCAGCTGTTATTGAAAATAAGATGATAGTGGTTGGTGGTGAATCTGGGAGTGGATTGTTAGACGATGTGCAGGTGAGGGAACATTTCTTGTTTTGGAAATGGAAGATTCATGAATAGGAGATTGTTGCTTTGAAAATGAGCATCAATATTAGCATCAGGCAAACTGTGAATGGAATTCTCTTCATTTTATTGTCAGGTGCTAAATTTTGACAGATTTTCATGGACCACAGCATCGTCAAAGCTTTACTTGTCACCAAGTAGTCTGCCACTAAAGATTCCAGCATGCAAGGGTCATAGTTTGGTACTTTGATCTATGCTTTTAGCAACATATTCTCAGTATAATAACATGATTATTAATGTTCTATCCAAGTGATCTTGATAATGCTCTCATCATAGACATGGAACAACATGTCTGTTACGATGAAAAGTTCATGAAACTCAATTTCTCTCAAAGACTGTCCCTCCAAAAAAAAGGGGGGCAAAAAAAAGCTGTCCACTTTTCTGTATTTTTAAGAATTCTTTTGGAAGGGAGAGAGTAAAAACGGATAAAATTTGAAAGTTCCAAAATGTGTGTATGTACATTTGGAGTTGAAAATAGTTTCTCCATATTCATATTCTGAATTGAAACACAACATTGTCTTGTTGATATAGTTTGAGTTTCTTTTTCTTGGAAAATAAGTATTTCTTGGTGTGGAGAGATTTGAGAGAAAAGAAATAGATAAACATATTTTTGATTGCTCCCATGTTTATTTTGTTTATTTTCTATATTCCCATGCTAGAGTATAATTTTCAATTTTCCTCTATCATTATAGCTATGGTGATTCATGCCATTTTGAATTTTCGTGTCTTTGTATGAACTTCATAAAGTTGATGCCTGGCATAACATAGGGTTTGGAGAAGGCAGCCTGAAGTAAGCAAAAGAAAGGAGGAATGATGACAATTTATATATGATATTTGAAATTTGGGGCCTTCAACTTCAAAATAAAGTTAATCATAAGCTTACCAGGACATATGTGAAAAGAAAAAGACACTATACTTAAAATCAGAGGAAATTCACCAGTAAGGGTGTGTTTGGTTGGGGGTTAAAAAATTGGGTGAAAATTTTTCAAGGTTATACATGGAGCTCATCCATAAAAATTTTCACCCCATTTTTAGCCCCCACCCAAACACACTGTAAAAGTATTCTATACTTAAAAAAGGGTATTCAGGGCTACTGATATATGCTCTTCTAGTTGCACCTCACTTCCATTATATAATGCTTCCCTGAATTAAGTGAAGTTTATACTTGATCATGATTTATTTGCTGTCTCAATTTTCTTGTGGTTGATGATAATTTGACCAGGTTTCTTGGGGGAAAAAGGCACTTCTTATTGGAGGGAAAACTGACCCAGGAAGTGACAAAATTTCTGGTCCAGCTTCATGTCCTTGATGCTTGTAATAGCTGTGTCCTGGTTCATGGTGTGAAAATGTTCTGATTATCTTTTGCTTTTTGTAGTATGGTCGTTTGATATAGAGACAGAGTGCTGGTCACTCATGGAAGCAAAGGGAGACATACCGGTAGGAATTTATTTTAAAAAACAGAAAATTCCTTTCATAGAAAGTTACTTCTTGGTCACTGTTTGATCTGCTACTAAATTACAGTTTACGTATCTTGCCCATCACATTACTATATCATGGATCATTGTTATAATTCCCTATCAATTAAAATCTGTTAAAAAATTGTGCTGGATTTCAATTGAGCGGACTGTGTAGTTGATAGAACAGCTTTGTTTCTTGATCACATTGATATTTTCATGCATGACAAGGGTGTAATTCTTACATTACATTTGACAAACTATATTGTCAGGAAGACATGAACTTAAACGATTGCACATAAAGATTATAGAAAAAAGTCTGCAATGACAGTGTGACACATTGTTGAGGAAAAAATGGCTTTTCCCAGATGAAATGGTTGCTGCTATCTGCACCAATAGCAAATCATTGGTTTAACTGAACAATAAAATCGAATAGATAAACCTTTCTTTCTCTTTCTCGGAGTTTGATTTTACCAACATGCCATAATTTATTTTCTTCTGTTTAAGTATCTCTAGGAAGTACCGAATTAATATTTTTGTTGGCAGGTTGCTCGCAGCGGTCACACTGTTGTCAGGGCTAGCTCTGCTTTAATGTTGTTTGGGGGAGAAGATGCAAAAAGGAGGAAACTGAATGATCTACATATGTTTGATCTCAAGTCCTCGACATGGCTTCCACTCCATTGCACGTAAGTGTGTTTAGGTTTTGTTACGATCTTCGCTGTTAAATAAAGGCTTCAAATGAAAGGGTTAGACTTATGTTGCTACCTACAGATAAGCACCTACTAAATTTTTACTTGCTTTTGAAATATAAGGTTCTTTTTTCTTGCCCCCTCTTACTACCTCCTAAAAGATTATCTAACTTGCAGGGGAACAGCACCTTCTCCAAGAGTCAACCATGTGGCAGCTCTTTATGATGGGAAAATTCTTTTTGTATTTGGAGGAGCATCAAAATCCAGGACATTAAATGACTTATATTCACTTGATTTTGAAACGGTGTGTGAGCTCTCTTTATGGTGGTACCATGCTGTGAAACTTCTGATTTCCCAGTGTGTTAGATTAAATATTCATATAGTTTGATGAAAATATCTATTCCTTCAGATGGCATGGTCTAGAATAAAGATACGTGGTTTCCATCCATCACCTAGAGCTGGTTGCTGTGGCGTTTTATGCGGCACTAAATGGTATATTACAGGGGGTGGTAGCAGGAAAAAACGTAAGTTTTATAATGGAAGAAGCATCTGTTCCGCATTAAGCTATGATCTCTACAATTCTGTTTGACTTTACTGCGCGTATCACTACCCCTCTTCCTGTTTCACCTTTGCTGTATAAATCAGTCTTTTTTCTATTTCTTTTTAAATTTCTATTTTCCCTTTATATTTTCTAGGACACGGTGAGACTCTGATTTATGATATTCTAAAATCTGAATGGTCTGTGGCAATTGGGTCACCTCCATCTTCTATCACTACCAATAAGGTGAGCTTTTTTATTTTTCCTGTCATGTTTATGTATCTGTGCTGTGTAATTTTTGTTTCTTTATTAATCTAAATTGACAGGCCATTAGTAATTATCTATATAGAACAATTATTATAGGAAAAACGTTTATGGGATTTCGACTATAACTTTTGATTTGCGGATTATTCATTGACTAGTGATTTAACAGTGGTTTTCCTGAATGTGTTACATGTAGCCGTTTGTGATTATAACTCATTGTTTCAAGGCGGTGAAATTAAGTACAACAGACCCTCGATAAGATCTAGTGGTTAAATATAAGACTTCATTAGACCTATCTAATCTTGCTGATGAAATCCCTTGCTAGGATTTTATTTTCCTCATTTTTTAATATGAAACTATGTTCAACCCATAAGCTGTAAATTGTGTCAATTCATTTATAATGTATCTTCTTCACAAACAAAACTATTTCAAGATGTAATATTTTTGGCTCTTGGAGTCCAACATCTCCATTCCCTCACGGCCTCACTTTATACTTAAATCTTCCATAACAGGTTTTTCTCTAGATTGTTTAAAAGCATGTCTATAATATCTGTCATATTACCAGGGTTTTAGCCTCGTACTCGTGCAACACAAGGAAAAGGACTTTCTTGTTGCATTTGGAGGATCCAAAAAAGAGCCATCAAATCAGGTTTGACAAAAATGTGTACATTTAATGTATGAGTTAATTCTTACTGAACTGCTAACCTTCTTCTTCATGCGTAGAACAGGTGGAAGTGTTGATAACCGAAAAGAATGAACCAGCGCTGGCAAAACGATCCATTCCTGCCAAAGGTCCAGGATCTATACTACCTGGAAAACATTCGTCATCCACTGGATTGGTCTCTCAACTTAAAAATGATTCTTCCCAACGTTTGATTGATTCTGTCACTCGACAAAATCTAGCATCTGCAATTGAACATGGTTCTGGAAGGAAATCTCTCTCAGAATCCCTGCTCGTACAAGATTCAAACTCTCTCCCTACCAACATCTCCCTTCGCAGGCAATTTGATCATGATGAAGAATACAATGCAGATGTTAGGATTGACAAGAATTCAGAAGATGAGAGTTCTTTCCCTCAGGTAAAACAATCATTACCATATGTTTTAATACAAAACACTTTGGACGCCTTGATGGTTAATACATATCTTGTTCAACTTGTATAAATATTGCTTTTGATAAAAGTTGTATTAGAGAAAGCAAGGGGAAAAATGAAGCTCTTTGCCTTTGGAGCTGTTACATCTGGGAAATTAATCATTATTTTATTATTTTGGCATTCAGAAGTGAGAAACATATAATGTTCATAATATTTCAACTAAACATGAATATTTATTGCTCTTCCATTCCTTATTTGTATGGACTACTCACAATGATGGCAATGAGCTGCTTATGGTGTCCACAAAGCAATACATGAAACATCTCCCCTTCTCATTCCTCATTGCATAATATATTATTTCAACGGTCCAAAGTCAGGACCACTTATTTTAATGTTAGGAATATTTCAGCTTGTATTATTCGGCAATCGGCAGTAATTACTTTTCCAATCCGACACTAACATTTATGACAAAAACCATGAAACTGCTAATTAATTTATTATACACTTCAGGCAGCAGAGCACAGGACAAATCAAAATGACCCCAGAAGTCAGATATGTGGTGCAAAGATCAATATGGAGGAACATGTGTTGGTATCTGGAAGTTCACATCAACAAAATCAAAGATTTGGAAATCCCATGCTAGAAAGTGACGATGTGTCATTTGCTGAAAACAGTAAATCAGGATCGCTATCCACTCCTTCGAACATCTATCATTATTATGAAGCTAAAGTGGCTTCCCTAATAAGAAAAAATGGGATTCTAGAGGGACAATTGGCAGCTGCATTGGCAAGCAGAGAAGCTGCTGACAAAAGCAGAGAAGCTGCTTTCAAAAGCAGGCAGGAGATTGAGAAAAGATTGTCTGACACACTGAAGGAGACGGAACTACTTAGAGAGAAGCTGGCTAGTGTCGAGTTAGCCCAAGAAGAGGCTAACAGCCTATCTAACATTGTCCATTCTGACAATGTAAGGCTTGAGCATGATGTGGCTTTCCTCAAGGCTGTTTTAGATGATACACAGAAGGTATATATGATGCATTATTTGATGGAAGTACTTGTATACAAGTTATTATTTGCTGAGTTTTTTCTTTTTATGATTAGGAGTTGCACTCAACAAGAGGAGTTCTTGCAGCAGAAAGAGCCAGGGCATTCCAATTACAGGTACATCCTTGCAAATCTTTAGCTCTACCTTTTTTATTTCGTAAAGCATATAATATAATTCTATGTTTTGTGTACAAATATGTTTAAATTGAGGACTCTGAGGAACTGTTGGTGTTGAAGTTCAGTGCCATTATGCTTAAAATGTCTTCTCTCTGAGTGACCAGTTAATTTTTGTTGTGATGTTTAATGTTTTCATCATTCTTCCTTGAGTTTGTTAAACACGTTGCCACCTATTTTTGTTGCATAGGTTGAAGTTTTTCATCTCAAACAGAGAATGCAATCAATGGAAAATCGAGCACCTACTCCCAGGAAACCTTTTCATGTGTAGTGAAGTCTTTCAATGGTCAATGTTGATAATGAATTTCACCAAAAATGACAAGAGCATGCTCTCCTATTTTGAGGACATTTTGAAGACTTGGACCACCAGCAAAGATGCCGTTACTGGAAGAACTAGAATTTGGCTCTCAGCTGATATGAGAAACTTGGATTTGTACATATGTTCTAATCAGTTAATTCACCACCTTCCACGTCCTTGATAGAAATACATTGTAACTCTTGATCCGTAGAAATATCATGAAGCACTTGCATGTGTAAATAATAGTCTTTTCCTTTCTTTCTTAGTAATTTTATATACTTTAGGGTTTAAAGTTTTATACAAAGTTTTATACTAACCAACCGTTAATCAAAATCAAAATCAATATGAAGCGGGCACGAGAGGAGAGGAGACAATTATCACACCAAGCAAATTTCTTCTGTGGGCATATATAAATTTAACTAGCTTTTGATATCACTTTTGCTAACCTAGACAATAAAGAATAAAGGCTATAATGGGAATCTCACTATGACTTATGATGAAAACAATTAGAGGAGAAACGGTTTTACATCGATACAGAATGCAAGAGAACAAAAATGATTTTACAATGGGGATAACACAAGCTTCCAGCAGAGACATCATTAGCTTTACCAACTGGAACTCTATAGTCCAACCACTCATTCTGGACATAGAAATGCACCATTATTGCACCATCTAATCCATATGTGCCATATTGAGACAGGGTATGACCGTGAGATGCACCAATTGGCAATAATATAACCCTTCTTTGTTTCTGATATGAACTCTAGCTGCAGCAAAGACAGGCTGAAGCCCAGCTTGCAGGCTAGCATGGTAACTCTCACCCTACTGCTAATGCTGTCTCAACATTAAACTATATTTCCAAGGGTACTTTTCCCACCATAATAGACATCCTTGGGACCCTGATACTCACAGAAGTTCAGTCTCGTCTTGGTCTCCATCAGCATCTTCAACATCATTGTCTTCATCCTCTTCAGGTGCATCAGGATCTACTCCCTACAAAAGGATGTAGAATCACAAATTTTAACTTCACTTCACTCTACTAACTCATCAAAGCTATATAGGCCCTCGTATTACCTTCATCAAATTAACATAGTTTTGGACTCCATGCATCTATATCAGATCATAAAACTAACATAACCCAGCAGGAATGAATTGCAGCCAATGTGTGTGATTAGGTGCAGAGGAATATAATTAAGTAACAGAATTATTTAAAATACAAAAATAGCAAACCTTCATCTGCTTCTCTAATCGCTCTAAACCTCGTTTTGCTGCTTCATTCTGAGGGTTTAACCTGCCATATATGTAAAGGTTAGAAGAATAATAAAATCATGAACAAAAAGGCATGCATCACAATCACATGGATATCTGACTGTAAGGATAGAATCAATTGTTAACTGCAGAGAAATTTACTATATAAAAGGATGGGGAGGAAAAGTTTATTATAATACCAAATTTATGTATCAAGGAACATCATAATTCAAACCCACGTCATCAACTAAAATCATAGCACATGTTCTCCCAGTTACCCCACCATTCTTACAATATCTTTGGCCAGATGATCCACACGGCAGAGTGAAGCCAATACTATCAAAGGGATGCCAAACCAAATTCTTTTATAACAACACCTTTAAGAAAAGGAGGAAAAAATGCACTATTATTTACATCTTGACCAATGTTTTCAGGACAATGAGACCAACCTTAAAGCAGCCTGATAATGTGATAATGCCTCCTGCAGCATATTAGTGGCAGCAAAAACTTGAGCCAGTTTCACATGAAGAGAGTCATCTGCCCAGTCTTTAAGATATCGCTCAAGCAGAGACACGGCATCTCCATTGCGGCCTTCAATAACATGGAGTTCAGCTAAAGCTAGTGCAGCTCCAAGGTAACCAGGTTCCAGCCTTAAAGCAGACTCGTAGAACTTTTTGGCCTATATCAAGAATACATTAAATGTCTCACAAGTAATTAAGATAGTAGTCCACAGACACTTTAAATAGCTGACTAGTTACCTTTTCTCTGCCACCAGAGTTACTGGCATGCACATCACCTACTAATTTTAGAGCCTTTGCCGATTGAGGCATTGCTTTCATTGCTTCTCTGGAAGCATATAAAGCCTCTTTGATTTTAGACAGAGCCAAATATGTATGAACCAAACCTGGAAATTATATTCAGATTCAAGTCAAAGTTGGTAAATTTTGCGTTTCTATTATTGGCACTTCGCAACAGATAATGGCAGCAGAAAACATGAATGTCATTGCAGGCAAGAAATGCAAGTCATGCAACTTTTCATATTTCCCACTATAAATAAACCTTGATATGAGCGAATATCAGGTCTCAATTCTTGAGCTCCTCTGAAGGCAGATACAGCTGCTTCTGGCTGTTTCATTGTCAATAATAGATTTCCCTGAATGAACTCATCAAGTCAACTCAAATTTGCAAAAATGATGTAATCAAGCTCTGCAAACATAGATAAAGTAAATAGGTCCCCAATTGATCTAATGCAAAGCCATTTTATTACCTTCATTATATACCCTGGTATATGCCTCTCATCAATCCGAATGCTCTGATTACAAAATAATCAGCCAAGTAAGCAATACTATAATAGAAAAATTCAGTCCTCCCCACTTTGGATAAAATTACTGACCTGCTCAGCATATGATAATGCTTTTTTCTCATCTTTCCTTTCCCATAAAACAGATAAAGCTACAAAAACCTCTGGTCTTGCAGGATCAATATTCAATAAATCATGCACTAACTTGTTCAGCTTTGAATAATCAGACTTTAGCTTTAGAAGCATTGCATACTCATCCATATATGTTATGATGTATGGATCAATGGATCGGGCCTGTTAT
The DNA here is from genome assembly GCA_031439595.1 of Pterocarpus santalinus. Lineage (NCBI taxonomy): Eukaryota > Viridiplantae > Streptophyta > Magnoliopsida > Fabales > Fabaceae > Pterocarpus > Pterocarpus santalinus. The sequence goes on from CM062530.1 coordinate 60,505,854, forward strand.
CACCAAATTATCAATATAATTAAAAGTTAATAAATGCATGTAAATAAGCAGGTTAGGCAGGAGTAAAAGAAAAAAAAAAATCACTAGTGTTTTATTGACATCATAAACTATTAACTCCATATTACCTTCTCAAAATTCATAATGGCCTCTTCGTTCTTTCCAATAATAGCTTCAACCTTCATTTACAATATACATCAGAATTTACAACATGGTAGGTGATCAATTCAAGGAAAAGTCATGTACAAAAGTAGCTATTAGGGGAAGGGGATCCCCACCAGGGTAGGGAAAGGATGCATGCCTTGCACAGGGGAAGCATTTAGTTAAAAATTTTAAAATTCAAACAGTCAACTCGAAGGAATAATAAGGGTTATCTTTTACAAAACTAGCCTTGGAAAGCCAACCTTTCCTAACATTCCAACACGGAAGACTTCCAACTAGGTGCATAATCAGCAGGGTAGAGAGGGTATAGTACACAAGTTCTAAATCATTGCAGCAAGTCTAACCTTTGCCATCTCAAGTAGTAAGTGTGTATTATTTGGGAAACGCTGTAAAAGATCTGCAAAGATTTCCAAACCACCTGCCAACATTGGAGACACATTAAAACTGCATGCTTCAGACACATATCACATAAGACCACATAAGATCGTAAAAACTAAAAACTATAAACAAATGTAAAAGCCTTCCCTTTCGTATCACAAGTTTGATCAAAACAAGAGAACAAGAAGCCAATGCAGAAAAAAATGAGTCGCTATACAATAAAACAATTTACAACAAATTTGTCATTCTGCAAATTTTCGGTTTCAGAAATTGGGCTAAAGGCTATGCCATAGAACACACTAGATCCTTCAGCTCCAACACACAACCATGGAATATGATTCCATATAAAATAAAATATCTCACCTTTGTAATCATTTGAAGCCATGCAGCACTGAGCTTCAACATACCGCTACAAAAAAAATGGAAATAAAAAAAAAAAAAATAGTTTGTTCATAGAGTAGAGTCACCAGCATTCACCTATTGTAACTTGTCAAGGATCCATGAAGTTTATATACTATAAAGGTTAAGAATGATGCCATCTAGAGACTTTAGAGGCTTATAATAAAATGGAAACACTGTACACTGATAAATGGCAGCAAGTACTTTGAAGCACAGTGACAAATAAGGATTTGAACTATTATGTACAACTTACTTGAAGCCAACGACTTGAGTCAAGATGATCAAATGGAGCCCTTCCACTTCTATTTGGAGTCTGAAATCAAATGTTTCAAATCAATTATATTCTTGGAGGGTTTTCTAATCATAATTAAACTGAAACTTTACAAATTGACCAACTTAAAAAAAATTATTAAAAAAAACCCATGATATGGTAATAACAACAATAGCAGTCAAGCCTTGTCCCATTACATGGGATTGGCTACATTAATTTAATGCCATAGTGTCCTATGGTAACCAATATATGGTATTAAGTTATCAATAAATCCACTGCATGTAAATAAACAGAAGAAATGTCATCATGCTAGTTAAGGTATTCAAATGAGTGATCATAAAGCGGTTAACTCCCAGTAATTCAGATGCATAGGATTAACAACCCATAAACATCATCATGACAGGAAACAGATATAGTATTCAAAAGAGCTTAAAGAACTTATTGGAATACAAGGGAGATTGGACACAAAACACGCTCAAATTTAGATTAGCAGTTTTTCCATCTTTTTACCACCAAGCAATATAAGAACAAAAGGAAGGGATCGTTTCAAGGATGGCCAAGGGCTAAATCTCTATTTAGCTTCAGTTACATGACCTTACTGCTTTTATCAACAAACCTGAGGAAACAATGAAATGATGTCCTTTGCAGAAGATCCCAGTTCTGATAAAGCTGTGATAGCCTCAAGTACATAAGGGCAATGTCTGTCAACAAGACAATAACAGAAGTTCAATCTAAAATCCAGTAGTAAACTAATTATGGATCATATAAAAGATGGAAATGCTCATAGAGGAAAGAAAAATTTAAAACAAGCAGCCAATTCCACAAGATCATAATGCATTCAATACTGGCTTAAGCAAAAGCATGCAGTCAGAATTCAGAAATGTAAAGGAGCTTCATAAAATGCAAATGGAACATCAGCTTTAAGAGGATATAAAAGAACAGAGAGAGAAATCAAGACCAATACATAGAATCATAGATGTAGAGTTTTTCCATCCATTCCCCTCTCAACCCCCATTCACTATCTATGAGAAAATTTAATTTACAAACCTTAGACATTCTTTATAAATAGCAACAGCAGCTCGGCTATGTCTAGATATTCGGTATAGTTTCCCTAATAACAAATTCATCGGCAAATTTCTAGCTTTGCTGGGAATTCCTTCCATCTGTAATGCATGACACAAACAACTCATTAGGAATGGCAAAATTGAAAACAAACCAATAATCTAGTGCAAAATTTCATAAGCCTTGCTTCTAAATGAAAAATGCCACATTCAGAAATGACAATATATACACAGTAACATAAGCAATTTAAGGCACATTATCTCCACTATGAATCCCTCCATAAATCACGAATTGGCATTCCTTCACCTCAAACAGGACAGGAGTTTTTTTTTTTTTTTTTAATTTTTTCTATTTGGAAAATTATTAATGAGCAAGTCGTGTGTCTGGTATGTAGAAAGGACAGAGTTAGAGAACAAACAAACCTCAACTAGAGCTGCTTTGTTCTCATTCAGAAAACAGTGACAAGATGCAATTTTAAACTTCACCTGTTAAGAGATATTGAAAAGTAAACTTTATAAACAACCAAGACATGCGAAACTTCAAAAGCAAATCAACCCAATTCAACTAACACGAACCGAAAATAACACAAAACACTAGTTCACCTCGTTCTCATTGATCACTGATACATTGCAAGAATTTGGAGACGACGACCTGTTTGATTGCAACGCACTCCGAGACGATGGCATGTTCTGTTTGGGAACCATCTTGTAGTATTGCAAAGCTTGCTTGTAAGTGTGCTGTTCAACAATCAACAGAAGAGATTATAAGACTTCACCACTGCTTCCAAAAAAGAAAAAACTTTTGAATTACCCATTTCCTAAAAGCTTTGAATTAAAAAAAAAAAAAAAAAAAAGCAATGTGTTCCAACTTCCAACTAAACACACAAAAGGGAGAAAGATATAGCACAGTGACTCTTACAATAGCTCTCCGATACTCCCTTTCACGGAAGAATGAATCACCAAGTAGCACCTGCACAAAGAAACAAAGTATGATAACAACTTCGATGAGCTCTTCAAATATTGAAATTTCCAGAACTTCATGGAATGGGAAAGTGAAAAATAAAAAATAAAGATAAAAAACTCAGAAATTTGCAGAGACCAAGCTCTCAGCTTTGAGGTGTGGGTTGGATTCAGCATTTGCAGCGGGTGAAGAAACAAGAAAACAACCCTGTTCAAAGCAATAACTTTGGATTACACCATCGACCCAGAAATCAAAATATCAAAAAGCAACCATTTTTAATGGAAATTTCAAATGGGTATCTGAAGGGAGAAAGAAAAGGGGAAAATAAAAGGATTACGAGCATCTGAGCGGAGCTGTAAAGGCCATGGTCAAGAAGAGTGGCGATTTGATCCTTTGGAACTTCCATTGTTGTGATGTGAGCTGACGATTGTGAATGCTCCCGACGCTCAAACGCGCTCTTGTTTTTGAACTGTGTTTTCTCGTCCCAAAGGGCTCGATTGGACGCAAACAGTAACAAAATATTTTAGCTCTATCTATGTATATATTTAAGTATCTGACCCGTTATGTAAAATCTCTTCTTTTATTAGTGAGTTTTTTTTAAAAAATGAACGAGTGATTGATAATTTTTTTTTACTTCTTGCCTGGTATATTTATGTGGCATATGAATATGGAAATATTTAATATCATGTGTATTTTAGTTTAGTTTTGCCCAAGAGAGGCACGGTGATGTAATAAATATGGACACATTTTTTAGTTGAAATTCCAAATTTGGTTTGTTACATTTTGGAAATTAATCTCTTTTATCAGATCTAATCCTTGTTGATTATATGCATTTTAGTTCAATATATGTTTTTCTTTTCTACTACTGACATAACTATACCATTGAAATATCAAACTTGTTACTAAAATATAACTAGATCCAATCCCTGTTAGTTGAAATATACTTTCAAATATCTAAGATATCTTATCTCAAATATATTTTCAATTAAAGTCATTCTAGAACTTATACAGATTTATTGAAAGTTTTATAAATGAAAAACAATAAAAAAGAGAGGGTTGTTTTGCAATGTACCTTAAGAAGTATTGCAGTATAATGAGGACAACTCTCTCAAGATGGAGATTTAACTCTAGTGGCAAATTTTTTGTCAAATCTCTTAATATGCAAGTTGAGATGCTCACAGCAAATAGCTTACTGGGGACTCCCACAACTAGCTTAGCATGGAATGGTCTGGCCCCACCACCTGCTGAAATTCTTGTGTGATTTGTTCTACAAGGAAGACTCAACACAAAAGAGCAACTTGCAAGATTAAACATTGTCCACATAGGTGATGATTCTGCCTACTGTGCTCAAGTGCCAGTGAAACTATTGATCATTTATTCTTTGAATGTTTAGTATCGTGGGTTTATGGATGGATTGCTGTGCATTGTGGGAGTTTTATTAGTGTTGCCCCAACAAACCCATCCCCTTTCTAGATGCATGGTCAAGTGTTAAATTACATGGGGTTAAAAAGGAAATGTGGCTGATTAGAAACATAATTGTATTTGAAAATGCAAAACTAGCTGGGGAATGAGAGAAAAAACAGATCAAGGTGAGGTGGGCATTTTGGTTAAAAAGTTAGATGTCCAAAAAATACCATATCCAATATAAGTTACTCGTGAACCCCTCATCACTCAGAAAATGGAGATTGATTTATAGTAGGAGATAAAATGATGATAGATAGCAATGCAGAAATGGAAGTATGATGCTTTTTTGCAAAATCAAGCCTGCACTATGAATTGGAGTCATGTTTTTCTTGGTTTAATATGATGTATTCTTCATTATGGTTTGTCTTGTACACTGTCAGTGTGTCATTTCTATTTTGAACTCCGTTTTTGTGCTATTTTTTTGCTCCCCTGCATTCTTCGCTAAGCCTGTACTATCCATAAAAGAACAAAAAGAAGTGTGTGATGCATTTGCTAGTGCAGTGACAATGTGGCTAAATGAACTTGTAAATGCAGTTAAATGAAATAGTAAAGGTGGCTAAGCAACCTCCTCTTTATCTCCTTCCTCCCCTTCCACAACCACCAATCGGCGACCCCCATTAGCCACCTCGCCACCAAATACCACCACACCATCATCTCACCGTCGTAATCCCTTACCCACACCACCACAATGTCACACCTCACCATCACATTACTGCTCCTTGCCTACTGGCGGTGACTTCGAGTGTGCTCTCGCCGAAGAAGTTGCTCTAATCGCTCGAGTACGCTGGTCGCAACTTGAAGCTTTTGAGGATGGTCGTGCTTCTCAAGGACACCAAGAACGAGGACTTGTTCGATTACCTTAAAGTCTGCATTGACTTCATTGATCGCAGTAAGAAGGAAGGTTCGATTTTAGTTCACTGTTTCGCTAGAGTTTCTAGACGATTCCACACTCTTCTTCTATTATCAATCAATCTTTGCATTCTTGGAGTTCATTTTTTTTTTAGATGTTCGAAGATTGTTTTTGGGAAGTGGATTGCATTGTAATTTTTGTGCATTTGCTCATTGCAATGCGACAATTATCACTACATATTTGATGAGAACGTAAAATCTCTTTGTAGAAGGTTAACATAAATGGATTTTTTTAAAAAAATAATAATAATAACCCTGCGAGATGACATGGTGGTGGTGTGGTGAGGTGTGACGGTATGGTGGTGTGGTCGTGTAGGTAAGGGATTGTGGTGGTGAGATGATGGTGTGGTAGTGCTTAGTGGCTAAGTGGTTGACGGGGGTCGCCGAGTGGTGGCTGTGGAAGGGGAGGAAGGAGATGAAGAGGAGGTCGCTTAGCCACATTCACATGTTTATTTAACCACATTCATAGATTCATTTAACCACATTCTTAACTTTTTTTAGCCAATTTTCTAAATACAAGTAATAATAGAAATAGTTGCACCAGCAGCTGCATCATGCATCATGCATCATGCTTCATGCTTCATGAGGTGCATTGCAAAACAACCCTAAAAAGTGAATGGCACTACATTAGTATATGAAAATTTTTTTATTACTTTTTATTGATAAAATCTTTGTATGTTTAAAATGAAAGAAGATGACAGGGCAGATTATACTAATAACACGTTTGATTTTGTTTGGAAACCTCAAAACTACAATTTTGACAAAAGCTACTCCAAAACCATGGTTTGGAACTTACAAACAAAAAACCAAATATGTTATAAATTTCTTACATGTCATAGTTATTTCCTTCTCTTTCTTAAAGTTGGATTTAAAACTTTTTGTTATACTGTTGTCATAGCTATATCTGCTAAGGGTATGTTTGATTTAATTTTTTGGAAAATTACTTTTGAAATAGGATATTTTAAAGGAATTCCTTTTAAAAGAATTTATTTTTGTTTAGTTTAAATATATCAAAAGTAAGTTTAATAGAATAATTTTTGTTTACTTAGGATAAAGTAAAAATACTTTTTATTATCAATATAAGAGTAATAATAAAATTCCCTCTCAAAAAATATTTTCCTATAATGAAAAGTATTTTTAAAAATATTTCTCCCAAAAAATCTTCTCAAATTCCAAAATTAAGTTTAAAAAAAGAGCTTTATACATTTAAACACACTAAGTTAAAAACAGAGCTTTTATATACTTAAGCACACTAATTACTTTGCATTTTTTATTTTTATGCCAATAAAATAATTTTTACTCCCCACAAATTGCAATCCAAATTGGCTTTAAATGGATAAACCCAAACTATGCTTGCATTTTTTAAGTATGGTAAATTTTAACACACTTATATTCAAAATTTGTCTTTCATTAAGTAAGCCATATAACACGGGATGTTACATGATTATTTATGCATACTACATTGTACCATACACGTTGGCCAAAATACAAGTAGGACAAATTTTCTATTAATCACACCAGTACCTATTAAAGAAAGCGAAGAGTTTTTTTTTTTGGTATGTGCGGGGGTGCAAACTCCAACTAAAACAAAAAAATGAGAAACGCTCAATCACATTATAACTAAGTGAATAATCAATCATTTGGCCTTTTTTGTGTGGACTCAAACAAGCAAACTCGGAAAATAAAATTACCCACTTATTACTGAGAGAATAATCACCAGGACTTATTGCAAACGACAGCATATTTGACCCATTAAATGCTAACTTAGGCTTGATTTGGTGTTGTTGTGACTTTTTAAAAGTTGTTGAGTTCTTTTGGCTCTTTGAAAACTGCTTTAAAAAATTATAGCAGTATTATTTGGTAAAATAAGTAAAAACTACTTTTAATAAACAAAAGTTATAAAAGTAGTGTTTAGTAAAATTACTCTTAATATCTACAATGACTATAATGATTATAAATATTAAAGAGAATAATTTCTATTTTTAATGTTATTAAATAGAACAAGATTATATTAATCGTTTAAATTTTGGAGAGTACAAGTCAACTCTAAAAGGTATCCCATAAAGACTTCCGAGAGCACCCCTAACTTTTAAAAATCAGAAATAAAAGCACCTAATTTTTTGATTTATCAAATAAAAAATTTAACTTATATTTTTTATAAATCAAAATACCTCTACAAAAAATACTCCCAAACTTGGCCTTAAACCTACGTGTCTTGAGCGATAATCATAATTTCAAATGTCAGGTGATCCTTAAGTTCCTTACTTTCTTAACATAAACTTCATTAGTTTGATTTTGTTGATGTGATTAGCATTGCATTTACCTCAACACTTCACTTTCCATGCACTGCAGGGACAATGAATATCCTATGAGTAAATTACCGTCTTTTGGCCACCATCATTCAATTTTGAAGTGTGTCTCTGTTTAGGTGGGCAATAATAAACAAAAGAGGTGGCAATAATAAATAACATTTTTAGTCCCGAAAATTTTTTTGGCATTAATTTAGTTTTAAAACTTTAAAATTTAACATTAATTTAATCTGACAGTCAATTACACTAACATTGAGCCCACCAAGAAAATTCTTCTCCTCTTTCCAGCCCTCCTCTCCCTCATCCTCCATTAACCGGTGTCTGCAACCGCAGCCGCCACCGGAAGCAGCTCCGGCAACTCACCCTGCCATAATACCATTTCCAGCAATTCTTCTCTTTCCCTGAAAGAATTGCCGGGCACCTTCTTGTTGAAGGCGCTGTTATAGAGAGACACACACAACCTCTCCCTAAGACCGAATTCTGCACTCGCATGGTATCCTTCCTCCTCCATCACTCTCCACTCCTACCTCATTCATCAATGCTTATTTCAATTATAATTCATGCTCACACCTTCTTATTTTATCTTATTGTTATTATTATTATTATTATATAACCCTAAATATCCCTTCTTGTCATTTTCATATTCGGTAAATTGAGGTTGAGCCGTTGAGAAGAGGACATTTCACTCTTACCTATCATATTCACATATTATTTAGGTATTTAATTTAATTTAATTTGTCCCTTTCATGTTCTGTTCTAGTTTCTTAATTCCAGATGCGCTGCCTACGTATCTCAACATTAATAACAAAGTTGAACTTCCAACAGGTATGTCATAGAATGATACAAATGGCACTGTTACATTCTCGAATAGGACATAGGACAAAAAGAATATATTGACCACACTTTTCTTATATAATAACAATAACAAATAGTCTAATATCGTAATTTTTCATACTTCCATTATCTGTATAGAGAAATTTAAATACCTAAATTAGACATATTGAATCACAATTTAAATAAATATAAATTTAATTATGTAAATATTATATCAACATCAATTACTTACAATATATATACATTTTTAATAACATTATACTTAACACTTATCTCCTGATTTAAGTGTATTTACAATATGCTAATAAAAAATTCTTTCTACTAACAAATTCATAAGTTAGTTAGTAGGAGTTATCTTCATTTAATCATAAGTCTTAAAATTGAGTTTTGAATATATAACTATATTAAAAATACAAAAGGAGGAACTTTGTCATCCAAGTAAGCAGAATGCCTCGTATAGGAGAATACTTGTAGTTAAAAAAAAAAAACAAAAAAGAAATTCTCTTTCTTGCAACTTGTGAATGGATAATACAACATACTCACCTACAAAAGATAAATGCGAAAACAATTGATAACCCATCTTATAGAGAATGGGGACAATTGGCAATGGGCCTTTGAACACGTGTAGCCTTATCCAATTGATGTTTTGAATCTCAGCATGCCCATCTTCCACTTGTTACAGTACTAAAGAGCGTAACTAGCTCTATATGTTTACGAGTGCGATGCAGTGAGGGAGGCTGGCAGAGGCACCATTACCAAAATGGCTTCTTCAATGTCAGTATGCTTCTCTCCCAACGCACTAGCTCGCCCCAACACACACAACCCTCGCCGGCCCACCAGGCCCACTAGGCCCAACCGCACCACCACCAACAAGCCCCGCCCAAACCCTAAATTCAACAAACAAATCGCCACATACGCCTCGCCGCCGGAACCGGTGGTCCTCTCCGGCGGCGAAGCCACCACCTACACCCGCCTCCCCCCTAAAGACGACTACTCCGCCCCCACCAACTCCTCCTCCTCCTCCGAGCTCAAGCTCTCCGATTCAACACCACCAACCTTCAACCACCACGAACAACTAGAAATCGAAGAACTAGAAGAAGAAATCGAAGAAGTAGAAGATGATGATAATGATGATGAAGCTTTCGATGGCAATTTCCGAGGAGATTATCAAACGCTCGAGATTTTCGAAGGCAACGGCGGTGCCGAATTAGACTCCGAAGAAGAAGAAGAAGAAGAAGAAGAAGAAGAAGAAGAAGAAGATGGGATCTTCGATGACAGCGACGAGTTTTTGAGCTCCGAAAATGGCGAAGAAGAACCGGTGAAGGATAAAGGAGTTCCCGCGGTGATGCGGTGCTTCGACCGCGCGAAGATCTACGTGAAGGCGGGCGACGGCGGCAACGGCGTGGTGGCGTTCCGCCGGGAGAAGTACGTCCCACTCGGCGGCCCCTCCGGCGGCGACGGAGGTAGGGGAGGGAACGTGTATGTCGAAGTCGACGGATCGATGAACTCGCTGTTGCCGTTTCGGAAGAGCGTGCACTTCAGGGCGGGGAGGGGAGGGCACGGGCAGGGGAGGATGATGAGCGGGGCGAAAGGGGAGGACGTGGTGGTGAAGGTGGCGCCGGGGACAGTGGTGAGGGAGGCCGGCAAGGATGAGGTGCTGTTGGAGATGGTGCGCCCTGGGCAGAGGGCTCTGGTGCTGCCCGGTGGCAGGGGTGGCAGAGGGAATGCTTCGTTCAAGTCTGGGACTAATAAGGTCCCCAAGATTGCTGAGAATGGCGAACAGGGTCCAGAAATGTGAGTTCTTTACTACTTCTTTTTCTTATCTAATCCATTCCACTAGATCTCAACTAATTTAGTTTTTAACTCTAGTCTTTTCCATTCAAATAAGGACCAAATTCGAGATCTGCACCAGCCAAATGTTAGTATTCATTACTTGTTTGAATTAGCTTATTTCGTGCTTAAAAATAGTTTATAATCAAAATCTAAAATCCTAGAGCATGTTTAGGTAAATGTATATAATCGATTTTTTTTTTTAAATTATTTCGAAAGTTGTGTCTAGAAGTATTTTATTATAAGTTGTTTTATTATAAGCTGTTATGAAGCCAAAATAAATTATTCTACCACACATTGGATTCAAAACGGTTAGTAATTGGGAAAAAAAAAAAAAAAACAAACAAACAAAACGTTTAGACTAACAATAATCTTTTCTCAAAAATGCCTCGGTTCAGAGAGCTTTGAATAAAAAATGGAAATTTTTTCCCCTTTTTCACCAAAATTTAAGCTATACCTAACATCGACTAGTGTATTTGATTGGTTCATTTTGTTCTTTTTGTTCAAAATGGTCATCTTGTCGTGTGCTGGTTCTTGCTTCTGCTTCCACTGAACTATGTTTGGTCTGATATTCTGCTCAAATCATAGACTGATACTTATCATATTCACATGTGAAAGATGGAACGTGGTTTGTTAACATTAACAAGTACACTTACCGGTTGCCATTTGTGCATTACATGTAAGATTGCAACGTACACGAGTATTGTCTTTTTTTTTTTTTTTTTTTCTCTGTAGTTTCATTGGGTGAGTTGGTGATGTCATGACTCTCAACATTTGTTTTCCTTTGTGACTATAAGAGCTGGCATAAAGCAGGTCCTCTATGTCCAACGTTCTCTTCCAATTATATTGTACCGAGAGTATAATGTCCAACATGCATGGAAAAAATGGTTGGCCATGTCCAACTTGACTGAGTTTGTAACCCTTTTCTTTTCTTTCCTTTTTTCTTGCATCCGGTCTGGCTTCCAAGAAAATATGACCATATATAGACAGACTAAGAACAATGGTTTTTTGATCAGGTGGTTGGAGTTAGAACTCAAGCTGGTTGCAGATGTTGGTATAGTGGGTGCTCCAAATGCAGGGAAAAGTACACTTCTGAGTGTAGTTAGTGCTGCAAAGCCAGAGGTGGCAAGTTATCCCTTTACAACACTGCTTCCCAATCTGGGCGTTGTTTCCTTTGACTATGATTCAACAGTGGTAGTAGCAGACCTTCCAGGTCTACTTGAAGGAGCACACCGAGGTTTTGGTTTAGGTCATGAGTTTCTACGACACACTGAAAGGTGTTCTGCCCTGGTAGGTACTTCTGATCAAGATGGCATAGTTCATTTGTTCTGTTTTATATTGTTAGATATACCTAGCTTACATTTAACAATCTTGATTCTGGTGGAGCTCTGTTCGCATATAGAGTTACAACACCCCTCCTGCAGGGACAGAAAATAAAAATGGGACTAAATTATAAGTATTTTCTTGGATTCCCTTTTATAAAATGTACTTAATTGGCCATTTTCTTAAAAAATTATTCTTTAGATACCCTTCATTATCCGTATTTTGGCCACTCCAACTTACCTCTGCCTTTGTCAATTCTGCTGAAAATAGATTGAGTGAAGTTTCTACTTGTTTGGTTATCTGAGCTTACAGAAGTATTTACCATTCATTGTTTTTCTTTTTGCCAGTATCTTTGTCTTATTTCTCTCTAAATCAATCAATTAGTTAGTGGATTTTGAATGCAGCCCATTCTGGATCTTTCCATGCCCGAAATTCGTGTGTTGAATTTTACATTTGCAGTTGACCTAAAGAGTGATTGAACAATGGGTTATCTATTGATTTAAACATTGTACACCTATGTAGAATGTATATGTATGTTATATTTCCCTGCATGAACCTTCTATTCTGGGTGCATTGTATAAGTATGCTATTTCAAAGTCTAACTAATTTTATACTTTTCTTTTGTCTGCATCTCATTTTTTTTCCCTCCTGAAGGTCACCTTTCTAACAAGGCCTCTATGTGTATTGGATTTCAGGTACATGTGGTTGATGGGTCATCACCACAGCCAGATCTCGAGTTTGATGCAGTTCGTCTAGAGCTGAAGCTGTTTAGTCCTGAACTTGCTGAGAAGCCTTATATAGTTGCTTATAACAAAATGGACCTTCCAGAAGCATATGAAAACTGGGAATCCTTCAAAGAAACGCTACAATCTCAGGGCATCATGCCTTTTTGTATGAGTGCTGTCAAAGGGGAAGGTGCTCATGAAGTTATCTGCGCTGCTTACGAGCTTTTGCGTAAAAGTAAAGAAGACAAGGAGGAATATGAAGGTTGTAATTCTGTTTACACTAATTCTAAGCACTATTGTCAGTTCACCAGTTACTTCTGAATATTCTTCTTCCTTTTTTTTCCCCTTTTTTTTTTTCTTTCCCCTCAAGTAAGTTGTTGAATTTGAGGTTGAGTAAATCTGTTCAGTTTCAGATGGAAGAGACATGGTTAACTTGAACCATGTAGCTGATGCAGTACAGAAGGAGCGCAGTGCATCCATTAGTGATTTTGAAATTTTTCATGACAGCAAGTTGAATATATGGCATGTAGTTGGACCTGGGTTGCAACGTTTTGTCCAGATGACAAATTGGCGGTAGGTGAAAATTGGATCAAGAATACAATTTCATATTACTACTTCTTTCTTATCGCCAATGTCTCCTTTTCTTCTTCTTCTTTTTTATTTTTTAACATCTTAAACATACTTTACTTATTGAGGCGTAACTTCTAACCACTTTTAACAGAAAAAACTGTTGAAAAAGTTACCCTACATTTATTCTATAGTTGTTAGCAAAACCATATATGAGGAGGGTAGGACATTATTGCTTCAGACTTCAGTTCCCTGAAGCTTGTTGCATGGGTTTTCATACCTTATGTGAAAGATGTCATAAACAAGAATTTGACTCTTAGAATCATTTGAAACTCCATGTAAGGACCTTTCTAGAATATTGTGACAAAATATGAAGATTGGAAATTCCATCCTCCTCTTCTTATTTGATACTTGATGTGTTAGAAAGAAAAATGTGTCTCATAAATGATAAGCATTACGCTTGAAATTGCAGCTCCTGTTCATGGCCAGTCTCATGGAAACTATTGCATCTTCAACAGGTACCTTGATTCAGAGAGAAGATTCCAGCATGTTCTTGAGGCTTGTGGTGTGTACAAGTCTCTCATGAAACTTGGTGTAAAAGAAGGTGACACAGTGATTGTTGGAGAGGTGTGCCTTTTGTTTCTCCTCAGTGTTCATTGAAATCCTTGCTTACACAAAGAATAACATGTTAGCATATGGTTGATGTACAGAACGAAATTAAGCTATCATTAACTGCTTCAAATTCCCTTAGTTAAGGGTGTAACACTATTGTCCGCTATTTTCCATGATCTGATGAACAACCTGGAAACATCATCTATCAACTGAAATAAGAAAGCTTTCTTATATTTTAAAAAAAAATTCTTATACAGTTCTGCTTGAAGCTTTTCTATAATATCTCATCATTTCTGTGGTGCATACCAGTGCAATGACTGTTTGTTCTGCTACTTACCAGATGGAGATGGTATGGCATGACTCCTCAGACAAATCTAGCACATCAAGAATGAAGAAAATATCCACAGATTCAATTAAATGGCCTGAATGGAAGTAGTGCCACTCTATTTGGTTGCTTCTATATTCATGTGTGCTGCAACTATGCCTTAGGTAAGGAGAACCTTATTCTCATAACATAATGCTTTTGTTTCGTGCTATCGCAGTTCAACGCCGCAATAACCTAATTGAATATAATAGTGGTGTTTGCCATAGTTTCCTCTGTTATCAAGTGGATAATATTTTTCTAGATCTTTTATATATAATGACACACCTATAACAGCTAAATGCTGAGGCTTTTCTTCTCTATACTTCCCTGTTAAGGTTGTTGCCATATCATTATTATTATTATTATTATTTTAAATTTATCCTGTGATTTGGATATCAATGCCTATGTTGTAATAGTTGATAACATTTTCAACATTTGTTTTTCAGCTTTTTGTGACTTGTGAAATATCAAGGTTATCAATTGGGATACCCATCTTGAAATTCATGTTCATTGCTCGTTGGTGAGCTGCAGTTTATGTAGGAAGCATATGCAATCAAAATGAGACAATATAGAAGCGGATAAAGATCATGAGAAGCTGCTTCAAGAAGCAGAATTGTAGAGCATGCCAATTACATGCTTGTCCTGTGGTGGCATGATGCTGGGCGCATTATTTCAAATTCTTTTATTTGACTGGAAGCTGTCATCATCTTCAACTGCTCCCTAGTGATATTTGTAAGAATAAGATACAGTTGTAAAGGTGAACATCTAACATTATTTGTTGGGTTAAATTGGTTTAAAACAGATAAGTAACCAACAGATGAGATGTGTAATTTATGATGATGTAATGAAGACTGTATATAAAGAAACAATTTTGTAATAGCATCTGTAATGCTTAATCTGATTACCTCGTTATTTTTGACAGACTGCTCTCATGTGGATTGGATAATTTGATGAAATTGGGCGAAGGTCAAATTTGAATTTTCACATGAAGTCATCATAAAAGCGAAGACCAATAATTTTAGATTATATATATATATATATATATATATTGATGAAAATTCTTTCAACAATTCTTACGATAACAGATAAGAGAAGAATGATGATACTGTTGTTTTTTTGGGGTTATGATGATGGGTTCATCTTCATTTCTTTACTGTATCAGTGTGTTAAACAATCTCCATCCCATAATTATCGATACCTATCTGTCGCATTATAAGCTATTAGGTCTTTTGACCCAAAAGAAAGCTAATAGATCTCTGCCATGTTTGAATGCTTCGTGTATATCAACTGTCAAGAACCGCGCTTATGTAATGACTTACAAAGTGTTTTTTCGATGTTCACCTTATTAGAGGCAACTATAATGACATCAGATAGGTGGCATAGTGATAATTAACAAAGTGATACACAAGCATATATAAAATTCACACAGTTCTCATAGGTTAGGATGACTAGGAAAGATCACGTTATGAGAGGTGGTTAAAAAAGTGTCCAAGTGGTCGGTGCATCGTCCTTTCCTTAATAACTATAAATTAGCGGTGAGTTCGGTCTTTCCTTTGTCCCTTGCTTTCTGCATCAACTTCGTCATATGCTCTACTAGTGCAACTTATCATTCTACACGTCATAGTTCGTCTGCTTGTTAATTATTTTTATTAAATTTGAATTTAAAAAAAAATCGGATGTATGAATTAAATATTTTTTTTATGAACGTTCTAAACTAATGTGTTTATGTAATATAGTTAAAAACCAGTTAAAGAAATCATCTTTAGTGATCAAGATAATAATGTCTAAAGCAAAGTTAAAAATATATATAGAATAGTTTTATATAGGATTTAATTTTGATTTAATATCAATGTAAAAGTTTTATATATTGATATATGTAATAAAAGTGATTGACTTTTACACTTGTCACTTTCAAAGTCTCATATAATAATATATAATTATATGATAATATAAAATTTTTTATATTAATAATATATTAAAATTAGAGTTTAATTCCACACAAAAAAATAAAAAATAAAAAATAAAATTAGAGTTTAATTTTTATACCAATATAATTATAAGTGTCATATTATACTAGATAACTATCTATTATCATAATCACTCACTATGATTTGATATTTTTTCATAATTTTATTAGTTGTTATTGTATAGAAATTAAACTCTTAAAATTAATAACTTTTATATATTGTATATTTATATATGGTCTTCCTCTTTTCTCCTTCACCATGCAAAGGGAGAAACAATTAGAAACTAATCACGACTTATCGTAACGTGCATGACATTCGTAAAGCAGGTGCGCCCTCATAAGACGAATAAAGTTATTAACCTTCCCAAGCAAAGTTGCTGGATATATAGATACTTAGACTTACACAACATACAAAAACTTTTACTATACATGTCACCAAAAGATCGAACATTTGTCACCTATGGATGTGGTTGCCTACCTCATATTATATGTTGGTCCTTCAGTTCGTTAGTTCTCTAATATCATACAAATTCTACCTCATGAGACTAGGAAGAAGGATTAATTTGTCTATGATTCACCATTCTCTTCTCTTCTCCTCTCTTCTTCCTTTTTTTATTGTTTAATTAATTTAGAATCAGTTAAGATAATATTTAATTGGAAGCCATTGCCACGTTTTTTTGTGGTGGTCATGAACGCAGATACAACACACACTTAGGAACACTAACCAAATAAAGCGAAAAATATATATATAATAGTTCCGAAAGCAAAAAGAGTAGCTTGTGTTTTACACTTGGTCGCAAAGTGGGAGGACACAAGTGTGATATCTGAACAGTTAGGAGCTGAAGCATCAAATGCTAACATGGGACTAGTTTGAACCAAAAGTTGCTTACTAAAACATTGGTCACTAAAACTCCATCATCATTTGACTATTTTTTGTCAAAGTCCAACCAAACATGGATTATCTTTTACCCTAGATCCCGGAGGACCTTTAAAACCAACAAAAAGTGTGTGCCATTTATAAAAGGTGCACGCCAAAACCCATCTTAGACAAGGATATTGAGAGAAAGAGACCCGAAATAAATAAAATAAATAAAAGTGTTGAGAAAAATAGAAAGAGGCAGAAAGCTATCTTTTGTAAAACATATCTATTTAATTTAGGGATATGTAATTGTAAAGTACCTTGTAAATATGTACTCCTTTTGCCGACTCAACTTGAAACTCACATCTTTTGAGATGTGCCTTGACTAACCTTTCTTCTTTCTAAATGCTATGTTCCAAACTTTCCATTCGAAGAATGGAATACATCCTTTCATTGTTGGGACAGCTGATTAGGGAAGTCTAACAGATAGAACTTTAAAAGAATAGATCCATGAATCTTTCTATTTTATATACTCTTCACTTCATATATTTTTAATCGATCAATATAAAACTTCATCAATCACATTTAAAATACACACACACACACACACACACACCTTATTTTACTCATTATGAAATTGGTTTTTTTTTCTCTACATTGAAATAGCAAACAACCAAATTACAGAAATGTTGACAAGGTTTAAATTACGGTTGCAATTATTGCGATTATAAGCATTGTGGCTGTCGTTACGTATACTGCAACTGTTCAATGTGAAATTTTTTGTGTGTTGGCAACTTAAAAATAAGTTTATGTGAATAGAGGTCATACGCAATTGTGGTATGATTGTTGCAATCACAATATTATAGTCACACACATTATGTGATCTGCAATTTGAATCCTTGCACAGTTCCTACTAAGATAATGAGAAGAAATCTCCACCAATATTTGGTTGATTCAAATAATTCAACATTTATTCTATTTAAACAAGTTTGCACATTCGAGTCTTGTAAGTTAAAAAAAAATTTAATATTGGAAGAGTTTTACCTTTATAATGAATTGATCCAACTTGAGTCAAGTTAGTTGAAGTGCAATGAATTTTGGATAGTGGCAGATTAGGCAAAAAAGAAAAAACCCAATGCTTATTTCTTCAATTTTCAGTTTAAGTATTTCCAAATTCTCATTTGTTTTGATTCACGAGAGCATTATGATGCCATGCAATACTAATATTTGCACTTTCAAATGGGGGCCCAAATGGAGCCAATATATCTCTTTCTTTCTGCTGCTCGAAATCTTTAGTGGAAGAGTCAAGGGTCTTGGAATCAAGACCCAATCTATTCTTAGGAATACACAAATGATTAATTAATCAAGCAACTGTAATGAGTCTCTATGATCTCTCTCATTTTGGACTCTTATTTGAATACTTTTCACCACTTCTGTTTAAAAAGTGTAGTGGGCCCATTCCAAACTTTACATGGGTCAACAGGAACCCCTGTTGCTGATGGCAAAGCATTGATTGTGGCATTGGGAAATATGCTAAAAAGAACAGAACGGCTTGACCAATTTCATGTGATTACCGACTAGTGGCATGCCATTTCCAACGCTAAATAGAATGTCATTGCCGGGAAATTAAAGACAGTAAAATTATACACCATGAGCTGTGAGTCAATAGAACTGTGGCCCACTTTAGCTTTTGGTTTGTGAGGCGGTTTAGTCCATCTCAATTTGCATGGCCTCAATTTGTAACTTTGTTTATTTTGGTTGTTAGGTGATTGAATATATTTTGAGATAAAAAAAATCCTTAATATAATGTCGGCATTCAATTATGTTTTAAGATTGTTAGAGCGTGTTGATGTATATCACATACTAGGTTGCTCGTGAGCTTATGTATATCATATGATAGGGGCCTGGATTTTTTCTCCTTTTTTTTAAAAAAAAAAAATTCGGAAAAGAATAAATTCACTCAACGAAAACAGAAGCATCAAGGGTTACAGAAGAGAAAGTAGCAAGAGGACATTCTTCAACCCAGAAAAGGTTTGGGTTGTTACGAGCAAATCTAGCTAAATCATGAGCACTACAATTACCTTCTCTTCTAGTGTGTGAGAACAAACATGATTCAATACCTTTACTAATGATAATGCAATCTTCAACTGTCGAATGAAACTGAGATGTTATGTTTCAGTAAGCTGAGTATCCACTTTTTTACTATCTGGCTCTGTAGAATATGTGATTATGAAGTTCTAGTCGTTGGTTTAAACTGTGTTAGATAATGTTTTCTCTTTCTCTCTCTATATATAGGTTTACATAATCGTTAGATAGTTGTCTTAAAACCAAAATCAAAGATGTGATGAGCTCACGTTTGTTATCATATCTATGATGCAGTCCATGTTCTAATGCTTTTTAAGGTTAGAGCATTGAGCTCATATTTGTTGTCATGTATATATGTTTTGTGATGCAAAATTGTACATGTTTTAATGGTTATTATTTAAGGTTAGAATGATGCGCTTACGTTTGTTATCATGTATATATGTAATGTAATGAAAAATTGTCCACGCCCTAATGCTTACTATTTAAGGTTATAGAGCATAGCTAAATGGCTCGCGAGAAGACGTGCGCAATAAAAGTACGAAACACGTGGTATGATAATATTGGAGAGAAAAAAAAAAAAACTTTCGCACCACATAACAATACACAAGTGCTCTAATCAAGTAAAACATAATTCGTGGGTCATTGTACAAACTTTCATCTGTACTATACAATATTCATTGCTTATATAATCTTAGACTTATATTTTACCTAAGTTTTGTTGTACCAATCTCTTTGATGTAATTTAACTATTGCTTTGATCATTAATTAGTCAAAATTTATTGACCAAAGAAAAAGTTTTTCATTGCCCTTTTTGACTACATTTTTTCTATTGGCTTTTGGAGATCGGTACCCATATCTCTGATTATCACGTTGTTGAAAATTGCTCAAAGGTGATATACCTAGATGGCAATTTGCAGGGAGCATCTCTATGTTTTTGTTATCTTTTTTGTGTCATTAGCCATTTTCTCACGTTTACCTACTAGCCCTTATATTATACTCTGCAGTGTACAAAGTGTTGTCCTAGCCCTAACATGCATAAGAAAAACTGTACAAGCAATTATGGCTACCCTACCACCGACATTTGATCAAAACCTGTATAAGAAAAACTGTTAACGGACATTCTTGAATGTAAAATTTGCATTTGTACATGAAGGATCCATGACTCAAACATAATTATAGAGTTTTAAATTAAACTGAACTCTGATGGAAATTGTACATGTCTTTCCGCATGAAGGAGATAATTAAAAGAAAATATGATCTTAGGCACTCATCAAAGTACAGCTACTGTAACCAGTTCTGCATAAGATAAACCCATACACTTCTAGAATTAACATTCTACGACTGACATGTGAAGCATAAATAGGACAAACAAAATTAAGAATTTGACAAATGGTCCTTTCAAAAGAAATCCGTCTATTATTTTCAAATTTTTTCATTACAGTGTGAGGTTGTTTCCGTGACACAAGACAGGCACACTCATCTAATTCTTGGACAATTTTGTATCTGGTCAGAGACAATTTCAACTGCTCCCTTTGAAAATCATGAAGCAAACAAGAGCTCTCTCCATGTAATGGTTGATTATCTTGCATCAAAGGATTCACATGTGCATATTACACCAGCTAGTGAATGCCATGCTAATAAGATAAGATACCTCGAAATTCAATGGTTTGAGACTCTCAAGGAGTATGCAGACAAAACCATGCAGTTGTTTTCCTTTTCTGGTCTTTCACTGGGATTAATCGAGTCCAGCAGAATAATATCCCATTTATACCAATAAGTGCATTTTCTCATAAACAAACTTTTTACTAGGTCAATATCTATTCGGCCTAGCTGAAAAATAAACGTAGGGATTTTATGTTGGAGTTAACCAAAAGCGTTTTACAATTTCATTCAATCAAATATTATCAAATGTATGGTTTTCAAGATCATTATTGTAAGAGTCAATTATTTTTAATAATTTGGTAATATATAATTAAATATTTATATAAAAAATTTTACTTTGACAATGTATATCAAAATCAAATCTATAATAATAATAATAATAATAATAATATTACGTATGTATGTCAAGCCTTATATATATATTGTGTGTGTGTGTGTGTGAGTGAGAAAAATAAAAAAGAAATAGAATTGAAACCTGTTTTTATTGACCAATTATAATTACCTCCCGGAATCTATAATTATCTCGAAACATCCAACATTATGTTATTGAAATTTTTTAAAGAGTTTAATTGGTATGCATTGATAATATAAAATAATTTTATACCATCAACCAATAGAAATAGAGGAAAGTAAGAAATTATGATGGGTCCCTTATTATAATGGATAATTATTTATATGAGTTGACATTTTCTATTATTTTGATTAGTTGACAGTGTAAAACTGTTTTATATTGTTAGTGCATTTAAATTAAATTTATTTTTTAATAGCGATTAAGAAGAATTTATGAAAATTGACTATTTTCCTATAGAAGATATAAAATATCTATTGGATATTTTTAGAAATTAAAAAACGTTTTGCATAAATTTAAAATTCACTATATTTTTTTTTCAAAAAATAAAGACAAAACTCTTGTATTGAAAAGACAAAATATAGTTTACTAGGCAGATTTTCGAAAAATTCTTAAACACTAGAATAAATACTTTTTTGTATTCCACCTGAATATTAACATACAATGATTAAAAGTGAGAAAGAAAAAATATAATAAAAAATTAAATTTATGATTATAAGATATATATGGAGTATAAATTTCTTCCTCCATAAATAAAGATAGAACTTATCCAAATTTTCAGATATATTTCGAATTAGTTAACCAGTTTGGCCCTTGCACGTGAACTGATATGCATAAAGATTCAATTTTGTTAATCCTTACCAAATCCCAATACCTTGCAAGGACTTGATGCAATAATTAGCTCACTAAATTCTACATTATTTTTTTTATCAAAACTAATATAATAGATAGTATATTTTTTCAACTTACTAAATATGTTATTGTGCTAATTATACTTAGATACAGGAAAAACATTTGACAAGTGAAGGGAATCTATTTTCACTCTATAGTTGTAAGTACTCTTAAGTGAAAAACACTTGAATGTATTTATTTATTTATTTATTTCTCAACCCCTTCACGTATTAAGGGTGTGCTCCATGAATTTACAAATAATATTTTCCTAAGTAAACGAGATGGAGGAACTAGAGATTTAATAGAAAAATGAGAAAAAGATTTCAAAAGTGAGTGGAAAGGGGGAGAATGGTGAACATGCTCTTCCAAAGAATGACATCTGTACAATGTCCTTTTCGTTCTCTATAAAAGGACTACTCATAGCTTCACCCCTTCATAACCTTCCACTGCTTCTGCCCAACAAAATTAGCTAGCTTACACTTTCTCACCTCATTCAACACACATTTTCTTACCACTTTCCGAGCCATGTCCACCTCTGGAACCTCAAATACTTCCCTCAAGGGATCAGATGAACCCAATCCCAATCAAGCACAAATGAATTCATCTCTTCTACAACGCAACACTTCCCCATCTGGTGAGAGAAGAGGCAGAAGAAAGCAAGCAGAACCAGGGAGGTTTCTCGGAGTTAGGAGGCGCCCTTGGGGTAGATATGCTGCTGAAATTAGGGACCCTACAACTAAAGAGAGACACTGGCTTGGAACATTTGACACTGCTCAAGAAGCTGCTCTTGCTTATGATAGAGCTGCTCTCTCCATGAAAGGAGGCCAAGCAAGAACCAACTTCACATACACTACTGAAAATACCAATGTTCACAACATTCTCACCCTCACTCCTATGGATCCTCAAGTTCTGTTACCAGCTTCACATTTCACCATAAACACTCAGAGCCAAGAACCAACCAATCAAAATTGCTTGTCTCAGATTGATGCTCCCTACATTGAAAACCCCTCAAAGTTGAACAATGACATTAATATTTGTGCTGAAACTGCACTTGGGTCACCTCATGATGATAATTTCTTCTTCTCCAGTGATTCTAATAACTCTGGCTATCTGGAATGCATAGTTCCTGATAACTGTTTCAGACCTGTTTCCAGCTCGAACTCCAGGAAGAGCAATGCGAGTGCTTCAAGTGACCAAAAGGTTGTTAGCTCCGTTAACACAAACTCCATGGAGGGTGAGTTACATTTTGGCAACATTACCACATTCTCTCAAGAAGCCTTAAACGCGAAAACAACGGACCCTAACTTTGCAGGGTTTTCCTACCCGAGTGAACTTGGTCAAGGATCCTGGGACAATCAGCAATCATTGGATTGCAATTACAGTGAACTTTCAGCTGTATTTAACAACCCATTAAGCGTTGAAGGTGCAATGTGTCCCATCAGTGCTACTGAGAGTCCAAGCTATGGACAAATGGCTACTCAGGCTATTCCTTCAACTACTTGTTCTCCATCACTTCCTTCTTTTGGGGATGTTGACTTGGGATACTCACTCTTCTGAGCTCTTCTTGTTGAGGTACCTACCTTTATCAAGGGTGGGGTGCCCTAGACTTTGCCCTTGTGGTACTTGCATGTACTTTGTACGTTTGTTTTGTAACTTGGGTCTAGGAAGTAGCAAGCCCTTTTTTTGTTTTATCCTTTTTTCCGCTTCTAATGTAGTCACAAAATTACTACGTGTGTTCTTTTTGTTCTAAGATATTAAAAAAAAAAGGTTTAGTACCATTACCGGCTGTCATGCTCACATCAAGGAAAAGTGGCCTAAAGGCATTTGTTGAAAAATTTAAAAAATAGCTAGTATTATGAAAGATAAAGCTTTGTGAAATTTTAATCATTGAAACTTTCTAGTTATTATTTTTAATATAATCAATATATAATAAGTGTGAAATCGTTTTATCAGATATATCAGTAAAATAATTAAAATTTCAGTTATTGATAGTAGATTTTCTGTGATTCTCTACGTATAAATTTATCAATAATGTAATTAAAATTCTCAATTATTAATATATAATTCTCTATGTGTACAAGTACGCAAATCGTTAGCAATCTATCATCCTTTTCGGCTGGTTGCCTGAACTTTTGGCTACAAGAAGTACCCTATAAAGAGCATAGGTTCACAGAAAGATATATTGTGCCGATACTATTGCTTGCAGTACATTCCCTTTTGCTGACTATTTACTGATTAGATAAATGTTTTCAGTTCAATTCTGTTTCCTTTTTCTTTTTATTCTATAATTTCCAGGATACTAGTTTATGTTTAATTTTGATAAAATGCTCATTTGAAGTAGTATTAGTTAGGGTGTTAGGGACTTAGAAGCAGGGCACCAGGCAAGCCAAATCTTATTATGGGGAAAGAATGGTGGTAAGCACAATTTTTTTTAAAGAGATAAAAAAAACTTAGTTAACTAGCATTGTGACTTGTGCTACGCACGGTGCATCATTCCTACGTTACAAATTCGCAGCTATCACTAATTTATAAGTTCAAATATTTATAATTGCACAAACAAATATCACATATTGATAGTCAAAGGAAACAATAATGCTTAAAAAATAACATCTATCAACAAAATATTACAAACACTTAATCAGTCATATTTGATCAAATAATTCAAGTCACAAGCATAATTTCAAAAATAGACACTAACAATAACATGCAACAAATACATTAACACCATTTACTAAACCACCTGATTTTACCAAAATACAACTATAGAATGTAATTAAATCAAGTATCTACCAATGAATGCATAATTCAGTTGACAGGGGCTATACTAGCTTAACTAAAGGTTTTGGGTTTAAACTTTGAATATGTAGCTGCGTTAAAATTTGGAACCCCTAAGTGGTTCTATCTGGCTTGCACAGGATTATTTCTAATAAAAGAATATTTGTGATTTCGATTAAAAAAATCAAGTATCTAGCAAATAAAAACAGCACAATTAACATTTCTTAAAAAACTATAAAACAAATTATTAGATAACAAAAGACATCCTATGTTCCAACCAAAAAAAAAAAAAAAATGGATCGAGTGTTTACCCCGTGTTGCGCACGGGGGATTTGTTAGTATAAAAATGGATTGAAATTTAAAAACAAAAAAATCACTACATCAAAAGTCATTAATTATAAAATTGTTAGAGGCAACTAATGCGGACTCGTCAAAAAAAAAAAAAAAACTAATGAGAAAAATAAAGGCAACAAAGTGTTTTAAAGACTAAAATTTGATATTAATATTTTACCTGTCTAGTCATTAAAAAAAAAAAGGCATATTTTTAATGAAGCTAAACAAAATAAATAAATAAATCACACATGCATCATATTACCCGTCTTTAACTTGATTTATCATCTGATATGATATTTTGGATAATAATAATATTATAAAAAAATATATTTGTCTCTTTTTTCATCTCGTGAAACATCATCATATCATTCACTATATTGTAGTGCACAACATCTTCCCACGAAGAATAATTTTGGGTACAATAATTGATAGCTACCTTTGTTTGATATGTTTCTCACGAGACCATAGTAAGTGAAGCAGTTGAACCATTCATTTTCATAATGGAGTAACGAACTAAGCTACTAAATTTTGAAGTAAAGCGGCCTCACTAAAATTTGATCTCTTGATCAAAAGAATAATTTTCAGAAAAGCTTTATGTCACTTTGAACTAAGCCACTAAAATAATGATATTTTACCCCCCAGAAAAAATCATATTTTAATAGATTTTAAATATTTAAGAAAAGCCACTAAAATAATGATATTTTACCAAAAAAAATCATATTTTAATAAATTTTAAATATTTAAGAAAAAAGTCTAAAATAAAAAATTAAACACATTCAATATTGTAGAAGTATAAAAGACATTCAACACTTTTTTTTTTTTAAAAAACTAAGCAACTAGTAAGATCCCGAAAAAGACATCCAATATTTTTTTTCTTTTCACTATCACCAATATCTGAAATGAGTCAAGTTAGGGAAAATTCTTGAGTATTCTATGAAGCAAATGCTTTTTCTTGCTCCATATGAATATTAACCACAATACTTAAAAGTAAGAAAGAAAAAAATATAAAAAATAAAATTTATAATTACAAAACATCCATTGATGGAGTAAGAATTTCTTTCTCCAGAGAGAGGAAGATAAAACTTGTAGTCAAGTTAGTTTCCGGACTAACATAAAACCAATTGAAACACGTATACTATCATTGTGCAAAACGCGTCATGACTCACTGAGCACTGAAAACTTGATTTGTTTGAAATTTTTTTTTTTTTGGGGCCCGGGCGGGGGGGGGGGGGGGAATTTAACTGAAGACACAGTCACAAAACTCATTTAACTCTGAACACCGGCTTAAGGCAAAACATTTTTATAAGTACCATTTACTAGGACATTCCTCAAAGACACTAGGCACTGAAGGTGGAGAGATTCTCACATGCACTACCAATGGTTGGAAACTTGGAATTTCACTTCCAAATTTTTATGGTGCAAATTTATTTTTTGTGCCACAGGACATGTAGTGGTTTGGTTGGCCGGGTGTATTACACTAGGTGCACATAGGATAAGAACATGACCTGAACAAGTGGCTACTCTTACCAGTGGTATGTTCTCTCAGGTAACTGTTACTCTGAAGACATATATGCACCTGGTCCTTGTCTCATAATTCCATTGGATGTTGTGTGACATGCTGCACCATTTTCACTTGAGCAAAGTGGTACTATATTCATGATACAATCATCTTACAATTAACATATCAAAATATTCAGTCATGGGGGCAGGGGGTGAAAAAAGAAAAAAAGAACCCCTCTGAAAAATTACCTGATCTCACATCAAAGCTTGATCAAGTAAACCAATAGAAAACGAGAAACAAAAGTTATTACACATTCAAATGTGTTAATTTAAATGTGTCTCTTCATATACGTATTCTGTAATAAATTTAAGTACCAAGTCAAGCTTTTGATTGTCACAACATCAAAACCATATAGGATAGCAATGTGAAGCCTCATTGTGGTCTCCTGATTACCTCCCTTCACAGTAAACCCTAGATACAAGTTGGGAAAAGTACTGAACAAGGCTTTCGAAGCAGAATTGGAAAAATGATCCCAGATTTGAAACGGGTTCAGGGGAAGAGACATAAACACGTGGTCAATGAAAATCTGGACAGAATTTTCTCATATCAAAAAAGATTGAAGCATAAATAAGCACAGCAAACTCCAGAGAAATTGGAGATGTGAATGGACTTGTGCATAATGGACTTGCAGATTCTTTTGGTGTTATTCAAAAGCAAGGTGGCTGTATGAGTTGATAAAATTCTCAAGGTTGGCCATGGTTTATTCAAGATCAAAGGGATGGCCACAAAAAGTTTATATGACCAATAAGATAATTGAAGGGACGTGTGCTAGACCTGAATGTGGAATTGGGATAACCAAAAAATAAAACATATTTGAGGACCTTGTTGAATAATGATGTCCAGTTGAAGAATTGAGCTATAAAAAGGAGAAATGATGAGGTATGCATTCACATTGCTTAGCTTGAGATGTGAGAGACACTGCTAGTTGCAGCAGAATTGGTAGTTGTTGACGTACTGGAACTCTGAGCAGATGGTTGAGTGCTTGACTGAGAAACAGGTCCACCAGTTGACAAAGTCAGGCCAACTGATCCAGTCAATGTGCTCATTGATGAAGGCACTCTGGATGGAACAGATTCCTTGCTGGATCCTGAGGTGAGTTCAGGCCGCAACTCTGATGATGAAGATGATGGAGCAAGTGTACCGATTGATGAACCCACAGGATATGGTGCAACTGGCATGTCAGCCAGGGAAGAAGCCGATGGACTATAACTCAATGATCCCATAGGATGATTGAATTTGCATGCAGGGCCGAACTTACATACTCCACGCTGTGCATAATGAGTGCAAAGATGTGCCCCCTGATCAAACACAAACATTAGATGCTTGACAATTAAGGCAGTCAAAAAAATATGTTTGAGACACTTCAACTGAACAGACGAACTTATTATCACCAAGTGCCAGTTCTTTAAACAAATGAATGCTAACTAAAATAAAGATGTACTAAGAATTTAAGATACTTCTCTTGAACCACACTCCTCTTTATAATATGGAAAACTAAAGGAAACATAAAATTTACTCTTTAAAACAAAGTTTGAACACTGAACAACTGATGCTATTATGGGAACAAAGAATTGAGAGACAGAACAGATGATAAAGCACAAGAATACCTCCGTAATAAACAAAGAAACAAGCAGCATAAAGTGTTCCTACTTCCTAGCACTGTCAAACTTTTCAAGCAAATGCAACTGACAGAGAACCTGACTCCATGCAAAACCAAATAATACACGTATAATTCTTGTATTAACAACATCATATTTGACATAAAAGGCATCTCATTATACGAATAAAATTCAGGCATCCAAACTAGGTAAAGAAAGAATGTGAATGCTCAAACAGCCAAAATCTTAAGTTTTAGGCCATGTTTGGAATTGCAATAAAAATTAAGGGAAGAAAAAGGTAAGGACTAATATTTACAGATGTAAATTCTAATTTTGTGTGGTTGTTTGAATGTAAATTTTAGAGATGTCAAGTCCAAACTAGCTTCATTTTTGGCATGTCCGTCAGTCACCACCACCATCCCCAACCCCCATTCCCCACCCTCTCCGTGACAACTTTCTCTCTCAATTCTCAAGGGGTCATCCCTTTCTCTCATTACCTAGATCACAAATACACCAACTGCAACCACCATGTCGCAGATGACAAACACAGATCCCAGGGGATTTGGACTTGATGGTTGCTGGGGATTTGGACTTCAATGAGGAGTAGGTGTTGGAGCGGGCGCTGCTCACTGCAAATTCAAAGAAGGTGAAGAACATGGTTTTGGAGTAGTAGGAGGGGAAAGAAGGTGATGCTGAGAGAGGGCTGCATGTTCCAGTGGTGAAGTTGGGGGTTGAGGAGGTGGCAGACAGTGGTTGTGGTTTACAAAGTAAAAATTACTCTTCCCCTAAATGCAGTAAGATTTAACCTTACCCCAGAATTAGAGAAAAATTTACTCTCCTCAAAACTTCGCTCTTTTTCCCGTAAACTATTCTTTCTATAAATTTACCCCTGAAAAATTCAGCCCGTGTCTATCCCCCGACCAAACATAGCCTTACAGATAATATTAAAAAAAAAAGGAGCATAAATGATAATTAAGTTAGAGATCTTATACGAGAATCCAAACAAAATAAGAAAAACAGTGACATCATGAAAGATGTATATAGTGAAATAAATTACGGAGCAATTAATAACACAGAGGAAAAAGGACCTGAAAAGCACTCAATGACTATAAAAATTAGATAATAAAGAAAAAACACAAAATAATGTTCATTGAGAAATATATACTGAAACATGATGAAACATACCCTATAAATTGTTCAAATACTTCCGTATTGACATCGGGTAACTGATTGTTAGAAAACTTTGGGGAAACCATTACAAAAGACCTTTCTAAATGGTTTTACGGAGAATTTGGTTTTTGATAGAGCCCAACGGTGTTGATTGACCTGTGTAGTAGACTCCAGTTGGATAAGACTTGATTGATGGGTAACTAATTGTTAGAAATTATTAATAAAAAATATTCTGGGACTTGTATCGGCTGATTTGGGTTTCGTTGGTTGTTGTTGACATGCTTACCTACCCGTCTACAACCAAGTTCTCAAGAGCTGGATCCTTGCTGCAGACTTCTTTAGAAAATTTAGTAGAAGATGTCGGATTTTGCCAAAAAGTGGACAGAGGTCTATTAGACATTAATAAATAGCATTGCTGCAGATTCTCTTATCAGCTTAAGCTTTCAGGATAGTCCATTCATGACATTGATTATAACCATTTTTGTAACAAAACAACATGAAAGGTAAAAGAGAAATGTTGATCCTCAGAAGTACAGCAAACACTGTAATGAAGGCTAACTCCAAAACAATGTGATGAGCAAAAATATAAGAAACAAGCATAGCACCAGTGCAAACTAACACCAAATTAGCTTAGACTCAGCCAGTCAGCAAGGGAAAATGGAACAGATAAATCCAGAATTTTTAGCATATCTTGTACATGATGCATTTAGGACTTCTTCCACATCCTAGTTTCCATGATATGCGGTACACTGTCAAGCAATGAACTTCATTATAAATTCATCAATTCAGATGTTTTATGAATCATATTAGTAATAAAAATTTCCCATCCAGATCATAACAAATACACCCAAGTAGTTATACCCTTTTACAAATTGGTCCAGATATCTTTAGCTTCAACTCACCTGAATGAACCTCAATGGTCAACTCCTAGATTTTCGGTCACATGTATATATCTTATTATAATTCTATCCATATACTTAGGGAAGGAGAAAAAAAAAAAAAAAAACTATACGTCGATGTCCATAAGCTTAAATCCCATAAATTTTAAAACTCAATTTCACTTCAATGCTCAAGGATTATAAGATTTCAGATTTCGAGTCTGGGATCAGCACATTTCATTTCTAACTACTGAGTTTGCAAGCCCTAGACCAGTTTATGGCGTATATAGATTATCATTATTAAGGTTTGATGGCTGGAACAATGGTTTAGTGACTTTGTGTAGTTCCAATTTAAGGTAGCAACATATCAGCCTATGTATAAATGGCATATTCCAAGAAGACAAATACATACTAAGTACATCTTGAAATCCTATTGTAAGTTTGCCACAGGCAGAATAGTTAAAGTAAAATCATTACCAGTAATCAGTGGCATGTTAAAACACAAGGGTTCATAAATTTTAACCCACAGGCATGCCACGCTACTGAAAGAGGATATATATTTCATATGAAATATAGACAACAATCTTTCTTTAATTTACTTTTCTCTTTTAATGATGATTAAAATAAAAAAGACACCAAAAAAGGAACTTCCATATCCATGGAAAAGATGTGTATGCTGGGCAAAAAGGGATAGACATGAAATACAAAAACTCATTATTGATAGCAGGTCCAACTATAATATGCAGGACTCAAGAAATTACATTAGGGAGTACACAGGGAAAAAAATATCCCTTCATGATCAAAACGTTAATGTGAGAGTTCCCTAGTAATTATGCAGTAGGAACTAACCAGAGATGCATTGCATTCAAATGCAATAGAACATCAAAACCTCATATCCACATAATTAAAAATTGTCAATAAGTTTCAACGGTTTATAGTACACAATAAGTTTCAACAGTTATGATACACAGTATTCCCTGCTCTGGGAGAGAAACATATCCACATATTGGATAATCCATAAGGCTCGGTGGAGAACTCAAGCTCCTATCCAGATGCTGCTCCATTCCACTCCTTCTAGTTGAGTTGCTAACAGAACTTAACCCTTCGATACAGTCAAAGTAATCAGACCTAAATATTTAACAGAACATACACCTAAAGAAAGGAACAGGATGCACATCTAAGATGACAACATGGGAATTCCACTCTCATTAAAGGTACAACAAACCCAAATTGACAATATTAAACCAAATTTTTTCCCCCCATGCTTTCAAATTTGCTAGAAGAATCTCCAAAAAATGAGAGACATAAGAGTTCAAATATCATCCTACATTATGATTAAGACATTCATCCAGACATTTGCGATATCATTTCATTTACTTGACTGACCCTCCTATCCTCCATAAAAATGGGGAAAAAAGAATTTTGGCATACAATCTTCTTACTATTTTAAAGGTTCCTAGCCAAGATCATCAAATGGTCATTCAACTAAATTTTAGAGATTGCACAGGTGTGGTATAACCCAACATCCCAATATGAATGCATGAGACATTATAGTACAAAGACAAAAGCTCACCATTTCACACAAATGTTAGCTTAAAACAATAATCAAAGCACAAGAACAAGAGACAATGGCTCCTACTGTGATTTGCTTTTCAATGATGAATTCAAAACTAAATCTGAGGTTCAGTAAACCAAGTTTCAAATCCTACGTAAAGCTAATGAGAACAAAATGACAAGAAGTCAATTTGGTTATGCCTCACAATTAGCTACTTTACTCCCTGGAAACTACAAAATTCTTAGTTTGAGAGGGAAGATGGATCAATAACAACAATAAAGCTTTTTTCTTCTAGGTGGAAGAGGGACTACAGATTATATATGATTCATAGCTCAATATGAACAGTACAAAGAAGTTTAGAGGTAATGATTACCGGACGCAAAGGAAGGCCAGCAGGACTAAGGACCACATTCCCTTTTGGTGCACTCAAGTCTGGTGGATGGTGATACCTACATGATGGACCAAATTTACACTCCCCTGTTTTCAAGTAATACTGACATTCTGGCTGATCAGGCCTTTCCGGCAATGACTGCTCTTTCTGACCACTGCCTGGAGGACCAACAGAGGAACCAGAAGGTTGATAAGGTCCAGTGTAGGCAGCTGCTGATGAAGGTACCTGGGTTATCCCATAAAGCTGCGCTGACCTGACATTAGACGGAGTACTAGAAGGAAGAACAGGGCTTGCTGCAGGAGCCTGCACCAAGAGCTCAATGGTCAACAGCTTCAATGAATGCACATACAGGGTGCATTTGGATAAGTTTCTAAAAAAAGTACTTGTCAGAAAAAAAGCATAAGCAGCTTTCTATTTGTTTCTTAAAAAAGGCAGAAAACTGATTATTTTCAAATTCTGATTTTTTTTTAAGAAGCATATCCAAATAGACTATACAAACTTCAAAAGTATTTTTAATAAACAAATACTTTTCTTCGAAAAAAAAAGAGCACAAACAAATGCAACCATACGTCCATAACTTGAAAAAGCAGTCAAAAAGAAAATGCTTGACCTACCTGATAAGGACTCCAGCCAGAAAAAGGGACCATGGCAGGGGACAAGACCACTGGCCCATAGGGGCTCTGGACTAATGAACCAGGTAGCAGAGGTGACCTTGCAAACAGTACACCAATCTGTTGAGATGAAGGACCAGATGGAGGCTGTACAGTTGGATATAACGGTGAAGGTACCGGTACATGTAAAGGCGAAACTGGGGGAACTGGTGATGGCGCTTGAATTTGTGCACCAGCAGGCTGTGGATGATGGAATTTACAAGTTGCACCAAACTTGCATCGCCCCGTTTTCACATAATAGGAACACTCTTTCTCACCCTGTTATTATTTATAAAAATTCAGTTTGGAGCAAACTTATGCCATGACCTATGACTAGAAAATGAGACCCAATATTCACAAAACATGCATAACTTTTTATGCAGTAAAAATAAAGCAATACAGACCGGTCGCAATGGATATCCATAATAATTTAGTGACACTGCGTTAGAAGAGCCTCCAGCCTGCCTAGGATGATGGTACTTGCAGGATGCACCGAATTTGCATGATCCTGTCTTCATATAATACTGCATTTTTAAGTATCAGCGGATATAATCAATACAAAAGGAAAGTCAAACATTGAAGACAAATCAAAACAGAAATAGAAGCTCATTCCACCCTCGACATATATAGATGATCACCAAGCGCATTATTCCATATAAAAAACAAGGAATTAAAGTGTCAATTGTCAAAGGGAATCATTTAATGTGTGCCCCCATACTATTTAGCAGAACCATATTAAGCACCTGGCACACAGGCTGGCCAACTCGTTCCGGATACTCCCCTCCTGTCCTCACAGCAGCTCCGATAACCTGAGCAGCACATTCACATATAACCAAATTACAGAACATTAAATCAGAGTTTCGAATGCAAACATCTCAATCTCAGTTCAATTAAGTAAAAAATCAGTGACTTGAAGATAACCCCACGAATGAAAAGCATTCTGATTCAGCACGTTCAAGACTACCACACTGATCACAGCCAAGATCAATCCAAATTGCACCAACAGAAACTCATGATCCCATCACATCAAGCACCAAAACTAAACCAAACCAACCCCAAACAAAAACAAAACCCTTCGAAACAAAAACCCCACAAATACAAATCAACCAACAACAACAAATTTACCGCGTCACGGTCACGTGGATGGTTGAAGCGACAGCGGGAGCCATAGCCACAGAATCCGGTCCTCAAATAGTAGAGACAGTCCGGCTCATCAGGCCTCTGAGGATACGATTCCTCTGCAGCACCCAAGCCCAATTGCCACACTGGCTCTGCATTTTCAAAATCAGGATCAGACCCACTTCACAACACCCCACATTCTCTTTAAACTACAAATCACAATCGCACAAAGCCACAACCTTTGGCCAAAACAAAGGAACAATTTTTTTTCTTTTTTTTTATGTACCAAAAAAGAAAAAAACAGAGTGGGGGAAGAGCAATAGCAATACCTTCTAGACCGGTTTCGCCGCCGGTTCCGGTCCACTCCGGCGACGGATCAGACCGGGAACCCTCGCTGGACCGGCCGTACCGCTCCATTGCACGGAAAAACCGGACCTGATGGAACAGAGAATGGGGTTCTTCCGATCAAATGGGGGTGTGTTTCCCTGCTGCAGATTGTAGAGAGAGAAAGTGTAGAGAGAGAAAAAATGGGGTTGTATTTTCTGGGCCTTCTCTCTCTCTCTCTCTCTCTCTCTCTCACACACACACACACACACAGACAGCGTCTGTGAACTGCTTCTTCTAGTACTACTAATAGGTAGCTTGGTTCCTCTGTCTCCCTCTTTCTCTCTCTTTGTCGTGTGTTGTGT
Organism: Pterocarpus santalinus; assembly: GCA_031439595.1. Lineage (NCBI taxonomy): Eukaryota > Viridiplantae > Streptophyta > Magnoliopsida > Fabales > Fabaceae > Pterocarpus > Pterocarpus santalinus. Next base: position 60,540,551 of record CM062530.1, read on the forward strand.
TTTCTCTCTCTAGTTTTCTCTCACTCACTCTCTTTCAGTTTCAAAGCGTTTTGATTTTCGATCTTTCTTATGCTCTTTACTGTGTGTGTGTGTGTGTGTGAAGGGGGGGCTTCTTTTATTGGTCTGTGAGTTTGTTGGTCGCTTTTATTTATATGCACCCGCCAATCCATCCCACAATATTACAATTTTTTCACCACCAAAATAAATAAATCTCCATTAATATTTTTTTTGGTTTTTAATCATAATAATAATTATTATTTTATTAGTTTAAATTTTTATGTTGAGAGAGAATCTAAAGAATCGAAATTTTGTAGATGAAGTGAGCTTGTGAGGGATGGTGTGAGTTTTGGAGTGGCTGAATGGCTAAGGTAACAAACAAGCTACCGTGGGGGAAAAAGGGGACTTTTAAAAGACCAAATTGCCCTTGAATTTCTGCATGTGATTAGTGAGAGTCAATAGACAATACCACTATGGGACGCGACAGAGCTTTCCTTTTGCGTGTGGTATTAATTGTTAATAGAACAAATAATGGGGAGATTAATTAATTAGTTAATTAATAATTAATTAGATAGTTAAGTGATGCTGTGGGCTTTGGGTGATGACAGCATATGCAAAAAAGAGAGCATGAGATAGATGCTGTTGGCTCCGCGTGGCATGAAAGGGGGATCTTCCTTAAAAGTGGTAAAAAGGTCACATGAATTTACTATGTGACGAGGATTATGGGATCTTTTTCTCCTACACAACACAAAACTTTCAGTTCGGTTATGCAAAGTCCCAGCCTAACTCTTTGCTAGCTTCTCCTCACTGTTTCGTGATATGGGATTACTGCATGTGATTTATTTCATATGTTATATGTTATATATTTAATAATTAATAAAAGTATCCAAGACCATTTAAACATCCACGTAAAGATGGGCACCTGCAACTTAAACCGAACAAACCCGATGAAGTGATGTTTTCTGTTGCCGATTATTAACTACTTCCATTATTTGTTTTGATTCAGTTTGTGCTTAATCGTGTAATTAAATATATCAATTTTTGTTGAAGATGAAAGTGGCTGGTTAGGAGAAAGTACTTTTGCAACCTACATTTTGCTGAAAAGAATACTTGCTCCTCCAAACACATGTTTGAAACATGGCCTAATACTATTATAAACAATTTTTTTGGGTAGTTTTTGAAGATATTTTTATATTTTTTTAACCAATAAATTCTTTATTTTGGACAGAGAATCATACAATTAAACGTTTTCTATGTATAATATTTAATGTTTGCCTTTTCTTTAAAAATGTGATTCTGTTACTTATCCATCTGTCGTATTGTGGTTTATTATAAATAAACAATAAATAATATAGAAAACTAGTAGTTTTTGCTATTAATATATAAGTTTTATAAGTAACCTTTATTAAGATTAAGCTCTTTTAAAATGAGATTATCTCTAAAGTAAAAAAATGCAAAAAGTTACTCATCCTAAAATTAATAAAACATATTAAAATCATAACTCATTAATTAATTTAAAAGTAGATAATCTCTCATTTTATTATTTCAAAAACAAACTCACTTTTAAAAGAGCATTTTTTTCCCACTTTATTACATAGGGAATAAGAAAATGATATAAATATCTGTAATCTCCTCTTGTCGTCTGACATTCGTAAGTTTTTTTTTTTTTTCAATAACATCCTTGTGCCTCTTGAATTGTTATCTTTTGGCTCTATCGAGTACTTCCCTCTCTTCTTCATGCGTTTAGACCTAATGATAGAGGTCAACAATGTCAACTCATTTTTTGGGTTTTATTTTCAATTTGTTCCAAATCAGCTCCACTTGGTCAAGTGGCTATGCATACTTATTTTATAATTTAAGCTTTAATAATCTGTTCTTCCAAGTTGCAGGTTATATTTTATGTCATATTAAACAAATATTTGTAAACTGCCCGCTTATTATTTTTTTTTTCTGGTTACTCTCCTTGTTCTTCTTCATCTTATGAGATACGAAATTTCATTCAACTTTTCGTATCATCCTACAAATACGTTGTTCAGCAAGTTGATATTAATGTTTACTGTACATAATGTTCGGTTAATGATGACTCGCGAGTCAAAATATATATTGGACAGACATGCATAAGTGTTTCAATGCATCATTTGTCTAGGAACTAAATAACGTAATTATCATAACTTTATATTAGCTGTTAGTTTTCTTATTTCTTCAGTTATCGAGTATTTTTAAGTATTTCTTATCATAACTTTATATCATAAGTGTTTTTGTATGAACAGTTTTGTTAGTATATATTGTTCTCCTACAACCCTTTTTTAAGAACCTTGTCAATTTATCTTTGATGCAAATGAAGGTTAATTATGGCCCTTGCCAGACGGGATAGCAAGAGATATCAACATTGATTGTTATAAGAAAATGTAACATAACCATTTTTTTTTTGTCACAAAAAATGATGCTTACTTTGTATTATGGTTGTTGATGTATTTTTCTACGCATTTGCATTTACACCAATTTTTTAGATAGATCAATATTATGCATTCTTTTATCATAACTTTGCTTCTGTCCATTTTTCATAATTGTCTGAATGTGACAATTGGAGGAACTTGGGATTTTTGAATGCTTTGAGTCTTCGTCGCAAAGTTGTTAAATTGAAAGAAAATTGCCTTTTTTGGGGGAATTAAAAAAATTAAATTTTAAAAGAAACATAATCAAACTCAAATATATATGTATATGTATGTATAGTTCACGTATTTTGAAGTAATCAAGACCCTCATTGTACTGACAAAATAGAGAGTACTTGTTTTAGGTAGGAAAATGCCTGTAGTTTCAGAAAAAATAAATTAATAAAAATGAGTTTTTATAAGTAATTAGGAACAGTTATTACATTTTTTTTTTTCTGTTATAACACTTTTTATATCATTCATTACACATGATTTTTTTTTTGTGCATAAGCTACCTTTTTTGTGGTAAATCACAGAATATTCGGTAAATTTGTGCATAATTTACTTACTTATGTACAATTCCCTTACAATTTGTTTAGTAACTATAAGTAGACAAAAGTTTTTATAAGAAAAAAGGCATGGAAGTCATTAATTTTTCACGAATTTTAGCCCAACAAAAAATAATTGATACGTTATTGCATAAATCAGAAAATTATTCTAGCGGTGTATGATGTATCTTTTTGTGTTGTCTATAACCTGACTCAAAATCAATATTAAATACATATATTTGTGTGTAATTATATAATATGTACATCTGCCAAAATTTATTGTCACGCACTACAATTAAAAGTAAAAATTGAAATGATGAACTAAAAAAGTATACGAAAAGTTTTAAAAAGTAGCGTATTTATGCATCGGAAACAACTCTACATTTAAGTTAATATAAAATAAAATGCAATTATATATTCAATAATATATATAATATATGCAGTATAAAATTGTGAGCTATTTATAGTGTTTATAATATTATATTACCACTTTTTCCCTCACACTACGCTCTCCCCACTGCTTGCGTGCACTCTATTTCCATTTCCTGAAAAACAAGGCAAAAATTGCTTGTGCCAAACCACAGGACTAGGTCACACGCTCTCCCGGGGCGCGTGAGAGAACTTGTGGCGGACAAGCGAAGGCAAGGGAAATAAGAAATTCCAACGGCTCAGATCTGATATATGAGAAGCGAAACCAACGGTCAAGATGTAGTAGGAAACGTCGGCGTTGGTACAAGCGCGACAAACGAGGTTGTGACTGCGGAGAAGAGTCCACGGGATCATAATGGGGTTGTCAGCATAGGTAGCACGATGACCGGTGCAGCCGGTGGATAAAGCCTGGTTGGGTGTGCTTGAGACACCGGATGAACCGGTGAGCCGGTGGTAGTTCAGCTCCGGCCACAAGTGCCAGTGCCAAGTTATGCGAAAATCCAAGTTAATTTAAGGACTTAATTACATGGGTTGTCATATAATGAAAAATGTGATTAATTATTTATGCTAACAATATATTAAAATTAATCTTTTAATTTAATTAGCATGTGTATGTGTGTGTCTTTTTTTTTGTCCACGGTAGTCGTAGCCAGAGCACATAGCTATTAGATATCCAAATGTCGGTGAGATGTTTTTTCGCTCGTGATTGTTTGGATTGGGTTGCTCTTGCTAATGTTCAGAGCAACAAATATAGTTCGGCCAGCCCCTTACTAGACATGGAACAGAAGCCCAATACATCCCTCTAGATAGTGCAATATAATAATTGAGGCCTGCTACTGTCTTAAATTTGTATGGGTAAGTTTTATGGATATATGATAATTTTTTTCCTAGAACTTAACTTATAATAGGGCGTTTGGTATGCAGAAATCTTTTTATTTTTCTGGGAATGTTAAAAGATTTCTATATTTGGTAGGAGATTTGAAGTAACAATCCCGAGAATATTGTATTTTCGGGAAGGAGTTTCACCCCCAAAATATTACCATATCCTCCTATAGGAGTTTAACATTCTCATGAGAAGGGAATATTTATCATTATAAAAAGATCAAAATACCTCTATCACCACTCAAAGCCACCCGCCACTGATCACCACCACTGCCACCCTGCACCGTCGATCACTGTCGCCATTGCCATCGCCATCGCCGGCCACCCTTCACTACGGTCACCGCCATCGGCCACCCTTCACCACCACTGGTCGCCGCCACCGTCGGCCACCCTTCGCTACCTTGGCCAACTAGCCTCCGCCACCAGTCGCCGTCGCTACCCACCCTTGGCCACCACCGCCGCTTGCCACCGTTGACCGCTGCCACCATTGGCCGTCGGTGGCCACCCTCCACCACCGCTGGCCATTGCTAACCACCCTTCGCCGTGCCACCGGCCACCCTTCGCCGCTGCCGGCCACCGTCATCACTGTCAACCTCCACCTCCATCAAGGGTAATTTTGAAAATTTATCAAATATTCCCGGGAATTCAATTTATATACCAAACATTCTTAAATTATCATACCCAAGAGAGTTATTCTTAAAAATAGCATTTCTTGAAATCCTATTTTCAGGAATGAAAATTCATTCTGTCTACCAAATGATCCTATAAGTATTGTTAACATTAAAAAGTTCATACTGTCATTAATTTAATGATATGTTGCCATAAATTGTTGAAATTATTAAATAATGTGAAAACGTATCATTAAATGTATGTGCGGAAGTTTTTTTACACTTACCACACTTACTAAGTTTCTTTTAATCTTATTGCTAGTTCATGTGATTTTGGATTGAAAGCATTAATTAATTATTATTATTATTTACACAAAATTTCTAATATTACAAATAAAATTCATTTGGGTTCACAGTCTAACTAACCATCATCTAGTATGGATGTATAACATATGATAGTCTCAAATAATGCATAAGACACCCAAGAATAATAATATACGGGTCCTGGTGGATTTCCATATATTTTATATTCTTGTATTTAAATTAACAAAAATAATTTTTGTACCTCCTGTATAATAGACACTCGATACTCCTTTCTGTCTTTTTTTTTTTTATCTCTTCATGTATTTTTATAATTTTTTTTCCTCGTCTCCATGTTTGGTGTCGAGAGTATATGGGGAGAGAAGAATTCAAATATCACTGCTCTTAAATTAAACGATGAAAAACAAAACCTGGACCCCACTAGGTATTTTGTGCGTTTTTCTCTTGCATGTCCATTCTTGATATTACATGTGTACAAATATCACTATTTACTCTCTTCAAATCGATTATTCCCAATTTCAGGAGATTGAGGAGGAAGCGATCGAAGGGAATGAGGATTGACTCTGACATGCACAAAGCAAGTCCACATGGCCATGACGGCTTTTGTCCATAAAAGGTGGTGGTTGGACTTAAGGTGACACTACTACGGCCTTTGTTACTTTGCTAGACATCCATTATGCATAAGCATGACGCTTTCAGTGGATAACATTGAGCCGAAAATGGGGGTATTTTGTGTCCATGAAATAGGCTGCGAGTCTTCCACTTTTGCCAGACATCGATCCAGTCTATGTTGTTCTTTAGTTTGCATAATTATTGCAAAGAGGTTGTGTCATTCAAGTTTTGTTGTCCATGGGGGTCTGGTTAGCTGAGCTCGAGTGAGGTGTTTCATTGTCGTGACCTATTGAAGTTTGTTCTTTGTCATGAGAATCGAGAATGAAGCTGTTGAGTGCTGTTGAAGATTTATAAGGCTAAATTGGACTTGCAAGGTGAATGTGATAAAGAATGAAAGTGAAAGCAAGTATATGAAAGTGCCTACACTCTAAAGTCTAAACTACATTTCCAGATAGGTGCTTTGCATTTTCAATTGCCCTTTTATTATATATATAGTTAAATTTGTTGCACCAGCACATTTCAAATTTACTCGTAGGTTTAAAAATGTGAGTTGTAATATAGCGGATATAATTATTCTGTCTACTAAAAGACAACTTTGCAAAACCTATATATATATTCATGCAAGTTACGAATTAAAACCTCAATCTCTGAGTGTGTATCAGAGAAGAGTCCCTCTCGAAAAAATTATTAGTTGAACATGCAGGAATATTACGAAGACGATCCTGGCCCCTATCTTAAGAACAAGTTTTTTCTTCTTATATTACATAGTTTTTTCTTTTGTTCAGCTTGGTTTCTCCTTTTTCAAAAGAAAGAAAATAAAAAATCACTTTTCCAAGTCGTAAACGGGTCAATGTGCAAGTTCATTAAACATGGTTTAATCAATATATAATTACGCGAACAAAAAGTTGCGGTGAGCGTGGATCGAACACGCGACCTTCAGATCTTCAGTCTGACGCTCTCCCAACTGAGCTATCCCCGCACGCGCTGCTTTGTGCCCACAAAATGATTGGTATTCTACATCTGGTATCACGCAATCACCCACACTGGCACATATATTATTCCATAATATATATATATAGAAACAAACAATACACATTGACACAAAAGTAAAGAAAATGGGTAACATACACCAATCAAACCTCACTTACCGATGATGAAAGCAACAATGCACTCTAAACAAAAATGTAAAAAGAAAGTCCCATATTAGTCAAACAAACAAATTCCCTAGTGCATGTCTTTTTTCCACAAGCATCTGCCAAGTGGCAACAACTCTTTCTGATTTCTCCTTTGAGGGATATTTTCATTAGAGGGCACATTTGACTCACTACCTAGAATCACTCTTTGCTTTTTTATATATTCCAATTTGTCTTGGAAGAGGTAGACCAATGCAATGAAAGAGACTTGGGCTGTGAAAAGGATAGTCCAAATCCTTGTGCTTTTTAAGGTTCTCTTATGGTAAGCTTTTAGACCTGTGTAAGTGTTGATGATGCTCACAAGAGAAACTATTGTTCCAAGCATCCAGTGTACAAAGTACCAGTAACTCCTGTATTTCTTTTCCCTGCAAATTAGAAACTCGAGAACATTAAGGTTGAATCAATATATAGAAGCTTGGCCCATGTAAATAAAATGCAATTCGAAAAGTGCAGAGAAGGTAAGTGCTGCTACTAGGCAAAGTTTGTGAAACAAAGGAAAGCCATTGGTGTATAAGTGTATCAACCTTTGAGGCCTGAGAAATCCAATGAAGCTTTGCACTAATATAGCAACATAAAGTGCTAAACCTAATCTTTGATGGTTGTTATCGAATGAATTCTCAAACTTCTTTAGAGACATGCCACCTCCAACTGTGGCAAGAAGCACTGCAAGCATCTGTTAGATATGAGATATTAGACTTGGTACATGAGGATAGAAGGGCAAATAATCATAGGTATATGATATATCCTGCATGCATAAGAAAATAAAATTCAACAGAAAAAATACAAGCAGAAGTGATGGAATCATCAGGAGGGAGAGGGGGGGAGAGAAAGAGAGAGAGAAAGGGCAAGAGATTTATCCACTTCTAAGTGTACGCAAACAACTTCTTTCCTACAGTGTAGCCAGGCAAATGAGAGAGACACTGAACAGGCAATTATTAAAAACAACTTGTTAAATCAATTTAGCTCACATTCACAAAGAATGATATGTTAACTACTTGAAATGATCTAATAATAGTTGCTAAAAACAAATCAGAATAATGCCAAATCTGTAGTCTAAAAGAAAATAAAGGATAAGAAAAAGCTAAGGACTAATAATTAAGGTTAAAGTTATCATTACATTTTAAACAAAGATCAAAACTTCAATGATTGCACACTATGTAACTTTCAAGAAGCATCTTTTAGAAAATAATAACAATAATAATAATAATAATAAGCACAACAATAACCATGGTGCAGCAAAAGAAAACAATTATTAATGTATAATTTTCTTAAGAACAGACAGAAGAGATTATAACCTGGATGGCAACATGGACGTAGAAGGTGACTGATCTGCTCCTTCTTGATCTAGGTGCCTCTTTACTGGACATTCTGGTGACTAGTATCCCAAGAGGCAGTAAGAACCCCATTGAAGCCCACAGAAGCAATCCATGAAGTGCAATATCATATGTCTTCTGATGATTTACCTGATATATTCACTGTCATTTCTCAGTAGACAGTAATAATTCACTAAACCTTGATAACATTACTAGCATTTTATTTTTTCGGTGGTTCACACTATTAGCATTTAAACACTATACGTAAACCATGTTTCCCAGTCCAAAATTTGTCGTTATCAACTATTTATTTGCTTATATGAGAAAAGAAAGAGAGAGATTAAAAGTATTTTATATTTGCTGGCAGCTAAAATTGTTGCATGTTAGCTCAGCAGAGGGTGACAAAAGAGGAGAATGAAGGGCCAAAAGTGAAAGAAGAAGCAGATGAAGATAAAGATGAAGAGATTACGTAGTAATTTCCAACGAAATTGGTTTACCTTGTAGACATTGTCATTTGTACTCTCGGGACTGCTAATCTGGTTCACCCCCTTAGAAGCAGTGCATACAGCGAATGGAAGAACAGAAACATAAAATGAAACAATAGAAAAGCACGCAGGCCTGCAAGAAACATGCATTCTTAAACTAACCAGCACAATAAGAATATTAGAGTAGCAAGACAAACCCTACTAAATCTAATTACTGCCCTATACCCTCTCAGCTTCTCTTCTCCTGTGTTTTGAAGCTAAAGATGCTTTAGGAAATGATTGCCATTTGGATAGAAAAGAAAGCTTTTAGAATGTGGCAAAAGGATTGCATCTACTTTCCAATAAAATAAGCTTAAAAGAGGACGACTTGTAATGTGAATACTGCTGTAATAGCTATAAAATATAAATCAATGGGCACCTCCACTCCACCATAGGGTAGTTGAATGCACAGATTAAATTTTTATCGCAAGAATTAAAATCGAAAAGGTGGGACAAATTCTATCTCAATTTCAAATGTGGGGTTGGCGAACATAAGGACATTGCCATTTCATTTCATAGACTTGTTGAGTTTGCAGACAAAGAGGTCAAAATCTTATGGAAGCATGTGGTATATATGAGGTGGACAGTTTTTTAGGTAAATTAAAATGGATAAAATTAGAAGTCAAGTCAATGCCATGACTTCTCCCAACTATACAAATAGTCATGCTCATATACCATTCCGCGAAGAATAGAACCAAGCTGGAGCACATTCTCTAGTATTGTTTCTCTATGACTTGCATCTTCCAGAGCAGAGTGTGCTTGCTTTGCATATTTTGACACTTGAGAATGCAAGTCATAGAATGAAAATGCACTTGGTACTCTGCTCTGTAATATTTCTCATGAATAAATGCACTTGCCACCATAATGCAGTTTTAACACCAAGTCTGGTACTCCAGTGCTGCCCTTGGCCCTCATAATAAACGATACCATCAATGGACCACTTTCGATGAAAAGGGGGAATAATGGTCGATTCAACTTTGTCCAATGTAAGGTGGCACATATCTGCATACATAATGTCACGTAGAGAACTATCGGGAAAAAAAAATGCCACGTGGACTGGAGATATGGCTGTATAGTTGGGTACTGATGCTACAAGCCTACAAGTTGGTAAAGATGGTGGGTGCGTTAGTGGAGTTTGAAAGCAAGAATGACATTGCCAGAGTAGGAGTTCTTTTGGCCAGCAGGAGCCAACGGCTTCTGTAACTTGTGAGAGATGAAAATGTCATGCGATGATAGGATAGTCTGCTGTAGGACAGCATAGACAGAGAGCATTGGCGATAGCAGTTGCGCAGTACTGTTTCTGAATGCAAACTAGATTGCCAAGAGCTCGCGGGCTTTTAAAACTTCTCAGGTAGCCAGCATACTTCCTCGAAGGATCATATATATGTTTCCCAGTAATTAAGAAATTACGTCGTTCAGTTACATCAAGGGCTGTCCAATGCAATACGTATAGAACAAACGCCCACCCAGTGAAAAATGGATAAAAAAGCTTTTCAAAGAATATTTTCCCATTTTCTGACCAGAAAAGTGTGTTTACTCATTTAAACCCCTTCTTATAGATTCTTTATCAAAAAGACACTTTCAATAAAAAATAAATGTATAAAAAATTTAAAATTATTGAATAAATTTGTTTAAGTTAAATTTCAAACAAAATTATTTCAATATTCTTTATAAATTAGAGAAACTCCTTTTCATTTTATCAAAAATATCACATCATAAAAGCTTAATAAACATTAGCAACCTTGTAGAGGTAGCATCACTCCAGTTTATTCATCGTGGCACTCAACATAGCAAAACCAGGGCATCAGATCATAGTCTATGCTAAATTTCAAGCAACGGATATAACATATGCATTGACAGTAATATAACTTTGTTCGATTCTACTCAATTATCGAAAAGATCATATCCAACAAAAAACACAACACTTGAACCCAATAACAATAGTCTAAATCAGCAAAACAAAATCTGGTAATCAAGAACCAACAGTAATGTTTCTACCAAAAACGCCTGATAGAGACACTCTAAATACTTGTAACTCGTCCGTCACCCACATTACATAAACAAGTTGGGCTTTTTGGCCTTGTATGTGGTCTTCAGCTTCCTTGTTGGTGGCCTTACCTTCTTGAAAACCAATGGGAACTTGATCTTGGAGTTGTGGAATTGTTTGGTGCTCTCCCTTTTGCAAAGTTTGGCTGGAATGGTGGCAGTCTTAATAATTTGAATGCAAGGGAACCTGACCCTGTGTCGAGAAGCCATCTCATTGTACATCTGTTCAACAGCACCATTTAGAGTGGTGTCACGGTACTCCTTGTACATGTTGTGGTACCCTGTCCTACTCTGATACCTCAACCAAATACCATAGTTATTAATCTTGGTTGGGTTCTTCTCGAAAATCTGTTAAAATAAACCATTTACAGATGAGCAATATTACAAGTGTCCAAATTCAACAAGACTAAACAATCAATACCTACTTAAAAAACTGAAAATGTCCAGCAGACGCCATTCCTAATGAATGTATTTCCAAGTGTTTTGAAATATTATACTATATTCAGAGAAAGCTTTACATGATTCAAAGATGTCCATTAGAAGATAAGCCACAAATACTAATATAACAAATTATTAATAAACCATGACACGTGTTCCAAACACCAAGCAAAATGGTCTATGAAAACATCAAGCATGAAGAAGCAATTTTGGCAAAACCTAAAGCAAGAAAGCCGCCATCACAGGAATATATGAAACCTTGGCTGCAAAAATAATTCTTTCACTAATTCACTTAAAAATACACATACATAAACCTCATAAAGAAGCCATCAGTCAGCTTCTGGCCGTCAACCCAGCATTCCATACATAGGAGGAACATGAAAAGGATATCACCATATTTATCCAATATCAAACACTCATAGGTTACTTTTGCAATGCCTGTGTATTCACATAGTTCACAAAAAGTGATCACTTCACTCTTTCATGTCTATGAAAGCAAATTCTTAGCACCAACTATACATGCCTTCATCACCAATTACAATAGTTCTATTCACCTCTCCCATCAGATAAACTTCACACTATTTGCAGTAGCAACATTATAAATAGGAGAATACTGACAGCAAGTGAATGACATAGTCATTCACAAGCCATGGACCATTAGCAAAACAACCTTCAACTAAAATTCAAATTCTACACTTTCCTCAACAACGGCAGGAAACTTCTCATGCCCTATTTCAGTCACCCCGAAAACGTTATGGCAGAATTAAATCCATACATTGGAGTGTTTGGATTAACTTATTTTGTGTTGAATACATCCCATGGTTTTTCGCAAAACAAAAATGGATTCTACCTAAAAATTAATCTAATCCAAACATTCCATTGAACAAAATAACTGAATCCTGACTTAGATTGTACCTCATTGATAGCAAGAACTTGACCATTGCTCTTCTTAACCTTCTTCAGCTTCCTCAGAAAATACCTAATGGAAATCAACAGATCCAAAAATCCAAACAACAACAATCAGCTCAACGAACTAACCGGATTCGAAACCAAAAGATCCGAGAAAACCAAAAAAAAAAAAAACGAAGAAATATATCTAAATAGATGGAACAAATAGGAGAGAGGAACGAGGGCTTACCAGAACTTGGACTTGGCGCGAACCTCGTTGGTGGCCCAGAGCTTCATGCGGTAAATCTTAGGGTGCTGATCTGATTCCGTAGGGAGAGCCCTCCCAACGACCTGGTACTGGTGGAACTGCAACCACATAACCGAAACAAATCATCATCATCATCCAAAATCACCTCAATGGAGAATGATAGAAAATGAAAATCTAGGTTCAATAGTGCGATTTCTACTCACCCTGAACGTAACCATTTCTAAGAGAACGTCTCGAACGCTAAAACTCTCTCTCTCACTCTCTTTCTCTCTCTCAGTGGTGTGAGGAAGACGAAGGACGAAGGGTTTTGGTTATATATGAGGCGCGATGAAACCCTAATTCGGAACACATAGCTGCAGGGCCCTCCTCTCTTTTGGGCCGGGCCGTTTCAAGGCCCAAATTGTACAGAGATTTTATTTTACGATGGAGTCTATTGCCTCTTTTGTCCCCACAAAAGCAACTAATGGCCTTATGTTTCAACCCAAAAAAAAAAAAAGAAAATTGAAAAATAAACAGACAATTGACTTTTCTCTTCTTTTACAATTCTCTAGATAATAGAATTCATGTTAAGATGTGCAAAAAAAAAAAATATATATATATATGCTATAAGGAAAACGTAACACAGAATGGCATGAATTCAATAAATTGGATACTAAGTCTGGAGAGCCTTAATCTTATTCCCAAATGTAATTTTTTTTATTACACTCTATTTTGAACTTTAAATAAAAGTTACTAATACTAACAAACAACTAAATATCTAAGTCATAGTAACTAATTATACAAATTAACTCTAACCAATCACAATTCTTATTATAGATCATTTTTAAATTAATTTGTTTCGTTTAGTGTTTAAAATTATTAATGCAATGGTATTCAAGAAATTAGATGTTTCTTGAGAATATGAGTGGAAATAAGGCAGTAAAAAACTAATAAATCCTTTTTTTCATTTGTTTATTATTCAATGCAAAAATATTTTTACCCACATTTTGTTCGTTCTCAATTTATCGGATGATGATATATGGCATGCGTAATATAGGCGACGAATTGCTATTGATGGTGACAATAGTACTGTGGTAGTGGCAGCCATAGTAGTAGCGGAGAGATGACAGTAATAGCGGAATGGATACTCTCATATCAAAAATTCATATAATCTTATTATGTGTTATCTTTTATCATTGATTAGATTCTTTTGTGAATCCTAAATTTGGCCTCATATCTTTTATTAACGGTAAAAAATAACACATGACAAGGTCATATAGATTTTTAATATGAGAGAATTCATTCCCCAACAATAGTGTATAATTGTGGTTTATTAATCGTTATTAAGAAATAATGGATGGAGATGGCAAAGTATAGTAGTGGAAGAAACAACATTTTGGTTACTGGGGTGGTCTTGAATGGTAATGATGGTGGCGGCAACAATAGTACATGGTGTTGGGATCGATCGTGATCGAATGATAAGAGAGAAAAATTCAATTCCCACATGAGAATATATAAAAAATGTACACGTAAAAAAAAACTTTAAAAATAAATACATCATTTTTATCGATATAAAAAAAAGTGAATTAACGCAAAAATCAAGTGTATGAACACTATGTAGCATTTCACTCGGCATTTCATTCCTACTTTTATTTTTATTCTCATCCACATTACGTCAAAATTCATTTTCGTCCGACTCATCCTCATTAGTCACCACACTAAACTAACCATGTAAAAAGATGTATATTGTCAAGTTCAATCCAAAAAATAAAAAACATTAAACATAACACTATAAAGCCATGGATCTAATTCATCACACACATTAGACCCTCATTGTCTGGATGATGCACTTGGCAATTTGAATTAGTCCAGGGAATAGAGTTAGAAAGAGTAGATCTTTTTTTCTTATCCATTTCCAAACTTTATCAACTTTTGGTAATACATGGAAAAAATGCACTTGAGCGACAGTTTACAGATACAGCAACCAATTGTACATGTGTAACTTTTGCATGAGTTACAGAGTGTAAATTACATCAGGAAAACCTCCGAAAAGTTGTGCAAGTCATACTGTACAAAGAAATTTGTGCTTCATGTCCACCAACTGAGATTTCGATGAGGGACGCCAAGGGTAACAGCCATCATAACAATGAGGGACTGTAAATTCAAGCAAATAGTCCAAGTGAGTATAGGCAAAATAAACCATTAAACCTTTAAATCTACTCAATAAAGGAAAAACAATGGCTTACAAAGAATGCTTTTGAGAAAATACTTTGGTGAATATAAAATATTTAGAAGAACAAAAGTGTCTGGAGTAATTACACACTAGTGTTTCTTTGATTAATAGAGTAAAGGTCACACACCCATTTGCACATTTTACTTTGTAGGCCATTGGATCTATGACTATATGCTCGATGCATTACTAATTTAGTTACCATACAATTCCTAGATCAAATTGTAGTCTCAAACAACACAATGCAGTAGCAAACCTAACAAATTCATCGATGAACCAAAATACCCAACATATAAAGAAATAAGATCACTTATTTGTGCCGTTGTTATTATAGTAAAGATCCTAGGACAAATAGTTTAAAAGCCAGGTGCAACCTTACAAAATGTCAGCTATAAATTTGTCTTTATTATTTTTCATCAATGCCTAATTTAAGCATCGGCTTAGCCTGTAACTTGAAATTTTGTGAACCCCCCAGCATTTAAATCTCCCAAGGGAAGCTGAACAATTGACAAGAGATGAACCACTCATGAATCAACCCTAGCATAAGAATAAAAAAGACCTTGCTACAACAACTTTGCAACTATACAATAGATCACCTCGGGTTAATACCACCACGAAAAAGGATCGATGGTTGAACAAATGGACTATATCTGACTCATTACAGGTGCAGAAAACTAATTTGACATCGTAACTGCAAGGGCCGCATTTTGTGTTCACTTGTTAATTGTAGTAAAGAGGTTCTTAACATAGTGAAAACAACCTTGAAGCATTTTTGGATATTAAGGGATGATAATTGTTTACACCGATTTCTTTAATAGCCTAATACATCAAACATAATTCTTAGTGTGAATGATTTTCTTTCTCTTTTACTGTCATCAAATTATATACATAATAATGTATTCACTATTTTTTCACTCAAATGAAAATTCCCTTGATTGACTAACTGGCACATCCAATTCTCAAAATTAATTACATAGTACAAACTCAGCATAATATGTTTACTGGAGTAACCTGTAGATCTTGGTTATTAACTGGGAACATAACTAGCTTTTAAACTTCATTTTCCATATAATAGAATGAATTTAAGGAAGTTGCAATAGCCACATGACACCCAACAAATTAGCAAATATAACTTTGGTAGCTTATCATCTATATACTGGTTTAGCATCATGAACAGGCAGAGCATAAAATACATCTAATGGATATTTGAGCAATTAAAAGTGCGACAATCAAAACCATCTTTTAAAGTCTTTTTAGCTCCTTGTTGATTATCACAGGACATGACTTCCAACCATTAAGGCATTAAAGACAACTTGAAACAAGTGAACATGAAATAAATTTCAATAAACACTTACAACAACTGTGCATGCAATTAGTCCAGGCTTTTCTCGATAATCGATCTGTACACATAGTAGAAAGAAAGTTCCGACATACCAGGGAATGCCACCAAGAAAGAAACCCAATATAAACCTAAAATACAAGTCAAATTGTGATAATCAATATCATCAAACAAAATTAATACAACCTAAGAAAATTGATTCAAATCTTGTTATATTCTTTTGAATTTTTACATTGGAAGTGAAAGCACTTAGGTAGGGGAGGAGAATAGGTGGTTTATTAGAAGAATCAACCTCCAACATTATAGTTACACCTAGATTTTAGAGTGATGGCAATTGAACTTGACAATCATTGGCATCCAATTGTAATCAGATCTCGTATAATTTGTGTGCTTCTTGTAGCTAAGATTTTTCTTTCTTATATTTCAACAACCAAAAAGCATTGCAAGATTATAGAATAAAATAAATTCTTAAACTTTATCTTGGTATGTATTGTCATTTCAACAGTTGAATGATTCATTATACGCTTTTGTCGATTGTCATGTAAAAAGATAGTAGCTAGCTTCTTTTGTCCAATAGATAACAGAATACATGATGAAGGTCCACTCAACCAAAGGAAGAAGAATAACAACAAAATCTACGGGTTAAAAATAGAGATCCAATACCAAATAGGATAAGGCATCTTCCTGAAGTGTATTAAAATAAATTAGAAGCAACAATAGAAAAAACAAATGCTTCAATGAAAATGGGCTTTCCAATGTCATTGGATATTAGAAAGAAGCACCCTTTTAAAAGAATAATTAGCTGAGGCATACAAAAAAGGAAGATAAACACTTGAATGAAAAATGATAAAAATTGGTTAAGTGTAAGTAAACTCACAAGAGCCAACCCAGACCAAGTCCACAGCAAGGAAGACGACGTTCTCTCATAGGCCGCCCTTCAACTACAGCATAAACTTGCATAATATCAAAAGGACTGTTAGGATAGAGGACCAAAATAAAACAATAACTTTTGTGCACCTTTACAACTCTTTCAAAATGTAGTAAGAAATATAGGTTAAATGGTTGAAAGTTGTACAAAAAGTAAAATAACATTAGACATTAACTTCCAGTTTATATAAGTGATACCAGTCACCTACTTCTAAAAGTTGCTACCAACAAATAATGAAATGCAATGAGATGGCAAGCACAAATTTTTGCATTTTGTTTAGCTATTATCATTTTATCCAGCAATTACAAAGAAAAACTCTTCTTCTTTTTTCCTCTTGTATTTTGTATAGCCAGTATCATCGTTCAAAAACTATAACCTTCCCCAAACAACAAAAATGAAGAAGTAAAAACCAGCATAAGGAGAAGAGAGAATACTTATTATGAAATGGTAGATGCCAAAAGGCAATATTAGGAAGCACAAGCAAATTGCTATATGGGTTGTAAAAATCAAAGGCAAGTTTTATATACATAAAGATAGCAATAAAATGATCCTTTGTGCATGAAGATCATATATGAAGTGAAATATTTAGCATATGAAACATTTTATGGTAAGAGTTGAACATCCCAAACAAACAAGTAGCTTATAGCTAGACCAAATCGAATAGAAATGAAATTAGAATAAGAAGTGAAACCAAAATGAAACCGTGATGTGAAATTCAACACATCAATGATATGTGTAATAAATAGAAAAGCAAAGCTGTTATTGTACCTACCAGGAAGGGCGTTGTATCCTGGGTAATAATTATAGGGAGAGGCATGGGTAGGGGCTGAGGGAAGGGGCTGAGGGTGAGGGTGAGGATAGAAGTTGGCGACGCCTTGAAAGGTTCCATAGTTAGGAGGGTATTGTTGGTCAGGTTGATCTGTGATGGTGATGGTGGCGGTGGCGGTTGCTATGTTCTTCTCTTCCTCGCTCATCGGAGACAGATTTTCAGACAGACCTACCCTACCTTATCAATCTCTTATGGTGTTGCTTGTTACGCAGGTTTGGAATTGGACAATCCCCCTTTTTCTCTCTCTCCCTTTCTCTCTCTCTCTTTTTGCACGCTACATTGTTGTGTTTGCCTTATTGGAAAAAGGTTGACCCGAATCTAAGATTATATTCGACTTGTTTCCCAACTGAAACTAGATTGCAAAACCAATATTTTTTGGGGGTGATAGAGGGGCCTAGGCCCAAAAGAAGAAACATTGTATAACATATAGTCATTATTAATATATTTTATTTGAATATTACTTTTTGTTGACCAAAAATAGAGAAAAATAAATATATGACTATTCTTCATTTAAAAAAAAGTATTACTTGGCTTATATAATTCATTCTAAATCATTTTATTTAACACATAATAAAATCTTGTATATTTTCTAACCTTAATTATTTTATTTTACTTCAATTAGATGAAACGATATAAATCTCTTTCTCTCTCTCTCTCTCTCTCTCTCTCTCTCTCTCTCTCTCACAGTGCAAACCTAATTTACACAATCACCTAATTAAAATATGTCACATCATCTAATTTAATATTAATTCCTAATTTTATTTAAAAAAAAATTTCTATAACCACACCACTCTTCAATTTTTCCTCAGCAGTATCTTTTCCCTTCTCCGCTTTCCCTGACTCCCTTTATGACTATCTCCATTGAAACTCCTTGCACTTTGTCTATCATTGGAACAATCCAAGTACCACCATCGAAAAATCACGGTCACTTTCACTAGCCATAAGCTCATCTGGCTTATTGAGTTGAGAGAGTGGTTTGTTTGTTTGTAAATAGGTTCACAATGAGTGAGCATGCTTCTTCTCATCTCGACTATTGTTGCCTTCTTACTTCTTCCCGTGGGTAATGGTGTGCTCTCCTCTTCCTTCCTTCCTGTTCCAGAGGCAAGCAAGAAGCAAATAGCTGGAAACAAAAAAATGGTGAAGGTAGGGGTGTTCGCGGTTCGGTTTGGTTTGGTTCGGTTTTAGGGGAAACTCCAACCGAACCAAACCAATCGGTTCCTATACATCACTATCCGATTGATTTTTACTAGGCCGACCAACCGAACTAAATCGAATCAAAATTTAATGGTTTGGTTCAGTTCGGTTTTTAATTGTGCAGTAATATAGTCAACATCATATACTACATTTTTACCTATGGTATTCCTATTAATAGGATGAAACTTTTGCAATAATTTTAAAATCAACCTAAATATGAATATGCACTACATTATGCAATATATATTAAATTTTTGCATCATATACAAAATTCAGCATCATAAACTAAATCTATGCAGATTTCTACAATACATTCTGCCATATATACTAAATTTCTGCATCATATGCTAAATTAGTAAATTGTTAGTGCAACAAGATGGAAATTCTGCAGTAATTAAAAAATCTGCAGTACATACTACATTTCTTAATTGTAATTAAGCACATCCAGAATATGAAATTATGCAAATTAGAATTTCTTAATCAAATCAACTTGCTCCAAACCAAAATTTCTCAATCAAATTCAACATAATGCAAACCATAGCCATATTGGTAATGCAAACTAAGAAGCTACAAGACAAGAGTAGAATCCAAATCCAAATGACAATGAAACTCAATATAATTGTCCAAACTTAGTAATAAACTAATCCAAACTCCAAAATGAAAATACACAATAACAACCAAATCCCAAACTATACATTCCAAGTCCAAGACATAAAAACTACAATTCCAGCCACATGAATTTAAAATTCCAGCCATAGCAACATTCTAAAACATCCAACCAACACAAGAATTTCCAATATCCAAAGAACTTGAAGATAGCTCACATATACCTAAAATCAAAAGCTATGAAGTCAATTAACAATAACATCAAGGCAGTAGCATTTTTTCAGAGTTTGAAATTAATTCTGCAATTCATACCTGAATGGCTGAATTAGAACTAATCTGACTCACCACTAGAATCCTCTTCATTAGGTTATGTGGTTGGTGCAATTTCCAAACAACAAAGAATATTAGAGTATAACATAAATATTAGCGAAAAAATATTCATAAATGAAGAGTAAAAGCAATAAAAGAAAGAAAGAAAATATTTTGATATACCTGACTTAAACTTTTCAAAATTTTCAAGAAGCTTTTCAAAATCAATTGACAATGGAGTGGAGTGGAACGAATTTTGTGTACAAATTAATGCTTCAACAGTCTTCGGAGTTAGAGAACTCTTATAATTATTTAGTACTCTTCCCCCAGTACTAAAAGCTGATTCTGAAGCTACCGTAGACACAGGCATGACTAATACATCCCTAGCTATTTGCCCAAGAGTTGGATATTTGGTAGAATTCATCTTCCACCAATTTATAATGTCAAAACTATGAGTTATCTTCTCTAAAGCCTCCATGAGATACAAATCTACCTCATTTTTATTCATACTCTCACTAAGATGCATGTCTTTCTCAAATTCCAAAGCAAAAGAACTATCAAGGCCTGCTACATCTGGTGTCTCTATCTCATGTGAAGATTGTGTCCCTCTTTGTGATTCACCACTCCTATTACATGCCCTATAGCTATCAAACAACTTGTTAAATGTTTCCTTCAACCTTCCACTCAAAAAATCAGCATCTTCCTTTTCATATAGCTTCTCAAAACTCCATTCTACAAACTAAAGCTTGTACCAAGGATCAAGAACCATAGCAATAAAAATCATCATATTAATATTTTTAATGCTATCCCAATACTTGTCATACTTAGCCTTCATTTTTTCAGTCATTCTCCCAAGTAATGGACCAACCCAAGTCTTAAATGTGTTCAATATCAAACAAAAGTCATGAAATTATTGAGAAGAAGTCACAAATGAAGAACCTGACACCTTCTTAGTTACATCATAAAAAATCTTTAAGAACCTCACAAACACTCTTGCATTATCCCAATCATCATTCCTCGGGATATCACCCTGCATTAAGGCATATTCCATATCTCACTCTCCCAACCTTTTAAATGCTTTTTGAAATTTCAAAACACTTTCAAGTATTAAGAAAGTAAAGTTCCACCTAGTAGGAACATCTAATTGTATAGTGCACTTCTCTTGTATCCTAGCCTCCTTTATCATACTTTTCATACGATCGGGTGAAGCACATACATATCTAACAGCATTTCTAATCTTGCTAATTGAATCATGCATGTCTTTCAATCTATCATTCACAACAAGATTCAAAATATGAGCACAACACCTAACATACAAATACTCTCCTTTTAATGGATGAGAGTTCCAATCCTCCATTTTACTTTTCAAATAAGAAATAGCAACATCATTAGAGCTAGCATTTTCAACAGTCATAGTAAAAACTCGAGATATCCCCCATCCTAAGAGGCATTTCTCAATTTTTCTACCAATTGTTTCCCCTTTGTGATTCTTGATGAGACAAAAATTGACAATTCTCTTTTGTAATTTCCAATCACGATCAATGAAATGTGCAGTAAGGCAAAGATAATTCAAATTTTGTATAGAAGTCCAACAATAAGTTGTAAGACAAATAGTTTGATTTGGTTGACTAAATACAAACTTCAACTTATTTTTCTCATTTATATAAAGATTCCAGCAACCCCTAGCAATGGTGACCCTTCTAGGAATAGGAAATTTGGGCTGCACAACACTCATGAAATATCGAAATCCCTCTCCTTTAACAAACTTGAAGGGCAATTCATCAACTATAACCATCTTAGCAAGGGCTTGTCTAAATGTATCAGCATCAAAAGATATTGCATGAAGTGCACTACCAATCCCTTTCCCCTCTTCCTTTTTCAGTTGTTGGAAACTAAAAATAGTTTGACTAGGATCAAGTGATTCTTTAGGAAACTTTTTACATTGGGTCAACAAATGATTCTTCATATTAGTTGTCCCATTTCTATGACTATCACAAGCATAACTAGGCCCACACCAATTACATTTAGCTCTAGGAGTTGATGACCTAGAATTAGGATCCCTTGTAAAGTGATACCATGTCCAAGATCTAAGTCCAGAGGGTCTTGTCTTACTTGGATCCTCAGTGCTGTCATCAACAAAAGTTTCTCCAGCAGGAGGGGGAGCCTTCCTTTTCTTATCAACTTTGGGAATTTCAAGTCTAGCTTGTGCTTCACTATTCTCTGTTGGGGACCTTACATAATCAGTATTCCTGGCCATGTCTCTTTCATTACTTGAAGTGTTATTTGACTGCATAAGGTAAAATAACAAAAATAAATAAATAAGAAAAAACATGAAATACCCAAAGTAAGTGAGATATTGAGTTAAGAACTGAAAATTAAACAGGACATTCTATTCACAAAAGATAACAACTAATATAAAAAATAGTATAATATAAAAAAGTTACCTCAGCCATTTGGAAAGCACTTGGGGTTGGAGGCACTTAGGCAAGGCAAAGCAGGAACAGGATTGAGGTTCAGTTCAATCTACAATACAAATAAATGCCATAAAAATTAAAAACCCATTAGAAGCCCTAAAATATTTACAAAGCATTAGAACAGTAGAACATCAGAGAGAGCATGGAAAACAAAAATAGAAACACTTCTAAGCCATAAAAATTAAAAACCCATTAGAAGTCATCAATCAAATATTTACAAAGTATTAGAACAGCAAAACATCAACGAGGCACGAAAAACAGAAACAGAAATAGAAACATTGACAATCAGAAACATTAAAAACCCATTAGAAGCCATCAAATATTTACAAATCCATGGAAAACAAAAACCATCAAAGAGGCAGAACATCAAATGAATTAGAAAATCAGAAATAAATCAAATAATCCCTTAAAAATATGAGTAAAGTGCAAAACATAAGAACAATAGAAAATAAGAAATAATCAATGAAAATATGAAAACATCATCATCAAATCAACAGTGACAAATCAAATGAGTGAAAGTATTCTTGAGAGATAGAAAAAGAGAGCTACTTGTGAGGCTATGACACCATAGGAACCAGCGATGGTGGCATCGTGCGTTGGCGGTGGTTGTGCAATGACAATGGCGCAGTGGATGGTGGCGATGTGTTCGGGTGGACGGCCGTGGCATTTGGGGAGAACCAGAGAAGATGTGGGCTGCACGGTGTTCGGGTGGATGGCGTAGCGTGATGGTGGTGTTGCGTGATGGCGCAGTGCGATGGTGGCGGTGTGTTTGGTGGACAGCGGTGGGAATTGGGAAGTGGGAAGAAGATGTTGGCACTTGGTTGCATGGTGGGTGTGTGGGTGGGTGAAGAAGCGAAGGTGGTGCGGGCGAGGCGACGGCGTTCAAGCTGGCTAGAGATAAAGAGTGTGTGAGGAAGCAAAAGGAAATGGGATTTGGGACCGAGCACTGCAGTAGCCAGCAGATTAGGGATTTAGTAATTTAGGGGTATGGGCATTTTAGGGTTTTCATAATGTTATAAGGGCATATGTGACTATGTGTAATGGTATTTCGGTTTGGTTCTGAAATTCAGAACCGAAAATCGAACCAAATCAATCGATTTTTTCTGTTTCGATTTTTTTTCTATTTTTTTGTTCGATTTTTTTCGGTTATTTCTTTTTTTGGTTCGATTTCGGTTATTTCATTGGGTTGGTTTGGCTTTGAACACCCCTATTTTCACCTATCCTTCACAACAACTCTGCCACAGACATTACAACAATACACTCACAACCTATTTGGAAAGCCTTGGAATTCAATTCACTCAAAAAATTGAATTCAATTTCTTAGTTTGGTATCAATTAATAGTATAAAATTAAAATTTCAAAGGAATTCAATTCCTTTAAAAGGGCCAAAAGTTGGTCTGATTTATAATTCATAACCTAATGAATTGTTACTAAAAATAAAACATCTGAAATACCCCCAACCTTATTCATACTTTTCTCCTTCTCTCTCCCTGATCTCTCCCCTCATTCAACCAGAGGTTGTAGTGGCTCTTCAAACCATTTCTTCAAACCAGAACTTCTCAACAGAAAGGGCCAAGTCCACAGTTGCCCACAACAAGAAAATCTGGTTGTACACATTTCACTTCATGATAGATGACTTCTTTGGGATCACCATGCTTTATCCATGCTTGATAGACCACCTAGAGATATATCAATAGTTTGTAGATGAGAGCATTGCAAATTATCAAGGTGGCAGAAAAGAAACTTTTGGAACAAATTTTTTATGAACATTTAACAATAATGAATGTATAAAGAAAAGCAAGAGTATGTTGAACAGAAAAGCGATTACCCTAATTTCATGACACCTATTAACAAAGTATTCCAGCAAATGAATCCCTCTAATCCTATCTCTCTACTTCATGCTCTTAAAATCCTTTTAATTGTGTCATGTTATCTAATAAATAATTATATCTATTATTAAAATATGATGTTTTATTAATAAAGGATAAAATAGTTAAGATAAAGAATTCATTTCATTTTTGTATACATTCCAAATAATGTAAATAAATTCAATTATATAATTTGTTGATTTATTCCAAACATTAGAATTCAATTACCAATAAAATTGAATTCAATTACTAATAGAATTGAATTGAATTGAATTCCATTTCATTTTATCATTCCAAACAAGCTGTCAATCTCCGCATCACCAATAGTGCCAACCCCACAAAAGGCCAACCTCTTACTAAGTTTAAAGAGAAAGGGTACACAGCAATGAACACAAGCTCCTGCAAATGAGGACAAACTTTGGCCACATAAGGCAACCCATCATGGCCAATTTCGCCCATCAATGTGAAGCTTCTTCAACAGCTTGTAACACTTAGTAACCTCAGAAAGCCCAAAATCAAATTACAATATCCTTGTTTCCAGATTCATGTAATATGCCCACTAGTTTTTCACCATGCCTATTGGGTATTATGATTCTTTGTTGGCGAACAAATGAAGGGGTAATTAACAGATTAGTTATATCAATTATTTTGAAACTTGTTGAAATTCAGTAGGATATTTGAATGCTTGAATCGATTCATATCACATCCAAAAAGTAAAAACCAAAATGTTAATACTTTTTATTATTAATAAATTAAAAACCCAACAAAAACCCAAAAAAATACCCTATTTTGCAAGGGGAGAAAACCAAATCGACGTTTTGCATTATGTCCTTGCAGGTAAAGTTGGTGCTTTTTTCCTCGTTGGTGGCGGCACGACCCTTGGTCTTGTGGTCTTTGTTGAGCTTGAGCTTGGTGATGATGACTTGCGGCAGAGTTGGTGGCTAATGGTGGGGCTAGATAGTTGAGATTGATGGCGGTTGTGGTGGTGACACAGTTTCAAGGTTGCGATTCGCGATGTAATGGCTGGTATGGTCGGTAGCGGAGGGGTGATGACGGGGACAGAGAGGAACGGCACTGTGGCAGTGATGCGATGGATGGCAGCTCTAAATGTTGCTGGAGACAACAAACATGGAGGAGGTGGCGGCTGACCTAGGATATGCAAAGTGAATAGAGGAGGAGAAAGGAGAGGGATAGATTTGAAATTCCATAAATTTATTTAAGTTTTTAAATTAATTTTATTTATTTTATATATTAAGTCTAAACTATTTATTTATTTTAATATTAAATTTAATGGTATGAAAAAAGTGGAGTAACGTTACTCCAAACATGAAAGGAGTAACGAATCCCACACCGTATATATAACCTTTATTTTTGTGGTTGTCAATGAGAGAAATTTTTTCGTTTTTTATTTTTATTTTTATGGTTAAAGGAGATATATTTTAGAATTGAAGTATGTTGCAAGCAGGCTCAAGCCAGCTAACCCCATCAGTTGGGTATTGTATTACCCATTGCGTCAGACTAATTTCTTGTCAACATTATAGATTTTGAGTTGGGTTAAGTGTAGCTGCCTCAAAATGTATTAAGGCTTGGCCTACTATAATAGTACATTCCAAACTTGTTCAAATTAAATTTTATACGCATGCCCACCCCTACCTTCTCAATCTTTGATGGGTTTCGTGTTACATAATTTTGGAATTGGACAATCTCTCTCTCTCTCTCTCTCTCTCTCTCTCTCTCTCTCTCTCTCTCTCTCTCTCTCTCTCTCTCTCTGTGTGCGTGCCCTAACGGTGTTTGCAGTCGATTTTGATTCGATTTTGGATGAAAAATCAACTGAATCGAATCAATCGGTTCTTTTTTTATTGGCCAACCGAACCGAACCAAGCCAAACTTGGTTTGGTCGGTTTTCAATTTTCTTATATGCCCTGTTTCTGAATCAAAATGAGCTCACAAGATATTGGTAGTTTCTATCAACAAATGATAAAATAGATTCATCTTAAGAAAAGTCAATATCATCCATTACCAAAAAAATAAAAAACATTTAAGCTGAAGTACTAAAAAAAAAAAAATCAAAACTCAAAGTTTAAATTTTTTATTTAAGCTGAAGTATATCAAATTCGAAGTTTAAAAATCATTTAAGTTGAAGTATATCAAATCACTTATTCACAAGCTTTGACATGGTTATTTCCTTTGTAGCAACAAAAAAAAAAACGTAAATTAGCGAAAAACAATTATTGAAAAAAAAGTCAAAATTCAAAATTCAAAATTAAAATTAAAATTTAAATAATCAAAAAAAAGTAAATAAGGAACCTAAGCACGAGCATAAGAAACAAAAGTTATAGAAAGGTCATCTTTCAATTTTTTTTTTTTGAAAAAAAATTATAGCACAACATTACAAAGTACAAAAGGCTCAATAATATTCCTTCCAACCCAAAGATGAAGGTGAAGGGGGCATCTAGAGAAGCCATCAAGACATGACGCCATGGAGGGAGGAGGCGTTGTGGGTGTCATAGTCATAATTGTGGTAGATGATGAGGTTGTTGGTGGTGCAGCAGACAATGGCAAACTTGTTCTAGTAGTTGTCACAAAATTGGGAGTGAGGTGGCATAGTGATCGGTGACGCCGCCATCCACAGCATGCTCCCCCACCACGGGCGAGGCAGTGTGGCTATTGTCAATGCGGCGTGAATCGTCTCAACGACTTGAAGATGGTGAATCTATGAAGGATGAGATGCAGGATTAGTGAAATTGAGATGGTGGGGCAATGTATGGCCATGTGCAGTGGTTGCAAGTTTGTGGGGAGGGTATGTAGTGCTTAGAGATGAGAAGTGTGAAAGGGTGAAGTGAAAGAGAAAATAAATTAGGGTATTAGATAAGTGTGTATAGGTGCAAGGGTATTTTTGAGAATATATTATATCAATAGGGGCATATTTGTAAACATATAGGTATATGTGTTTTTCAATTTTTGGAATCGAAAACCAAACCGAATAGATCGATTTTTGGTTTTTTTCAATTCGGTTTTACGGTAAATTGCAGCTTGGTTCGGTAATGAACATCTCTAATGTACACGTTTGCTTTGCTGAAAAAGGTTGACCCAAATTTAAGATTGTAGACGACTTGTTTCCTCTATTTTTTTTCAAACCTCATATTCTAGGCGAAATTGGATTGCAAAACCAAACTTTTTTGGGTGTGATAGAAGGGCTAGGCCAAAAGAAGAAACCCCATATAATATATAATGTCACATATTAATAAATTTTATCAGAATATACATTATTTTTTGTTGACCGAAAACTAGAGAAAATAAATATATTACTATTCTTCATTAACAAAAAAAAAAACGTATTACATGTCTTCTATAGTTTATTATAAATCATTTTATTTAATGCACAAGAAAGTCTTGTATATTTTCTAACCTTAATTATTTGATTTTACTTCAGTTTAACAAATATATATATACACTCTAATTTTCGTATCTGTCCCCAAACATATAAGTCTTGTAACTTCGCTTTTAGTTGCTCTTAATCTAGTTTTTTTAGTCCCTTTCGCCGGTTGTTCAATAAAAACCCAATCTCAAAGCACGTATATATACTGAAAAGAGATTTTGACATGCAATTTTATTTATTTATTTATTTATTTTGGTAACGTTGATGTCGCATTAAAAAATATATCATAATTTCTTTTTTGGGCAGCAAAGGAGGATAGAGAGGCCTCAAAGGGCCCAGTCTAAACTGAGGGGTTCTCATGGATAATTACCAAAGAAGAAAGCCAATTTCTCAAATAAGAAGGTTCAGAGGAGCTAACATCGCAAATTTCGCTTCTTCACACTGGTGCAACAAAACCCTAGTATAAAAACGACGCAAACGGGGCTTTCCATTTTCCGCTTTACAAAGGTCTTTAGCTGGAGGCACTAAACGTAGAAGCTGAACCCTAGCTACCAACCCCTAGCAACCAACGCACAGCAACCATGGTACGTTCAAATTCTCCTCTTACACATGTCCAATCCACCTTCGATTCCTCTCCCCATTGTTGTTGAACCTTAAATTTTGTAGCTTTATTCGTTAGCTCCTGGATTGATGTAGCTGCTGATTAATGTGCGTGGGTTCAAGGGTCTATTTAGGGTTCTGTTAATCCTTTTTTGATGAGTTCGATTCTGATATGATGTGGTCTGTGTTGTGTAGTCGAGGAGAAAGGTTAGGGAGCCAAAGGAAGAAAATGTGACCCTTGGTCCAGCTGTTAGAGATGGTGAACATGTTTTTGGAGTGGCTCGCATCTTTGCATCATTCAATGACACCTTCATTGTGAGTAATATGCAGCTTCTTCTTCTTCTTCTTTTTTATTTCTAGATTTTTTCTAATCTGAATTGGAATTTTATGAAGTCTGTTTGTGATTGAATGATTTGTGTGGTTGCAGCATGTAACTGATTTGTCTGGAAGGGAAACCCTTGTGCGCATCACTGGTATGTGCTTTTGTTTTTGTTTTTGTTTTTGTTGACATTATAGGGACTAATACATAATAGATTATTATTTAGCTACTCCATCATATTTTTCAGTTTTTATTAAATTTTCACATGTTAATGCAATATTGGTATTGCTTTCATTATTTTTTTTAATGTAATTTTTCTTCATTTTAGCTTTCCTTTATAAGAGTTTATAATCATATCTCTTCTGAGATCTTTTATTTTTAGGCTGTGGTATACCCATACCCCACAATGAATAGAGCATAGTGAACCTTTTTACGAAATATTATAGTCAAAGGGAACACTAACGGCCCTTCATTATAAAATTTTAGTATACATTATATTAATTTTAATGGATTTCTCAACTTACAAAAGTTTTAACTGTTGTCCATTTGTATATCACCAAATGACGTACTTCGCTGTTAAAAAGTTTTGGTTGAGTCTTTGTTTCTTGGTGGATATAGGCGAATTGCTGTGTTGTTATATAATTTGCTCCCTAACTTCAGGTGGAATGAAGGTTAAAGCTGACAGAGACGAGTCTTCACCATATGCTGCTATGCTTGCGGCACAGGATGTTGCTGCTAGGTGCAAGGTCATAAGATTTTCCTTTAACATGATTTGTTCTATTAGTGTTGTTAACTTTCATGACCAGTATGCTGCTTTCTTCTTTATTAACTTGATAGAAATTCCACTTGATCTTCCATTTTTCTAGACAGTATCTTGGTCATTTGTTATATAGTTAGGTATTTGAATGACTTTGTTCTGGTCGGGGTGAATGACTTTTGTTCTGGTCGGGGTGAATGACTTTGTTCTGGTCAGGGCCGTGTGGGATCATTGTGGCAAGTAGGATATTATTAAAGTATGTGCTGATTTAAATTATTTTGGAGCAGGAGCTGGGTATAACTGCCTTGCATATCAAACTCCGTGCCACTGGTGGAAACAAGACAAAAACACCTGGTCCTGGTGCTCAGTCTGCTCTTC